>OY728153.1:493251601-494695202 GCA_963277665.1 Viscum album
TCCAGATCGAAGGTCAATCCTTAAAAATTATTTATATCGATGATGTTGGTTTAATAAATCATCAATGCATGGTAGGGGATACTTGTTATTTATTATTTTAGCGTTGATCTCCTTGTAGTCAATGCACAACCTCATAGATCCATCTTTCTTTTTAACTAAAAGGACAAGGGATACCCATGGAGAAACACTTGGGGGAATGGATCCTTTATATAAACTTGAATTAAAAGAATAATTCACATTGTGGATCTTTTCAGGTTTAGAGTTTTAGAGAATGATGTCATAACTATTACATATCAACTTGAATATTACAAGTAGACACTACTACTCAGTATCCATTTTTTCATAATATAAAAACTCTTAAAAAGACACGTGTCTAGTTCCATGTTTTAGACAACATGACTTTTCCTTAATCCAATTCTTAAACCTATTCATCTTTAAGTCCTATGGAAAAAATATCAAAAACTTGGGATGGGCATAAAAATCTCAGTAAGGGTTATAAAATAACGAAGGAAAACATTATCCCAACAATAAATAAAAATCCATCAAACAATACTTTTCAATCATAACATACCTTATGAAATAATAAGATTTATGAATAACACACACAAATCATAAATCATAAAGGTTACTTATAGAATCTATATCAAACATACATTGTAGATATCATAGCTACACAGTGAGTTACACTTAGAATACCCATCACAGTATATTCCCTAAATCTCTAAGGATAAATATCATGTTTACCTCCGTCACGTTACCCAATGCCTTGGAGAGCTATCTCGGGCTCACCTTCCCTAGGTTTATCATGGACCAACCCATATACGTAAACAATTCCCAATAACCATAACAAAATAATCACATATAACAAATTTAAAAAATAAAATATAACATTTCCACATTCCAATATATCAAATCAAGATATTCAAATAAACAATGTTTTATCAAATCATTTTCAAAACCTTTTAAAAAGGAATTTTCAATCAAAGTGTCTCATACAGCTTTGAAGATTTTAAATGAATTATAATTTGAAAACATTAATTTCGATATAAATAAATCCTAATATCCAATTATAAAAGATGGATATTAAGGAGAAATGTTTAGAAGAATAAATCTTTCAAACATTTTAAATGTTATATTTGTTAATGAGTATTTTTTAACAAAAATAGAGACAGTTGAATACAAATAATTGAGGAATAAAATTTAGTAAATTCTTTATAATATCCTGAGAATAAAGGGATTCATGATATAATATGTCAAAGGATAGTATATACACCACATATGAGTGAGTTGGTGTATTACAACAATGATGTCCCAATGGAAATGTAAACTGAGATAAAATCCCTTATAAAGATGGTATCCTTAAATTTAGGATAAATCAATCACATAATTATGTGTGAATAAACTAAATACACCCAATATAAGTGGATATTAAGTGGAAAACTATCAGAGGTCATTCACACATATTCATATGATAAATATTCTAGGAGTACAAGTTGAACCTGATGAATTGAAATTGGGTAAAAAGGTTACCTTGTAACAATTCAACAGCCTAATGGCATCACTTTAAAATTCAGAAAATGAGTTGATGATATAAAAAGGGAATCTCATCACTTGGATATAAATTTACATCAATAAGCTTATATAAGAACATATCCAAACATAATAAGATGTATACTACAAGACATATAAAAACGAAGTCTTTTAAATAGAGGAGGTTGAAAGGTTCCCTTACTGATTTGGTAACAAAACAAAATACACCCCATGAAGAAGGATCATACAATGAAGATTTTAATACTCATAAATGAAGTCATATTACATAATGAGTACAATCATGGGAATTACATACACCACACAAAAGGAAATAGTGGCAATTATAGCATGAATCTCACGTGAATAAAAAGTGAGACGAAACACTTTACCACATTGTAATGAACTGAGTCGTATGACCAAAAGTTCATAACCACCAAATGAGTCATAAAATAACATGAATATAATGAGAATAATGATAATATATATCAAATGGAAGTACACAATACACCACATGAAATGAATAAGTGGCGAACAATGGAAATCTCACGGAATTATTACTGAGATAAGAAAATCCCTTACCTCGTGTCCGACTTGACACGATCGTTCTTAAATCTCCTGAATAGTATAACTTATTTCCATAGCATTGATTTTACATTGAATTCGTAGGAAAAATCATTTCAATATTTTGTAATGTTTTAACTTTTAAAACTAATTTAATTAACAATGAGATTAATTATTAATTAATTTCTGCAACTTTTTTATTTGAATTAGGAAAAATGGATACCATATTTTGACTCAGTAGGTCCAAATTATGTTAATAGGTAACTTTATATTTTTGGGAACTATGAATAGTAACCACGGTAATTTTATTTACCATTGTTAATGGTAAATCAGGTAATTGCGGGTAAATATAATATTATAAAATTACCCAAACACTTGTGTTAATATAATTGGATGATTATATTTCATTATATAGAATATATTGGTCTAAATTTAATTCATTGGAACCCAATTGGATTTTATTAAGACCTTTAATTTATTTTATTTAAAAGAATGTGAAATATGTCTCACTCAAACATTAATATTTAAAATATTATTAATATAGGGTTATAAAGAATATAAATTTAGCTATAAATAATCATTTTAAAGTTAAAATGTTTTTATTTATCATGGTAATATATTTTTACTTTTTAAGAATTATTTATTATCCTTATTAGCTTATACATTAGTGATGCAGAAATTATTAATTTTGTGAAAAATAAATAATATAATTTTTATTGAAATAATAATACACATCGAAACGCCCCAAAACATGAACAAGGCTTATTGGTAGTGTATATATAAACCCTAATCATCCAAAAGCCGAATTTTTGAACATTTGGATCCTTATAAAGATGATTAGGAAACTTATATTATTTTATTTTAAATGATTCCAATTTTGTCACCTTCATAATTTAATAATTATAACAATTTACATGTTGTAATTTTAAGATGATAAATTCTATTAAAAGTATTATTATAAAATATATGATATTTACCTTCTTTAGAGGATTTTATTTTTAATTTTTATGTAACAAATAAGTATAATAAATAATTATACAAAATTTTTGTACTAATTATTTTATTAAGAGATATACCAAATAAGTGGTTTTAAAAATATTAAAATAAATATTATATGAACTATTTAATGTTATCCAAAAAAAATTTAGACAAATTTAACATGTTAGAAAACTACTAAATATTTTGGATAGAATATATCTTCTTTGTGGATTTTAGTTAAATTAAAATAAAAGAATAATGTTGAAATTGAAACTATTGTTATTTTATAAAAATAATATATTATAAAATTTTTTAAAAATCATAAAAATATTTAAAATTTATAAATTAAAATTTATATGGTCGAAAAAGTCATAAATTATCTAATTATGGAAAATTCACAACACATAAGTAATTATTTATAATAATTTAAAAATTAGAATTTTATTACCACAAATAAAATTAAATAAATTAAATAAAGATAAATCAAGGTGATGATGTTGAAACTAAATTCCCAACAAGTATAAATTTTATTTTTTGATGATATTACAAAGCCTCTATCATCTAATAGTTTGATTTGAGTCATTTTTGGAGGTATTTAAGTGAGATTGAATTTATTATAAATTAATATTTCTTATATTAGAAAAGGTGCCCCTCAACTCCCATATAAAAAGGCTCCCCTTCCCTCTTCACTTCACTCCATTTTGAGCCTTGAAGCACGACCATACCCTACCAATTACCCTTATTTTCCTCTCTAATTAAATCATAGTGTTTTTGGTCTTCTCAAAAGAGCAACTCTAGTTCCCTATGAAGAAGCTTAAAATAGGTGTGTCAAAGAAGAGATAATCTCTTCTACTGATTCTTTAAAGTTTTTCTTATTTTTATACTTCCTTTTATTTAGTTGTTTCATTATAAAGTATTAATATCAATATTACATATATAATTATAATTTATTATAAATATGAAACAACCCTATTTCACCTTTGATCCATCCTATGGAAAACGAAATCACCGCAACTGCGTATGTAGGGAATACTGTCTCCACACTGTGGTGTAATCTGTTTCCACCACCACCTTACTTGGATGGGTATAATGGTGTAAAGAATAACTATATATGATTACTATAACATTATACTGATTCAAAGATATTATATCATCCACTCCAACTCCATTCATTAAATATGGGAATGATATCATCGCTCGTGCGTACGTACGGATTACCGTCTCCATGACGAGATGAGATTCATTTTCCATGTTAACAATTAAAGAATGATTATAAATTATATCTAATAAGTAATAATGTAATATTTTACATATTAATGATACTTTATTTATGTATATGTTATTTACTTACATCTATTAAATTTAATAAGGAAACGAAAATAGTGTTCATCTGTACATACGGCATACCGTCTCCATGAACGGTGAATTTGATTCCATTTATCGATCTATTATATATATGTATATTATGAATATATACTATATATAAATAATTTTATATATTCTAGAATTAGTTAATCCTGATCTATGTAATCATTTGAATAATTACAAGTCAAAACACAGACGATAAATGAAATGATTTTACCCCAAATGCTACTTTAAAATGGAATTGACAAATGAATGGGAAATATAAAGTCATAAGGGAATCGTATATGAGAAAATAAATATTATTATGATTCTGTTAAAATTTAATAATATGTTTAAACCCACTATAAAGGGGTCCTAGACACATAAAAAAGTAACTGGACATCAGGTAAGGGATAACCTTTCCAATCTCGTTTTTATCCGAGATTGTCTATTCATAAGTATGTACTAGGGTTATATTTATCAATCTTTTCCATGTTTTATAAAAACGGTTTCATGTATTTTTAATGACCTTTTTACCCATTTTTGACTTTTATTACTTGGTATGTAAGGGATTTTTCTTTTGTTTACCATACAAGGTACTTTTTTACATTTCTGGAAAAAGTACGAGAATAATGTTTTTTTATCTTATATGGCATGAACGAAATTCTATAGTTTCATAACACTTTATTTTCATGAAACATACTCTACAGGATTTCATGACTATTTTCAAAAAAATCCTTTTCTTTTAAAACTTCATGGAATTTTGTGAGATGAAAATTATTTTGAAGACGAAAGGATATTTTATGCAAGAAATCATTTCAAGTGTTTTATCAAAACCACTTTCCATCTAAGATGTCATTATTTAATATGTGTATGCTTCAAGTATAATGTCTCTATTATTTACATTGTTTCACTTTTCCTATGATGAAATGATATCTATTTTGTTATATAGATTATTTTATGATGGGATGATGTTTATGAGACCCATTTTTAGTCTTTGGGATGTGATGAATGATTTATGTTTATGTTGTTGAAAATGTAAGAATGATTTAATTATGAGATGGGTGGGACTAATATATCCATCAAATGAATTGGGTATAGATTTATATCTCATGATATAGATATGGAAGGAACAGCCAGTTAATCCGGTTCTATGATACAGGACTGGAATGAGGAGTGAACTCGATTCAGTAAGGGACATTGTCTAATAAAATGGTTTTGGCAGCAATTCTTTGGCTACTATGGAAATCATATCAAGTGATTAATGGTTTCCCACAATTACATGATTTATTCCTATGCTATTTTATGATGATTGATGTTCCATTATGATCTATGCCTTACGTACTGCCATGTTTTATGTCATTGCTCATGATATTGATGTTTAAATAGTATCTTCATGTTTTTAAGTTCAAATGAATATGGGTTGTCTTATTTTCTCCATGCATACCCTTACTGAGAATTTGAGATCACCCTTTATATGTTTCATTTCCTTAGGATATAATGCAATGTTTTAGGTAAGAAAACAAAAGGGGAAGATCTTTATGGGGGATGTTGAAGATATTTCACCATGATTAGAAGATTAAGTTCCAAGCTTCCAAAGACACTAAACTATTACAGTCCTTGAGTGGAGGTTTTTTTATGTATTAAGTTTTCCGCAAAAGTAATGTAATATCCATGTACGTCTGGTTTGGGGTCTCTACAGTTGGTATCAGAGCAAAGGTTTAGTCAACCTTTGGAAACATGGATTTGAAAAATGTACTGAGATCCCTAGAGATATTTATATGGTATGTTTGGGGATGTCCATAAGGTTATGTATAACTATAATTTATAGTCCTATGATTACAGTAACGATCATATAATTAAACCTAAGATGCTAGATATTGAAGGTTCTCCCCCTTTATTATGTTGTTTTCCTATCATGGTGTTAGTCTCTCACTCTATTCTTTTTGGGTTTTAGACGATAGCTAGAACCCGACGGAAGCATGTTGATCAATGTAATGGAAAATGAAATGATTGTCCCCATGAACAAACCAATGTGATGGGATATGGAGTACAAATTCTTTTTGTTATTATTACACAAGCTATGAATCATTCTGGACTTCCAAATGAGCAGAGAAGGGAAAAATATTCTATTGAGTCCTTCATGAGGCAACGTCCATGTTATTTAAGTGCATCATCAAATCCACTTGCTGATGAAAAATGGATCAGTACCATTGAAAATATATTTTCCATACTTCACTATTCATAGCATGAAAAACTGATTTTGGTTGTTTACCATTTAGAATATGAAGCAGACCAGTGGTGGACTCTAATTTAGAATACAAGGCCCCAAGATGAAATTGAATTCATGGAATGGGACGAGTTAATGAACTTGTTTTTAAATAAGTGCTTCCCTCATATTCTTCGAACAAAGATGTAAATGGAGTTCCTCAAGCTTAATAAAAAGGATAATGAATCTATTGGAATATAGGATGTGAATTTTAAACAACTTGAAAGGTATGCCTCTAGATTTATCATCCATCTTGAATGAAAAGTTCATTGATTCTTTAGTGGCTTAAAACCATGTCTTCGAAGGTCATTAGCTATAAGAGACATTAGTAGGTATGAATAAATTGTGTGTTGTGCTATCAAGGTAGAAATGGAAGTTGGTGTTAGATATCCATCTCATTTTTTTGACAAGAAACGAAAGATGGAGTTCAAGGAGAAATCTCAGAATAATGGTGAAAAGAATATGAATGTTTCTTTATGCTCAAAGTGTGGAAAGAAGCATGGTGGAGATTGTCATGAAGGGAATAGAAAATGGTTTAAGTGTGGAAATGAAGTTCATCGAGCAGAAGAGTGTTGATGTAATGGAAAAAGGGTTGCTAATGATGTGAATAAAGAAAATACTGTAGAGAACGAACCACCAACACTTCAATGATTCATGTGCACGGAAATGGGGCATTATGCTAATCAATTCCCTAATCCAAGGGTTAATGATGATCGACGTGAGAAACATCTTTAGGAAAAGAATAAAGGGATGTCAGATGGGATCATTATTTGTGATGTTGAGTATGAATACTATGTGGTGGAATGAATAAGTGTTTATGTAACAGGATTCCAAGATAATGTGGTGGAATCTCATTTAAAGAATCGTGGAATATTGGAATGTCAATGCCTTGGATCATTGTGGATTTTAATAATTTTATGGTACCAGTATCCATGAAATGTGATTGAAATATTTTTGGAAAGTAGTTGAATTATGAATAATTATGGGATAAGGAGAAAATAATATGTATGATAGTACTCATGATTTCCTGACTGATATAAGGACAAAGTTATATCACGGTTTTAGTATATAGAAATTTTGAGGTTTTGTTATGTGAAATGAGTTTCCTTTTGATAGAATTCATGTTTTCACTAAGGTTCTATGGTAGTTTATGTTTCAAGAGAATAAATGATTAAGGTATTTACATGTTTGGAATGCGATCAGAAAAATATATCTGAGATAAATGATGGTATTCACAAGCTCGGTAGATGACATTTCTAGTAATTATTTTCAATATACTATGAGCTTGGACAGAAGTATTTTTGATAAGACTAAAGATTGGAATGGATTATGTTGGACATATTTATAATTTTATAAGTCTAGAACTTTTTCAATATTATTAAAGGGATTTTATAATAATATAGTTTTAGAAAAAAGGACCACCTGCAGGATGAGCGACAACTCGTCGCGTCGGACAAGGTTGTGGGGATCAAACCCACAAATGAAGTGTGACAGGCCTTTATCGCCTACCACTAGCCTATAATAAGTGCCTGGTTATTAGAAACTAGTTTTTATTTTATTAATAGGTATGATAGATGAAGTGTAAGTCTATTTATGGGATCATATACGATTAACCTCACCATAAATGTACTTATGTATATTTGATAACTTTTTCTACCCTTTTGTTTGAGACAGATGGAATGACCCATCATTCTATCACATGATTTGATAACACTTCAAGAATGACAAATTCTAATTCATTTCTTTATAAGATGAAGTGGAAATTGTTCATGGCATGAACAACGGTGAGATTGTACCGAAATAAAGTAAGTATTTCTTCTAATTCAAAATCGTCAACTTTAGGGAAATGATCTTGCAAACCAAAAATGTTTTCTTGGTGTCCTCATATACGATGAATCAGATGGTACCTTATATCATCACAAATTTATGGCTTTCTGATTGATTTATTTTTCATAGCCATGTTTTCTACCAATCTTCATAAGACCTTGATGGATAGATTTCTCTTCGATATCCATATTTTCACCTATGTTCACCTATGTGGAAACCTTGTGACGAGTTAATTTGGGAAACCGTTATGTTTCATACTCCACATTTTAAAATTAAGTTTTAGTATTCATTTTTACGATGTGGGTTTCTATGAATGAAACTTTCATCTAGTAAACCATTTATAACCCCGACGAATTTCGAGGGCGAAATTCATTTTAATAGGGGTAGAATGTAACACCCAGAGATTTTATGAGAAAAATTATTGTTCTTAATTTCATTGATGTATTTTGTTGTACACTACACAAAGATTATCTTGTATAATACATAACACTGTATTATCATAAATTATACACAACACTATTCTTGGCTTTCATTACACGCAATCACGACCTTCCTCGATAACGTGTGTAGTACGCAATACCGAGTTTTACTAAACAATGATATATGGTTATAATATTATTATGAACTAGCCCTTATAAATATTATTAACTAAATTTTTTATTTTATAACATTATTATTCATCTTACACATTTTCTAGAAAATGGTATGAGAACAAAATAATTTTTTTGGGTAAAATAATTATTTTACAAAAATGCAGTTTTGCCGCCTTTTGATGGTGCATCCAATTTTAATCTAGTTTTTGAAATGTTTATAAGTTAAATTTGAGAAAATAAAATTATTATATAGAATCTGGATATAAAATTTTAATTAGATAAAAATTTTATATTATTCTGATAACTTTCATATTTTAATGAATAGTAAAAACACGCTATATTTAAATTAAAAACAAGTTTTTTGATAATAATAATTTATATGGTTAAATTATAATATGCAATGTGTTTAAAGTATAAATATAATATATTTTTACCATTTAATATAATTTATGTCATTAGCATTTATTTTACATTATATTCATAGGTAAAATCATTTCAATCTTTTGCAATGTTTTAACTTTTAAAACTCGTTTTCTTAACAACAGAAGTAATTTTAAAATAATTTCTGAAAATTCTATGATTTGAATTAGGAAAAATTTATTCCATATTTGGAATCAGTAGGTCCAAATTATGTTAATAGGCTACTTTTTATTTTTTGGGCACTATGAATAGTAACTAAGGTAAATTTTATTTACCATAGTTAAAGGTAAATTGTTTAATTGCGGGTAAATAAAATATTATAAAATTACCCTAACACTTTTCTTAATGTAATTAGATGATTATATTTCATCCTATAGAATATTTTGGTCGAAATTTAATCCATTGGAACCCAGTTGGATGTGATTAAGAACTTGAATTTATTTTATTTAAATGAAAGTGAAATATGTCTCACTCAAACATTAATAATTAAAATATTATTAATATAAGCTTATACAGTATATAAATTCGGTTATAAATACTCATACAAAATTTAAAATGTTTTTATTTATAATTGTAATTTATTTTTAGTTTTTAAGAATTATTTATTTTCCTTATAAGCTTATACATTAATGATGCAAAAATTATTTATTTAGTGAAAAATCAATAATATAGTTTTTATTGAAATAATAATACACATAAAAAGGCTCAAAAACCAGACCAATACTTATTGGTAGTGTATATATAAACACTAACCATCAAATGGCCTTATTTGTGAGAATTCTGATCCTTATAAAGAATATTATGATACTTATATTATTTTATTTTAAATGATTCCAATGTTGTCACCTTCATGATTTATTAAATATAAAAATTTACATGTTGTGATTTTAAGATGGTAAATTCGAGTAAAAGTATTATTATTAAATCTATGAGATTTATCTTCATCATATGATTTTTTTTAATTTTTATACAAAAAATATGTTTATTAAATAACTATCAAAAAATGTTGTACTAATTATTTTATTAAGAGATATACCAAATAAATAGTTCTTAAAATATTAAAATAAATATTATATGAACTATTTAATGTGCTACACGAATTTTGTAGACAAATTTGACATGTTAGTAATCTATTAAATATTTTGATTAGAATATATCCTCTGTGTGAATTCTATTTAAATTAAAAATAACGAATAATGTCAAAATTTACACTATTGTTATTTTATAAAAATTATATATTATAAAATTGTTTAAAAATCACAAAATTATTTAAAAATTATAAATTGAAATTTATATGGTCTAAAATGTCATAAATTATCCAATTATGGACCATTCACAATACATAAGTAAATATTTATAACAATTTAAAAACTATAATCTTATTACCACAGATAAAATTAAAAAGATTAAATAAGGATAAATCAAGTTGATAATGTTTTAAATTAATTCCCAAAATGTATAAATTTTATTTGTTGATGATATTTCAACCCTATATCATCTAATATTCGGATTTGAGTCGTTTTTGGTGGCATGTATATGATGTTGAATTTATTATAAATTAATATTTCTTATGTTACCAAAGGTGCCACTCTCCTCCCTTATAAAAAGGGCACCCCTTCCCTCTTCCCTCCACACCATTTTGAGTCTTGAAGCTCGGCCAAACCCTGCCAATTCATCTTCTCATCCTCTCTAGTTATATCATATAGTTTATAGTATTCTCAAAAGACCAACTCTAGTGCCCTAAGAAGAATCTTAAAAGAGGTGCGTTGAGGAAGAGGTAATCTCCTCTACCAGTTCTTTCAAGTTTTTTTTCTTCTTATACTTCCTCTTCATTAGTTGTTTTACTATAAAGTAATAAAATCATTATTACTTATATACTGATATGTTATTATAAATATGAAACAACCCTACTTCACCTTCTATCCATCATACGGAAAATGAAATCACCGCGCGTGTGTACGTACGGAATACCATCTCCACGCTGTGATGTAATATGTTTTCCACCACCACCTTAATTGGATGGGTATAATGGTGTAAATAATAAATATATATGATTATTATAAAATCATACTGATTCTGAGATATTATATCATCTACTTCAATTCCATTCAATAAATATGGGAATGATATCATTGCTCGTGCGTACATACGGATTACCGTCTCCATGAGGCGATGAGATACATTTTCCATGTTAACAATTAAAGAATGATTATAAATTATAGATAATAAGTTACCATGAAATATATGACCTATTAATGATACTGGATTTATGAATATGTTATTTACATGCATCTATTAAATTTAGTAAGGAAATGAAAACATCGTTCATCCGTTCGTACGGCCTACCATCTCCATGAACGGTGTATTTCTTTCCATTTATCGATCTATTATATATACGTATATTATGAATATATATTATTTATAAATCAGGTATTATATTATGGATTTATGTAATCATGATCTAAGTAATCATATGAATAATTTCAAGTCAAAACACGGACGATAAATGAAACAATTTTACCCAAAACGCTACATTAACATGGAATTAAAAAATGAACGGGTAATATAAAGTCATATTTGAATCATATATGATAACATAAATATTATTATGGTTCGGTTACTAGTTAATAATATGTTTAAACCCACTATACAAGGGTCTCAGACACATATAGAAGAAATTGAACATATGGTAAGTGATAACGTTTCCAATCTCATTTTTATCGATATTGTCTATTTGTAAGTATTTACTGGGGTTATATTTATCATTTATGTCCCAGTTTTCTAAAAATGGTTTCATGTATGTTTAAAGTCCTTTTTACCCATTTTTGACTTTTGCGTCATGGTATGTGAGGAATCTTTCTTGTGTTTACCAAATGAGGTACTTTTGGACTATTTCCAAAAAAGTAAGAGAAGAATGTTTTTTTAACTTATACCGCATGAACAGATTTTAATGGTTTCATAATTACTTATTTTCATGAAGCTTAATCTACAAGATTTCATGACCATTTTAAAAAAATCATTTTCTTTTAAAATTGAATGGAATTTTGTGAGAATAAAATTATATTGAAGAAGAAATGATATTTTCCTCAAGAAATCATTTTAATTGTTTTATCAAAACCATTTTCCATCTAAGATGACATTATATAGTATGTGTATTTTTCATGTATAATGTCTCTATAATTTACATGGATTCAATTTTCATTTGATGAAATGATATCAATTTGTTTTATATGGATTATGTTACGACGGTATGGTGTTTATGAAACCCATTTTTATTCGTTGGGTTATGATGAATGATTTATGTTTATGTTGTGGCACGTGTAAGAATGATTTCATTATGAGATGGGTGGGACCTATATCTCCCGCCAATGTATTGGGTAAAGATTTATATATAATGAGATAGACATGGCAGACATGATATGTTAATCCTGTTCAGTTATATAGGACTGGAACGAGGAGTGAACTCGATTCATGAAGGGACTTTGTCTACTAAGATGGTCCTGGTAGCAATGCCTTCGCTACTATGGAAATAATATCAAGTGCATAATGGTTTTCCACAATTACAAGATTTACTCCCATGATATTTTATGATGATTGATGTTCTATTATGATCTATGCCTTACATATTTCCATCTTTTATGTCATTGCTCAAGATTTTGTTTTTTAAACATTATGTTCCTTTTTTTAAGTTCAAATGTATATGGTTTGATTTATTTTCTCCATGCTTACCCATACTGAGAATTTGAGCTCAACCTTTATATGTTTTCTTTTCCCCCGGATATAATGAAAGGTTTTAGGTAATAAAACAAAAGGGGAATAACTTTATTTGAGATGTTGAAGATCTTCCACCATGATTAGAAGATTATGTTTCGAGTTTCAATGGCACTAAACTATTATAGTCCTTGAGTGCTGTTTTTTTGTATTATGTATTCTGCAAAAGTAATTTAATTCCCATGTACGTCAAGTTTGGGGTCTCTACAAATATCATCCAATTAATGCATTTAAATTGGGAATCATCTATCCAAATTGGATTATTCTTAAAATAATCATATTTCTAAAAATCAATCTCTTACCAACTTCGGACATTGTGTAAATCAGGGAGGTATTTATTGAGATAAGATATGTTGAAAATATCATAAAACCCTGTCAAAAGATATTTAATTACAACTGATAAGAAACATATCCAATCTTCTTAGTGATCTCAAACAATCCAATATCTCTATCAGATAGCTTCTCATAATTCGAAAGAATATGGACACCCAAATAAGGAAACAAATTCAAGAATGCAGAGTCATTAAAGTAAAACTAAATGATGATATCAAAGATATATATATATGATTTATTTCAACTAAAATATCTGATGATGAATTTTTATATTTACATGATCATGATCAATGTTTCCTAAAATAGATACAGTCCCAGTAGAGGGTCCCCACCATCCACTTTCTATGAAACAGATTACATAAATTGGAGACCATACTATCATGACCCCCACCCACTAAGGGTACCACAATGGGGGTAGAGAGATCATGACCCCATAGTCCCACCTCTTGTTTTCCCTAGGTTAGTGACTAGAACTAATTGTAAAACTATTTCACGAAATGGGAGGAATTACCCTCTGTAATAAAATATTATTAGAAGATAAGATGAATCATCCATAATCAACACTATGAAATAATATAAAAAAACAAAATCATCCTAAAATAAATCTATCAATAAATTAGGTACAGATAGATGTTTCCAAAAGTAAATTCTGAAAATCATGAATAATTTAGTGAAGCAACTACTTTCCAAAAATTTCAGATATAGTTATTTATAGAATCATCAATGTAATCCTTCTGTAACCTTAATTTGAGTTTATAAAAATAGGGTGATCAATAAAGTATACTCACTAGGAAAACCAATGTCTATCTTCCACATGTGAAATAATTATAATAATAGACCCACAATAAAATAGCATAACCAATAAATCCTAAATATCATAACTATCTATCCCATCCTCACTAAGTCACACTCACAAGAAAAATCATTGTACAATAACATTATAAGATAAATATTGATTAAGGGTTCCTTTTTGTGCTTTCCCAATGATTTTCTAGACTCACATACCTATGTCGTATCTCTAGGATCTCTCATATATTTCGAATAAAATACAGTATCACCCCATAACATGTTAATATCACATCATTCTTGAAGACACCTAGTCTATAGTACCTTATGATAGTCACATCTCATGATGACTAGAAACACATTGACTCTCACATCAAACAAAAACCACAGTAGTATGGTATCATGAACATAAACAAAAAACATTGTTACCTCCTCCTACCTTGAATGACTCTCACCATAAGAAACCCCATAGTATGGAGATATAAAATCTCACATATAATACCCTTGGTCAACGCCCCACAACTTAATCACACTACCTCTAACCAGAAGACACCTGGTTCATTAACTGGTGAAATAAAAGAACATCGACCATTACAGCCTCGACATATCTTCTCACCTAGTATAACATTATGGAATTTTCATGTATCCATACATCTATCCTCATCATTAGAATTTTATTTTTGAAACACCCCAATGCGAAAATTGGGGGGTCGAAAAATTGTTCTCGACACGGGTGGGATGTGTATAAATATCTGAATGAATATAAAATTATATAAATATTGATGCACACAAAACCAAAATATGCATTCAAGAAAATTCTAACCATGTTATAAAATGCCTAATTTTACATCCCGTATTTTATTCATAGAACTACACAATACAAAAGAAAAAATTTTAATTTCTATCCCATTTAATAATATTGGCCATTAATTTCATTATTTGCCAACAATATCATTTTACCGTATAACCAATAATTTATTTCTTGATTAATAAGATTTGTCACATTAACCAAAATAAACCCCAACAATTTCAATCATTATTAAATAATTGTTATATTTTTATTTAGCCATCTAGCACAGCACGACCACACATCAAAAGCATATCATCTTTCCCATCGAAACATCAACTCATTACTCCATAAGAATGACTAATCAACAATTTACATCACTAACACAAAACATGGATAAATAATCAACCACCTCAAAACTCAAAAATCACAGATAGAAAAACCTTCACCTCAATTACATAAAAGCGCGACCAAAGAAACCATCACTAATAACCCAAAAGAACAATAAAATAAATATTCACCTAACAACCTCAAATTCACTGAAAAACAAAATATACATCAACCCACATCACATAGAGAAAAACATATCCACCCCACAATCATGTCTACCAATCACAACACATAAAAAAATTTACACATTAAACAAATGGGATATTATCAAATTTATCATTTTTATGGGAACTATAACACAAGAGATAATTTAAGGGGAAACCATTTGTTAACAATATATAAATTTCTAGAAAATTTATATTTTATAAATATTATTCCTAAAAATACCAATATAAATGGTTCCAAAAATTAAGTCAGATCAATGCAAACACAGTCTCCAATGGTCAGTGTTTTGGAAAAGGAATTTATCATTACAATCAGAATATCATAATAATGTTAATGTTGAAAAATCATTAAAACCACCTTTGTTTCCCCTTAAATTTAATGTAAAATTTTAATTTGACATGAATAGGCCCGAGTAAACCATCCATCATAGATTAAAAATAGTGAACTCCTCCCATATGATGCAATAATATGAGAAGCTATGGATTACATACCTCAACCAATATTTTATAACATGTTGCACATTGTAGGGGAATGATGAAAAATCCAAAAACAATAACCACGGGAAAACCCATAGATAAACCTACACCACATGAAGTGTCATAAAATATTCATGCCATAGATACACCCCAAACCAAAACTAATTAATAATAGTAGATATATAATATAAGAATAATTGAAAATCATGGTAAATAGTGGAGAACCCACAATAGATTGTTAATAGGGGTCCACCGAAACCAACAGATCAAAGCTGAAGGGGTTTGAATATCCTTTGAGAAAAACATATGGTTCTCCAAAAATGAGAGAATGAATCTATGACTGAATGGGGAGGGATAGGCCAAAAAATATTTATATCCTAGAACTCAACATATTTTATTTTGGTATCCCATTTATGATTTGAAATACATTGATTTTCAAATAATTTAAAATTACATAGAAATTCATGTCACATCATCCCTTATTTAAATATACATCATGAATTTGTGATGATGTGATTCCTTTTAGTGGGTTCCCACCACAGCCACATAAAGGTCAATAGAATGTACATCTACAGAAGCCATGAACATCCAATTCAAATAATTTACCACTTTTATGATATCAATTTTTTGCAGAAACTATTTTATACCTCAAACTATAATGAAATATCCTCAAGCCTTTTTTAAATCACTTATAACACCCAAAATAAAAAAATGCAATTTATTAGGAATGCACGAGCTGTTAAATTAGATTCGTATCAAATAATTCTCACCCTAGGGACTCCTATTCCAATACCTTAATGATAGGGTCCCATATAACAACACTATGAGATATTTTTCAAGGTTATCGTTACTCAGTGATGATAACAACAGAACACAACCACTAAAAACCCACAAAACATTCTATGTAGCCAAAAAACTGACTCTTTTTACACAACTACACCAGTTTACAACCATCTCAACATCCATGAATCCCAAACCAACATCATCTATAACCAATCAACAAAACCACCCCTAACAAACGAATCAAGTATTTCCATCATCCATGTCAATATACAATCTGATTTTGGTGGCAATGATCCACCCACAAGATATTAACCACATCATAGTATAATGAGTCACGATTAAAAATCGGGCCATCCCAATTTCACATGTTGGAACATTATTAGACCACATAAATCAAGGTAAACAACACATCACTTTACACAATAAATTTAGACCAATATTAGAAGAAAAAATAGTATGAAAAAAAATTAAAATAGATTAACGAAATAATATTGCATCTATGCCTAACGTTCCCATGTTTTCTCTTCCAGGACAACATGACTTCAGAAAACATAGTCCAAATGGGTATTTCATCCTTGCAACTCTTTATACTGATGATCATGGATCTATATTAGTCATTATATGAATGTATCATTGTCTTTGATATCCAAATCTACCTAGTAAATGATATGGGATTCATCATTAAGCTACCAAATAAGTTGAGAGATATGGAAATTATTGTGTGTAATCTCCAACTATAGTCACAACTCAAACTAATGTACTACCTCAAAAACACGCCTCAACAACTCAAATGGCCCAAATATGAGTGAAATATCATAATAATCCTTCCAGAACTCTATTTTCCACATTAATTGTAAGACTTCATGACCACATAGCATCTAAAGAGAGGCTCCACGGTCCTCCTCATGTAATCAGTATAATAAATTTTATTTTATTTCTCTAAATTTATCATATATTGAACCATGTGAAACGTTTATGTCAATATATGAAACACACTAGGTCTAATAACTATAACCATTCAAACATCTGTTCAACACGATAGAGGAGGACATGGCCACTTGTAATATTCATAAAATCGAGGAAAACCATAGATGAAGATATATGTCACTATAATCTTGTTAATGAAATGATAATTGATGTTAGTAATATCCAGAAAAGTTGAACACACATACCAGCAACCTATCCACTAGTGTTCGGATGGTTTGGTTTTCTTAGCATCCATCTAAGTGTGGTAATTGGTGCTGAGATGTAACTGAGTGCCAAAATTATTATATAACCCGTTCAGACGCACAAGGTAAAACGAAAATCTATATTTGATATAGTATATCCTGGAAATCTATTAATCCCCAACACCTAATCTACAGACTTCTTATTTAATGTTTCTATTGTGACTAACACCTTCTTCATTATGAAGTGGGATGATTTTATCAAACTATCTATGATCAGAAAGACCACACCAACACCTCTAAAATATCATGGTAACCCTATGATGAAATCCATCATGATTTCATCGCATTTCCACTCATCAATATCCAAATCATGTAAGACTCCTCTAAGAACATGATGCTCTACCTTTAGCTTTTAAATTACAAACATCTCTATATGAACACCACCACAACCCATTTAATTCGAGGCCACCTAAACTATATCCTTAAGGAATGGAAAAATATATTATAATAATTATTGTACAACCAATGGTGAGATATAAAAACTCAATGAAATCCTTATGCATCACTTCCAAAACCAACAGACTGAAAATTTATAGTTCTAATGATCCTCCAAACATCCCAAGAGATAATCAACGAAGAATAAATGTTCACACATCACCACTTCCTGTGAGTTTACCCATATAGAATCCTCTAAAATCCACATCATATATGACTTCCCCATAATCTAATGTAACAAACCACTACCATAAACCTCATAGGAAACTATTTGAATGGCCTCCTACTCCACCATCACTCTCCAAACATCATTATAATCCTAAAAAAATCTTCCATGATTTACTACACAATGAATTATTCACAACATTTACATTTATGGAGGTATGTGAGATCTCAAAACCATAATCTTGAAAACACTCTATCAACCTCCATAAATTCATATTCATATTATGAGGAGAAGAAATTTAAATCAAGATATTGGGATCCATTAAGAAAAAATATACCCCCAAATGAGGTAAAACCATCTTTAATTTAGTATATGAATGAAAAACATGGGTGTAAAAGTTAAACTCATGGGGATATAATTTCCAAGACCCATAAATGATCACTTCAATCTTCTATATGAACATTCATCCCAATCCTGGGTGGGAAGAGTCCCAAAAAATCCTCAAATATATGACTCCCCGCAATAAAATGAAGAATTGGAAAACTGTAAATCATTCCCTTTATGTAATAGAATTCTTAAAAGAACCAATTAGCGAAAATAATCCAAGTTATTCATTTTAAATAAAATCAATAGGGTTGAAACTCGAGTTAAATAAAAAACAAACCTCAGATAATATCCTAAAAGATTACGGTAACTATGATTATACTCCTCATTCATGGGTTCTTGACAAGAAAAAAAATTCTCATATTTCAATGTGTCTACTACCACACCCAGATGGCGAACCACATTCCCATGGAAATGACCCATTATTAATGAAACATACACTTTTTAAAATATCCCTGGGGCTGGTGGCACCAATCATCATGTAATATATCTTTATAATGATAGATATACTCCTCCACTAAATTACAGTAGATCAAATGTTATCGATGAGAATGACTATGAGCTCATCTCAGAATTCATGGTACTCGTAGTTCACGAGTTTCAAGAAAATAGATAGTTTGTTAGTGACACAAAATGACATGACTACAAAAATGAAGTTCCCATACCAGCATCCTAATGTATTCTTTGGGATATTTCTCTCCTTCTATATAAACTAGTGTTATCTATACTATAGATTCATCATAAAAAATGAACTCACATATCTCAATTTCATTATAAGTTCATCTATCCTCGAAAGAGGGTAAAGGTTCTTTATTGTCTCCATATTCAACATTTGGTAGTATATTCGTAACCTTATACTACTATCCTTCTTGTTGGAGAAAAAAAATAGAGAACACCATGATGACACTATTGGATAAATAAAACCCTTTTATTTCAGATCATATACCTAAATCCCTAACTCACACAACTCAGAAGGTTTCTTCTGATATGGGTCCATAAAAACTAGATACGAATAAGGCTGAAAGTCTGTCATAAAATCAATGTTGAGGGGATAAAATCAATACCACGTCATGAAAAAAATCTTGAAAGTCCACAATGATCCTAGGGACCCCATTGTTCGAATATCAACGCATTCCATAGAAATATCAGATAGAAAAGAAATGAGGGACTCAATTCCAACCAGAAAACATCCCTTACCAACAAAAACCACATGAAACCCATATACATATGCGAACATGAATCTCCACCTAAATATACCAAAAATAGCATGTGAGGAATACCAAGAATTGATTTCTAGGATGACAATGTATGGTTGCATCTATAATACAAAAATATCCCCATGGGATTGATGTGTCCCTAACAGCAGTCTACACCCTCAGTACATATCAAAAAAACTAGTCTAGAATCCTAATTGTACAGTCAATACTATGGGCATTGGAAGCCTCTAAAATTATTGTCCCCATCCATGGGATGTAATGAGAGAAACAATGTAGTGTGATTTTCCTAAATCAGAAAATGAACTAATAAGGGTAAAAAATGAAATATACAATGAGTGATCTCTAGTCCATCTTGAATTTCATCCACTAATACATGAAATTGGCCACAACTAGAAATTATACCTCTCTATTAATTACCACTAATATTTCTATGTTTGGGTTTAGGTACCTAGAAATGTAGAACAACCTGAGGTCGACCTCTACTCAACCTATATGGCCTCTATAAAGAATAATAATTCTTCCACTACTACTGAAATGGTCTCACATGAAGCATTTTATATGGATAGTATTGATCTAATCCACCTCTACTAAACTGAGAACAAAGAATCATTGGGAACTAATTCATGAAATTTCCATGAATCCATAAATAAAACAGTTTCCAGATATATCTAGTAAATTTATGGAATACACTAGCCTAAGAATGTAGAAAATGATGTTTCAAAGGTGTACTCCCAGCCAGTCAAGACCCTAAATAACCGAGTTCCCATAACTATCCTCTAAAAAATCTACTCCTCGAGGAACCATGATGGTTTCACACTCATGGTAAAAATCCTCACAAGTACATCCACTCAATCATCACCATCTTTTACTAAACCTTCAGATATGTTAGAAGCATAAAATGTGTAACTACACACTAGATAGAATCAATTTTTTCATACTTATGATATATCAAATGTGAATCATTATATATAAAAAGAACAATGGAAAATAGAATATGGTCCTTGAACATGATTCCCAGCTCTTAAACATACATACTCTTTTTCTGCAGAGAAATAATATCCTTCCTCCTAACTACCGTCCTGGATGATGAATGGATGTTGGCCTAGAACTCTTCCTAAATGACATAAAAAAGAGTATATATCTTCTTACACTAGTGTAGATATAGAATCCACAACCAAAATGTACCGCCCCATACATATCTATCTTCCAAATATTCCCAATATCGCACTTGGTTATGGATTAATTTAAAAGTAATCACATGCCCTTCTAACAATATCTCTATCTCAATATATGTAACACAGTCTGCACACTTCCAAAATTCATTCCATTAATAAGTGAACAATTCTTTATACCAAGGTTCATCCTTCATTTTAGTATCATACTTTAAAAAAATCAAAACGATGGTCCTTAATAAAATATCTATTCAAAAAACACAACGATTATGTCTTCAATCCATAATTGAAAATAAAATAATAATTACATACTCCCTATATTATGGAATGTTATTTAGATTAAGTTTAATTCAAATTATTATTTTAAACCTTACAAAAGAATTTAAAATCAAATTGGAACTGAAATAATCATATGCATTTACCTCATTAAGATATCTACACAAAAATAATGTCATCCTCACATTCTTGTTCAATAAACTCAGAGTTCGCACAAAGGATCACACAAGCCCAAAAATCTTGTTTCATAGCCAATGTATCATTCCTATGTCACACCCCATTGTCTATTAGATCTATTTACATACCATACCACAAAATCCTCAGTGTTCCTAACCCTAAAATTTATTTTTTAATTCAACTATCACCTCTGTTTCCACAATTTCATGGCATTCTCCCACCAAGGATTTCACAGTGAGCGGAGAGAGATATTCACCTTTGATTCATGCCTCTAGTAAGACCGAGATAGAAAATAAATCTGATGGTATAGTAAACTCGTGAAGTGGGATGAATTACACTCTAAAATAATATAGGATCAAATGATAATAGGAATCATCCATATGAAAATCCATGAGACAATATAAAAACCAAAACCATTCCACAATGAATGTATAAATTAAACCTCGATGGATAAATGTTTCCAAAAGTAAATACTCAAAATAAAGGCTAACAAAGTTCAAATTTTTTTCCAAAATAGTTAAATCTAGTACTATCCTGTATGATACAAATAATTTTCTTATAAACATACAAAAAAATTTATATATGTACTGTGCACATACATGTATACATTGTTATAAAATTTATGACTCTAATAAACATGATAAAAATGAATACTAATGTACCTGAGAGAAAATAGCATAATCAACATCACCTAAATATGTTAACTATAAATCCAAACACCACCATGTATTAGAAACCTAATACACATGCCACGTATAATGACATATTAAGAAACATATCGATAAACGGTACCATGCATTTACTTTAAAATAATTTTCCTCTTTCATATGCCAAAATAGTACATTGTGGTGCTCTCATCCCTTCTAAATAACATATACCATTTCACTATAGTAGGGTCAATCACAGCATTCTCACAAATAGTTAAGTCATCTCCCCACAGTGCAGTCACATCTCTTTCACTCGCATAATCCTAGCACATCACAGAAAACCTATAACCAAAGTAGTAGGGTAACATAAACATGAAAGAAATCAACCTCATTTTCTGCTACTGTTTAGGAGCCCCACATATTTTTCCAAAATGAATAGAAATATCATATCTCTCTTGAACTCACCTAGCCAACCACCTCACAACATGGTCAGATTAGATCCCACCTGAAGAAACATGGTCCTTCACATAGTTCATTGAAATATCTCCATCTATCATATACTGTGAATATCTACATTCCTATGAGAAATAAGATAAAGGATTAGGGATCCGCCTATCTATCCTTATTATCAAGATTTGTTAGAAAATACTTCCCATATGAAAAAACTAGTCTTAGTATATAGTACTCCACACAGAAACAATCAATAATATATGTATATCCGCACATAAGACCTACCAATGGGTTCACAAAGAAAAATATACCAACTCACAACATCCCCACTTTCTCAATCACATATAAATTCCTAAAACAAAATAAACCAGATAACACTATTTAAATTTATATCCAATTCAATTATCCAACCAATTCATTTCATTATTTACTAACAACCACATTTGACCACACAACACATCAGGTTTTCATTAATCAGTTCCAACACATTAATCCAACCAATACCCATCCATTTCAATCATTGTTAAATAATTATTCCATCACTACCAAATCTTCTAGAAGAAAATAAAAACACATCACAATAACATCATCATTCCTATAATCATATCTCATAGCCATCCCATAAGAGTGGTGAAAAAAGCCATCATCTCAACACCTAAAAATAATATCCAAAAATCACCACCTACCTATCCTAAAAGAATATCCTACCCAACCATCACCTTAGCGCCACAAAAACACTACCAACAAAACCAACACCTAATCACTAAAGAAGCATTAAAAAATACACCATCAACATTCTTCCCAAAAATAATGACAATAAAATAGTACATAATGCCACACCACATCAAAATCTCACATCAATTGAAAAAATTATTGGAAACATATTACAAATAATCTTATTCCAATTTATAGATTTAAAAAGGGTAATTTAACAAATTTCCCTTTATTTTAAGGGATTTATTGAATAAGATATAAATCTTGAGGAAACTATTTTATTAATTATATTTAATTGGAAATCCAATTCTTATCAATTTAATGTTATACAAAACAATAAGAACAAGAAATGGCTCAAAAAATCAAGTCATATTAGAGCATGAATGCACCCAATGACCATAATTTTAAATTGAAAAATCATCATATACAATCATAATATATCTGCATTGAAATATCTCAAAAATTGTGAAAATCATTCCCCTTTTCCATAAAATTTCAATTAACCATATTATACATCTAGATTAAGCCATCATAAAAAAACCCCTATTGATAAAGAGGAGTTAAACCCTCCTATATGATAAAAAAGAGAGAGAAATGAGTGATTCCCTATATGAAAGAATCATTGAAACTCACTATGCATCACAGAATGAAGAAAACAGTCCAAAAAAACAAAATCAAATTAAAACCCACAGATCAAACCTACACAACATCAATGGTTATAAAAATTAAATCGTATAATAACACTCCATACAAAAAATTCACCACCATTGTGAATACTCTATAGAATAAAATTTCATAAATATTGGGAAATAGAGGAGAACTTTTAATGAATCGCCAAAAAAAATTTGACCGAACGAATGAATCGAAGGAAGAAGGGATTTGATGATCTTCAATGATTTGAAAATAGTTTTCCCAAAACGAGAGAAAAAATCCAAATATGATTAGGAATGGATTCATCTAAAACACCTAATTAAAAATTGTAACACAATAATGTCACATCGTGTATCCCATTTACAACGCGAAATCCTTGATTTTCCCCAAATATAAATCATCTATATAAATACAATTTAAATATTCCATTATTTAATTATATTTCATGAATTTATTTCAAGACATAAATATGATTCAATGGACCCCCATAGCCACATACAATGAACGCAATTCTTTAACTACACAAGCCTTGAACCACCAATTCACATCATGTTACTCTTTACCAATACAAATTTCATACAGTGGCTCTATCTCCCACCCAACCACCATGAATCATCTTGAGGACTCAATTGATTCCCCACCAACACCAAAAACAGACATGGTATTTTCCCAAGAATGTAGGAACTATTACATATAAAATCCATCAAAGGGATACTTTCTATTTGAAACTTGTAACTATTGTAATAATTGAACTCATCCAATTCCATATGGTTATCCCATGTTCCAAAAAATACTTTTCCTAGGAATGATGTATCTCATATATGAGTTATATATAATTCTCTATATAACAATATACAATGAGAATGTTTTTTTAATCATTATGAATTGAGTTTTTTTCAAATCTTGGCGACTCTTATAGAACTGAGAGCAAAACCAAGGATCCCTACTTGGGATGATATAATAGAGAACCTAATGAAACCCCAAAATTTCATAAATGTATAACATTCCTAGATATTTAAAAAATGTTGTTTTCCTAATAAGAATAAAAATAACTAATCTCAATAACTGATAAATCATTACCCATATAGAATTCATTCCATATGGAGTCCATGATAATCTAGTAGTTATGCTCTTATATTCATCATCCAACATCAAAATAGGTACCAAATTAGATAGGAGAATAATATATGGATTTTGTTTCTCAATCATAATATTCTCGAAGGAGTAACTGTGGGAATCATAATAAAAAACTGAATTCGTTATATCTATCACCAAAAAAAATAATCTCATGTCATAAAACATATTTTTCATTCCATGGTTAATATCCCATGAATAAATATGGAAATGAAAAATCAAAAAATAAATTATAGATCATGGGAAGAAATAAATATCTATAAAGAGAGGAAATCATTCAGTATAGAGAGACAAATTAGTCATGGTCTCTCTAAAATAAAATGAGTCCATACATCCATTCAACTCATCATATAGAAATTTTTTCTTATATATTATACTATAAAAGAGGCTTTGAAAATTAATCACTACTTGAAACCTTACCCAAATCATCATGTATCATATCTAGATGAAAATGAGGAAAAATACCCATCAGGCTTAACTTCTCTTTTAATTATGGTCATTATGAGAAGGTGATATCATAATAAAAAAATTAAATGATGACTTTTACTTACATAGGGTGAAGGTGATGTTAATGATAAATATCTAGAGGTGTTACTCCCACCACATCCTCTTGAATTTTATGAGAATATGATAAAAGATATTTATGATGATCTTATTATTTTGAAAGGATATAAAATTCTACCCAAGATTAGAAATTATTTTTAAAAACAATTGATATTTCAAAACAACAATAATATTTGGTTCATCATTAGGAAGATTCTTCCCCTGAGGATGAATATTTCTAGAACCATATGTTTGCACATGGTCATCTTGTATATGTTTTGACCATAAGAAAATCAATATAATATTCATAGTATAGAATAAATCCCATTCCTCATATCGAAACATGCAGGGTATGAGTCAATGATAGATACCATTTCAACTAATCAAATGTGGAATGCTAAATTAAATCTGAAAATAATATTCTCTCATTTCATCTTAATATAATGTAAAAAACGATGCTAGAATTGGTATGTCTATTAAAACAAATATACAGTGTCTCGAAATACATATCCTGATTTGTATCATGAAGAAATTCCATGGTTATTCCCCATATAAGAATGAATCCACCTTTTTATTATCAAAAGATAGAGAATGTTCCAAAATATTGTACCCCAATAATATAACCTCTTAGATCAATAAATATAATTTTTATATATTAATAAAAAGTTGTTTAATTTCCATTTTTCCGAAATAAATGTTCGGATGGATATTATAATAATGCTCAAAACATTAAAAAACAAGATATCATCAATAAAAACTATAGAATATGTCTTGGGATATAAGTTAATTCCATGGTTCATCAAATCCATAATCATAGGAGGAGTGTTTGTTAATAAAATGCATCAAAATATATTCATAATTCCCAAAAATATAGATAAATGTTGACATCAATATATAAAATTCCTTAACATTGAGATTCTAATACACTGATCAAAGAATGATTTTTAAAAATCCCAATCCCCACTTTAATTGATCAAACAAGTCATTGATGTTTGTAATGGGTACTTGTTCTGAATTATAACCCCATTCATCATCGGAATTCCCTCTCAATGTGGTAAAGAACCAACATTCCTCTGGAAACATGCATGGGTAATACCCATGGAAAAACACTAAAAATATAAAAATACATCATCAAAAAGGTAATACAACTAAATCTGGTGATTCTCCAAGTCATATGCTATCATTAAATAAATTGGTTTAGAAATTAGATGAGTACTAGGAATGAGAGTGATTATGAAATATACATCTCTATCTAGAGGAAGATGAAACATTTTCTTAGGGAACAAGTATGGAAAAGACCTAAACTATAAAGGGAAAATAATCATTAAATAAAAACATTATCAATATCAAATATAGTATAAGATAGAATATTCTGAGGATCTTGGAAGAAATATCCTCTATAAAAGGACCCTGGGTCCCACTCTCCATATTACTCCATAGAGCACCGATTGAAAATAGTGAATGAATCATGACTATAATAAAAAGACAATCTATACATGGTATGAAACCATCTGATGAGTCACAATAATTAAACTAGTCATATCCAAATAATGAAAAATGATTTATTGGTATAATTATTCAATAACAATCGATATAAAGTATAAAGGAAAATAAAAAACTCTTTTGTAGCACCCAAATTCTAGTTACATGACCATTTATTCATTTATTTTGACTCTATATAATGATTGGGATTAATTTTTATATCATTAATATTAGTTTGGAATGTTTTATTGGAATTTATAGAGGTCTGTAGTTTACGAATGGTTAGAAGAAAACATAATGCATCCCATGGAAACCAAATATTGGAAGACAGTGGGAACATGGCAAGTGAAGTGTTGTTGTATGGTTTGGAAAAATCATATGAATTCATAATATAAATCACGAATCATGAAATAACAGAAAAATAATGGTTGTTTCATGGTTTTAAAAATCATAAAATCCAACTGTGAGAGGTGCGGCATTAAGATTCATACACCAAATGATTGATTCATGATTTGAAAAGTTGTTTAGTTTAACCATGTGGTGTATAGTTGTTGCTATATAAAAAGTGGATTTAATATTAATTAGACACACTAACACTAATTTTCCACACACCAAAAATTATACAAAATTAATTTTTCTCTAAATGTGATAGAGACAATGCCCCTTGATACAGGTGAGAATCATATGAAAGTAAATGAATGTTGATGGATTAGATTCATTGGCAAGGGCTTATTATTCCTCATTATTCATTGATCCATGTTTCTTATATTTTTTAAAACCTTATAACTACTCCATAATGGATAGTTATACATGTTATTTATGTTGTTATGGTGAAATATTTTCAGGTTAAGTGAAGGTAAAATGGATTTTTATTAGATCATAACATTTCGTTATACCATTATTCATTTATTACAACCATTGTGAGGTAGGTGGATTCTCTCTTATATATACATGATTTAGAAAAAGGAAGCATTATTTTTAATAAAATTATTTTATTGAAAATATTTTGAAATGATTTCATGATTCATTATAGAAATCTTGTTTTGTTGTTGTATTGGAAATTGGGGAACATTTTTTGGTTTTTGGAAAGACCGTTTTTAATATAATAATGATTATTTTAAAATTATTTTTTTTCTATTGATGCATGTTAAGTAATTTTTTAAGAAAATTATTTATTTGGGTTGGAATGTTTTGGTAATATTTTTTAAAAACTGATTGGTATTTTTATGTGTGGATGGATTTCAGTTGTGAATTAAATCTATCAAAGTGTGATAGTGTATTGATGTGATGTTCCACTATCAATAGTAACAATAATATTGAATGTGTGGAGATATTTTTATGTGTAAAAATTGAATGAGTATGCAAAATAATAGAAAGAAATGGTGTAAATTATATTTTTATTTCATTTCATTGAAAACTATTTTTAATCTGATATAAACAGTTTTCCATGATTAAAAATTTATTATATGAATTTTTATAATAATTATTGTTCTACTACAATGAGTTCAGAAGTCAATGGGTAAATCATATTGATTTTAGGATCACCAAATTATATGGAACTATTTTTCAATATCATATGTCATCTATCAAGATATAGTTAAAGGAAATGTATCTCAGTTATTTAGTGGCCTTTATTGATACCATAGAATTGTTATGTGGAGTTTGAGCTTGGAGTGGGATTGGTATTTTCGACTGATGCCTCAGGGGATTTTGAGTTCGTGGAACTATTATTTTATTTGAGTATGTATTCTGGTTTCCTCTAATAATATGGGAGTGTTTATTGGTTATGATATGTTATTAGTTTCACTTTACACTAATGCCTTATATAGAGTGTTGGTTGGTTATTGTTTATGATGTTTGGATGTTTATCTTTCAATTAATGAAATTATCCCATAACTATTCCTGATTCACTTGGAACTTATTTCTATCCTTTGGTGTCATTTTTATGTCCCCAAGGACTTTTTAGATCCCATTTCATTCCTAATTTTAATGAGGAGGAGGCATGTTGTAATAAATGGTACTAGTGTTTATTTTTACTAAATACTTTTGAGACAAATGGTGTCAGTTTTGTTTAGTCCTATCATTAAAAATGATATCAGTCTATTTACATTGGATGGTAGTAAGGAGTATTATTATTGTAACTATAAATATATTGTATAAAGTGTTCTAAAAAACTACATAATGTTGAACATCGTCATATTTATGAGAATGGGTATATGAGAGTTTCTAGACACTTGTAGGTGAGTTTTATTATAACCTTCATGGGGTTAACTGATGAGAACCACATGAAATGCATTGATATTAAGAATTTATAATATTAATACAATAATAATTATGATTTAATGATTTTGAAAATGATAAAAAAAGTAGTTTCATAATAGTGAACACTGTGGATTTTTAGAAGAACGGTTGTAATATATTAAATAATGATAAAATGGTGACAATGATTAAATTGTAAAATGATATGAGGTGATAAAAATTAATGTGGTAAAAATAAATAGATAATAATTGAATTGTATATGAGTGAGAATAAATGGAGTTATTTACTTATATTAAATGGATATAATATTTTTTCTGTATAAATTTATAGGAGGAGGTTATTGAAAATATGTGTGCATATTAGCCACAGGTGAACCGAAATCTGGTCCAACGAATTTTCAATGAGTTTCCAAGTTGTGGATAAGGGTAATAGTAATGATGACAAGTATAATTCGGACCACACAGTTTGGTTAAGAATGTTGAACCGATCAAACATTCATGGGGATTCTAGTGAGGGAAAAGGTGACGTCGAGATATATTAAATGATTGAGACTTCAATTTCACTTGGCTTCTATAAGATCATAATGAAATGACTGAAATTTATATGCTAGAGGATATGAAATTATAATGGTGAGAATTATAAGTTCATAATAAATTGACCCATGGTATTAAACTTGATGATATTGAGGAATTATTTAACAATAAATTATTTCCTCACACTTTTTAGATTAATAGAATAATAGATTTCTTCCGCTTGATGAAAGAGATCATCAACGTGATAGTGTAGTTTTTTTAATTTATAATAATATTCCACATTTAAAAAAATCAATAAGTTCATCATTGAAGGGAGTATTATTTCAATAATTTCTATGATTGAATATTCACTCCATGATTTTCTTGCATTGTATAATGTGTTATACAAGTATGACCACTTTATAGAATATAAGATATAATGATATGTTGTGAAATAAACTTTCTGGGAGTATGTTTATTCCTATGAGAAATGGTGGGACCTCTAATTCAAGGAATAAGTGAAAGAGTGAAACCTATTTATGAAGTGGTGTGATACCTTATAATCAGAACATGTGATCATTAAATCATCATCCTCTACCCAAAAGTAGGTTGGGATATTTTCAGTGTGGTTCACAGTAGCACATCATTTTATATTTCATGGCACCGCCTAGATAGTGTCACAATTACAACAAGATGGGACCTATTTAGCACTATTATTGTAGTGCTCCAATTTCAAGTTATAGGAGACATCTCATATTCCTCAGTAATCTTATGCTTCAATGGGTAAGTGTAGTAGAAGAAAATTCTTCATATGAATAAACAGATCCATGGTAAATCAAGGAAGACTGTGAATCCTCAACAAATGCAATATCAATAGGGTAATAATGTTCAATGTGCAGGAAGTATGAAAGTATATGAATCTATGAATGTGAAATTGTATGAAAAATTTGTTCCTTCAGTAGTAAGTGTATTGATTCTTTAGAATTATACCCTTGTGAAACCATTTTTTATATATGAATGTATCAATAATTTGTTTTTTCTCATGCTGTTTATGATATGGGTTTTCATGATGAGAAGAAACCCTCATTTTTTCAAACTACAAACTCTTCTGAGACAAAAAGTGTGACATGCCTTTATGTTGAAATATTGTTCTTTCAATTTTGAGGGGGGTGAGTTGATTTGGGATTTATCTATACTTGAGATTCATTTCATGGCCATAATTTTGATTGTTGATAAGTTGAATTATTTCAAGTCTCAAATCAAATTTAATTCCCAAATATTTGTTTTATATCTTCTCATTTCACTGATAATCAATTTTGTGGATATTGGTTTGTTAATGTGAGTAGAGTATGACTTTAAAGACTAATGGTTATAACTATATATTAACAGTTTGTAGAACTGGCCTTGGAATATGGGGATGATATTTGAAATGTATATTTTCTAAATATTTTTTACAACATTCCTAATGTCTCCCAAAAAATATCTCAAGGATTCTATTGAAAATTGATGTTGAGTTTACTATTGATATCCCAAAATGGACTAGTGTAATGTCACCTCTATCTTATTTGATTAATCCAATAGAATTGAGTTAGTTGAATTTTTAATTTGGATGAATTGTAAAGAAAGGGTTTCATTCAACCAAGAACTTATCATTGGGCTTTACCAGTTCTATTCTTGTGATTGTGGATAGAATTATTTAAATTGGGGTGGTTTATCATAAACATAACCATGTTAGGATATTTAATTGGTATCTTTATCTACACATTAATGGAATATTTTATCATTTCATGGGATCTCCCTGGTTCTCTAAAATTTACTTATTTTTGGGGAAACACTAATTTTTTTTGATAAAAAATATTCTATTGAAAAATTTTAGAAGTAAATATGGCCATTATGAGTATTTGGATAAACCTTTTACACTTTTTAATGACCCAAAAATAGTTATAGATTTGATGAATGATATATTTTAGAGGTTTTTTATTCCATTTTGGAGGTGTTTTTTATTATATAAATTTTTATTCATGTATAAAAATATACAATGAAGAACATTTTCCTATAGAGTTTTGTAACACGTGGGAGAATAATGTGTATTTAGTGTTATTAAAGTTTGTTAAATGGATTCGAGATGAATTTTTCTTTGGACAACCAATTTTTTAGAATAGAGTTTATGTGGATACTTAAAATTTATAATCTTTTTTCTTTTTTCCAACATATAATAATGTATTCAAGTATCTTATTTTACTTATCATTATGGGATATGATAGATGTTTTGTAAGTGATTTACCATGTTTTGACTCACTAATGAAATATTTTATGATTTGGAACTATAACTTACTATACAATGATGAATTTCAACGATTTATTCCAGAATATATGGTACGAACTACATTAGTAACAATACTCACATTTCCAAAGTATATATAGGGTTTTATAGTCTATTGGGGTGAATCTTGAATTGAGATGGTATGTGTTATCAAGTAGGGAAGAAATGACATTCTCTATAGATCAGGGAAATTATTGATGCATGGGAAGAACAACCCAACAAATTAAATATAATGTTATACTTTTTCACATACATTAATATCATGGAAACATTACCTCTTGGTGAAGGAATTCATAGTGATTATGGAGTATTTGTGTTTGAAATAGATTTAATCATAAGGATATTCAAATTTAAGCCATTATTGGTGGGTAGAGTATTGAACGATTTTTGGATTAACCTTTATTTATACACCAGATAAAGGGAACTCTATAGTGGATGCATTATATTGGGGATGTATGGAAGTATTTCTAAATTGTTGTCCAAACAGGTTTAACTGATTTGGGTATTATCAAATTTTATCTGGATTATAGAATGAAAGTAGTTTTGGATGTTTTATTTCTATATATATTTTATCATGATTAGAGTATTAGGATTGTTTTTCTCAAATATGCAATCTAGATTTACTTACTTTGAGGTGAAAACCCAATGGTTGAGATACCATCTTGTTTTTGATGATGTATGTAAATTTAGTGTTGTAGTTTAAATATTTGATAATCATACGATTTGATTATTAGGATCATATTCAAGTGTTCCATTCAATATGATATTTTAAATTAAGGATTTGAAATATGTATAAATAATTTAAATCATAGTTTTGGTGGAATGTTATAAAAAGAGTTGTTTTGGAGTATGTATTAAGATTCATAACCTATCAATAGCTTAAGGAAAATAATATATGACTAGTGGTTATGTTTCTATCAATAATGAATCCCATTTGAATTTTTGTGGAGATAACTGTATATTTTGTAAAATTACTTCTAGATGTTGTTATAAAAGAAGATTCCATTTGGGTTATTGGGGATTAACTCACAATTCCTTCTCACTTTATATATTAATGGAAATAATTATATGGAATACATGTGAAAAATATACATTTAGATATTATAAATATGAAAAATAATTCAGTCACTATTGTATGAAACTAATTCCCCATGTTTACATCTCATTTTTGGAAATCCTTATATTCCCTTTGAACGTAGTGAAATATGAGTTCATATTATCATTCTAAATTTGATGGAAACCATTAATGGTCAATCCATAATTTTTGAGGAAATGATTTGTGATTGTGTTATTTATTTTAGTGGATCTTGGAAAAAGAATATATATTTATTATTGTACTTAGACAATAATTTCATTCAGGAATCAATACATACGGATCCATAGGATAAATTGTATGGGAATACTTTTAATTCTCCACTTTTTATGTACAAATAGATGAAACATAAATAATTTGACCCATCATTGTGAAACAAACAACAAAAAATCATTAGTTGATCGAAATAGGGATGTAGAAGACACATATTCGTTAGTAATCTTATATGATTCATCCTTGGATAGGGTTTTAATTTGAGTTGTGTGATGTTGTGTTTTTTAGAATATTTCCATCACATGGGAATCATCTATTTAGTATGAATTGATAATTGTATCCTCGATATAGATACCTATTTTAGATACTTGAATTAGTTTTTGGTTTGGAATACATGTTATATTTTCTACAAAGATTAAATTTATTAGACAATATGATTCATATATCTTAATTAAAAATCTAAAAACATGATTTGGACAATGTGATTCAATGAGATCACATTGAACATGATCCAGATGAAACATTGATTCAAATGTTGGTATAGATTTAGGATAACTAAGAGAATATCTCACATGTGAAAAGTGTCAGTATAGTGATATTTTTGTGGACCAACTACAGATCTATAAAGAAACATGACATTATAAAATGAAAATGATAGAACAATGGAATGAACTCTTCCATGACAACATGAGTTTTCTAATTTTGGAGGATGGAATAGAAAATGATGGGTAGAATATAGAACCACTAGTTTCATTAACATGACCATTTATTTATGTATTTTGAGTCTATATAATGATAAAGAATATTTATGGGAGGTTATGATGGGTTTGGAATGAATAAGAGTCTGTTGAAAAGGTTCACTTCTTGTGAATAATTAATAGAAATAATGAATCATATCTTGAAAACATTGCTTAATAAGATAGTGGGATCAAGGAAAACATACAGTCGGTTCATGGGATGGACATACAATTCAAATTACATGGAGAAACTATCGATATTTAAATAGGGGAAATTAAAGATAGCCCATTGGTTATCAATGTTTTCAAGCCAACCGTGTGAGGTGTTCCCTTATGACTATACCATAGTACAGTCGGCATAGGATTTTCCAAACCCAGTGGCCAAACCATATACAGTATAGTTTACACTAAATATATTGTGGGTCTAATATAAATTATCTCCTTTAACACATGGTTTTCCACTAAACATCAGATATCATATATTTTATTTTATCACAACGCATTAGACACAATCGGCTTCTATCTGCGAGCTATACATATTCTAATAAATTTATGTAGGAGGCTGAAAATCATCAATAAGTTCTTATTTTTTATTTTTCTTGTTGAATCCTTGGTTCTTCTATCTCTTCGATCAAAATAAGATTTCGATTATAGATAGATCTATGTGTTATGGATAATGTTAGTATAATGTTTTTTTGGATATATAGAAGGAAATGATGGTTGGAATTTGATATTGAATTTTCATTGTTTCATTCTATATTTTTTAAAACTTTTCTGAGATATATGTCTCCTCACTAATCTTTACATGATTTAGAACATAAAGGATTATTTTTAATTAAATAGTTTTCTTGAAAGGATTATTAAATCCTTCACTGATTCTTAATGGAATTATCATTTTGGTATTGAAATTAAAATTGATGAAATTTTTTTGGTTACTAGAGGATCCCTTTTTTAAAATTTTAAATTTAGGATTATAAAATTAATGTTTGATTTTTATGAATTTAAAGAAATTGTTTAAATGAATTTATGAATGATTTTTTTGATTAAATTATTTGGAATTATTTTTTTATAAATTATAGGTAGTTTTTTTATGTGCTATGTATTATGACAATGAACTACCACAATGATACTCATAAAATGTATAGATGAGAAGTTCCACAATCAATGGTAACACCAATATTGGGTTTATTTGGGAGTTATTGTGTGTGTGGAAATATAATGGGTATTCTAAAAATATATATAAATACATTAAGGTATTTTTATTAATTACTATATAAAACTATTTTGGATTTTATATAAACTCTTTTTACTAATGTATCCTATTTTATATTAATTTTTCATAAAAGTATTATCCTATTGGAAAAAATAGGGATGTCATAGGGGGGAATCCAACTATGTTTATAATCATTCCATACTTGGGAATTATAGTTAATTTACTATTGTCATCAATTGATAAAGAGGTAAATGAAATATATTTTAGTACATTAGTGATTATTATTGATTGTGTTGGAATGGAATGTGGGGTTGGATATTATAGTTAGTTGGGTTTTTTTTATATCCCTTGGGAGTTTGAGTTTGTAGTCTTTTGATTTTCTATGACAATTTATTTGGATATCTCTTATACTCTCATATTGTATTTATTTTATGTTTTATTATGAACTCATGAATCATATAATGGTTTTATAGGTTATTAATAATATTGTTTGGATATTTTATCATTTAAATGAAAATTCATCCCCCAAAATTTCCTGAATCACTTGGAATTTACTTCAGTCATTTGATTTCATCTGGAAGTTACAAAAGGATTAGTATCCCCCCATCACTACTTGTGATATTGTGGTGGGGCAGGATGTTAGATCACTCCTCAAAAATATAGTTGTCTCTAGTACCATAATAAAGTGCATCAGCTCTTTTGGACATTTCAGCACATTAAAAAATCCTAAAGTTATAAAGGGTGTGAATAACTAATATCAAAAAAAGAAGGTACTAAAGAAGATGTAATAATGATTATACTTATCACTCTATCCATGCCTTTATCAAAATCATCTTGAAACTCAATCCTGGTGTGAAGGTAATTCAATCATATCAAATATAGTTGGATATCTACTTAAATTTAATAATATGATAGTTTCATATTGGCCTTTGGAGATTAGGATCCCAAATCATAATGACGAGTTGATAATTAATATTTTATCCCTTATAGAAGACCGTGATAACCCCAAACAATAAAATTTATAGCCATTGTGATAAAATATCCCTAGGTGTTCCCTAAAATTCAACACTGATTTAATGTTTAGGAAAAACTACTAGAAACTACTGATGGTATTGTGAAATACTGATGCAAATAACCCCATTAACCACACTTGGCATTTTCGATCATGTTCCTATATTTTCATTGTGTTCCAAAAAATGATTTAATGAGTGGAGGATAACTTCGTTACAAGTCATCATGGATTCCATAACAATTTATGTCATTATAACATAGTCAAACATCTTATCGTAGGCAGTGAGTATCAATATATATACCTAATATCATATTTTCAGACAACCACCATGTTAGTATTTATCAGCCTTTATCTATTCATTCATGACTACCTCTGGAGTGAAAATAACTAACACTACAAAATGGTTTGTGTTCTCTCATCCATGTATAGAGTGAATATCCAAATACTTCTCCATCATCAATGATTCAAGGAATAACATATAATAGATTATGATCATGAAGTATTTCCTCTCCACACCCTCAAACTAATTTTCGTAAACCATAGAATCACACCACTACATGATAGGTTCATCAATATTGAACATTTCATATTTGACATTGAAAAAATTAGGTTCATTTATGTAATTAAATGAATTATTATTCTTATAGATATAGTCATATACCCCTTGGGGTTCGTTTTTACTACTAATGAATGGGGGGTTGTCACTTAGGAACCCTAATTCTCAAACCCTATATCCACCAGACAATATGTTTTTTAAAAAACATGGTTCATATAAGGAGATACATTTGAGTCCATGAAATTAAAACCCCATATGATAATTTGTAAGGTATTTTGATATAGACGATGATTACCTCAAAAATTCTATCCTCCTAAAACATCTCAAGGGATCCTTGAAAGATGTTTCAAATAGATGTTTCTACACACAATAATATAAGGATATGACTAGAAAATGAAATAATATCAGCTATACCAAAGGATGAGGAGCATAAATTTAGATCATGGTTGAAACCCAACATAGGAGACACACAACCCAACATCCCATTGTGACTTGATAATCATCACACCAAATGATGACCACGTAGTCACTGAAACATTACCCTCCCATCCTAATAATTCTAGCCCATTTATTTTAAAACCCCATGCGAAATAATTACCATAATAAAATTATAAATGGTTGTGAGACATTATATAAACCCTGTAAAACATGGCTCTGAACTAGAATATGATAGAACTCCATGGAAATTTCTGACCCCCATGGGTTAAATACTAGCACTAGGGAACCAAAAAATAACAAGAGTGAATGATTTTAAAATAAAAAAACAAGATACATTTCATATAAATAGAGACCTAATATATATATATATATATATATATATTAACTATAGTGCCAATGGTAGTGATAAAACCTAATTTAACAAGTAAGAAACCCAAAATGCTTGTAAAAAAGTATCCAAAATGGATATACAAAAAAAAATACATTGATGTTCTATGTTATATATGGGGAAAAACAAAAAATATCCATACAAACTACCAATTTCTAGTTTACAAAAAAACGTATAGACTTACCATGGTTCCTTTCCTATTCTGACATAATAAAAGGTCTACACAACCCTGAGGCTATGTGCATGGTGTAAGAAATACATTCTTAATAGGATCCCACCCTTGTGTTCCATAACAAGTCTGTATAAAATATACAACATATTATAAATTTAATTAATATAATGGCATGATAATAATTTACGTAGTTCTATATTAAAATATATTTTTAAAAATTATCCTTTTTATAATTCATATATAAAACAGTAAAATGAAATTCTAAAAGAATTTTCAAACTAAACAAATAAATTTATCGAATTATACAAGATATCATTTAAAAGAAAAATAATAATCAAGACAAAAAAATGGAATACATCCCTAGGATAAAATAATATATTCCAACTATGTTACTCATAAATCAATAAATAATAGTGATTGGTGTACAATAAAGGCCCGAGATCAAGTGCATCTATGAACAAAAGATGGAGGAACACCCCAAAACGTGAACAACATTTATGTTTTTTATGAGAAAGTCACAATATTAAATCCTTTGAAATGATTCCCAATATTCCCATGTGCCACATATTCAAAATATATTTCAATGTTCTTATCATATTTCCAAATAATTACAAATATTATTTTAATAAAAAAAATTAAGGAAAATTCACAAATGATTGGGTAATTCTATGAAAATATATTTATTTTTATATGAAATAGAAAAATTAATATTTTATGAAAAACCCATTTACACGGTCATATTAAACTATTAATGGACCTTATAATGTATAAATTATAAACCAATTTAGAAGGATATTATAGTTTTTTTCATAAATCATGGGACAATGATTGAGCCAATTACCTCAATCTCAAGTCTCACATGAACAACAATAAGATCAATACAAACTAGAAGGAAATATTATGAAACAAAAATGAACAGCATCCCTAACATTGACTTTCACAACATAAAAAACAAATTCCATAAGAAAATGTATGATGGTGAGGTTATATCATTAAATAAATTAGTAATCACACATGGCACACACAATTGAAAGGAGAACTGACCTCATTAAGATCAATTGGATGAAATATCTAGATGAGTTTAGATGAGGATCATAATATGATAAATATATTCATAAAAATCAATCATATATTTTTTACTAATTCCAATAAATTTTTGGAAATAGGTATATATTGATCAAACATAACAAATAAGGAAAAATCGCTCCAATGGATATCATATATTCATGTAAAGAAGGTAGAGGGAGAACACACCAACCCTAGAGTGTCCAGGTATTCCTAAAAGATGGATTAGGGCCAATAGGAGTGATTGAAGAGGCTAAATAGCTATATAGGGGACTATATGGGAATAAAACCCTTATTTAATTCATCTAAGGTCATAGTCATGGAATAAATGGTGGCTAACACCTACTGCATAATTGTATTTTGTAGAGTGTCTGCATCACTATAAAACCCATTTTTGGCTATGGGCCTTCCTATAGGAATGAAAAAAATAAAATCATGCCACCAGTCCACTAGTGACCTTATATACACACAAAAAAATATAAAAATGCTTCCACACACCATTGAACACCGAACAATGATCCTCAATCTTTCATATATGTCTCAAATCATTAGCAAATAAATATAAATACTACCCTAAAAGGGAGGCACTATTGTATAAAGGAGGGATTTTACAATTTGGATACCGCCCATGTCCCATCATTATAACAGGGAATAAAAAACATCCCCAAAGCATTAGAAGGAATTATTGGACTGACCTATAACAAAATTATTGATTATACATATGTTTTCTATATCAAGATCAATTCATTTACAATCTCTTCATATATTAATTGACACATGAAGAAAAAATGGTTTTCATTGAAACATCTACTAGACATTTACATAATCTATACACATATATAAAGTTGTTGATATCACCAATGATATTACCAATAAATAATAATAAACATATATGGATATTTACGTTGATGAAAAATACTTTTATAAGGGCATTAAATATTAAATTTACGAATAATAGAAAATAAAATTTACATTTTTGACACCTATTATTTTAAAATAATATAATATATTTATTCGATAAGTTTGAATACAATTATGAGAAACATCATAATGAAAAATATATAAGATAAATAGAAAATTCATTAATTCCTAAGTCATTAAAAGAATATTCTTTTACACATTTTAAAATAATTTATAGCTAATTGGAAATATACCATTAGGAAAGAGTTTAAAATGATTCATATCAAAAAACATTCTAATAAAAAATAATTATAAAAAACTATAGAAGTAAAAATAATGACATATATTAACCATAATAAATAATATAGACTTTCAGTTTAGGAATTCCGGACCAAAAAAAAGTTCACGTTGGAACCACATAGATGGATAATATTTTTAATATTTTTTATCCATGGAAGGTAATATGATATTAATACATTTAAATAACATTAGTTACCATTTTAAAGGAAAATATATTTATTTTTTACATGTATAGAATATATAATTTCCTTATAGGGAATAAAAAACCTAAAAGAACATGACTTCAAACTCAGAAAGGTAAAAGTACACAATCCTTTACGCTTGAAATTCATTATTTTTATACCATGTGATTATTGGATTTATTTGAATTATTGTCACAATTTATCTTGACATGAAATTATAATTATAATTTTGTAATTATATTAATACGAAGAAATGATGTTGTTAAATTGGATATGATCTGTGGTGTTTTCATTTATTGTTAACGAATAAACCAAATTCAACTTGAATGATATAATGTTTATTTATTATAGTTAAACAATATCTAATTTATTAAATGGTATAAATCATGTTTCATATTGTTTATGTTGAATTTAAAAGATTATATATTTTTGTTCTAGTACAAAAAAATGGGTAAGTCATATCACATATGATTTTTTTAATAGGTCTCTAGTATGTACATCAAAAATATATTGTGGAATATGAATTTTATAGTGATTTTGGCATATGACATTGATCAAATTAAAATATTCAAAATTTACACCCACGAGTTATTTATTCAGTTTATAAAATTGAAGTTCACATGTGTCACACATCATTTTCAAGGACTGTAACTACCCAACCATAGTAATATCGAAGTCAGTGTCTAATACCATTACATTAGTATAATTACAAAGAATCATATACGGAAGGACAAATCAGTGTAGTGGTCTTCACAAACCATATCAATATATGGGTCTTGTACTTCAAATAAATACAATAATTAGAACATAATTTTTTTCATGGATAAATTTATTCCTACTTATCATATTAATTCATATCTTATTATATTTCATGGAAATATAGGGAAAAGGGAAAAAATAATGTTGATCACAAGTACAAAGTAAAGGATATGTATAATGGAGGAAACATGGAATCTATGAAAATAATCAATATAGATAGGTAATAAGTAAACTCACACGAAATTTAATCAACAAACTAATGTAAAAGTAACAAAAAAACATTAAAAGGTAAATAAATGAAAACCTATGCTCTTTAAAAAACTATATATGGAATAAATATAATTGAATTGAAAATATCTGAATCAAATTCCATATAATCAATGAAATTTGAATGAAATTATTCTATAAATATTTTCAGAGAAAATATATCACAGATAATAAAAATGAATGGATGTCCAAGCTTAATTATCAGACCTCATGTTTCCTATGAACATGATTACTTTACCATCACGACTTATTCTAAAGACAATATAAATCTATGTGTTGAAACAAATCTATTCCTCTTAGAAACCAATGTGCATGTTTTCTCTCCCATTATTCACACTCATGTGATTATAGAGGCAGTGAGGGGATGGAATTAAACAATCAACATACCTTATAGTTCATTAAGAAATCATTTTTCATATATCGAATAAACTATTTAATTTATAAACAATATGTCATATCAAATATCCAACATGTGTAAAGAATACAGATTTATCCGTATTTCCGTCGAATATAAAATTACAACAAATGTAATTAATATATTTTAAAATGGTATATAGTTTAATAAATGAACATATCTATGATAATAAATATGGATAATCAGGGTAACATTAATCTTTAGTGAACACTCATTAGTGAATATGTCAAGGGGACTACAAAATTGAATCAAGGAAGTTAACTTCAAAAATGTCCTTACCAAAATCAATCAAAAACTATAAAAAGGAAGAATGTGGATAGTATATAAACAACATAACCCATGTGGAGTAATAATAATTTTTTTAATTGATGAATGGAAATTTTATTAAGTGCTTTTAAAAATAATATTTTGTAAAATATCATATTCATTTAGAAAAACGTTGTTACATTCATTTCTGATAAAATTTCTTTTAGAATTTTTTTTTAAAAAAAATTAAAATTTTAAAATTTCAAAGGAAGCTTCAAATAAAATATAGTCGGTAATTCCATACAGATCGTAGAAGCGAAAAAGACCATTCCATTTTAATGGATGAAATGTTAGAAAATTTTCCTTGTTAAGAAATAGATAATAAGATTCATCAGAAAAATTGATGAAGGAAAAATGGGTGACAATTTATTTAATAAATAAAATTTTAAGGAAAAAATATATGTAAACAGTTTTATAAAACAATTATTTTAAATGAAATCATTTTCTCCAAATAAAGTGTGTAATGATATCGGGTTTTGACAAAAACATTTTAAAATTATTTAAAGCTCCAACGAGTGTAAAATTGTATTATTAAATGAGAAAGTTAATGAATAATGATAATAAATTTAATTATGAGTTTCATGGATCAATTTTTTTAAAAAATTATTTAATTTAATTTATGAATAAGTAATCTTTATTAGAATGATATTATTAATAAACTCTTAGAATAAATATATTAGTGATGTAATAATTGTTTCATTAATTTATTTTAGGTATAAAATTTAAATAAAAATTTTATAAGTTGAAGTATATCAATATATAGCTAAATTAATTTTGCACATTATCATAGAATATTAATAAAAATTAATAAGTAATATAACCTAATGAAAAAAGAATCGAGTCATTAAATTTCAATACAACTTGGTAATTTTATGTTCAAATAACCTTTGATGAAATAATTTTTATTAAAAATCAACATACCATGAATAATGAAATTTTTAGGATATTACAATTAAATTTTTTATTATGTACACAAAATATATGAAATTATGTTCAGAAAAAATGACTCAATGAATGGAAAGTGAGACAAAGGCATTTTCATAATGCTTAATTACAGGTGAATATCATTTAACAAACAATATAATGATTTTAATAATGTAAATAATTTATAATAGAATCATTCTAATATTTATAATATCATATATGAACTTATTATAACATTTTATTAACCATTTATAATAATATTATATTAATTCAATATTTTGGGTGTTAATTTCTTTGTTCTTTGAGATTGGTTTGACTTTATATATTTTTTATTATTATGTAGATAATTATTTCATCATATCCAGGTTGTAAAACATGATTTAAATGTCATATTTATTCATAATATATGTATTTAAAATATTCCATATTTTTTTAAGACAGAAAATGAAATGAATCATCTATAGAGATGGTAGGTCATATGTATGCATGCACACTACATCCTTTTTCATGTTGTATTAAAATGAATGAAATGTAAATGATATATATATATATGTATATGTATATTATAACTAAATTATCATATTTAATTCATATATTTCACAGAGGATTTTTTAAGACATTCCATTATATAGTTCATGTATAACATGAATGAATAAAATTTCCTTGAGGAGGTCTTAGTCCACAAGTCCACAATCACTGTTATTATATTACCCCAACGTACAAAGAATTTAGATATGTGTTATATGAAAATTTTAAATATATTAAATACATTATAAATAATATATATTTCATATATAAACAACAAACCCATAATTAATTTTAACTATGATATGTGGTAAATTGAAAAATGAACGCATCGATTCTCAAGGTAGTAGTCTGTCGTACCCACAAACGATGATTATGTATTATATTTTGATTTTTTTTTTGTAAAATTGTCGGTATAAATGTAATAATAAAAAAATATTATTATATTTATGATAATATTTTTAGTCAAAACAAAATATAAAAACAATTGAAGGTTTTGAGAAGTAAATGAAACAAAAGTAGTCATTTAGGAACATTACCTCTTATTTGGGTAATTAGTTTTCGTATATATCAAATGACATCATTGGTTGGATTTCATCCATACATATAGATTATATGGTTGATAAGAGGGCTTTTTGGAGAATAATTTTTAAAATATTTGATGAGGAAAAGGGCATGAAATGTGGGAATATGCGGTAGGGTTACGTTACTTTTTATAGTAGAGGAGGAGTGGCATTCTTGTAATTTTTTTAAAGAGTGAATTCAAACAACATTTTTAACATTTTAAGTGTCTCCAATAGTTAACATAATTCTAAAAAATCAATTATATGGTGGAAATATGTCCATAATAATGATTTATTACATGTTCTAAAACATTTATTCTATGAATTTTATAGTTTAGTCCCTTGTTATGTTAATATTTCTCTTCATCACTATAAATAATTTTAATCTCGTTCACGAATATTTTTGGTAAAAAAATAAGTTTACCTTATAATAGATTATATATTTTTAATATTTCAAATATTTATTATATTATTTTTTATTCTAATCAGATATGTTGTATAAATTAATTTAAAATTTAACTTACGAAATAGATAGCAAAGCTGTTATTTTAATGTAAAAACAATCAATTGTCTGAAATTTTTTTATATCGAATATAAATATGAAATTTATTCCCATGAAATATATTTTTTTAAATTATTTAAAATTTATCTAATATTATATTGAATACAAACTGAAATGCAATTTTTCTATATACATAAATAAGATGAAAAATATGTTTTCCACTAAAATTCATTATTTTTCCACAATTCATCAAAAAATTGAAACCAGTGGGTAAAAAAACCAAAAATTCACAATAAGAAGATTTTTATATTATGATTTAATAAAATGTTAGTTTTTTACATATAAAATTTAAAAAAGTTCGAAAAATGTAATTTAAAATATTTTCAATAATAAAAGGCTAGAAAACTGCCATTATAAAAATATAAGGTTTTATATGTAAAATTGACACTGGTCTTATATGATGTATATCAAATATATTGGAATAATTTTAAAAATATATGATTGACTATAATATATATATATCATTAAAAAAATTTATAATATTAATTAATTTGATATATTAATTCAAAGCACATTTGAGTGCATAAAATGGTATTTTTATAAAATCATTTCCTTTATATTCAATTGGTTTTTACATTTGTTTTCTAATAATTTTATTACTATTTAATTAAATATAAATTTATGAAAACCATATAATTCCACATGTTAGTTAATCATATTCATAACATCAAATTTAACTTATTTGTTATATCTTTTTTATTAATAAATAATATTTTAATAATATAATGTTGTTCGGAAAAACTCAACATTTCATGTAGCATAAGATATCGAAGAATTTAATTGTTCTATACGATGCAAGATAACTCATTATTCCATGAATTCGTGGTAATTAAAAACATCACATTTATTTAAAATGTATTTCATCCCCAAAATTATAAAGAAATTTTATTCATTTATATATTTGGTTTTTCATGCTATATACACTATCGAATAAAAGAGTTACTCTTTTATAATTTTATGGGTGTTAAATTTTCACATCATAAATAAATTTCATCCTCCAAATTTAAAAATAATCATGAAAATATCTGGTTTGATATTTTAAATTCTGCTTTGAAATCACACACCAAGGGAAGATTTATTAAAATACAATTAATAAAAGATAATGAAAATTAAAAAATTTTACATTGAAAAATATATAACATTTTCGTTATATATGAGAAAATTAGTGGAAATTTGAGATACATACCTGTGGTAAAGTGTGAATATTTATAGGGGTTATGGAGTTCATTTATACTAAAAAATTTATGATTAATTGAATGTTGAGGGGATTAATGAAAAAACACATCGATGAATTAAAAGGCCATCTATTAAACAAAAATCATTGTATTAGGATGAAATTTTATTTTTATGATAATATTCCTAATAATGAATAATTATTTAATTGACATGGTATATAATTAATACGCTTATTTGATATGTTTCAATTTCGTAAGAACATGTTTATATTTATTTTGTGCGTTGATCAAATATTTATTCATCCCTTACATTAAAAAATATGGTATCCAAATATTAACATTGATTCCTGATTCAGTAAAATATTCTTTTAACTAATCTTATCGACTAAAAAATATTGTTGAGTATATCATTTTTCTCAATATTTTATTAAAATCAATATGGTTAATATATTAATCTATAAACCAAAATGTATCACAATTGTTTCATCATTAATATATATTAATCATAATATTTAACTAAAATAGTGACATATTAACCAAGACATCATTTATACCTATAGTAGTCCTAAAACCCTTATCATCCTTCGATCATGGGTTCGAGACCCATATCATATAGGTTTTCATTTTTCTAAAATAGTGTTAACATGATATCTGATATAACTATTAAGGAAATCCTTGAATTTTTTTCATTAAATACCCTTTACTCTCTGTTTTTAAATATAATTTGTATTCAATACCAAATAATATAATTCAATAATTATGATTATTCCATTAATTTAATAACAATACTAAATGTTATCAATACCTTTAAAAGAATTTATCTAAAATGTAATTTTATTATTCCCTATACAACTATTCCAATAAAACAAATACTAAAATAAGTAGTTTTTTACCCTAAATATCTTCAAAAAATCCTTATCATTAATAGGATACAATTACAATAAATCTGAAAATATATGATTATAAAATAGATCATATATTCAACCTTATTCCCATAATAGTTTTATGGTATCCGTAACACAGATTTTTTAATGTAATCTAATTGTCTATGTTAATCCTAAAATCCTATCGTAGGGTTATCATCCCTAATATGTTCCCAAAAATAGTTTTCACAAGGTTTCTAATATACATAATATGAAACCAATAGTTGTGACCAAGCCCTAGTAATCCTAGAGCCAGTGTCTACTACCATTACATTTTCATGGGTATAAGGAATCAAATCTCGAATGACCGATCAGTAGAGAAGTCCTAGTAAACATGATAAATATATGAGTCATTTATTACATATGAATACTATAAATATAACATAATTTTTTTATTAAGGATAAATTTAATCTCATTTAGATTCTAATTTATAATATTTCTTAGTATAATTTTTGGATTCCTCCAGAAAGTAAAAAAGAAAGGGTGTTATAAAATTCTAATAAAGTGTAATGTACATCAAAATAAAAAATGAATCAATTTGAAAAATCAATGTGGAAAGGTAATAACAGAACACACATTCCATGTAATAAAAAATAGAGAGGGATATGCATTAAAAGTATGTCAATTTCATTAACTGATAAAAAATACATTTAAATAAATGGGTATTAAATATTCACTATGGAATGGTAATCAACTATATCACATGATATTTAATCAATGAAACAAGATTCAAATTAATCCATAGATAATGTCAATAAAAAAATATAATGGATAGAAATAACTAAAATGATATAAATTATTAATTATCCGATGTCATGTTTACAAGGTAATAGATACATTTATGGCCCAGACACTTTTCAAATGTAATTTAAATCTACTGGTAGAAATCTATATATTCTTAATTGAAAAACCTAAAATGATTTATCACCCAATACGTTCTTGTGATGAGGATATATATGCATATAGGGGTTTTTATTAACCATTCCCCAACCCTGATGGTTCATGTCTAAAAATGTATCCCATATTGAATTAACAATTTAATTCTTAAACAATGTACGTGATCAAATATCCATATAGAGTAAGGAAAAAATATTTGTTAATATTTACCTAGATAATGAAATAACTATAAAATAAATTACCATATGTAAAAATTGAATATGATTTATACACTGAACATATCAATGACAATTGATATGGATAATCAGGGAAAATTACATGTCAAATGACCATAGGAAAGTGAATAATTCATGGGGGATACAAAAGTTAATCAGGTAAGTGAATTTAAATACTATTCCTATAAAAATCAATCAAAAAACATCTAGTGGAATTATATGGATGGTATTAAACAAAAACAACCCATGTATTGTGTAAATGGATTACCTTTTATGAATGTTATTTCTATAAAAATCTCTTTTAGGAAATTACTTGAGGAAAATATAAATTTCATTTTGAAAAAACAACTTGAAATAATTTTATTTGAAAATATTTTTTTTAAAAAAATATAAAATATTATCCTCTTAAAAAATAAATATAATCTTGAAACAAATCAAATAATTTAATTTCGTACACTCCTTATAAAAAATGAACATTCCATTTTCATGAAAAAAGGGTTTAAAACTTGCTTTTTGGAAAGATAAAACAATATTCATTTAAAAAAATTATAAATTGAAAATGGGTATAAATTTATTTCATAAGTAGTTTTGTAAAGGTTAAAATATTGTATGAAGCCATTTTTAAAAAATGTTTTTAAAATAAAATGGGTTTGTTGACTGAAGATATGAATGAAGTCAAGATTTTATATAACAATTTTTTCAAAAATAATTGAGTGCCATGGAGTGGGAAAATTGTACTATTATATGAAAAAGTACATGAATAACCATATCACAAAGAAAAAAATGGATTTACTGATCATTGATATCATAAATTCCTTTACTTTAATTTAAATAATATGCAATCTCGATTAGAATGATAATATAGAATATAAATAACATTAATGTGAGATTTTATCAATGAGATGATTTTTTTATTTAAACTTTAAATGCACATATAAGAAAGTTAAATAAATCAATATATTCTAAAATTAATTATAAACAAAATCATATAATATTAAAAATAATTATGAAGTAATATAAACCCACAAAAAAGTAATTTAGTTATGAAATTTATTTTCAACTATGTAATTTTATGGTCAAATCCACTAAGATGCAATAATTAAACATTAATATAACAATACCAGAAATAATTATGTATTCAAGATATAAATTGTAAATTTTAATGTATGTATATAATATATAATAAATTATGTTCACAATAATATTGTTTTCCTGAATGAATGTAAATTCAGACAAAGTCCATTACTTTATGTTTTCTTTCAGGTGAAAATCTTTTAACCTGCTATATAATAGTTTTAAGAATTCCACTATATTATAATATAAAATTAATCATATTTATAATATTATATATTATCTTATTATAATTTCTTTTTACCCATTTGTTAATAATCATTCATTGTTTTCACTATTTAGGGTGTAAATTTCCATGTTATTCGAGAATGTTTTGACTTTTCATATTTGTCCTTATTATGTCAATCATTATTTCATCATATATAGCATGTAAAAAATGTTACAAATTTAATAATATATATATATATATAATAATATATAATACTTGTAGATATGAAATTAACATCTTAGGGAGACAATATGTTCTATGTACACATAAACTCTTCTTTATATCCTTATCGTATTTTAATGAATAAAAAGTAAATGTTATATATATGTGTGTGTGTTTGTGTGTGTGTGTCTATGTGTGTGTGTGTGTGTATGTGTGTGTGTGTGTTATAATTACAATATAATATTTATTTAATATATGTCACATAGATTTATTAAAACATTCTTTTATGCATTTCATGTATGGCTTGAACGAATTACATCGCCTTGAGGAGGGAGTAGTCCACACAACCACAGTCAGTATTATCATATTACCAAAAAAATTGAAATAATTAATGATTATCTTATAAAAAAATTTCAAAAATAATAATGATATAATACATATTATTTATACCTCATATAAAAATATACCCATCATTAAATCAAACTTTGATGGGTGTTATGTTTAAAAACAAACAACATTAGTTCATGAAGTGGTAGTCCTCCATACACACAAAAAATTATTATGTATCTCATTATGATAGATGTGAGTGAATGTTTAGGATTAACTCTAATAATAACAAAATAATAGTATATTTAATATACTTAGTTTATTATATTATTATTATATAAAAATAATTTAGTGGGTCGCGAAGTAAATGAAAGAAAAGTGATCATTGAAAAAGGTTACCTATTATTTGGGTAACTCATTTTTGTTTATAACAAATACATACATTGATGGATTTATACCACAATTATGGTTTCTCAGAAGAGGATAGATATTAATTGAGCTTATATGGGATTATTGTTTATGATCCAAATCTCATGAGATGTGGGAATAAGTGGGAGGATTTAGTGACAATTTATAATACAGGAGTGACATGCTTGTTTATTTTTTAGAGAGGGGATTCCAATACAATTTTTTACATGAAAATTGGATATAATAGTGAAATGAATCATAAAAATGGAGAATATTATCTACATATGTCAATACAATATATTTTTGAAATATATCGATGATATTTTCTTCTTATATTAATGTTTAGTCCATTTTAAAACTAGCCTTCCTCTTAATCTATATAATTAATATAATTCACTTTATGCAATATTTTTCAGACAAAAACTAAGAAAACATTATAATAGAATATATATTATTAAAATTATAAATATGGATTCCATTTTTTCATATTCCAAACCCAATATTTATAATTGTTTTTAAAATTAATACCTTTGATGGGATGACAATGTGAGTTTTTAAAGTAAAATGGTTCCAATGTTTGAAATTCTTTTATATATGAATTTATTATCGAATTTATTCCAATGACATATATTGTATTATAATTTATAATATTTATAAAAAATTTCAAAAAACTAAATTAAAATATAATTTATCTTCTAAAATTAATTTTATGAAAATGCATTTTTTAATTAAAATTCATTATTTTTTCATTATTCATCAAAAATGAAACCTCTCATAAAAATAAAAATATCTAACTATAAGATAAATTTAACAATAAAATTTCAGAAAAAAATTTTAATTAAAATTTTTAGTACTTTCAAAAATCATATTTAAAATTATACCTTCATTAAAAAGATAAAAAAACAGTTATCAAAATGTTGGTGCTTATTCTTAAAATTAGAATTTTTGTCATTATTTATCAATCAAATCTATTGGATGAATGTAAAAAATACTTGATTGAATATATAAGATATATTTCATGAATATTATTTTCTAATAGTAGTGATGTTTTTTTATTTAGGAAAAAACATTTGGAAGAATAAAATAATATTTTTTTAAAAATATTCCCTTATATTCAATAAGTTTTTACATTCATTTATAATACATTGGTTACAAACTAATTAATTTTATATTTGTGTAAAACATATATTTTCATTTTTTTTATAATCATATTAAACCACAAAAATTGAACATCTCGGTTATATATTTTTATATTAAATAATATTATTTTAATTATATATTCATATTGAGTAAAATAATCCATTGAATGTAATTTAATACATTGAGTAATCATGTTGGTTTCTTATTCTAGTTAACACAATATTGTGTGAATTTTTACAAATATAATATATAATTTTTCTAAAAATATTAAATTTCCCATAAATTATTGAGAGTTTATACACCTTTCATCATTTAGTGATGTGTTCCATATATGCAATCATATAAAAATTTATTCTTTTATAATTTTTTAGTGTTACATTATCCTTAACGTAAATAAATTAAATACTCACAATTTAAACTGGATCTTGGGAATCTAGTGCTTGATATTTGAAAATCCTTGTGTTGAAATCCCAGATCATGAGAATAGATACAAAAATATCTTCTTAATAAGAGATAATGGGATGTAAAATGTCCACATTGAATAAAACTGAACTATGTCTCTAATACGAATAAAATTAGTTTAAATTCAATATATGTACATGGTTGAAAAGAATAAATATTTATAGGGTGTAATTGAGTTCATTGGTCACAAAACACTGAATGATAAATGTAATGTTGGGGTCCATAAGTATAAGGCCCCAGTCTTAAACCTTACTTAATATTGAGTTATTACAAGATTACGCATTGAGGATCTTTTCAGGATTAGAGTTTTAGAGAATTAGATCATAAAACTTGCATTACATTCCACATTTAAACAAAGTGGTTACATAAAATATAGTATTAATTTTTACCATCCACGGAAACCTATTTAAAATAAAACATGGATTCTTTCTTGACACTTCCTTGACACTATCATCATATCATGTACCCTTCCCTTGACCTGTGAAAAACATTTCAAAAACATGGGATGAGCATAAAAAGATCAGTGAGGTTTATAAAAATATGGAAAGGAAACATGAGTACATGTATACACAAGAATCAATGAAATCATACTCTACTCATTAAACATTAGCACCTTAACATACCTCATCAAATCATGAATAAATCATAAAATCATAAGACATAAATGTAACTTGAGGCATTCATAACATTCTTACGTAGGGAGTAACCCTCTTGGTTACGTTTGGAATACCCATCACAGTATATTCCCTAAATATCTTCGGAGAAACCTCAACGTTTAACCCCTTTGTGTTACCCAATGCATTGGAGAGCTATATCAGCCTCACCCGCCCTTAGTTTATCACGGAACCACCTATCTTCATAACAATGCCCAAGAACCATAACATAATCGTATCACATAAAACATGCATAAAAGAAACATAACATTTCCAAATTTCAATCAGAAGATATCAATAAAACATATTTATATAATAAAAACATTATGAAAACCATTTTCAATACCAAAATAAAAGAAAAGTAAAACAGAGTATTTATTTTTCTTCTTTAAAAAAATTGTATGGCTTGTAGTGGAAGCCAAAACTCAAATAATGGTCACGGCGACGGAGAAGTCGTCGTCACCGCATACGTACGACAAAAACATTCCCTTTTTGTCGTTTAGTAAAATGATTTGTATATTCCTTTTGGATAAACGTAAATGTCAAAGGGTTTTATACACCGTATAAAAGAAGGTTGTGTATAAAACAAAATATGCCTCAATGAATGGAGATTGAGATGAAGTCCCATACCTCGGGTCCGACTTGGCTTGATCATTCGTTAACCTCCTGAATAATAAACATGAGTTAATTTTTACTTTCTTAAGAACCTTTTTAAAGTTCATTATTCCTTTTATATCACTTATTACCATTTCATGAACACTATGTAATTATTTCAATTAATAACGGTCATTTTATCGATCATTGGTACTTGAGTCAAAAATAAACTCTTTATAATTACAATTTGTTCATGTATCCATTATATCCAGAGTTATACTCATGATGTAGATATCATATATATCATTTATATCCAGTATATTCTTGAATTTATAATATTACATAAAGTTTAGAGGTAAGAAATGAAATGCACAGTTCATGGAGACGGTAAGCCATACGTACGCATGAACGCTACTTTCATTTCTATTTCGTATTTTATGGAATGGAATCATAATGATATAAAGGTATATTATAATTCCATTATGAAATCATATATAATATCATTAATTACACCCTTTATACGTTCCACATATGGCATTAACGAATCAAACCACTTTGAGGGGGCGGTAGTCCGCACTTCCTAAAATGAAGATATCGTGTTTACCCATAATGGAAACCATAAAGGTATTCCATAAATGAAAAATAAATAAGCTTAAGTAAAACATAAACATATTATATATAATATATAAATATAGTGTCATGTAAATGGCCACCTTTTAAGGTGTTAAAATAATATTGAACAATCATCGTTTTGTGAGGCAGAAATTCGCCATCCACGGAAATAGTATGTTCTTCAACCATTAGATTTAGGTGTGTGTCAGTGTAACTCAAATAATTATTATAAAAACATACTAGTATATGGAAGATACTTGTTTTGTTACAAAATAAATGAATAAAAATAGTTTAGGGGGTTGGAGAAGCAAAATAAAACATAAGAAAACAAGAGAAGACACTACCTTTAAATCTGGTAACTCTTTTTGATTTGAGCTCAAAGGCTTACTTGGGAAGACTTATACCCAAATTAAGGCTTCTAAGAGTTATAGAGGGATGTGAAGAGACAAAATTGGCAGGTTTTGGTCGATCCAAAGGCTTTGGATGTGTGGGTAAGGAGGTAGAGGTGGGGGCCTTTTATAAGAGGAGAAGAGAGGCACTCTGGGAAAGTTAAGAAATGCTACTTTGTTATAAAATGATTTTCAGATAAAAAAGGTCCCACAATTATAAATTTCGAGGATATGGTGATAAGGGATCTAAATCCACCAATCCAATAGGTTTTTGACAAGTTTAGAGCTTATATTTTACATCATATTTTCATTTTATTTATATTGTTAAATAATGTGGTAATCACTGCATCATCATGGTGTCATTAATTATTTAATTTATTTAATGTCTAAAAATTATAAAAAAAACACTATGATGTAGGAAATCTTCTTATCTTTCCAATTAATATTTATAGTAAAAAATCCGACTTGTATAAACCCATGTAAAAAGTGGTTTAATAAAATAATTTATGTTTGTGTCATTTTTACTTTAACATTAAATAAAAGGCATTAATGTCTTTATCTTACCCAAGTGGCTCCATGGGGTCAAACAAATCAACCCATGGGTTTTCGTGGTCTGCCATGACACATCCAATAAGGGTAGGACATGTTTCATGTTCATTTCATATTATTAAAACATTATTCTTACATTAAATTACACTATTTACCTCTAATCACGATTAAAAAACTTAAATGTTACTATTCACTGAAAAATTATTTTAATCCCATTGAACCACATTTTTCATCTTAATTAAAACCATGTATGTCAGATTTTTGAAATTTCAAAACAAAAAGGTGGTAATTTTTCATTTAAACGATAAAAATCAATTTTTTAAGTACCACTTAGTGGTTTCACTATTCATCAAAAATTAATGTTTTTCAGAAAAAGACCAAAACATCACCCTAAGCTATATTTGATGTTCCGAATTCAAAAATGATGTCTATTTTACAAAATCAATTCATATAAGTTAAATTAATTAATTTAATAATTAAGTCCCGTTGTCATGGCAAATAGCCTGTTTTTATGAAACAATAAGTATCAAAATATTGACACTAGTTTAAGTCAAATTTTAAAGTGAAAATAATTCCAACGAGCACTATTGGATTAAATGGTAAAAATATATTCTGTGTACACTTTAAATCCAATTAAAATGATAATCTATCCATATAATTAAATTATATGAAAAAGCAGTTTTGATGTAAAATGAAGTATTTTTCACTTTTCATTAAAAAATGAACATTGTCGGAAAAATACCAAAAATTTACCCAAAGTAAATTTAAATGTCCCAATAATATAGAATATGTTTATTTTAAAAAATAGATCTTATTAAAATTTCAAAAGTTTTATTTAAAAATGGTTTTCCATCAAAAGGAAGTAAAACAATCTTTTAAAAATATTAGTGTATTCGATGCTTAAAATTTGATTTATTCTCATTTTACGCCTCTAAAACACTATATAATTCATTAATAGACATAGATAAAAATATATATTATTCATTACTTACTTGGGATGTTATATCCTTCCCCACTTTAGAAAAATGCGTCCCTGCAGTTTATTTACTTATCGAATAAGTGGGGGTACTTAGCCCTCATTGAATTTTCAGATTCCCATGTTGGCTCTTCAATCATGTTGTTATTCCATGAAACCTTTACGTGATGAATCACCTTATTCTGTAACACTTTCTCCCTATGGTCAAGAATCTGGACCAGTTGTTCCTCGTAAGATAGGTTCTCCTCCATCTGAACTACCTCTGGACTCAAAACATGAGATGGATCTGGCATATACGTTCTCAACATCAAAACATGAAAAACATTATATACCTGAGATAAAATCGGAGGTAAAGCCACTCGGTAAGCAACTGATCCTACTCTCTCAATAATTTCATATGGTCCAATGAACCTTGGACTCAGCTTTCCTTTCTTACCAAATAGCATAACACATTTCCATGGTGAAACTTTGAGAAAAACATGATCACCTACCTCGAAAGATAGATATTTCCTCCGGTTATCCGCATAACTCTTCTACCTACTTTGAGCTATTCTCATATGTTTCTGAATCAAATGAACATTTTCTGCCATCTCTTCTTCCAATTCCGGTCCCATCAACTTCCTTTCACCCACTTCATCCCAGAAAGCTGGAGTTCGACACCGCTTCCCATATAACGCCTCAAATGGTGTCATCTGTATACTGGAATGAAAACTGTTATTATATGAAAACTCATCCAAAGAAAGATGTTGGTCCCAACTTCCCTGATAATCCATCGAACAAGCACGCAGTATATCTTCCAATGTCTGAATTATTCGTTCTGATTGCCCATCTGATTGAGGATGAAAAGCATTACTAAAATTTAATTCAGTACCCAACGACTTCTAAAGGCCTTTCCAAAAGTTAGAAGTGAACCTGGGATCACGATCAGATACAATGAAGAGAGGAACTCCATGTAACATGAATATCTCTTTAAGATACTGTAACACCCCGAGATTTTATGAAAAATAATCTTTTAATTTCATTGATATCTTGTGTTGTAAGCTACAACAATATTATCTTGTGATATACGTAACACCGTATTAGCTTGCAGTATATGCAACACTATTCTTAGATTGTGTTACACACAATTTCATGTTCTTTTGATAGTATTCATTCTACGCGACATTGATTTTGTAAATATATTTATATATTCAATGTATAAATGAAAAATGGTTGGATTCTGTAATATGAAGCAACAAAGTAGTCTTGCACTACACGCAACCCTAACTTGGCTTGCATTACATGCAATCGCGACCTTCCTCGATAGCGTGTGTTGTACGCAATACCGGGTTTTACTAAACAAAGATATATTATTATAATATTGTTATGAACTAGCCGTTATGAAAAGTATTAACTAAATTTTGAATTTTATAACATTATTATTCATCTTACACATTTTCTCGAACATGGTATAAGAACAAAATAAAATTTTCAGGTAAAATATGTATTTTTCAAAAATGCATTTTTGCCACCTTTTGATGGAACACCCACTTTAAATCTATTTTTTGACATGTTTATAAAGTCAATTTTACAATATAAACTTCATCTTTTGAATCAGGGTATAATAATTTACGTTGGATAAAGGTTTGATATTTTTCGGAAAAATTTCATATTTTAATGAATACTAAAAACACGCTATATTTTAATTAAAACAACTTTTTTCATCATAATAATTTATATGGTTAAATTATAATATTTAATGGTTTTAAATTATAAATATAATATATTTTTACAATTTAATATAATTTATGTCATTATTATTGATTTTACCTTTAATTCGTAGGTTAAATCAATTCAATCTTTTGCAATGTTTTAAACAAAAACTTGTTTTCTTTCGACAACGGGATTAATTTTAATTTAATTTCTGATACTTTTTTGTATTGAATTTTGGAAAATGGATTCCATATTTAGAATCAGTGGGTCCAAATTATATTAATAGGCTACTTTTTATTTTTGGAAATTATGAATAGTAACTACGGTAAATTTTATTTACAATAGATAAAGGTAAATCTGGTAATTAAGGGTAAATATAATATTATAAAATTACCCTAACACATTCAAAAATTCTATTGGATGACTAAAAGTCGACCCATATCACCTAAGGGTCGGATTAGATTAATTTAATGGACTTATTTACATGAAAATTACTTAATTATTATAAAAACAAAAGGAAGTGACAACATGTAACTCTCTTAAATATTTTAAGTATATTAATTTTAATTTAGTGATAAACTTCATGAAACATCAAACATGAATAGTCTCCAAAAATATAATGAAATTATCTACATCATATAAATTTATTTATAATTTTTAGGTATTAATTAATTATCATTAATTTTGACACAATAGGGATGCAGAAATTATTTATTTAGTGAAAAATCAATAATATAGTTTTTATTGAAATAGTAATACATATCAAATAGCCCAAAAAACTGCCCAAAACTTATTATTAGTCTATATATAAACCCTAATCATATATTGGATGAATTGTGGACCATTTGTATCCTTATTAAGATGATTATGACACTTATATTATTTCATTTTAAATGATGCCAATGTTGTCACCTTCATAATTTAATAAATATAAAAATTTAAATAATGTTATTTTAAGATGATGAATTCGATTAAAAGTATTATTGTGAAAGGTAATAGATTTATCTTCATCATAGGATTTTATTTTTAATTTTTATGAAACAAATAAGTATATTAAATAATTATACAAAAAATGATGTAGTAATTATTTTAGTAAAAGATAAACCAAATAAATGGTTTATAAAATAATAAAATAAATATTATATTAACTATATAATGTGCTCCACTAATTTTATAGACACAATTGACCTTTTATGAATCTATTAATACTTTTATTTAGAACATATCTTCTATATATATTTTATTTAAATTCAAATAAATGAATAGTGTCAAAATTGACACTATTGTTATTTTATAAAAATAATATATTATAAAATTGTTTAAAAATCACAAAAATATTTAAAAATTATAAATTTACATTTATATGGTATATAATGTTATAAAGAATCCAATTAAAGGCAATTGACAACAAATAACTCATTATTTGTTATAATTTAAAATTTAGAATGTTATTACCACAAATAAAATTAAACTGATTAAATAAGGATAAATCAAGTTGATAATGTTTCAAATAAATTTTTAAAATGTCTAAATTTGATTGTTTGATAATATTACAACCCTATATCATCTAATAATCAGATATGATTCATTTTTGGAGGTTTTTATGTGGGGTTAGATTTATTATAAATTAATATTTTTAAGAATTCCAAAGGTTCCCCTCTCCTCCCTTATAAAAGGGCACCTCCTCCCTCTCTTCCTCACACTACAATGAACCTTCAAGCTCGGCCAAACCCTGCCAAATTCACTTCTCCACTTTCCTAGAAACATCCTAGAGGTCCTGGTCTTCTTCAAAGACCAATTTTAGTGCCCTAATAGGAGGTCTCAAAGAGGCGCTTCAAAGAAGAGGTAATGTCCATTACTGATTCTTTCATCTTTATTTATTTTTCCACTTCTTCTTTGTTTAGTTGCTTCATTATGAGGTAATAACATATGTATCAATAATATACTTATCTATTATTATAAGTATGAAAAAACCATATTTCACCATCTATCCATCCAACGGATAACGAAATCACCGCGCGTGTGTACGTACGGAATACCGTCTCCACGCCGTGGTGTAATCAATTTTCCACCACCACCATACATGGATGGGTATAAGGGTGAAAGTAATGAATATATAAGATTATTTTAAAGTTATATTGATTCTATAATATTATACATACACTTTAATACAATTCCATGATCTTGGGAATGAAATCATCGCTCGTGCGTACGTACGGAGTACCGTCTCCACGACGCGATAAGATCCACTCTCCATGTTAACCATTCATGAATGATTATAAAGTATATATAATGAATAATAATGAAATATATTACATAATAATGATACTGGATTTATATATATATATATATATATAAGTATGTCATTTACTTCATTCCATTCAATTCAAAAGGGAAACGAAAACAACGTTCATGCGTACTTATGGCCTACCGTCTCCATGAACGACGTATTTCATTCCTTTTATCGATCTATAATATATATGTATATGATTAATATATATTATATATAAATCATGTTTTACATTATTGAATTATATAAATCAGGATATATGTAACAATATTAAGAACGACAAGTCGAAACACATACGATAAATGAAATGATTTTACCCAAAACGCTGCTTTAACATGGAATTGACAAAAAAACAGATAATATAAAGTCATAAGTGAAACATATATGATATCATAACAATGAATATGATTTTTTAATAAGTCAATGTCATTATTTAAATCATTATACAGGATTTTCAGATACGTACGAAGCATATCAGACCTAAGGTAAGGGATAATTATTCTAATCTCATTCTTATCCGAGATTGTTTATTTGTAAGTATTTACTGGGGTTATGATTATTATCCATGTCTATATGTTCTCAAAATGTTTTCATAAAATGTTTACATTTCTTCCATGTATGTTTAATGTCATTTTTACCCTTTTATACTTTTATCACATCGTATGGAAGGAATCTTTCATTTTTTACCATACGAGGTACTTTTTGACTTTTCCGACAAAAGTACGGGAATAATGTTATTTTTAACTTATATGAAATGAACGGATTTTTACAGTTTTATAAAGCCTTATTTTCATGATGCTTCCTCCAAAAGACTTCAGAAATTTTTTCAACAAAATCATTTTTTTTAAATTGAATGACATTTTGTGAAAAGAAATTGATTTTGAAGAAGAAAGGATATTTTCCCCAAGAGTTCATTTCAAGTGTTTTATCAAAACCATTTTTCATCTATGATGAAATTATTTCATATGTGTATGTTTCAAGAATCATGTCTCTATGATTTAAATGGTTTCACTTTTCTTATTATGAAATGATATCAATTTCTTTTATATGGATTATGTGATGATGGGATGATGTTTATGAAACCCATTTTATTTATTTGGTTATTATGAATGATGTATGTTTATTTTGTGGCACAACTAAGAATGATTTCATTATGAGAGGGTTGGGACCTATATCTCCCTCCAATGCATTGGGTAATTATTTATATCGCAAGAGATATACATGGCTAGAACGGAAAGTTAAACCAGTTCAGTAATAAAGGATTGGAACGAGGAGTGAACTCGATTCAGAAAGGGACATTGTCCACTAAGATGGTCTTGGCAGCAATGCCTTGGCTAACATGGAAATTATACCATGTTCTTAATGGTTTCCACAATGACATGTTTTATTCCCATGCTATTTTATCATGTTTAATGTATCTTTATGATCTATGCCTTACGTACTTCCATGTTTTATGTCATTACTCAAGCTTTTGAAGTTTAAAATTATGTTCATGTTTTTAAGCTCAAATGTATATGATTTGTTTTATTTTATCCATGCTTAACCTTACTAAGAATTTGAGCTCACCCTTTATATGTTTTCTTTTCACCAGGATATAAAGAATGGTTTTAGGTAAGAAAAAAAACGGGGAAGATGGATATGGGCGATGTTGAAGTTCTTTCAACAGGATTAGATGTTTATATTCCGAGATTCCAAAGATACTAAACTATTACGGTACTCGTGTGTCTGTTTTTGTTTTGTATTATGTATTCCGAAAAAGTAATGTAATGTCCATGTACGTCACGCTTTGGGTCTTTACATTGGTATCAGAGGAAAGGTTTAGTTAAACTTTGGAAACTATGATGCGAAAACGTTAGTGAGATACCTAGAGATATTTATAAGGTAGTCTAGGGATGTACCTAAGGTTAAGTATAAGTATAGGTTATAGTCCTAGAATTATGGTGATGATATTAGATTAAACCTAAGATGTTAGATATTGATATTACTCCCCCTTTATTATGATTTTTTCCACTCACATTATTATTTTTGGGTTTTAGAAAATGGCTGGAATCAAGATGATTCACGATAATGGTGGATATGAAGGACAATGGAATGATATTATTCATGAGCAACCAAATGAAATGGGATTTGGAAGTACAAATATCATTATTATGCCGAATCGGCAATCTCATAATATGATCAATAAACTCAAATTTGGTATGTTTACTAACTCGTCTAATAAGAGAAAGATGGAGTTTTAATGATGATCCTAGAGGAAAGAAAGTTAAATTTCCCCTATCTAAATCATGTGGGAAGAGGCATCAAGGAGAATGTTTCAAAGGAACTGGAAGATGCTTTGGGTGTGGAAATGAAGATAATAAATTCAGTAAGTGCAAAGGAAAAGGTTCAGTTAACACCATGGATGAGGATAATAGTATTGCTACGACATCAACAATGGTTAAATGTTTTAAATGTAGAATGTATGGTCATTATGAAAACCAATGCCCTAAGGGAAAGTCTCATGAATAGAATCAGTATGGTCATATGGGTAATATTTATTTTGATGTTGATGAAGAGACTACAAATGATATGTTAGATGAAAGAATTGTTGAAGCTCAGTCAATGGTTTAAGAAGGTAGTGGAATGATTACATGTTTATCAAGTGTAATGTTGTATATGTAATCTCATGGTACTATGGAATAAAGAGACATCTAAGGATTGTTACACTGTTGTCTTTCCTTAAGTTTTGAAAGTGTGTGATGAATGGTACCAGTATTTTTGGAAAGTAGATGATATGCACATAATGAAGGGATAAAGAGAAAATTAAATGTTTGATACTGTTCATGAGCTCATGACTGATATAAGGAGAAGGTCATATCATGATTTGAGTATATATAATTTTTGTGATTTTCGAATGTGGAATGAGTTAACTTTTGATAGAATTCATGTTTTCACTAAGGTTCAAATGGTTATTCATTTTTCTAGAGAATACATGATTTAGGTACTCATATGATTGGAATGTGATCATCGAGATATATGTGGGATAAATGATTGTATTCACATGCTTGGTTGATGACATTTCAAGTAATCTTTTTCTTTACACTATGAGATTGTACATATGTATTAGATGAATTATGTTGGACACAATTTAGTATTGTTTAAGGATATATTTTTTCCCGATATTATTTATAATGTACTTTTAGAAAATGGGCAACCTACAAGACGGGCGACAGCCCATCGCGTCAGACAAGGCTGTGGGAATCGAACCCACAAACGAAGTGCGACTGGCCTTTATCGCCTACCACTGGCCGACAAGAAGTCCCTGGTTCGTAGAAAATAGTTTTATTTTATTACGCGGTATGATATATGAAGTATAAGTTCATTTTTGGAAACGTATACGATTAACCTCACCATAGATGGGCTTATGTATTTTTGATAACTTTTCAAACCTTTTGTTTGAGAAAGATGGAATGACCCATCATCCTATCACATGATCTGCTAACACTTCACGAATGACAAATTCAACTTCATTTCATTAAGAGATGAAGTGTAAATTGTCCAAAGACTGACCAAAAGTGAGACTATACCAAATTCACGAAAGTATTTCTTATAATTACAATTTCATCAAATTTAGGGAAATGATCTTCAAAACCAAAAATGTTCTCCTAGTGCCCTTATATCCGATGAATCAGATGGTACCATAGATCATCACAAGTCTATGTCTTTGTGATTGATGGATTTTTCATTGCCATGTTCTCTACCACTTTCCATCATAACTTGATGGTTAGATTTTTCTTCCATATCCATATTTTCACCTATGTTATCCTATATGGAAACTAAGTGATGATTTACTTTGGGTAATCGTTATATTTAATACTTAAGTTTTTAAAATTAAGTTTTAGTATTCCTTTTTACGATGTGGGTTTCTATAAATAGTAAACGATTTATAACCCCAACGAATTTCGAGGGATAAATTCATTTTAAGGGGGGTAGAATGTAACACCCCGAGATTTTATGAATAATATTCTTTTAATTTCATTAATGTCTTGTGTTTTAAGCTACAACAATATTATCTTGTGTTATACGCAACACCGTGTTAGCTTTCAGTATACGTAACACTATTCTTAGATTGTGTTACACACAATTTCATGTTCGTTTGATAGTAGTCATTCTACGCAAAATTGAGTGTGTATATATATATATTCAATGTATAAATGAAAAATTGTTGGATTCTATTATACGAAGCAACAAAGGAGTCTTGCACAACATACAACCCTAACTTGGCTTGCATTACACGCAATCACGCCCTTCCTCGATAGCGTGTGTTGTACGCAATACCAGGTTTTACTAAACAATGATATATTATTATAATATTGTTATGAATTAGCCGTTATGAATATTATTAACTATATTTTGAATTTTATAACATTATTATTCATCTTACACATTTTCTAGAACATGGTATAAGAAAAAAATAAATTTTTCAGGTCAAATTTGTATTTTTAAAAAATGAATTTTTGCTGCCTTTTGATGGCACACCGACATTAAATATAGTTTTTGACATTTTTATAAGTTCAATTTTAAAAAATAAACTTCTTCTTTTGAATCAGGATATAAAAATTTACATTGGATAAAGTTTTGATATTTTTCTGATAACATTCATATTTTAATGAATAATAAAAACATGCTATATTTTAATTAAAAACAAATATTTTCATCGTAATAATTTATATGGTTAAATTATATTATTGAATGTTTTTAAAGTATAAATAGAATATATTTTTACCATTTAACATAATGTACATAATTAGATTTGATTTTACCTTGAATTCGTAGGTTAAATCAATTCAATCTTTTGCAATGTTTTAAACAAAAACCCATTTTCTTTCGACAACGGGATTAATTTTAATTTAATTTCTGCAACTTCTGTGTATTGAATTTCGAAAAATGGATTCCATATTTAGAATAAGTGGGTCCAAATTATGTTAATTGTCTACTTTTTTTTTGGAAATTAGGAATAGTAACTACAGTAAATTTTATTTACCATAGTTAAAGGTAAATCGGGTAATTAAGGGTAAATATAATATTATAAAATTACCCTAACACATACCAAAATTCTATTTTATGACTAAAAGTATACCGATATCACCTAAGGGTCTGATTAGATTCATTTAATGGACTTTTGTACATGAAAATAACTTAATTATTATTAAAACCAAAGAAAGTGACAACATGTCACTCTCTTAAATCTTATAAGTATATTAATTTTAATTTAGTGATAAAATTCATGAAACTTTGAACATTAATAGTCTCCAGAAATCTAATGAAATTATAAACATCATATAAATTTATTTATATTTTTTAGGTATTAAATAATTATCATTAATTTTGACACAATAGGGATGAAAAAATTCTTTATTTAGTGAAAAATCAATAATATAGTTTTTATTGAAATAGTAATACATTTCAAAAGCCCCAAAAATCTGAAAAAAAAAACTTATTATTAGGGTATATATAAACCCTAATCATTCATTTGCTGAATTTTTGTCCATTTGGATACTTATTATGATGATTATGACACATATATTATTTCATTTTAAATGATGCAAAAGTTGTCACCTTCATAATTTAATAAATATTACAATTTAAATATTGTGATTTTAGGATGATAAATTCTATTAAAAGTATTATTGTGAAAGGTAATTTATTTATCTTCATCATAGAATTTTATTTTTAAATTTTATGTAAAAATAAGTATATTAAATAATTATACAAAAAATGATGTAGTAATTATTTCATTAAGAGATAAACCAAATAATTGGTTTTAATAATAATAAAATAAATCTTATATAAACTTTTTAATGTGATCCACTAATTTTATAGAAACATATGACCTATTATGAATCTATTAAAGCTTTTAGTTAGAACATAACTTCTGTATATATTTTATTTAAATTCAAATAAATGAATTGTTTCAAAAATGACACTATTGTTATTTTATAATTATAATATATTATAAAATTGTTTAAAATTCACAAAAATATTTAAAAATTATAAATTTAAATTTATATGGTAGAAAATGTTAAAAAGTATCCAATTATAGAAAATTCACAAAAAATAAGTAATTATTTGTTATAATTTAAAATTTAGATTGTTATTACCACAAATAAAATTAAATTGATTAAATAAGGATAAATCAAGTTGATAATGTGTAAAATAAATTCCTAACATGTCTAAATTTGATTGGTTGAAAAGATTACAACCCTATATCATCTAATATTCTGATATGAGTCATTTTGGAGGTTTTTAACTGGGGTTAGATTTATTATAAATTAATATTTTTAAGAATTCCAAAGGTGCCCCTCTCCTCCCTTATAAAAGGGCACCTCCTCCCTCTCTTCCTCACACCTCTTTGAGCCTTCAAGCTCGGCCAACCCCTACCAAATTTTCTTCTCCACATTCCTAGAAACATCCTACTAGTCCTGGTCTTCTTCACAGACCAATTTTAGTTGCCTAAGAGGAGGTCTCAAAGAGGCGCTTCAAAGAATAGGTAATGTCCATTACAGATTCTTTCAACTTTATTTCTTCTTCCAATTATTCTTTTTTAGATTTTTAATTATGAGGTAATAACATCAGTATCAATCATATACTAATATGACATTATAAGTATGAAAAAACCATATTTCACCATCTATCCATTCAACGGAAAACGAAATCACCGCGCGTGCGTATGTACAGAATACCGTCTCCACACCGTGGTGTAATCTATTTTCCACCACCACCTTACTTGGATTGGTATAAAGGTGAAAGTAATGAATATATATGATTATTTTTAATTGATATTGATTCTGTAATATTATACATACACTTTAATACAAATCCATGATCTTGGGAATGATATCATCACTCATGCGTACGTACGGACTACTGTCTCCACGACGCGATGAGATTCACTCTCCATGATAACCATTCATGAATGATTATAAAGAATATATAATTAATAATAATGAAATATATGACATAATAATGATACTGGATTTATGTATATAAATATATATGTCATTTACATAATTCCATTCAATTCAAAAGGGAAACAAAAACAGCATTCATGTGTACGTACGACCTACCGTCTCCATGAATGGTGTATTTCATTCCTTCTATCCATATATAATATATATGTATATGATGAATATATATTACATATAAATCATGTTTTACATTCTGGAATTATGTGAATCAGTATATAAGTAATAATATCAAGAACGACAAGTCGAAAAACATACGATAAATGAAATGATTTTACCCAAAACGCAGCTTTAACATGGAATTTACAAAAGAATGGATAATATAAAGTAATAAGTGAAACATATATGATATCATAAAAATGAATATGATTCTGTAATAAGTCAATGAAATTATTTAAATCATTATACAGGAGGTTCGGATACGTACGATGCATATTGGACCTAAGGTAAGGGATAATTATTCCAATCTCATTCTAATCCGAGCTTGTTTATTTGTAAGTATTTACTGGGGTTATGATTATTATCCATGTACATATGTTCTAAAAATGTAATCATAAACTGTTTACTTTTCTTCCATGTATGTTTACAGCCATTTTTACCCTTTTCTACTTTTACCACATCGTATGGAAGGAATCTTTCTTTTGTTTACGATACGAGGTACTTTTTGACTTTTCCGACAAAAGTACGAGAAAAATATTATTTTTAACTTATATGGCTTGAACTGTTTTTTAAGGTTCTATAAAGCCTTATTTTCATGAAGAATCCTCCAAAAGATTTCATTAATATTTTCAACAAAATCCTTTTCTTTTAAAATTGAATGACATTTTGTGAAAATAAAATGATTTTGAAGGAGAAATGATATTTTCCTCAAGAGTTAATTTCATGTGTTGTGTCAAAACCATTTTTCATCTAAGATGACATTATTTCATATGTGTACGTTTCAAGTATCATGTCTCTATGATTTACATGGTTTCAATTTTCTTATTATGAAATAATATCCATTTCTTTTATGTGGATTATGTGATGATGTGATGATGTTTATGAAACCCATTTTATTTATGGGGGTTATTATGAATGATGTATGTTTATTTTGTGGCACAACTAAGAATTATTTCATTATGAGATGGGTGGGAACTATATCTCCCTCTAATGCATTGGGTAAAGATTTATATCTCATGAGATAGACATGGCTGGAATGGTAAGTTAAACCAGTTCAGTAATACAGGACTGGAACAAGGAGTGAACTCGATTCAGAAAGGGACTTTGTCCACTACGATGGTATTGGCAGCAATGTCGTGGCTAATATGGAAATCATATCATGTGCTTAATGGTTTCCACAATTACATATTTTATTCCCATTTTATTTTATCATGATTAATGTTTATTTATGATCTATGCCTTACGTACTTCCATGTTTTATGTCATTGCTCATGCTTTTGATGTTTAAGCATTATGTTCATGTTTTTAAGCTCAAATGTATTTGATTTGTTTTATTTTATCCATGCTTAACCTTACTGAGCATTTGAGATCACCCTTTATATGTTTTCTTTTTCCCAGGATATAAAGAAAGGTTTTAGGTAAGAAAAAAAGGGGAAGAACGATATGGGCGATGTTGAAGACCGTTCAATAGGATTAGATGTTTATATTCCAAGTTTCCAAAGACATTAAACTATTACGGTCCTTGTGTGACTGTTTTTGTTATGTATTATGTATTCCGCAAAAGTAATTTAATTTCCATGTACGTCATGATTCAGGTCTCTACAGATACAATCGAGAAAAATGATCTAGGGAAAAAGTATCTCGTATAGCAAGGAAATGATTAGATTTAGTCAATCGATCAATAACAACCCAGATTGGATTATTACCTCGAGGTGTCTTCGGCAATCCCACAATGAAGTCCATGGATATATTTTCCCATTTCAACTTTGGTACTGGTAAAGGCCAAAGCACCCCTTTCAGTAACTATCACTCTGCGTTAACCTATTGATAAGTCAAACACTTCACTGTAAAATCAGTAATATCTCTTTTTATTCCATCCCACCAGTAATACTCCCGCAGATCTCTGTACATCTTAGTACTGCCAGGATGACCTGAAAACGGAGAAATGTGAGCTTCACATAACAACTCTCTCTTCAAATGTGAATCACAAGGCACACACAATCTCTTCCCAAATCTCAAAAAACAATCATTATCAATGATGAATTCAGGCAACTTACCCTTCTGAACCAGCTCTACCTTTTTCTGCAACTCACTGTCTTGCTTCTATGCTTGCTTGATTCTGTCTGATAGAGAAAATTTCACTGATACCAGAAAAAAAAACAGAAGAACATCCTGCACCAAAAACATCTATTCCAAATTTCATCAAATCCTTAACCAAAGGATCATGTTCCAAACATATCATTGCTAATGAAGCATTACTATTTCGAATAAAATCATCATCCACTTTATTTTCTTTTCCCTGATAGTAATGAATTATACAATCATAATCCTTGATTAATTCTAGCCATCTCCTTTGTCTCATGTTCAATTCATTCTTAGTGAATATATACTTTAAACTTTTGTGATCGGTATATATTTCAAACTTTACTCCATACAAATGATGCCTCCAAATTTTTAAAGAGAAAACAACTGCAGCTAATTCCAAATCATGTGTAGGATAATTTACCTCATTAGTTTTCAACTGATGTGAAGCATAAGCAATTACCTGATCATTCTGTATTAGGACGCAACCAAGTCCTTTCAATGAAGCATAATTGTAGATAACAAACTCTCTTTTCCTGGAAGGTAGTGCCAAAACTGGAGCATTCATAAATATTATTTTCAATTCCTGAAAACAATCATCACATTCTTTTGTCCAGATAAACTTAACACCCTTCGAGTAAGCTTAGTCATTGGACTAGATAACCATAAAAAATTTCCAATAAACCTTCGGTAATAGTCGGCCAAACCAAGGAAACTATTAATCTCATTTACATTTGTGGGTCTTGGCCATTCTTGAACAACATTTGTTTTTTCAGGATCAACAGTTATCCCATCTTTAGAAACAATGTGACCAAGGAAAAAATTTGTTTCATCCAAAACTGACACTTGCTGAATTTCCCATATGATTTCTTTTCTTTTAGAGTTTGCAAAATAACCCTGAAATGTCTTCCATTATCCCCTTCACTTTTAAAAAACACCAAAATATCATCAATGAAAACCACCACAAACATATCCAAGAACTCATGGAAAATTCTATTCATTAAGTTCATGAATACAGCAGGTGCATTGGTTAGCACTAAAAGCATTACTACAAATTCATAATTGCCATATCTTGTATGGAACACGGTATTCGGAATATCTACTTCCTTTAACTTCAGCTGATGGTACCCCGATCTAAGGTAAGTCTTTGGAAAATACTGAGCTCCCTGAAGCTGATCAAGAAAATCATCGATATGAGGCAAATGATATTTGTTCTTAACAGTGATGTTATTCAAGGCTCTATAATCAATGCAAATTCTCATTGAACCATCTTTCTTTTTAACAAATAAAACAATACCACCCCATGGTTTTGTGCTAGGTCAAATGAAACCTTTCTCTAATAGATCTCGCAATTGATCCTTCAACTCTAAAAGTTCAATTTGATCCATTCGATATGGGGGTTTTGAAATTGTCTTAGCATCAGGAACTAAGTCAACAGTAAACTCAACTTCCCGATCTGGTATTATTCTAGTAAACTCATCAGAAAAAACATCAGGATACTCATTTACCACTGGCACATCATTAATCTGAACAGTTCCTTTGTTTTCAACGATGTGTGCAAGGTAACATTCATTTCCATCTTTTACATATTTCTCGGCCTCTTGATAAATTATCAACAGTAAGGGTTCATTCTTGTACACAAACTAAAAGTCTTTCGGAAAAGAAACTTCATTAGCTCTACAATCAATCTTAGCATGGTAAATAGAGAACCAATCCATACCCAGAATAACATCAAACTCTACTAGAGGTAAAACAATAACGTTCGCAAGTGGGATCTTTTCATGGATATGGGTAGGAAGATTCTTATAAATTCTTTTTGGCTCAACATTCCCCCATTTGTTTTAACCACAAGTTCAGGAGTCATTTCTTGAGATGGTATTCCCATTTTTCTAGAAAAGGTATCAGAGATGAAAGAATGTGTAGACCCCAAATCAAACAACACACTGGCATAATTTGAAAAAACAAATAAAGTACCTGATACAACTTTATTTGATGGCCCGAAATCTGCTGAAGTAGTTGCAAAGGATTTCACCACCCCTTTCTGCTTGTATTCTAACTGCTTCCCATCACTCAAGCTCTTTGTTGGACACTCATTTTCATAGTGACCCATCTCATTGCACTTAAAACATTTCATAACTGTAAATCAAATTTGGACTTACCATCACCCTGATATTTTTCAGTGCAATCACGTGCCTTATTTCCCATCTTACCACATCGGTATCACTTTCCAGAATTCAGAAGCCATTCCCCAGCATTCCTTTTACCACATTTATCACAACTGGAAACTTAGTTTTCTTACCATCAGAACTTTTTGAAGAATTATTTCCTTTCTCCTTCCACCTCGGTCTCTTCTTCTGCTGGTTGTTATAGAAAACTTGATCATTAGCAAACTCCATTTCCACCTTCTCAGCACATCGAACAATCTTTTCATAACTTTCGAACTCACGAGAAGCCAATGCCCTTTGATATTTTGTCTTTAATCCTGAGTAAACATGATTGATTTTTCTATCAAGGTCTCAGATAACATTTGGAGCATACCTTGCCAATCGAGTGAACCTTTCTTCATTGGCAGCCACTGAGTCTTCCTCTTACCTCAATTCCAGGAATTGTTTTTCCATCCTACGTCGAATAGCCTTAGGAAAATACTTCTCAAGAAACATACCTTTAAATTCATCCCAGTCGAGACCATCAATCTCATCAGCATCCCTGATATTTTTAACCATCGACCACCACTGATCTGCTTCACCCTGCAAACGGTAAATAGCAAGACTAACCATTTGATTGTCTGAACACCCCATGACAACGAAAATCTTCTCTAGTGCTTTAATCCACCCTTCAGATAGCACTGGTCAGATGATCCTTTGAATGACGGGGGATGTTGCCTCATGAAATGTTCCACCACTGACATGTTCCTCTGTGGTTGATCTAGCAGATATCGTGCATGGATACCACCAACACTTATCTCTTGAGTCAACTGCACCATTACTGCAACAAACTATTCAGTTCCAATTCCGACCATCTTAGGATGCTGATTTGGAAGGTTATTTCCTTCTGTATGCCTTCATAGCACTACTTCCCTATTTCCTCTGCAGAAAACCATTCTGAACAAACATGTCTTAGATAAAGCAACACGGTAATCTTCAAATGCTATATCATTTCAATTTGACCATAAAATAAATATTTTAGAATAATCATTTAATAGAATTATAACTCCTAAAGTTATCTAAACCGACCTCTAATACCAACTATAAGACCCCAGCCTTAAAAATTACTTAATCATGAGTTATTACAAGATTACACAATGATGTTCTTTTCAGGTTTAGAATTTTAGATAATTAGATCATAAAACTTGCATTACATTCCACATTTAAACAAAGTGGTTACATAAAAGATATTATTCATTTTTCTCATCAACAAAAACATATTTAAAATAAAACATGGATTCTTTCTTGACACATCCTTGACACTATAATCATATCATGTACCCTTCCCTTGACCTGTGAAAAACATTTCAAAAACATGGGATGAACATAAAAAGCTTAGTAAGGGATATAAAAATATGGAAAGGAAACATGAGTACATGTATACACAAGAATCAATGAAATCATACTCTACTCCTTAAACATAAGGACTTTAACATACCCCATAAAATCATGAATAAATCATATAAATTATAATACATAAAGGTAACCTGAGGAATTCATAGCACTCTTACATAGGGAGTATCCTTCTTAGTTACGATTGGAATACACATCACAGTATATTCACTTAATCTATTCAGAGAAACCTCAACATTTAACCCCTTTGCATTACCCAATTCATTGGATAGCTATATAGGCCTCACCGCACATAGTTTATCACGGAACCAACCATCTTCATAACAATTCCCAAGAACCATTACATAATTGTATGACATAAAACATGCATAAAAGAAACATAACATTTCCACATTTCAATCACAAGATATCAATAAAACATATTGATATAATAAAAACATTATGAAAAAAATTTACAATACCAAAATAAAAGAAAATTAAAACAGGGTATTTATATTTCTTTTTTAAAAAAATGTATGGCTTGTAGAGGAAGACGAAACTCAAATAATTGTCACAGCGGCAGAGAAGTCGTTGTCGCCGCATACGTACGACAAAAACATTCTCTTTTTGTCGTTTAGTAAAACGCTTTGTATATAAAAAAAATATTCCTTTTGGATAAACATAAAATTCAAATGGTTTTATACATCGTATAAAATAAGGTTGTGTATGAAACAAAATATGCCTCAATGAAATGAGATTGAGACGAAGTCCCATACCTCAGGTCCGACTTGACTTGATCATTCTTTAACCTCCTGAATAATAAACATGAGTTAATTTCTACTTTCTTTGAACCTTTTTCAACTTCATTATTCCTTTTATATCACTTATTACCATGTCATGAACAATATGTAATTATTTCAGTTAATAACGGTCATTTTATCGATCATTGGTACTTGAGTCAAAAATAAACTCTTTATAATTACAAGGTGTTCATGTATCCATTATATCCAGAGTTATAATCATGATGTATATATCATATATATCATATATATCGAGTATATACATAGATTTTTAATACTAAATAACTTTTAGAGGTAAGAAATGAAATGCACCGGTCATGTAGACGGTAAGCCGTACGTACACATGAACGCTACTTTCATTTCTATTACGTATTTTATGGAATGGAATCATAATGATATAAATGTATTTTATAATTCCATTATGATATCATATATAATATAATTAATTAAATCCTTTATACATCCCACATATGGCATTAACGAATCAAATCATATGGCATTAACGAATCAAATCACTTTGAGGGGGCGGCAGTCCGCACTTCTTAAAATGAAGATATCACGTTTACCCATAATGGAAACCATAAAGGTATGCCATAAATGGAAAATAAAGAAGCTTCAGTAAAACCTAAACATATTATATATCATATAAAAATATAGTGTCATATTAATGGCAAATTTTGAAGGTGTTAAAAGAATATTGAACAATCATCGTTTCGTGAGGCAGAAATTCACCATCCACGGAAACAGTATGATCTTTAACCATTAGATGTAGGTGTGTGTATGTGTAGCTCAAATACTTCTTATAACAACATCATAGTATATGGAATATACTGTTGTTGTTATAAATTAAATTAATAAAAATAGTTTAGGTGGTTGGAGAAGCAAAATAAAACATAAGAACACAAGAGAAGACACTACCTTTAAATCGGGTAACGCTTTTTGATTTGATCTCAAAGGCTTCATTGGGAAGAATTTTTCCCAAATTGAAGCTACTAAGTGTTATAGAGGGATGTGGAAAGACAAAATGGGCAGGGGTTGGCCAAGACAAAGGCTTTGTAAGTGCGGGTAAGGTGGTAGAGGTGGGGGCCTTTTATAATAGGAGAGGAGGGGCACTCTTTGAATGTTAAGAAAAGATACTTTGTTATAAAATGATTTTCAGATAAAAAAGGTCCCACAATTATAAATTTAGAGGATAAGGTGATAAGGGTTCGAAATCCACCCATCCAATAAGTTTTTGACAATTGTAGGTCTTATATTTTACATTATATTATCATTTTATTTAAATTGTTAAATAATGTGGTAATCGCTGCATCATCATTGTTTCATAAATAATCTAATTTATTTAATTTCTAAAAATTATAAACAAAATACTATGATGTAGGAAATATTTTTAGATTTTCAATAACTATTTATCGCCATAAATCGAGTTTTTATACACCCATGTAAAAATTGTTTTAATAAAACAATACATGTTTGTATCATTTTTACATTAACACTAAATAAAAGGCATTAATGTCTTTATCTTACCCAAGTGGCTTCATGAGGTCCCAAAAAATAGAACCATGGGTTGTATTGGTCGGCCATGACACATCCAATAAGGGTAGGACATGTGTCATGTTCATTTCATATTATTAAAACAATAGTCTTACCTTAAATTACACTAATTACCTCTAATCGCGATTTAAAAACTTAAAAGTTACTATTCACCGAAAAATCATTTTAATCCCATTGAACCACATTTTACTTCATAATGACAACCATGTATTTTGGATTTTTGAAATTCAAAACATAGAGGTGGTAAAATTTCATTTAAACGAAAAAAATCAGTTTTTTAAGTACCACATAATGGTTTCACTATTCATCAAAAATTGATGTTTTTCAGAAAAATACCAAAACATCGCCCTAATCTATATTTGATATTCCTAATTCAAAAAATGATGTATATTTTACAAAATTCAAATCATATAAGTTACATTAATTAATTTAATAATTTATTCCCGTTGTCATGACAAATAGCGTGTTTTTATGAAACAATAAGTATCAAAAGATTGACAGTAGTTTAAGTCCAATTTTAAATTGAAATTAATTAAAATGACCACTATTGGATTAAATGGTAAAAATATATTCTATTTACACTTTAAAACCAATTAAAAAGATAATATAACCATATAATTAAATTATATGAAAAAGTAGTTTTGATGTAAAATGCATTATTTTTCACTATTCATTAAAAATGAATATTGTCGGAAAAATACCAAATATTTTCACAAAGTAAATTTCAATGTCTCAATCATAAAGAATAAGTTTATTTTAACAAATATAGAGCTTATAAATTTTTTCAAAAGTTTGATTTAAAAATGGTTTGCCATCAAAAGGCAGTAAAACGGTCTTTTAAAAATATTAGTGTATTTCATGCTTAAGATTGGATTTATTCTCATTTTAAGCCTCTAAAACACTATCTAATTAATTAATAGTCATAGATTAAAATATCTATTATTAATTACTTACATGGGATGTTAAAATAAGGCCATAAATATATGATGGTATTAAAGACAGTCGGTTCAACAGAAATGAATAAATTATGATAACATTTTTATTTAAAGATACTTTTCCTATAATTGAGAAATTATTTGATTAATCTAAAATATAAGGAAATATACATACTTGATAAATTTATATTACATAATAGATATTTATTCTTTTGGGTATGCCTTGATAAAATTCTAATTCAATACCTAATTCGTGAAATGGATAAAAATAATTAAAATTGATTCCTAAGAATCTAAAATTAAAAATTAACGAATCGTTTCACCCATAAAAGAGTCGCACACCTTCCATTTTTTTACAATTAATCTCAAATGAAAATATGGTTAATATATTAATCTATAAAAAAAGTAACATGACTGGTTCATCATTATAATTTATTTATCACTTTGTTTTCCTAAAATAATTACACACTAACCACGACAACACGTAGGCTAGTTGTAAGTGTTAAACACTTATCTTCGTTTCTCCATGGGTTGATGCCCCACTGCATAATAGATTTTTTTTTCTAAAAAAGTTTTAATATAATTTCCAAAACAATTATGATGTAATCCTTGAAAATTACTCATTAAATTAATTTTCTCTATGGTTTTCAATACATTTTTTTCAAATCAAAATAATCAATGTTGAATATTATTAAAATTTCAAAAATTATCATAATTACACTAATGGTTTTGAAAACCGTTAAACTAATTTCTCTAAAATGAGAATTCAATATTCCTCCTAAAATTAATTTTACACTAAAATAAAGAATAATCTAATGAGTTTTATTGGCTTATATTTCTTCCAAAATATCCTTATTATTTGTAGGATTCCATTAAATAACAGCTAAAAATTTTTATTTATGAAATATAAAATATAATGAACCCTAATAATATAATTTTATTATAATATAAATAACTGTTAATTAATTGATGGAATATTTTCTTCTATTATAATACTCATAGTCTATCATAGGGTTATATTCCCTAATTTATGTTTTCGTAAATATAGTTGTCGAGATTTCTACTAAACTTTAATTGATACCTAATATGGAAACAAAAACCTAGTAAGCCTAGATCCATGTCTACTTCCATTATATTGTCAAGATTACAATGCATAAAATATCAAGTAACTGATCATTTAATTAGTGTTGGTAAACCATATAACTACATTATTCTTATATTACTAATGAATACACTAATTATGATATATTTTTTTTCTCATGGATAACATTAAACCCACTAAGCATATCCTTTCATGTACATCTTAGTATATTTATTGGATTTCTGGGGGATGAAAAAAAACTGATATCAAATGAAAAATAATTGTTAATTATAACAGATGAAATAATTAATCAATGAGAATAATCAACATAGTATCAACATAACCCATATTCTACATAATCAATAAACGAATACGTAAGTGTGTAAAAAATATTGTTAGGTAAATGAATAAAAAAATTATGTTTAAATAACAGATAAGGAATACTTAGTATTGAATGTAAAATTAAAAAAAACATTCCATTTAATAGAAGAAATAGAAAATAAGTGCATATATAATTAATTTTAAGGAAATAATATCTTGGATAATAATAACATGAAATACGAATAACTTAATAATCAGACATCATATTTCCCCAGAAGATGAAACCTTTACCATCAAGACATTTTCTCAATACAATTTAAATATGTGGGTAGATACGAGTCAAATTTTCTTGGAAAAATACTCGATGGGTTTTTTGTGAACTGGTTTCATCTCATGAGACTATATACACATCATGGGATATGCATTAACCGGTCTACAACCAATATTATTCATTTACAAATCATTTCTCTTATATTTAAAAAATGATTTAATTCATAAACAATGTTCCTTATCAAATATCCATAATGTGTAACAAATATTGAATTGTCAATATTTCCCTAGATAATCAAATATCAATCAATGTAATTACCATATGTAAAAATGGTATATGGATTAGTAAATAATCATATAATGATGAATGATATAGATAATTATGGGAAATTCAATGTCTAATTATCATATGAAAGTTAATATTTCAAGGGAACTACAAAAATTATTCATAGATGTGAATTTCTACTTTATCAATGGCAAACTTAATCAAAACCCATCAAATGAAATGATATGGATGGTATCATTATTTAATATCCCATATAGATTGAAAATTAATGGGTTTTTATTGTAGAATGGAATTATTCTAAAATCGAGATTTAATAATATTCTTCAATAAAATATCAATTTCATTTAGAAATTTTTTTGAAATAATATTACTTTATTATAATATTTTAAAAAAATAATTCAATATTATATAGTTATAATTTCAAAGGAATCTTGAAATAAATTATAATGGGTAATTCCACAGATATCATACAAGGTAATGTTTTTTTGTAATGTAAAAAGGTTAAAAAGTTCCTTAGTTGAAATGAGACGCGCATATTCTATTGAAAACATTTTTAAAAAGTGAAATGACTGAAAATTTATTTGTTAAATTATTTTTGAAATAGAAAAAAAAATTAAAACGATTTTATAAAATAAGGTTTTTAGTAGAAAACATATTCACCAACTCAATAGATAAATGAAGTCTGGTTTTCTTAAAATCATTATACAAAACATATTGAGTTAAAAATTATGTAATAATTCTACTATTACAAGAAAAATTTCAGGAAAAATCATACGTGAATAATATTAAAGATTTTATTGATCAATGATCATAAATATTCCTATAATGGGTTTTCATGAATAAGCAATATCAATTCGAATGTGATTGTGAAATAAGATATTTATATTATCATAATGTTTAAATGAGAATTCCTCATGGAATTGAATATGCGTATCAAATGTTAATACATACATAATAATTATAAAAACATCAATATACATTGAAAATCATTATACACATAATAATATAATATTGAAAACAATTAAGAAGTAATATAACCCAATGAAAAAGGAATTGAGATATGAAATTTCAATTACCACTTGGTAAATCTAAGATAAAATCCCATTATATGAAATAATTAAAATTGAAAAAATGAATAATTAATTAATTAATATAATAAATTTCAATGTGAATTTATCTAAATAATATATATGAAAATAGGTTCACGACAATAATGTATGGGTAAATGAAATGAAATGTATATGTTACCACTTAGCTTGAGTTACCTTTCAGGTTAACATCCTTGACCTCATATATAATATATTTATGAATTTAAAAAACTTATAAAATAAATATAATAATGTTTATAATATAATATATGATCTTTGGATAGTATATAATAACATGTTTTTTAATAATCATTCATTGTTTTATCTATTGTTTGTGTCAATTGCCTAGTTTTTCAATTATCTTTTTAATTGGTTTTTACTTCTTCTTTTGTATACCACGATTTTATCATCTCCAGGATGAGAAAAGATGTAAATATCATATATATTTAGTATATATCTATTTACAATAATCAATGATGTTTTTATATATTAAATGAAAAACACATTTCATGGAGAAAGTTTGTCATATGCACACAATAATGCTACATATACTTTCTTCTCATTTTTCATATAATGAAAAAATAATGATATATAAATATATGTATATTACAATTGTAGTATCATAGTTACTTCATTTGTTTCATATAGTTTTATTAAAATCATCCTTTATACATTCTTTGTATAGTGTGAACGAATCACATCTCTTTGAGGAGGTGGTAGTCCACAAGTCCATAATTGATGTTATCATATTCCCCCAAAATGGAAATAATTAAGATATGTGTTTTAAATAAAATTAAAGAAGAATAACTAAATTATAAATAAAATATATATAATATATAAACAAAAAATTACACTATATTTCCAAACATTAAATGTGGTAAATGGAAGAATGAACTATATCAGTTCACAATGCGAGTTACCTTCACACAAATGAATGATGATTGTGTATCCCATTTTGATAGATGCATGTGAAACTATTTGTCTAACTCTTTGCATAAAAAATTTTCGTAGATTTAATATAATAAAGTCCTGATATATTAATGATATACAAAAAGTTGAAGCATTGTAGAATTAAATAAAATGAATTTCATCATTGAATTGTGTAAAGTATTATTAAGATAACTCCTATTAAGTATTAACAAAGCATATCCATGATTGGAATTCATCCCAATGTGGGTACTCATATAGAAGGGGACGGATTTTGGGAGCTAATTTATAAATATTTTTGATGACCCAACATTATTTATTTTTGTGAATAAGTTAGATAAATTTATTTTATGTTATATTATATATACATGAATTGCCTTTTGGAAAAGTTTCACAGTCAGTATTTCCATTATGTTTATGGTTTAATCACTTCTTAATTAATTTTATCAGTTAATTTAGGTAATTAATTTTATTAAAACTCAATAATATTTTTTATAACATAATATGTTGAAATTATTATACAATTTAATGTTTTATTAGTCCAAATATGCAATCTAATTTTACATTTCAAATAAAAAAATTTATAAATTAATTTAAAATTATTTCAATATACATGAAATAATATATATTTTTTAAGGTAAATATATTCCATAGTTTGAAATATTTTTTATCTGATTTCAATTTGAAATTAATTAAAATAAATTTATGTATATTAATATATATATTATTTATATAATGTTACTGTAAAACTAAAATAATGTATAACTTATATATGTGAATAAAATATAAGAAAAATATTTTTTGATTAAAATTCCATATATTGTCAATATACATCAAAAGATGAACCCTCTATGAAAAATACATAAAATTAACCTAAGTTAAATTTTAAAATACAATTTAAATAATGAATAATATTTTTTCACATAAAATTAATAAATTTTCCAAATTTGTATTACAAATAGATTATCCATTAAATGGTGGGATAAAACCCTTATAAAATTATAGATATTTATGCATAAAATTGGGTTTATTGTTTTCTTATGTCTATAAAATATATTGTATGAATATCAAAAATACTTTATTTAAAATATAATATATATATATATATATATCCTTAATATGATTACCTAATAGTAATATGTTTAATTCATTATGTGAAAACACCTTTTGGAGTATAAAAATATAGTTTATATAAAAAAAATCTTTTTTATTAAATTGTTGTTTATTTTTATTGATTATAAATTGATTACCAATGAATTAATTTTATATTTTTCAAAACAAAATTTTTTCATAAGGTATTTACTCAAATTCACAACCACAAATTTAAAATCTATTTTATGTCTTATTATATTAAATATTAATATTTTAATAACATATTACTTTTTAGTAAAACCAGGCATTATGTGTAACACAATATATCAAAGGGACTCGTTGTTGTGTGTAATAAAACATAACTACATAATACATTCATTGAATGAATATGAATATTTTAAATTTTTTTAAAATATTAAATATACTATAATATATTGAGAGGTTATATTCATTTCTATATTTTGTTTTTCTTCGAATAACACAATCATGTAAAATTTTACTCTTTCAAGATTTTAATGTTGTTACATCATTTTCATCATTGAATTTTAGTGTGAATTAAAACATTCAGCATTTATGGAAATACTTATGACATTGTACATAGTGAATTTTTTAAACTTTTATAGATTAACAAATTGAATTTCTATTATTTACATATTCTGAAGAGATATTATTTTTTATGATTAAAAATATTTTTTATCATGGTACTATAATGAAAAAATATCTATGGAAGTTCCCTTATAATAATTTTGCTATATATTATATGTCACATAAACTCATTTAGAAAATAATGAATGATTTATAATTGAATACTGAATTAAATGAGCTGTATTTTTAGATGTTAAGGAACATTTATGAATGTTATAATAACTTTCCCTTTATAATAGTAAACTGACCGTTAGGAATATTAAATCATCCAATATAATAGTGAATTTACCTATGAAGTTAAAAAAAATTGGGTATTTTATAAATGAAAATATGATATTTTTATTTTAGGGCATAATCAAATAAACATTTTAAAATTGGTAAATTAATTATTGCTATTTCTGTAAGTCAAAAATATTTAATTATAATTTTATAAATTATATAATAATTTATAAAATAATTTATTTTAATAAAATGTATTAATAAATTAATATTTTTATGATTATAAAAAATTTACAAATTGTTAATTTATTTTTCAATGTGTTGTGAAATCATTTATAATATTAAAATTAGTATTTTTCATATAAATGATGATTTTAGCTAAAACATTATAATTTTTAGAGAATAATTTTCAATATAGTGAGTTCATTTTTGATTTCTACATGTCAAAAAATAGTAAGGGTGAATTTTATGTATTTTTTTGAAATTAATGAATTTTGTGTGAATAGTGAAATATAGTAATTTATCGTATTACTATTATAATAAAAATACCTGATTTAAAAAAATCATGAATGATGTAATAACCATAATCTCAATCTCCCATTCATTATTTAATTTATTTAGTGATAATTCTCGTAACATTCATTGTCTCGAGAAAAAATAATAAACTCATGAATAAAACAATGAGAAAACATCCCTATCATCCACTATAAATACCACCCCCAACACCACTTCTCCATGAAGTTCCCAAGGACCATGCAGTCAAACTGAGAGGGGAGTGAATCAGGTGTGAAACATTTCTCTGAATTCATTTTCACATTTTAATACAAAAATTTGTCACATGTTAAGATGAGTTGATCCAACATGAAATCATAAAAGTAAATAGAACCCAACACCTCATTATTTTTACATGGTTCAATACTAAGTCCAACATCATTTCCATGTTGGTAAGATTCCCAAAATATATTATCAACAATAATATTATATTCAATTATAATTGTCTAGGAAACAACTAAAAATACATGGCAGTAATCGATCTTCCAGTTGATTCTGGTTATACCCCAAGCAATCCAACTCTTCCTCTTCAGTTGGTTCAATACCTAAATAGTTTAACAGGTTGGACCCCCAGTCTCTAGATCCTATTGAGTAACATGTTAAACCCCCCTGTTTACATGACCTAACTTATTCTTTAGAATATATGATCCTAAAATAGCTTGAACATTTGATAATCTTCTTCCATGAGATTTTCAAATCAAACTGGATCGTGTATAATTCATGAACCTATTCACTGGTTCTCATCTTGAACAAACAGTTTTGATAACTAAATACAATCATATTTCATTGTATAAAACTATTCAAGAAGGAAATATTTCTTATGATGATTTCTAAGACTCACTAAACACTAAATAATTATAAACACAATTTCTTATAAATCACTTATAGTCAAACATTACCGGATTCAGCCTAAATGAACCACACACTAATTATGCAATGTAAATTTAATGTTCACTACATCAAACATCAAGCATGTAAATAATACCCTACATGGAATTATAATTATAATCATGTATTAATTAATATCTATGTAGAAACACTATGAAATGAATATTTCATATTAAAATACTCACTACATAAAGAGTTATTCTTTATTATCCAAATAAATAACGTCAATCAACACAATGAATTTCAGTCTTAATTATTCAAATTATTAGGAAATAATGTGTGTGTGTACTCATTTAAATATGCATAGAAGAACAAATTATCTACATTTTTTCTATTTATTCACACACTATCCAGTCATTTTTTCTTATGCATTTATCCATAAATGAACTCATTTTTATTTAAATGTATACTTCCTCTTTGTGAAATATTTATGAACAAATAACACTACCTTATATTCACTTTTCTTTTTTCACAGAAAAATAAAATACCCAATGTATTTATTATCTCTTTTGGAAGACCATAATGAGTATTGTTCTTATGTTAAAATAACCATATTCACAATTTTCAATATAAGTATACAATGTTTTGGAGAATCTCAAATCATTCACACAACAGTGAGTATGCTACTATTATTATTTTTATGTTCTTGTTGCTTTGAACAACCAAGGATAACTTCACATGAAAACATTGTGATTCCCAAATGGATTCTCAATCCATTTTTCTTTACAAAGATAATCAGTGTGAAATGATCATATCATTTTCATCGAGAAAACACTATTTTTCATGTGAGACAATGTAAGCGGGAAACTCATTTTCTACAAATTAGATTGATTCACAACAGTACAAATTCATCGAATGTGAAAACTGCTCAATCAGAGTAACTAAAACATGTGTAATACATAGTATATATAAGAATTGAAATCTATATTAGATATTTATTTCGAAATAAAAAAAATACCATCATTGGAAAATGAAATTTTCATTAAGATGTGTTTCTTAATTTCGATCATCATTTAATCATGAAATCATGGTTACATCGCATATTGATCCACATCAAATTTTTAGAATGATGAAATGTTAATCAAAGGACATAGATCATGATAAATTCATCATCAACATGGAGATTTGATGATCATAAGCATCATGTACAATATATTTAAGTGGTATTTTGGAGAAAATGATATAGATGTACTTAATTGAATGAAAGGATCTATTGGATGGTCCAAATGATGAAACTTTTGAATCATAGGTCCATAATATTTTCATGTTCTATAGTATTCGATACCATATCTAATTTATAAGGCATTTCGTTATCCATGTTAATACAAAATATGGCTCACTTAGCATAGATATCTATTCACCCTCCAATGGTACCACCACATATCAATTCTGTAGGTGAAATTCTTCACCGACCACTTTGTGGAATATTAGACCATACTATTTACCATCCCGACCACATTCCTTCACGCTACTTTTCGGTTTCCCGCCGGACCACCAATGGACATGGACAACCTAGTGTACCACATAACCTCTTCGTTGGGTATTGCTCATTAGCTTAGTTGGCTTGTTAATTTTTTAATTAAAAAAAACTTGTGTTCAATGAAAAATTTAAGGAATTCTCAAAAGATAATGCCAATCCACCCTACCAAACCCCATTATCATAAATTTTCCCCAAAAAGTCATGAATAACATACTTATTAATAATAAAACATTTTCCTATGGAATATTCTCATTCAAATAATTATCATAAACAATGTGTCAATTCAATTTAGTCAATGATACATGTATTATAAACCTCAACCCCGCTTGACAGTTGTCACATTTAGAACTCATTAAATTTTTCATATTCTAAAGCAGCTGAATCCAATTTCAGTATCATCAAATCACATGGCCACTTCAATCTACACCATTTTATTTGTTTTCAATTCCCATTTAATTTTAAAATTCAAATATATATTCTCCCCATTAATTGAAATAAATCCAACGATATGAGTATAGGGAAGAATTATAATTACAAAAACTAAATGTACAAAAACATACACCTCTCTTATTTCTCATATTGTCTGATATACTTCAAAGAAGGATGGAATCACTAATAACATAGGAATGTGAAAAAATTGACAAACTCTGATTATACATGTGAAATGATCTTGGTAGAAAACAAGAGTAATCATGTTTAACATCAACATTGTCTATTAACTTTCTATATGTTATACAAATCACTAAAACATATTTTTTGAAATTGTTAAAAATATTTCAATTGATATCCATCATACCACAGAATAAAAAAATTAGAAACATCAATTGAAAAATATATTTCCCTTGTATCACCAAGTACTATACATCTTCCATTTATAGAATATTTTTTATTATAAAAAATACATTATATAATATAAATAATAAAATTATGAAAAGATTCAATTTCATGATGTTATCTTGAATTACCATATTCATATCTCAGTAGATTATTTCATATTCATATGATATCAATTGTAAGAGAAATATCTGGTGGTTGATGTTAAGAACAAAGCCCAGATTCCATCTAAATCAGCACCTAACCTAGTCTGTGGAATAACCGGAAGGGTATTAATGATCCCCATAGGCTAGAAACTTGTGCCATGGTATGAAAAAAATAATTTGAAACACTTATACTTGATCACATATGAATAAAAAACCAATAAATATAATTAATCCAAAATAATAAAAAACAACCAAAAATGGCATAACAATTTTATAGATTCATGTTTACAATAATAAACAAAAACCAATATAGGTAAAAATAAAAATGAAAAACCATAAAACTATATCAAATTTACAATATTACAAGAGGAAAATAATTCTCATGCCACCACTATAACATTTGTAAGGGAACACCTCTAGCATCAAAACCCATCATCTCAAAAAACATTCTCTATAACTATGTCAAACATAACCAAGTCAACTTACTCCAAAATGTGTAAGTACGGTTTAATCCACATCACAATAGGATGCCACCTAATAATTTTATTTCATTATAAAAATATAATAAGTTAAATAATGTTTCATGTTTTATAAAATAAAACATACAACATTTTTATGGAAATTTTTTAATGGAAAACCTTTTAAAAGTAGGCATGATGTCTTTTTAAAATAAACAACCATGTATTTAGTATGGCGATGATAAATACGGTATGACAAATAGAACCAATTCATGGGAAACTCACTAGGAACTAGATAAAAATGGGACAATAGGTACATAGTATCTCAATTAAATGTGTTATAATAACTATGACCAACAATATTCTTAGGAACGAGCTACTAGGAGGGGAAACCACACGGGACAAGTTCTCTTCAATAGTCAACATCATTTATTTAGTTTTGTAAATTTTATCCTACTAGAAGAATCTGGGATTAATCCCTTTTGATTCATCTAGCATATTAGTCTATGTCTGCCCATCAAGATACCCATGATTCACATCATGATCAATTAGCATTTCACCTATCACATTCAAAATCACCTTCATATATATGTTAGACAAACATAATAACAAATATAATAATCTACCATTTAAACATCCAAAACACTTTTTGAAACCAAACTGTCACCAAAACCATTTCAAAATAGGTTTCTCATCATCTTGATATTTTATCAAACAACTTAAATAAAAAACATGGGTCACATATGTATCACAAATGGATTATAGCACATTTTCTCTGAAAAAATCATTTTCTAATACCAGAACACCTTGAATTTTTTCAAAAATAACATTCTTCACCTCATTTATATTAAATCTAACATAAATAGTATGCCAATAAAACAAACTAAACTCACCAAACTATATTTATGCCTCAAACCTCCTACCTCAAGTGAAAAAACTACCAGAATCTATTGAATGTCATCAACTACACCTCGAAAAAAGCTCTAAAGGGGAATGATCAAAACTAAAACTGAAATATTACACCCTAAGAATCGAAATATATTCATAAAAATAACACCCAACCTATTGGTGATGTGACACCCCAAATAATGTGAATTAAATCCTTATAAGATAGGGGAAATCAAGAAATAAGAAAGTTACATGAAGATTTCTGGAAAATCATACAAATATTTCCTAAAAAATGGATCCCAAGGGAGATGAAAGGAAGGGTAGGTTCTCCTAGTGTATAAGTCCTGAGTGGGGAGGGTTTGGGTGTTTTAGTGTTAAATTCGAACAACGGTTGTTTAAGAAATTATAAATATTAATGACCCGGACATGTCGTGTGGTTTTCCATCACAGGTTTCCACACAAGGGGAACCATATGACACTAACTATAAAAGAATTGCATGCCACACAGTTAGCATTTGTATTCTAAAAACCATGTGCTAAGCATGAAATAAGCCTCTTCCTAAAAACATTACTTAGATACAGGGTTACCTAGGTAAGGAAACACAATTTTGAAAAATCAGGTGGACCATGTTGTTTACCCAAATATTGCACCTTTCATCAAAAACAGATGGAGAACCCAAAAGGTAAATGCTAGACTAAATATAAATATATAGAAATAACTCAAAAATAAATCATTATTGTGACAATTCTCCCAACCATGATATCTTCCCCCCATGAAGGTTAACCTAAAGCTTGATCAAAAAATAATAAACATTATTCCCCCTCAACCCATGATTTACACCCTTAAGTCTCATAAATATGATCACCACTCTACTATAAAATCTGGACCAGGTGAATAAAATTCACATGAAGCACATTCTCTTGGAAATCCACAATCTACATTGGCCATTCGTAAACATATAAATCGGCCTATTTTTTCAACTCTTCCCAATTAAACAAATGATATGGATTTGGGTAATATTTACTCAACTGGGAGACATAAAAAATCATGAATTGAAGTCAACTACAATAAGAATGATAACCAATATTATTCCTTACAAACACAGTTGATGATCATGAATGGTCCAACATACATTGGAGATAATTTCCATTGCTTACCCAAATGTTGATGACCATGTGTGGTTTCACTTTTGGGAACATCTGGTCTCCCACAAAAAACACTAGGTCTTGAATCCTTGAATCGTCTTATTATTTTTGGTGAATCTGAGTTGTCAATAACCATTACCAGAATAGATTGACCTTCTCATATGTATCTTAAAATAGGGTTGGTCGCAACAATGAGGTCTCACTCACCTGTATCCAATAAAAAGGAAACTAACATATCTTACTATAGAGTTTCTCAAAGAGAGACATTTGGATCATGGACTAGTAACTATTTGTATATAAATACTCAACCTATCTGAAATGGTTATCCACTGATGTTTAGAAAGCTAATACACATTCTATAAGAAAGTATTTTAAAATTTTATATTCATGTTCTGTCTGATCATAAATTTGAGGATGGTTTTCCATATTGAATTTGACATGTGACATCATTTACTTTTGTAGGCCTCCTATAAAATAGAGGTGAAATGGGGGTACCTGTCAGAAACAATATTTAATGTAACACCATGAAGCCTCACTACCTCCTTAACATATAACTGTCCCACCTCAACCATCATTGATGAATCCCCCATTAGAATGAAATGGGATGATTTGGTCATATGGTCAATTAGCACCAAAATGGAATTTCTTCCCCAATTTGTACTAGGTATGCTATTAATAAGATCCATGGCTATCTTTCCCACATCTAGGTAAGAATAGTCATTGGTTCAAGCAAAGATGATGGTATGTAATTCACTTCTTTAACATGATGACATGTGTAACACCTAGACATAAAGTCAACTAAATCCCTCCTCATACTCATCCACTATAATTATTGACACACATCATAATACATCGTGGTATAAATAGAATGAACATGCCACTGATACTAGTGGTTATCCTAAAATACTACATTCCTTGTAGATAAATGCCCCCACAATACCATCCTTCAAACATAAAACACCCGAATAAAATAATAACCCATAGCATGGTGTATCTCCACCAGTAAAATACTGCATATACATCTATAATAGCTCATCACTAGGGTACATCTATTGAATTATCTATAGAAAAAAAGTATCCAACTGGGCACTAGCTAAGAATTCACCTCAAATCGACTCATTTGTATCTTGGGGAAACTAATTAGAAATCCCCAAAAAGGTCCACTCAGAACTAGACTCTTTCACTTCCAATAATGGAACATTTTCACACATAGATTCTTCCACTACATTACCCTTACTCAGGTTATATGTGTTATCAAAATAAAACCCATGTTAATACTTAACCAAATATTTTTTACTCAAGTTTAGATCATTTGGGAGAAACTGTAGAGAATGATCTTATCATTATAGTAAACAATAATTTTTTCCCCAATAAGATAATGATTCAATGAATTTGATGAATAAATAATCATTGATAACTGTAGGTCATTAGTTAGGAATTTCTTTTCATATGGTTGTAGATGTCCATATCCATACACCACCACTTGGCCATCCTTCACAAGAACACACCTGATAACCATAAGTAATTGATCATAATAAACTACATAGACCCTTCCAGATGCTGAAAGATCAACACAGGAGAGGTTATTGGCTGCTTCTTTTTCTCTTAGAAGGATTATTGACAGTCTAGGATACATTCTAAATTTACCCCTTTCTGAGTTGACTCATTTTAGGGAGAAGAAAGCTGAGAAAATTCACGAACCATCCACCTATTATATCAAGATAGACTGAGAAATATTCTGATCGGAAACACATTCTCTGGGTTATCCCCCTACATTGAGTTACATGCATGGTTGGTTGTGTGGATGTGTGGAATGGATTGGGTGTGCCAAAGGAATATTGATAAATGGGTTTAATGTTTTGATTAGTTATTTTAGTGGTAAAATAACATACTGGAAAAATAGGTTTCAATTGAACTTGTAATCTTTTATTTATAAATGGTTTTGGAAACATGTTTATATTTAGTTAAAAACTGTTAATGGAAAACAAATTTATATAAAAAGTTTTATATAATTTTTTCTTACTCATCAATCCTAATGGAATGAGTAGGTAATTCATTGGGGATAAACAACTGAGTTTCATACTTGCCACTACATTGCCACGTATGTGTTTTTTAAGATGCTATCATCAGTGTCTTGGTCAAAGGTAATGTATCACAAGTATTTAGCACCACCTTGTGATACTTCAGTTGTTTGGTGATTGTGGAGCATAGAGCTTATGGAGAATGGAGTCTTGTGAGCTTCTTGGTGTCTTTACTTGTTCATCCACATGTTACTTTTACAATTGGTTTGTATTCCGCTGTTGAATAATTTTATTTGTCTTTGATTTATATAACGTTTTTGAGCTTCCTTTCATTTGTTCATGCATCATTTAGTGAGCGATTTGGTGAATAGTTTTATTTTTAAATGGAAAATATTCCCCCAACATTTATTTGAAATGATTTGGAATTTATTTCTAGTCTTTGGCATCTTGGATAAGGTCACATAAGGCCTAGTAATGATTCATTTTAATCTCAATTAAATGAGTATTAGCGGGTCAACACACAAAGTTCCACTCGTGTTCCTCCAGATAACTATAATAAATTAGTATGACTTTATCGGATACAACATCAAAAGAATCAAGATATTAGTGAAACAAAATGTTCATGAGTTCTATAAAAACTACTGGAGAAATTTGAAACCTTTGATGCATGACCATGTAATCAAAATGGAAGTACCTTCTTCAAGGAGATATTTTTGGGTACTCCCCCACTATCACCCTAGTATGGTGGTAACTAAAACATAGGTATTTCATAGAGAACCACTTTTCCACGTTTAACAGATCAAATAAGACATCAGTTCATGGAAATGTTTACTTTTTCTTTATGGAAACCTTCTTCACATTCTGGTATTCAATACATAACCAGAGAGATTCATCATAATTCTTACCAAAAAAGAATGGGCGGTCGAAGGAGAGATACTAAGGTGAATGAGTCCTTTGGATTCAAAATAATCTAGTTGTAACTTGGATTACCTTAAATTGGTTTGGCCCATACGATATGGGGTAATATATATTGGTTTCTCTCCCAGTGACAAAACAATCATGAAAACCACATCTTGATTTGGAGGACACCTGAGAAAATAATCTGGGGAAATCTCTTGTAATTAATCCACCACAAGAGGCAACCCATTCTCAATAAAATCACGATCATCCACTATCATGAGCGACAATAACAGAAAAATATGAATAATCAACTTCAAGGGTGGACGTATACCCCAAACTGTCGAATGATCCCATTCACTATGAAAATAACATGTGCTTTTATCAGGTTTCTCAAAAATCACCCTAGCCTAGTAATAGTCAATATATGCCTAGAATCATACCATCCAATCCATGATGAGGATTACATGAATGAGTTCCATATATATGAGACTATTAAATACAATTTCTTCTCGACCCCTGGCATGATGAGGGAATATAATGGACAACTAATACCCTTCTCTCACGTCTTATATTGAGGTTTTATGAAATCCATAACGTAAGACATGAATAGAATGGATGATTCAACAAGTTCACCAAAAGAAAAAAGATAATTGAAACCGAATAACTAATATAAAAAATACCATCTATATATGATGAAATAAAAATGTTACCTCATACTACAAGAGGACATGAATTTAGTTCTATAGGTTCTTGGTATACATCATAGAGATTCCCCATTTCTGCCTGAGTCCGCGCATGATCATTGACCTACCACTCTATTAAAAAATGACCCTTACTAGAAGATGATCCTGTCATGCATCCATGACAACCAAATTGAGATCCTTCCTTTGTGGATGGCTCTGATGGATTTGGAATTCTTCTAGAAGCCACATATCCTACACCTCCTAAATATAGTAACATCACATTGAAAAAATTATACAAGTGTTCCATATTTCAACCTCAATGGAATGGTTTGGTAGGATATTTATACATTGGTAAAATGTGTCAAGTATTCCCTCTCTGATGAAGCACAACCATCCTAGCATCAGAAGCCATAGATGAAGGCTACTGAGAAAGAGGACATGAACTTCCACCTTCTTTCATCCCCTACTCATCCCACTTGGGCTTCTTCATAAATGAACTACGACTACCCATCATTGTCATAGACTCATAGGGACCAGACCATACCTTATGGAAAACATTCACTATACAATCTTGGACAACTACTTCATCGAAGGTCTTCAGCATAAAAAATACGTAATAATACATATCTGGAAGCAACCCCCTTATGAACTTATGATCTTTAATCTTCTCATAGGATATTATTTTGAGTGAATACCAAAACAAATGAAAAAGGTGGTTGGAGTACTCCATCATAGACATATCCCCCTATATATGATCTATAAAATATTATGATATGATATAGGATAGAACCACATGACTATAATGTTCATTGAAAGTAGCCTTCAAGCCCATCATGCTCATCTGCTTGAGAAACCACGTTTGGACCACTGTGTCACATCATCTCTGACTGGGACCTTCTAGCATGAACATAGTACATTTCACCATGAATTCACCATGAGTTCGAAGGAACTAAAAAGATTCTCTATAATGACATGAGATGTTAAAAATGAAGATTCCCTTTGTCACATAATTAAATAACTTATTATGAAGTATGATTAAAGAAAAACATGGACTCCCTTGGTTATATAGTTGGATTTAATAGACCATTAAGAATATAATCATTGATAAATATTTCCTCTAAACATTGATCACATGATTAATATAAATATAGGTATTCAAAAAATCCAATTTACATTGACAAAGGAAGTGGCAAACTCATCTAGTATGATTCTAACTTACGAAGCCAATTTATTGGAGCTTCCTGTAGAGATGGAATCACTTGGATTTTCCCTTTACCATCTACAAGATAATATACCACAACATAAGCATGAGAGAACCCATTTACGATAGAATTTCAAGCACATGGAGTTAAGTAACCCAACCATGTTCATCAAACGACCCCATGGGGGTCTCACTATCACACACTTTACTCTATATGGATACACTATTGTAATAAAGCGATATGAATCAACATTTTAATAATATGAATATTTATATTGTATAGATTACAGAATTTGTTCCAATTTTTATTACTACATTATAATTTATTTTCATTTTGGTTCAATTAAACACAAAATCATTTTTTGGATAATATTTTAATTAAATCATGTCATTTATTTTTGAAAAATTATTGTATTTTTGAAATAAATTGTATTTCATTATAGTTTTATTTTTAAAAAAGTTGATTAATTATAAAAGGTTATAAAATTTTTTATTTAGTGAAATTTAAATTTTATAAAGGATTTAATACAATTATTTTCAAAACCCTAGTATATTTTAATAAATTTCAAATCATATTTTAAAATTGAAAATGACCATATTTAAAAAAAATTTATATAAAATGAATAATTATTTGAATCAGTGTGTCTAAATAATAGAATGGTGAATTTTACATAGTTTTCAAAGTCAGTCAAATTTTTAGGTAAAAAATAAATATTGTATAAATATACTCAATGTTTTATGACATAATGATAAACAAAAAATGATGTAGTAAATACTATAATTGGCATATGTGTCCAAATATAAGTTTTCCCTTAAAAATTATGATTTTATATTTACTTCATTAATTTTATTAATCCTTGATGAATCATCCAGAATATTTAATATATTTAGAATTTTAATTTCATTCCATTTAAAGAGTGACTCATCTCCACAAAGGAAATGGTAATATTTTATATTCTCGGAACTTTTTCTAATAAAATAATGAAAACCTATCCAATTTTCCTAAACCATTGGAAAAAAGAATATAATGGTTTTTTGTTGGAAATGTTTTAATTTGAAAAGTCCAATACCTAAATATTAATGAAATCGCTCCGTTTTTATAAATAATACCTTCCCAAATCCCATTTCTCATCACTAAAAATAAATGGAGCATGATAATAATCTGCCCTACTCTCTCTATAATCATCTCAAGGTTCAGCCAAGCTCTATATAATCCCATTTCAATCTTTCGGTGTCATACTATTTTGGTAAGGGATCCTCTCTTAATCACTTTTATTCATGAATCTCTTCTATGTTAAGCCCTTTGAATATTAATTTCCTAATGATGGGTTATTTTTTCACACCTCCCACATACTAACCTTATTATGTATAAATTATGATGTACCCATTTCTCTTTCATTAATCGCTATCACGTACGCTCATTACCATTACAAAATTTCTTAAGAATCATCTCATTTCCCCTTTTTTATTGATTATTTAATATATCATGTATTATTTTTCTAATTCTAAACACGTGTAAATATCCTACCATGTCCCTATTAATCTCCAACTCACGTAAAAATGATGAGAGACCCATTTTTCTCTCATCAATCCATTTTATCAACTTATAATTGATGTCATTATGATGTTGAATTTTCACCACAATTTTCCATGGAAACCAAATGTGTAGTGAATACCATAACCATTTCCTATCAATGGTGTTCAATTTTATGAACACATACCTTTTCATTTCATACATACTTGTATTTATTCCACACAACATAATCATGTAATTAATTATTATAATGAATGAATCCATGTGTTATGATCTATATTGAACACTTAAGCTTGACAATGATTTGAAAGTGATGGGTCTCCCTAGAATTATATAGTGCTACATTATATTCGATAATGTTTAGTATCATGATACATCATGTTGGGACTGGATGTTAGCCGATTTCATTATGGGACATTGTACACTATGAATTATTTGTGGTTTATCCATGACTTATGATCCAATGTTTCATGTTTTTTCCAGAATTCCCATATTATAATTATCATGCTATATCATGCCCTATTATTCATGTTCCTTTATTCCTCATTGAAATGACTTTTTAATCATGTATTATATTCTTAATGTTATTACACATTTACTCTAATTGTGTTATTTTTTGATCACCACTTTTTAATGTATTTTTTATAGGTTATACAATATAGTTTAAATCTAAATCATGTTAATGTGGTTTTCAATAAAGAAGTTTTAATTCAGGTTTATATTTTTAATGAAATGTATCTAAGTCCCAAATTCACTATAATTATAGATCCATTGGGATGTAAGAACTGTAATTTTCTTTAATAAAAAAATTTATTAATGAGTAATAAAAATAATTGATGTTATACTATCTATCATCTCATGTAATTCATCTACATCCAAAGGTTATGTGCAACATTAAAAAGAAGAGGGGTTGTTAATAAGGATATCTTGGGATTTGTCCTTCCACGGACCGAGTTCTGCTTCTCTATCTAGATAATGACCAAAAAACCACTCCCAATCCTAAATCGTGACAATCTTGGACAACATATTCCACAAATATCCAATCAATTAGTGAGGGATGAATCTATCTGGAAACTTCTAGTAGTATCATAAGAGTTCTCCCAGATGAACATTTTTTACAAAAAAAAGATATAAAAAATATTTACCATCAATATGACAATTTATGAAATATTTTGAAATAACATCAAATTAAAATTTCACATAACCATGAATAAACCAAACTTATCACAATAATATGACATCCAGTCAAATCAACCCAACCCATTCTCCATATCAGTCTTCAGCCTACACATCTAACTGTGAGGAGAATTCAAAAAAAAATCCCAACATCTCATGGAGAACTGAGTTCTATCCTGTGGTGTGATAGTAAGGAAAACTTATCAGAATAATGAAATAAAGACCCAACATTCCTATATCATATCTATCTAGAATCATTCCAAACAACATGAACCCAAAGAATGTAACATGATCTGATACCATTTTGTCAATAACTGATCGGGACACCATATTATCTAGCACCCAAATGGTGCATGTTATGGCATGAAGGGAATTAAAAATCATCACATGCTAGAATATTTTTCTGGAGTACGAAAAATTTCTTTTGGATGTATTTTACCCGATCCCATAATCAAAAAATTTGACAATAATAAGTAAACAAAAAGTAAAAAACAATAGCCAATCATGGAATAACAAATTTCCAAATTCAATTTTACAACATTAAACAAAAACCCAAATGGGATACAATAAAAATGAAACAACTAAACTCTCTTAACTACACCATATACAAATAAGAATGTCATCCTCGTGACACCACCACAATATATAAAATGGGAGACTTGTAGAATCTAGAACCACCATATCTGAAACCCTTTCCATTATCTATTCCAAATATAACCAAGTCTACTTACAACCAATGGTGTATGAAGGGTGTGAGAAAAAACCTAGTAGGACGTCACCAAATAATGGTATTTCATTCTAGAAATATTATATGGTAAATAAAAATTAATTTTTTCTAAAATAAAACTAGAATCATTTTATGGAATATATTTAAAGGAAATTTTTTTAAATGTACACACGGTTTCTTATTTAAATAAAGAACCATTTATACAGTATCCTGATAGGAAGTGTAGTATCCCAAATTGATCCATATTCCAAGAAATCCCTCGAGGAGTAAGAATACAATTGGACAGTAGTTTAATCATATCTAAAGGAAACATGGTATAGAACCCACAACCAATAGTGTTCTCCTACATGAGCTGTAGGGAGGAGAAACCCCATGGGCCCAATTGTCTCCAGTCATCAACAATGTTTAGCTAGTTTTGTATCATCAATCCATATATATGAATCTATGATAAACCAATTCTCGGTCATCCAGGGTATTATTCCTAGCTCGCCCACCATGTTTCCCAAGTTTCCCTTTATTCTCAATTACCATTATATATGTCACATGATACATCACTTTCACATGTGTGTAATAAAAATATCATATCACTCATAATAAAAATAATTTCCAATCCCAAAACCCTTTTTGAAACCCAAAAAACAAAAAATAAATATCAAAATATGTTTCACATAGTATACACATTTTATCAGTCACATTCAAGACAAAAAACAAGGGAAACATATGAAACATACATAGATCATAGCCAATTTTCATTGGAAATTAATTTTCAATAACAACAAACATTTAATATTTTTAGAAACCCTTTTACACATCATATATAACCCATAAAACATAAATATAAATCCATAAAAGAACAATAAATTACCCAAAAAATGTATATGCATGAAACCACCTACATGGGCTGAAGAAACAACATAAATTCGAAGAAAAACATGAATCACACCATAATAAAACCCTAAAGAGGCCGGATCGAACATAAAATATCAATATTAATCCATAAGAATTAATATATAACCCTAAATACAACACCTAACCACCTGATGTTCTGAAACACCATAGAAAGAGAAATAAACCCGTATAAAATTTTGGAAATCAAGAAAGAAGAAACTAAAACGATGATTGGTGGAGAAATTGAACCAAAATTTGAACAAAAATATAGCCTAAGGGGGATGATATGATATTGAAGGCACACCTAGGGTAGAAATACCAATTTGGGGGATTCATCATTTGGGTTTAGATTTAATCGATATTAGTTTAGGAAATTCCAAATGATAATGTCCTAGATAGACCACATAGTTTTCCCACAAGGTATGGAAAACATATCGACAACCATATTCCCCTAATTGTACAAGGAGAACATACGAGAATCGAATATCTGAAAAATAACATGGACACATGGATACCTAGGTAAGGATATAGTGTTTTGGTAATTTTGCGAAAATCGTACCCACCGTACTATTTACCCAAAAATTTCATTTTCCATCAAATATTATAGGAAAATACCAATGGGGAAAATAATGAAAAATATATATAGAAAAATTCCTCTAAAAGAAATCATGGGTGTGACAATTTATCATATAATCAACCCTATAGAGTCACACTCGATTAAATCTTCATTAATATTGACTTTCATTGTGAATAAATTTCAATTGTCTTCTATTATTTTTTGAGATGTTGAATGGACACAACATGATGCCAATAGGAATCCATGATAATCATATTTCTAGATATAAGATATACAGAGATTTTATAAATTTACATCTACCCCTAAATTTATGCATCACTGTTAATTACATTCATGAAAAAACCAACACTATATATGGGGATTAATGTGGTTCTTTAATTTTCCTCAGTTAGAGAAATAGCCCTAAGACATGTTTCTCATCCTAGAAAACTTCTTAGATGAAAAATAATCTTCACATTTGTTGAAAAAACCACTTCAGTTTTCTATTTTTTTAAAATTTATTACGCTTCCAAATATTCATCCCATATGATCATCCATCCATTAAATAGATCCTCAATCTTCAAATTGTGTATATACAACTTTTTTTTAAAACTAGATGTCATTGATTTTTCCCATTCCTTTTCATGAATTTTTATTCACCATATTTCCATTTCAATCACCTTTTACCAGATTATCTAAACATGTACCACATATCACACACAACATTACAATTCATCAAGATACATCTTTTAGGTATATTTTCATATTCTTGATTAGAGATTCCACTAACCAAATCAATATTGTTATTTCTTTTCTAGACCCATTATTTCGTTGATTCCAGTTTTCTTCCATAATATTAATTTTCATATCCAATTTATATTGGTCCATTATGTGGCATTTATTACCAAAATAGAAACATATTTTCTTTGGTGATACACTCTTCAAATCGTTCTTGACAAAATTCTTGGTAGTGGATTCATTAATATTATTTCTTTTTCGTTCATAACCCGAGGTTGACCTCTCATCTTCATTTCTTACATACTTCAAATTATATTTTGGTCTTTTTTTGAAATGAAAATGTTTTTTTGAATGATTGGAACATACTTTAACTCAACATAAAAGTTAAAATTTCTATATTTAATAATCATTGGAATTTTTAATTAATCACATCTATTCCTTTTAACATATTTCTCTTTTTGGGAGATCTGATTCTATTGTATAAGTTCCAATTTTTTTCTACATGTGTGCTCCCCCTAAATGTTTGAATTATATAATTTTAATTAGGTGAAATATTATTCAAAAACTTATTTTTGGTTTCCCAAACATCCAACTGCACCAATGATAGCAAAAAAGTCTTGACTTATTCTTTTATGAGAAATCCTATATATCATTGAAATTATTTTGAACTTATAAGAATCACATTTTTTATTCTATGATTTAATTAGGGAACAAAAATTTATACTCTTATTCACATATATATATTTGATGATGTTATGGATTACTGTGTATTTTTATTCACCCATGTTATTGCATATTTAAATATTGAATCTGCACTTGTCGACAAGACAATATTAGTAAATAATGATTTTTCTTGAAATGAACCAAAATTAGTTTTAAATTTATATTTTATCAAGATATTCTTGCCAATAGTCTTATTATTTTTTGAAATAAGACAATTATTAGATAAATCCTTTGAAATACTTATTTTAATTGAAACATGTGAAGTGTCATCTTTTCCCTCTTCCATATTACATAGTTTCACATATAGTTCAAGATAGTTTCATGTAATGGAAATATTACCATATTTAATAGATTTAATGATTTCATCCAACTGAATCTTCATCTTTTTAACCTCATCTTCAATGATTTCATTTTTTGTTAGTAAAACATTTTAAAGCTCCTAATTTTTTTCTCACTCTCTTTGAGTAGATACCCATTAATATTCATAGATTTAATATGGATTTTCCATGTGCGGGAATCAAATATGTAATAAAAATTAAAATAATATTATTCTCTCAATAAATACTTTCAAATAATTTAATAGCTCTAGAATATCAAACTTTTCCAAGAAATAATGATGCATTTTTTCTATTGCGTGTTTTGAAAGAGTGATATCTATTCCAACCATTTTTAAATTCTTCTTACAAATCATTAGAATATTCTTATAGTACAAATTTTTCATACCAATTTAACTTGAATGATTTGATCATACATTTTGTTACTTCATTGTGGAGTTTCATCACATTCATTATGATTTCAAAATTTATCATATCATCATAAGAAATATAATCAAGTGATTTCATTGAAAAAAAATTACACGAAGATCCTTCGGTTTGTTATTGAATTTTATTTTAGTTTTAAATATTCATAAACTTATTCATCACAATTTCCTAATTTTTTTGGTCTCTACTAAAACATCAACATTTCTAACCTCAACAGAAGAGATAGTCATTATCATCTCAATAAAATCAATGTTTTGTGCGATCTCAAATCTATATTTCATATGCTTCTGGAAAAAATTTACAACTATAGATGACCCAATCTGATGCAGCATTGCATTGATACTAGTTAAAGTGTCCAAGGATCATGCAGTCACATTAAGGGGGCAGGGGGTTAATTATGTGTGAATTACTTTACAAAATTATTTTTCCACGTTTTAATTCAAACCTATAACACATGTTAGGATGAGTGCATCATGAATTCAATGCATAATGTAAATGAAGAACATCACAAAATATTTTTACAAGTTTTAGTACTAAGTCCTATATCATTGCCACGTTGGTAAGACCCCCCAATATGGATTATTCACTATAATATTTTTATCAATAATAATGGTTCAATTAGAATATGTTTATACACCACAAAAATCATTCATCTAGTTGATTATGGTTATAGCCCCCAATAATCCTACTATTCTTGATCAGTTAGTTAGAAACCCCAACCATTCAGTTGGTCACACCCCTAGTATCAAGAGCATCTTCATAAACTAGTTAGACCCATAGTTACAAGCTCAAAATTCTTATTTTAATTATCTAATACTCATATAGGATGATAAATTTAAATATCCCAGTCTACAAGCTTACTGGATGAAACCGAATCATCTAAAATTCATGAAACATTGCACAGAAACTGAACATTCTAAAAAAAATTGATCACTAAATGTAATTAATTTCTATATAGAACACTTCTTGGGAAATAATTATTTATTCTCCTAAGGAGTCAGCCTCACTAAACAAATAAACTCAGATACAAAAAATCATTTGAATCAATGATCGAAAAACTATCCCATCTTTAGTCTAAATAAACTGAACAATGATTAGGCAATATAAATTTGATTTTAAATTCTTCAAACTACATTCAGGTAAATAATAGACTTCCTAGAATTTCAATTTTAATCATGCATTAATTCAGATTGTTGAAAACAATTCTATGAAATCTATATTACATAATAAAATACTCTATTATTCAAGTTTTATTATTTACTAACAAAATCAATACTGTATAACCACACAATTCTATTACTCTTTAATTACATAAATGATTCAGAAATCATTTTTTCATGTAATCATTTACATATCCATGGAAAAAAATATATTACAGTTTTTTTCTCTTTATGCACACATTGTCCAGTCCTTTATATCATATGCATTGAGCAATACAAAAAATCTTTAATGCCTCCATGAATAATTTCACATCGTGAAATAGTTATTCATACCCAATATTGTATTATTTTTACTTTTAGTTTGAAAACAAAAATAATATTACCAAATTTATTTCTTCTATCATTCATCAAACCTAATACAGATATAGTTTTTTTGTGCAAATAAACTTCATAATAAGATGTATTGTATCTATACAATATTACATGGAATCTAAAAACCTTCTCACAAAAATTAGAATTATACTATTATTAAGTGTGTTTTCTTCATTCATTCAAAAAAATATAGAAATATGCACAAGAATATATCAATCTTTCTGAATGGATTCACAAAACCTTGTTTTTTGAAAATATATTGAGTGTTCAAATGAAATTTAATTTTTAATTGCGGAAATTCTAATCGTCATGAGTGAAAAAGTAAGTGAAGTACTCCTTTTATGTGAACTAGATAATTTATAAGAGGTGATGATTATTCATAAGTAAAAAACCTCTCCAACATAGTTTCTAAAACAATTGTATTCCATATTATTTATAGGTATTTTGTACCATTGTATCTCATGCTTTCGTGATAAAAAATAAACCCTCATCAGAAAAACAAAATTTCTCCATGATGATTTTCATCAGTTCAATCCCCATTTAATCCTGAGATCATGGATAAATAACATTTCGATCAACTTTATATTTTTATAATGATGAAATATTGATTAGAGGACATGAATCAATCTACATTCAACATCTATATAAGAATATGATGAACAAAATCTTCTCAAAACTTCTTCATTTGTGTATTGTTGGAGAAATGATATGGATGAGCTCGATCAAACATCATAATCAATAAAATTGCCTAAATGATGAAATTGGAGGAATTGGATTTCTATAATTCATTTCTGTGTAGTGTACTCAATCCCACATCAAATTGTTATGGGATTTCCAATTCCCTTATATGAAAAAATGGGGATTACATAACTCAAAAATCATCTCTAAATCCTCTAGTACCATACGATACTAGTTATTTGTCCCCAAATCTATTTCCACATCCTTTTAGATTATTGGCCCATACAACGCACTGCCTTAACTGTGGTCCTTTATTTTGCATTTGAGCAAGCCTTCTGGCCCCCCATGGGTGCAGTTGACCTAATGTACCGTATAATCTATTGGTTGAGAATTTTTGTTCCGCATAGTTGGCTGGCTAAATTTTTAATCACAGACCAAAGATGGTACATAGAAAAATAAAATTCAATCTTAAAACGTAATTCCGAACCAAAATTCAAAAACCCTTTATCAAAATTATACCACCATAAATATTGAACAACATCCACAAAAAGATTAATCATTTTTTTGTGGCTTCATATCCATCAAATATTTTTAAAACCAATGTGTCAATTTAATTAAATCAATGGAAGATGTCTTCTGAACATCAAACTAGTTCATAAATCGTCGCATTTTTCACTAAATGATTATTCGATATTCACAAGCTATTGACAACAATATAATCAACATCAAATCAATTGGCCTCTTCACTCCCCACACATCTCAAGCATTGTGAATTATAAAAATTCACTATAATCCCCTTCCCAAGAATACCCCACATGTACATGAACCATCTATATTAATCAAATATTAAATCTTATCCCCCTAATGATGTTTTCAAGGGGAATGATTCCAGAGGTAAAATTCTCTTCCTTTTCTGATAATTTATTATCATGTAATTTACTTTTCATTTCATCTCATCACATAATCTTATCCAAATGATATTGTCTCTCCATTAACATATATATAATATAATTTTAGTATTATAATGGATGAATCCATCATCATACACATTCTCCTATCATTCTTATTCCAAAAGAGGAAAACGTCATCCATGATGTGTTGATTTATTGCTTTCGAGGACCGAAAGACATTATTTTCCTTCACCACCTTCAATGATGATAAAAAAACCATATAATGGATGAAAATAATTTTATAATATATTTTATAACCCTTTTAATACTACGGAATGAACACATATATATAATACTAAATGATAAAACAAAACGAGCATGTTGTGATTGAAAACTACCAAAATAACCAAAACGATTATCATTTACTATTTATCTAATGATTCATCATCATTCCTTATAACCAAATAATATATGAAACCAAATTAGATATGTAAGATCATTAATAAAATATAATTTCAATTTTTTTTAATTACCCCCACATTACATTATCATCCATACACATATACAAGTTAACCAATCATGAAAACCATGAAATATAACACTTTCGAATGATGAAATTAAATACTATAACTCATAAAAAAGAACATTAATGAAATTAATTAAACTATATTGAATAAAATTCATCTATAAATGGTTTTTAATTCATTATTTTACAAAATTAATTTGATTATCCATGAAATTAAGATGAAGAATCCATTCAAACAGAAGGTAAGGGGGGTCATGTACCTAATTTCATTAATTTAGTTTATTCAACATTCATGACAAATTTCAATTTAGATGTCCATTAAATATTCCAATAATATAATTTAATTCTCTTTTCCTATTAATTTATAGGATAGACATTCATCCAATCAGATATAAGGAAAAATGCTAAATATTTTTCAAAAGAACTATTACTTATAGAAACACATGTTTTACATCTCTTGAGATTGATTCTTCTTCCCTAAATATTGATGACTGTTATACAATTTATATTATTTATTATTAGTTTAGTAAAAAAATGAATATAAATTAATTTATTGCTTATGAAATTATCATGAATTCCATGTCATTTTCATGGGTTATTTTATGCCTTATTTTGTTATAAGATTTATGCGGCATCTATGATTATATAAAAGTTATGATGTGATGGGTGTGCACATAATAATATAACAATGTGATGCATTGGATAATGTGATATATATCATGATATAATTTTAATGATTAGTTAAAATTATTCTACCATTAACTATAATGACAATTTTATGTAGATTCACATATGTTATTTGTAAACATGATGCTACATTTGTTCATCACTATGTGTGGCAATTCGCCACAATGAAACAATGATTCATTTTTATGAATTTACACATTACATGAAATTATCTAATGTTTCCTCTCAGGATTATGATTTTATGATGATTATATTTATCACCCATGTTATATTATTTAACCTCTCTTATCCTCCCACTAACTAGGATTTTAACTCACTCCTAATATTTATGTATATAATCCGGCAAACACATATACTAAGGAGAACATAGGTTCTAATAAGAATCTAGTTAAGATGGAATTAATTAAATTTTTATATTTTCTTATTAAAAATATATTTATGGTACTAATTTTCCAAACACACTAGTCTTTTGAATCTGGGATTTATAGAACTTTTATGTTTTTTTTCATTAAAATTATGTAAAAGATATGTAATAAAAATCATGGTCTCTATAGATATAACATAAAAAATTGTTTTGTTTACTTTTGAAAATTATGGAAAAAAATTCACTAAGAAGATATATTTTTCTGATCAAAAATATGATGTTAAAATTGTAACATCTTGGTTGGGATAAAAAATTGACTACAATGTTGCAGAGACCATGATTCATGTTTTAAATTCAAATGAAGAAGATTCTTAAAAATTATTAAGTGAATTTGTTAATTTAAATTTATATTTGAAATTAATATTTCAATGATCCAATTTAATTCTTATTGTGTGTTATATATTTTAAAAGATTCATACATGTAAGAAGGTAATTGAAATTAAAAACAGGACTGGTGTCTATAAATTTAGATGAGAAATTTTTAGAGATATATAATATAGATAAGTTTATTTTTATTTATAATTTATATAAAGGATGAAAATTTAATAATACATGTAGAAGGATTATAAGAGAAAATAAAGTTATAAAAACATTATAATTCTAGATCTATTAATGTATTTCATATTGTTGAATGAAAATAATTCACCATTATAAATGTATCGAATGTAATCAAACATGGTTGAGAGATACATAAAAGAATTACAAGGATATTCCATTATTATTTTTTCTTATATATAGATACCATATGGACATATTGTTTTACTGAAATACCGACCATGACTACGAGTTTAATTTTTTTAATGATGAGCCATGAAAATCTACTATCCATTTCATGTGTTGGAGTATAAAGGATTCCTGTTAAAAAAACATGTAGTGAATATTTTTTCAATAAGGATACATCTAAATATTTTAATTAAATTATTCACTTCTCCCTCCCATGTTATTACCAAAAAATATATAGGTCACATTTCAATTGGAATCAATGCTTAATATCTGTTCACTGTTATAAAAATTTTATGATTTTTTATTCGAGTTTATCATTGGATAAATAGTTTTTCACTAAATTTCAACATTGTATAATGAACATCCATAGTTTTATGAATAGTTATAGGATTTGAATATTATATGGATAGGGTTTTAATATATGAAATGACAAGATGTCACATTACTTATTATATATATGTTATGATGTTTTGGATGTGGAATCATTTGGAGCAAATCATACAACTAAAGAGGTTTCCATGATAATGGTAGACAATAATTAACATGAACATTACTTACATACTCAAAATTAATTACTTTATTCCCATTTTAGAATTAATTTATGGATTTATATCATATTAAAATAGGAAAATTCATATGGTACAATCTTGGGAACAACTGTAATTGTAAAAACAATGTGATATGTGAAAAGCTATTGATTTTGATATTAATGTGTGCATAAAAAATGATAAATGTTAATAAAATTATATATTTATTCTTGACTAGGATAAATTATATTATGTTAATATGTAGATTCTTTGGTGTGATTTAATAAGATTATATTGTTTTAGAAATTATTTTTGACATAATTATTAAATATTTTGACAGAAATGTATCTTCTTTTGATGATAAATATTCAATATACATCCCCATGATTTGTGATACAGTATATTAATAAAATATAAAATTAAAAAATATAAATTTTCCAAATATAATGAAAATAAAATATATTATTTTAATTCCTTGGTTAATGAGAATTATAATAATATAGTTTACGAGGAAGGAGTTGATTGTTCATAATTGCATATAGATTTAGATTTATTTTGTTATAAAATTATGCCAATAATATCTATATATGTGAGCGGTATAAATGTACGTTTCATGGTAAATATCCTATATATATTATTGGGTGTTATGTTATTTGTAACTTTAGAAGAAACAAAAAAAATTCAATTGTTGAATAATATGATGATAATGATGATGAAAAACATATAAATATTTATATGAAAAATATGAATACTCAAAGGAGTCTACAAAATAGAAGGGTATTAAATAATCTAACTATAAAATTAGATAAAATTATCATATAATTAATGTTATGGGTAAGAAGATGATGATAATTTCAGGAAGAAAATGGCATGACTTCCAATGATGAACTTGGTAAAAAGAACTAATTTCTAAATTTAGTGATATAAATATCACCAGTGATGAAAGAACATGATTGTAGTGTGAGGTGAAAGATACAGACATGAAATTAACATTATGTGGAGTGGAATGAGTTTCTATTAATGATATCTAAAAATGAGAAGGAAGTAAAAATATTAAATATAGATAGTCAATATCTCAATAATAATGAATTCATCTATACAGAAACAAATTCAATGTCTCTTAATGAGATTGAAGATATAAAAAGGAAGATTGATTATGAGAAACTCCTAATATCAAGATTGAATATTGAGTGAGTGGAATATTAAATATCATAATAATATTCCATACTAATTGGATAATGAAGAAGAACACTTTAATAATTCAAAATCCATCTTATAAATTTATATTCCAGATGATGGACAATGTTTAAAGATGAATAATTTATAGACAAATAAAATAAAACATCTTTAATGATTAAAGTATCTAGAAAACGTTTTTTAAATGTTTTTAATCAAATTTATTTCATGAAATACAATTTTTTTGTTAAATAAATTGAATATAAGATATTTTAAAATTCAATCAACCTCATCTTTATTTATAAAATTACTAAAACGTGTGACTCAAAAAGAAATGAAGAAAATAATATATTTAAGGAAGAAATTTTAAGCATTAAAAATTAAATTTAGTTCAGAAAAAATTCTATTTATTTAAAATTAACTGATTTTCTAAGAAATGTTTGAAATTTATTACATTATCTAGCTCTGAAAGGAATTATTTATTTAATAGAATTATTTAGTATGTTTGAGACATTAGGCATATAAAAATAATGTTTTTGATTAGTAGCATGTATCATACTGATACAAGTATTTTTTATAGGAAATTTTTAATGAGGATTCATCCCCCAATAAACAATAATGTTCAAAAACTAACTTAAAATCATGGATAAAAAACAAAAAATAGTTTTGATGTTCTTGAAAATTATTATGGAAGATGTCACAAACCATGTCATTATGATATCTAATTTTTAATATATATACTAACCATACAAAATTTGATAAAAATAAAGAAATTAATTTGATAATGATGGGTAATTGTCATGGGAGATACTTAGATGTTGAAGTGGAAAATAAAATATCAGAATACTATATTCAATATATTCATGGAAGTAGAAGTCATTATATTAGGAAATGAATTTATAAAATCTAATGTGATGTTGAAATGTATAATTAAGGATACGTTACTTTTTTATATTGATTTTCCACTCATAATAAATGGCAGTGAAATATCAATGATTAGGAAATATCAATTAAAATCGAAGAATCATTGTTTATTTAGTATTGAAACAATAACTGCTATATGTTTCTGAGTTATGCGATGATGGAAATAAGTTAATATATTAGAATGATATATTTGTGGAGAATATCATGAATATTAGATTCATTTTGAAATGAAATTAATGAATAAGTGTAAAATTGTTTCTTTTGGGGTATACTGTGAATTAATTCTATATTTGTAGGAATAATTAAATATAATTGAGGAAAAATGTCATGGATATATTTCATATTAGAATATTAGTAATCTCACTCATTAGGAAAATGTTGACACTATAAATTTATTCAGATTATATTGGAATTGGAAATAATCTACATGAAAAAGAGAAATTTGGATAATTTTAATTATCAAAGGTAGATATGTAACAAACTCATTTATTAGAACTAATTATTTTATACATTTGAGGGATTTTAAGGAATAAATAAATAAATGGAGATATGTAGTTTATTAAATTCCTTAATGAATTTTCATAAATTAGAATTATTATTTCATTGAATCACAAATCAAAGGCTCTAAGAATATGTAAAAATTTTATATTAAGTACATAGTAGGATTACAGTTTTTCATTTAAGAACATTTAAACATATTGTGTTGTTGAATATACAAGTTGAATATTTCATTATTTTTTAGGGATCATGGTATTCACTATAATCAATGTGAACCATATAAATCACTATAAAAGGGTATTTATGAATGAAATAATATATGATTAGTGGCTATTTCCTCAATTATTCAAATTTAATTTCACACCTCCTTGTATTTTGGGATACAAACTATTGTAAAATGGGTTACACTTTTTAAAAAAATTATTTCTATTAAAAAATAATTTATGTCCCCATAAACATATTGAACGAAGGTATTATCCTAATATCGTGTATATAAGGCTGTTTATAATCCCTTATGTGATCAATGATAAAGAAAGAGAATCTAGGGAATTTTTTTAATATAATTTAAAGGAACTATAATTGTTATACTCTAACTAGAATATGAATCCATTATCACTAAAAAATTAAATATTAATTTTACTGTAAAAGATGACTTTATGGTTATTGAATACATGATGAATCAATAAACTAAGGAAACATTATGTTTTATATGTGGTAGAGACGTAGCCTTTCTTTTCTAATACACTAATAATGATTTTTAGAAAGATGAAATTGCAATATATATATATATATAATAAAAAACAATATTCAACCATTTCGTGTAATAAAGTATAACCTCAAATATCTCAAAGAAGTATATGATCATATTCAGAGGTATAAATAATCATTTTCGATGATGTAAAATATGATTTAATGAAAATAATATTGTGAAAAAACACACTCTTCTTGGTTTTCATAGGTTGAACGAACAAATGTCTATGATGATCTGAATAATAAACAATTATTAATTATATAAATAATTATTTTGATCAGATTGAGAGGAATGAATATTTGGATTGTGTACCCTAGTTAAAAAATATTCAATAAAACTAAACATGTATTCTAAAATAAGATGATTAAATATGTTAAATATGTGTGAAATAATTGTATACATGTGTCTAAAGGGTATTACCAAGTGGATTGTTTTTTTTGATTTTACAATGTACTTTTTTAAAAGAATAAAACCTTAAGTATACCTCACATTATTAAATTCTGATGGAATATCATAATATTCTTAATTGTTATAATTTATACCTTTCTCATTGTTGCAATCGAGGAGAAGGTAGATAACGAACAACATTTTTGATTCATTCTCAGTGAAGACATAAAATACAATTTAATGTCTAAAATATATTAAATAAGAAAATCTAAAAAATACCAATACATTGGCAGGTTATATATATGATCTAAGATTTGTATATGTTGGATATTTCATCAATGTTGAGATAGGAGTTTGTTGGAAAAAAATGACTGAAAACACTTCAAATCCAGGTAGTATTAAATTGTAGTATGAAGATACCAATAAATATCTAAATCAACATTTGTAGATAAGAAATCATTTGGGTGATATTATAGTGGAGGTGAATGTATCACAACTCAATGGTTTTTAGAATCAATGTACTATCCATTTTTAAGAAATATTGATAAACATTTAATGTCAAAGAACATTGATATTAAGTATTACGATACTATAGTTCTTATGAAAATTAGTGTATTGAAATGTCAATATATTACTACAAATGAGAAAGTAGATGATATTTCCACGAAACATGTAAAATCCATATGGAATAGAGAGTTAATTCCCTCTCTCATAATATTTGTTTGATTATTATTTCTAAAGGGGGGAAAATTTATAAACAAAAAAATCATTACTTTTTACTCTACTAAGTAATAAATAATATTGTATAAAAACTATAATATAGTAGTACAATATTAATATGTGTTTTATCATTTTTGGGAGGGATCTATTATGTGGAAGAATTTATATAGAGTGATTATCTAGGGTCTAATCTATAAATGTATCATTTTTCATGGATGACTTATCAAAATAGATTATTTAATTTCATGTATGTGTTGTACAATTATTGATTACATAGATTGATTTTTAATGTTTTGGATAGATCTGATGTGATTATTATTTTTTTATTAAAGAAAAAGTGATCTATATTTTTCACAATGAATGATGATATATTGAAATTATGAATTATTAATTGATTTCTTGGGGTAAATTAATATTTATTTAAGAATCAGTGATCCATTTACATATTTATTTTAATGTGGAATCAATTTTTTTCTAGATAAATAAAAAAGATCACGATGGATGAAATTCGTAATTTAAATGAATCTTTTACTGTCATCATTATGTTATTATTTTATGTTCTTATTTTTTACTTCTAATTATATCTATCAATCAACGAATTATTGGATGGTGCTTCCATGATAAATTTATTTTAATTTTATGTAATTTTTTATCCTTTGATGCCATGAAATATAAAAGTGTTAATTTTTTATCCCATTGTATTTTTGTAAGAAGATGATTAATTTTAGAGATTATTTTTGCATTAATCTCTCTTTATAATATGGTAATCTTGTATAGAATAATATTTGATAATTTATATATGGATGTGGTCAATTGTGTTGGATTTTGTTCTCAACAAAAAATTTATATTCATAATCACATGATTTAATGCTTAATTTTTTGATGGGATTTTTCATGGATGTTTGGAGATGTATAAATAATTTTTGAATAAGATCAATGAATATTTTATGGAATTTTATATTTTATTAATAGGGATGCAAAATGTATAATTCATACATTTTAAGACTAATTCAATAATAATTTTTTCTTTTCCTTGAAATGCGATGAACAAATATGAAATTTCTAATATGACATATTTAATATGACATTGATCCAATTTACTACATTTTAATTCACTTGTGTAAAACTTTGATGTTGCCTATGTCTTTTTTTCGTACATGACATGATCCATTTACAATATATATGGATTTTAATCTACTTGAGACATTTGACTACTAACTTGGATATATCGTTGTATTAAATTGTTCATGTTATATGTATAATAATTATTTTGAATGGAGAATTGATTTTGTAGAATTTAAATATTTATGAATATGATTTTTAAGATTTATTCTAATGTTATTTTACTATTGATAAAAATTAAATAAGGGAATTTTTTATTCGATATACGGAAAAAAATTAGACATAATAATAAGAAAATGTTTATATAAATGATAAAATAAGTTGTTACTACTGTAAATTCTTAGTCAAACATGAACTTGTCATTTGGTTTTATTTTGAAAAATAATCATGTTTGAAAGGAATAAGAAGTGTTATAAAAGAAGAATATGTTTGTTATAATTTTAATAATATACCACATTTCAATTTTAATTTAAAAACCAAATTTGTTCAGAATATTGTCATACTACTATTATGAGATGTAACTAAAATTATCAATCATGTATGAAGTTAATGGAATTGGAGGATAATACTACTATGCCAAACCAAATCTTTTTTATAAATTATTTCATTATTAAAAACATAATGGTACAAATTATAAAATACCCAATGATAATGGATCATAGTTTCTTTGAGATAAAGGGAAAAATGAAAAAAAAACATCTACCATGAATGTAATGGAATTATAAAAAACATCCTTAACATGCTCAAAAAATTGAATCGATCATATGAAAGCATAATACATAACAATAAAACCTACACAAGAAAGGGGTTATATACAATTCTCAGTAATGGAATAAACAATTAATAGAATAAGATCATGAAGTTTATTTCATCTAAGAGTAACATCAAGGAAACATAAGAGGGTGGTAATTCATAATTGTAAATAATTAGATATGATATATCTAGATATTATAAAGGCAATATGGGAATGTTACAACAACATAAAACATGAAATCATAACCATAATTTATGGGTAACCACTTGAACAACATAAAAATATTCTTTGGATAATAACATATAAATTGTAAATGGAATGTCAGAATATAAAAATATCACCTAATGCATTGAAGGGCTATATAATTTCAGGTCAGCTCCTCAAATTCATACGATGTACATATATTATTGATCCTTATATATCATTAAAAATAAGTATATAATTCTTATACATTAACCATATGATTAAGGATTATTTGAGATATACATGTTAATGGGAGATAAATTAATTAGACATAAAAGTATGTGAATAGCCATTACAGGAAATAAATTTGTGTATTTACAACACAAGTGTTTGGAGTAGAAAATCAAAGAATAATTTCCGAAAAATATAATGTTTAAATAATGTTTTATATAAGGTGAGAATTATAGTGAAGTTTGTCCATCATAAAATTGAAATCATAAGTATAGTAAGTGGGTTATGTGATAACATAACCTATCAAGAACAATTGAAAATAAAAGTGCATAACCCAGAGAAGATAATGAATAAGGGGGAGAATAAATGGATCTCTTACCTTGAGAGGAATCTTATAAAATCATGGGAGTGGCTTATTAAGATCATGGTGCATATTGATTTTTGATATATTGAGGGAATGAAAGTGTAATATTAATATAAAGGTGTTCTGGGTGAATAAGAATCTATTGATGGGTGTTTTCATATGGAAAAACATTGGAGAGTTATTTATTAATTTCATAACATTTTATTTTGAATCTAAATGATAATGTAATCAGAAACACAAACCACCCCATAGTTTTTTATCTTGTTTTCTTCCAAATTGGATTTTATTTCATCATTTTATAATTCAATGATCAGAACACTTTGTTGTAATTCCCATGTTGATGTGTATGTGATTCATGTTTATAAAGAAATGATTTTAAAACATTAAAATATAAGGTATGTTTTATAGGATTCATTGTTTATTTTTTGAATTTAATCCTATAAACTCAAAAAAATTTATTCTGAATGGAAATTATATATTCCTTCATGGATTCAATTTACGATATATATTACATTACTTTTTGGTCATTATGATTTCATCATACAAAATGATTATTTATACAATATTTAATTTATAACGAATTATTTTATTATCTCCAAAAATTATGAAACAGTCATCATTAGATAATTTAAATGTGATTATTTAAATAAAATTATTTATCAAAATAAAATTCTATATATGCTAATTTACATTTTCTAAAATTAAAAATCTCCTTTTATTGAGGGATAATCTTTTATTGAAAATAACAGTTTTCTTCACCTTCTAAAAATTATTTTTTAACATTGATAAATTAATTGACCAAATATATATAATATTAATAATTAAATAATTATATTTTATTAAAATATAATTTATTTCAGGATAACATGATTTTATGAAAAGGATTATCTTGATTCAATCTCTATTTTTCGTAAAAACAGAGTTCGATTTTTTATATTAAAGCCTTATTGTTTATCACAATAATTTTTTGATCATTAAAAATTTAAAAATAGAAAGAAATAATTATAATTAATATTTTCATTAATCAAAACACTAGATTTTATACTATTATAATCTAGATACATAGACATTTATAAAACAATAAAAGTAACATAGGGTATGGTGTGAGATGGTGATATTTTAATGGGGTGGTTAAAAAAACATGGTTTGGGTCATAATCTTGCTGAGCTTGAAATTATCCCAAAATAGATTTCACTCGTTCTTCATTCATTGAATCATGGCGCATTCCATTTCATGGGAAAATTTCTATAATGAAATCTCCCTACAAATTGTTGACAAATTTTCTTAATAGGGTATGATCCAACTAGTCTAGGACATCTCTTATTTTGTTTCTTCTATGAGTAATTTCTTGTAATCCTTAATGTACTAATCTTAATAGTCACCATACAATGGTTATTTAAACAAATTTTATGATTATTAGTGGTATTTTAAATTTTAATCATAATGAAAATTTTAAAATTACCGATGTTGTTTATGTGTCTTCCATAATTCCACTACATAATAAATAATTTACTCTTTTAAATAGGGAATTTAATTTATAAAATTTTGTTTTATTACATTCTAAAACAATTATAAATTTATCCCTCAAAAATTCCATTTCATAAAATAAAATAAAAGATGGAATTTTTATTTCATTGCCACTTATTATTTTCAAATCAATTCATTAAAATTTGTGTTCATCCATAACCCATTGACTAGGTGAGTTGTCTTGTTTCTTAAAAACTTTTGTCTTATATAAAGTATATCAACATAAATATCCTCCAATGAAATACTATTCTCCATTGATACCTATAACACCCTATGATTTCCTGATTTTTTTTCAATTTATTTTAATCATTTAAATATTATACTTTACCCAAAACATTATACTTTGCATGAGTTAAGAAAACAAGAATATTGACTTTGGTTAAATGAAATAAAGATATTAGCTTACATTACATGTAACATTATGTTTTAATGTAATAGGGCATATTATTAAAATATTATTATTTAAATTAATAGTTTACACCTACATGTATGAATGATGTTTATGTATAATATTACCTAAATTTTGAATTTTTTAAATATTTATATAAAATTAATTCTTTTTATAAATATTGATTAGAAATGTTAACATAACACTTATATGAATAAGTGGATATATTTTTCTAAAAAACTATTTTTATGCGCACAATATTGGTTTATATTAATATATTAAAAAATTAACATTTGGAAAATATTATAATAAAAATTTAATTAATCATATTATATTTTTGTACACCACAAAAATAATAAATCCAATTTTACACTTTCTAGTTGTATTTTTCTAAAAAGAAGTTTTGTTTCAATTTTGCATACATAAAATAAAATTATTTTTGAAAAAATTAATAAAATTAATATGTTAAAAAAAATATTATTTCAAATTCCAATGGAAAAATTATCATATAGTTAATATATGGTATTTTTCTAAAAATAATCATTTTTTGATGAATAGTGATAAATTTTGAACTATAAATGAAAAATGTCATTTTGATTAAATAATTTACATTGATAAATTAAATATTGAATTAGTTTTAATGTAAAATTATAAATAATTTATTTTAATTAATCAATTTTTTTCATTTTAATCATTTTCATATTGAAATTTGATTAAAAAATATATCTTAATTTTGATCAGTCTTTTTATTAAAAACATTTTTTCTCCCCAAAACTGCATGATTAATTTTAAATTACCTTTTAGAAAATTAAATGAATAAAATTGGAAAAAATGGATTTCATAATTATAATAATCACATTTTATAATGTTTAATATGTTCCAAATAATTTTTGACAAAAATAAATATTTGTTGTAGTTATAATTAAATACCACGGTTAAGTATACAGATTGGTCTACTAGGGGTAAACTAAAATTATAAGGTAATCATGAAATATATAACTGTATAGAAATATTTTTATAGAAATATTTCTACCTTTAATCATCTATGGTTCTATTATTTTTCCATATTTATCCTATGGACATATTAAAGACATTAGAGGTCAATTTTTTTAAAATACCATCGGTGTCCTCTTCCCCACTTATAAAAGGTGACACCTATCTTTTATTATTCACCCCATAGAAACACTATCTATTTTAAACTTCATGAACAAATAAATTAATAAAATACCTCCCCTCAATCTTGAAAAAGTATTTTTATATATAAATCCAACCAATAAAGGATTTTAGAGACAAACTAAGGTGGAAACCTGAAGAATAGGTAATGTTCTTCAATAAATGTTTTCTATTTTTTATCGTCTACCACCTTAATAATTAATAATTATAACATGCTTATATAAGAACCTATATATCATATATATAAATATATTTTGTTATGTAAATGCAATTTCATTGAAAAATCTTCACTTCCATAAAATGGGTTACAAAAACATCATTTGTGTGTATGGTAGAATAGCTCCTTGCAAACCACTGTCATTAATTTTTCTAGTAATTTTTCTCACTATTGGAAATAATGATGAAGTTATATTTTATTAATTAAATTAACTGTATTTATGTTTTTTTATGATTAAGTAATTATTATGTCACCCATACCATCATACTCTTTATTTAGTGGGAAAATGATAACATTGTTCATCTGTACGACATACTAACTACTCATGAATCAATATGATTCATTTATGATTTAAATGAAATTTATTATGTATGTGTTAAACTAAAATATTATATATATATATATATATTACAAAATAATTAATATATAATTATAATAAGTTATCTATATAACTTTCATTCAATATACAAGAAAATGGAAACATCATTCATGTGTATGTATGACCAACCATCTCTACTAAAGATGTATTGGATTTACTATCTCAAACATTAATAGATTAATATAAATACGAATTTAATGAATTAATAAGATATTTATATTATTATTTACATTATGGATTTTATTTATCCATGATCAAAGAAATATCATAAAATATTTAACAAATCCAAACAGAGATGAAAATAAATGCGTTTTACCCAGAAAGTATCTTTACCATGGAATTAATAACAAAGGGTAAATAAAAGGAAACAAGAAAAATAATATATCATCTTATATATATAATCAAGGATATATAATATATCTATAATTAACATATATTTATTATATATAAGGATTGAACATGTACGATTCAATTCCATACTGAAGGTAAGATTTTTTTGTCTCAATTTTTTTATGTGGAACACAATCCATATTTAACTCATGTTATATTTTTTATTTCATATAATAACCATGAATGAGTGTTATTATTATCATCATTTATATTATATAGATTTAAATATACAATTTTTCATAACACCTTTTCTAAGATTTTACGACATCATATTTACCAAAGCATCAAGGTATTTAATTCACAATTTTATTTCTTTGAGACAACGGTTATGCAATGCACCTATATTATTTAAAAAGGTGTAAATAGAGCCCATATATATTGTAATATCATGACTTTATTAATCCTTAGTATATTTTATGTTTCTTAATATGTTATCCCATTATGGGGATTATGATTTAATGTCACCAAAGTGGTAAGGATTTTATGTTACAACCTCTTTGAATTTTGGGAATGTTTGCGATTATGATTTTGATGATAAAAAATTATGATACATAACCCAAGAAACCATTGAATTTTCTTCTCCTATGGTAAATTATGATATTAATATTACCGTTATTCATATTTTTATATTAAAAAATTCATAAACTTTTATAAGAACTTTTGTCTTTTTGCATATCATTGGTCGAAAATCTATTTTCTTCCTGAAACATGATTTAAAAAATGGTTTTAAAAAATAATTATACATTATACAAAGGATTTATTAAATACATTTTAACAATTATTTACCAATTTAAACATTTTTTTAAATTATTGTTCATATATTTTTCTAAACACCTCCCATTCATATTCTATAGAAAATATGAGGGGAATCATTGTTTTGAATATGTACATCATGAATATTATTTTCTAAAATCATAGATGATCAATTATTTCAAGATAACATTTATGTTTTTTAATGCTATATTGAAATAATGTGATTTATGTAACATTTTTTGTAATTTCTTAATTTAAAAAAATTATTTCTATGAGGTGAGGATTTTGAATTTGTTTAGTTTTAGATATTGTTTTTCAATGAAGAAAGGCTATTTTACTAAATAAATGTTTAAAAATATATTTTTATAAAATATTTATTTATAATCTTTCTAGGATATTTTCAAGGAAAAATATATTTCTAATTTTATATGTTTTAAAAATGGATTTTCATGTAAAAGATATTTTCCGCATCGAATTTCCCTTGTAGTCATCAAATTTATTTTGGGTCACATATGAAATTATATGAGGTTAATTATTCGTTACTATGGATATTGTGCAAAGATACCATTATTATTCATTCAATAAATGGGTTATCTTTATAATGAAAAATATTTTTTTGAATTTGTTTTCTATAACTTGGATTATAACATGATTGAATGATTATTAAAACATCTTCATTTTCAATGAGTAAAGATATGAGGAAATTTTTAAATGATTTTGAGTGCTGTTTATTTTCAATAGATTATGTCATGATGAAATGTTTATGAAACCCAATTCATTTCATGTGATATGATTGATTTTGTATTATCTTGTGTAATATGTATGAATAAATTTCTGCACGTGATGGTGGTTATTTTATAACCAATGATGGTGGTTGAATTATATCCATGGATAGTGGTTTTGTTATAACTGAGGATATCTATTATGTAATCACCAAATACTGTGGTTATGTTGTAATCAATGATAAGTGGGACCTATATCTCTCACTAATAAATTGGGTAATGAATAATATCTCATGATATAGAATGTATTAAAATAAATAGTAACCCCATTTAAGTATAACGAGTCTACAAAGGGGTGTGAACACCAATTAGTATAATAGGAGTGGAATGAGAGTGAAACCAATTTAGTAGAAAATTATTGGAATGAGGAGTGATCATAGATGAATAATGGAATTATCCTCTATAATGGTATTTTTAGTGATACTAGACTACTATGATGGTAAGGGGAGGAACCCTTTCCAACACGATATTGTTGGTTTTGTGCATTGATTAACATGAAAATTAATTTCTATGATTATGTGTTTGCAAAAAAATTATATTTCTTATTCCAATGTTATTTTTCATGGTTATATTCTTTTATTTAATTGTGATTAATGCATTATAAACATACAATATTTATTTAATTATTGATTATTATGAACTTTAATATCTAGGGTATAGTTTTCAAATGTTATTCGCATGTTCTTATAATCTTATGTTCATGTTATGATTACATATCTTCCTGGTCTACCCTTACTATGAATTTGAGCTCACCCTTTCTTATGTATCATTTCCCTAGGTTATGAAGTAATTTTTTTTATATAAGAGTATAAAAGGGGAAGATATTTGTGTGCGACATTAATGATATTCAATTAATTAATAGGACCATGTTAAAATTTTACAAAGGCATAAAATGATTTTGGTGAACAATCACGTGTTTGTGTAATTTAACAAATATTCTAACAATAATGTATTACCAATGTATTAGAATTACGGGTCACTATATTATAACCACTTTATTTTGTAAATATGTTTTTTCTGGTACATACTTTTTTAATAGGTATACATGGAACACATTCAAGTACTTAAGATATGTTAGGTGGGAGTTCTAGTAAATAAGACACTATTATGATGCGCTCAAGGATTTCAAATAGGCTGACGACTCAAGGGAAAATATTACCATTTATCCTAAACCTCATCACATTCATCCATGGTGATATATGATAGAAATATCTATCTCTGAAGACAATCTCTTTACCTTTTCATCATTTGTCTATATGGAGATTCTATCAACATTATTTAGATTTTATTTTATGAGGAATTGATTTAAATTTTTTATCATTCCCTGTATAAGATTAGGTATGATCATTATTGAATCTCCATAATCATCCCATCATGTTGGGTTCTAATTTCTCTTCCCATATATACCCTCATAATATTTCATTTGAATTATACAAGGGAAACTCTTTTTATATGTGAACACCGCGTGAGAATTTTTTTGATCCAAACATATTTTGAAATACATTTATCATGATATTTATATAACATAATAAGGATTAATTGTTTATCCAGATTGACCTTACATCTGGGGTTAATAATATTTTAGGATTCATAGTTCATTGTGACTAACCATATGATACATTAATGAGTTGAAATCCACAAAGTACGTCTCCTTTTCATTTGTATATCATGAGGAGCTGGTCAGGTGAAATTTTTGTCTTTATAATAGTGAAAAGTTATAAAATTTTGAGGATATCATCTACCACCTAGATGAAACTATTGTAATTAGGGGTCTTGGGGAGTCCTATGATGAAATCCATAGTCCGGTATTTTTAATTCCAAACTTTTATGGGAAATGGTTTCATCATAAATGTAGATGTCTAACATTCATCCTTAACATATAGTCATACCATGCATCGAGATACAACATATAGAATCAATCATTCCATTGCATTCAACAAAATGTTTTCTAGAATCTATATACATATTGAATAATATTGGATTAAGTATTAATGATAGGTTGTGAAAATCATCCAGAAGTTCCTGCATCAGATTTGGTTTTCATGAGGATCATATCTAGGCTCCTAACCTTATAACTAAATATTCACTAAGTGTTAAAGTCTTAATATTCTATGCCTTTTTATATAGAACATAATCATATTTCTAAGACTCCTTGATCCCCTTAAGAACATATTGTTCAAAATTTATTTTTGCAAGGTACGATGCATACACTTTTGTTATTCCCATGAAAATCCGAACCATATCACAACCTATTAGATCCCTTGAAATCCTAAATATGTATTGGGTTTCTGAATCCTTTCTACTCAAAACTTCTACGACATTGTTTAACTTTCAAATAAGGTAGTGTATTGAACAATTGTATTCATTTATTAGCTATAACCATGTTCATTGGTGATTATTATTCTCCTTGTGTGTGAACATATACTTAAGGAATTTATTGTCCATATAAATGTAACAGTTTTCTAAAAAGAGATATTGTCTCTAATTTTTTAATATGAGGATCACTTTATCAAATTCTACATTATTTTTTGTATAGATGTTATCATTGATCATTAAATGGTGGTAGGAATATGCTATCACTTTTTAAGATTTTATGAGAGTACAAAAAACTTAAACTCGTTCATGAGTCAACATAAATCACAAATCCTCCCCCACAACTGGGTAATATGAGCTTTGTTATAGTGATAAATGGTCTTCATTATCTCTTAATTATTTCTTCAATATGGTTCTTATCCATGATTCATTATCTTGTTGGATTGAAATTCTTGAGAATATTCTCACAAATCAATGATAGTAGTCATCTAATCAACAGAAACTAAGGATTTTCCTAACTAATGTAGGAATATTATATTATTTGATTACCGATGTTTTTTTATGAATTAATAAATATAATTTTATTGGTGATGACATTCCATATGAATATTACTTACCCTAGACAAGACTCACATTTATGTTTTTGTGCATATAAATTTTCTTTGATCAAGGTATTTAGTGTATTACTTACAATCTCCCAGTGATCCTCCATGATTTTGGAGAAGATAAGAATATAATCTAAAAATACCTTCATGATTTTAGTCATGTAATCTGGAAATACTATATTAATCATGTCTTTGTAGATATATATATCATTAGTTAGTCCAAATGGAATACCAATTTACTCGTAGTGAACATCTATTTCATGAAGAGATAATTTTGAAAAACCTCCTTCTTCAACCTAAATTTAATATATCCCAATCATAGATCGACAATAGATAAGTATTTAGCTCTACATGTCTGATCATACAAGTAATCAATTTTCTTAATATGAGATTTTTTTATTATATTCTTGTTGAGCTCATGAAAAACAATATTGAGGTGTATTGACCCATCCTTCTTTTTATTGAATAGGATCAGCGTACATAGTTTTGAAGAACTTGACTATATAAACCATTTATATGGATTGAAAAAAAATATCATTTCCTTATGTTTAATAATATCCATTCTGTATTAAATTTTGGTTATCCAGATTTTTCATGTTATGTTCCCAATTTAGAACTGAACAACACAATTACATGGAAGATTATGAAATTATAATAAAAAAAATCAGGCAATTCTATTATAATGGGCAATCTATAAAACATGATCTTTTAATTATTCTCATGAATTTTTTAACTATATTATTTATCTCGAAGAAATAATATCTATCCTTAAGATTTGTCCACCAAATAAGATCCATCATCTTTTGTGCATGTGTATATAATTTATGGGTGATTTTTGGTTGAGATGCTAATTTCTTTATCGCTAATATTTTTGTTGGAATCATTTCAGTAATGAAATTAAATGCCCAAAATTACATCATATTTCACTATGGGTAGTATGTAAACATTTTAAGGAAATTTCACTCACACGAATGGATAGAGGATGAGTTAAAATTTTGGGATGAAATAGTTGACCCACTTTTTTTACACCAACAACGAGAGTTACATGTTTTTAGGTGGTGATGTAATATCTCTTGTAACGACCCAAAATTATGTTAATTAAAATTAATATTTATATAATAAATCACTTAATATTAAAAATTATTATATAAGAGATATTCACTTCATTTGGTTTTATGTTTTTGGAATATAAAATACCATTGATAATTATTATCATTGATAATATATTTGTTTAATGGTTATAATAGGATTAGTATAAATATATGGATTTAAAAAATCCTATTTATTCCGAAAAAGGAAGTGATGGCCTCATCCAGTATCATTCCTCCATAAAAGCCCATTATTCAGAGCCCGGATTGGAGGTGAAATCACTAGGCTTCGCTCTGGACCATGACCAAGACAAGCTTCAACATGATAACCTCGAACGGAATGGCCAACATGAGAAGTGGATGTAGATTGAGATTACAACCCGTGTGATGTTATCTGAGTCACCCTAAGATCTTGTCACAATCACACACCTTAACCTTAGGTCATGTGCAGGTTTCATAAATATTTGTGTTAGAATGCCCTAGCACCATGATTATGTGAATTATTGTTTTATAGAACAAATAATATACATTCATTTTATTATTATTACTTTGTAATAAATTTTTAAAGCAAAAATATTATTTTTTGTTAAAATTCATCAATGAAATCAATATTGATGAAATAATGGATTTTATAATTAAATAATATTTTAATAAAATGTTATTACTAAATTAAATATTTATTAAATTTAAATTATCATTTAATTTTTATGAAAAAAATTATGATTTTTATTATGGTTTGAAATATGTTTTTGTCAAAACCCATGATTTTTTATTCATGTCGGTTTTTTAATTTAAAAAATAAAATATTGAAATATTATTCATATAATATGAATATTTTTTTTATAATGATGTCAAAATTATTCAAAAGTGAATTTTTCATTATTTTCTAAGATAACCAAATATTTGGGTAAAATTTAAATACATTTTAATTTTATAATGTGTTTTATGACATCATAATCAACCAATAATTGTGTAATAAAGTAATAGAAATTAGATTTTTTAGAAAAATATGTTTTACCATTAAAATAATTTGATTATAGGTTTGTTTGATTTATCTTACAAAGCTCTAGTGACACTCCACATTTTATAATATATTTTATCATTTTAAAATGATTTCCTTGAGAGTCTCACTCACCACCATGTAAGAAAGACTAATATTTTAAGAGGCTCGGACGTTGTCCTTATAAAATAATTTTTTCCATTCCAATTTAAAATACCCAATGTGATAAAATAATGGGTAGGTTTCATTTTTTTATTAGTTTAATTTGTTTTGTCCAAAACATAAAAAATAAATAATTCCCTCTATTTACTTATATAAAACCACCAATCCCCCCTCATAAATTTACTCAAAACCCATGGAGAACGTCTCTAATCTTCCATACCCTATATATTATCCTTCCAAGGAACACTAATCCCCCAATAAGTCTCTCTAAATCCTATACCATGCCTTTGGGATCACACTTTCAAGTAAGGTATTTCATTATTTCTCATTTTTGTACAAATTTCATTATGTTGTTATACCATTTTTTGAATTAGGGATGTGGGGGTCTGATTTATCACCTCCCCCATACTTCCCTACTATTTTTTTAATTATTATATACTTACTTATCTCTCATTAATTCCTCCCATGTACACTCGTTGCTATGCCGAAATTTTGTATGGAATTTCTCTCTTCTCATTTACATTCAAGCATTTTTTTATTATGAATCTAAATTCCATTACAGATGTAGGGAAATGAATATATATGACACCTAATTATTGTAAATTTAAAGTACATATAATGAGACACCCCTTTCTCTCTCATCAACCATTTTTATGACTTCCTATGTCATACTTTTCTGTTGCCAAAAATTGCACCGCGGTTTCCCAAACAAAAGTCATTGTTCATTGAATACCATGTTCATTTCCCTATCAACGGTATTCACCTTTATGATAATTTTATTATTCATTATATAGTTTCACATTTTAATTCCCCACTCATTTATCATATAATAAATTATGATTTTTAATGAACCCATGATATATGATTCATGTGGCACTCTTAGGAATGAAATGAAATGATTAAGAAGGGTGCACCAAGATAGTGCTCCAATGCATTGGGTAAATATTAGTATAATGATACATCAAGTTAAATGAAGTTTTAATCATTATAATTCTTATGTAATAAGGGTTTACTCGTGCTCCTAGTGTAATGAACCATGTATCATTCAAAAATCATGTTAAATTATGTTGCCAAATTTCCATGTTATCATAATCATACTATATCGTACCTTTATATTCAGGTTTCTCTAATGCCCCATTGATATTCATATTTCATAAAATGTAATTTATTCTTCATTTTATGCCTTTTTTACCCCTTTTAGGGGATTTTTAGCCCACCCCTTTCTTATAAATGTCCTCAGGCTATCCCATGCAATGTTATGTGTGAAGTAATGTGTGTGGTCCTATAAAAGAAGTTTTCAATAAATATGTATATTTATTGTTTAGGTAGTTACGTAATGTTCCTAAGAACGAATGACACTATAACTCTTGATCTTATATGTTATATCAAATGAATATTTTATGTAATAAATTATGTTTAAGTGTGAACTAAAGAGCATGGTTTTTATAGTTGAAATTAGATGATAGGTTTTGTTTTTTTTGGGATTGTGATTAGAGATCCCAAGTGAAACCTTAGGGTTACGAATAAGTATAATAAAAAAATCCCTAAATTTTGGTGAGTATTGAGTATGTTTTTTTTAAGAAACTACATCCCTTTTTGGTTACGAGCAGGCAGAGGCAGCTCTATCACAAAGGTATCTAGGGTTAAAACCTGAAAACACCGCATTAAGTTACACTCGAACAGGAACTGGTGCATAACAACATGCCTTACATAACTCTTAGTTCTAATACTCCTATGGAACACACATTGGTAAATTCATGAGAATAGTATGAACCATTATTATGGGAAAAATTCCCCATAATAATATATTTTTGGAAGTAGATCATGAATAGCATAGATTAATGCCAATTAATTCATAAGTAAAGGAATTAAAAAAATTTACAAGTCATTAATTTTGTTCTTGGATTACCCTTTATGTTTTACAAATAAAATTCCTATTATTCCTGAAAATGTATGATAATATGAGGTCTCAAAATAACAACGAATGTAAAGATCAATGGGATGGGTGTTTTAATAAGATGCACAATCTATCAAGAGTGTGAAATAAAGACATTGTTATGGTACTCTCTCAGTTAACTCATGTTTTGAATAGAAACAAGGGTCAAGAGGAACATTCAACCCCCCCCCAGGAATGAACAATTTGAAATCGAGATATTCGAGAGACAAATACCTTCTACATTCAATGGATCATCTGATCCCCCAATTGCTGAACAATGAATAAACTCCATTGAGATGATCATCTCCATCATTCATTGTTCCGATCATGAGAAGGATATTTTGGATGCTTATCATATAGATGTTGAATTTTATCAATGATGTACATTTTTGAAATATAAAAAGCGTAAGGAGAAGATTGAGGCATTGGAACGGAAGGATTTCTAGAAAATTTCAGTGATAAATATATTCCATGAACCCTATAACATAATATGGAAAGGTACTTCCTCTACCTCAATAAAAAGATGATGAATCCCTCTGATTGTATTAGAAAATTATAACATTGAAAGAATGATATGTCGTTGGCATTGTCATTACCCCAAGATACAAGGTTTAGAAAATCATTGGTGGGCTAATACATAGCTTATAGAATTATCTGGTGTTTTATGACTTCGATAGCTCTGAGGAAATTTTCTGATGTGCCCTAAAAGTTGAAATAGAGGTTGGTGAATCTTAGGGGTATCATGGGGAAAATAATAATAAGGTGGAATTTATATCTAGTATTCTGATGGATAAATCGAACGGTGATAAGAAAATCCCACACCCGCCTCCCCAAGGTGTAGAATGGAGCACCCCAGAAAATATTCTAAAGAAGATGAGGAAATAGTTTAGGTGTAGAAGAGAGGGGAATCACTCCATTAAATTCCTCAAAGAAAAACTCGTACATGAAACAGAGGACATGAATCCTATGTTTGAACCTCAACACATTATTCATTGCTACTATTATAATGAACCAGATAACATTTCAAACCAGTTCCATAATACAAGTGTTTTCGGAGGCATCCTACATCCTCCAAGGCAGCAAGGAGGAGCTCTTTCCATCACTAACACCGAAGTGAAACCAGACAATGAAGTGTTGAAAAGTACGCTAATTATTCATTCAAGAATAGAAAACATACTTTTGGATTTATGTTCAACCCATTCATTTATATCACGAAAGTTTATTAGAAAAATCCCAACCCCACCACAAATAATGGATGTAACGCAGTCGTCGAGAACAGAAAAAGGGTAAATCATTACAACCCATGAATATAACTCCTCCCTTGTCACAATTTGTGGTTTAAAATTCTCTTAGAACATCATTATACTCCCTTTTGTAAAATTTGATGCAATTATTAGTAGGTATGGGCTTTCCATATATTGAGCCAACATAAATTTCCATGAGAGGGAAATCACTCTCCATTTGGAGAATCAACCACCGATTCTGTACAAGTGAAAGGAGGAGGATGAACTTATCTAGAACCATCATCTTATGATTGTATATTTCTTCCCTATGAGCATGAATATCTTTCATAGATGATTGAGTCTAAGGATGTAACCATCCTTGCAGACATTCCTATTGTGAGGGAATTTTTTTAATTGTTTCTTGAAGAATTACCTTAACTTTCTCCTTCAAATGATGTTGAATTATATAATGATATTATACATGGAGAATTTCAAATATCAAAGACAATTTATAGAATGAGTGTTGTTGAGATTAAGTAGTTGAAGAAACAACTACATGAGGATCTAGATAAAGGGTTTATATGCCCAAGTGCTTTACCACGGGGTTCACTAGTCCTCTTCGTCATGCCATGGGATATCTGTTGATCCATCAAAGAGAGATTCAATAGAGGGATGAAGGAGGACAACATTCGTAATGGATATTCATAGCTTCCTGAGTTCAGCTACATATTATTTTTGATTAGTGAGAAATTAATTGTGATTTTTCATCCTCTTACCAAGCTAACTCAGAAGGGAGTAATGTTTTCTAAGAGTTATAAATGTGAATAGAGCTTCAAGGATTTGAAAAAAAAGGCAGATCACTCCAATCATCCTCACATCACCCACAAGTGGAGATCTTTTTGTGGTATTTTTTGATGCTTAGAAGAAGTTAATGGGTTGCGTGTTGATGAAAAATGACAAAGTCATTTCCGATGCTTCAAGGAAATTGAATGTCCTTGAGAAAAACTATCTAACACATGATTTGGAATTAGATGAAGTAATCTTCACTTAAAAATTTTGGCATCATTATCACTTTGGGAATAAGAGTGAAATATATACAGATCACAAAAGCATCAAGTATATATTCACTTAGAAAGAGATTAATATTTGCCAACGAAGATGGTTAGAGCAGATCAAAGACTATGACTGATCAATCCATTACCACACTGGGAATGAGAACAATGTGCCTGATACTCTATGTGGAAAAGACCCAAAAACACTATCATTAATGATTATTAAAAAGGATAAAATCTTCTTATATTTGATGAATATAGACATGGGAATCATAAATAAAGGAAAATCATAAATCATTTCACAAATAATTGCTCAAAAGTTTCATTTTAAAATGTCAAAAAATGCTCAAAATAATGATTTGGGAATGTAAAAGAATGTAGAAACTATCAGAAAAGTGAAATGCTCAGAGTTCTGTTTTAATGAAGAATGAATTGTGAAATTTGAGACAATACTATTTGTTCTATAAGTTATGTATTTAATGGAAGATTTTTGGATGATTCGCATAGTTAAAATTTCTCCAATCACCCAGAAAACACAATGATGTATCGAGATAACTAAGAGACTTATTGGTGGGATAAAATTAAGAAGGTGATTGCTAATTATAAATTAGTGTTCCTGGTATGTAAGTAAGTGAAGGATGAGAGGCATAATTCTAAGGGGATAATGCTACCATTACCCATACTAGCATAGAAATGGGAGAACATCACGATGGGCTTTGTCAATATGATTCTGAAGAAGATCAAAGGATTCAACACTATATGTGTTTTTGTGGATCGTATTACAAAAACTACACACATCATTTCGGTATAGGAGGATTTCTCATTGGATCAACTAGAATGGATATATATATCAGATAAGTGGTAAGGCTATATGGATTACCAGTATCTATTTTATCCGATTGGGATCCAAGGATCACCTCTATGTTTTGGAAGAGTCATCAACATGCTCTAAATGCGTATCTAAATATCCGTACGAATTATCATCCTCAAACTAATGGCCAATGTGATATAAATATCCAAACACTTGAGAACATGGTGAGACCATGATCAATGGACTTTAATGGATGATGGGATCAATATCTTCTTATAGTTCAATTCTCTTATAAAAACAGTTTCCAATCAAGCATCCAAATGGATCCTTATGAAGCCTATTATGGGAAGAGGTGAAGAACACTAGCATATTGGGATGAATTTGAGGAGGGAAAACTCCTAGTTCCAGAAATGGTTGAAGAAATGTTGGATAAGTTTAAGAACATATAGTAGTACATTAAGGATGCTTATATTTGACAAAAGATTTATGATGATAATCATCGAGGAGGCTTATTTTTGATGCCTGAGACATGGTATTCCTCCATATATCATTTTGGAAGCGAGTTATGTGATTTCGGTAGAAGGTAAAGTTTATTCCAAGGTACATCGTCCCTTTTGAGATCCTTGGTCACAATGGAGAAGCGGCCTATTGACTAGCACTCCCAAAAAATCTATATCTTGTACAAGCTATATAACATGTATCACTCTTGAGGTAGTACATACCTTACCCATAATGTGTACTCAGTCCAGAGGTGGTACCATTGTATAATGACATATCCTATGAAGAGAAGTTGATGATGATCTTAGAGCAAAGGGAAGAATTTCTACTATATAATACAATTCCCCTAGTAAAACTATTGTAGAGAAACCACATGTTTGGAGAAGAAATGTGGGGAAAATAGGATGCGATGAAGCATAGTTACCCTAATCTATTATAGTGTGGAAAAATGAAATTTAGAGTGAAAAATTTCTTACAGGGGATTATTGTAACGACCCAAAATTTTATTACTGAAAATTCCTATTAATATAATTAAATGTATTATTTTGTAAAAATTGTTATATAAGACATATGAACATATTAGATATTATGTTTTTGGATTTTGAAATACCATTGAGAATTGTTACCATTTCTAATATTGTAGTTGAATAGTGATCACATGATTAGTATAAATACACGGCTATATCAAATCCAATTTACATAGACAAAGGATGTGATGACCTCATCCAATAGAATTTCACAATACGAATCCCATTTGTCTGATCTCAGAATGGATATTGTCTCACCGGGCTTCGATCTCAATGAATCTGTATCTGAGCATCAACACATTATGCTTGAATGGAATCGCCTACAGGAGAGGTGAAAGTTGATAGAGATTACCACCCGGGTGATGTAATCTGAGCCACCCTAAGAGTCTATCACCATCTCACACCTCTATATTAGTTAATATATAGGTTTTATAAGGGGAAATGTAACAATACCCTATCAATATGATTATGTTGATTATTTTTGAATAGAACAAAAAATATACATTCATTTTATTATTGTTACTTTGTAAATAATTTGGAAAGAAGAAATAATATTTTATGTTAATAATTAATTAAGAAGTATATTTTGAGGAATTAATGGTGTTTTTAATAAAATAATAATTTAGAAAAATATTATTACTAAATTACTATTTAATAAATATAAACGATTGTATAATTTTTATGAATACAATGGTTATTTTTATTAAGTTTTGAAATCAGGTTTTTGTCAAAAAAACCCCTGAATTTTATATTAATGTCTGTCAATATTTTAAAAGTAAAAATTCACATATTTATAAAATTATTTAGATAAAATTAATATTATTTTTGGAATAAATATTTTTAAATTATCCAATTGTGAATTTTTCATAATTTTCTGAGGTAGTCGATTTTTTGGGAAAAAATTCAATAATGATTAATTATATATTGTGTTTTTTGACATTATAATTACCCAATGATGATGTAATAAAATAAAATAAATGGTATTTCACGCCAATATATGTTTTAAAATAAAAAAAATTCATTTTGATGTTTTTCATTAATTTTTCTACGATTTAGTGGACCCTCTAAGGCTTATATTATATTTTCCACTTTTGAAATGTTTCCTTGAGAGTGCATCTCACCTCCACATAAAAAAGTCAATTATTTTAATAATTTTTGATAAAGACCTTATAAAATATTGTTTTCCCAAGAATCCTCTCTAAATCCTCTCCCTAGCCTTTGGGATCACACTTCCAAGTAAGTGATTTCTTCTTTTCTCAATTATTTTCTAATTTCATTATGTTTTTATACTATTTTATTGAATTAAAAACGTTGTGGTATCATTTTTCACCTCCCCAATTATTCCTTCATTAGTTTTGAATGATGAGAGACCACTTTCTCTCTCATTAATTCATCCAATGTATACTCATACCCATGTTGAAATTCCCTATGGAATATCTATCGTCTCATTTTCATTAAAGAAATAATTTTTTATTATGACTCAAAATTCCCTTAAATATGTTGGGAAATGTATATATATGAACCCCCTTATTATAAATTTCATGTAAATATAATTAGAAATCACTTTATCTCTAATTATCCATTTTTATGAATTCTTATGTCAAATTGGACCATGATTTTCCATGTAATAATTGGTTTGTATTGAATACCATTATCATTTACCTATCAATCATATTTTGCTTTATGGGCATTTACTTATTTATTATAGAGTTTCATTTAATAATTCCACATTCCATTACCGTGGAATAAATTATGATGTTTAATGAATCCATGTTATATGATCCATTGGAACACTTGTAAATTAAATGAAATGATTAAGATTCGTGCACCCTTGTAGCACCCAAACGCATTGGGTAAAGATTAGTATCATGATCCATTAAGTGCAATTTGGATTTACTCATTCTAATTCAATAGAAATGAGGGTTTACTCATTCTCCATGTTCAATGAGCCTTGGATCATGCTAAAATCATGTTAAATGTTGTTTCCACATTTCAATGTTGTTATAATCATACTTTATCATGCCTTTAGGTTCATGTTTCTCTTATTCTCCATTGACATGCCTATTTCATAACATGTACTGAATGCTTTATTGTATGTCTTGTTTAATCCCTTACTCATCTTTTTTATATCACCCTTTTGTTATACATGTCCTCAAGTTATCCGTTGAAATTTTATGTACGAAGGAATGTGTGTGGTCTTGTAAAAAGAAGTTTTTGATAAAGATGTGTATTTCATGTTTTAGTTGTTATGAAATATTCCTAATCCCCAATAAAACTCTTCCTCTCAATGTTCTATTTTGTATCAAGTGAAGATTTAATGTAATATATTATGACTATGTGTGATGTAAGGATAAGGGTTTTTATAGGTCATCTTAACTCTAATTACATGAATGAATTCATAGAACTAAAATTAAATACAAATTTATCAATATTTGAATTAATAACTAGCATACCTATCAACATATTATTTATGGGATCCACCTAATTAGTTGGGATAGAATATGATCATGATTTATCTGTAGGACATGGAGGATTTTATATTTAGTTATCATAAAAACCCCAAAAAAATGTGAATTTATTCATATAAATTAGATGTTTATTTCATTTGAAACATTGTATTCATGGTTGAGGGTTGAATGGAGCACTAATTTCACCCATAAAATTAATGGGTTTCTCTTGTCAGTAATTACAATCTAGGCTCTATTCCTTCTAATATATAATGAATTTAATTTTCCCCTTTAGTAAATTTCTAGGATATATGTTCCCTCTATTTTGACTTTTGGATGGGGATATTTCTTATCCCTTTGAGTTATTTCCATCCCAATGCTAGAATTATAATCCATTAAACACTTATTGTCTCTAATCCTAGGAGAACAAAGAGATTTTCCATTTTTTGACTTAGATGGGCCATTAGAAAATACCCGCATAGTTTTGAAATTATTAAAAGGATATAGATTTTTATAGATTCTTATTTATCCAACTGAATATGTAATGAAATATACTTTTTGGGAAGATGAATGATATTTTGGTGTATCAAGAATGTATTGTTGTGTTTTCTTCTAACACAAATTTGGATTTAATATTTTTTTCCTTTAGGTTATAGAAGTCCCTCTACATTCTATGTAAATGTGTGTATGAAAAAAATTTACCATAAAAAATATTCTTTAATTCTTTTTTTTCCAATACATTTATCCCCAACTAGAGATTTATTTTTTTTCAAACATCCAGCATTGATCATATTATTCCATTAAATGGATGAAAACTATTATGAACATCTATTTCATCATTTATTGATCAATGGAGAATTAATTTTCAATGGATATGAACCATTTCTTCATGATTAATGGATTAAAATATACACTGGATCTTAAGGTATTTATCAAACAAAGGTATCAATTACAACATTCACTTTCTTTTTGAGATTCCGATTTTCATCCTGATTTATATTTTGATTCGAAACTCTATTAATTGAAAATTTATTGTCACAATGTTCCTGATTTTTTATCCCATTAGGTTGTTAATTTCATTTGGTTGTCATTATATTATTGGTCACATTGGTTGTTTCCTCAGTTCCACCAATTCAAGTCCACTAACATAAAATAAAGAAAACACATGGGATGATACTTTTTAAATTCTTAATGTCATAAATTGGACACCAGTAACATTAATGGGGTAATTCATATATTAAATATTTCCATAAACCTATGGTTTTAATGGTTTTGAATTTTTGATATCAAGGATGAATTTGCATAATTAAAATTTTATTCATATTATTATTGCCAAAATAATGGGTTTTAATGATCTTCTGAATTTAATATAGCACATCCATTGGGAGTGCGAAACCAAGTGTTATGGAATATGTATTATTGTGCAATAGGTGATGATTGACTCGATCTCAATGCACCCTTTCCAATTTTAATACTCGTATATAAATCTAAGCCAGAATGACATCAACTTATAGTATCCATACAATGATCTATATTATGGGAATCCTCTTACAATATAATTTATGATAATTTGGGTTTGTTTTACTTTTTCAGTCTTATACATAAATATTTCAATATTTTTTTACAATCACAATCAACAAATATAACAAAACTTTTCTTTGACAATAAATATAATACCATTTTTCTTTAATGAAACATAATTCATGATTCATTACATAATGGTACACATAATACAATCCCAAAACAAGATGAGGATTATATTCTATAGGAAATTTATTACATAACAAAATAGCGTGAAACAAGAACACAATTATAATATTTAAATCTTCCTTAACATGCTTTCAAAAATCCATCATTATTTTAAAATAGTATGGGATAACAAGGGGATGTAAATAAGATAGTTGTGAGATATAAATCCCAGTACTGGAAGAAAACATAGTATCATAAGAACAATTTGTACATGTGATCAACGATTCATATAATTCTATCATAAGAGGATTTATAATCATACTATTGAATAATGAGGCATGATATAAAATTATAGCGTAATAGAAACATGGGATTATGGAAACAACATGAACAATTACATCTACACATAAGTCATGTATAATTTTTAAGCTATAAAAACATATATTGCTAAGGGTAACCTCTCATTCACCATACATGTAATGTCATGGGGTAAGAAAATTACATAATGCTTTATATGAATATAAAATTCAAGGACTACACATCACTCCCGTATCATGTAAATGCATAAGTGTCCCACCTGGATCACACACCACAATGATGCCTTTAATCTATGTAACCCCATTATAATGGATTTCTAGTTACATAAATAAATATCCAATAATAATTAAGGGTAGTTACTTCTTAGTTAATTCCTTGGAGTTAAAATGATGATGGGTATACACTACTAGAATGTTGGGAATATAATGTCAAATGGTATTTTTGGAAACATAATGGGTGTACATAAAGGGATAGAGAATGTGATAAAGAGGGAGAAAGGGGTATCTAATATATTCTAAATCATACATAAAATATGATGGGTATATAATAAAATTTCCCAATATAAATAAATATAGATTAATGGAAATAATATAATGAAGATTCATAAATAAAGAGTACAAGTAAAAGATCCCATACCACGAGAGGAAACCTCAAAAAGCATGGTAGGAAATTCATATGATATTCAGGGACATAATGAGTGATCTATTGATATAAGTGAATAGTAATTTCAATATAAGATGATTTTGACTGAAGTTGATGTTTAAGATGATATATTTAAAATACAGGTTTGTTATTTTTTAATATCTCTAATTATTCTTTTGACTCTATATAATAATGTAATGAAAACCACAAACAATTCTATTACATTTATAATGGTTTAAATAAAATTACAATAAAATTCATTAATTTGAATGAATAAACCAAAATATATATTAAAATAATACCCTTCTATTTTCAAAAGTGAGACATGTTTAGGGAAATGATTTTGAGTTCAAAAAGTATAATATAATTTTTGGAGGATTCATTATGGGTTTCTAATTTTACAAAAATTGTCTAAAAAATAAATTATTAGAAAGGGTTTATATATATATGGTTATGTATAAATTTAACTCCATATATAAAATTAGTTTTGGTTAATTATGATTTCATTATATATACCATATATTAATATCATGTTTAGTTTTTATCCACAAATTTGATTGTCTCTATAAATTATGAAAAAATAATCTTTGTAAAATTTTGATGATATGATTTAAAAAATAATATTTTTTTATCGACATAAAAATTTAAATATTATAATATTTTTTAAAAATAAAATACTCTATTTATTAAAATGTACTTGTCTTTTTATAATACAGGTTTTCATACTAGTATAAAATTTTTATTTTTAAACAGAATATTTTATATTGTATTATATTTAATTATTATTATTTAGAAATAATATTTTCTTAATAAAACATTTATTTATAGAAATCAAGTATTCATCAAATGTAGTTTTTTAAATTCTATATTTCCCAAAAAAACAATTGGGTTTTATGGTATTAAATTATCATTTTTATCAAACTCTTATTTTAATCCATTATATATTAATAATAAAACAATAATAAATATAATATTTTTTTTGAAATAAAATATATTAATTTATAATATTATGTTCGAGAAACATAGTCATTTTTTAAACTAGTGAATTCCCTTAATGTATGTTGTGTGATGGTTTCATTTTCATTTGGTGGATTAGCGAACAAGATTTGGAATATTATCAAAGCTAGCATGAAAATAACTTTTAAACATTATACCTCATTATTTAGTTTTAAATCATGACATGGGATTGGTCAAGGTGAAATCATGGTGATATAACCTCTCACAAAAACTCCAAAAATTAGTCTTTATAATGTACAATTCTACGGGTTGATCACATAGCGTCATTTTTCTATGATAAATGGACATTATCATTACCCCTAATATAATAATATTAATGGCAACTCTATGGTATTTATATGATCAATTATTATGATTCATAATTGCCTTTTTAATTTGAATTAACATTTATGGTAAAATATAAATATTGTAGTGAATTGTTTTCTAATTATTTCATTTCATAATATGGAATTCAGACATTTAAATAGGGAATTCCATTTATAAATGTTTTTATCATTAAAACTAATCCACATTTTTTTAAGAATTTTTTTTGTGATTGAATGATATGAAGATATTGTGTATTTCAAAATATTTATTATAAGTAACCTTCAACTATATAGGATGAGGGGAAGACAAAAATGAGCACAGTAACAAAAAATAAAAAGATCAGTTCTATTGAAGTGTTCATTTTTTATATAAAAATTCCTTTTTATTGAAATATTGTTGTATACATTAAATATAGTTGTTAAACATTTTACATAATTACAAAGACATTCCATACTCTATTAAACCATTATATTTATTTCACAGAGTCATATGGTCTAAATAATGTATGTAATATTCCATGGGGTAGAAATTTATATTGAAATATAAAAGATTAAATCTGATTTTCCATTTTTGTTTTTTTGGGTTTGTTTGTGATATTTTCATACATTACAAAGTAGTGAGGGTTTTTCCAAAAAGATTGTGTTAAATGATGTTAAATCAATGATACACCCAAATTTATTTCTATTAATTACTAGGTTTCTATTCACACAATCCCTTATTAACCTCATTTAAAATAAATATAATCATCATACTAACTAATTATTGAAAATACTTCATTTATATTAAATTTTATTTAATTAAATTAAATTCAATTAATTCATTATACATATATTATTTTGTTATTGATTGTTTTCATTATATGAAGTTATTATAATTGATGATTTCATATTAGTTTTGTAATGGTGATGTGTATACGTGTTTATTAATACCAATGTAATCATTACCATATTATTATTATTTGTGGAATAATTCTTTTTTATTATGTAATCTCTATAATGATGATTTGATGGAAAATATGGGCATGGTTTCCAAGAGTGGAATCCGCATCGAAAAGTTTTCATGTATTTTACTAATAAAAACAAGTTAAATTATAAATAAAATTCATTGTCCTATCAAACATCATGAACCATATTAGGTAAATGAATTACTCAATAACATCATACATTAAAATTATTATTTTCTTGATATTTATTAATTATGAAAATGATATTGTTTCTATAGCATAGTTCAAGGAGGTTTTTGAACAAAACAAAATAGGATAATATTATACTAGTTAATGAGAATGTTTTTAGATTTATATAATTATAGTATCATTTTAACATATTTTGACATAACATAATTATTTTTGGTAATGTGGTTCAGAATGAGTTGGTATTTCATGATAATTAAAAAGGATGGTGAAGAACATGGTACTAACATTGATGAATTATCTCATTATTAACAGAAGTTCATTCATAAATAAATATTGAGGCATCATCATTTCAAAAAAAAGATACAAAAAAATAGTGTAACAATTTAATAAAAGAATAACTGATAGATATTAAAGATAAAACAGAACGGTTTGAGTCGTGTTGGATTGATAGAGGTTGGTTCATTGTGTTGGTTCGTTTTGAGTGGCATTTCCACAAATACTCATTTACTTATATGTATGATTTTCATTAATAAATATGAATAAAATTCAGAAAAACAATAAAGATAGTTCAATCAACCACTCTGAAATATAATTTTCATTTATTATTTCATACTATATTATGCCATTAACACATACTTAATCACTTTTACCACATTTTAATTTTACTATGGATACTCAATTTTAACATGGTTACGAATTTTGATTCCTAAAAATTAAATACACCATAGTACATAATTTCTACATACTGAATAAAAATTTGGTGATCAATTAATTTGATTGAATTTATAAATAACATAAATTTCTATATAAAATGAAAACATATATTATATTATAAATAATATTTTTATAAAAGAATGGATTTTTTAAAATTATGTTTTGTTAATAATACTACATTGTAGTTTAAATAAAAATAAATTCCAATAATATTTCATATATAATGATTCAATTTATATGAGAAATCATTATAAAGTTGTTAATATCATTTCCAAAAGGAGATAACTAAAAAATTATTTGAAATATATCCCCTCTAAATATTAATTTATATTAATGAAATATCATTATAATTAATTATTTATCATTAAAACATTCAATATAAAATATATAATTTTTCTAAAATGTTTCATTAAAATTTTATAATAATTAATTTATTTAGATAATAATATTTATATATTAAGAATAAAAATAATAAAATGTAAAATATTTTAATTAAATATTATATTTTTTCGATCAAAATATATAATTTTATAGCAGTTTCAATTACACAACATGCCCATTTGATATAAAAATATATTCTATATACACAGACGGTATTCTCCATATCTATATGTTTAGTTGACATACATATATTGACCATATTACAAACCCATATATATCAAATGACATACATTTAAAATAATTTATCAAATTAAATTACATTATTATATAAATTTCAACCATATTTATAATGTTTTTCGCTTAATTCCGTATTTATAATTGTGCGTGTAATCATCTTCAGAAGCTATAAAGATATAAATTTCATATCTTTGTCCTTTTTATTACTTTTTCATTATTCAATTTGTTGATTTCATAATAATATTCTGCATTCTATTATCTAAATGTATTGATGAATTTAATTCATTTAAATATTTTATCTCAATAAAATATACCTTAGTTTAATTTGTATAGTGTTTCATGTTGAAAAATCTATTTAATAGTTTAGTTATTTAAAAGGAATTCATACTAAAATTATATTGTGTTACAACAGATGTTTACACTGTAATACATATCATATTTCAATTAGAATATATTATATTTTAATAGTACATGACATTTTTTAACGTGTTCTTTAGAAATATATTAAATCCTAGACTAAGATAGAGTGAATGATAATTTGGATCTGGGATACATAAAAATTGTTATGTGTATGGTATGTTTTCATAGAATACATAATATATCAAAGATGGAAATTATGATTCTAACAAAGTGAAAATTAGAACTTTACCATAGATCATAGGGATATTTATTATATTTTGATTTCGAGATATGATCCTTTAGATCATTCATATGATATTAAAGCTATTCTGTATTATACTATTTTGGTAAAAAAATTGATTTTATAAGGATATTTGTGAGTATATTAGGGATATATAAATATATAAGTGAGGAAAGATCCCCACTCTGATACATAATATATTTTATTGGTAATAGTTTTTTTTGAGATAAATAAGAGATATTGGGAGTTATAATATGATCATATCATTTTATTCATCAAATCATTTAATACGGTAAATAAAAAATACTTAGACATAATATATTCCATGTTTGTTGGAGGAATGGATGAATAGAATATATGATAATTATAAATTATTAGATAGATGAAAATAATGTCATGATTTATGATAGAGTAAAATTATTTATTAAGATGTTGTAAATAATATTATTTGAATAACTAAATGTGTACAATTATTGATATTTGATAGTATGATTATCATTAGGTTGATTTCATAGATTTTACCTATACAATTTATTGATATAATTTTCTCATGAATCTATGAGTTTAATGGAAGTGGATAAGTTGATATGAATTTGATAAATTTGATGGACCTTATGTTGTTATCACTAAAGTTATTTTTACTATTGAAGAAATGATATATTAAGTTCTATGTTTTAATGTTCATCCATCTGAAATAATTATAAGGAATATAGATAGAATGAAATGTCAATTCGTATTATCTAACCATTATTATACATGTTTATAATGAAAATGGAGATAATAACATATCATGGTATATCAATATTGTGAGGAATGAAGTATTGTGTGTCATCTGTAACATCTCTCCCCACCACAATAGCTTGAAAAGGTGGTGGAATGTTACTTGACATCACTAGGGTGCCAAAAGATGGAAATAAATTCAAATTTATTCATATAAAATTGTGGGATGGTTTTACCTTTGATAATAAAACAATTAAACAAAAATTTCATAACCAACTGAACTAATAAAAGAAGCATGATTCTAATGAATGAAAAATAAAACATTCCATTTATCAAAACATACATCATTGTATACCATAATATAAGAACACAAAACAACAAATTAAACATCAAAAGACAAAAAAACAAAAAACTCAATAATAATCACATAGCTCTAAATCTCCAACATGCTCTACACTTCAAAGACAAAAATAGCCCTATTAATCCCTATTCATATCTAGAGAAGTGTTATATCTTACTATTTCCCATGTCATGATAAAAAAAGTCTAGAAAAGAACAAAATTTCAAAAGAAGTAGTGAGTAATCAAACTTAGTATGCTTTCGCCAAATGAAATCCCTAATAATTCCACAGTGATACAAAAGGAATAAACATTTGTATTGATTATTTTGTACAAAATATTTATATAAAATATTTTAAAATAGATTATAAAAAATAGAAAACTTTTTCTAAGAGAAATTGTATTCTAAAAAAACATTTTTCCATGGAATACAACCAAAATTTCTTTCAAGACAATTTCACAATCTAATTATCAGGAAAAATTAAAAATCACAAACCCACACATCGACCAATGCATTCCTAGGGGATAGTTCCGTACTCGTCAGTGGTAACTCCTCGATCAATCAAGTATACACATGGTTACCAATATCCCCTATGAAATTACACCTTTGTAACCATGGACTAGGTCATATTTAAATTGTTCTACATTTTCATTTTTAATACACACCATATTGTATGTCAAAATATTATTAATATACCATCATGTGGTAACCATTCAAATTCAGTGATTTCTACAATTTCAATAAAATTTTCCTTTTAAAAAAAATTTCCAACATCCCAATTTAATGCAAAAATCATTTCTATTAACATAATTTTTCTTGAAAATATTTAACACAAATTTTTATTCGATGAATCAAACCATGATAATATTTTAAAATAATAATTTTAAAACCAATTATCAAATAATTTTAAAAAAAACACACGATTTCATAATCCATCACTAAATACTAATTCTAACAATACTTTCAAATAAAAGAATTAACCTTTTTATTACAAATAAACAATTTGAAATAAAAAATACATATTCTAAATAGGGGAGTTGAGTGTAATTCCACATAACTCATCAATTTGGTGAAAATGTTAAATGGACCAAAAAAATCCATGACAAAATGTTGGAAAATAAAATTCCCACTAATTTCTATTCCTATATCATTAGAAAAGACAAAACTAATCATATTTTTCAACTCCTACAATAGATCTATACCCAATAGTTGTATCTGTAAGAAAAATAGAGTGTGAGATAAGTAGATATATTTAAAACCATGTAAAACTACCATAAATGATGATTTACCATGAGAATATGGTTTCAACACACCATGTCAAGCCTTCACATTTCATGTAGATTGATCGTAGAATTCTCTACTACCTTTGGGTTGTGAAAATATCTGGTTATGTTTAGTTTGGTGAAAAATGACAGTGTATTGGAGAAGATGAGTGATATACCCAATTTGAGGATCTCACTTATAAACAGTGAACTATTAATCTCATGATTAAGAAAATTATATGCAAACTATACACCATACATTACCTCAATGGGGTCCTCACATGGTTAGTTTTCATGGTTATACAAACTATGTTCCAAACATGAAAATACCTCATTTCTGATTATTTATTATTTTTTTATACGTAGTCGCACGATTTGGAAAACTATGATCCTACCCATGTGCCTTACCTATATTACATATCTCATAGTTTACAATTATCTATAGGGTTTTCATAGTTTCTAAATACCATAATCCAACCATGAAACATTTGAAACACCCCCAAAAAATCCAAAATTCTTTGAAACCATCCAAATCATTTTCCTAACACTTTATACGTATAAAAATTACATTTAAAGGGATACAAAAAAGAAGCTGTGAATTCATAATTCTCTCCATCATCCGCCATTCTGTCCTAAAAATTAGAAACCCACTTGTGACCCAAAAGAGTTCAGGCCATTGGTCGACCATCTCATTATCAATATCATCTGTCTCTTCTTAAATCTATCCATGTTTCCAGAAAAACTATTCTAGATCAATGGTTTTTTCAACCAATACATTCTATTCCTTGTCTATAATCTACACAAACATGTGCAACAGTGAAACATCCAGCTACAAATCAACATGATACAATTGAATCACATTATCAGATTCAATATGACTCCATTCCAACTAAGATATATAAAAAAAATAATGCACAACACTATACCATGGGGGTAATGATTACTAATATTCCACCTCACCAACCCATTCATGTATCTAGAAAGGTGATATATATCAGAGAGATAACTTGGCGTACTTCCTAAAATGATGATGCACATGCCTTGGAGAGAATGTCAGTAAGTCATAGTCACTCACCTCAAATGATAGCATCTATTGATGATGATCTACATATGATTCTTTAAGAATCTGAGCTGTCTCCATCCATTTTCAGATTAAATGAATCATTTTTATCATTTCATGGAGAAGGAGTGGGACAACTACTAAAGTATCAGTTATTTCAACAGAACAAGTGGATAATGACAATGACACATATACAAACATCAAAATGAGCCACATGTATAGAGTATATTCATATTTTGTTAGAAGTGAACCCCACTAATGGCATGTTCTCTTCCATGATCCACCAAAATCCATTATAAAAACCAACAACAAGTCTTCCAACATGTTTATAGTCTATTTAGATTTTCTATCAATATGAGGATGATAAATTGTTTTCATGGTTAACGAAGTGTGAAGTTATTAATGTATGTATTTTCCAAAACTGTGATGTAATCCTCATATCTATGTCAGACACTATTGACACAATTATGCCATTTCACTTCACCACTTCTCAAATATTTATTTTTAACAAGTCCTAGAATGTTTTAGATTCATGAATAAGGATCAAATAAATGGACTCTTTGCACCAATCCACTATCACCCATATGGAATAATGTTTTATATTTTTTATTAGGAGGCCTATTAAACCATTAGAAACATTATACTCCAATTTCAAATCTAGATTACATAAATACATCAACATACCTACCAGATGCTAATGCTCAACAATATCTTTTGAAAAAATTATGTATCTCAAAAAAATCTCAACTACCTTTCTTTTTACACAGACCAACCAAAACTGTGCATCAATTTCTTAATCATCATTTCTATTATAGGATTTATTTTCAATATAAAATTTTTCTTATTATGATTAATATTTTTCAGAATAGACATTGGTATGAAATCATATTTCTGAACCACAACACAGAACTCCAATTAATTTTCTATCATTCAATGATCTCCCCACCATTGTGTTTTGATCTCATATCCACCAATTATGAATTAGAAGTATATTACTATTTACACAATATTACCAAACCAAGAACAAATGAAACTTGAAATAAAATCACTATATTTCCTTTGTCTCCACATTCCACATTCATGATAGTAGTGACTGACAATAAAATTCACTCATCTTATTCATCCTTTTCCATATGAGAATATTAATTTCTTCATAATTCATCTACCATTGAATTTATTTTTCATGGTGTATACATCAACTAAAAGTCAGTCATTTGTAGACACTCAATCCATATTATTTTCCTCAGGTTAAAATCCCTTTATGAGAAACCATTTTTCATGCATTTATGATCTATAAAAAGTGTAAATTTCTCATCTAATAGGTAATAATGAAAAGTATTCAAATCATAGACTGTGACATTTCAATCAAAATTGTGTGTTTCGTAACTCATATAAAGCAATTGTAACATCCTTGAAACATAAGAAACAACATTATCTCTCTATATGAGAACACATTCAATCCCAGATCTTTAAGCATCACAATACACCTTGTCCCCTATACTAATTTTGGGGAAATCAATGTTGGTGTAGATATAAAGAGGACTTTTAGAACATTAAAAGTCCTCTAGAATTAATAATCTCATTAGAATGTAACATTATTATTTTTCAACACTTTAAAATGGAAATATAGTCTTGATAAATCATGAATAATGAATAACTATTAACTATCTAGACCATGGAACTTCCTTCTCTCGAAGATATTCATTTGCGGTAGCGAAGAGATATCATATTTCATTTTTATAGATCCACAAAAATGCCACAATAAATGATTTCATGGCCAAATAAATGTACCTATTTTATTATAAAATCACACATTTAAATAATTAAATAGAAAAATTATCCCTTATTAAATCCAAAATTGTCTCAAAATGTTTCTTAGACTATGTCCTTGTCCTTGAATACACCAAGATGTCATCCACAAATACCACCCCATAAGATTCAAAATACCGTTGGAATATCTGATTCATCAATTCCATATTGATAATTGATGCATTTGTAAGACTGAATGTAATTACCACATATTAATAATGATTATATCTACTTCTAAATGTCATCATTGGAATATCTTCCTTCTGAACCCACAGTTGGTGATATCCTAATCGAAATTTAATCGTAGAGAAACATTGAGTCACTTAAATTGATCAAATAGTTCATAAATGCATGTAAGTGTATACCTGTTCTTTACCATGACTTGGATATCCTTATTAATATAAACACATAATTAAAGAGTTGGACGAATCTTTTGAAAAAAAAGACCAGTGCATTTCATAATTTTGTGCTCAACCGAATGCAATCTTTTCATTCCAGAACCTCTAACATTACATTTATTTTCCTTAGTTTTTGTTTTTCGTTCAATAATATGGAAGGTAAATAGGACTTGTCTCTATATAGAGATCAATCACAATCTATACACCCCATATAGGTAGAAAGACTATGATATTCTAAGGAAACCCATTAGGTAACTGATCCAAAACATGCATATGAGTCCCGACCCAGTTGGTGAAGTATCCTCAAGTGCATCCACAAGACAAAGTTTCAAAACATGATAGAGGCCTATTTTCGGGGTACTATAGCAGTGTTGTTGCAGGTACTGTAGAAGGCACTATAGTAGTTCTGTAGCAAAATTGCACACTATACTGTACACTATTAAGGCCTTCGGTTAACCTCAAGGCCTTCGGGACACATGCAGTTTCCCCATACAGACTCCATGAAAAAAGAGGAGCCCTAGAAGAGGATTTAGTGCATGTGCACTCACCTGAGTAGATGAAAATGGATTATCAGAATTAGAGGGTATGGTGATTCCATCGAGACCAGGTTGTGCTTTCACATGAAGCCTATCTAGATGGCCATGCAAAGGTGATGAGCTACTATCTCGATGTAGGTGCTGGGAGGGTCAGTACCTTCTATATAGTATGGTCTAATTCTCTAAGACCTTTAGTTCATGTAATCTGCTAATCCTATGTTCCATGTAATCTCTGAGCCTACAGGCCTTGGAAGCGTTCCACCTCTTCCCTTTAAAGGGGGGTTATCATAAATCAATAAAAAATAAGGCATTCAGGCCATTCAGAGTATTGATCCAAAACTACTAGAAAACGGTTGTCCTCAATCACATTACTCAATAATAAATTCAATGCCTCTAATTAGTAAACGATCATTACAACTATTGGTTCCTACAAGCCCATTATAATATTTTTTATTTTTTTCTCCTCAAAATAGAAGTTCGACACCATCTCCATTCGTAAAAAAGTCCCTTTAGGTATAGTAGTTGATGTGATCCTCGAACATAGTCAATCAATCAATACATTGTATTATATCATATAAATCCAACTATTGAACATTAGACCCCCATTTTATTTTTTCTCCATCAATAGTTATATTAAATTCTCTAAACAAAAAGTCTCAGTACACTATTTGATCAAGAGGGTTTGATGTTTTAACAATGATAAAATCATCTCAACGGTTAATCTAAATAAAGAAATAGCACGAGAAGTAATAAAGTAATGCAATTCACATTTATGTAACAAATATTTTATAAGGGTGTAATTCAAAAAAATGTTAACTCACACCGAAGATGGTCAATAATGATCATGCATAATAACATTCACAGTTCTATATAATTGATTTATTTCCACAAACTATTCTCTAATTCTCTATTAACATTGCTTTTGCAACAGGATCATGGACTTCATGGATTATTCATGGATAGCTATGTAATGATGGTGAGATTGGTTCTCCTACACTTGTCCCATCAAAGCAAATAACATGTGCAACACATGATGTGATTCATAAACAAAAAACTATGAAGAATGTGAATATAGCAGTGAATATTCCCAATTTTTTTGAAATTGATGTATTATATATATGGTGTCGTACCCTCCTATTAGATTTGATTTAGTAAACCACATATAAAACATCCCCATTTATATTTTTTCGTTAATGAAGGTTAATTGATCCTGGGGTCTGATAATAATATGTTCATAATCCTTGATAACATGTGTCCTCATTCCTCTTTCTTGAAGTGTTAGAGTTCTAACCTACTCCCATGAACATAATCATACATCCATGACATGGATTTTAAGCTTTACCATGTATCATAAAAAGATTATCTGGTTATAGTCATGACTCAAATTTATAACAAACATAAACGATTCATTTAACCAACTGTTTATTCACCTATGGATCAGGTGAAACCACATTCTCTACATCCTCTTTATAGTTGTTCCCATGACATCTAATAGATTCCAATTTCTATAAACACATCAAACCCCATAAGTATCATTCTGTATCAACCGAATTATTGAAAATTTTAAATTCTATCAGAGCTTAATAATCACAAAAATGATTTCCAAAACCATTCTTTTTTAACATTAATACATTTTTTGAATAATCCCTACAGTCTTTGAAAAATCAATCACATTTTAAAATACCACAATAATGATCTATTCAAAATATATCATTTGAAAAATATTTCATCATTTTCAAAAATCAACACATTGTACCAAATAATTACTCAAAATGAGATGCGCACACATAATGGGAATTCATTTATATATGTATGTCATGCTGGTCTCGTTGGATAAACCTATGGCATGAAATTTCAATTAATATATTTGTCTTTAAACCCATTATTTACCCAACTACCTAGTAACATGATGTTATACATAAAAATGTTAGCTACATATTACAATTCTTTACATTTCATGTATGAAAAATCCAAATCCTTTATAATAACCTAACAGAAGTAATAGTCCTAAATGAATTTCAACTCCAAGACTGATAGAAAAAACAAACACATATTTTAAAAAGATTTCGTGAAGGACCAATACTGATACAACATATAACAACTCACCCCTACTCATTATCATGAGAAGACAGTAGAATAATTCGTATCAATAAGAGACATTTCCAGAGCTCTAAAGGATATAAATAAATTCCAGGGCATTCAGAAACAATTGGGGTTTAGTTTCCATTTTTAGAATAAAACTACCAAAAAAATTCGATAACCAAATAAACCATTAGATAATTCATGATAGCAATGATAGAAAAATCAATCTTTTCATTTATCATAACCAACTACAAAGACTACCAAAATGGATGATTAAAAAATGACCAAGTACATGGAGGGAGATTACAAACACAAAAAAACAATAAAAATCCACATAATTATAATCCTCTATCGTTCTCTATAGCCTAACTCCATGAAAAAATTATGTATCAAAAAGCACCATGAGATATGTGTTATATATTAAATTTTCCCGTGTCATGAAAAAACATATGAAAAATCACCAATGTGTGTAATAAAATTTATGTAATCAAACTCAATCTTCTTTCCAAAATTGACATCCCCAATCAATCCACCATGATAGAACATATTATATTATTTATATAAAATAGTTTATATAAGAGAATTTATATAAAAAAATTTAAAACATATTATCAGATAATCAAAACTATATATAATCCAATTTTTTTCCATACCAAAACCATCTTACAGGTAATGAAACCATTAATGTTTTTAAAAACATTTCTCAATCCAATTGGAATAACCTATTCGAAACCACACACAAACACATCCACCCATGAATTCATATGTGACAATTCCATTCTCATGAGCGATCTCAGATTGATGTACTATGTTTCAATAGGGTAACAAATATCCCATGTTCCATTGAACCTTTTGTAATGACCACAAGGACATATTTCATCCATGACTCAAATGAAAAATGAACACACACCACTATATAAGCTCAACAACCATGCCAATATAATCATGCTGAAACCATTCCAAATCACCCATTTCAACCATTTCGATGAAACTATTCTGTATTGAAAACCCTTCCCAAAACTAATTTCAATTCCAAAATCATTCAAAAATAATAATATTTTTATTTAAAATACATTTTTTAAATAATTTTTCCTTGAATAAAACCAAGAAACTGGTTTTGAATCAATATTTTAAAATCATTTATAAATCACTTTTTACAACAATTCCACAACATAAAAACCACAAGTAAAAAATATTTATAGACTCTTTTACTTAAATTTAACAATTTATTTTAGGTAAAACAATCAAATTGAAATCCAGAATTATTTTTATAAATAAGTTCACGAGTGAATCCACCGACCTCATTAAATTTGAAAATATGATAATGGGATCAAAAAACATCCATGAAAATGGGTTGATACTCCCAAAAACCACTATAGATATCTTCCATATCATTACAAAAGATAAAAATAATAATATTAGAAATAAAATACATTAAATATATCCAAAAATTCTGTAGATATATGAAACAAGTAGAGAGGGAGATGTAGATCTATGGTATCCCAAGGAAAACTATCATACATGATAATTTTCTAGGATAATTTGGCTCCACCGTACCAATAAAAGATTTGGGATTGCCTCCAGATTGATGGGAGACGCCTCTAATTCCATTATGATTGGAAAATACATTGTTATATTTGGTTTTTTTAATAAAATCGTAGTTAAAGGAGAAAATATGTGAGATTTATAATTTTAGGATCTATCTTTTAAACCATGCATGATTGTGAATACAAGGCTCCAACTATGCATGAGTCACTACCGCAAGGGGGGACACACATGGTTATACTAACCATATCCCAAACATTAAAATTACAAGTATCCAACATTTCATGGTATCTCTTAGGTTACAACACTATTTGGTAAATCTATTCACCCACCCAGGCACATCCTCTTTAGCCTATTTCTCCATGTGCACAGTTTTCTATAGGTTTTGAACGGTTTCCACAAACCATTCATCAAACATTAACCCATAAAAAGCACAAAACATTCCAATTTTTCCAAACATTCCAAAACATCTCTAAAAAAATTTACATACACAAAAATCATAATGAATGAGTTACTTACATGAAACCATGAGTTTTACAACATCCATTAATGATTATCATCACACCTAGTTTTCATGTCTTTGTTTATATCCAGTGCATTGGAAATCGTAATTCTTTTTTTGGGTTTTGGGTGTGTTGAAAGTTTAGTTTTGAAATTAAATATATATCTAATCATCTTACCATGGGTTCCCCATAGCCGGTTGGGTAGTTTTTTGAAAAAAGGGTGGTCACTTCAAGATTTTTCCAACTGTGATCCCATCTCCAGATTTAAAAAAATATTCTTTTATAACTCTGTTGTTTTCCCACATTTTTCAGTCATAAATATTACCACATGGCCTCCCATGACCTATAAAAACAACCATATCCATTTTTACTCATTATTGATTCATAATCATGGTGGATATGGGTTATTTATTCAGGTATTGGGCCATCCCGTGAGCAAATTTCCGGTTTACAAATAATAATTTCATAATTTGATATGTTATTCATTTTTAAAATAGTTTGTTGAATCCTCCTATCACTCTATCCAATAAACCCTAGAATCACCCCCATGTTCTATGTTCCCTATTTTGGGATCATCTTAGTATTGGATAAGGGTTATATCCCACGAGGCTTTGAAAATCATCCATAATTAGTAAGGTAATTTGATTCATTCATGAATCATTAAATTATCTTGTTTTCCAAACAATATTATTTTCCTTGTTGTTCCCTACATAAGGATCCTCTCAATTGAGTTCCATGAAATCCATATCTTCTAAATGTCTGGATCTAAGAGAATATGAAGAGTTCTATAGTTTTGAAGGTGAGTTTCCTTCTCCTTTCCCCTCCTTCCACCTCCTCATTCAATTATTTATTAGATCTTTATTCCCCCTGGTCATGAATGACAAAGGGTTATATTATCCAATTATTTTTTATGGTGTTATCATTCATTTGGAGCTTTTCTTCATCGATATAGTGTTTTTGAACCCTCACGAAATGTTTTCCAGTATGCCTTCCTATTCCGCTATGGTTTCGAGGTAGGTTATCCCAAGAAGTCCCTTTATATTTCACGATTCATATTTTTCTATAGTTTTTTTAACTCATATTTATAATATGTATTGTTTTTCACCAATTTGTTTAATTATTTACAGTGCAAGAAGGGTCGTTTATGCCTTGTTCTGCCAAAATTGTGTCGTTTTGGTTAAAGTGTGTGATCTATGTGTTTATTAAAATGATCCATTTTATTTCACTACTAAAATATAATTTTTAGAACCTAGTTTTGATATTTAAATAAACTTTTGTCCTGAAAATTTAGTTTTTAACGTTGTTATTGTTATATAGAAGTTGTCTTATTAATTATTGCATGAGTAGTTTTCGAGAAAGTGCCCAGTTGGATTTTGTTTGATGAAGGTGATATAAAATGGTTGTTTTAGGATATGAAAAATATTCACATAATTTGAATATATGTTTCTAGGTTTATAATGTGGGTTATAATCCGTTATTGGATTTTATAAGGTAGTGAGTATCAGATTTTAGGGTGTTTTGGCATGTGTTCTTGGAAAATGGCATGTTTGGAACCTCAATGTTAATGGATGGGTTTTTTATTTGTAAGAAGAGTTTTTCAGGGCCTTATGTAAATTTTTTATTTCTAAAAATATTTTTTTACAACTTTCTTTGAATATTGCAATTGTTTCATTTGTAAAATTTTGTTTTTTGTGAAGAATGCATAAAAGGCAGTTTGACATTTTTCTTGTAAAAATTGTTTTCATGTGTAATGCATGTTATATCATTCAGATATATTTTATTGTCTTTTAATTTTATTTATAAAATGGTGTTGGGGATTCCAAATACTGTTTTATGTGGAAATGTTTTGGTGTTTTTGTAAAAGTTCATTTTTGAATGTATTTTATTTTTAATTCCTCATTATACTTATTGAAATTAATTTATGAAACTTTTAAGTGGTTTTATGATTCATGAATGAATTGTGAAAAAATTTTCATGATGTTTCTGTTTGAATGATTTGGGATTAATATTTTGTGTCAAAAGTGTATTTGATAATATGTGCTACATAATTTAGCACTAAACTGAAACTTAGGTATCTGGGTGGGAGGATCTGTACTAGTTTGTTAGTGATCCGTAGATGTTTCGTCCATGTTTCGCGTAGCATGTTTGAGGATAAAAACAGAAAATATGATATGATGATGATGCTAGGGACTACTTGGTTATGGGTATTTGTTCCACACTAGTGGTTCATGCTTTAGAATGGATATTTTTTATGGTTACTTTTACACTGAGATATGAGGTACATGGGGCCCACAACAAACTAGTCCCTAGGGGTGTTCCCATGACTTGTGAAAACTCGCTATTTTGTATTTACCAGTTAAATAAAATGTGTTTGGTTTATAAATAATGCAGCATGTGTGCATTATTTAAAAGTGTAAATTATTTAAATCAGTCCTCTGGAAAGCTCTTTTAATATTGATTTGCATCTCTTTGAAAATGGTTAATAAAATTTCGTCATTATGAAAACATTCTACCAAATTATTTTTAATGATTATTACATCGAACCATGTTTGAAAAAAAATAATTTTACTTATTGTATTTCAAACATGGAATTTAATTTTATTTATTTTAATGGATGTGCATTGAGAAAAAAAATAGCAGTCTACTTTACTGAGTTTTAATACACACACCTATATTCTTCTTTTATTTTTAGAAACTGCGTACATTTCATATTGAGTTATATCTCCTTAAAAAATGCCTAATATATGTATTAGAGAGTGAAAAGAATGTTAACGTGGTTTTATCTGGTTTTCAGGCTTGGTTGGTTGAGATTTCTTGTTCATTTGTACTTAAAATTTGATGTACAATTAATGTTTTGTTCAACTTTTACATAAATGTATGTTTACAAAATCATTTCTTTCTACTGTTTTGTTTTTCTTTTGGGAGAAATCATACCCTTTTCAATCTATATAATTCCACTAGTGCTTGTCTCCATCCTAGGAGGATCGAGAATTCCTACCAGTAGTTGTCGTAGTGGATCTCGGGTGATCAGTTCAGGGTCGACCCAGATTCGTTCATGACAAAATGTTATCAGAGGAGGTTTTCTCTTAATTGACATTGATTTTTAGAGCACCCATGATTTTATGGGGGACGTTAAATTTCATGGAGTACGATTTTAAAAACATTAAGGGTAGGTTTAAGAGGATCTTCGCAAACCCTTTCTCCATTCGATTATTGGGTTTACAAGGGAAGTGAAATTTTATAAATTTCATTGGTTTTTAAGGATTGTTTGGTGAATTCGATACAAACATGGGGAGTTGAACTAATTGCCTTCATGAGCATGTAGGGACTGGCAAGCCATGTGGAGCTATGGATTGGCCAAAAGAAGGCTCTCTGTGTATGGTGTGGTGTTTGATATTTGGCTTCCAAACTTCTGGTCCAATCACCCACTAATAGTTGTTCTCATTTCTGGGTCTCATAGACCATTCATAAATTAGGATTTTTTAATCATTGTCTATGAATTGTGGAAGTGGGTTTTCAAGGCATTATACAATAATGTTTATGAAAATTTTAGCTTTTTTTGATATAACATTTTGTGGAGGATGTAGATTTATTTAACAGGGTTAAATTCCATAATCTAAAATTATGGTTTATTAAAATAAAATAGTTGAAAGTAATAATTTAGTTTAAGAGTATTCTGAAATTTTTTTAAAATGATTTGTTTGGATGTTGAATAGTTTTTGAATCTATTGAATTGGTTTTTGGAATTGGTTGTCAGTAGTTTTTGTTTTATTAAAAATAGTTTTGGCCTTTTAGGTTGTTAGATTAAAAAAAGATACCCGATAAATATTTGAAAATTAGAATGGGATGTTTGAATATAATTCATGTTTTGGAAGTTTTTTTAAAATAAATGAAATGGGTTATAAATCAAACGGTTCTTTAAAAAGTGTGGTTTATTGAGATGCTGAAAACTGTATTGAATAGATGGAGAGTATTTGGATATAGATGAATTTTCATTATTATCAATTCTTGGTAAAATGATTTTTTAATATGTAAATTGTTTTTCTCTTGTTGGTTAGTGTGCCTATGGAAGGAACATGATATTTAAAATGGGTTAATTTTTTTTCATGTAAAATGATTATGTTTGTTTTAGCCTTCTAGGTTTTCATGGATGCTCACCTGCATGTTTTTGAATATATATGTTTGATAGATTCACGATATGGCATGGTGGTTGGGTATCAAAGGTGGCACGAGAATGTGGATGTGATTGATACTTGATGAAACATCATTGGTGAATGTGAAAATCCACCATTTTAGATTGTTTTTCAAAAGTGTTTTATGCTGAATATTTTTTGTTTTCGGTAAACATATGTTTTATCTTGGTTTCTTTTTCCTGTTTTAAAAGTGTGGTTTTTTCGTAAGCTTCCCCACGATCTCGTAGTGTTAATCTTACTATTTATTTAGATGGTATCATGTTGGTGGATCGATATTGAGAAATTTTTAGTGGGTTTATAATTATATGTTGGCTGTTGTTATGTCCCCAGAGATGGTTCTCCATTGGTAAGACATCCAGTTGATCATCCTAAGGTTTCATTTCAAGAAATAAATCCATATCTTCGGATGATTCCTCAACTCATTTGATGAAATGGAGAGAGATTTTGTATATATTTAAACTGGTTTCTTATTGTGATAATTCTTTTGGATATTGAATTTTTGTTTGTTGATGTTGATGTGTTTCAGCGTACTCTATATCCATTTATCTCCTTGTTCATAGTGAGAGTGAATAGTGCTATGTATCTATGAGTTCCTATTTAAATGATGGTTTGTTGTTGAGAATGTAAGTTTTGTGGGGGTGTTGTGACCTGTAGCATATGCTACGGCACAATAGATTCTTCAAACATCCAGGCTCCATCCATAGACCTCAGAGTGAATCTTTCATCATAGTTGGGAAATCGCCAGAGGTGTGGGGTACTCGACTATGCTCCTACCTTCACAGTTGTGTTATGTAAGTTTCTATATATTTTTGTGGTTTCTAACCACTATGTATTTTTATTTTTTTCATTTATATCCTATTGCACATACCCTGTATATAGTGTCTATAGTTATGCCTTCTCAAATGTGGGTTTATGATCAATATATCTATGTGGACTGCAAAAGTGAATCTGGTGTGATCATGGTTTTACCTATTCATAGGTGGGGAGGGTTGGGTAGTTCCTCTATTTATTTTTTAGTTTCAGTGGCCAAATGACTGATTCACCTTACCACCCCACCTTGAGTTGTTGGGTTTTGATCTCTATCTAATGTGTTGGCCCAGTTCTTTTTTCCTCTATTCGGGAGTGGGTGGTTTAAATGTTCATGTTGTAATCATCTTAACATGGGTTTATAGGTTTTCTTGAGTGGGTGGGGGGTTGGAGGGCGTATTCAAGTGAGTCTCAGTTCTAGTTCATGTTGAATTGTTTTCATTCATTTATAGTTGGTCTCTATTGGTGGGGATCCCCATTACGGGTCTTGATGATCTTTCCTTTGTGGATTTATCAGATGGTAGTTTTGATTTAATGGTGGGTATTTTGTTCCATCCTCCCCCCATAACTCATTTTCGTTCATGAGTGCACTTTGGTCTGGGTGATCATTGGTTTTACTTGGATAAGGTCCTATAATCTGGTTCTAGTGGAGAGGTTAATGTGAGTCTCTATTTGTATTTTTTAAGAGATTCAGTCGATTTATAATTACTATCAAAATATTCAAGTTTAGTGGAGAGGTGGATGTGAGATGCTATTTGTATTACTTATTCTATTATACTAAAATATTATTGTTATAAACGAATAATTCTGTCACATAGGCATCTAATATTTGTTAATGATTTGTTGCAAAATATTTTAATTTTAAAAGTGATATATATTCCATATGTGGGAAAAAATATTTGAGGGGGATATTTTTAGGAACCAGAGGTATTTATGTCTAATGTTAAAATTTAAATATTTTGTTTACAATTGATGATTAAATAAAACAAGAGCCATTTAATATAAACGAAGATTTGATAAATAATAACTTTCATGAATTTCTAAGAGAATAAATAATGTGAATAGTTTTATCATATACGATTATGTGCTGCCTTTTATTTTTAATGAATAACACATTTTCAAAATTAAATAGAAATTATATAACATTTGGTGATGGGAATTTATTTTCATTGATGGGTTTTGATGACCTATAAAATTTTTAGAAAAAATATGGTGGATTTTAAATTTAATAGCATTGAACTTGATTTTGGTATAGTGGACTAAGTCACCCTTTTTATGTATGACATATAAGGGTAATTATGGAAAATGTACTAGAAATTTTGACAATTCCTCTCTTATATAAGGTTCATTACATTATTCTTTTAACCATTCTATAACATCCCAATATTTCAAATTATATTTTCCTTTAATGAAATAGTATATCAATAGATTACTATTCACACAACAACAAATGAAAATGGGCCACAACAGACTAGACTAATATTATTAATGATATTTTAGTAGTAAAAAATCTATCAAAAATATATTGAAATAAATAAAAAATTTAGATGAACATTTAATAATAAAACATAATGTATTAAATGGTAATAAGTGAATAAAATAATTATTTTTATTTTATATTGATTAATAATTTGTATTCTATATTTTTGGATTTTAGAATTTTAATTTTAACAAATAAAATGTATTTTTAAATTCCTTGTATCAATATTATCTTTATATAATATTTTTATATTATGAAAAATTATGTGAGTAATAAAAATAATAATGTTTTAACTAAATCATAGTAGTTTTGACAATGTCATGAGGTTTGTGTGACATAAAAATATTTAATAGTATTCAATACAATTTCTATATCTCTGGAGTTAATATTATAAATTTTTAAAAACCATTATGATATTAGAAATACTATTTTTGAAATTTTATGTAATTTTAAAATATTTTTTAATAAAAAACAATTCCTTTATTTTAATTAAATAGAATTTTAATAAAATTACTATTTTCCTTCATTATAAATCCATATAAAATATATTTTATATATACTAAAAAAATTATCAATATGATAAATTAAATTAATTATTTTATTCTAATAATAAATTATATTCTTCAAGATCATTGTTTTCCAAAAACATGTTTTTACATGTTAAATATTGTAATGTTAAAATTAATCTTTCTAGAAAAAATAATATCTATTTCAGAAAATGGTTTAAATATTTGAAAAAATGAAAAAATATATAATAAGTAAATTTTCTTAAAAAAATGAATGTTTTTTGTTAAAAAACACATGAAGTGCTACATGTGAAAATGGTAATAATAAATATCCAAAGGGGTATATGGCGTTTCACATTTTAAAAAATCATAACTAAGTGATATTCTTGTTCTTAGACAAAACATCATCTATAATATATTGTTGTAAATTTTTTATTCTTTTCTAAAAGTGAACCATTTTTTATCTTTTTATCGAGTTGAATTTTTTACAATAATGTTATTATGTCCACTTATAAAGGGATATCTACCCACCCCTGAAAGAACACTCCCAAATTTTGTTTTTATAATAAAACTCAATCTACATTACATCCCCTTGAATCATATTTCACTAACATTATCTCCATTTACCATGAATTTAGATTCATCCCAATATTTAAAAGGAGTCATACATTGAAAACACAAGTCTTCAACATTAGTACTATTTTTCCCTATCATATTTTATTTTATATCATAAATTACGAAATATAATTTTTTAATTATTATATAATGACAATAGTATTGATTTTATACTTATTTTTATTAAATAATGTAATAAATATAAACCAACATTCCTAGTTTCCATTATGAAATGAAAAAATATCCTTTTTGTGTGTGCACCACAACCTCCACAAGTCAATATATCTTATTTTTCATCTACATTAAATATTTATTTACAATATTATCTTGAAATAATATTCATTGATTTAAAATAACTATATAAAATCAACATTCGTTGTTAATAAGGATATTAATAAAAAATAATCTATTTTTTAATCATAATTATCCATTTATTATTATATGTTCATGTTTGGATCAGTATCATCAACATCTTGAACAATACTGTAAAATAAATAATTTGATGATAATAATAACAGAATTATGATAAATATTTTATTTAAAAATTAAATTATTATTTTATTTAGGTACAATAATGGTAATATTAATATTAATAAAATTAATTGAGATACCAACTTTAGTAAGTTAAAAATCCCAGAAACATGCTCATCATCGGTTTCATTTTAATGATATTAACTAGAAGTCCTATTGATTGAAATTATAACAATATAAATAATTATAAAGGAACAATTATTATACGTTGTATTATTTGTTAATTCTTATATATGGGATATGAAATAACAACACCATATTTATGAAACTTGTTCAAAAGGATCACTATTATTCACATCTTAGAGAAATCTTTTTTTTTCATAATGTCGGTTTAGGATAACCAGTAACCTCACAACCAAACATCACATTCAAAACTGCGGGTCCAGTAAAACCCCATCATCCAAAAGCTAAAAAAACATCACCAATTAAAAATTCAAAAATATAGAGAACCACATGACCACATCGCGCCGCACAACCTCAAGGAGAGAGACAGCGCAAAAACCAACAACGCCACCAATCAACCGCTAGCAAGACCAACCAGAACACCACGCACCACCATTCAAAGCGGGATGCTGAAGGAGCTATCGTCGGAGCCGTACAACATTTATAGCAGGACCATCATCTGTCATAGGAGCTAGAGAACCCATATACCACCACCAACATCATGACCACCAGAGGAAAAAAATGCTGCACCGACCCCCAAATCTACCACAGGAGCCACAAAAATTCACAATTCCAAGATAAAATTCCACCAAATCAAATCATTCATCCAACAACTGAAAAAACCATTTGCATCTCCTTCATAGAAATTGAAAAATCATTAAACATAGTTCATGCTCCACCATCATTAAAATCAGAAAAATCCAAAAGAAATCCACAGCCTTCACAAAAACCACGCCGCCACTGCCATAATTCTAGAGCAGACAAAAAATCCAAACATATATCTAGATCCAAACCGCAATCCAACATCACATTAAATTTGCACAACAACGAACCAAAAACACAGACCAGCGGGTGATGAACGCACCACAAACCTAAACCGTAACCCTCCACCGCCTTCAAATCTATATACGGTTACCACGACCGCCCGACGCAACTAGACACCATGAAATCGTGACAGTATCGGCACCGCAATACCGATAAACTCAAACCTTGGACCACCGAGCCTCCATGAAAGCCCTATCGTGATTATTCACATATAATATTCAAAATAGATCATTACCAACTAATATACATGTAAAAATTAATTTTAACTGAAATATATATAAGGTTATTGATATGAATGAGGTTATATAATATATGACTATGATAGTAATTTTTTTTACTACAGAATCATGTGCTTTAGTAGATGTAAAAATTAAAATAACGTGTTATTTGACTAAAGATTGATTTCATGAGATATATTTTATATTTTTCACTATGGTATCATTGATATACTCTAATTAATACATCATGGAAATATTTTAAAATATTTTCGTAATTAACAGTGATTTGAGAGATATATTAAGGCCTTTATCTAAATAGGTATTGATTCCAAATAGAAAAATTTTTCAAAGTATTTTGTTAACTCAACATCCTTTAATGAGTTATAATACGTCTTCTAGAACTTCATTCTTCTAGGATTAGTTTCATGAACAAGTATAATTTATTTCTGCATGTTTCTCTTTTCTATCTTGGGAAATTAACACAATTTATTCAAATAATCATCCTAGATAAATTTGACCTCCATAAAAATTTTATCATTATTGAGAATAATAAAAAACCACTTTAACTATAGTTTTCCCTACTTGTCTATATTTTAATTTATATGTAATGTTATTCATTATATTTGGAATGAAAAATATGTGACCTATCATGTGACCTTTATATTTCCATTATCCAATTTTAAAATTAATTATTTGTTACTCTTTTGATGATGCATCTTATCAACAATATAAATTCAAAATATTAAAAATTATTTCCATAATTTGTGAATCAATAGTTGTATCATCCCTTTAATATTATTTATGATAAACATTATATTATTTAATTCTTCTATTATTGTTGTTTTATTTTCAAATATATGTTTTTACAATGATTTCATAGCATAATTTTAAAAAAATTATGTGTTTTTTAGGGTTCATTATTAATTATAATTTTCAAAAGTAAATGATTTTAGAATGGTTTCAATTCACCTTTTTTGAATCCTTTTTGTATCTAAAAGGCATCAATACAAAGATTTAATTCCAGAAATTATTTTTCAATGAGGATAAAAACATCATCAATTTTTTTAAACACAATTTTTTTTTCTATTAGACACTTCTTAGATTTCAATATAACTATACTCTTTATCTAAAATTGCCTTATTTTCAAGGAAATTATTTTTAAATACCACACTCTAAATGTTATTGTTAACTACTCTTTATGGTTGATTGAATTTTTTCAATGAACAATTTACGTTCTTATATTAAATATTGGTTGTAAAATCTAAGAATTATTTGAAACACATTTTTCCTTTGGGGAGATCATTATGATGTGTTTAATTCATTTTTCCAAATAGCATAAATATATATTATTTCTTTATGGTTGGTGTATCATATATCCCACTAATAAATGGGTTATGGATTTATATTTTTTATAAAAATTATTGGAATCAAGTTTTGATGATTTCTATATTATGGGAATCAAGAAGTTATACATATTCTTACATGTTATTTTAATAAGCTTGTGATTTTAGTTCCTCTATATTTTTGGGAATTAGATAGTGATTAATTCACAACTATAGGAATTAAGTACTTATTTTGGCTCAACCATGTTATGATAATCTAGAAATGATCCTAATGTCCCTATATTATTGTTTCATCAAAAAATTAATCTTCATAACTTTATATTACAATAAATTTTCCAAAATTCATATATATTTTGGCCAATGATTAATTTCATGGATCATGTTTTTTATCACAAGTTTCCATAACTTTATTAAATGGTTTTTGTTTTCAATTTTTACATTACGTGTATATTTTCATGGCTTATAGATAAAACTTTTTATTGAGTTTTATATTTATTAAATTATTTATTTGTTCCTAGGATTTCCCATATTCTTATAATTTGTCCCATGGTGAAATATTAATGTGTTTTCCCCATACAGATCATATAAGATCACCACTTTTTTATATTTTAAATTTATTGGTATTCAGCATTAGTATAACATAATATATAACGAGAATGGATTATTTGGTATCTCCCCTACCCATGTTTCCACCAGTAAAGTGGTCAATGATAATTTACTATTGGGGTATAGGCACACCTCCTAATAGGACAAAGTTTGACTCCATATAACACCCCCAATTATTACACTCACCTGTGAAGCCAAAAATGGTTGGTTAAGGGACCTCAATAGTTCCTCCTAGTGTGCTAGTGGTTGTCAACTAGTAACAGGGTTGTTCATAGTATACTGGGGACACTATAAAACATTGGTATGAAGTTTTATATAACTAGAAAAACTTCCTAATAAAAAGAAAATAGTTAGAGATAAAAAATGTTGAATATAAAAATATTTGTTAACTGAATAATCAAATAAATAGTAATGAAAATATAAATATATGTTGGAATGTAAAAAATGTCATTATAGAAAACTAATAGAAAAAGTCTACAAGTCTCAAATAAAATACTCAATGTCCTGGGTCCTGAGGTCCATGTCGGTCCCATCCAAAACCTCTATCCTAACAGAAACATGAAATCAAATGGGAGGTCCTTTTCAGTTTTCCAAAACTACATCCATCTAATCTACTTGGGTTCCAAACAGCAGCCCGAATAGGTTGTGAGTAAAACATAGTAGTTCGACGCCACTGTTTCAAAACAAAACTAGTCTGTTAAGTAGTGTATTCAATAAAGTGATAAATATGTGTATTAATTAATTAAAATTTTAAAAAATACAAAATAAACAATATTTGGATCCATGGTGGAATATCTCTGAGAATTTCTTACAACTATAACAACCAACACCACATAACCATTGTAAATGACCAACGTCAGCATCCTGCACGAATATATCTTTGCCTGACTTAAAACCATGACATTCACCACCATATATCCCTGGTATCAAATAATAAATAACCCGATTCAAATCCACAGAATTATTACAACATGAGACTGTGCATAACCCACACTCTATAGGTATTTTAGCATAGACTTGGTCATGTCCTCTCACTATCTGAATTACTACATATACATTTCAAAGTGTATGGGAAGAGACCACTATATAATCATCACAAAATATAACATAATTCTTGTCATCGATCATTGATACCATAATATCACATCATATATCTCTATGGTTATTTTTTACAATTAACTTTATATATTAATATTCAACTTTGCAACTCAAATTACAATTGATGGAAAATCATATAAATAAAAATTAAGCCTTAATTTATGGATTATATTATAAGAAATCACTATATGACTCATTTCATGCGAAAAATTATTGAATCCATTATCCAATTAATTGAAATTAAATTAATTTGGGAGTACACTATTTTTACACCGTCCCAATATTGTATAACATAAAAATTATTAAACCATAGGGTTATTATTTTGACCCGTACCTTTAATAAAAATCCAACAATGCTTCCATTTTCCAACAACAATGAAGAAGAAGGTGGGGATGATTGTAAAGATATTCCAATAACAAGAATGATGATGATGAAAACTAATAACGTAATCATCCAAAGGATTTCACCCCAACTAATGGAGAACCAAAGAAATCAAAGAAGAAATACATGAAAAGGATGTTACCATGGTTTGACAACAAAAACAGAATTTATAGATGGGGTTTTTTATATCGAAATTCACCATGATAATTATCTAGTATCGAGATCAGATGATATGAAACTAAAAGGTAATGAATTTCATCTGCAGAACATGTTTAATAATGTAGGTTATGAGTTTTCAAAACATTTAACTTTATTATACCCTCTGTAAAATTTTTAATGGTATTCTCCAAAACACCCTTTCCCTAGTATGTATTTAATTAAAACCCATTAACAATTAAAATATGTTCAATCCATTTATGAGATGTTTAAATTATTATTAGTTTATTTCTCTATATATTTTCCTTTTAAAAACATGATTCCCCTTTCATAATTTTTAATATACCAAGAACCCATTTTATCACATAACCCATTAAATCCCGTACACCATTAATTCCAAAAAAATACATAAAAATTTTGTCATTTTCTCCAAATAAAGTTTATCTATATCCATGCAAGACATTTTCTCTAAGGCACAAGGAAATAGATAGAGTGAATCATGGCTAGAAAAAGAGTGAATCTTACAACTTCTTTGACAACCCTACTTTTTTACAAACTTAAACATGATTTATTACATAAAACTTCACTTGTTACAACAAAGAAGAATGAGAGGATTAGTGTCTTTGGGACTTAGGATCATTACATTAAAACATAAAACACTAAATACATCATCTTTATTGAAAACTTTCTTTACATGACCACTACATTCCCTCGTACTTAGCATTGCATGGGATAACCTGAGGACATGCATAAGAAAAGGGCGAGCTATAAATCCCATTAAGGGAGTACACATGGATTAACATCAGGAGTACAATACTTGTTATACAATAAGCATAACAATAGATCATAAGAGATACATGAATATAAATCCATGATAAAGAATGATGATTATAACATGGAAATGTGGCAACAACACTTAACATGGAATTAGCTTGAGCCAAGGCTCATTGCACATGGAGCATGAGTAAATCCTCATTGCACGTAAAGAACGAGTAAACACTTGTTGCACATGGAATTAGCATGATTCAACACTCATTTCACATGACGTATCATGATACTATACTTTACCCAATGCATTGGATCTCTATAATGGCGCACCCTTCTTAAACATTTCATTTCATGCATAAGTGTGCCACATGGATCATAAAACATTGATTCATAAAACATAATCATTTGTTACATGATAAAGGTATTTGGAATTAATAAATGAAACATTATAATCAATATGTAATTTTGCATAATGGTGAATACTCTTGATGGAGAAATGGGCATGGTATTCACTACACAAAGGCAATGGCTTAGAAAATCGGTAAAATTTCGGCAGCGTAACGGCGTGACATAAGAATTCATAAAAACTGTTGATGAGAGAGAAATGGGTTCCTCATAATATTTACATGTAATGGATAGTAATGAGGTCATATAGATACATGTCCCAACACTTTTAATGGAATTTAGAATCATGATACAAAATTATTGCTTGAATGTAAAAGAAGAGAGAGAAGTTCCTATCAGAATTTCGGCATAGTAACGGGTGTACATGGGAGGTATTTAATGAGAGAGAAAGGGGTCTCCCAGAATACAAACAATAACAGGTCAGTATGGGGGATGAGAAAAAACATACCCCAACATTAATTATTGAAATTTAAAGGGAAATACATCTTAAAAATATTGACAAAAAAGAAGAAAGGAAGAAAAGCACCCTTTCTTGGATGTGTGCTTCCAAAGGCTAGAGAGAGGCTTGTGAGAGGCTTTTGGGGAGCTTGGGGCACGTTGGGAGGATTTTAGAGAGAGTAGGGAAGAGGTTGGACGAACTCAAAAGGCATCGAGTGAGGATTAAGTGGGATCATGGGTGGGTTTATATAGGAAAGGAGAGGGAATTCTTTATTATTTAGGTTTGGGTCCTCTTACATTAAATTAATCCAAAACACAAACCATACCATGGTTTTTGCCCATATTTTTTGGCAAAGGGAAGAGGAAAACAATATTTTATAAGTCCAACATCCTAAATACTTATAATAATGAGGTTACTACCATGGAGGTGAGTCACACTCAAATGGAAATTAATTTAAAAAGACAAGGTGTTTAATAAGTCATGAGGGGTCCATTAATGCTTTGCAAAGTAAGTCAAACAAACCCTAAATCACATTATTTTAATGTTAAAAAATATATTGGCAGAAAATAATGATTATTGTATTTTATTAAATAACTATTTGGTCATTATGATGTCATAAAACACATTATATATTTAAAGGCTATTTAATTTTTACCCAAACATTTGACTATCTCAGAAAATTATGAAAAATTCAACGTTGGATAATTTCGATGTCCTGATTCTATAAATAACATTTATTTTATCTAAATTTTTTTCTAAATTTTTTTATTTTCAGTTTTAAAATAAAAACCGACATTTATCGAAAATTCACGGGTTTTGACAGAAATGACTTTCAAACCTTAATAAAAATTATAATTGAATTCATAAAATTATAAGATCATTTATATTTAATAAAAATTAATTTAATAATAATATTATTATTTTAATAAAATATTATTTAATTAAAAAATCCCTTAATTTAATAAAATAGATTTCTTAATTAAATAATAACCAAAAACACCATTTGTACATTAAAAACTATTTACAATGTATCAAAAAAAGACAACAAGGTATATTCATTATTATACACAAAAATTATATAAATGAACAAAGTACTAGAGATTTGTTACATAAACCCATAAAAAATCAACATATGACCTAAGGGTAAGGTGTGCGATGGTGACAAACTCTTGGGGTGGCTCGGATAACATCGCTCGAGTGGTAATCTCTATCAACTTCCACTTTTCCCGTAGACCGTCCCATTTGAGCTCGACATGGTGAAGCTTAGATTGGGCTTGGTCAAGAGCGAATCCCAAGGACGCCACCTCTTTTCCAAGATCTGACAAATGGGCTTCGTACGGATCAATTCTAGTGGATGAGGCCATAACTTATTTTGTCTGATTATATTGGATTTTTTAAACCCCTATATTTATTGTAACACCCTGACCCCAATTACCCGGAGTCGGTGCATTATTGCGTAACACTGGAATGATCACAAAAGATCAAGTCTCGAAAGACCGATTAGTTTAGTATCCTTGGAAAAACTAGATACATTCATAAATGTTACATTACATAATAATGTTAAAATCTACAATAACAAAGTCTCCATAGTCCACACTCATATCCTCTTCTAACAATCCTTGTAGGTCATTCATAAAATACTTTTTCACATTCCGGAAAATATTAAAACATTGAAATGGGTGAGCTCAGATGCTCAGTAAGGATAACAATATTGCGAAAGCTTTCATCAATAAACATAAACATTTAACACAATCTATAACTAAAACAAAAGCATTTTTAAACTTGAACTTCATCATAATATGGAAAAAAATAAAATTAAATAATGCCATTTACTTACACACATGGATATTCTACTAGTCGAATAATTACATTCAATATCAATAACCACTTTAATAATGATGGAATGCATAATGCTAGACTATCATAACCATGTAGCCAAGGCCTCGTGCCAAGTCTACAAATAAGATTCTGTCAAGGCCTCGTGCCAAGACACTATTTTGTCTCATGAGACCTACTGATGCATCTAGGAGTTATAGCGGGCTCCACCCGTCACTTATTAAGTCCAATGCATTCCTCATATGAACAGGTTTAAACATATCATAAACCATAACATAATCGTATCACATAAAACATGCATAAAGGAAACATAACATTTCCACATTTCAATCACAAGATATCAATACAACACATTGATATAATAAAAAAACACTTTCAATACCATTTTAAATACCAATATATAAGGAAATTAAAACTTTGTAATTATTTTTCATTTAAAAAGAAGTCATGGCATGTAGATGAAGCCGAAACTCAAATAATGATCACGGCGGCAGAGAAGTCGTTGTCGCCGCATACCTACGACAAAAAAACATTCCCTTTTGTCATTTAGTAAAACGCGTCGTATAAGAAGATTCCTTTTGAATAAATGTAAAAGTCAAAAGGGTTTATACACCGTATAAAAGAAAGTTGTGTATAAATCCAAATATGCCTCAATGAAAGGAGATTGAGATGAAGTCACTTAAAAAGATAATTTTTTAATAAAATTGATCGATTATGTGTATTTACTATAATTTAACATAAATAAAGTAAAAAATACAATATAGGACATAATAATATCATGACCTAATTTGAAAGTAAGAGATTAACCCAAAGAATGGAAATTGGGAAAAGAAATTCCCTTACCTCATGTCTGAATTGACTCGACCGTTCTTTAACCTCCTGAATAATAAACTAGAGTTAATTTATAATCGCTTAAGAACATTTTTCAAGTTTATTATTCCTTTTATATCACTTATTACCATGTTATGAAATTTATATAATTATTTATGTTAATAACGGTCGATTTGTCGATCATTGGTACTTGTGTCATAAATAAAATTCTTAAAATTAAAAGTTTTTCATGTGGTAAAATACCCATTATATCCATAAATATATTCATGATTTAGATATCATATACATAATATATATACAGTATATACATTTATTTATAAAATTACATGACATTTAGAGGTAAGAAATGAAATGCACCGTTCACGAAGAATGTAAGCCGTACGTACGCATGAACGCTACTTTCATTTCTATTTCGTATTTAGTGGAATGAAGTCACAATTATATAAAGGTATATTATAATTCCAGTATAATATCATATATAATATCATTTACTCCATACTTTATACGTCCCACAAATGGCATTAACGATTCAAATCACTTTGAGGGGGCGGTAGTCCGCACTTCCTAAAATGAAATTATCGCGTTTACCCATAATGAAAATCATAAAGGTATACCATAAATGAGAAATATAGAAGCATAAAGAATACATAAACATAATATATATATCATATATGAAAATAGTGTCATCAAAATGGACACCATTATAGGTGTTAAAAGAATATTTAATAATCATCGTTTCGTGAGGCAGTAATACGCCACCCACAGAAACAGTATGTTCTTTAACCATTAGACGAAGGTGTGTGTAAGTGTAAATAAAATCATTATCATAAAATAATCCTAGTATATTTTAGATACTGGTTTTGTTATAAAATAAAGGAATAAAAAGAGTTTAAGGGGTTGGAGAAGCAAAATAAAACAAAATAACATAAGAGAAGACATTACCTTAAAATCGGGTAACTCTTTTTTTTGATTTGATCCAAAGGCTTCCTTAGAAAGAATTAGTCCCAATGTGAGGCATATAGTAGTAAGATAAGGACTTTGAGAGAGTATTTTGGCAGAGGTTGGCCGAGCCAAAAGGCTTTGAAGGTGTGAGTAACGTGGTAGTGGTGGGGGCCTTTTATAAGAGGAGAGGAGGGGCACTCTTGGAAAGTCATGAAATGTTACTTTATTATATAATGAGGTTCAGATTTTAAAGGTCCCACACTTATATATTTGGAGGCTAAGGTGATATGGTTTCGAAACATACTCATACAATAGGTTTTGAACATGTGTAATTCTTAGATGATACATTATCCTTCTATTTTATTAAAATCGTTAATTAATGAGGTAATCGCTGCATCATCATGGTGTCATAAATAATTTAATTTATTTAAGGTCTAAAAATAATAAAACAAATATCACGATGTATAAAATCATTTTACATTTCGAATGAATATTTATAGTCAAAAATATGAATGTTATAACCCCATTTAAAAATTGTTTTAGTAAAACAACTTATGTTTGTGACATTTTTACTTTAACTTTAAATGAAAGTTATTTATGTCGTTTTCCTACCAATGTGGCTCCATGGGGTCCCCAAGTTGACCCATGGATTTTCTTCGTCGTCCATGACACATCCAATAGTGGTAGGATAAGTTTAAAGGTATTTTCATATTTTTATAATATCATTTTTACATTAAATTTCACTAATTACCTTTAATCACGATTAATTAAACTTAAAAGTTACTATTCACCAAAAAGTATTTTAATCACATTGAACCAAATTTTAATTCATAATGACAACCATGTATGTCAGATTTTTGAAAATCAAATCACATAAGGGGTAATTTTTTATTTAAACGAAAAATCATTTTTTTAACTACCACTTAGTGGTTTCACTATTCATCAAAAATTGAAGTTTTTCATAGCAATGCCAAAATTTTACCATAAGATATAATTGAAATTACGAATTCAAAAATGATTTCTATTTTACAAAATTCTAAACATATAAGTTGCATTAATTAATTTTAAAATTAATTTCCACTGTCGCAACAAAAAGCGTGTTTTTAAGAAACATTATATATCAAAAGATTGACAATTGTTTATGTCTAATTTCAAAGTGAAATTAATTCTAATGACCACCATTGGATAAAATGGTAAAAATATATTATAATTACACTTTAAAACCACTCAATAGTATAATTTATCACTAAAAATTATTTTGAATAAAAAAGTTGTTTTTAAGTATTCTTCACTATTCATAAAAAATGGAAGTTCTCAGAAAATTACAAAAATTTCAACTTAGGATAATTTTGATATTCCGAATACAAAAACGAAGTCCATTTGGAAAGATAAAATTTATAAAATTTCAAAAAGTAGGTAGAACTATTCATAACAGCTACTTTGATTGGTTGTGGTGTGTGTTAGAACTCGAAGTTGCGTACAACTCATGCTACTGTGTTATTCAGAGAGAAGTGTATCGTGGAAGCTTGGGGTGTTACATTCTCCCCTCCTTAAAATAATTTCTTCCTCAAAATTTCATATAATATCACTGTATAAAAATACTCGGGCGATTATTCATCATAAGTTCCTCGGGTTCCCACGTTGCCTCCTCCATCTTATGGTTTCTCCATAGAACATTTACCAGACGAGTCGTCCAGTTTCTCAAAACTTGTTCTATTTTATCAAGAATCCTGACGGGCTCTTCACAATAAGACAGATCAGGTTCCAGTTCTAATTCCTCATAGGTGAGTACATGTGTTGGGTTAGGCATGTACTTTCTCAATAGTGATACATGGAATACATCATGAACTTTGGAGAGACTTGGCGGCATTGCCAAACGGTAAGCTACAGCCCCAATTCATTCTAGAATTTTGAAGGGTCTGATGTACATGGGACTCAATTTACCCTTCTTACTGAAATGTATAACCCCCTTCCATGGAGATACATTCAAGAAAACATGATCTCCTACCTGAAATTCCAAATCCTTCCTTCAGTTTTCGGCATAGCTCTTCTTCCTACTTTAAGCTACTTTGATGTGGTTTTGGATTACATTCACCTTTTCCATCGTTTCCTCCACCAGTTCTGGGCCTACAAGTTTTCCTTCACCAACGTCATCCCAACAGGTTGGTCTGCGACATCTCTTTCCATATAACGCTTCTTATGGTGACATCTGAACACTTGAATGGAAGCTATTGTTATAGGAAAATTCTACCAGAGGAAAATATTTATCTCATATTCCTTGAAAGTCAAGTGAGCATGATCTCAACATGTATTCTAAGGTTTGAATAGTTCTTTCTAATTGTCTATCTATTTGAGGGTGGTAAGCAGTGCTCAAACGAAGTTCAGTATCCAAGGCCTTCTGAAGACTTTTCCAGAATCTTGATGTAAAATGAGGATCACAATCCGAGACAATCGACAGTGGTACTCCATACAGTCTCACAACTTCATTAATATAGCGTCTTGCTAGAAATTCAAGTGGTAGGTCTTCCCTTATAGCAAGAAAATGTGATGACTTCGTGAGATGATCAACAATGACCCATATTACGTCATTTCTTCTAAGATTTTTTGGTAGTCCCATGACAAAATTCATCGTAATATTATCCAATTTCCACTCAGGTATGGGAATAGGTTGCAATACTCCACCAGGTAGTTGCCTTCTAGCTTTCACTTGTTGGAAAACCATACATCTTGACACAAAATCTGCAATCTCCCTCTTCATGTTGTCCCACCAAAAATGTCCCTTTAAATCACTATACATTTTGGTGCTCCCAGGGTGTATAGTGAAATTGGATCTATCAGAATCATCCAAAAACTCCCTCTTTAAATCAGGTATATCGGGTCACAAAGTCTCCTCCCAAATTTCAAAATAGCATCTTCATACACAATGTCACTCAATTTCCCATCATTCACAACTTTAATCTTCTTTTTCAACTCTTCATCATTGGCCTGAGAACACTTTATCCTTTCTAGTAATGATGGTTTGGAAACCATTTGAAATTTTATTGATGTTTCACCCTCCATGGTGATTCCCATATGCATCATTACCAGATCCATGAAAATTGGATCCCTTTCCACTCTCATCATGTTTAAAACTCCATGATCTTTTCTAGTCAAAGAATCTTCAACCTTATTTGCTTTCCCTGGGTGGTAGTGTATCATGGAATCATAATACTTGAGTAGTGCAAGCCATCCCCATTGGCTCATGTTGAGTTCTTTTTGTGAGAAAATATATTTCAAACTCTTGTGATCGGTATATATCTCACATTTTTCACCATAGGGATAATGTCTCCATATCTTCAAGGCAAAGATTACAGCAGCTAACTCGAGATCATGAGTAGGATAATTCATCTCATAAATTTTTATCTGTCGTAATGCATAGGAAATAAACCTATCATTCTGCATAAGGACACAACCATGTCCTTTCATTGATGCATCACTATAAATAACAAACTCATCATTCCCTGATGGTAGAGTCAATATAGGAGCATTGACTAATCTTCTCTTCAGTTCTTCAAAACATTCTTCACACTCTTTTGTCTAGATAATTTTAACCCCTTTACGTGTGAGCTTCGTTAATGGGTTATCCAATTGGGAAAAATTCTGGACAAAACGTCGATAATAACCCGCCAAACCAATAAAGCTGCGTACCTCTGTTATACTCATCGGTGCTGGCCATTCTTGGATTTACTTGGTCTTAGAAGGATAAACAGAAATTCCATCCTTAGAGACAATATTCCCAAGAAAATAAATCTCATGAAGCCAGAATTCACACATGCTAAACTTCCCATATAATTCATGCCTTCTAAGAGTTTTCAAGATAATGCGCAAGTGATTTTCATGATCTTCGTAGCTTTTAGAGTACCCCAAGATATCATCAATATATACCACCACAAATTCATCATGATATTCCTTGAAAACTCTATTCATTAGATCCTTGAATACATGGGGTGCATTATTCAATCCAAAAGGCATTACCGTAAACTCGTAATGCTCGTATCTTGTTCGAAATGTTGTCTTCGGAATGTCTTCCTTATTCACACACAACTGATGGTATCCAGATCGAAGGTCAATCATTTAAATGTATTGATCTCCATTAAATTGGTCAAATAAATCATCAATGCGAGGTAGGGTATACTTGTTCTTTATTATTATAGCATTGACCTCCCGGTAGTCAACACAAAACCTCATAGGTCCATCTTTCTTCTTCAAAAAAGGATAGGGGCTCCCCATAGAAAAACACTAGGGAGAATAAATCCCTTATTACTCAATTCTTCTAGTTGTTTCTTTAGTTCAACTAATTCCATGGTGGCCATTCTATAAGGGGTCTTCGATATGGGCCTTGATCCAGGAATTAAATCAATGGAAAACTCAACTTCTCATTCTGGAGGATGTCCAGGTTAATCTTCCAGAAACACATCTACATATTCTTTCACAATAGGTACATCCTCTATTTCAACATTTAATTCCTTGCCATTAGTCATTTCATTCTATTCCTCCCCAATAATTTAATTTAGTTGAGCAACTGGGGGTGAATCTAAATAAGAATTAGGTGGTGACGATTCTGCTCTAAAAATAAGGTGTTCATTATCATCATCATCGAAAATCTTAACCTCCTTCTTCTTAAAATAAATCGTTGCATCATAGTCTGAAATCCAATCCGTACCGAGGATTATATCAAACTCAATCATAGGTATGAAAATGAGATCAGCGGATAAAGAACAGTTATCTGCTCTAATGGGGACAGATTCACAAAACATTCCTGCAATAATACCTTCCTTAAGAGTTTTGACTGACAATTCTCTTGTTAAATCAAATTGTAAGTATCTAATTTTCTTAGAAAACTGGGAAGATATGAAACAATGCGATGATCCAGAATCAAATAATGCATTTTCTAAACATGAGGAAACCATTAAATTATCTACCACCACATCTTTCGGAGCTTTAACCTCAGTAGTAGTGATAGCATAAGCAGGGCCTTGATCCCTAGGCATCTTCTAAGGTAAGATCCCCTGACCCTTAGGACATTCATTTTCATAATTCCCCATATCTCTACAATTATATCATTCCACATTGATAGAAACTTTCTTTCCCTTGCAATAATGAGCTTGGTGGCCTTTTTCACCACACTTATAACAGACTCACATTCCCTTCAAGCAAGTACCGGGGTGTTCCTTTCCACATTTACTGCAGGACTGATATTTAACTCTTCCCCTCTTCCCCTAATTTCCATTTCCAGATTGATCAGAAGATCTCTTCTTTTCTTTATTTGCTTTAAAGTCATTAGACTTAGAGAATTCCTTTTCCGTCTTGATAGCACACGAGACAATATCTTCGTATGATGAGAAGGTTTTATGTGACTAATGCTCGACGGAGAAATGTTTTTAACCCATCAAAGAAATGATCAATCTTACATCATGGGTTATGTATATAATCTACAGCATGCCTCGCTAACCTTGTAAAGTTAGCCTCATACTTTGAGACATTCTCATCCTCCTTCTGCCTCAGACTGAGAAATTGCTTTTCTATATCTACTCGATGGTCATGTGGAAAGTATTTTCTATGAAAATTTCCTTAAACACCCTCCATTATATACTTTATACTTCTTCATCTTCCTTTGTGGTTTGAATCAGCGACCACCATTGATCGGCATCTCCAGTGAGGTGGTAGACTGCCATGACAACCTTCTCCCTTTCGCTACTCCCCAAGGCGTGGAATATTTTCTCTAAGGAGTTTATCCATTGCTCAGCTACTAATGGATTTGTACCACCATAAAATTTTGGCAGTTTTTTCCTCATGAAGAGGTCTAACATTGATCCTCCACATTGCGGATCAGAGTGCTCCATACGAGTAAGGTCATTATTCATAACCTGAGTGAGTTTTCCCAGTATGGTAATAAGTTGATCAGCACCAGTTGTATCTCCAGATCCACAATAATTATCTTGAGCGGGAGGGCAATCCCTACACGGAGTGCGTGCATTGATACAGTTTCCATTCCTTCCACTAGGTGCCATTTCTAAATAATGGCATAAACTAGATTAGTTTATGAATCAAAATACATAATTCCACACTTTTAAAATACATAACATAAATTGAACTATTTATGGATATAATCCGTAATCATAAAATTGTTTTCTTTGAGGATGTATATACTCATAAACCTTCATGGTGGTTTGTAAAGAAAATGAAAATTATCCTATAAATATCCCCCTGGAGTGTCGTAACAAATAGTGTAGCAAGGCCCGTTTTCGTGCAACAGTTCTCGTTTGAGTCTAGCTCAAAGTAGTGTTTTCAGGTTTTACCCCTAGGTACATCTGTGCCAGAGCTGCCTCTACCTGCTCGTATCCAGACAGGGATGTATTGCTCGGAAAACCCACAAAATCCCAATAATACCAAAATTCTAGGAAGTTCTTCTCTACTAATCCTCAAAGTCTATATTCGGGCTATGTGCTCTAATCAGAGTTTATCTAAATCTAGCTTCCAAGGTTAGTACTAAACTGCCTCTGATACCAACTATAGTGCCCTGACCCCAGTTACCCGGAGTCGGTGCATTATTGCGTAACATTGGCATGATCACAAAAGGTCAAGTCTCGAAAGACCAATTAGTTTAGTAGCCTTGGAAACACTAGATACATTCATAAATGTGACATTACATCATAAAATGAAAATCTAAAATAACAAAGTCTCCATAGTCCACACTAATATCTTTTTCGGACTATCCCTGCAAGTCATTCATAAAATACTTATTCACATCCTGGAAAATATTAAAACATTGAAAGGGGTGAGCTCAGATGCTTAGTAAGGGTAAAAATATTGCGGAATCTTTCTTCAACAAACATAAACATTTAAGGCAATGTATAACTAAAAAAAGCCTTTTTAAACTTGAACTTCAGCATAATATGGAAAAAATAAAATTAAATAATTCCATTTACTTACACACATGGATATTCTACTAGTCGAATAATTACATGCAATATCAATATCCACTTTCATAATGATGGAATGCATAATGCCAGACTATCATAACAATGTATCCAAGTCCTTGTTCCAAGACTACAAATAAGATTTTTTCAAGGCCTCGTTCAAAGACACTAGTTTGTCTCATGATACCTACTGATGCATCGATGAGATATAGCGGGCTCCACCCGTCACTTATTAAGTCGAATGCATTCCTCGCATGAATAGTTTTAAACATATCATAAACCATAACATAATTGTATCACATAAAACATGCATAAAGGAAACATAACATTTCCACATTTCAATCACAAGATATCAATAAAACACATTGATATAATAAAAAACACTTTCAAAACCATTTTCAATACCAAAATAAAAGGAAATTAAAACTTTGTAATTATTTTTCATTTAAAAAAGTTATGGCTTGTAGAGGAAGCCAGAACTCAAATAATGGTCACAGCGGCAGAGAAGTCATTGTCGCCACATACGTACGGCAAAAAAACATTCCCTTTTCTCATTTCGTAAAACGCTTCATAGAAAAATATTCCTTTTGAATAAAATTAAAATTCAAAGGGGTTTATACACCGTATAAAAGAATGTTGTGTATAAAACCAAATATGCCTCAACGAAAGGAGATTGAGACGAAGTCCCTTAAAAAGATCATTTTTTAAATAAAATAGATCTATTATGTGTATTCACTATAAGTACACATAAATAAAGTACAAATACAATATATGACATAATAATATCATGACATAATTTGAAAGTAAGAGATTAACCCAAGGAATGGAAATTTGGTTAAGAAATTCCCTTACCTCGTGTTCGACTAGACTCGACCATTCTTTAACCTCCTAAATAATAAACTAGAGTTAATTTATAATCACTTAAGAACCTTTTTCAAGTTCATTATTCCTTTTATATCACTTATTACCATGTTATGAACATTATGTAATTATTTATGTTAATAACGATTGTTATGTCTATCTTTGGTACTTGAGTCAAAAATAAACTTATTAAAATTACAAGTTGTTCATGTGGTAAAATATCAAATATATACATAATTATATTCATGATTTAGATATAATATATATCATATATATTCAGTATATACATTCATTTAAAAAATTACATAACATTTAGAGGTAAGAAATGAAATGCACCATTCATGGATACGGTAAGCCGTACGTACGCATGAATGCTACTTTCATTTATATTTCGTATTTAATGGAATAAAGTCACAATGATAAAAAGGTATATTATAATTCAAGTATAATATCATATATAATATCATTTACACCATACATTATTCATCCCACATATGGCATTAACGATTCAAATGACTTTGAGGGGGCGGTAGTCCGCACTTCCTAAAATGAAATTATCTCATTTACCGATAATGAAATCATAAAAGTATACCATAAATGAGAAGTAAATATGCATAAGGAAAATGTAAACATAATTTATATATCATATATGAAAATATTGTTATCACAATGGCTACCATTATAGGTGATAAAAGAATATTGAACAATCATCGTTTCGTGAGGCAGTATTTCGCCACCCACAGAAACAGTATGTTCTTTAAGCATTAGAAGAAGGTGTGTGTAAGTGTAAATCAAATCCTTATAATAAAAACTTCCTAGTATATTTTAGATAATGGTATTGTTATAAAATTAAGGAATAAAAAGATTTTAAGTGGTTGGATAAGAAAAATAAAACAAAATAACATAAGAGAAGACATTACCTTAAAATCAGGTAACACTTTTTTTGATTTGAGCCAAAGGCTTCCTTGGGAAGAATTATGCCCAAAGTGAGGCTTCTAGGAGTAATATAGGGAAGTTGAGAGAGTATTTGGGAAGAGGATTTCCGAGCCAAAAGGCTTTGAAGTTGTGAGTAAGGTGGTAGTGGTGGGGGCCTTTTATAAGAGGAGAGGAGGGGCACTCTTGGAAAGTCATGAAATGTTACTTTATTATATAATGATTTTAGGATTTTAAAGGTCCCACACTTATATATTTCGAGTCTAAGGTGATAAGGGTTCGAAATATACTCATAAAATAGGCTTTTTATCATGTGTAATTCTTAGATTTTACATTATACTTCTATTTTATTAAAATTGTTAATTAATGAGGTAATCGCTGCATCATCATGGTGTCATAAATAATATAATTTATTTACTGTCTAAAATTTATAAACCAAATATAATAATGTATTAAATCTTTCTATTTTTATAATGAATATTTATAGTCAAAAATATGACTTTTATAACCCAATTTTAAAATTGTTTTAGTAAAACAACTTTTGTTTGTGACATTTTTAATTTAACTTTAAATAAAATTTATTTATGTCATTTTCCTACCAAAGTGGCTCTATGGGGTCCCCAAGTTGACCCATGGATTGTCTTGGTCGGCCATGACACATAAAATAGGGGTAGGATAAGTGTAAAGGTATTTTTATATTTTTATAATATCATTTTTACCTTAAATTTCATTAATTACCTTTAATCACGATTAATTAAACTTAAAAGTTACTATTCACAAAAAAAATTATTTTAATCCCATTGAACCAAATTTTACTTTTTAATGACAACAATTTATGTCGGATTTTTGAAAATCAAATCACAGAAGTGGTAATGTTTCATTTAAACGAAAAATCAGTTTTTTTAACTACCACTTAGTGGTTTCACTATTCATCAAAAATTGATGTTTTTCAGAACAATGCCAAAATTTCACCCTAAGCTATAATTGATATTCCGAATTCAAAAATGATGTCATTTTAAAAAATTCCAAACTTATAAGTTTCATTAATTAATTTTATAATTAATTCCCGATGTCGCAACAAATAGTGTGTTTTTAAGAAACAATATATATCAAAAGATTGTCAATTGTTTATGTCCAATTTCAAAGTGATATCAATTTTAATGACCAACATTTGATAAACCGGTAAAAATATATTATAATTACAAATTAAAACCACTAAATAGTATAATTTATCACTATAAATTATTTTGACTAAATAAGTTGTTTTTAAGTATTCTTCGTTATTCATAAAAATTGGAAGTTCTCAGAAAATTACAAAAATTTCAACTTAGGAGAATTTTAATATTCCGAATTCAAAAACTAAGTCCATTTGGAATGTTAAAGATTATAAAATTTCAAAAAGTATGTACTAATATTCCTAACGGCTACTTTGATTGGTTGTGGTTTGTGTTAGAACTTGAAGTTGCGTACATCACATGCTACTGTATTATTCAAAGAGAATTGTACCATGGAAGCTTGGGGTGTTATATTTATACTAATCATGTGATCACTGTTCAACGGATTTATAAGAAACATTTAAAATTCATAATATAAAACCATAGTAGTTGACATTTTATATAAGCATAAGGAGACATTTAATTTGATCAAGAGGTATTTCCATTAATGAAACTTTGGGTCGTTACAACATCCCTATCTAATAATAGCTCATCTAAATACTCCCCTATGAATTAATATGATGTCTCAACCAAAAAGTCTTGTATCTTTGTTCTCATAACAAAACTCTTCTACTAGGTCTCCCCATGATCTTTTCTATGCTAACACTACAATCAAAACAACAGTATAGTCAAAGACATTATAGAATTGTGGAAGGGATGGATGGTAATCCATGGACTAACCCTTTCAAGTATTCCTTCATCGAGATAAACCTTGGTGATAGATTCCCATGTTTCATAAAATGAAATTTATTCAATATAATAGACCCTTGAATGAAAACATTCTGGCCAACCTCAAATTATAGTGGTCAACTACAATGATCGTCATATGATTTCTGCCTGCACTATACGGTCACCAACCATTGCCAGATCAACTGAACCTGTTTAGATATCTCCAATACGTGACTATTTCTAATAAGGGATGACTCACCTTCCCCCAAAAAAACAATGAGTTGAACAGAATAATATACAATGAAGAGCCTCATAAGGTTCCATTATAATCAGTTCCATGATTTTATTATTATATGAAAAGTCCATGAGTTCTATAACATTCATCCTTGAACAACCAATCTCCACAACCAAGGCCTATATAATATCATTCAAAACATGAATTGGCTGCTCAAATTGATCATCATTTTTCTGATGATGGGTTGTTCTTAAAAGAACATTTAATCTAAGGGATTTTTTAATAACTTGATTGATAAAAACACAGTGTAATATAAGGATCTCTATCTAAAAAGATACACCACAGAACAACATTCAACTGACTCACCTCACACACAAAAAAATTTCCCACTTCGTTAACATTGGATGACTCCCTAATTTGTATAAACGTGGGCTACATTAGTCAGTCGGTCCGGAAAAACCCATACAACCCCATTCTTATGCTCCATCGTAGGTAATCCTATCACAAAATACATTGTGAAATCATCAACTTTCCATTCTATAATAGCTAATTGATACAAAATCCCAAAATAACTTTGATGGTTGGATTTCACCTATTGACAAGTGAATCATCTATCCATGATACTTTCTACATACTTTTCCATTCCTTACCACCAGTACTATATAAGTAGTTCATGATACACCATTTTTAAACCAGTATGTACCAACCATCTAGAATCACAAAAAAACCTCATTAGATCCTCACACAAGATCTCAGGAAGCCATACTAGGACATATGAAAGATGATAGTTTCCATTGTTGAAAGAACATCCATATGGAATCTCCCCACCATATTATGTTTTTCTCAAAACTAATCCCTCTTTTTCAAAAAAGCAGTCAACATAAATTTGGTAAAAAAAATGGGTATAAATGATTTAAAAGTAATAGAAACATTCCAATTATATTCTTAGATTCCCATATGAATACCTACATAGAAAGCCATTATCCACTAATCATCGCACGACTACTGTACTTCCACCTTTTGTATCTTTTTGATCAATGATTTGGAAATGAAATTTCCATTTCCTATTGTATAATCCAATTCAATGTTGAAAGAAAATCGACATTGAACCCAGCTCGCCTACCTATAGATATGGTATCCCTGGGAAAATACATACATGAAGGTATGGTGATATTTTTATAGAAAAACCATATCATCCATGAGATGGTATCCCTAACATGTCATGTCATGTACAACTATGGGTAACTTTAGATCATGAGTATGTAAATTCCTCTCATTTCGTATCAGATTCTTGAAGCAATAAGTAACTACACAATCCTTCTACATTAGAACTTATCTAAGTACAAATAATAATGTATCATAGTACAATGTATATAATTTCCCTGCCAAATGTAACATGAGGGTAAGTGTTGAGTTCATCCTACCTTTTAGTTCTTTACTTTTTTTCATGCATCGAAAAAAACATCACTCATTTATTGGTCATCCCTGACATTGGTGATGCTAAACATGAGAAATATTGGATAAAAAATGGTAATATCCTTCTAAAAATAGAAATATAAGTATTTTTATGACTTTCTTGGGATGTTCCCAACATTTCAAAGATGTGAATTTCTCTGGGTCCATTGACACTTCTACCTCTAAGATGACATATCCCAAGAAGTGGATATTATTTACCTAGAAACTACATTTGGTTAGCATGGTGTCATGTTGATGATCTCTCAAGGTACACTTGTTGATGTCAAGGTGTTTGGAATGATATTTTGTTGACTAGGATTAAAGTAAGATTTCATTGAAAAAAAATCCAAAAACAGATCCTTAAAATCATGAGTTTCCATATTATTTATGGTTTTCAATACAACAAGTGCAATAGTTAACACAAACTGAATCACTATGAATTCATATAATCCATACCTGCTCCTATAATTAGTCTAAGATAAGTACAATAGTCTACCATTAATTGATTATTTCTTCATCTAAAATCAATATTTGAAAATATCATATCCCCAATCAACTAATCAAAAAATAACATCAATGTGTGGAAGAGGATACCAATTTTTGGCAATAATCTTATTCATCCTCTAATAATCGACAAATAAACACATAGATCCATTATCCATTTTGGTAAAGAGGACTATTAAACAGTAGGAATTTTACTCATACATATGAATCCTTTTCATTTTAGATATTCGAACAGAAATTTCAACTCTTAGAGCACCTCTAGTTTCATTTGGTAAGGTGGGATAGAAACTAGTTCTGCTCCATGTACCAACTCGATCATTAAAATGAACTCTCCCTTGGGATGTATGACATAGAACGTGTTAGGGAAATCAAAAAAGTAATTTTCTAACACTAATGAAAATTAATCCTACTACATTTCACCATTATGTATACCATAACCCGTGATTTGAGCTATAAGACAATCTAATCTGCATTGAATTAGTCCCACATGACCAGCCTAAAGTTCTCACTCACCCTGGTGAGAATAAATGGTTCCTTCAATATATAGGAATGTAACCATCCTCCTATTATAGTTGATATTATCATGGTATTGAAATATATAATCCATACTACAAATTAAGTCAAATATTATCATTTTTAACTCGAATGGTTCCCAAAAGAATTGGATACCACTAATTTTTTGAGAATTATTTTTGCAACATTTGATATATTTTACCACACATCCAATGAAATGTAAATGGTTTAAAACCAACCAATAATTCCACTTCAAAGACCAATTTTTTTTAAAAAATATCACATAGAAATCAATGTGATTTTCTGGTATCAATCTAATCACAAGATATGGTAAATGATACAAGAATCATACCTCGGATGGTAGTCGGTATTGTATCAACATTATATGGAGTATTCTTTATAATGTGAAACTAACATACCCTCTACAAAGGGATTCAATCTGACAACAATGATCTATTTCCCACTTTTGGAACATCTTCTCATTCATTGGCATACTCAACCCCATGCCTTGGCTTGAAATGCATGTGGAACTCTAACTACTAACCTACTGAGTGGTTACTAAGACCCTTCCTGACTCTAGACTTTTCCTGATCTTATAAAAATTGTCTACATCCAAATTATTGAAATGAAACTATGAAAATGACCCATTCTTCCTCTGATACAACACTAAATTGTGATATAAACAAATTTTTAGTCCATGTGACCAAAAATTCCACACTGATTGCAGTGAAATGAAACATAATCATGAGATGTTTTTTCACTACCATAACTGCTCTACCAACTACTTCTTTGGAAAAAAATATCATAATAAATATTCATTTTACTCAAATAAGAACTCCCATATTGGCATACTTAAATAAAGTGACCACTACTCAGGGCCTCTATCCAATTCCCTTCCGTAATGTGATTTTGATTCGACATGTCTTCAAAGATGCTTAAATGGAAAACATTTAAAAATGACCTAGTCTCAAAACAGAGTCTATCCTATAAACATGTCACCATTTAGATATCATATCATACCAAAGTTGGAATAATGTAGTGATGATCGGTAAATTTTTTATCATAGTCCTGTAATGACATACCCTTCTACATCTGATGCATGAAATCATGATATTTTTCACCCCTTAGGGTTTAATGAATAAAATGGATTTGTAACTTCATATCAATGTACATCAATGATAGTCCATCCTACTTCCCAAATCCTTCAAAAATATCACACCAATGATTGTTAGTTCCATGGTGAATATATGCATGGAGATACACACTCCTTTATGTGGGGATCTTGAGATACATGAAGATTGTATATAATAATTCAATGCAGAACTTATATAATTTGGTTTTCCTTCTCGATTAAACACCACTAGATATTGAAGATAAAATTGTATTTTCAGATTGGAAATTGAAGGAATGGTACAAGGAGTCTCTTATTCTATTGATCACATTACCAAAGGGATGTTATCAAAATATGAACATTAAACTTCTCATTAGGATCTACAAGATGTTATGTTTTCTCTAGGTTAGCAGCATGCTACTTCCCATTCTCTTGATGCACATGTAGAATATGATGAGGTGGAATTTTTTGTACAAGAATAATACACACCTCAGTGAATTGTCTAGCAATAAGTTCAACCTATTGGGTAGCTTTAACAGATAACCACTAACACATGGTCTCTATATATATGGATTCCTGGTATATTAGCATGAAATAATAGAAAATTTTATTTATCTGGTGAACCAAATATCCCATATTATAGTTTAACAAAAATTTATATATCATATAAAAAAATAAATTTCCCCAATATTGAACAATGAATTCCCATATATCCCTATGTGCCTATTTTTATTTATGGATTCACATTTCAAGCCATACTAGGCCACAAGTAAAAAACTCATGAAATAATAACATCATAAAACAATTAATCGTAGAACATGTAAATCATCAAAGGTGATGTACCATAAATATTAACAAGAACACATCACAAATAACAATTACATCCCAAGGTACATAATGATTTCATCATATGAGTTTTATCTACTACCATGCAGAAGCTCATTACCATGTTTCCACCAATCTTTTTCTAAATTATACTTCTCATAAATAGTAAACATAATGAAAATAAAACCGTATAATTCAATGTCACTTTGTAACATACACCAATATGAAACTCTCTCACATGTCTATAAAGGGTTGTTTATGGGACCTCTTGTTCACCACCCTATATACTAGAGGCTATCAAGTAATAATGGTGGTATGGATATTATAGTGCGGATACAATACCCCTTGGAATGAAGTGTCATAGTAGAAGAAAATATTCATAATAAAACTAAAAAAAATCAGAGTAAAATAATATAGAATAAGAGAATAATATCCAGTTGAATAAGTAAAAAATAATAAAGAAATTGTAATGAAATTTTAGTATGTAACTACATTCCATTCTAGAAAAATACATTAAAAAGAATAAAACACAGAAATAATAGACTCATTGTCCCGATTTCGGAGACCTATGTCATTCCCATCTATAAAATCTTTCCCAATAGTGAACAAGAAATCAACAGAATGTTCATTTACCCATGTAAAAACATTAATCCATATAATCTTCTCATGTTCCAAATGTTATCCTGAATATGGTGTGATTAAATCTCATTATATTGATACTGTAATGTCTAAAAAAATATGACTAAAATTAATTATATACATCCTTGTGATAAAACATTGTTTTAATTAATTCAACAAATAAAAAAAATACAATTACAACATGCATCTCCTATCTTCTATAATATCTCTTGGCATGTCTTAAAACCATTGCAACTACAACCAAATAACTATTGTAAACAATTTGTTTCGGCACCATGATGGAATAACACTTAGAATCTCTCAAAACAATGACAAACACCCCTATATTACCACAATATGTCACAAAATAAAATCTAGGTCAAATCCCTAAAAGCATTTTAGCATTGGATTGGGTATAGACAACTCTCAATAAGCATGACATCATGGACTAGGCCGAGCCCGCTCATTATCTTGTTTATATCATATATGCTTTAATGTTTCTGGTCATAGACCATTATATAATAATCATAAAATTTAAAAAATTTCCTACCATATGTAATGGATATCACATTATCACATTATAAATATCAATGGTTAATTAGGAAAATTACCATGATTGTTTTGTATGACACCTGCCAATTTAATACAAATTTTGTAAAAAATTATATCAGTATTAAATAATCCTAAACATAGGGATTATATAATATGAAATCACCCTAGAAATAATATCATGATAAAAATACATTAATCTATTTCTAAATTAATTTATATTCAGTTAATTTTGATGAATACTATGTTTTCTCTATCATATTATTTTATAACATGGGAATTATCAAATCATAGGGAAATATTTAAACACTGACCTTTAACTAATGATCCAACAACAATTCAAATAACCAACTCTCATAGGGAAGAAGGTAAAAATAATTTTAAAATGATTCATAGATGGTGATTGATCAAGATCAAATCTAATAAATCAATTGGATAATGGACTTCACTATAACTATTGGAGACCCAATAGGAAGAACGAAGAACCAATTCCAATGGAACTTACTGGGGTTTTATAACACACACAAGACATCTGTATGAGAGGTCAATACTCTAAAATTTATCATAGAATTCCCTGGGGTCAATAGAAGAAGAGCTTCAGTTGAATAATAGTGAATTTCCGCCATATAGTATGTTTAAAATAGAATGTTTGGAATTTATAATTTGTGTAATGTGATTACAGTCCATTTCATTTTTTTAATGGTATTATCCAAAAAACCCATCATTTTGGGTTTTTTATTAAAATTCTTGAACAAATAATTGACACTTATCCCATTTACATGATGTGTAAATGTTTTAAAGTTTTTTTATCCCACTTTCGTTTTAAATAATCCTAACCCACTTATATTCTTATCAACTTACAAAGAACCCAAATAATCAGTTAAACCATTCTATTCTAGACTGTATTAATTAAATTTATCACACATCCCCGATCATTAAGTCATTTTCCCCAAAAATGGATCAATTTTTCCAAACAAGACTTTTCTACCAAGGATTAATAAAGAACATAGAGAGATACATACGAAGAAAAATATCAGATCTTACACAATTACTAGAGTGTCTATAAAGAGGTGATAGTTGGGATATTATTCCATATTGTGATGGTAAGAGTAATAATGTTCGATAGAATATAATAATGAGAAAAATGGAAAGGCCATAAGATTATTAGACCAGTAACCCTTTATAGAGGAGTTAACTACATTTAATAGTGAAATCTAAAATATATAAAAATAGTTATAATCAATAGAAACCACATAAATTTTGTAGAATAAAAAACAAAATTTAGATAAGAATTCATAAACATGTGTTTATTAATGAAAATAATCAAACATGTTGGCCCATGGATGACCCCAATACATACATATATAACTATAATGATACACAAGAACTGATAGAAAAAATAAAAAACCAGTTGATGTAGCAGCATCCAATTCCCCTATCATCCATCCAATGCAAGAAACACGACATGGTCACTAATTTACTACTCATAAGACTGATCCATTACATTATTACCTAATCATAAAATCTATATGAGTCCAAATTATCATGTATAGTTTGTGAGAATAATATTAGTAATCCACCAACAATGTGGGTATTTCCTACATAAATTAAAAATAATGTGTACCTAAAAATATATAAAACAACACATGAACGTATTATAGAATGGGCTACTTCCCTTTTCACAACATCAAAATGATGATGTCACCTGTTTCCACCATTTCTGGTATCTATGTGCCTGAGTTATGAGTAGGAGATTAGTCAATAACCTCCAGTAAATTTACATTGACACCTAATGAAAACTGAAACATCATATCCAAAAATAGTTACTGAGGTCCTAAAGGCACACCCAATTATTAGTTCTTAGTCCCTCATATCCCTACATAAAAGATGACATCCATTCGAAGCTAGAAATATTGAGGCACGGTTATGTATATTCTCGTAATATGAATCACTATTTTCTAAACATCTAAAATCTCGAGATATAAAGATATATTTCCTCCCACAAAATCACCACCAAATGACCTCTAATATAGAAATAATCTTACCCCAACTAAAGGATCAACACCATAAAATTATGGATCATCAACATACATGTGTCTTTTCAACAATAAGAACCTACAACCATAGTTATGGTTGAAACCATCCTATGCTACATCTAATATAGGCTTTTACCCACATGAATGGTCAACCCCACATCTTCATTAGAGTCTTATCTATGTGAACGTGACTCCAACAGAAAATTATCCAATTACTATGAGCAGAAATCATATACATAGTAACTAATACACATCATCTTGAAAAATTGTTCCCCTATGACTGTGTCACTCAATTTTATGTTCAAAACCTTCCAATATCTCATAGTTCATAACTATAACCTGATGTTTATGCTTACTAAATCTAAATACCATGTAACCCAACAAATGATCAATATCACCCAATGTATCCAGTCAACACCGAACATAATAATGAACACATCTTCAAGAATGGTGGTCCAAACTACTTAAATCCTTGGACCATGGTCTTCCCATTCCCATGGAACCATCACAAGATATAAATTATAATAAAAAAAAAAATTTAAAAATGGGTAATAACCTAGCCTAATCTTCCAATGGTCCAAATTATCTAACAAGGCATAAACCATTTTTAGTTGTTGATGATCATTCCTATATTCATATCAAATGAAAAGTTAAATTTAATTATAATTAATCATTAATTTTATAGGATGTCGATTGGAATACCCAATGTTTCAGTCAAGAAAACACTATCCAAACATGTTTAAAAAGAGTGTATGTTTGTAACTACCTACCTCGTGTCTGTAGTCACACTCTGATCTTGTATTGGCCTCAAACTCGATACAATTCAAATTAAATAAATGATTAAGACAAACACAATAAAAATATGTTGAAATTTCTAGCAGAAATTTTGGTCTTCCTATGGTGAGATCAAATTAGTTAAGAAGAATGAGGGTCAAATCATTTATTGGGGCAGTTTTGGCACACCCTGTATTGATCAATTTGTTGCTAAGAATAAGGAGTTGGAACAAAGACTGATGGGAAAAAATGGTAGGTGAGCCCCCTTATGCATGCGCGGGTGGGGAAGAAAAGAGACGGAAATAAATTAGTAAGCATAGCGTGATATTTTGGAAATTTTACCCAAATTTAATATCCCACATAGTTGGGCTACATGGTTTTGCTAGTTTTTCACCAACCATGTAGACCACACTACATATAAACCCCACCATGCATAGTTTTCCAATAGTGTTTGAAAAATAATGCACAAATAAAGAGTGATCCTATACTAAAAACTGAAGACCTGGTTGAATGGTTGTGCTTTACCACCCACACTATTTTTTAAATTGTGCACAGAGCCAATTGAGGGAATGCTATTTTTATCTGGGTGGCTGCATAGTTTTTCCAATCCATCCACCTCTTTCTACACTTTTCCGAAACAAGTTTTTTTGGGCCAGACTATCTTGAAACCCATATAAAATCATGAGGAAAATTAAGATGAATTAAAATAATATATAAAATGCCTTGGGTAAAAGGATCTCTCATTAATATCATCTAAATACTAGGAAAGTGTTTGGTATGATCCCCAAACATTGAAAATTAAAACATGTTATGGAATTTGACCCACTCCAAAAAAATAATGACATTACAATCTCCCCTATTTAATATTGATCAACATTGAACTATATAGAATCACCCAAATATGCTTCCCAATGTACCCATAAAATTTAAAAATATGTTGGTTAACTGTAGTTTTCATTCAATGGTCTAACATATCAATTCCCTCTTAACTTTATGAGTTACCTACCCTGGTCACTTTCTAACCCAAAATGGATATAATCCAACAGTCCACCAACCATCCCCATACCTAGAAGACCTCCAATTATATATCATTACCCCATCACCTTATCTGTTTCTGAAAGCATTCCATGTTTCAAACCCAACACCAATCTAGTTCTACATCTCATCAGATGCTTTACCTTTCCCTTGTCGTACATGGTGCTTATGAGGTCATGTATCTCATCAGATTCCCTACAGTGTTGCACCCGCCACCAGCCACTGACCACACTACTGGGTCCCACTATCTCTACCACAACCATTGCATGCAGCTAAATCATAACTACCTACTACTGGTACTACTCCCAGACCAACATTGGATCCATGAGTTTTCTTTAGTCCCTAACTATCAGTTATTTGAGAAGGCCTCGTCTAGAACATTTGAGATGCCCGACCTGGCAGCATGCTTGAAATTTTTTCAGTGCTAGATAAAAATGTGGTAATAAATTTCATCGATACCCAAGCATGAATAACACTAATGAAAACTCATTCCATGTGGTTTACATTAGTCTCTGTCTTAAACACCCTATTTAGAAAAATCTTAGCCTCTCATCCTACTATCTAGTGCATCATTACTGAAATAACTTGAAGCAGCCACCCACCTAAAATAGAACCACTCTATTAAATTACCCATACCTATGAGTTCATGATTAACTAAATTCAGTAATTAGGATAACTTATTGATTTTTACCAACACTAGAATGAAATATTATAGACATTACTCAGACTCCTCACCAATGAGGGGTCTTCTCTCACCATACCAAGTGAGAAATTTGAAAACTCGGTGAATGTTGTAGTAGAGTGCCTGATGAATATGTGTCCCTACTGTAGGATTAATAACTCATGATATCTATATAACTTATATATATATTATTATAATTTATTGATTAATATATCCAAAAAATAATTCTCGGAAAGTCTGTTGTTTCGGGCCACCCAAGACTGCACATCCCACCAGTTCATTTTTAGTTTTATGAGAATATACATCAACATCATGTCCTTCTAGCATACGTTTATCTCAAGAATCATAAATATATTATTCATTGACTCGATCCACTTATTAGAAACATATGGTCCACCATAACAATAAAATAGTGGTGGTTGATGAGACTACATCTCCCGATTCATGTATTCTCTAGAGGGATCTGATTCCTATATTGCATTGTCATTGTATTGGAGGAAATGAACCTAGAACAATATGAGCTAATCATCAGTCTGTGGCCCAAAATTTGTCAAATAAGTTGGTTGTCCCAACCTATAATAGAGATTATATCATTTCCTCATGATATGTCTGACCATCTGGGGCCACATCCGGACTGCCATTAGCCTTAACCTATGCTCGCTCATGCGACACCAAATCATCACCATCCAGACAATCTATCAAAATCCTTTTGAAGGAATCATGCTTAATACAAATAACATGTCTAGATAAAAAATTTAATATAATATATATGTTTAATTTATATAGGGAATGTTGTGAAAGGAAAAACAATCTGACTACCCTTACTCTGAACCATCGCAACCATGCATTACGACATCCAGCCTCATGGCCCCTTACGTACCCCTATCAATGCCAGATATCATATATAAATAAATCATCATTACCACTCACCTTCTCAAATAAAATTTGAGAATCACATATTGATCTCATATATATATATCAATGATTCCACTAAATAATACTATGCAAGAAAATAATTTTTAGCCTTATTTATTGAAAGAATAGGCATCTCATCCCTGAACGTTATCCCTTACTTATACTATCAGAGTCATGACCACACTCACACACACACTCATATATATATATATATATCACATATCAAATATGATATAGATCTCATTATAACCACATGCCATGGTAGGCTGGGCTAGATTCTACCAATGAAGACTATGCTGGGAAACATTGTTTAGAATCCATTATTTCCAATTTTGACAACCCACCCCATCTTATCATAATATAGGATCCCAATTATGATCACAATAAATTTATCATAGGAAGACACCCACACACACACACACATATATATATATATATCAAATCTTTTTTTCTAATTTGGAAAGCATAATAAGTTATCCCTTGTCATACTGGGCCAAGGGTCCAAATTCCTCCCTTTCCCTATCGGGACAAGGGTTTCATACCATCATAGACAAAAATCTAAAACCATGTCTAGAAATCTCGGTGGATATTAAGTAAAATGAAAAAATGATTAACTATAACAACAAATCCCACCCAAAAAAACTAGTTTTCCCCATATTCACGAGGCTACAGGAACCCAAACAAGAGCATTGAACCTAGTTATGTAATTACCCTAAAATCTAGTCAACCATAACCCAAATAGTAAGACCAAATATAAATTTAGAACAAATAGTAGTCTGAAGAAAACATATTCTATTTCCCATTCATTAACAGTTATGATAAAATATGAATCACCTTGACCCGTCTTTCCACCAAAATAGTGCTTACGGATAGTTGACCACTATGCCTTAAGCTAACCAACCCATACGCCAAAGGATTGAAATTATAATTGAGGGAGTGTTGTGGTGATAATGGAAAGAATATACCCTCTAATGATGGTAGTATTAATATTTGTCTATATAATATAATCTGAGTGGAAAAGAACAGCCATTAGATGACAAGATCCATATACTATCATAGACGATGCAATAAAATACAACAATGGAGGAAAAAGTTACATCAACAATAATAATAAGAATACTCAACATAACATTTTTAGAATTATACAAAAACTGTGGCTATTCATGAATAATTGTGTAGTGATACAATACCATAAGCATCCAATAGACCACTACAATACATACATATAAAATCATTCTCATAATAAAACAACGGAGACTCATAATTAAAGTCTACTTGATGAAAGAAAATCCAATTTCCCTACCATCTATACTGTAATAGTAAAATAACTAGATAACTGAATTCCATATCTTGATCCATAATGCTTACCTGATCAAAGAAGCATAATGTATACATGAATCTTGAAGATCCCATGTATTATGTAAGAAAAATAAAATAATCATATCACCAATGTGTTCATAGGTATCATATGAGATAAAGGAAATGAATCTAAAAATAAAATATTACCAACACATCCTATAAAACAACCTACCTCCCTTATGCTCAATAACTTTATGGAATCAATATCATACTTTATCCATAACTGGTATATACATGCATGATTAATGAGCAGAAGATCCGTCAAGAATGTACAGAATAAGGTATATCCACGCCTCATGTAAACCAACACCTCATGTTTGAAACAATTAATTGGTGTCCTGAAGGAATTCCCAAAATGAGTAACTCATCCCTCATACCCTTACTTTTAAGATCCTATCAGCTCCAAGGCCAACATCACTAGGAACAATGATGTATCAACTCCAAATAATACTCATCATGGCTTAATATCCATCATCATAAGGAATGGTTCTATCTGTCATCCAAGATACTCCAGACCCAGTGAATTTAAGTACAATGATCTGTAACCCCCTATTGATGATATCCGCACAATCAACCAATTGATCTTCACCATCCACTTGGATTTATATGGAAGGAACCTCCAACCATATTGATGGTCGATACCATCCTAAGAAACATCTAATGGTGGCATCTACCTACATGAGTGGTTGACACCACCTCATCATAAGAGTCCTATCTATGTGCACACAACACCAATTGTGCATCGACCAATCAAGGAGAGAGGTATTCTCCAAATAGTCACAAAGACACATAATCCTAAAACCTCATGAACATATGATCATGTCTCTCAATCTGATGGTCGGTAGTATCAAATATCACATGGCCCATGAGAATCACATTACATTTATGATGCCTTAATCTGATGACCACATCTACCAACATGTGTTAAATAACTCACAAGGTATTAGGGCCTCACCCAATATGACTACCATCATCACCTAAATCCACATGTTCATTTCCACCTCAATTATATGGAAAATCTTTTCGCATCCCCCTATAATATTAATAAGAAACATATTATAAGAAATATATTTTAATAAATGAATAAGACCCCCTCCTAGTATTCCTTTTCTCTAAATTATCTCTCATAGATTTAACCATTTTTTTTCAAGAATGCACATTTTTATAGACATCTCAAATGATCTATTTAATTAATATAACAAAAATAATTAAATTTAGAGTGTATCACTAAGACTACCTAAGGGTGTACTCAAGAAGGAACCTCCAAAACATGAGTGAAATAAAGATAAAGCTAGGAGTCACCTATATTGTGATGGTATAAACTAACTCTTCCGATAGCAGCATCTAACTCATGATGGTTCATAATAAGTAATCATTTTTGATGAATGCCATGAAAATATGTCATATGTTCACTTACAAATTTATATCTCATTATATATTGAATAAATTAGATAAAAAGTAAAATAACCAAAACGATTAACAAATTGGTTCCATTTCTTTATGGATGACTAATATGGTGCTCAGATAAAGGATGTAGCTCAAACCCAAAGCAGACAGAACATGGTTTTAGAACCACCCTATATACATGTTGGAGGAGAAGAAAATAGGATGAAGTAAATTAATAAGGTTGGAGGGTCATTTTTTACATCACTAAACATCAATGAATTGAACTATTTGGATACACATTTTGGATAATTGGGCATCAACTATGCAGATCCCACTACATTGAAACCAAAACACACACGATTGGGAGTCATTTTTCCAAAAATTGTAAAAAAATTTTGTGCACCTCTAATAAATATTTTAGACATGGATTCATTGACGTGTGCCCTCTCTTGAAATTTTTTTCCTTGGATATAGACAAGGGAGGATAACATGGATTCACCTGGAAGGCTACATGGTGTGTCGAAACTGTGAACCATTGTCAATACTTTCCCAAAACAGTGTTTCTAAGGCCTGATGCTCAAAAAACAAATACAAAACCTTTAATAAAAATTAAAAACTCTAAAAACATATAACGAAAAGTCCTTGAGTCCAATAAACTCTTGTATTTATTTTCTTAATGTTAATTAAAAATGGTTAAACCTCCAAAATATAAAATTCCTAAAATGTTTTGGAATTCAAACCACTCTTAATCACAGAACATTGGACAATATTTTTTTTCCAATTTTTGGAAAATGCTCAAAGTTTGATAAAGCATAATTCTAACGTAATTGTTCTATAATGATAATAAAACATCCATTGATGATATTTTGTGACATGTAACTGTTAACTTCATGAAATGATTTGAAATAATGAGTTACTCCTCTCAATGTAGTTTAAATATGTTATTTATGGAATGTGTTTCTAGAATAAAATCACTTTATTTGGTTTTAGGGTTATGTATTTTGTGTCAGAAAAGGGTTTAGTATTTTTGATGATTAATTTTGTAATCTGTTTGAATATGGATGAAATATGTTTTGTGAAAACCCTATGTAGTTGTCTAAGGAATAATTTTTATATATTTGATAATATCTAGAACTTTTGGTAATAGAAATTATTATTAGTTCTAATTGAAATTAAATCACAGACCAGGTACTGACATGTGTATACATATATTGAACATTTTTACAAGAGGTAATCACCCTAATAAATTTATTTCCATTGTCAAATTAATTTTCACTCTACTTCATTATGAGGGGACCAAAAATAGTACACCTTTGTGGACAACCCAATGGGAGGTGACTGGTATGATCACATTCTGTTTACATTCCATTTTTAAGGATATATTATATTAGTTAATTTTTTAGGTAATATGAGAGAATAACAAATAGAAACCTTTATTGAACCAATATTGATTCAGATTTAACTAAAATATATGATAATACTTTTAAGAGTAATATATTTTGATGTTTTATGTTTCATGTAACTATATTTCAATAACCATATTATGGTGTTAATTTTTTATCTATAAATATTACCTCCTTTTGTTTTAATAAATAGATCGATATGGGAGGAACAAAGTGAATAATTGATGTAATGTACATTGAAGTAATTTTTTAATAAGATGGAAAATATAGATGAAATATGTGTAAAAAATATTTCTATTATTCTCACTATATTATCTCATGTTATGAATAATAAAATAATTTTTTACAAACATCCAAACTCACGAATGATGATAATAAAATTGTTTCATAGAATATTTGGTGAGGAAGATGATGATGGAAAGAAGACTCCACATAATAGATGTAAAAAATATTGTTAGAAGAACACAATGCAATGTATCAAAGGAACGTTAAAAATTTTTTAAGTGTGGACTGATTTTAATATATATCCCCTAATTTCAAAAGTTTCTAATATAAAGTAAAAAAATATCTTCAATACAAAAAAAAATACAAAAGTTACACCAAGGAACTATAAATATATTGAGATTAAACATTATGTAGATTAATAATACAACTTGAGGTATTATAAGAATTACTGTTATCATAATCCTAAAAACCCAATGTAATAAGGTTATACCTGTATGTTCACATCTACTAAAGTGGATTATGAGACATAATGCACCCCTATCTCCCACTTTATCTTTGCAGATGAATTATTAGTTGATGTTATTGTGTATCATGGATGTATTTTTAAAACATTAAATCACCACCCTGATGATATGAAATATAATAAAATGTTATTGGGTTATTTTTCCCATTTTAAAATTTGTGGGATCCTTTCATGATGAAATATTGATTTCTTAAATTTATATGAATTCTAATTGATTTTATAAAGAGATTACTCCACTAAACATAGATGAAATAACTATTTGGTATTAGGATATATGATTTCATTTCAATATACAGATGTCTATGAAATCATGGACTACATTGAACACCAATTAAATGAAAATTATATATTATGGGCCCTGATCTTGAATATTTACATACTCTTTTCTCAAGTGGTTGGAGAAAAAACTCAAAAGTAGGGATAATTCTATTATTAGAAAAATATTTCTTTCCTATGTTGGTAATATTTATATATCTCTTAAAAAATACATAGGGTCATGAGTATCATTTATATACCCCTAGATATCTTTATTATCATGTTATAATTAAAATTATAATGATGCAATTTATTCAAGGGGGAAATGTAACACAATGATATTTTAGAATATATTTTCCACTACGGAAACATTTTATTGATAGATTTATTATCACATAACCTCAAAAATAATGATCTACAATAAACCGGAAGAATATTATTTTCCAAATTTGAAATTAAAAAACCTACCTTAAATAAATATATATTAATATATTAAAATTTCATATGATATTTTATTATTAGATCATAACATTTGAGAATGAAATTTTTCAATAACAGTTGGCATTATTTAAAATTTTAATTTACGTATAAAAGTTAAAAAATTAAGTTTTACAATATTAATTTATAAAATAATATAATTTTTGAATTCAACATATCTATATTAATATGTCATTAATTTTTTTTATATTTTTATTAAATAAATTATTTTAAGGTGAAGTGATAATGATATAAATTTACGAACTCATAATTTTTATGACGATATTTATAATTACAAATAAAAAATTTCAAATTATTTTTTAATTATAATATATATATATAAATACTAAGTAAAAATAAATACTTTTAAATAAAATATTAAATTTATACATCATAAGTTTCATCTTTTATATGCATAAGTATTATTTTTCAATGAATGAAAATTATTTTTCCTTTTCTTTTAATTAATTATTATTCTAAAAAATTTATATTTTAAAATTATTTAAAAGAAATAATAATTTTATTTTTTTAATTGTAAAATAAAAATTAATAATTAAATGAACAATTATTGATAATTGTATCCTAAATATTAATGCGTACCATAAAATTTACTTTTTTTTAAAAAATAGGGGTTTGCTTGTAAAATGTTCTAATGTTTAAATTCATATTCCTTATATAAATAAATTTAAGTGATTAAACTAAACCCGTATTTGAAATAATTAAGCATAAATTATTTAATATGAAACACTTTATTTGTATAAAAATACAAGTTACTTTGGAAAAACTATTGATCATTGTAAACTCTAAAAGGAGTAAAAAGAGATAATAAAAAGGATAAAAGACCTATCATGATTAAAAAAAGATTCTAAAAGATTATATTTGGCCAAGATAGTCAAAATAAATTTATTCCCTTAATTTTTTTTCCTTTTGGAATCTTTTTTTTCATGTGAAACATGTGAAAACTTATTACTAAGTTAAAATATTTACAAATAATGTGATTCTCAACACCTCTTAAAGTTTCCTATCTCGACCCCTTTAAGACCACCCATGTTTTAGGTTTCCTAAAAAAAATCAACAAAATATCTTTCCAATATATCCCCATTACACATAATTAATCTTTTTTCAAATTGAATTTATCTTAAGCCCTCCATTTCTAAAGAGTCCTCCAACGGGAAACTCGTGTCCTCAATTTCATTCATAATCATTTCATAAATTGATTTATTTTTCTTTCTACATAAAAATATATAAATTTATCACTCTATTATAGTGACATAATTATTATTCATATACATAACATTATAATTCAATATGACTAATTTTTAACCACCTTTCCCATTTTATATTAAGAAAAACGAAAACATCATTTGTGTGTGTGTGGACTACCGCCCCAACAAAGTAACATATCTCATTTTACATCTAGGTTTTTTATGATTTATAAAACTCTAATAAAATATGTATCATAGATTTATAATTATTTAAAAAAATACTTATTATTATATTTAATTATATCATTAAAATATAATCAACTTTAATATTCATAGTCATCCATTTAGTATGGTATGTTCATGTTTAGGTTAGTCGAACCACATTCCTAATAAATTATGTTAAATAATATCAAGGATGACTATAAGAAAAAAAAACTACTTACAATATATGATATAAATAATTAATTTATAAATTCCTTCTATCTTATTAATAGGGACATTAATATTTAACTCATTAAATACAATATTATGGTTTTTTCATTAAAAATAACCAAAACATTCTCATCCCCAATTTCATTTTATTAAAATTGTCCAAAACTACCATAAGATGAAATTATAACAATATAAAGATTTATTATGAATAAATTCTTGTATATTTTATGAATTCTAGTTTTTGGAATGTTGGTGAGGAATTAATAACCACAAATCTATTACTACCAATGTAAAACATAACAAAAATACTCACAACCGATATTATAAATAGATAATAAATAACTAATATGCATGAATAAAGTAATTATAAATAAAACTTTTTTAAAAATTAGATATGAATTAGTGTATATAATTGTTTTTTTTTAAATATATAATTTTTAGACAAGATATTCATATTCTTTAGTGGGTGTTAGGAATTATAAAATTGGGTTCTTTGTTTGAAATTTAATTTCCTGATACATATTTCATATTGTCCACAATGATTATATTGAAATTTTAGGATTAATACCTTATAAATATCAGATACCAAATTCATTTAGTTCTTGGATTTTAAATATACATGTCATTATCTTTATTTACATTTCCTTCGATTCAAAATATACATATATTTTAAGGGTTTTGGTTAACTCAAATCCCATAATTTTGTTGTATTGATTATTCGGGAACTTCTTTCATACATGAATTTTTTTTCAACCATATGATTTTATTTCAGGGTGAATACACTTTCTATATATTTAATATTCACTTCTTCAAAAAATATGTTTATATGGTGAATTTATACCCTATAAATGTATATTATTGTGGAGAATAATTCTCATTTTCTTTAATAATGATTCCCCATACTTGTACATGAATTTAGTTCAGGATTACAATTATATATATATATTTAACCCCAATTACCTTTTATATCATGTTGAAATCAATATTCACTTATACACTATTAAGAACTGTATTTCCTAACACATTTTTTAATTTTGTTTTTCATCAAAGGAATTCGAAATCATTCCAAAAGATTTTCCACAATTCAAAATAAAATTATTTATATTCCACTAAAAATTACTTTAGATAAAATTTATAAAATTATAATGATCTATTATTGATGTTTATTTTAAAACATATGTATTTTAAAACCCATTAACTCCACCATTTTGAATCATTTTATCCCTTTTGAGGCTCAATTATTTAATATTCATTTTAAAAGTAATAATTTTTAAAAAAAATTCCCATTATATTTTCAAACATTTATTGGATTCCAAGGATCCATAATTATATATTCTTTTTAAAGGGAATCTTTTTCAACATCTTTTTTCAAAATGTTTTTGAAAAATATATCTACTTTAAAATGATAAATATTGATATTTCATTATGAATATTGATAATAAAAATGAAAATTTGTGGATTTATCAGAAGTGATCTTCTAAAAAATGATAATTCACTGGGACTCATGACATCATCTCATATGTCAATATTAAATAATTTACAACACAAACAATATTTTTGATCGAACTTCTATTTTTTTATAGAATCTTTGATTTTTGTATAACCTATTTTTATATCAATGGGTTGTTTATAAAGTGAATAATTATTTCTCTCATCAGTCATGTATATATATAAATGACTAATGTGTGGTGTAAATTATTTACATCTACTGGATTGATTAAATATTAATAATTCATGAGATAATAATGTGTATTAAGTGTTTATTCTCACACAATATGGGATTTAGAATGTGATATATGCTCCACTATGTTATGACAATTAGGTAGGGATTCCTACTCCACTATATTTATACAAATCATGTTCTCATTTATGACACACTATGGTAATCAGGTAGTAATTACTAATACAAAATGACTTCAATAAAATATCAATTATTTTTTAATTTGTAACCATATGTCAGTTCCATTGTTTAATTTTATTATTAATTTCATTTGAATTACATATATGTATAGCTGTGATTATGCTCCATGTGTTTTTTACATTCTCTCAGGTTTCTATGGCATTATTACATGGTATATGTTTTCCATTTTGATATTACATGTTTTTTCATGTATTATGAACAAATCATTTTATTCCATGTTAATTTTAATATGATAAATCTCAGTGGTATTATTTTTTAACTATCTTATGATATGACCCATGATGACATTTTGATGAATTTTCCCTTTACTAAGTTTATAATATATGCCATTTATTATGTTTCTAACCACCAGATTATGAAAACATATAAAAAAATATAAGAGGTCAATAAGTTATTTTATTTTTGTTCAATTTTCAAAAAATGATCATTACTTTTTTTAATATAAGGTTCAAGTGTAAATTTTCATCAAAAACAATGAACCGTCCATTATTGGTGTGGTGTGTTATTTATGATATGTAAACTATAGCTTTAGAGAACTGTGAAAAACATGATATATTCAAAAAAATTATCAATTATATTGTTTAGAGATTTTTTTAAAAAAATAATATCATGGTGTGTAGGTTTAGGATTATTTAAAGGATCTTGAGAAATGTTTGGTATTAATATTTTTATAAGGTGAAAATATTTCATCATAATAAAATTATACCTATATCTTGATGTTCTATTGAAATATATTATCATTTAAATCATAAATGTAATTATATTTATGAGTAATGAATTTCTTATGTGTGGTTTTTTTCATTATTGAAATGCATGTTGGGATACCCAAAAAATAATGTAAATTGTCTTTTCGCACCAAAAACCGCATCCATGTAACTCACAGAATGCATCCATACATGATCGTGGAGTGTAGCTCGTTCCGAAAGCTTCGATTTTAGTAGTCATGGAGCCCGAATGAAGTTACAGATCAGTTGTTATGGCCTTTTAAAGTTAGGCTACGGAAAATTTCCATCAAAATCAATTTTGGGGAAGTGTATGGCTTGGCCCCCATGAATTGAAATCATGCCACAAGAATGGATGTTTTGCATGAAATATTTGGATCTTGCATGAAATAGTAATATCATGACCACAACGTGTCCCTAAAATCATTTACCCACCCAATGAGATGTCATCTTCTACCTAGGCCTCCCGAAATGTAACGCCCAGACTCTAGATACCCAGAATCGGGGCATTATTAATTAAAATTGTGTTGATACAAGGAATCATGTCCCGGATGACCGATAAAATCAGTAGCCTTGGATGTATAGGATACATACATAAGTTTTACATTACATCATGAAATAAAACAACAACATTGTGCCCCATTTGAACATGCTTATATCCCTTAGCCTATTCTTGTAGGTTAATCATAATATACATATTTGCATCCTGGAAAACATAAAACAGAAGAAACAGGTTAGCTTAGAGGCTCTGTAAGTATAATAAAATAACAGAAACTATCATAAATAAGAACAAACATTTAAGGAAATGTATAATAATAGAACACAATCCTTTTAAACATAAACTTCAACATAATATGGAAATGATAAATCAAATAATTCCATTTATTTATTCACACGGATATTCTAATAGTCGAAAAATCACATGTAATATCAATAGCCAATTTCAAAATGATGGAATGCATAATGCCCAACTTCATAACCACATAGTCAAGGCCTTGTGCCAATAATCCAAATAATATTTTGTCAAGGACTAATGCCAAGACACAAGTTTTACTCATGAGACCTACCGATGCATCGAGGAGCTCTAGCGGGCTCCACCCATCACTTACTAAGTCCAATGCATTCCTCATAAAAAAGAGGGAAACATAATCTAAACATTTATATTAAAACTAGCATAGTAAATGTCAATAATTTAACCATAAACCTTCAATGGTATAAAAATTAAGCATCCATAGTCAAACATAACACATTCAATAAAATATGGAAGATTTTATTATAATAAATTAACATCAATTGAGAATAATTAAGGATATTTACATTGATGAAATTAATCATTAAAACTATTGGAGATAAATACCCCCCTTTTTAAAAAAATTTAAAAGTATAACTATTTATGAAAAAGATGTTTAAAAAAGATTTTTTATTCATAGTTTTCCATACCAAATTGAAACTTTTAAAAGGAATTTTAATTTTAAAACATTAATGTGCATATATATAAATCAATAAAACCGTTTTAAAACATGGACATTAAAGAGACAGATTTAGAAGAATAATTTTTTAAAACAGTAAAAATGATATTTTAGGTAGAGTTCTTAAATAAATGAGAGCTACTTGAATACAAATAATTGAGGTAATAAATCATTATAATATCATTATAATAAAGGGATTCATGATATACTATGTCAATGTATAGTATATAAACCAAATAAATGTTAATTGGGGCATAACAACAAACAGGTTTCAATGGAATGTAAGTTGAGATGAATTCCCTTAAAAAAACCATATCATTTGGTTAAGGATATATCAATGACATAATTATTTGTGATAAATATAAATACACTAAATATGATTCGATATTCATCATAAATCAATCAGAGTAAATTCACACATATTCTTCTAAAAACAACACCAATGACTTGGATGTTTAACTAAATGAATAGAAATTGAGTTAAAATTTCTCGTATCAAGGTCATATCGATTACTTGAGATTTTATCAATGAAGTTATTATGTGTATCAAATGTATATCCACACAAACAAGAGTGTAAATTACTAAATAAGTAAATAATTCGTGATTTCAAACATAATATTAGATTAAAATAAACAATGATGTTTGCGTAAAATCAAATGAGTTGAGTTTGAAATTTGAAATTCACTTACTGATTGGGTAACTTATGAAAAAAACACCCCACGAAAGTATGATCTTAGAATGATGTTGTAAATACCAATATATTAAAGTATATTACACAAATAGCACAATCATTGGTAGTACATACACCAAAAAAATGTTAAGAGTGAAAAATATATCATGAATCTCACTGGAATAAAAAGTGAAATGAAAACCCCATACAACGTTGTAATCAAATTAGTCGTATGAAAAAAATTTAACAACCACCAAATAAATCACAGAATACAATGAATATAAAGATAATCATGATAATATACATCAAATGACAATACACAATAAACCACATGCATTAAATTAGTGGCGAACAATGGATGTCTCACGGAATTAAAAGTGAAATACGAAACCCCTTACCTTGTACATTTCCATAGTTTAGGGTAGGTTAACCTCATGATTAATAGTGAAATAATTGTTATTAAATTATTATAGAATAAAACACATAAATATGATATCATATATGATATTCAAATATTTCTATACTAATAATATTTCAGTAGTATCATTGTTTCGGATGTTAACAGATTCGTTTTCCTTTTTATGCTTGGATACGTAAGCCATTTAGTTTGGGATATGACGTATTTCATTCATGTTCAGAATTTTATTATGTTCATAAAAAAAAATTTAATCATAAAATGAAAATTATTCTTGAATGATTACGATGGGGAATGAATCTCAATGCATTCGTAGAGACGGTAATCAGTACGTATGCACGAGCGATAATATCATTATATTGATGGTGAAATAATATATAATTGGATGTTATATTATATATAAATAATCATTATCCTGTTATATTTATTATTTACATCAGTTATACATATTATTAATCCCATTCAAATAACGATGCGTTTGAATAATAAACTATACCGCGACGTGGAGATGGTAAACCGTATGTACGCACGTATGGTGACTTTGTCATTTATAGGATGGATAGAATAAAAAATATGGTTGTACTATATTAATAATAACATCAAAATATATAAAAGGTTGTGGGGTTATTATTTTTTTATGGAAACTATAATGAAAGAGGATGAGGAAGAAGAAAAAACATGAAATATGGTCATGAAATTTTCACCTATTCCTTAGGTGTTTCCATTTGAGTTGAACAGAAGGGCTCCCAAGCTTGGCTTTATGATCAAATTAAGGACTCCATGTTGATTTAAAGGAATTTGGAAGTATATTTTGTCTGGGGTGGCCGAGCCAAATGGCTTTGGAGGTGTGAAATTAATAGAAGGGGGAGTACCCTTTTATATGAGAGGTGGGGGACACTTTAGGAAAATTTTGAAATATTATTTTATAATAATATCATTTTCGGTTTTTAATGGATCCAAAATTATTTAATTCTAATCTAAGGTTGGGATGGGTCTAAAACCTCTCAAATAATAGGTTTTACACAAGTTTATGTCACCATTTGAACCTTATCTTTTATATTTAACTCTTAGTTAAATAGTTTAACTTTTACCGTGTCTTCTTGTATTCTACCAATATATGGTTAATGAATTTACACTAAACTTCCAAGAGAAACTAAAGTGGTTCATTAATGACATATATAATATCATTTAAGCCCTTTTTCTGAACCTTATATATTTTTGAATAATATATAAATCAATAATATAATATTTATTTTCAAAACTCATTTATGTCTATTTTGACATTATTTAGTATTTAGTTTTTGTGAAAAAAATAACAGCACGATTACTTCGAACAAAAACATTTTAATCAACCCTATAATGTCATATTAACCATGAAAATTAGTGTAATTCATCCAAAGTTTAAAATTAATTTTTTTGGATATTTCTTAATATCAATTATTTTAATCATTCATTTATAAGATAATTACCACATCATCATTGTGTCTAAAATAAATTTAATTATATAATGTATAAAAAATATAAATAAAATACCATTATGTAGGAATTATTTTTTAATTTCTAATCAATATTTATAGTGGAATTTATCTTATATATAACCCTATATTAAAAATGGTTTAGTTATTAAACTTTGAATTTAATTATTTTAACTATTATTTAAATAAAATAATAATAATTTCCCTAATATAATAAATGAGAACTAAAGAGGATCAGATTTTACTCCTAAGGTTTTTCTTTGTCAAATTAAAACTATCTGACTGTAAGAAGAAATTTTTTATGGTAATTATAATAACATTTTTCCCTTAATTACCCTACTTACATTTAACCGTGGTGAATAAAATTCAAAAGCTACAATTCGCCAAATATTATTTTTATCTTATTGAACCCCATTTTACTTACTGATGTCAACTGTGTCTCTCAGATTTTTGAAATTCAACTCATCAGAATGTGTAATATTAAGTTACATGCAAATTTGCAAATGCACCCAGAAGGTGGGTAAAAGACGGTAAAAATTTCAATAAAATTTTATTATAAAATGATTCCAATTAATTAAATTGAACATATATAGGTATTATATATGTATTTTAACTTAATATAAATTAAAATTAATTTAAAAATTATTTTAAAAAAGTATGTTTTAAACTATAACGCAGTGTTTTTCACCATTCATAAAATATTAAATGTTTTCAGTAAAATACCAAAAATTCACCCTAAGATAATTTTGATATTCCAAATTCAAAAATGAAATCTATTTTTTCAAATTCAAAATATATAAGTTTTACTAATAAATTTAAAATTAATTGCCGTTGTAGTAACCAAAAAGGAGGTTTTTTAGAAATTTAAAACTATCTATAGATTGACATGTGTTTATGATAATGTTTAATGTGAAATTACATATAATGACCTAAATTATATTAAATGATTAATATATAATCTAATTATACTTTTAAAAAATTAAAATTCATGATTTAATCCTATAAATTATTTCAATTAAAAAAAATTCAATTGAAATTTAGTATTTGTTAGTATTAATCAAAATATGAATGCTATCAAAAAACAACCAAAACATTATTCAAAAAAAAAATTATGTCCTGATTCTAAATAAGAATTTTATTTCATTAAATTTAATATATAAAAGTTTCAAATATTGGTTTTAAAAATGGTTTTCCATTAAAAGGTTGTAAAATTGAATTTTTTTAATAAAACATTTATTATTTGAAAAATGAATTTGTTCTTATATTATGTCTAAGAAACACATAATATGGATTCTAAATTTATGTGATGTATATAAAATTAAAAATGTATTTAATTCTATTCATATTCGATTTTGAACGACTAGTTTGGTAAGTCGTGGTGCACTCAAACTCAGTGTTGCGTGTAGTTCAAGATATTGAATTACTTTAATAGAAAATAACATAATATGAAATCATGGGATGTTACATTATCCCCCCCTTTGGAAAATTATGTCCTTTCAATTTTAAAATTGGTCTAGGGAACGTCATTGAATGTCCCACAATGGAAAAAGAGTCAATAATACTATCACATTAAAATAAAGAAAGAGAAGTACAAAAGTTACCTGAGATAACTCATACTAGGATTCCATTTAGGAAATCATGGACATGGAAGATAGAATATGTGTCAGGTTCTGATGAAGAGTGATAGAAAACATGATAAGGAGAAATTTAACAACAATAAATCCACAATCCAGGGATGGGATAAACAGTCATTTGTTTCTCATTAGGAAAATTAAACAGACAATGTTTTTTTATATGTTATATTTGATAATGTTGAGGAATTTGTTAATGATATTAACGAAAAATAGAAAGTGATATACTAACTTTTTACGTATATTTTTATAAATTAATAAATTTCTACCCCTAATACTTTTTTTTCAAACGATGAGTATTCCACATGACATGGTCACACCTGAAGCACAAGAATCAACTTCTAGAGAATCACATAATCCACAATGGATAAACTATATATTTACTTGGTATTTATAGATTAACCAAAACCATAATGGTTAGTAAAAGATTACATGACCCCCAAGAAGGATAATCCTTTATAGAATTAAATAAAAATCATAATTTCTAAAATCGAACCAACAATACCCAATGACTAATAAATACCAGTCAATAAAATATTGTCCTTAAAATACATCAATATAAACGAAACTAATATTGAAACCCAAACCTTAGAATAATTTGACTATATAGTATTCCATGTTAAATTGTATCTATAAATAAAATCAACTACTCTTAATTTCAAATTATTGATTTAATTAACATAATCACATATTCTCTATGATAGGTTAATTATTTACATAAATAACCCAAATCACTATAAGTCCACAATACAAACATAGAAAAAAATCCACCATTACTCCTCAAAATAAAATCTCATTGTATTCTATTTTTATAAAGAATATAGTGTCCCAAACAGAGGGAACATCTTCCAAAATAACATATGACAATTAATCACCAAATATTTTCCCTATATTAAAGAAATCCATTTGATAATACAGAAGATCCCAAATAAACTTATTATTGATCAAAAAAATCATTTAACTAAAAATAATTAATCACACTAACCATGTACTTCACATAGTCTAATGGGAGGTAACAAATCCCAATCACACTCTAGTTGTGGGTTCGATTCCCTCAGCATTGTTTGACACGATGGTTTTTCACATGGTCTGTGTGTTGTAATTTTTCAAAAACTATATTTTATAACATTCCCAAAATGAGAAAAATTATTCAAAAAAACAATAACATAATTTCACCACAAATGTTATCTCATACCATTCATTTTCATCCTAAAATTTATTAACTTATAATATCCTCAAATTCAAGGATCTTATAAACCCAAACTATTATTTATAACTATAATAGAAAAGACAATTCTTCCTAAAATAGTGGTTTTACAAAACAAGCTACAGGGTTACACATACATGAGAAAATTCATCCAAAGTAATCCCACCAATAAAGAACACTAATACTTTAAAACATTTATCAATCCATTTATTTCCACATAGGTTCTTCCATGACCAAGCGATTTTCCTAATGTTTAGGGAAATCACATCAGTAATTCCTAGGTCCCCTACATTTAGGGAAAATTACTTTAAATAGATTATTGGGATCATTTTTATTTTCTTCCATAGTATTCTTAATTTTTTCGTGGAAATTCATAACATTATGTCCTTCTTGACCACACATAAATCATTTCTTTTTTCTATTTAGACAGTTTCCTTGGTGTCTCCTTCAACACTTCTTGCATGATGGAAATTGAGCATTCATTTTTCCATGGTCTCTACTGCTGGAGCTCTTATCCTTCACCTTCATTCTTATATTTTTTGAGTCCAAATATTGGTTAATATATATGTTTTTGGTCATATTTTTGTAATAACGATTCTGCATGAACCTGATATCTTTTACACCTATAAAAAATTCATTTCATTTCTCATTTCCACCACCATTATGACCTTATAAATCATGTTCCATATTACTATGGATTCCATGAAATCGAGACATTGACTAACACAAGAAAGCATAATGTGAGTCATAAAATAATTTAGAGAATATCATAACATCTTATTTTCAATCTAAAACACCTTAAGATTAATCTAGTATATTTATTCACATCTTATATTAAAATCATTAAAATCGGTTTGTAATGAAATTTTGACTTATCCTAAACATATCCCAGAGGAGTGTCCTAACCAATAGTGCAACAAGGCCTGTTTTCGGGTACCAGGATACCTCGAGTCATGCCTGAAGCTCCTTGTCGGAGTTTTCAAACCTTTGTACATTTGTGCCAGAGCCACCTCTTCCTGCTCGTATCCAGACGAGGATTTATTTCTTTGAAAAACCACATAATATTTACAATAATAATTTTTTTTGGATATTCTCCTATACTAATCCTCAATGTATATCTTAGGATATTGTTTCCTATTAAGAGTTTTATTTTAAAATCTACAATCCATGGTTTGTACTTAACATCCTCTGATACCAACGGTAACACCCCGAACCTCGTTACCCAGAATCAGTGCATTATTACATAACATTGGCATGATACAAGAAATCTTGTTCCGAAAGATTGATTAGTTTAGTATCATTGGAATACTAGACACATACATAAGTTTTACATTACATCATGAAATTAAAAAAACATTATGTCCCCTTTGAAAATTCTTATATCCCATTGCCTATTCCTACAGGTTAATAGAAATATACTTCTTTTCATCCTGGGAAAAATAAAACATAAGAAATGGGTGAGATCAAATGCTCAATATGGCATTATAGCGGAAACTACTATAAATAATAATGAACCATTAAGGCAATGTTTTAGACTATAACACAATCCATTTAAACTTAAACATCAACATAATATGGAAATGATAAATTGGATAACACCTTTTAATTATTCACATGGATATTCTACTAGTAGAATTATCAATTGTAATATACATAGCCAATTTCATCTTTATGGAATGCATAATGGAAGAGTTCAAAACCACATAGTCAAGGCCTTGTGCCAAGACTACAAATAAGATTTGGTCAAGGCTTTGTGCCAAGACACTGATTTGTCTCATGAGACTGACCGATGCATCATGGGGCTATAGCAGTCTACACCCATCCCTTTTTATGTCCAATTAATTCCTCATATGAAAGGGTGAAACATAATCTAAACATTCATATTTAAACTGGCTTATGAAATTTCAAGACTTTAATAATAAACCATTAATGGTATAAAAATATTACATCCAAAGTCAAACATAACACATTCAATATAATATGGAAGATTTTATTATAATAAATTAACCACAATATAGAATAAATAAGGATATTGACATAGATGAAATTAATCATCAAAACTATTTGTGAGAAATACCCCCTTTTTATTGAAAACATTTCAAAGTATCACTATTTTTCAAGAAGCAGTTTAAAATATATTTTTGATCAAAGTGTCTCATACCACATTGAAACATTTAAAAGGAATTTTAAATGTAAAACATTAATGTCCATATAAAAAAATCTTTAAAACCATTTTAAAACATGGACCTTATTGAGAAATAATTAGAAGAATAATTTTTTAAAACATTTAAATATTTATTTTTGTCTGAGATCCTAACAAAATTAGAGATGCATGAATACGAATAATTGAGGTAATAAAAACATTATAATTTGTTGATAATAAAGGAATTAATGATATACTATGTCAATGTATGTTATATACACCATATAAAAGTGAATTGGTACATAACAATAAATACATATCGATGCAATGAAAGTTGAGTTGAATTTTCTTTATAATGACTATATCCATAGGTTAAGGATAAATCAATAACATAATTATGTGTGAAATATATTAATACACTAAATATGAATGGGTATTCCGTGTAAATACATAAGTTTACATTCACACATATTCTTGTAAAAACAACAACAATTACTTGGATGTTTAACTCAATGAATAGAAATTGTGTTAAAATCACTCTTATGAAGTTCATATCGATGACTTGAGAATTTATCAATGAAGTTATTATGTGTATAAAATGTATATCCACACCAACGGTAATGGAAACTACTACAAAATTAAACAAATAGTTATTTCGCACATAATCCTGGAGTAAAATAACCAATGAAGTTTGCATAAAACCGAATGAGTTAAAATTGAAATTTAAAATTCCCATACCAATTTGGAAACATAGAAAAAAGACACCCCATGAAAGACAGATCATAGAATGATGATTTAAATACACATATATTAATGTATATTACATAGATAATATAATAATTTGAATTACATACACCACACAAAAGTTAATAGAGGCAAATATAACATGAATCTCACAAGAATAAAAAGTGAGATGAAAACCCACTACTACGCTGTAATCAATTGAGAAGTTTCACCAAAAGATAATAAACCCCAAATGAATCACATAATATTGTTAATATAAAGAGAATCGTGATAATTTATATCAAAAGGTGGTAAACAAGACACCGCATGAAATAAATTAGTGGAAAACAATATAAATCTCACGGAATTAAAAGTGAGATATGAAACCCCTTTCCTTTTATATTTCCTTATTATATGGTAGTTTATCCTCCTGTTTAATGGTGAATAAATGGTTATTAAATTATAGAATAACCAAATTAAAAAAATATGATATCATATATGATCTTCTAATATTTCTTTGTTAATAATATTTCAGTAGTATCATAGTTTCAGGCGTTAACTAATTTGTTTTCCATTGTTTTCTTGCTTATGAAAGCCATGTTTATTATGAATATGATTAATTTAATTTGTATAAATGATGTTATTATGTTCATAAACATTATTTTTAATCATAAAATACAAATTATTCTTTATTGATTACGATGGGAAAGGAATCTCATTGCATTCGTGGAGATGGTAATTTGTATGTATGCACGAGCGACAATATCATTATATTGATGGTGAAATTGTAGGTAATTGGGTGGTTTATCATATATAAAGAGTCATTATCATGTTATGTTTATTATTTAAATCAGTTATACTCATTATTATACCCATCTTTATAATTAAGTGTTTGAGTAACAAACTACACCTCGACGTGGAGACGTCAAACCGTACGTATGCATGTATGGTTACTTTGTCATTTATAGGATGGATAGATTAACGAATTTCGTAGTAATATATTTATAATAACATAAAAGTATTTTTAAGGGGTTGGAGTTATTATTTTTTTTATGGAAAAAAATATAGAGGATGTGAAAGAAGAAAAGAACATTAAAGTGGTTGTTGAAATTATTACCACTTCCTTGGGTGTTTCCGTTTGAAGTCATCAAAATGGCTCTTTTGGATGAATTTCTGGTCAATGTAAGGACACTAGATTGGTGTGAGGAAAGTTGGGATGATTTTTGCGATGGGGTTGGATGAGCCAAATTGCGTTGGAGGTGTGAAAATAAGATAAGGGGTAGTTACCTTTATAAGAAAGGTGAGGGTCACTTTAGGAAAACCTTGAAATACTACTGTATAATAAAATTATTTTCAGTTTATAATGGCTCAAAAATGATATATTTTAAATATACTGTTGAGATGGATTAGAATACTATCAATCAATATGTTTTAGACAATTTTAGGTTACCATTTTAAACTTATTTTTATATAAACTCTTAGTTAAATAGTTTAACTTTTACCATGTCGTCTTGTATTCTAAGAGTTTATGGTTAATAAACTCACATTAAGCATCCAACATATCCTAAAGTGGTTCATTAATGAAATATATAATATAATTTAATCCCTATGTCCAATCCTTAGATATTTATAAATGTTATATCAACCAATAATATAGTATTTTTTTAAAACTCATTTATGTCTATTTTGACATTATTTAGTGTTTGGAATTTGTGAATATAATAACAGCATGATTAACTCGAAAAAATATATCTAATCAACCCTAAAATGTTATATTATCCTATAAAATTAGTGTCATTCAATGAAATACTCAAATTTAATTTATTTGGATATTTATAATATCAATTATTTTAATCATTCATTAATAAGGTAATTACTGCATCATCACTGTGTCATAAATAAATTTAATTATTTAAATTCTAAAAATTATAAATAAAATAAAATTATGTTGGAAATCTTTTTATATTTCTAATGAAAATTTATAGTCGAATTTATCTTATATAGAACCCTATATTAAAAATTGTTTATTTATTAAACATTTAATTTAACTCTTTTAACTCTTTTTAAATAAAATAATAATAAATGTCCTAATCTAATCTATGTGGAAAAAAGAGGGTCATATTTAATTCCTAAGGTTCTTTTTGGTCTAATTACACTTATACAATAGAAACAGGACATGTTTTACTGCAATTATATTATCATTTTACCCTTAATTACCCTATTTACTTTTAAAAGTGGTAAATATAAGGAAAGACATACTATTCACCAAATAAAATTATATCTTATTGAACGACATTTTACATACTCATCTCTACCATGTGTCTCAGATTTTCGAAATTTAACTAACAGAAGAAGCAAAATAATGTAAGGTGAAAATTTGAAAATGCTCTTAGAAGGTGAGTAAAATACAGTAAAATGTACAATAAAATATTATATATCCAATTTTATTATAAAATGTCTCTAATAAAATAAAATGAACATATATAAGTATTATATATCAATTTTGACTTTAAATGAATTTAAATAAATTAAATAATTATTTAAATAAAAAGTCTATTTTAAACTAAAACGCAATGTTTTTCACTATTTATCAAAAATTGAATGTTTTCGTAAAAATACCAAAAAATCACCCTAAGCTAATTTTGATATTCGGAATACAAAAATTAATTCCATTTTACGAAATTCGAAATGTAGAAGTAGCATTAATTAATTTAAAATTAATTTTTTTGTCGAAACTGAAAAGCATGTTTTTTAAAAATTAAAAACTATCAAAATATTGACATGAGTTGATGTCAAATTTAAATGTGAAATTACGTATATTGACTTAAATTTTTTTAAATTATTAATATATACTCTAATTATACTTCCAATCCCTTCAAATACATAAATTATCCCTTTAAATTAGTTCAATTAAAAAATTTGTATTCAATTAAAATTTAGTATTATTCAGTATTCATCAAAATATGAAAGTTATCATAAAAGTACCAAATTTTTATTCAAATTTTCTTTATGTACTGATTCTAAAGAAGAATTTATTTTCATTAAACAGAATATATAAATGTGTCGAAAATTGAATTTAAAAAGGATTAAACATTAGAAGGTGGTAAAATTGAATTTTTTTTAAAAATAATTATTTTTCTGAAAAATGAATTTGTTTTTATATTATCTCTATGAAACACATAATATAAATTCTAAAATTATATAGATTAAAAAAATTCAAAATTCAGTTAATACTATTCAATATTTCTTTTGAACGTCTAGTTTGGTATGTCGTGGTGCACTCAAACTCGTTGTTTCGTGTAGAACAAGCTATTGAATTACTTTAAAGAAAATAACATACAATGAAATGTTGGTGTGTTACCCAAAAAACATATATGGAAGGTGCGCACAAGTTTAGAGAGGTGCGAGCTAGATTAGCATCTGCACACAATATTCTTTCAGGCCCAAGGTGACGTCAAACACCCCTTTGCACGCGCACCCGCCACAGGGTGCACGTAAGATCACTTCCGCACCCGGAATCTTAGGCAAAACCGCTCCCAGGTACACTGATAAATACAAGTGCAGTCCCCACCCCTCATAAGAGGTCTCTGGAGGACATTTTCTGCTCTGATGTTCATTAGACCGCCTCTTCCACGCCCACATGAAATTATGAAATCCTCAACGTGTGATCTTGCGTGACCAGCCCCATATGGGTCCTCTTTCACGTGGGCCCACAATGGGTTGATCATCAGCTGCCATATTTTCTGCCTAATTCATGTGTGCTCCAGATTCCATATTTGCATGCATAAATTCTTATGTTGTGTGAAAGACTTCAATCTTGGTTGCAACACTTCACCTTTTCATGCTAGTTTTCAATCTTGCGCGCAACAGTACCAAGGTGCTGAATCTTGTGCGCACATATTCCACACAGTCTAATCATGCACGCAACCCATCCTGTGTATATGCCATCTTACACACAATAGTGCCCAGGTCTGTGCTAGCTGGTTGACACTGCTAGGGATATTCCCCCTCACCAACACCCGGGCTTAGTCCCGGGCTACGGTCCCTCGCCTCAAGGTTGTTCCTTTCGCTACAATCACTGACCCCCATTAAAATTGGAGAGTCACAACGCGAATGTTTCGGGCCGCGCCATTGGTAATTTTCATTGTACCCTTATGCGTAGTCACCTTCCACCTTTGGGATACCATGATTTGAGAGACTCATCTGCACACCATGAAACACCTTGAGTAAGTAAATTTTCTTGGTCTGTTTCACTTGTCGTGAGTTTAGATTCTCGTCATAAATCCCCCCAAGTACTTTGAGTTGAACCATTCCTCTAGTAACTCATCTGAACCCCATCACCTGACTCCTATGCCACATTAAACTAGAATGTTCTTCCCTTGCCTAATTCCCAACACCAACAATTTCTAGGTGCCTTATGACTAACAATCTTATCTAAATGACTATAAGCTATAGTACACCCTATGTACCAAATATAGGATGCCACTTTCTCGAAACAAGATATGCCTTATGCTCCATGGAAAAGATTCCAGCAGTCATGTCTGCATGAATATAAACTGTATTGTTCCCTATGTTCCAGACATAGGATGCCTCATGATCCAACACAAGAGATTCCTTATGCTCAAATCATGAGATTCCAACTGTAATATCTATATGTCTATAAATTGTAGTTCTCCATATCTCCAAAACACAACATTCCTCTTTCTCCAAACAAGAGATGCCTTGTGCTCCCATCATGAGACGCCAATAGTTCTATCTACATGGAAATAAATTGAAGTACACCCTATATGAAAGTTATGGGATTCCTCTTGTTTGTAATAAGTGATTCCTTATGCTCCATGCATATGATTCTGGCAGTCTAATCTATATGACTATAAACTATAGTCAACCTTATATAACAAATATAGGATGCCTCTTACTCCAAACAAGAGATTCCTTATTCCATAAGCATAGGATGCCTAATATCCCTATCTATGTGACTATAAACTATAGTACTCCCTATCTCACAAATAATATGATGCCTCTTGTTCCAATTAAGAGATTCCTTATGTGACCTGAATAAGATGCCTCATTCCATGATTATAGTGGCTCAACTTCAAGTGCGTTGAAATCTATTCAAACATCCCATCACTCCACCTCATGCTTTGAGTGTCCATCATTAGGATATCCATCCTATTTCATGTCTGAAGTGATCTAGTAATGTATTGGTCCCATACCACTTCGGCTCACCAACCGTCCTGGTCCAACACAACATAAGACATTGGATGACACTTCGAGTCAGGCCCTGTGTTTCGAAAACATTCAGCAGTAGACCCTCATTTGTTTGTCCCCAATTTAGGTTAACGTGATATGGATGCAGTGTTTCAAACACGGTCATATGTTATTCTCCATCGTCATGCCACCCTCATCACGTTCCGAATGTCAGGCATGTGATTCACACATTTCATCTCCCTTTGTTTGGACTGATTACAATGCCCTTGGCATTATCCCTCTTGTCCACTAGCACATAGGTGATCGCCTCATCCCACTAGTTGGTTGGGATTCCATCATAGACATACATAAGGAAGAAATTACGAGAAACTTCCATATATAGGACTCATTCACCATTTCTGCACCATAAAGGCACTCGGGCAGCTTCCTTGCGTAAACTCCATTCACCATTGCCGCTCCATTGGGGCACCCAGTCAGTATTATTGCGTAAGCCCCATTCACCATTGTCGCTCCCTAGCGGCATGTGGATAGATTCCTTGCCTAATCTCCCTTCATCATTGCAGCTCCATAGTGTCACGGGGGACTAATCCTTCCGTAAGCCCCATTCACCATTATCGCTACATAGTGGCACACGTGAAACTTCATTGCATAACCCACATTCAAAATTTCCACTCCATAGAGGCACATGAGCATCTTCCTTGCATAAACCACAATCACCATTGCTACTCCATAGCGGCACCCGAATAACTTCCTTGCCTAGGACCCATTCACCATTGTCGCTCCATAGCGGCTCCCAGGAAGCTTCCTTCCATAAGCCCAATACACCATTCCCGCTCCATAGTGGCACCTAGGCATCTTAGTTTCATAATCCCCAAACATCGCCCTTCAAGGATGCACCGTCTCACCTCGATAGTCAAGTCATTTTTACCTCTTGTATCTCACACTGAGCACTACTCACGTAGGCATAGAGTATGCTTTAACCAAGACATCCACTCTTGGTAGCCAAGAGTGTAAGCCCTAAACACCAAACTGGACTATGGGAACTTTGATCATTTCCAATGTAAGGTATGTAAGAAGCCTCACTAAGGTTCAATACCCAAAACAATTAGTTCCAACCCCCTTCACATCGGTCCCGCCATCATAAACTATGCAGACTTTGATTCTTGCCAATGCATGTTACATAGGAAGCCTCCCTTAGATTCAATCCCAAAAACCATTGGTTTCGACCATTTCATGTCGGTTCCCACTGCACGTGAACATTGAAGACTTTGATTCCCTTCCAAGAGGATACGTACGAATCATCCCTGAAGATCCAACCCAACAAGAATTGGTTTTGACCCTCTTCACGTTAGTTTCCAGCATCCTGAACAACGCGAACATTGATCCTTGAGGAGGAAATGTACATATGAAGCCTCCCTATGTTCATGCCCACAATCCATTGGTTCCAACCATTTCACATTGGTTCCTACCATCATGAACTACGCGAACACTATTCTTCTCCAACGAAAGGTATGTATGAAGCCTCCCTAAGGTTCAAGCCCACCATCCATTAGTTCTGACCATTCCACACCAGTTCCAAGTACTCCTCAACTACACGGACTCATATCCTTTCCAAGAAAATGTACATAGGATGCCTCTCTGGGGTTCAAGCACACCATCGATTAGTTCCTTCCATTTCGTGTTGGTTCCCACTCCTCCTGAACTAGACGGACATTGATCCTTTCCAAGTCATGGAACGTTGGAAGCCTCCTTGAGGTTCAAGACCACCAACAAATATTCCCAAACATCATCACTTTGGTTCACCAAACACCCTCCAGAACTATGTGGACATTGATCCTTGCCATATCATGGTACATAAGAAGCCTCCCTGAGGTTCAATCCCATCACCCATTTGTCGCGCCCACTTCATGTTAGTTCACTTCCACCATTCATGATGTTTAACGGTATGCTTGTTTTGACATAAAAGACACTAAAATGTCCCATATCTAGTCGTAAGCTGTTTCCAACCCCATTCCGTGGTATGTCATTGTCAACCTAATTCAGAAGTAAGCCTTTGATGTCCCCAATCTTGGGTAATCCATCGTCAGTTGAAATACATGGACATTGATTCCCTACCACGGAGATATGTAGGAACCTCTATGAGGTTTAATCCCATCACCCATGTCTCTTCCTAATCTATCCCTCAATCCCAAGTGTTCTAGGAAGATCATGCCCCAACCTGGAGGTTCTATTTCTTCTAGATCCCATCCATGCATCCATTCTCACGGGTCGGCCTCTCAGGTGTCCCATCTTCCCACATAACTACGTAGACTTTGATTCCCTACAATGAGGATATGCAAAAAGCCTTTTTATGTTTCAAGCCCAACATCACCATCGTTCTCATGTCAGTTCCATCTAATTCACCATAAACTTCATTAATCTCTCCATCATCCATTTTGATTCTTACCCAGGCCTCCACATCCCGGTGGGATCGTGGCATCCACCTCCTCACTGCTCTTAGCAGTACATGGGCCACTTTCCATGCGTAATCCCCATCATTTATCTAGGATTTCATGCATTCTATACACCCCGATTCATCACCCCTCCCATTTACATTTGTTTTGATACCTATCGTCTACAAATGGTATGTAGGAAAAATCCAGAAGGTTCAATCCCAGCCAATGCTAAACCTTGGTGTTCCCCCATTCTGGGGTGTACACTCCCTGATCCGCACTCAGTGGTGTCCAGATCAGCCTTCATGGTGTGACATCTTTCCTTTATGTGACACACCATCTTGGGTCTGCTCTTATATAGTGTTCAGATCCATCCACCTGGAAAACACTCCTTGAACTCCCTCCTAGGGATATACTAATTTGTTCTATCTCTATGGTATGTTATCGTTACCATCATTTCATATCAACAAGATGTTAAACTCACGACCTACCTCATGTTAAACATGTGATTCCTGAGGAAAACCTCGGAATACATGACTTTTCATAACCCTCTCCCATTGACGTTAAACTAGCAGCATAACCCGTGTTAAATATGGGAAGCTGAGGAAAACATTAGAGACATGCCTCTAGCCTATGATACCCCATGACAGATGTGGGATGCCTCGGGTTTTTTACCTTTAATATTCCATCTATTGAGGAAGAATACAGATCCCCCAATGTCCACACATCCAAAGATGCCCTAACATTCCTCCTATTGAAATCTACTCCTACTAAAGGTTTATACCATATTAAGAACCCATAGAATGTCCTGATGGAAGTATTGTAATTTACCAGCATCAACAAAGATATAGAACCCAGAACAAGATTCATGAACCATGAATTATTCATTAAGGGAGACTCGTACTAGGTAATGATTTCTAAAGAGAAATCCACAGAAGGAGGAATGGATATCTCATCGACTAGTTTCGATCAAGGAGGAAATGTCCCTGAACAGGTGATAGATGCCACTTGCCTTTTCAAAATGGGAATTCGGGGCAACAACTATGCATCCACCACAGACAGATGCACACGCCCCAGCGAAAAACATTATCAAAGTGAAATATTGACATATGATAAAAATATATGAGAATTATATTTGTGTTAAGTTGTTTTTTAACATGATAATATTAATTCATGATTATTATTATTTTACATGTTCTTATATAACACATCATTTTGAATTATTTAACACCATGATATGCTGAACTAATAAAATATAAATTGAATGGTTTTAACATGATAATCTTTTTTCCCACCATATGATGGTGTTTTGGAATATTTCAACGGGAAATTTATCTTTCATTCTAGTTCTAATACTATCACAATATTAATTATTATAGTCTTCATAAAGAAATACCCTATCACTGATATATTAAGGATAGATTTGAGAATATTTTCTTTAACTAACATGTAGAAGGATTTAAATATTAAATTCACATTCATTGAAGGAAAATAATTTTGATGTGCATAATAAAATATGTCAGATAACATAAATGAAAATATGATACTTTTTTAATTACCAATTAGTGTTATGATTTAGATTGAGAGGATAATACTTATTTATTTGAATGTACAAAAATAGAAGGTATAATAATCAGAGTAAGTTGTATTATATTAATAAAATGGATGTTTGATATAATTGAAGACACTCTGATTGACAAATATTTATTCTATACCATTATTAGTTTTGGATCACATTAAAACACTAGGAGAAATATTTAAATCATATTTAAATGAAAATACCCTGGACTTTTGTATTCATTATTGATGATATTAATGGGGTTTATGGTCGTAGTTGACACTATATCATGTCAACTAGAACATACACATTTGGATTATTAATCATTTTTAATATTTGTGTGCCAGAATTTTGTGGGAATTGGTTCGAGTGAATGTGAACAAGTTATTCACTACAATAGGATTCAATGTTTTTTACTAAAAGAAAAATGAAATGTAGTTGAATTCATTGAGTCCCCCCAAATGGATTACAAGACATCGCATGAGTACATTTAAATAACATTATGAGAGACAAGTATCTATATAACTAGTCATTCTATAAATTATGATGGAAATACATTAATAATTTATTTACATAAATTATTAGATATTTACATAGTATGATAATTTTTAATGAATGTTATTGTTATTTTATCATTACTATTATTGGTTAAGAAATATCATTGATGAAATATAGTGGATGAGAATATTCTTTTTTAAAATATATAGTATAATGTCGGATGTGTTAATTTTAAAAAGTATATTCTTGATATATTAATTTTAAGATATGTGTGTATAGATATGATAAAAAATATTATTCACCACCTCACCCTTTAAGAAAATATTATGAGTATTCCCCCTTGAATATTTAGTTGGATCACAATAAAAAATTTTCATAAGTTTTATATTTATAAAATATAATAATAATAGATTAATAATATCATTATGTATTTTTGAAATCATTTTTATTATGAAAATTAATATTTCATGTGAATTTAAAGAAGTAAAATATAAAGGTAATGTTATTAACAATAATATAAAATGGTGTAACAATTTAAAAATTGAAAATTAAATATTTCCCAATCATTATGAATGAAAAAATGATACCATAAATTATATTTTATCTCCCTTTTATTGATTTCTATAAAAATAATTATCTATATACTCACTTATTGTAGGTAATATTTTAATTATCAACATAAATATTTTATATTTAGTCCCTTGAATCATTCCAAGTTAATATAAAAATTTATACAAGAAAATGTAAAACTCCTATTTTGTGTTTTGTTTTTATTTATATATATTATTATGAAAGGACAATTATGGATATTTAGGGAAAACAATATTGAATATATTAAAATGAATAAAATGGAATAAGAACTCCCTAGAATAATATTTTTTTAATGTGTTATAAGTGAATAATTCTAAACCTTCCAAAATCTTAAAAGTGGCATCCTTTTTGACATTATCCTAGAATTAATAACATATTAATTGTTACCTATTAAATGCTAATAATTTTGATATTGAATTAGATGATACATTTACAGTATATACTTGAAAATATATTCATTTAGCCTAGTGCATAACACTAGTAGGATCATTTCTTGTATTTAAAGTAGAAATATGCATTTATAATGATATGTATACATTAGTGAGACACCCTAATATTATAATTAAGAATAAACCACCCATTTTGAACACTTAAGAACTAATTGATAAATTTTGTAGTGCATCGAATTTTTAATTATTGAGATATGGTCATTATATTATAAATGGAATTCAATTTTGGAATAAATCATGATGATACCATCTTCATAATTGAAAAATCACTATAACTTTTAGACAACACCCTTTAGAATGAAACTAAAACTATAAATATCATGGATTTCATGACTATAGCCTTTAATTGAAGACCTTTTTATTAATTGATATTACTTAATGATAATTTTATTAGATATTAAAAAATTTATGTTGAACATTGTGAAAACATATGGATTATTTTTACAACCATTTTAAATAAATTACTTATTTCATTGGATTATCATCTATTATTTTGGTTCTAATATTTAATATTTATAAAGATCGTGTCTATTGAGGATATGATTTTTTTTGTCCCTAATAACCTAGTTAGATTAAAAATAGTATTAAAAAGATGATCATCAACCACATTAATTTAGACAAATATGGTAGAATATACATTTTTTTAAATTTATATACTATTGCATAACGCAATAACCGTGTTAACACAAAAATGAGTTATATTTATGTAGAATATGAAGTGTGTAGAAATATTTTAATAGAACATGGGGGTTATAATTAATGAAATTGTACTAATATTTTCTCTTATAAGTGATGGTTTTTATGCAGTATGTATTCTATGATTGAGGTACATTTGATTCTTAGTGAAAATTGACATATTGATGGAATATTATATATTGTAGTTGATTATTCATAAAAGAATTAATTCTCTCATTTTATTATTTTTAGTAATTAAAATTACTTTAATTATATGGTACACCATTACATGAGTGGGAGTTCTCTCATTTTGGATAAAAAAGAGTAGACCAATTTATTCATAATCTTATACTAGAATGGTAATAGATCTGCTCATATATTATTTGGTCCTTGAAAAATAGACTTGTTAAAGGCCGATTTTAATTTTTTTATCCCACTTATTTATGAGGTATTTAATTATTATTAATTTAAAATATATATATATATATAGTATTTTCTATAATCTGGACGGTAGGGTTTCTTATCATGTCACATATTAATGTTCAAGACTATAATTATTATCAATTAGATTTTAGAAATAAAAAAATTTAATAATCAGGTCAAAGAATTTCTTCCAAAAATTTATTTTTATCATTTTAGGCTTATCAGGGCTGGTGAGTCCCATGTCACTTTATAGTCCTATAATTTTGTGATAATACTTCTAGAGATATTTGGGAGTTTTAAATATGGAAAAAATGTACAAAAGTATTGACCTAAAATGAGTTAACTATTGGACAATAGGTATGGTTGAAAATACTTATGAATTATAATTATTCCCCACATTAACATCATATGAACATGATAAATTTGTTTATAGTGTGTAAATATTTTTTAAAACCATGACCATTAGAAATAAATAATTTAGTAATCATATTAATCTTGAGCAAAAATATTCTTTAGGAATGTATCATTTGGTAATGGAAACCACTTTCAAAATCAATTGATATGTGTTTTATTGAAAATAGTATTTCTCTTTGAGTTAAATTTTGTTTTCTACGAAATTAAATAGTTTATTAATTATTTATATATTTATCAATCATTAACTTTAATATAATCATATCATACAATGTATTATTTCAATATATCTCTATGTAATAAGTTAATAATTATAGATGATGTTTATGGTTGGCTATGTTGGATAGATGTTGATACAACAAAGATGTCATGTATTCAATAAAAGTAATAAATATAAATAAAGGATAATGATTTTTTTCATGTTAGATTAAATAATATTCAATTGAAGATAATAAAATTATTTCACGGTCATAGTTATCTATTCTTTGGTTTCATTAATGTTTTATTTTTTAATGTGTATAATTAATATATGAAAAACAAATCAATGTGGTATAGTAATGATGGTTTATGGTTGATATGTTTTGGTGGGACATTTTAGAATCATAGTATTGAAGTGATTTCATATAGTTTTATAGTTTACTCGTTTTCAAAATTTTAATATCTCATCAGAACAAAGAACACATGAGTAAACTATAAAACTGGAGTTGACCCTTAAACCCCACCCAAAATATGGTTTGGGGTTGAAACATATACAAAAGATAAAATTCATAATTAATGGAGGAATTTAAAATATTTGTTTATAAAAATAACCACATCCCCAAAAAATATATCTAAAACAAATATATAATCAAATTTATGATATTACACGCAAATAATAATAATAGATAGTGCAATAACTAATATTGAAACACAAACATGTAACCCCATATACCCAGTTTGATGTGAAACTCTAATATTTTAACGTAAAAATATAATGATTAACTGTGTAAACAATTTGAATGTATGAACCGAGATGAAAATGTAACTCCATAAGAATTCAAAATATAATTATTCTTATATGATTTTAATATCTTCAATGTATTTGGGTACAAATAACCCTCATATTTTTATTTTTGCTAGTGTATCTAACACGCAACATGTATCTTAAATGACAAACTATTCATATAACTATTAGTATGTAGCTATTAAATTATTAAGTATGAATAGTATTAAATAATATATGATATATATATATGTTTATATGTATATGTATATATATAATACATAACACATATACATATTTTATATATTTTTCATAAACAATCAATCAATTTTATATGTGGCTGTTTTAATTTGTAAAAATATATTTTCATTGAAAATGATATTCATTTCATTTTTGGTAAAACAATTATATTAAATTTTGAAGCATTTCCAAATTTTAGTTTATAAAATTAAATTAATTATTTTAAATTTAATATTAAATATTTAATTTTGGTGATTTTTTTGATTTTTATGAAAATAATTATATTTTTGTTAATAGTGATAAATATTGGTTTTTTGTTAAATTTTCATTAAAATTTCATGAAATTTCAATTAATTTGGAATATATATACTATATATCCATAAAATCTAATTTATATTCAAACCATAATTATTATTAAAAATAGAGTTAATATAATAATATCGTGTTTTTTAAAAAACACTTCCCAAAAACCCATATTGTCATCGCTACTATGGGGTTTGTTTTAATTATTTTTAATTTTTGTAAATTTATTTGAAATAATTAACAAAGTTTTTTTAAATAATCAGGTATGAATTATATTACGAATAAATTTTAGTATTTTTTATAAAATACTAATTTTCTAATGAATTGCGGAAACTACTCAATTTTAAATGAAAACATCATTTTTGATTAAATTATTTATATATTTAAAAAATATTTAATGTTTATTTAAATAAGAAATTATCTCAAATATATATCAATTAATAAAACATAAATAATTAGAACAAATTTTACATTGAATTTATATATTAAAGCATTGTAGTATATTGAATATTTCCCTTTAAAACCCTACTTTCTCATCATATCTCAAGGATTGGTTTAAAATTAAAATTTTAAACTTATGTGATTTTCATTTGGAAAAATGGATTCAATATATTTACTAATAATAATTTATATTATATAATTATTAATATATAATTTTTTAAAAAAATTAATAGGGAATGTAATAATATTTATGTACTATAGTAAAAGTAAAAATGGGTTTACTAGGGGTTAAACAAAAAATATTACCATTAAGATAAGCTGCCCAGATTTATACAAAATATTATCTTGAAATATTTACACGATTGAAACTCCTATTTTTGAGAATTTTATATTTTGGACCCTTGTTCCATAACATCTGAAAATTAAAATATAAATCATTGTATTTGCTAACATGAAAGACACGAAAGACCTACTAAAGAAAATAATAAAATATCTAAAGCCTCAACAATAAGTTTAATTTATTATATAAATTAAATATATATTTATGATTAAATTCATGAAACAAAAATATTATCTTTCTCTACATATAACATTGATTTTGGCTTTTGTTACATGCAATAATGACTTTCTTTGATATCCTTTGTTACAAAAACGAACAAATTTTATTGAAAAACTATATATTATAAATATAATATAATAATACATATCTAAGAACATAAATTTGTGGTCATTAATGGAATTTACTAAATAATGAAAAACAATGGTTTAGACAAATATTTAATGAATTTATTTTTAATAAATTAATTTATGTAATAATATTCTAATTGATTATAATGAAAATTATTTTACAAGAAAAAAAAAATTTATGATCCCAAATGTTTTTTGTCTTAATAAATTAAATTAATTTCTATCAGTGAATTATATTAAATAAATATATAGAATATATATTCAATAAAATATTTTTTGACATTAATCTAATAGATTTTACACACTTAAAAGATGATGAAAAATTAATTATGAATAAAAAATCAATATTTTTAAACGTATGTTTTCAACTTTTTAATAGAGTTTGTATTTAAAATAAAATTATATAATGTTTTATAAATTTTATATTTCTAAAAAAAGTAATTTTTTAAATAATGACATTTTAATTATCTTAGAGAAATTTTTTGTGTTTTTGGATGAGGTGTTTAAATTTTTTATGAATAGTGAAAATATATAGATTTTTAATTGAAAACATCATTTTCATCAAATTAGTATATATTGTTTAATAATATATTGATTTGGTTCAAAATACACATAAGATAAATTATACATCTGTTAATAAATTATAGGTAATTGTAATAATTTTAACATTTAAATTAAATATGAAAATATTTCAATGTTTTGATCATTTTAACTTTAAAACCCTCCTTTGTCATCTTGTTTATGGGATTGATTTTAAATTAATTTATGCCACATTAGTGATCGGAATAATTAAATATGGATTACATATTTGGAATACAGATAATTTATAATTTCAAATAATTTAAACAATATTTTTGAACAATATAGTTAAGGATAGTTATTAAAATTCATTACAATGATCAAAATAAAAATAAATATAACAAGGGACAGAACATTAAACATAAGGGATGAAATGACCTAGAAAAATTCACAAAATACTGTTCCAAACTCAATTCAACCATATAATCCCTCTTATAGAATTTTTTTAATTATATTATAATCTTGTCATGGAAAAATCATGGGTGGAATTCAAATATTAAAAAATTTACAAGAATGCCAATCCTCTTCTATAATAAAAAATCACTCACTCCTCCCACTTATTCAAACATCTCTAAGACATTGTATCATCTAATAAAAAATAATAATCTCCCAAAATCTCTCCCCTAATAAAAAAAGAATCTATTTGGATGAAAACAACTTATGTAAATATTTTTTCTAAACTAATAGGAATTACTCTAAAATGAGGAAACCATCATCACTGATCTTTTTTGTTTAATTTTTTTCTCCACCCCTCTAATTATTTTTAAATCATGAATTTTTAATTTTAAAGGAATTTTAAATTTAATTATGATATTTTATTCTATGAATTCTATCCAATATTTCAAACACATAAATTAAATGAGATGCACAATCATCATTCATGTTTACAGATGAGTATCACCTTATGAGCCAATGTCGTTCATTTTTTTCATTTACCACCATTAAAGGATGGAAATAATGATTTATTTTTAGATTATATATGATACATGTTGTATTAATAATTTATTTATTTACTTTTTTATTTATAAATAACCAGACATTCCTACCTTCCTTTTTTGGGAATATGATATAATCATTTGTGGACGTGTGGACTACCACCTCCTCAAAGCATTGTGATTTGTTCAAAATTTTCATGTACTGTGTTAAGAATGGTTTAAATAAAAATATGTCACATATATGACATATATATTCATTTTTAATTAAAATATAAATATATATAATTTACTATTAATTTCTTATATAAATAGAAATGAAATGGATATAGCATTCATGCATGCGTATAACTTACAGTCTCTATCGAAAGTGCATTCCATTTTCCATCTCCAAATAAAAGGAATTATTCAAAATAAAAATATAAAAATTAAATATTATAGTTAAATTCTGTTATAAATATTACAAATTATTATATAATTATCAAAATAAGATGTGTAAAAAACAAGTCTAAACATAATTGAAAAACATGAAAATAGAGAGCCGAAACGATTCAAAGAATATAACATTATTAAAAAATGGGTAATAATATATTATAAGAACATCATATAGGATATTAAAGATAAAATTATAGTTATTATATATGTTATTTACATGATTAAAACCAATATACGTTTCTTTAATGATGTTCACCCAAAAGGAAATGCATGGTTTGTTATTTTTTCTCAATTTATGGTCCATTGAAAGGTTTCCATTGTTACAGACCAGTTTACATTAATCTGGTATATAAAATTCCCAATTTTAATTTATATCATTTTTCACTAATCAATAATGGTATTTATAGTTGACTTAGAAAAATCCAATCTAATGGGATTTAACTTGAATATTACTAAGTGATAAAATTTATCTTTTCAACATCACTTCATATTTAGATTGTTAACATTCTCCCATAAAAATATTTTCCTTATAAAATTTTTTAATATAAGTTAAATTTAATATATAAATATTTTCATTCATTTGATTCCATTAATTTTTACCATATAAAATTTTAATATACAGTGTTTACATTTAATATTATTTGAATTGAAAATAAATTCATATCATTTAATTAATATAGATATTTAATGAAAAGTTATATTGTTATTTAATTAAATAAACCATTCTATATATGATGAATACATTATAATTTCACTACATGTTTTAGGGAGAAGTTAATAAAATTACCTCTTTGTATTGGTTGTCTAATGAGTTGAAATATATATTTACCCTAACCTTTTACACATACCATTACATGATTTTAAGAATAATAAAGCATCATATTAGAAGACAAGGATCATAAGGTCTAGTTTCATAGATGAATAGTTACATAAAACATAAAATGTGGAACTAATTATAACATTTGATTATTTAATCATTATTTTTAGATCGAAATATACATTATGATTTGACCTCTGTATAGGATATCCTGGGGATAACATGAACACTGGGAAGAGATAAAAATCCTATCAAGGGAATAAACATTATAATAAAGATTGACCACATGGGTAACAATGTATGACATTATGATATAAAAATGCATGGGATAGATGGAATAGTAACATATAAATCATGGGATCATATAAACCAAGAATCATATTAATGTGTTAAAAACATAAAACATGTATTTAGCATGAGTCTAGGATTGTTACTCATAGAGAAGCTCTAGGCAAAGTTAACCACTAAGACCATTGCACATGGTTGCATGATTCAAGGCTAACCACCAAGAACATTGCACATAACATCTCATGAGACTAAAATTTACACAATGAAATGGAGTTATATCTAGGAACACCCATCATAACATGTTCATGAATATTCTTCCCAAATAAAAAATCATAAAAAATCAATCATATAGAAACATAATGGTACCCATGGACAGAAATTGGTATCATAATCATGTCATCATGAATAATGAATAGACGTATCATAGAAGAGTCCATGAAAGAAAGGAAATAATACATACCTAGAAATTCAGAAGGGAATATAGAAATATATCATGGTAATTGGTTTTAAACATAATCAATCTCATGTAAAAGGAGTATTTAGAAAAAAACCATTAAAAAAATTGGGTGTTTTTTAGGAAAATACTAATGTGAATTTACAGTCAAGAAGGGAATAATATTTTAAATAAAATCAGAAGTGAGACAATAAGGTTCTCTAAATAAGGATATTTATTTTATAAAAAAAATGGTGGATTAAATTAGATAATATAGTGTACTGGAAAATTTGTAAAAATTCTTTAAGTTCATTTAAACCGGTTTTCTTAATGGGAAGTGTTGATGAGGAAGCCACATTAAACCTGTATATCCAAAAAATAAAATTATTAATGGAACATGATACATGAGTTTGGAGAATTTAAATAGAATTTATAATTTTTAAATAAAATGTACAAATAACATTATTTTGCTGAATATAATGATAGGGCAACATGAAGGAATAATGGAGGTTGGAGTAGAATCCCTTATGAAATATAGGCATGGGAACATGTGTACATGGTAGTGATTAATGAGATATAAAGGGGTATTGAATTATTTATATATAAATACATCAATATTTTGGAGGAGAACAAACATACAACATGATTAAGAAATTCAAATAAAATGGGTCTAAGAGAGATGAGGTTCCGGAATAAAAGTGAGAAAGAGAGGATCCCTTATCTTAAGTCCAAAGGTGTTCTCAAAATGATATTTATTACATGAATAAACATATTATGATAATAAATTAATAATTATAGAACCACATTTTCATGTAATTGACTTAATATAACCATTTTATATTTATTCATGTCTTTTTTGATAGGTTATGAAGTTTGATTTCATTGTTCGGGTCCATTTATTTCATGATCAGTTTACATATATACATGAATCGACGGTCAAGTAAAATTAATATATTTTCCCATATTTATATTTAAACATTATTATTTATTATCTAGAAGGTTATATAGTGGTAAATTTTATTTTGTTTGTTGTTGTAAAATTTATTCATTATATGAAAATTTATTGAAAACCTTTTGGGTTATTTGGTGGTTTTTTATCACAAAGAACATTTTTTTAATAAATTAAAATAATTTTTACAAAATGATTCAATAAGGATATATGAGACAATATAAATATATTAATTTCTGGTTAACTATAATAATGGTTCCATTACCATAATTTAAGATGATAAAAAAAAATAGAAACCCATTGTCCTTGAATGTGGTAAATTAATACATCTCATATGGCATTTTTACTAATAGTATAAATAAAGGATAAATGAGAGATGATAATAAATTATTCCATTATCATAACAATATTCCATTATATATAAGGTATTGTAGTTATCATATCATTTTAATGAGGATAGGTAACTATAGAAATGAAAACAAAAGAACTTGAAAAGAAAGCAAAATAACTGAAAAGAAGAATTTAAATCTGGAATTAATATTCCTTGAGATCCTCTTATGAAGAGTGTATTTGGTATTTTGATGATACCAAGTGATATTGGACATGTGGGAGGAGTAGGGGTGATGTTTGATAATAATTTATTCAAGTCACAAGGCTTAAGTGGAGTGGAAACAAGAGGGAGGTGTGGGTAGATTTTAAAGTGGAGGGGGGGGGGTTTAATCTTTTATTCATTAGTTTATTATTTTTCTATATGACAGAAAATATTGATGATTACACGACAAAAAATATTAATATATGAATGTGAGTTCACACCAATAGTGCTTACATCTGCAGAATATCACCCATGACTCAATAATTAATGTATTTATCTGATTTTTTAAATTACTGTATTTTAATATTCCTCAAAAATTAATGTATTTCTGAAAAAACTACAAAATTAACCACAATAATTTTAATATGGTTAAAATGAATAAATTAACTCCATTTTAAGAAAATTATTTTCCAAATAATGAAAATTTTATTTTTAAATCACCTTATCATTTACATGAAAATATTTATTTTAAAATTATAACTGATTTTATAATACATTTAAAAAATAACTAATGACTCATAAAATTATCCTATAATAGTAATACATAATAACAATATTTTATGAATAAATTTTGTGAAAACACATTTTATTCTATAGTTATTAAATTATTCCTAAGTTTTAAATAAAACATTAATGAATTATAAAAATACCAACACAATCATATTGTCACTTATAAGATCAATAAATATAATTTATTCATTCATTGGTATTGATACAATTGAATTGGTTAATTTACAATTCATAAGGTTCATATTACTATTCATTAGGGTAACATTACTATTCATAAGGGTAAGTTAATATTCACCAAAAATTATGTTTGTCTTATCGAACTCCATGAATCTTACTGATCCCGACCACGTATGTCATATATTTGAAAATCAAATCACAAAAGTGAAAATATTATGTTTGAAGGTCACATAGTAAGTACTAGTTCTTTTTGTTTTGAATTCATGTGATTAAATAGAAAATTATAATTAGGGAGTTTCTATTGATTAAACATTGGGTTATTACATTCTTCTCCCTTATAAAATTTCACCTTTTAAATTTATTTTTACATTCTAAACTATAAAAAGTTCCGGGTACTTTACCATTATTTCATCCTCTAGTTTCCATGTAGCCTCTTCGTACTTATGGTTCTTACATAGTACCTTAACCAGGTGAGTATTCTTGTGTAGTAGAATATTGTTCATACGATCCAATATCTTCACTGGCTTCTTCTAATAAAAAATATAATTCTCCAACAGTTCCACCTATGAAGTTAGCCAATGTGAATGATATTGTATGTACTTTATTAAGAGTGATACATGGAAGATATCGTTCACTTTAGACTGGGTAAGTGGATGTGCCAATTGATAGGCCACAACTATGACATGATCAAGGATCTCGAGGGTTACAATGTACATATGACATTACTTTTCTTTCGTCCCAAATATCCTGACCTTCTTCCATAGAGATATGCAGAGAAATACCATGTCTGCAACTTTTAACTCAAGGTCTCATTGATGATTCTCTACATAACACTTATTTCATCTTTGGTCTACCTTTTTGTGTTGTTTAATGGTTTTCACCTTCTCCAAATTTTTTAAACCATTTCATGTCCTAGAATCTTAAACTTTTAGACATCATCTCAACATGTCGGTGTGCTTCACTTTTTCCCATAAAGGGGTTCGTATGGTTCAATTCGGATGCGGGAGTAGAAATTGTTGTCATAGGAGAATTCAACCAGTAAAGGTTGTCAGTTTTGTCCTCGATTAATGTCCATCAATAACACACTCAATATGTGTTATAGTGTATTGATAGGTTATTAGTAATTTCCATCAGCGTTAGGATGACAGGTCATACTGAAGTTCAATAGAGTGCTTATAAGACATTGGATACTTTTCCAGAACATCAAGGTGATTCATGGATCTCTATCAAATATAATATATAGGGGTACATCATGTAGCCATACCACCCCATTGATATATATCTGATAAATTTTATCCTATGATATGTCGTCTTTAATTTCAAAATATTGAGTTGTCTTTGTAAGATGATCAAAAATTACCCATATGACATTGTTTCCTCTATATTTAATTTGATGTCTAATTAAAAAGTTAATGGGGATTTTATCCAAAATCTATGTTTGTAAGGGAAGTGGAATCATGATCCCCTTAGATATATATATTTTAGAATTCAATTGTTCATATACCAGACACATTGACATATATTTAGAAATAAACTTCTTCATATTGTCCCACCCAAAGTTCACTCAGAGATCTCAATACAACTTTGGACTCCCTGAGTGAACAGAGAATGTGGAGCTATGTGCGTCATTAAAAATCATCTTCATTATCTATGTATCATATGGTACAAATAAAAATGATCCAAATTTTACAACTCCTTCCTCATCAATATTGACCTTAGTGGATTTCTTATTTCTAATAACTTCCACCATTTTCAGAATTTTCACATGTCTTTATTGATCATCCTTTATTATCTCCATGAGGGATTTTTGAGAAATCATTTGATATTGTATTGATTATATTCCCCCTTAATGATTCGTATATGCATCCTTTGATTATCTAATATGATTGGATTATTTTGAATTCTCATTATTTATAATGTTGAAGGATCCCTTCTACTCTGAGAATCTACCACCTCATTTTCCTTACCAGGGTGGTAGTATATTGTGCAATCATTATACATGACGAGATCTACCCATTTTTTGGCTCATAATAATCTCCATATATATGAATATATATTTGAGACTCATATGATCAGTTGTTTCTCAATATTCTCCCCATAGAGATAATGGAACCTGATTTTCAATGCCAAGATCACAACCATCAACACTAGATCATGAATTGGATTGCATTTACCATGGATTTTCAACTGTCTAGTAGTGTCGGCTATCACTAAATCATTTTTCATCATCACACACTATAATTCAGTCATTTATGCATCCTTGTACTCAACAAAGTGTTCTCCACTTGTAGGTATTTTCAATACCGACATTGTGATAAACCTTATTATGATCACCTTAATGTTTTCCTCGCATTCTTGACTCCAAAAAAACATCCCACCCTTTCATGTTATCCTTGTCATTAGGATTCAAAATCCTGAGATGTTCTTCAAAAATCATCGATAATACCATGCTAGACCCATAAATAATTGGATATCCATTATAGATAATGGCCTAGGCCACCCTACAATTGCCTATTTCTTATAATGGTCTACATATATCACACTACTAAGAATAAATTCCCACATGAATGATACATCATCCATCCAAATCACACATTTACCATACACATCCTTATGTTTCTCCCTTCTTAATGGTTTCATCACTGTATTCAAGTTCTTTTCGTGTTCCTCCTCCCTCATAGAATATATTAGAATATCATCGATAAAGAATACCAAAAATATTTCAATTTAATATCTAAATAATATATTCATTAAATCCATGAATATTTTTTAGAATTTGTTAGTATTATATTAATCACAATGAACTAATAGGTTCCATACCTTTTTTGAATGGTATTCTTAAGAATATCATCCTTCCTCACTATTAATTATTAACATCCTAACCGAAGGTCCATCTTAGAGAAATAACTGTCCCCACAAACCTGATCAACCAATTCATATATCTAAGGTATGGTATACTTGTTCTTTAAATTAATTTTATTGACCTCATGATAATTGAAGCAGAGGCGCACTGATCAATCCTTATTATTGAAGAAGAGGACTTCTGCACCCCATAGTGAATCACTCAAGAATATAAAACCTTTCTTTAAAATCATATTAAATTTATCTTTCTGCTCTTCTAGCTCTATGGTGACTATTATATAAGGTGCCTCTGATAATGTTTGAGATCCATAAATCTGTTAAAATGAGAACTCAACATATCGATCTAGAGGAAGGCCATGCATTTATTTAGGGATAGCGTAAGTGTAATCCCTCATGATAGGCATATCTTTGAGAAGTATCATCTCTTTTGTCTCAATCATTTGATTTAGAAATTCTTTCTCATAAGGACTTAATATCCCAACTTGATACAATGATTATATAGGAGATTTATCTTCCTACTTAAAATTATAAAGAATTAGAGTATACATTGAGATGTGAATAGCTATCTCCCTTTCATGATAGTTGATTTTTGATTTATATAAAGATTTCCAATCCATTCCAAATATAACATCTAAATCCTCTAAAGGAAGGACGGCAATAATTTTTGGAGGTTCAGTCGACAAATGTTAACTTGGGAGAAGTTATAAACCCTGGTTTCAGTAATTTCCCCATTCATTGTTCTCACAAATTACATAATCTCTAAAATTTGAGATGGTGTTTGAATTGTTCTACTAAAATTGTAAGATATGAATGATTGAATTAAACCATAATCAGATAGTATGTTCTCTATTATTGATTAAATTACAAGCATACTTGTCACCACATAGTTTTCTCAATCCATGTCAGTAGTAGTGAAAGCATAATCCCTTCCTTGTTTCCTTAGAGGATGTTGTTTATTTCCTATAATAACCCTTAGATTAGGGTAATTTTTCACAGAATGTCCATCATCCGGGTAGATGTAACAATAAACTATAGGATAATAATTGATCTAAACCAACATTTCATCTTCCACAATAGTGGGATTCTTCATAACCCTCAGTCAGTTCTTGGAAAGATATCCCATTATTCCACATTCGAATCAATTCATGGTTCTATTTAGATAGTTCCTATGATGCTTCTTCAAAAAACGTTGACACGTATGATGTTAAATATTCCTTCCATAATGGGATTTATATATATAACAACCCATATTAGATATCATTTTCTATGTTTTTTCATTGTTCCCATTAGACCAATGTGAGTCTCCGATATGCACTTCAACCTTGAGGGCACAACAGACAATCTCTTAATTACTGTTGAATTCACAAATCATCAATTCTTTTCGTAGACTCAACATTAGTCTACGAAATATTATATCCACCTTGATTTAGGTTTTCATAAAAAATACATCGAAATGTATTTCAATCCATTTGATGTTTTTTTGATACACCCCGATGGACTCATCTTCCTTCTGCACATGTCTAAGGAACTCTCCTTAAATCTGAAGGTAGAGGGTACATGGAAAATATTAATTGAAAATAATTCATGAATTCCTCCCAATACAGGAAATAAATTTCCTCCAAGGACATCATATTCTTGATCAGCATCAACCAATGTTCAACTTCAACATCAAAATGATAGACCACCATCATGAATATATATTATTTGATGCACTAGAGGATTGAAAATATCTTTTCAATATAGTTAATCCACTCTTCCATGAGGAGGCCATTAGATGATTTACTAAACATGAGATTACTTTTATATATGAATGATTCAATATAAACATTCTATTTCCATGGATAATTAGGGTGTTCTACATGATTGATATTATTACTCATAACATGATCTAGTTGAGAAAGTACATTCATGGTGTTTTGTGAACCCTTTCCCATAATATTTGGAATATAATTAATTTGATCCTTATAATCACTGTCACATTTATTGTTGGAATGTATATTTGTATTTCCCTCTATTAACTATGAAAAATAACATACAATTAGGGGGTGTAAATAATAAGAAAATAAGGATAATGGAAACATTGAACAAAAAAAGAAAAACCTTTAAAGGAAAATAATATCCAATCTTGGGATTCCCTCAGTTTAAATTATGGTTATTCATGATCTGAATCTTAACATATATTCTTATGAAATCTTTTATTATTTCCATAATAATGGTTTGAACTGAGCTTATGAATTTACCAAAGCATATCCTCCAAGAGTTTAAATCCAAGAGTGCAACATGGACCTTTTTCGAGCAACGGATTCCATTTGAGTCTGGATCAATGTTCTGTTTTTTGGGTTTTAACACTATATACATATGTTCTAGATCCTCATCTAGTTTTTTGTCTCCAGACAAGTATATATTTTCTAGATAACTAATGTACTATATACATATCAATATTTATTGGAGTTTTATTATAGTTAAGAGCATCCCTATGGTTCTTAGTACATTCATCTATTTTTAATATCCAAAAATAATTAGGCCAACCTCTGATACCAACTATAGAAACCATACCATTTTAAAAATATTATTACACGATTTTAATCATCGTAACACATCATATTACAAGCCAAGGATCATAAAGTCTATTTTCTTGTATGACTAGGTACATAAAATATAAAAAATTTAATAAAGTATAATTTTTTTTATTTAATATTAATATTGAGCTCTTAACATCCATTTTCTCTAACATCTTCATAGGATTACCAGGGGATAACATAAACAAAAGGGCTGAGATAAAAATACAAGCATGGGAATAAACATAAGAATAATGATTTATGACAAGGGTTTTATGGCATGACATAATGATATAAATGGAATTGAACATATGGAATCATAATATATAAATAATGGTATCGTATAAATGTGGAATCAAATTAATTTGGTAGTAACAGAAAACCTGATTTTTTCACGAGTCCAGGATCATTGCACATAGAGAAGCACAAGTTATGGTTAACCAATTAGACCATTACACATGGTAGCACTAGTCACAGCTATCTTCCAATACTGTTGCACATAATAGCCCACGAGACTCAACATTACCCGATACAATATGTTGTTATATTGGTGAACACATATTAATATGTTCATGAATATGCTCTCCATGTAAATAATCATACATAATAAGTCATACATAAACATAAAGGTACCCATGGAATGTAATGGGTTTCACAATCATGTAATTAATAATAACAAATGGGAGTGTCATACATATTTCCATGAAAGAATCAAATTAAAACATAAAAGAACATTCATAATTGGAAATATGAATATATCATGATAAGTGGTTTTAAACTGAATTGATAACATGTAAGAAGAGTATTTAAGAAATTTTAGCATTAAAACATATTTATACGGTTTTAATGAAAATAATAAATGGAATTTAAAATCTAAAAGGGGTTAATATTTTATATAAAACCAAAAGTGAAACAGTATTGTTCTTATAATAATGAGAATGGTTTTATAAAAAACAATGGTTCCTTAAAATAGATTATATGTTGAATATGAAAATGGATAATAATTCATGATGTTCCTGTAAAAGGGCTTTTATAATGGGAAGTATTGAAGAGAGAACCATTATACACATGTATATCCCATAAGGATATTGATTAATTAAACGTAATACATGTGTTTTTATAATGTTCTCAAAATTTATAATATGTTCATAAAAAGAATAGATAACTTCAATTGGGTAAAAATAATGATAGAAAAACTTGAATGATTAATGGGGGATCATGTAGGATCCCTTACAAAAATCTAGATTTTATAACAGCAGTACTTAGGAGGGTCAGTGGGAGAGAAAGAGGTCTCTAAAAATTTATATATCATATGGGATGTATGGAGGATGTGATAAAATATTCCCCATTATTAAGATTTACAAATATCATTGGTATGACATTGAGGAGGTTCTATAATAAAAGTGATAAAGAGAGGACACATTACCTCAATTCTGAATGTGTTATCCAATTGATATTAATTTCCTAAATAAAAAAATCAATTCATTAACTAGTAATTAAAGAACTTATTTATTATTTAGTTAATTTAGTATATCATTATTAAGTTCATTAATAGTATTTTTATGGGTTAAGAAGATAAATTTCATTGTCTGGGACCATTTGTTTCATGATCAGTTAACTTATAAACATGAACAGATAATCATTTAAAATGAATATGGTTGTCCTAAATTGGATTTAAATTTTATTATTGAAAATCCAAAATGGTACATGGTTTTAGATTTCGTTTTATTAATTTTAGTTAATTTGAATCATTATATAATAATTTTTTGATAACCTTTTGGGTTAATTGGCGGGGTTTTAAGCAAAATGAACATGTTTTCTATTATAAATAAATTCCATGTGTAAAAAATGATTACATAATAATAGATGACACATAATACATATATTATAGTCTTATTTAACAATAATAATGGTTTCATGAATATAATTGAAGATGGTAGTAGAAATTGAAATCCAATCATCATAGAATGTGGAAAATAAACACATCCAAGATAGAATTTTTTACTACTTGTATAAAATAAGGTAAATTTAGAGACGATGATAAATTATTCCATTATCATATAAAAATTAGTGTACATGTAATGTAATGGAGTTTTCATAAAATTTCAATGTAGAGATTTACATATAGAATATAAAACAAAAGATCATGAAAAAAAGAAAAAAATTGAAATTATAAATTTACCTATTGAATTGATATTAGATGAGAGCCTCTTATGGGGAGAGGATTTAGACTTTTAAGGAGAGAATGGGATGTGGGACATGGGGGAGGAGATTTGAGAGATATATTTGTATATATTACGATTGTAACAAGTCTTGAGAGGAGTGGGAAGAAGAGGGGAGTGTGGGTGTTTTTTATAGTGGCGGGGAGGAGGGTTTTCATAATATTTTAATCAGTAGTTTATAATTTATCCATAAGATAATAAATTGGGACGCTTCCATGAGAAAATATTGTAATATGTTCATGGGATTTCAATCAAATGTTTCATACATCAGTATATCATCACCCTTGACTCAATAATGAATGCATTTAGTTTATTTTTTTGATTGTTGTATTTTACAATTAATCAAAAATTTAATCATTTCAAAAAAATACCAAAAATTCACTATAACCATTTATCTATGTTTATAGTCTAGAAAAACTCCATTTTAGGAAATAAGGTATCTCTGTATTAAAAATTTACATTATAAAAGAAATATTCATTTACCTAAAAAATACATTTATTTAAATTATAACTGTATTTATAATACATTGAAATATTATCTAAGGTATCATAGAATTATTCTATTAAAAAATCCTAAAAAACAATAATTTATGATTTCATTATTTAAAAATATATATTTTTTAAATATTTAATTATTTATAGATTTTTATTTCAATATTTTTCACTTCTAAAAATACCAATACCATGATATTTGTCACTTATATGATGGATAAATTATATTTATACTTTCAATAGTAAAGGTTATATTTATATTGAAAATTTAATATTCCCAAATGTCATATTACTATTCAAAAATGTAGCATTCCTATTCCTAAGGTTCAGTTACAATTCACCAAAAAATGATTATGTCTTATCAAATTCAAAACTTATTATTGATTGCAACAGTGTATGTCAGATTTTCTAAATTCATATAACAAAAGGAAAATATTGTGATTAAGGCCACATAATACATAGTAGATCATTGTGTTGAGATTATATGTGATTATATGTAATAATATAATAAGGATTTTTTCATTGATTAAATTGTGGGTTGTTAAAAATTCAACTAGTGCACAAACCTTGGAGTGTGTTTCAACAAAAAATAGAATGGTTTCTATGCACATATTTAAACATTATTGACAATAGGTCTTGATAAAAAAGGTATCGTGATCCCAGAAAAAATTACATCTAATAATTAACCCTTTCCTTCATTTCAGTTATTATTATCCATGATAATTTTTCTTTTACATTATATATAGATGCATTTCATTATCGTTTCATTGATTAAATAGAATATGTTTTAGTTATTTTCCATACCATATTTATTATGTCAAATCAAGTTATTTGATTGTCATATGTTTTTTTATCTACCATGCTATATTTCTTATTATAATCTATATCAGTTTATTGATTACATGGAATTTCTCTTTAGCTAATACATTTTCATACAATAAATTTTCATTGATTAATTTTCTCTTCCTCTATACTTATCCCCAATGAATCATTTAAGCTAACCTTAATTATGTTTTCTTCCTATGGAATGAAATAAGTGAACTATGAAAAATACAAAAGAATATTCAATGAATGAATGAAATATACTTCTGTAATTTTTTAGGTATTCCATAATACCCTTTTTTACCATGGGTTTGTCGGTTTGAAATAGGAGTTTCTTAGAGGGAAGTGTTAAATTTTTTTAATGTTCTGGGCTTATACATATTTGGCACATTATTTTTCCCAATTCATGTACCCTCTCAAAGAAATCCTTGAATACCCTGGAAGTTAATCTTTTCAGGGTTGGAGCATCATTTGAAAAACCATGGGCCCCCTTAAGAGAAATTGGGTATCCCATTTAATGGGGCACATAACTAGGTAAAAGAGTTTGGTATGACCATGCAGACCTTCCTTGTTAACCGTGTGATGTGATTTTTTAATCAGGATTATAATTTTAAAATTAATGAACCCCTTTTTTTGGACTCCCAAATGGAATGTGAGAATCCATTGAAACTAATCTTTGATGGAGTATCCAAAGAGAAGTTCATGATTCCTTGAAAACCTCATGGAATACAGTCGATGCTTGGAGAACGACAATCAATAATATATTCATTAGTGTCCTATTCCAGTTCTCTATCACAATCTCTCTCTCATTCCCATCCTAGGTTTGTTTTGTTCTCCATGTTTATTAGAGGATCTAATCCCCTATATTTGGGTTCTTAATCCAATGATATATCCATGTTTCTCAAATTCCATCATCATAATATTTCATTAATGAAACCCGATTACAGTTTATTGATTTGATATCCCATGATACTATGATTTGTGGATCAAATTTTATTGGAAATTTTAATTAAATATAAATTAATTGATTGGATTATGTATCAGTCAATTGAACATGTGGAAATTTATTCTTATGAAATTAAATTATTTAAAAACCCAATTCTATTGAATTAGTGGATTTGGTTGTTGGATAGTTAATTTTTTCATTAAATTCTGAAAACTATCATTTAATTCAATTCCAGAGTGTTTTTGAAATTTTTTTAGAAATTTGAATTATTGATTATATTTTTATTAATTTAATGGATATTATTTCAAAAAAAATATTGAATTTAATTATTGGAATTTAATTTTGAGATTGAATTTTGAATTTATTTGGAATTATTATTTAGAAAAAATGGCTTAAAATGGTTTTGATAGAATCCTTCGGGTTTTTTCTGGGATAATACATATTTTGATTAAAATTCCATTATATTGTTTAAATAGAAATTTTGGATATTTAATCTAGGTGAATTCGATTTTTTTGTATTTTAATGTCTCTTTAAATAGATTTCACATCTTGGTTTTGTACTAGGGAACATGCAAGCTGTGGTAGTTAGTGAGTTATTTGACACAAGCACGCTGTGATTGGAATGACCTATCATTATATTAATGTTTTACAATACTAACAATACATATTCATTAGAACATATAATTTTTCACTGGAAAAAAATATGAGTCCAATATTTGTAGTTCTAAGAGATGTGTGTACAGATTATGGTTAAGTTCATATGAGTGAGTAAAGTTCCCATAGTCTGAAACTATCATACCTCTTGTAGATGACCATATTGATCACTTTTATATATATGTTATATAAATATATGCAATTTTGTTAAACTATTTTTCATTATTCGTTATTTTTTATAACAAAAGTAATAATCCATTTGTAAAAAAATATACCCTCAATTCAAAAATGAATAATAATTTTAATTTACTATCCATCAAATGAAATTTAAATCATGGTTTGATTAAATATCCTGTTGAAATGCCAAACTAGTTAATTTGAAAATAGTAATTTCATATTTTTTTAATTAAATGTTGTAATTTTATAATGGAATATAATGTGAGGACCTACTAGGGATTTATCTCACATCCTACTTGTGACTTTGGGTGTTTGTATGTTTTCTCTTTCCAAGTTCAGTTAGGGGTAAAGAACCACTTGGAAGTTGTCTTGTTATTGATCCATGGACTTGGAGTGTTGTAGGCTTTTGGACTTGGGCTGACTATATAGTTTTTATTTTACATTTCTATAGTAATTTGGATTGTTTTTTACTTTTTTATTTCTAATACACTTATCCTTGTGGATATTTTATTTTTTTCGTACTTTCTTGTTAGATTATTCAGAAATGCTTCAGTAATTTTTGTCCAAACATTTTTTTTTAATAATTAGCGGTTTTAGTCAGTAACCCATGGGGATCAGGGGCTCCCTTCGGGATATGTCGGTGTAAGAAAAATTATCAGTTTACTAGGGTTCCTGGGCTGGTTTATGACAAAGTGGTGTCACAGATCTAGGATGAGGATTGTTTGATGAAGTCAATATTCATTATGAAATATTTATACAACATATGAGGTAGCTCAGATTGAGAACATGGAGAGTTATTATATGATTTAACCTTATGCCACTATGGTTTTGTTGTGAAATATGTATTGAGGAATATTTATAGTATTTTTCATACTTTTTATTTGGATAGATTGAAATCAAAATCTTGTGTTCTTATCTTGTGGGATTAATTTCCCTCTTTTAAATATTTGAGAGTTAATATGATGTCATCATTGTTGTCCAATGATTTTGTTTAGCATCACATAATTGAGAGGATACAAGAATCTGATCAAATATGATGTTGTTTCTATACTTGACTGGCATAATCATATTTTAGACCCGATCCAATTTGAGGACATCAGATGTACAGTACAAACATTGGTACAAGCACCACCATTGGTTCCCATTTAGACTATAGTTGTGGATCCTCCAAGAGTTATTGTCCAAAAATAATTATAAAGAATTAATTTTCTATAATCCATTATAGTTCTAAGGATCAAATTATACTCAATAGGTTGAGGAATTTTTGTGATAGGATGGAACATTTGGTTAGGTTCTTAAAGACAACTGGAGAAATCAAGGCTGAAATGTTCCTCCTTTCTACTTCAATGACTGAGAAGGAGATGGTGGGGAACTACGGTGATGGTAATGAATCAGGTGGGATTAGAGTGGAAGGAAAATAATGTTATTTTCATTGAATAATTCTATCATGAGTCAATGCTATTATACTATTATATGGAGTTTTTCATACTTGAGAAGGCTAATAAGACCCTGACAGTGTTTGAAAACAATTTTTTTTTGAGATCCTGCATTTCACACCTAATATAGTATCAAAAGATAAAATAAAGGATTGAACATTCAAGTTGGTAATTTGATCTTATTTTCATTATTTATTTTTCTTACAGAATATTCCTTCTTATGATGATGTGTTGGATAGATCATTGATGAAAAAACGAACCTTGAAAAAATATCATGTTTATCAGTTGTTTCTTTCCCTCAAATGGCAGCATGGGATTCTTTATAATAAATCAGATGATTGATGATTCTTATGGTTTTCATTGATATCATGGTCATTTTAGACCTCTTGTGGTACTTATAAGTGGTTCCTTGATTTGATACAAGTGTGTACAACCTTGGAATTCTAGGAAGGTTTTAACAGAGGTACCAATGGAATATGGTTCTTGTGGATTCTCTGGAAACTTATAGGAATTGTTCTTTGTTTATTACACTCCTCTAGTAGAACAGTATCATTGGAACCATGTAAAACAATGGGGAAATAAGATTTTTCAAGGTTAAACTATTTCCATACATATACATTTGGAATGAATATTTTTATCATAGTGGATGTCTCTCCATAGGTTGCGGATACCGGTCCAATGACATTGCAAGGTATGATCAATATAACATCAACATTAGAGAATGATGAATTTGATATATGTGAAACTAATTCATTTATTTTATCATGAATTCATAATAATCAAAATCTTCATACAAATCTCATATCTTTGTCAGATGTAGTGATTTCAGGGAGTATTCTGGTTCTCAACATAAAACTGCATGACGTCGTATTTAGGATGGATTTTCTCATTTCCAATAAATCCTAGATATATTTTTTTCATTGACAGGTCTCCATTAATACACCAAATGGTACAGGTTGTTTATTTCATTGAGAATGGGACACAAGGTCGAGTCGGGATGGGCCTTCTTATCTGATGCTGGGGAATATAATATCACTATTTTATTTTAACCTGGAGTTGGAGTCATTGAGGGATGATCTCCTACCAGTTTTCATTGATTTTACCCATGTGTTTCCTTATGAGTTATCTTGTATTTTATCAAAAATGGAGGTAGATTATTCTATCGATTTAGTTCCTCTTACTCAACTTGTTTCTATTCCATCATACCATATATCACCATGTAAAATGAAATATTGGAAGACTCGATTGAATAATATTTTATATAAAGTATTTATACGAACAATAGTGTCACCTTGGGTAGTTCATGTTCACTTTCCTACAATAGATGATGGTTCAAATTGGCTATTTGTTTATTATCAAACACTCAATTGAGTGATGTAGAAGAAAAAAAATATTTTTCCACTTTTTGAAGATTTGACTGATAATTATAAATGGGAAATGATTCTATCAAATATTTATCTTTAATTTGGTAACCATCAGTTGAGTTTAATAGAATCTGATATTTATAAAATCATTATTCAAAGAATATATTACCATTATGACTACCTTGTTATCCCCTTTGGTCTAACCAATGATTCTAAAGTATTTATGTAATTTATTAACAATATTTTCCATAAATATATTTATTCCACTTTGGTAGTAATTTTTTATGATATTTTATTTTACTATATGTCTATGTAGAATCATGTGCATCATCTGAGTATAGTTCTCATATTTTTGTTAAATCCCTAACATTATGACATGCTTTTGTAATGTGATTTCGTAATTCCAGAAGTGAATTTATTCCAAAACATGTTGTTGTAAAATTTGATGTTAGTTGATAATAACAATGTAAACACTTTTAGGACATTGGAATAACCATAGAATGTTTTCATGATTCAGAGCAACTTGGGTATAGTTTATCATTATCACCATTTTTTTTAGAAAATCACAAGGATATCTTCTTTTAATACTAATCGTACATATATGGGAGTAAATTATTCCTTGGATGAAATCTATTAGAATTATTCTATTATTCTGGGAAATCATTTGACTACTATGCATGTATTAACTCTTCTAGAGGTTGGGCAGTGATATTTGGTATTATATGATGTATCATTTTCTTGTTTGGGCTACGTTATTTTTCATGGTGATCATATCGTTGGTTATAGATCTCATAATCATAGTACACTTTTGATGAATTTTCCAACGAAAGACCATTAACTTTAAATATTGATGCATTCTATTGAGAGTTGGAGATATTAATATTAAAGATATAGTTTTAACGTGTTTTCAATCCACAAGGGATTAAGTTATATCTTCTCTCAAAATGGTTTTAACATACACAAGATTCATTAGGTGGAATTCCTTCTACATTTTTAATTTCTCATCGCCTATACCATGGGGAAAGGGAATCTCAAAATAGATGCATTGAGTAAGAATAGTTTCACATATGCTAAGAAATAATCACCAGAATTATGGAACTTGATGGATATATTTTAAATGTTTCATATTGGGTTCTAGAAATTAGGGGCATAGTTTTCTTTGGCTAGTGTTCAGTTAAAATACCCACATCATGAAATAATTCATCAAGAAAAATTGTTTTATGATGAGTTCTATATAATTTGTGACTCTCTTTATGGTGGGAAGATCATTAATGGATTTTCATTCTCCGAAGTGGGTAATCTATGTTTTCACTATTTTTTTGTTGTTTTGTTAGGGGTAAGGACTATCATGATGGGGGATTTATTTAACTATGTGTGTTATGTTAACCCAAGAGCCAATAAGATTTTATATGACATGTGTATCCAATTCTGGTAGCCATGTATGAGATGGGGAATCTTGGATTTAATATCTCTTTTATATACATGCCAACATGTTAAGGTCGATCACAAGAAACCATCGATCTCACTTCATCCAAATCTTAATCCAACTTATAAGTTGGATGAGATAATTATAGGATTTTTTGTTTGGTTTCCACATACCTACAAAATTAGTGATCTGAGTTGTGTTATGATCAATCATCTAACTAAGTCCAAACACATTATACATATTCTTGATGCAACTAAATTTGAAGATTTTAGAAATCACTAAGTAATAAAGATAATTAATTTGTACAAATTTCCATCTACTATAATCACTAATTGGGATCCTCAGTTCACATAACATTTTTGGATAGGCCTTTAGAAAGAATTGTGATTATTTATATATTTGATAATAGAATACCATCCATATATGGATGTCCTTACATAAGAATATACATAGGTTATTGAGGATATGCATCATGCTTGTGCTATAAACAATGATGGTGTTTGGGATGATCATTTGATGATGTTTTGGTTTGATTATAATATCAGTTTCCACTTGACAATAATAATGGATCCTTTTGATGCCTTGTGTGGTTATATTTGTAGATCTCTGATGTGTTAGTCATAGATTGGGTAATGTTCCTTGGTTGGACATAGACTGGTTCAAGATATGAAAAAAATGATTCAGTTGATTCATTATAGAATGTTGATGGCATATAGCATGTATATGTTTTTTGTTTATATTTATTACAAACCATTATATTTCCTAGATGGTGACCAAGTTTAATTGAATTCTTCACCTAGTTTGGGTATTCGAAAGATAGAGTGGCAGGAGAAAATTGTTCCTATCATTTAGGGACCTTATGAGGTTGTAGAGCATGTGGGAAATGTTGTTTATCATTTAGTGATTCCACATATTCTAACATCAAAAAATAACATGATCCATGTATCTCAGCTATGAATATATAACTATGATCCATCTCATGTTCTATGTTGGTGTGATATTGAGGTTGATCCGGATGTATCCATAACTAAATGGAAATTTAGGATTGAATATAATGAAACCAAGGTACTACATGGGAGGATGATACATTTTTTGTGCCATGGAAGCACAATCTAGATAATCATGTGATGTTAGTGGGGGGGGACTGTTGAGAGTGTAGTGGCCTCATCCTTTTGATATGGATTATTTTGAGTAGGATTTCATGGGACCACATAATAATATTTTGTGGAGTTCCTAATATTATATTACTATTTTCAATTATTCATGAACCACCACTTTTTACCTTTCATTGGATGGGTTTATCTTGGATTTTTTTTCTAACGATTTTTTAAATTATTTTTCATAGTTTTGGGATACTACACAATTGTAACAACGTTTTACCAAACAATACACCCTCATATGGAAAACCATGAAAACTAAGGGAGTGGGAATTTACATGGTTGGTAAATGTTTTGAAAAAATGTGTACCCTCATGGGAGATATATTTTATCTCATTTAAAGGGGTGATCGTATAGGGCATCCAATTTTGTCTAACCATTTGGACCATCCCATCTAACTATGCATAAAATAATTTTTAATCCTATTTTTAATTTTAAAAATCTAAAATCCCTCTTTTATACTCTCAAAGGGGAATATACAACCCCCATATTAACAATTATTCATTAGAGGCTCCTAATACCAATTCATATCCCCTCATAACCCTCATAGTTGTTGATAGAATATTTGAAAATAATGGGTTTTCCCCTCTTAGTTAGTTTCTGCTTCTTGTTCTTTATCTCATGCTCTGTCTATTTTGTTCCATATGGTTTTGGAGATCTCTATGTTGGTTGAAGAATCTAATTCCCACTGTTTTGGGATCATAATGATTGGATTAATCATTGTTTTCCATATTCTATTATTTTTGTTCTTCATTATTGATTCTCAAATGGTGTTTGTTGATTCACGATAATGTGATCCCAATGTATGTGGTTTTGTTTTTATTGGAAAATGTAATTAACCCTAAATTACATTATTTTCATAAATTTATTTCAAATTAATATTTGGAATTTGATTATTATAAAATCTAATTATATTAAACACCAATTCCTTTGAATTGGGGGATTTGGTTTTTTGAAATTGATTTTTGGATTTAAATTGAGAAAATCTCAAATTCCCTAAAATTAGGGTGTCTTTGTGAAAATTATAGAGAATTATAGAAATTTAAATTTGTTTAATTTAATGTTTGAAATTTATGGATATTATTTCATTTAAATTATTCTATATAATTGTGGGAATTGAATTTTTAAATTTAATTGTGATTGACATGAAATTATTTTTGGAAAAAATGGATTAAAATGGTCTTGATATAAACCATTGGGTTCTATCTTGGAAAAGAACTTCTCTTGATTAAAATCCTATTTTTTGTTTTAATTGTTAAATTATAATGTTTTAAATGTGGGAATGGGATTTAATTGAATTTTAAAGTAGATTAAAATAATTTTTTTATCATTTTTTTGCAATAGAGAACATGAAACAGTAGGAAATTAGTGAGTTATTTGGGAAAAACACAAAAGTGTATTCCATTATTGTAAACAACTTTACAGGAATCTAGAATTTATATAATCTATATTATATAAAAAAATTAATATGCCATTTTTTTAGAAATATACAATTAATTGAAATTTGAATCATTTCATTATTTTATATGTATTAATTTAAATAAAAATAAGGATTTTTTAAATATGATTTTGAAATGAAAAAACTATTTATTTGAAAATTAAATTCAGGTATTTTGTTAATTATTTGTTTCCATATTATTATAGAATCCATGGTGAGACCCTACATTGATTTTAGATTACAACCTACCTGTGATTTCAAGTGTATGTAAATTATCTCATTGTAGGATCAAGTATGGGTAAATCACCACAAAGAGATGGTTCTAGCTATTGATATATGGACTTATATGGTTTCATCCTTAAAGGCTTGGGATTTAAATCTTACTATTTTTGGTAAATATTTGTAGAAATTATATTTTTATATTTCTAACTGACATCGGGTAATCTTCTCACTTTGATGTTTTTCTTTTATCGATACTATCATATTATATTTCATTTATAATTTCTATGGAAAATTAGTTCCCACATTAATTTTTTATGATTCAAGGTTTTTTCACCAACCAATGGGGATTAGGAAATACCATCCAGCTCTATCAGTGTCACTTGGTTATCAGGTTACCATGTTTCCTAGGCAGATTTATTAGAATAAATTTATCATTCATATTTTTTTAAATTTGTGAATCTAGTGGATATTTGAGACACATGTATGCATCTAGTTTACAAATATTTCTAAATTTTTTTATCCTTTGGGATATTTTTCCTACAACCATACCAATTTAGTGTAAGTAGACATTGAATCTATGCATGGTGGGTTCAAGTCTCTATAGTTGGAATTAACAAATTTTTATTATAAACCATATGAATCGATTTAATGAATAATAGGTTTGGGAACATAACCCTAGGATTTAATTATAGAAAATGTATAAAAAGACATCATATTTTTTTTGTTACATATATATTTGGTTGGATTTCTATAAATACATCCCAGTATGGATAGTACTTGTGGATGTGGTTATAGCACAAGTGTATCTAAGGGTAATGACATAGAGAGGGGGTGTCATGCTTGACCTGAGTATAACATAGTACATGATAACGGGCAATATGTCATACATGGTTTTACACTACCATGGGATATTCTTGGGATAATTCACATTTTCTGTAATGCCCATTATGATGGATTTGAATATTTGATGAAAATGAATAACCTAGGTTAAATCTAATGTGTGTTATATTGAAAATAAGATTTCATGATATCCTATAATTGATTATAGGTTTTTCTAAAATTAATGTTGTTATTTACAATGTGATTTATGGTTTCATTCAATATATGGAACCCGAAGGAGTCATGATAAAATTAAACATTAAGGAAAATGTTGTGGAAATGGGAAACTGAATGGATGCTGATAGAAGTGAAAGATGTCATTTATATTATTAATCATCATTCTAAAAATATGATTAACAAAATATACCATAACCAACTCCTTATTTCACCATATAAGAGAAGGATGTAGGTTCCAAAGATCATGGGTGGTGGAGACAATGGAGAAATGAATGGCCAATTTCCATCATGAATGAAATATGCAAGGATACAACAATGAATGTGTATCAATGTAATGGGTAGAATCTGTATATGTTGGATAGAAAGAGAAAAGATAAATATTTCTGAGAAAAAATGATGTTTATGAAGGAAGGAAATAATTCTCATATTGGGGGTCCATTTATAGTTCATTTACATTAACGTGGGGATTCTATAATTTAGGAGAGTCAATGAACTATTATAAAGAATAAACTCTATACCATGGATGGTACTATGTGTATATAAATGGAAGACATATTTATGTATTGAGGTTGTTTTGAAATCCATAGTTTATATGACATTTAAGGAGTAAATTTCAAAGATTTCTATTATAGTTTTTTTTAAATTATATTATCATGTTTAAAAAAAAGGAAAACCTATATTGATGTGGGGATTAAACACATGATTGAAGGTTGAATATGATTTCCCTATAACCACTAGCAATCACGATGACCTAGTTAATGTGTAAATATTTTTGTTGAAACTTTTTATGAATAAATATTAATGATGAACTGGTAAATTTTTCTTTCAGGTTTAGATATAAATTTATAACCCATATTTTCATTGGAGAATAATTAGAGGCAAATTAAAAGACATTTCACTATTTTATGGGCCTTATTATATGTTAATTGTGTGTTTTAGTGATACAAGAATATAATATAATGTTGAGATATCTAGGTATTTTATTCAAAAGATAAATGAGAATTTGATTGAATCATAACCAAGAGACTTATTTCTTCTTATGAAATTGAAATGTATAATGTAAGTAAATTTCCTTATATTATTTGGTCGAAAAATTAACTCCTAAACATTATGAAAAGTGTCATGAAACAAAATTGAAATCCTAATACATTAATTTTTGATGAAACACAGTACTTTTGAATCATTACAGATTTATGCATTTGAGGCCCTCATCTTTCCATAAATAATTCACTTGGTTTTGATCAATGACATCAATTAATCCTTCTAAATATTTACATTTTTTCCATGTACATAAATTCATGTTCCACTAATGTTCTCATATGTAGAGACATACTATTTTGTTAATACATGTAATCTTTGTAGTACTCATTCCCTTTTATTATGTGAATATATTGTAAAATAATTAATGATATGGGTTTTCAAAAAACTAATTTTCAAATATCAACATTTATACTTCAATTATTGAAATTAAATTTCAGGGATGAAATTTAATTAAGGTCGGAAGAATGTTACACCCCAAAATTCTAAACAATAACATTATATTTTATAGTGTTTATGACACCCAACAAGTAGTGTAAAAGGGAATATAACCACTTTAAACATTAAAATACATTTATTATATTAAATAAATAAAATCTATAATATTTACTTATATTTCCACAACATAATTTTTTAGCTTTCGCTACACATACCATTGTTACATGCAATAATGACACTCTTCGATAGATTGACTAACACACGAGAGTTTATTTTACCGAACAACTATATATTATTAAAATATCATAATAATATATAACCAGGACGTTAAATTGTTTGTTATTAATGGTATTAAATATCTCATGATATCATTTGGTTTAAAAAATATAAAATAAATTCAGTCATAAACAAATTATTAAAATGGAAAATAAAAAAGAATTCAATAGAAGGGAAATTTTTTTATAATGAGTTAAAATTAATGGTTACATCATTTAATATTTGAATATTGAAAAATGGTTCCATATAATAAATCTTAATAACATATAATTTATAATATGCTAGAGTTATTTCGTTATGAAAAATATTATTGAATTAGATTATATTTAATTTGAAAGATTAAGTGAAAATTTTATAAATAAAGGAATAAACCTTATAATTATGTGCCAAAATGACATAGTAGATTTTAAAAAATCAATTACCCTTAAATATTTTAATTCCATACTCCCTTGGATTGAAATATATTTCATTATTGTATCCCCATGACATGAAAATATAGTGGGTGGAATTCCCTCTTTCAAAAAATTTCAATAATCCCACCCCATATCCACTATAAAAAGATACTCACACCTCCAACTTATTAACTCATCTCAAGAAATTTTTATCTTACAAACCATTTCCATATAATCGCCCAACATCAATATCCTCATCCAAGAAGCATCACATTGGGAAGAATGAAAATTTAGGCTGACTTTTATTATAATCCAATAGGAGTAAACTTAATAATATATATTGTTCTTCAATAATCAATTTTGTTTCATTTAAATATCCACCCCTTCAATTATTTTTTCTAAAAAATTATATAATAACCACAATATTTTAAATATACTATTTTTTTCATCTAATATACATTTCTATAATTTCACACACATCACTCCAATAGAATACACAATGACCATTCGTATGTACAACAGACTACCACCATGGAAACTAATGTCGTTCATTATTCTATTTACCAACATTCAAGGTTCAAAATAATTATTAATTTATAGTTTATATTTTATAAATATACTATTTATGTTTTAACTATTCGTTTGGAACTTCTTATTTATCCATACATTTATAACATCCCTTTTATGGGATTAAGATAGCATTTTTTGTGGGAATGTGGTCCACCACCTCCCCAAAGAGAAGTGATTAATTCAAACATAACATGGAATGTACTAATAATTGATTAAATATAAATATGTAACATATATTATATATTTATTATACTTTAATTAGAATGTTAATCTATATAACTGACTTTTCTTCCTTTTAAATTCAATAATGAAATAGATGTAGCGTTGATGCGTACGTATGACCTACCATTTCTATGAACGGAGAATTCCATTTCCTATATACAAATATATTTTGATATATATATATATATACTCTGAATATAAATTAATTTTAAATCATGGTTTCATCCTGGCGATGATTAAATCAGGATTAAAATAACAAGAAAAAAGACTAAGAGGTCAAAACACACTAGAAAAACATGACAATACACATTTGAAACGATGATAATAATAAAATATTGTTACCATTAATGTAATAAAATAATATAAGAAAAAATATATACTATATTATAAATTTTATAACGGTTTTTTATAAGTTATTTAAATATATAAAATCATTATACAGGTGGTTAAAATATTTTAACCAAAAAATGATTGCAATGTATGTGATTTCTTCTTAATTTACATTTCTTTGGGACATATTTGTTATTATAGACCAATTCACTTTAATGTGATATTTATTATACCCATTTTTTATTTTATATCATTATTCAATTATTATTCATGTTTTTCTATTTTCTAGTTGAACTATCATAATCATGGGGGCTTGACTTGAAAATTACCAAGGGGTAAATTTTTTATTTTAAATAAAACATTCTTTCATGCCTGTTAACATTATCTCAAAACATTAACTTCCATATAATAATTTTAATTATACATTAAAATTTAAATATCCATATTCTCACACAATTTATATCATTATTTCTTAAACCGTATAGCATTTTCACACAAGGTTTTTACTATTAATATTATTTGAAATGTTGATAAATCCATATATTTTACTAAATAATGATATCTCATGAAAAATAATGTTTTCTATAATTATATTGATTGTTTAGTATATATAGAATAATTTAGAAAATCACTATATGGGTTGGAGAACAATTAATTCAATTCCCTTGATCTAGCGGTAGTCTCGTGAGAAGAAATTAGTTTATAAAAATTCTTTTGTGTTTGTTTCCTAGAAAAAGAATGGTTTTCAACAAAAACAATTAAAAAAATATTGAGAATATGTCTTAAATTTAATGGTATCAAGTTCATTGGAAACATGATGTCTATTAGTAACGATTTTCCCTAATTTTAGTTATTATTATTTACCATATTTTTTCTTTTACATTATATATGGATGCATTTAATTTTCATTTCATTGAATAAATGGAATCTGTTTAATTTATTTTCCTTTTCTTATTGATTAGTCTTTATCCAGTTATATTAATGGGATGTGTAACCAATTATTCTTCTTTCCCTATTATTTATGCACTTCCTTCTCAGTGTATTTATTACATGGAATGTGTCTTCATCTATTAACTATTTATATTGGTTATTCTCATTTATTCATTATTCCCTCCCCCATATATAACTCTTACTTGCCATTTGATCTAACCAATATTGTTTCCTTCTTCAAGATTCCAAGACGTGTACTAGGAATGATATTAAAGGATATAGAATGTTGGAATAATTTTATCCTCGTAAACAAATTATGTTGTAATTAAAATATCTAGTTGTATTGTATGACTCATGTATGTATCTGGTTCACAAAGGCTAATAACACTTTATTGATTCCACATTTGATTCTACATCACCATTCCAATATAATCATAGTAGACATCAGCTCAAGGCATAGTAGGTTTGGGTTACTACATGTTTCATGTGAAAAATGTGGTAGCAAACAATTATTTTCAAAAAATGAAAGCTTCTCATCAACTTCATTTATAAATGGACTCCCTATCTCCTAACTTGATAACACATTTTAATACATTTGGATCATCTATGACCTACCCAAATAACTTTAATATCTCCCATCCTTATCCTAAAATCCTTAGTTTTGGCCAAAATCCATCCTAGGAACAATTTAGTGAAAACATAATGTGGATATCAAAAGAAGAGTTAATGTTCTTCAATGAGAGTGTTTATTTTATTTCAATATCCACTATATGTTCTTGGGTTATTCATTGAGTTAATGATCATATTATTTTGGTTCTAAACCATTTTATGGTTCGTTTTTGATTTTACCCCAAATCCAAGCCCATGGGATGATTGGGTTGTTTTTTTTCAAAATATAATGCATCAAAGATGAAGGTCGAATACATGAAAAGTACATTGTGTGTATTATGAATACACAATATTTATCAAATTTATGACATGTAATAGTCCATTGAGAACATTTAATGATTTCTAATGTGTTTTATCTAGTAGAGAAAACTCCATAATTACACATTTTTTAAGTACTACATGATGTGTATTCTCCCTAGTTCATTTTTTAAAATAAAATTAAAGGGCCGTTATTTTTTATACAGACCCTCGCCCACTCTATTTTCTGGCACAAAATTTACATTCTCAAGACAAATCTAGGCATTTCAGTTAAATCATAATTCAAAATAAAATTCAATCATCAACGGTCTCATTGAATCTTCCCCAATGTGTTAATCATTCTATTTATACAATTCATGGTTTTTCATTGTATAGATGAATTTTATTTTCAGCAAGATTTTATGGATTATTTTTAGTGTTTTTTCCCATTCCTCCTTTTTCACTCCACATGGACAAAATTATAGGGTTATATTTGATGAGTGTACTACCAGGGGTATATGGTAAGTGGTATACAACTTTTACAAAATGTTTGGTGATTTATATTTCTAGATGAAGTTGGGTCCCAAGCTGTATTTTCTGGCATTTCACCGATTTTATTAATTATTTAATTAAATTAATAATAAATTATTTAGGTATCTTGGTAATATCTCTTTTATGTTTGGAGGTTTTTATACCCAACCTATGATACATATGGGGTGTGTCTATTCATCTACCTACTATTGGCCACCCAAATGGATGAGTGTGATGTTGCCATATATTTTTAGGTCCATAATAAATTCAATGAGACTTTAATGATTGAATAGATTAATATAATGCCTTCTTTGCATATTTTTACATAATATCAAAAAAAATCAATACTTAAATAGATTTTATGAATATCATTGAACTATTTTTGAAAAACTATTGGAGATTATATGTTTATTAAATGATTAATATGATAAGATGATTAATTGATTACTATATTGGATTCCATTGATGAGGTATTTGGATCATGATTCCATATGATTTCTTGGACACTTATACTCCTTCTATCTTGATTATAGTGTTGAATAACTTATACCTATTCACTCCACTGATCATGATTCCATAAGATCCCATGACAATTTATTCCCCTTATATCGTCCTTTATTGGAATCATGTTGGTTATTGTCTATATACATTCTCTATGGAATCCACCAAATTATTTAATAACTATCCATAGAGATGCTTCGAAAACTCACCAAGGATTATTTGATCATCTAATCATGATTCTTGCACTTAGTGGTCTGAAACATGATTACATGGTGTTTCTATTGTGAAAGGATTATAATGGATTATATAGTGTGGGTATTGTAGATATTTACACATGGTTATATGGCATGGATTTGGTGGATATTTTCTTATCCACATAGACAAAACTAGTATGGGTTACTATTTAATGTTCTTATAATATATAGTTATCACATATATTTATTTATTCATTATTATTGTGTTCATTTATTGGAGCATGATTGTTTTTTATAAGAAACATTGTATGAATGGTCAATACAACAATTTACTTCCATAATTCTTATACCTATGATAAATTACACACTGCATTTCTCTATATCACAGAGACTAGATTTTTCATAGACATCATTGGTGGTGGATTAATAAGTGTTATCTCACATCCTATTCAGGCGTTCAATGAGTACCCATACACACTTCATTGATTCAAGTATGAACAATGTCACATGTCCACTACACGATTATTAATATGATCATTTATCAGGGGAACAAGATCATAACACATATCTATGATCATGATGCATGATGGGATAGTATATTTTTGGTATTGTTTTAATTTTCATAAATTTATTTTATTGGATTCTTCAATACATGTTTTCCTACTTTTTGGAGACATGAGATGATCATAATATTTTATATGACAACATTTGAAGTATTTATTTCTATAGTCTCCAAGATGTAAACTTCTTACATGGTTTATATTATGCTTCCTCCATTGACTAGTATGATAACATAGTTGCATTACACATTGACATGAGTAAATAGTCTCTCAATAGACACACCAGAGGACCTCTTTAATAGTCTAATGTATCAAATATATGACAAGGTGCATTTGGGGCCATGTTATCCATCATATCATTGAATTACTTTCTAACTCCCAATTTTGGGAAGTTACAATGTTGCATCACAATGTTTTATTATCTATTTTCATTAATATTATGAGAAAACATATAGGATAATCTATAAGAGTTGAAATTTTTTAATGAACTATGCTTTGGGGAATCTAGCCAATGTAAAAGAAAATTCAAAATTTCACTGAACATAAATTTATATTTACTTGATATTTTCTATTACAATTTATTTTATTCCACCATTTGGGGAAGGAACATGATTTGTTATGTCATTATTTATATAATTTGGGATCTTGTTTTACCCTTTCTTGATGATATGAGGGAACACTATTTCAGGAATCATTTTCTGCAACTGTTTGAATTCATGTTCCAAGCATTATTCCATTTTACAGAGGATTCACTTCTTGATTTCATGAAGTTACTATGTATTTCAATATTTAAATAAATGTTTTCGATAAATGATATTTATATTTAATTGGGAAATATAGTGTGCACATGAAGTTCATTCCTTAAACTAAATAGTTTCTTCCTACTTAGGCTATAGTAGACTCCATATGTAGTCAACTATGGAATGTTGAGTCAGAGACCATTGGTTGCATGAACGAATGTGTAAAGGAATGAATTATTTGAAAACCATATTTTGATTCTTGATTTTTATGGGATCATATGGATTAGAAGTGGGGATGAATTTGTCTTGACCATTCAAAAATTATTGTTAATTAATTTGACATTAATGCAAGTTGAGAAATAATTAAATTTATAACTCAACCATTACAAGATTTATAATTTGAATTTGGTAGATTCTATTGTTCCTTTTATGGATTCTCATTATAAAACTTTTTAGATGTTAGAATTTGAAGAGGAGTGCACCTTATTTAAATGAATTCATTTATCTATTATATGATTTTATTTTTGATAATTTTGTTTCCAAATTCATTTACTAAGCCATGTATTCTGCATTATAGAGACACACCATGATGACAACCTTCAGTATGAGTCCATGAGGTTTGTGACGACCTGTTTGTAGAGGTAGTGGTACATGGGATACTAGTATATCCTCATGTATTTCTAGTTGTGGCTACGATATCTTTACCAAACATGGGTGCGGAGGTATAGTTCTACGAGAGTATTATCGGCTTTATGTAGACCATTTGCGGAGCCCCACATCGCACCTCTTCCATAGAACTGATGAAACATGTGTTATAGTAGTAATAGCCTCCCACATTTTTTGGTAATGTTATACCACAAGATAAAAACATGATTTCTGAGACTAATATTCCTCTTTTATGGCATATGGATTCACCGCTTGTGAAAAGAGTGAAGGGCACAATATATATGCTTCGTGGAGTAGCAATAAACTTATATGATGTTTTGAACTTTTATGATACAATGTGAGATATGGTTAGGATGGAATTCCCAACAAAGATTTATGAAAAAAATTTGAGATCTTGAGAGATGAAAAATCTATTTAGATTATGCATCTAGAGAAATGTGTTATTACTGATTTGTATTACTATAAACATCTTACTATGAATCATATTTTCATTTTACTTTCATACAATTGATCCTTTTATGGAGAGATTCATTTAAGAAGGTCTTAAGCATGTATTTTAATCATATGTTACTGTGTTTCAATTAACTTATATTACTGAGAGAGTGAATTATGCAATAATTACTTAGAGGAATGGGAATGGATTTGCGGGTAATGATCCTAAAAATATCATCTCTTAGAACAGTGGTTTAGTTTCCAGTGTTAAAAGAACAATATCAATGATTACATTGAGGTTATTTCCAGTTTTTCTATTAGAGTGTCGAGCTCTAATTTCTCTCATTTTTGGGAAAGAAGGTGACCGACTAGAAATCAATTTAATTGAGACCCAATCATGTGTTGAGGTTACTATTTGATGGGATATATAAATATTTTTTGTACTACCATCCCTCTAGAAATTAGTGTAAGGGTATTGAAATTGACTTTATGATCATGAATGGGATTCACAGTTCAGTGTCAGGTTGGGAGATAGAGTATTATAGGTCATTTAGGAAAAACTAGTGATTGTGGATGAAGTAGTTGAGCACTACATTTAAGTATAATTATGATTGGGACAACAATGGGTATTCATGTTATTTTATAGGATTATGTTTAGGAAATATATATTTTATATATCCTACACCCGAGGATTCTTATCTGAATCCATTAATAGAGAGTGATACGATATCAATAGACTATAATGTAGTATATTCTCTCATGAATATAGTTTCATCACATTGAATCATATATTTACCTATTTGGGTAGACTATGTCATCTTGATCAGTTTTATTATTGAATTATGATTTTTGACACTTTATTGGGAATCATAAAAGAGGGTGTAACTAGTGTAGGGATTTCCTTTTCGATATTTGTGTGTGTCACATAATATGGTATCTTTTAATTCATGAGATGGTAGGGTTTGACATCTCACTTAGGATGTACTAACTAGTATTTGATCGATCTCATGTTGATTTTTATTCCCAATTGTTGACCTTTTCAATACCATAGTTTGGATTTTTTATTCACAATTGTGAATGGGATTTATAGTATGTCCATGATGTACCATAGCCTCATGGGATGGGAAGAAAGAGTCCATTGATTGATAAATTATATCTAGATGATTAGGGACAATGCATGTGAACTTTCTTCAAGTGGTTAACCATTTAAGGAAATTTTTGAGAATGAATTTTCTCTTTTCCCACTTATGATAATGGTGTGATTGTCCATTGATCTAGTTACAATAGCTTCTCTAGTATACATAACTTCCTAATGGTTTGAAAGTATATAGTTGTAGAATCTTAATAGGTATCCAGAAGCCATAGAGGCAAATATATTTATATGAACTAGTACTTATTATTGGTGTTTAACAAACATTTTTTGCGAAAAAGATTCAATTTACCATCATTTTATTTTTGGATTATCATAAATTGAACTGAATGGTCAATAGGAACCAATATATTCTCAATGTAAACATAATGTATTCAACCATATTCATGGAATATTGTTCTCTCCATGATTGATTTGAGAACAAGATACCACCAGGTGTGTGTTCAACATTAACACCTAACATGTATATATTTTTGTTTTAGGTCTGATTACTATGATTTTTTATTGATGTCCTTCATTCTTTTGAACTTGTTAAAATTATTTATGGCATTGATGAACCTAGTTATTCAACAATATCCTGATTCATTTTTGGTAGTTTTTATGGATGACATCTTCGTCTTCTCCCACAATCATCAAGATCATTCAAAACATCTTGAGATAATTTTGGATACACTGATTCAGAAGAAGTTATATGATAATATAAAAAAGTTAAAATTTTGTATGGATAAAATTAACATCATGGTTCATATTATATCAATGATATAAATATCAGTTGACCTAGAAAATGTGATAACAATAGTTTATAATGAGAATCACAAAAACACCTTTGATATATTGTGTATCATGGGGATATATTGTTATTATAGATGTTTCATATATGAATGATCACACGTAGCATCACCTCTTATGGGATTGACTAAGAAATGTTTGATGTTTTAATAGAAAAATACCTATGTGGCAGCCTTTTATGTGCAATAAGGATGATTAACTTTAGTGTGGATCCCAATTATACTATAACCCATATGATCTATAGAATAGAGATTGATTCATTTGGTATTTGGAAAAGAGTAGTTCTGATGAATGTGGATAGATTCATGGATTATGTGTCACATCAATTGTGGAGACATGAGAATAATTACCCGATGTATGATCTTGAGTTACCAGGAACTGATCATGCCTTCCACTATTAGAGGAAATATTTATTGGGAAAACATTTTGTAGTGTACAAGGACCATAAAAGCATTGTTTTTAAATTTTCATAGATTGATCATAATATGAGGCATTGAATTCTTGTTGATTATATATATTATTTTGACTTTGACCTTTCTTATATGACTATATAAGGAAATGAAATGGCATATTCACTGTGTTGGAGGACTCATGTACATGTGGTTCACTAGGACAATAGAAATGGGAAGATTATGTCATTGTTTTTAAATATTTTTACATGGATTCATGTGATAGGAAACTGTAGAAATACTCTCTCATCATTAGTGGTGATTCAAATCATCTGGAAAGAGTGGGGATGGTATAGTTATTCTATTTTATGTGTCTAGAACCTCAAGATATTGTGGTATGTGAGGACCCACCTCATGATTGGACTATAGGTGAGGATTTAATTTTACAAATTCATGGTCATGTATGGGTTCCCTATCAAATATGTGAGAATTTGATGTAGTATTATCATGAATTAGTTTAATATGTACATCCCGACGATATAATTTGTGTCACCAGTATTGGTTGATGGCCACGAAATGTGAGGTAGCATGTTTGGCCCCAATATGTTCCACTAGTTAACAGATGATGGTGAAACATCAGCAACCATAATTTTTTTTATAGAAGTTACCTATTTAGGAGTGGAAATGCGATGATGTTGGGATGTATGTTTTTTACAGAGTTTATGAGGTCACCACGAGGAAGTGTTTCTATGTGGATTGTTATGGATAGGCTCATGAAGGTCACCCATTTCATATCGACCGAGGATACCATCTCCATAGATAACATTAGGAAATTCTATATATATTTTATTGTGTTCAATAATGGGTTACCTATTTCTATCATGACATATAGAGACACATGGGTTATATCTCGATTTTGGAAATGTTTTCTTGGGGAATTGGATACACATGTGCCTTTGAGATAAATATTCCACCTTCGGACTGATACCCAATTAGAGTGCATGATTTAGGTTCTTGATGACACTATTAGAGTGTGCATCATTTATTTCAATTTATCCTGGGAGGGTAATATACCCCAAGTTCATTTCACTAAATATAATAACTACAAATTGAATATAAAAATTGTTCTTTATGATGATTATTATATTATCCCATATCGATCACCCCTGTGCAAGTTATAAGCATGATAGGTAGAATTATTTGAACATTTATCATTAATTATTCATCAGAGTATGATAAGATTAATATAATTTGGGTGGATATTGCATATCCATGTTGGAAATATTATGTTTATCATTGTTGATGACCTATAGAGTTTGGGAATTCGGATTAGGTCCATTTATGTATCTCATCAAGGACAGTACACAAATGAATTAGGATAGAATGTTATATTTCACAATTATATTTTGTTAAATTTGAGATTATAGAATGATTCATACACGGAGCCTACATGTTGTTGGTACCTTAGAGGTATTGATCCATGCACAATGACTTCCTTTTATCTTACCTGCTCCATTATCATTCAAACCAATATCACACTCTCTATAATTATGAGTTTAAGCTATAAGAAGATGAATCCTTTTTGGTACATCCTATTTGTATTATTCTTATTAGGACAAATATGTTTTTTAAGACTTATTTTTTCTCTTCGTATTTGATATGTGGAAGCATGACTATTTACTCTATGACACTTGGGTGGGGGAGGCTGATGTACTTTCTCATGGGCCGATGTTATTCTCAATTAGTTATATTCTACCATTAAAAGGGTAATTCATGGATGAAATTTTTTAGGGGTGGTGGTTTTAATATCCCACTTTTTCTATAAGGTATAGATCATTTCTTTTCATGTCTAATATCTTGTGAGGTTCTCTTTTTATATTACCAACTAATGTTGTCTTGTGGGATACATGGGTTTTCATCGCAATTAAGAGGTAGGGGGATGAGGGTTTGGTGTAGGACAAATACATGGAATGTTTTACCTGACATGTAATGCTCAGTTCAGCACCATTCATGACCTGCATTCGTAGATCCATGGAGTGAAAAAATGAATATTATATGGTGTATGAGTATTACTTGTCATGTAATCTCCTTGGGTTATTTTTTAAAATATGTGGCATCAGACTCTATTTTTTATAGGACATCTCCCCCAACCATATCTAGTGTTGGAGGTCACATTTCATTCCAATTCTATGTTAGATCCATATTCATCATCCTGGCTTAGATTCACTCATTTTTAATCTCATGGGATATCTGACGATGTGTTATTTATTTCTCTTGAGTTGTACATTATTTTTATTCATATCAATGGAGTTATTTTGGTGGATGATAATATTCCCTATTTCCATTTATTTTATTATGAATTTCTATTTCTCTTAATATAGATGAAATTAGGGGCTTATATTGGATGAGTGTTCTACCATGACTACATATTCTAAGGTATACACATTTTCCTTTGGTTTTGATGTTTTATATTCCATATGCAGTTTTTCCCCAGACAAGAAATGTTTTTTCATCCCCTAAAATGTTTTTAATGGTTGAATTGATTGAATTGAAACATGTTTTAATTTCCAAAAATTACCACTGGTATTGATTAGTGTTTTTTCCCAAACCATGTTCACCTATCTAGGTTTCATCGCTTATAACTATTTATACCACCCAGATGGGTTAGTGTGATCTCACCACTTGTTTTTGGATCCTTTATAAATCGAATGATATTGGAATGATTGACTAGGAGAAGGTTAAGGATCATTAAATTGTGTCCACATGAAGTCTAAATGATTTATTATTTAAATTCATTATATCAAAGTCATGGAAATGGGTAATAACAACTCATAAAATGTGAAAGTGTATGAAATTTTGAATGAAATGAGGTGATGGATTGACTTTGGTCTTGGATTCTGTGGATGAGTTCCTTGGATTCTGATTCCATAGGATTCCATGGAAATTTTCACTCTATGGATCTTGATTATGACAGTGGATACCTTGAACTTAATTACTCAATGAATCAATATTATATATGATAACACGAGCCTTACTACCCCTTGGATCCATCATGATTGGACACACATTAGACATGCACTGTTGAAATCCTCTATGGACCCCACCCATGTCTCGACCAATTTTCCATCGATATGATCCTGGGACTTGATAATGAATACTTTGTCTTCTATAACATAGAGACAATCCTTTGTGGTATTGTAGTAGTTATCAATATGTGGTCGTTGTGGATGTTTTACATAGGATTTCCTTGAATTGAAGGTGTAGATATTTACTATCAATTATACGACATGGTCTTGGTGGATAGTTTTATATGCTAACTAATATCCCTGATATTTGTATTAATATACAGTTTTTAAAATGGATAGTTGCCATACCTCTTAATTTATTAATTAATGATTCCCTCATTCATGGGACATTGACTAATGTTTATATGGAACTATATTTGTTAGGATACTATGAGACATTACTTTCATTATTATTATACCTTTGATATATTCCCCAATGATATTTTTATATACCATATACTGTATTTTTCATAGACATCGTTAATGGTGGCCCATTAAAAGTTATGTCACACACTGTTTGGGCCTCCATTGGTTAGCTGGATAGAATTCAGTGATGTGGTTAGGGACCATGGAATGTTCCCACTGTGTGATAACACATATGATAGTTTCTTAGGAGTAGGGGAGCATAAGAACAAGCTCATCTTGACATTGTAGCTGGTGTAGTACCTATTTTGTATTGATGTTATTTTTATACAACTACTATATAGAAATATTTTAAAAAAGTTTTACATGATTTTGAATACATGACATGATCATCATATTTTATATTACTATAGTTTGATTATTTATTGCTACAATCTTATGGATGTTATCTTATGTCATGTTTTATAATTTTATTCGGCTATTGACTATTATGATTACACCAATACGTTACACTCATAAATGAGGGAATATTCTTCAAACAGACACACACTAGGACCTCACCTCTATTCAGTATCCTCCACCATTTGGGTAGGCATGCTTGAGGCCATGTGACCCACCAGTTTGGGGAATCGTTTAGTGGATTTTAGGTTGGGACATTACATCCACCTATTTCAATTCATATTTAAAAATCTCATATAAAATCCCCAATATAATCCATAGAATGGGATGATTATATAATAAGGGCACGACCTAAAACAATCTCCACATCCATCATATGGGTTAATAAATCATCATTACTGTGTATGACAGACTATTACCTAATGGCCAGATGCTATTATTTTTTCAATTACCACTGTTCAATGTTGTGTTTGATGATCGATATGAAGTTTATATATCATAATTATAGAATGATAATACATCATAAATAATTATATCATTTATACAATTTTCTAATTTCTATTCAATAAGGGATACTATATTGTATCACACATGTTTGATGGACAACTGCCTCATGAAGTGACATGATTCTGTTTTCAGAAGGCATTACATGGAATGAAAAAATGGTAATGATAATGTATATATGTAGTGTAAATGAAATAGTTTTGACATTCAAGTTAAATTTATCATTTTGTAAATGTAATATGGTATTTTATTTCTTAGCATTTCACTCAATAAATAAGTGATAATGACGCTCATGTACATGTGGACTACCTCCTTCACAAAGAAATGTGATCTGCCTTTATTCAAAAATCAAAAATGATAATATATATATGTATCTATATATAATTAGATAATACGATATTTATAATATAATTATCAATCTAGAAATAAAAATTATTACATACTTTATTACACTAATTATCATCGGATAATTGATATGTTACTCATGTGTATATATGGTCTATTGTCTCCAGGACGTTAATGTTAGTTAATTTTTCATTACCATATATTATGATTTGTTTTAAATATATAACTAATGTTTAATTTGAGAATTATTTTGTAATTATTATTCTTGAGAATATGGAGCTATATATTATTCACAAGAACGAAAAACATTCATCGCAATGCACATATGGGAAAAGAAGGCGACTAATGTCCCAATCAATGAATATAATGAGACATTACTAACAAACATGTGATAATATGTTATAAAAGAATCATATATGATATCATAAATATTAATATTGATAGTTTATATGTTAATAACAAGATTAAAACCATTGTAAAGGATGTAAAATCAATTAAACCAATATAAAGTGTTTGGTAATGATTTCTTATCTCCATTTTATTTCTGTGAGATATATGCAATATTCACCACTTATTTTTTGTGGTGTATATACATCCCATTAATGTTTTGTGTTCTACATATAATTAAATTAATGTTCATTTACATATCCATTTAATGATATATCATTCATGTGATCTAATTTTTCAATATTTCTAAACTGATAAAGGATTTTTTTCATCTATTTTCCTTTGATGAGACATATGTTTTGTTATATACCCATTTTAATTTTTTGTTTTATTTAATTCCAATTTGAAATTTTATATCATTAATATATTTTTATTATATAAAAAATTTCATTTTGTTATATTATTTTATGAAGTAAATGATTAATGTTATGAATGTTTTTTTTTGTTGTGATTTCATCATTTTTCTATATTGTTTATCATTATTTGTCCATTGTTGAAATCATATGATCTTTCTTTGAGTAATTATCCATAATTTTCATCTAATGTGTTTACTCATGAAATTTTCATGATTTAGTATAATTTTTACGTACAATAGTTCCCAATGTAACTACGAAAATGTATTTAATAAAATATTATATCGTTTCTCACTTTGGTTTAAAATTTTTTTTACTTAAAAACAATGTTTTCTGAAAATGATTTAAATTTTTATTTATTACTATAGTATTTTTTTCAAAAAAAACAATGGTTCATTTTTTTTTATTTTTTGAAATGAAACAACATGTTGTTTTGCAATCATCTCACATTTTTCTTTTACTGAAAATGTGAAAGGGATCATCTTTTCATTTTCTAAAAAACCAATTCTCTATCTACTTTCTACATAGAAAATTTAATATTATTCTAAATTGGACTAAATTAATGTTTTTTTCAACTACCATGACTGACATTTCAATTTAGATTCATCTTTATGTTTATCATTATATTTTTAAATAATGTTTTTTTAATATTTTGTAAATTAAATGTGTTTAAAATTTTTATTATGTAAAAATGGTATTCAATTTTTTTTTTGTTTTAAAATATATTGTAATGTAACCCAATTAATTTCCCAAGATTCATCATTTTTTGGAAGGTTGAAATTTTTTTAATGTGTTATGATGAAATAAATTTTATTTATACAATATTTATTATTGAATTTTTTAAAATTATATATGATGGAGGCCCACCGTATAGTGTTGAGAGATTCTGTTATATATTATATGAAGGGTTTCTCATATAGTTCTGTAATGGGTTAGGTATTGATTATGTTCATTGAGTAATAATATTAATTTTTAGTCTATGGATATTACAATTATAAGTGTTATATAAGTGATATATGAAGATCTTGTTCCATGATTCCAACACTTTTTATGTCACACCCCAATCTTGAAAGCCTATTTATGTATTTAATTTTTATTAATTTCTCGATCCCGCATCTTTTAGATAGATTGGGTTTGGGTCCAAGTTTATGTTTTTGAATCTTTTTTGTTTTCGGCGGGACTCAGGCCGGTCCGCGGTCACCGTACCATTAGAGGTACCCATGCGTGAGGCAATGGTGAACGCGTTATTGACCGATACATAAGATAAATAATTTCTATAAATGTTTAAACATCCCTAATAATATTATATTTTCAGATATTAATAATAATATTATAATAAAAGTTTATTTTAATATTATTATAATTAAATTTCAGTGATTATTATTATTATTATTATTTTAAGTTGTTTTGTTTTTTGTTTGTATTTTAAATTTTATTTTTTTATTATTTTATTTATTTTTACTTTTTAATGGGAAAATCCTTAGGTGGTTGAACCCCCCCCCCCCCGCTTTATCTTACGCATGGCGCTCTACTCCCTTCTCCTCTACTTCCAACAACACACGTCACCCTTCCCTCCTCCCTGGTCCGACTGCCTATGTCTCCCCACCTCGTCAAGCGGTGCCCCACCCTACTCGTGTGACATCCACTGGCCCCCCATCTACCTCGTGTGTAGCCACTACATGCCTACTCAAGCGCCCCTCCCCCCCCCCTCCTGGTCTGGTGCAACCTCCCCCTCCGGGTCTGGCATGACCTCCCTCGTCCTCCTCGACCACACTTGTCTGGTCGGATCCCGACCGACCTCACCTGATAGTGCCCCCACATAACACCCAATGTCTGAACTCGATCCCCCTTCCCGGCGCGCTTCTGGGAAACCCATATCCCTTCCGGGCATGTTACTAGATGACCGACCCCTATCGTCTGACGATCTTCTTTTGAAAACTGAATTCTCATTGCACAGTTTCTCCATATTGTCCCGGCATGGCCTTGAATCCCCTCGCTAGGTTTACGAAGGGCATCTTAGGTCCTGTCGAACCACGTCTCGTACACAGCCACCAGTGGCAAAGCAATTCAGATCGCTCCGGACTGCTTGTCGTTATTCACGGGGCTGATTTGGTCATGTAAAAAGTTTCGGTATGCCGCCAACATCCGAGGCACAATTTTATACCCACTGTGTGGTTTCGAAGCTTTGTTATGCCCATATTTTTCATGTTGCGGTGTTCTTAAATAATCTTGATGTTGTTAAAAAATATTTTTTGAGTTAGTTATTGGTTTATGTCTTCAAGCGTCTATGATGATGTGCTTGTTTAAGGGCCAAATCTTCAATTAATAATTTTTAAAATATAATTCTCATCCAAATGGTATCTTTTGATTGTTTTTTTTCAATGTTTTAGCATTGATCGAATTGTTCAAAATTGGCCTTTGATGCGATTTTGAGGGTGTTTCCATTGGTATTATTTTATAAAAATGGTAAAGATGGGATTTGGGTTTTACTTGTGAACATTTTTTATTTTTCTAGGGTTAGTTTTTATATTGTAACTGTATTGATTTGTTTGGCATAAGTTTTATTTTAGGGATTTGTGTTGTTTTTGACTTGCAGGGATTTATCGTAGGGGGTCACAGCCGGTTTCGAAGGTGTGCACAAATATTCCCAAGTATGGATATGTATAGATATATGTATCTTTTGTGTGTGTGTTCCCTCTTGGCACGGGGGGCACGTGTATCATTTTATGGATATATAAATATATATATGTGTGTGTGTGTGAGCGAGTTGTTGCATGAGTAGGATTGATTTTTCATGGTCCTTCTCTTGAGGTGGGAGTTTCCATCATTTCTCTCTTTATAATGTTTTCTATAGGTACTTGCATGATTTCATTTAATTTATAATGTTTTTCACACATTTATAAGCATGATAGATTATTTATTTTAGTGTTCTTATGCCTTGCCAACTTGGGTAGAAATATATTCCTTTATCTTTAAATGGTATTATTGGATGAATTGAGTGGTGTTTTCTTTATAGAAACATTTTATGGAATCGATTTTCCCTGCACTAGTTTGTTTGATGGAACATAGTGCTTTTGTTGAAATTATTTAGTGTCTCTTTGAATTGGAATTTTTCTCAAAACCTCAGTTTTATAAGTGGTTATTTTATTCTAAATGTTTGGGTCACTTTGTGTGTCTCTTTAAATTTGGTTTGAAAAGAAATCCATGTGTATATGCTTGTGTTGGTTTTTGGAGTATATATTTTGTTGAGTGTGAGGTGTAAGAAATCGTCTTGTTTGTTACTACAAAATTGAACATAGTATCAATGAAGACATTTATGGTGATGGATTGAAACATATAACATAATGGCCCATTCGGCATTTTAAATACCAATGTGGTGTTTCGAGTTGTTTTAGAAGAGCATGTGCTATGTTTTCATAAATAATTGATTGTGTAGAACTTGAGGTCTAATTTACAACTCTAATATTTTAATAAAGTGGGATTGATAATAGAATGATGTGACAACATGGTTGACACTTTTTATGTTTGACAAGTATGCATATATATAAGTATATGGTGTGCTCCTATCTAGTGTAAACCATTATGGGTGAATGCATAGGAAGCATCTTTGTTTGGCGTAGGCCAGTGTAGTAAGATGAGTCAAGCATGCAAGGGACTACTTTATTACACAATATTATTAAAATCACCATGGGTCCTAGGAAATCATTTTTAGTATCGTGTGACAGTTGCTGACCATCCCCGATTAGACGGGATGGTACATATGGATTTGTTTTTAGGCCAGGTGGGCTTTTCAACTTGATAGGTCAGATAGAGTGGCCAGTTGGTTATAGATTTAAGAGCATCACCATACACTGATAGGTGGTTTTGAACTCGAGTATGTCTAGGGGACTTGTTTAGATGTTTAGGATCACCCATGGTTACTGGATTATTTACATTTCTTGTTTACTTTCTCTTGCACTAGTTTATTTTTAATTTTCACTTTTTACATGTTTTACTCTAGCCCATCTTTGGTATTTCCTATTTTGGATTTCATTTATAAAATGACAAATGATTATGTAAATGGTGTGTAGCATTTTATGTTTTTCTAAATGTTAAAAACATGTTAGTGATTTTTAAAATATGAAACCCCTACTTTTATATCATTATTCCAAACTTGTGTTAGTGGACTGTTTTAGAAGAGAGAACCATTGGATTTAGTGGTTTACTATTTTGCACCCCTACAGAGCATGTCATTTCTCACGCCTATTATATCTTTCTAGTTTTACGTTTAGTTTCTTGTACTGGTTCATTCTTCAGCTGCTCAATGTTGGAGCAAACATTGTTCTGAGTTGGATGGTGACCTATGAGGACATAAGGAGGTATGAACAGTTTGTTTTTGTTCCGCTGCTAGTTTTATTTGGTTATCATTAATGTTGTATCTATTTAATTTTTTTAGGGTCTAAATAATTCCTAAGGGTTAATTTTTGATTCCCGACACTAGTTTCCAGCCAGTGGGGAACGGGAACACCCCTCAGGCCTTACCACGGGCCAACTCAGGTGACCGGTTCAGGGTCGACTCGGGTAGGTTCGTGAAATTTTCATATTATTTATATAGGTTTATAATGTTCCATTTGATCAATTTTGATATCACATGGCCCCTAATTAATAATTCTTATTAATATTTCTATTATTGAATCTTTATTCTTTGATTTTATGATTGATCATATATGTATTAATGGTATAAATATTCTTGTTTTATACTCATAGAATTTTATTATGCAATAAAACCCTTATACTCTAATTATCCTCCCTGATAAAATTCATTTGATAAATCTTATGTTTTCCCATAATCATCATTTGATATCACACTTCTTCTATTCCCAATTCATGAAAATCTAAATAATTAGGATGATAAAACTATGTATAGAATGGTTTTTATATGGGTGATGACGATGACATTATGTGAAATAAGAAAACATGTCTTAAGTGGCAGAAATTTTCATTCGACGACATGGTTATTGTTTATATTTGATTTTACCTAATTAGATAAAAATATATACGTAAAAGATCCTTGAGAATGTAACTGCTCTGGTTTTTCATTTTTATGTTGTATGGTTTGGTTTTAGAAAATGGTTTATAATTATTTTCATGAAATCAGAAAATCATAACAATATGATTTCATTACCATATACAGGAATTATAGTCTTGGGGTAATATAGTTGGAATCCATTTTAAGTTTATATAAATTTGGATTATATAATGGTTTCATGTGAGGATATCATAAACGTTATGGATACCATCACTGGTTTGTTAGATTAAAGTTGATCATAAGTTCAATTAATTATACACACAATCTTAGGGGATTAAGAAGTATATAATTTTTTGTTATTAAAGAAATTGGAGAGATATTTTATTATATTGAGTTATTTTAATTTCATGGATAAACATGAATTTTAATTTTCAAAGTAATTGATTTTCATGTTTCTGAAAAGAAAATCCTAGAGGCAGTTTTATAGTTTATCTCATCTAGAACGGCCACAGGGCCTGAACCGACATCCGATGAAAAAAAAGTTATATCACCTAGCAATGGCCTACATATTTTCTAGGACTGTTTGAAATATTTATAGGCCATTAATATGTTTATTTCATAATCATAAGGGTTATTATATGAATAATAAATCTTTAATTATCTTTGAACAATATATGTTTAAATTCTGTTAGTTTTCCTGTTTCAAACTTAGTCGGGAAATGTATGATAAATTTTAAGAATATTTATTTATGGAATTATTTAGCTCAAACATTGGGTATTACTATTTAATTTTGATGGTTAATGAATCATGTGGACAATTACACATCTTGGGAATCATCTTACCATGTTCTACGAATTTTTTATTTTGATAATTTCTAATGATTGGTGGAATAACATGACTATCCCTTTTATTGTTATGTGGCCTTTAATTGTTGATTTTTATGCTTCTTGAATTAGTAAATCTTTCATAATATAATTTTTTTCGAAAACAAAATTTTACATAATAGTGAAAATTTATTAAATAATGATATTATACTAATCAAGTAAGTATATTTCCATATTCTATTGGTATAAATCATAAGATATAGACTAAACTAATAGAGAATGATCTTGAAAAAATAATGTTGTCATAGTACCACGATTTCCAATGTACTGATGGTATATTTGAACGTCTCATATTTATGGTTTTGAGGCCCTTAATTTCGTATTGATCATTTAATTTCTTGTGATCAATTACGTCAATAACTCTCTATAATTATTTATTCTAATTGTCTATTTCTACCCATGTTCTCCTATATGTAAACCTAGTTATTTATGACCTTCATACTTTCGTTTTATAAATTATTTTGTTGATTTTTTATTAACAAATTTTATATTTAGGATTAAAAAAAATTTATTTTCAAATATTCATACAATTTTTACTATGATAAATTCAAAATTGAGAAAATAAAATTATTAAAATGGGGGGAGGGGATAGGATGTTACACCCCAATATTTAAAAAAAGTTAATTTTATTTGTTAGCATAAATGATATAAATCACTAAACTTATACAGGAATGTAACTCTTGAAGACATTAAAAATATGTCTTTTTAAATAATTTTAATCTCTTTAATAGCTTTTTGTACATGGAATCCAAAGATAGTTTTTTATTATATTGTATCAATGACACAAAAATTAAATTAAATGGCCTATTATATATATTACAAATATATCTTACCCCCAAATTTTGAATAAATGAATAAGGTTAACTACATTTCGATATATATATATATATATAGATATATATATATTTCTCTCTCAATATTAATTCTCAAAAACTATAAATAATAAATCATTTCTTGGAGCGGGGATTATATTCATGAAATATAATTTTTCCTCCAAAACAGTTTTTATATCTATTGATGAAAATGTTATATAATACAATTTTGAACTATTAGAAAAATTATTTGACAAAATTGAATTTATTTTTGGAATTATAATATTAATATTGACTATATGGGATATTTTTTTATTTTTTTGAAGATATTTAATTTTCAATGAATAGTGATAAATGTAGATTTTTGAAAAAAATTATTTTTTTCAATAAATATTTTATTTAAAAGTAATATTATATATTGATTAGAATTTCATGTAACAGAAACAAAATTTATTTATACATAATTCACCAAATAAAATTTTAATCACCATGTTGTTTTATTTAAGTATTAGATTATTTTTTAGTTAAAAAATGGATTTTTCTAAAATGTAATATAAAATGAATAATGTTTTTCATTTTAAATTCATTAAAAGAATTTTAAATAAAGAGTGTATTAAATTAAGAATATAGAATATTTTTAATCAATATTTAATTCATATTCTATCCATGATTATGAAAATAAATATTATTAATATAAAATCATCTTATGCTTGAGAAAAACACACTTCTCAAAAAACCAATTTTTCATTACATCTACGAGTTTTGTTTTTAAATTTACCTTTTTCCCAATATTAATTTTTTTCTAAAAAAAATTTACTTCAGTTAAAAAAATATAATATCATTATTATATTTTGATAAAATTTTTGATATTTTTCTGAAATGAATAATTTTTTTATTAATAGTGAAAAATATTTAATTTTAATTCAAATAAAACCTATTTAGATTAAATAATTTATATAGTAAAATTATATCATACATAAATTTAAATAAAAAATTTGTTCAATTAATTATTATTAATTAAAAATTAGATTATTTGAATGAATTTCATATTGACATTTGTTATAAAAACTCTTTAATATTTTAACAGTTTCTCTTTAAAAACCTACTTTCTCGTCATGTCTATAAGATTAGTTCTGAATTATTTTATGATGTTTCTATGATTATAATTTTATAAAATTGAAGAAATATTTTGAGAAATATTAATATATATTATATAATAACATTAAAATAACTTTTTTCCAAAATTAAAATTGAATGACATAATAATTAACTACCACAGTTAAGGGGAAAATAGCTTTACTAGGGGACAAACTAAAAAATTTGCGTTAAAATTACATATAAATATGTATAAATACTATTTTCATAAAAAAAATAGATCACAAATACTTTTAGAATCTATAAATGTTCATTTGGACACTATTTTCATGTAAAAAACGTGGGAGCACTGAATTTTATCCAAAAATGAAAACTGTGTCCTCTCAACCACTTATAAAAGGCCACCCCTCTTCTCACCCTTTCACAAATCTTAATCCATTGGATCAGCCGTTAACTACCTAAATTACTTATAAAAATACCTTTAATAATCTTGAAATCGATAATTTTGGTATAAAACAAAACTATGAAGGATTTAGTGGAAACCTAATATTGTTATATGATGATTTATTAATGTTATTCGACGAAAATCAGTATTTAATTTCGTTCCCCACTACATTCAATATTAAAAATCCTTGATCATACAATAAATTCAGTATCATCCATATAATATGAGTTTTTATAATACGTGAATGACCTACATCTATCTTTACTTCAATCAATAGTGTTATGAAATCATTGATCATGTGTACGGAGGAATACCACCTAACAAATCAATGTAATTAAATTTTCAATTTCAACTATCACAGTTTGGTATGATGATGGATTTAGAGTATACATACTATATTTATAAAATAAATTTACCTATATATTCCATATATCATATATAAATTTTTTTACATTCCATTCCATAGGGGATGCGATATCGTCACTTGATCTATAAAATTTTTTGTACAAGACACTACCACCTTGCGAAGCGATGTGATTCCTATTTCACAATGCTTTACATAGAAAGTAACAAGGGTAAATATAATAAATATAGATTATATAAATGAAATAATTATGATACTAATGAAATATTTATCGGTATTTAAATATAATATATGTTCTTATTTCATATTATTTTCCCCACTAAAATAGTGACAATGTTCGTTCACGAACGTGTGGCCTACTGTCATCACGACGCGATGTGACCCTCTTTTACCCACCACAACACAAGAACTATATATTTATGTATGAATAAAAAAATAATAATTTATTTATGAAATAATTATCTATATATAATGATAAAATAGTACTTAATATCTTTTCAAAAATATCCTTGTAAAATGAGAATGATACTAATGTGTACTTATGACCAACCGTCTCCGTGATCATAAGGTTAATTAATTTTTCATATTTGACATCCATGATTTGTATTAAAGGTATTATTAATATATAAATATGATAATTATTTTTTAATTATTATTACTTATATGATGGAAAAATTTAAAATTCACTAGAACCATAACATTCATAATAAAGAATGTATGAGAAAACATGGTGTTTAATATTCATACAATTAAAATAATGAAATATTATTATTGAATGATTTAGAAGTGGATTTTAAAGGAAAATTTAAGATTAAATAAATATTAATATTATCCTTTAATAATTTAATAACATGTTTTAAACAACTATATAGTATGATAATTGATGTTAATCCCAAAGGACGTGTGAGTTATGTGTTATCTCATCTAACATTAAATTCATTAAAATATATGCCATATTAAACATTTTTTTGTGGAGAGTATAATTCAAGAGAATGTAATTTATGATTATTATCCATAAATTTATTGGCTACTAAACATAAATATTTTAATTTTTATTTCATGGTGTATATAATTTCTGTGTTACCAAAGAAATAAGGGATTTGTCTCACAATTTTCACTTTTTTTCAGACTTGTGGTATGTTATACACTTATATTCTTGTTTATGGTGCATATATTATATGTTGAACATTTTATATCAATAATATTTTTTTAACGGTATTATAAGTTTCATTAAATGTAATTATTTAATGGTCATTCTAATTATAGTTAACAGTGTGGTATGAGTTTTATGTTATAATCTAATTTTTTCGAGATTGCTTATTATTATGTCCCCAATATTGAAATTTTATGATCTACCTCTCAATAAATCTCATAACATTTATTCTCCTATAATTATTTATTATATTCTAATGTAATGGATACATTTTAAAACTATTTTGTAATTAAAATAATTGATAAAATGATTTTTAAGGAACTAAGACTTTATTTGTCTCAATAGTAGGAAATATGTTTTATTCCAAAAAAATTCCTAAAGAAGTTTTATTTTTTTTAACTCTTATTATTTTAAAAATTAATAAATTGATATACATTTTATGAAAATTTAAAAAAATTGAAAATAATCTTTAGCCTATTTCCCAAAATAATGCCCTTTTGACTTTTATCGAAAATAGAGAAAGAATATTTTATTCATTTTCTTAGCACAACAGTTTTCCAATACTTTTATTATGAAAATGAATATTATTTTTTAATTATATTTCATGTGGTGAATTACCCTCCAAAGTGAACATCAAATCATTTAAACAAAATTACCCTATTTATAAGAATATTTTTAAATACATTTATTTTTCAATCATTATTTCAATTATTCTTTTTTAAATGTTTTTTCCATGAAAAGGGTTTTTAAAATGTTTCATGTTTTTAAAATTGATTTTAAAAATGAAAATTGTATTTACTAAAATTTTTTAATGATATTATATTGTTATTTTAATCAATGAATGTCAACAACCATTTTTAGTTATTCTCTTATATGGATATTTTTTATTTGTAACATCCTAATTATCTTTCTAGATGTCTCATGATTTTTTTAAAGTATTGGTAGGGAAACAATTTATTTTAAATGAAATAATGATGATTCGAAGATATTATCATAGAAACCATTTCTTTTACAAGGGTTAATAATGTATGAAATGGATTATTACTGAAAGCATTTGTTATTCCAAAGTTAACCATGTTATAAAACGAGATAAATGTTTTTAAAATAGTTGCAATGAAATGAATTCTCTATGTAATTTTTTCTATTATTTAGTTATTTGACTATATATATTTTTGGTCCACTTAGATAGCATTGGCTGAGGCAATTATAGATTATACAATGGGTGCACACATATAGTGATCCAATGCATTGGGTATCGATTATATTCTCTAGATTACTATATTGTATGTTAGACATATGGTTATAACAATTTTAATGTTTCAATAAGTATTCTATAAAGATGGTTTTCCAAAATGTTAAACTTTTATGTGTTCTTTCAATGGGTCTAGGATGATTTATTTTATCATTTTTGATGCCACATGGATCATGATTATTTATTCTCATGAATCATTGAAATTAAAAATCTGTATCCCTTGTTTTCTTGTTTGTTGATCCATGTAGTGCTGGTATAAACATAATTATGTTGTACTCATACACATTAATTATTTCATTATACCCTTATTCTCTTATTATTCTCACTGATGCCATTCATTTTTTGAAACTAACATGTAACCCTAATGAGTATTTTTTGTCACCTTCTAATGTTTTTGATATTTAATTAGTTACAATGACTTATTTTGAACGAATTATTTCTATAATTTTTTTTCACTTGAATATTTATGATGACTTGATGTGAAAAAATAAAAAATGAGTAATATGGTGAAATTCTCATTTTACGTCATGGGAAATGATTCTATGATATTTTTTTAAGACTCTAAACCTAAAATTTCACTAAAAATATAAGTGATCCAATAATTCATTTTGTTTTGGTATGGCTTGGATAGAAAAAGTTGGGTCATAAATATCATTATAGAAGATTCAAATTTAAAAAAAAAATAAGCATGAAATTGTGGAGTGTAGGAATTGGGATATTATATTAGATCTCCTTAAAATAACATTTTTTATCGATACTATTGAGTTGGACATATATGTTAAAGGAGACAAATAAAAGTCTGGGTCCTTTATAAACAATCCAAAAATCCGTTAATTTATAGTGGTGTAGATGGTTTGGAATATTATGTACCTAACCAAGAACATGTTCATACCCCCTAATACTATGTGGATAGTGGGCGTGAAAGGTTTATAAATTTAACTTTTCTATTCACTCATTTTTATATCCCAAAATCATTATTATCTTTATACAATGGCTGAAAAACTCAAAGAGAACTTATTATCCTAAAAATATAACTTTTCACCCATTAAAAGAAAATAGACTCCACTTTCACTGGATTATTACATGTCCTATATATGGTGATTTTTTATATGATAACAATAAGAAATAATATTGATATATGTTTCCAAAATATAATATAATATTGAATGGTGATATTGCGGTTTCTAGTAGATTAATAATATAATATTTTTTATATATCATTGATTAATTACCGATTTAAATGTTTTTATACTTTTTTATAAGTGTGGATACTCATTTATGATGTTATATATATATATTGAGTATTTTATTATGATCATATTTATGAGTTGAGTACACCAAAAAGGTATAGATAATATTATGTTTTAATATATAGTTTTTGATACTACTATGGAATAAAATTATTTGCCTATTGATTTAAGGATTTTATAGACTAAATAATGTTACCCAAATTTTTATAACATTACAATTACATAATTTTAAAGATAGAAAACATAATATTGTTTTAAATCATGGATGAAGCAGTTTTGTTTCATTGAAAATTAGTATTATACATAAATTTTAAATATTAAACACAAAAATTATAAAATTTCTTCATATTTAGCTTCTTAGATTCCTTTCCATTATCATTGGTACAAGTAACCACCATAAGATATACATCAATGAAAGGTCTGATATGAAATCCCTATTATAGGATAAAAAAACTGAATCATGAAAACATGGGTAAGAATATTCATCACAAATTAAACATGGTATCACCATAATAATCATTATTAGAAACATTAGATAAATGACTTGGGTATGGAAATTAATTAAAATGAAACATCCAAAATTAGTGGTCAATAAAACACAGAGTTAGGAATAGAGCTAGCATCATGATCATACATAACATATGTGCATAGTCATAACATCATCATTATGAACAAATATAAAATTATATATACTCATATTGCACATTATGTCATGAGATACCTAAAATTACCCAATTAATTAGGGTGCTATATAATTCAAGGTTCACCAATCACATTATAACATTTACATAACCATGCATTCCAAATAGAAAGTATAAAAATATTTTTCATTAAATATCCTATGTAACAGAATTGGGTATCATGAGAATTTCATAGAGCATGCGTTAATGAATAAAATAAATGGAAACCAAAGGGAAAATTGAATAATATTCTTGGTATAAATATCATCACTCTAGATTAAAGAAGAAATAATCTCACACTATTGGAAAAAATACTTATACCCACGGTATAAAACCATGGGTATTATAACGCCCCGACCCCAGCTACCCAGAGTCGGTGCATTACTTCGTAACATTGGCATGATCACAAAAGATCAAGTCTCGAAAGACCGATTAGTTTAGTAGCCTTGAAACACTAGATACATTCATAAGTCTTATATTACATCATAAATTAAAACAAAACTACAACATCTTCTCTTCATATCCCCTTATATTATCCCTGCAGGTCATTCATAATATACTTCTTCACATCCTGGAAAAAAATTAAAACATTGAAAGGGGTAAGCTCAGATGCTCAGTAAGGATAACAATATAGCGGAAGCATTCATAAATAAACATTAACATTTAAGGCAATGTATAACTAAAACAAAAGCCATTTAAGCTTGAACTTTAGCATAATATGTAAAAAGTAAACTGAAATAATGCCATTTACTTACTAAAATGGATATTCTACTAGTCGAATAATCACATGAAATATCAATAACCACTTTCATAATGATGGAATGCATAATTCCAGACTATCATAACCACGTAGTCAAGGCCTCGTGCCAAGACCACAAATAAGATTTTGTCAAGGCCTCGTACCAAGACATTAGTTTGTCTCATGAGACCTACCGATGCATCGAGGAGCTATAGCGGGCTCCACCCGTCACTTATTAAGTCCAATGCATTCCTCATATGAATAGGTTTAAACATATCATAAACTATAACATAATCATATCACATAAAACATGCATAAAGAAAACATAACATTTCCACATTTCAATCACAAGATATCAATACAACACGTGGATATAATAAAAACACTTTCAAAACCATTTTCAATACCAAAATAAACGAAAGTTAAAATTTTTTATTTATTTTTCATTTAAAATGTTATGGCTTGTAGAGGAAGCCAAAACACAAATAATGGTCACGGTGGCGGAGAAGTCGTTGTCGCCGCATACGTAAGACAAAAACATTCCTTTTGTCGTTTAGCAAAACGCTTTGTAAAAAATATTCCTTTTTGAATAATAGTCAACGTCAAAGGGGTTTATACACCGTATAAAAGAAAGTTGTGTATAAAACAAAATATGCCTCAATGAAAGGAGATTGAGACGAAGACCCTCACAAAGATCATTTTTTTTAAATAAAGTAGATCTATTATGTGTATTCACTATATGTAAACATAAATTAATTACAAATACAAGATAGGACATAATAGTATCATGACATGATTTGAAAGTAGGAGATCAACCCAAAGAATAGAAATTGGGTAAAGAAGTTCCCTTACCTTGTGTTTGACTTGATTCGACCGTTATTTGATCTCCTGAATAATAAACTAGAGTTAATCTCTGCCTTCTTAAGAACCTTTTTCAAGTTAATTATTCCTTTTATATCACTTATTACCATGTCATGAACATTATGTAATTATTTATGTTAATAACGGTCGTTTTGTCGATCTTTGGTACTTGAGTCAAAAATAAACTTCTTATAATTACAAGTTGTTTATGTGGTAGAATATCCATTATCTCCATAATTATATTCATGATTTAGATGTCATATATATCATATATATACAGTATATACATTCATTCATAATATTACGTAACATTTAGAGGTAAGAAATGAAATGCACCGTTCGTGGAGACGGTAAGCCGTACGTACGCATGAACGCTACTTTAATTTTTATTTCGTATTTAATGGAATGAAATCATAATTATATAAAGGTATAATATAGTTACAGTATAATATCATATATAATATCATTTACTCCATCCTTTATACATCCCACATGTGGCATTAACGATTCACATCACTTTGAGGGGGCGGTAGTCTGCACTTCCTAAAATGAAATTATCGCGTTTACCCATAATGGAAATAATAAAGTATTCCATAAATGAGAAATAAAGAAGCATAAGGAAAACATAAACATAATATATTTATCATATATGAAATTAGTGTCATCAAAATGGCCACCATTAGAGGTGTTAAATAATATTGAACAATTATCGTTTCGTGAGGCAGTATTTCGCCACCCACAGAAAGAGTATGTCCTTTTACCATTAGACGAAGGTGTGTGTAAGTGTAAACCAAATGCTTATCATAAAAACATCCTAGTATATTTTTTATACTGGTTCTGTTACAAAAGAAGGGAATAAAAAGAGTTTAAGGGGTTGGACAAGCTTAATAAAACAAAACAACATTAGAGAAGACATTACCTAAAAATCGGGTAACTCTTTTTGATTTGAGCCAAAGGCTTCCTTGGGAAGAATTCTGCCCAATGTGAGGCTTCTAGGAGTAAGGAAGGGAAGTTGGGAGAGTATTTTCGCAGAGGTTCGCCGAGCCAAATTTCTTGAATGTGTGAATAAGGTGGGAGTGGTGGGGGCCTTTAATAAGTGGAGAGGAGGGGCACTCTTGGAATGCAATGAAATATTACTTTATTACACAATGCTTTTCGGATTCCAAAGATCCCACAATTATATAATTCTAGGATAAGGTGATAAGGGTTCTAAATCTACCCATCCAATAGGCTCTGGACAAGTGTATGCCTTGGATTTTACATTATCTTCTTATTTTATTTAAATCGTTAAATAATGTGGTCATCGCTGCATCATCACGATGTCATAAATAATTTAATTTATTTAATGTCTAAAAATTATAAAAAATTTCTATAATGTGGGAAATCGTTTTATCTTTCCAATGACTATTTATAGTGAAAAATATGACTTGCATAACATCATGTAAAAATTGTTTTAGTAAAACATTTCATGTTTGTGTAATTTTTTACTTCAACATTAAATAAAAGGTATTTATGTTATTTTCCAACTAAAGTGGCTCCATGGGGTCCCCATGTTGACCCATGGATTGTCCTGGTCTTCCTTGGAATATCAAATGAGGGTAGGACATGTGTCAACCTCATCTCATATTATTAAAACATTATTTTTACCTTAAACTACACTAATTACCTCTAATCGCGATTTAGAACTTAAAAGTTACTATTCACCAACAATTATTTTAATCTAATTGAACCACATTTTACTTCTTAATGACAACCATTTCTGTCAGATTTTTGAAATTTAAAACACAGAAGTGGTAAAATTTCATTTAAACGAAAAATCAGTTTTTATAAGTACCACTTAGTGGTTTCACTATTCATCAAAAATTGAAGTTTTTCAGAAAAATTCCAAAAAATCACCCTAATCTATATTTGATATTCTGATTTCAAAAATGATGTCTATTTTACAAAATTCTAAACATATAAGTTGCATTAATTTATTTTATAATTAATTCCCGCTGTCACAACAAAAAGCGTCTTTTTAAGAAACAATTTATATCAAATGATTGACAATTGTTCATGCCCAATTTCAATGTTAAATTATTTCTAATGACCACCATTGGATAAATGGTAAAAATATATTCTAATTATACTTTAAAACCACTAAATAGTATAATTTATCACAAAAAATTATTTTGATTTAAAAAGTAGTTTTAAGTATTTTTAACTATTCATAATAAATTGGAAGTTCTCAGAAAGTTACAAAAAATTCAACTGAGGATAATTTTGATATTACGAATACAAAAACGAAGTCCATTTGGAAAAATAAAATTTATAAAATTTAAAAAATTAGGTATTACTATTCATAATGGCTACTTTGATTAGTCGTTGTGTTTTAGAACTCGAACTTGCGTACAATGCAAGGTATTGCATTATTGAAAGAGAGGCGTATCGTGGAAGCTCGGGGTGTTACATTCTCCCCTACTTCAATAAATTGCGTCCTCACAATTTGAAATTTTTCTTTGAAAACAAAAGGTTGAAAATAGAAAATACCTTTGTTGAAAACCCACATCGAAAATAAGGTTAATAAAAATATAACATTAAAAGAAAGCAAGATAAGTACACAGGTCACCCGAGATAGCTCATTCTAGTATTCTATGAAAATATAGATATGGATGAGAAACAAACCATCAAGGTATGATAGAGAGTTGTAGAAAACATGATTAGGAGAAAGGTAACTATAAGAAAATCACAAAATTGTGATTGGTTAAACGATCATTGATTCCCCAATTGGAAAAGTTAACCAACAACCTTTTTGTTTTGAGTTTCCTTTTATAAAGTTGAGGAATTCATTTAGGAGATTTACTAAGAACATAACGGAATATACATACTTGTCATGTAGACTTTCATTATTTAATAAATATTTTACCACAAACCCATCTATCACTCTAAAAGGTAATAGAACTCAAAAATATTCTATTTATCATAATTGTATAAGGTTCCAAATATTAACACATACCATTTAGATTAGTAAAACTATTTTGTAATAACCAGGGACTTCCTGTAGGCTAGTGGTAGGTAATAAAGGCATGTCGTACTATGGTTGTGGGTTCGATTCCTGCAGCTTTGTCCGACGCGACGGGTTATCCCCCAAACTGCAGGTTGTCCTTTTCCTAAAACTATAGTATTATAATAATCCAAAAATAATCTTCATAAACGTTTTAACCTTAAACAATACTATCCAAAGATCAACTTAATCCATTCCAACATTTATAGTTATCCAAAAAACCTCTGTCCAGACTTTCTCTAAAAGGTCCTTAAATTCCAAAATCAATTGTATCATCAGATTCCTCAAACGAGGTAAAGTTTCTCTTATTGTCACATACAAAAATATGATTACCTTCATCGAATAAAAACCTTAATGAAAAAATCAAGTACTGCAGTACAATCCTTATATATATCACATTATTCTTATAACCAGAATATAATCCATGAGTCCAAAAGCACCAATACATTAATTATTCTACTTCAACTGTAGTAACAGTATAAGATTGTCTTTGATCCCTTGGCCTTTTCTGAGGTAAGTTTCCCTGATGCTTAGGACATTCATTTGCATAATGCCCCATTTCCCTACAATTGTAGCATTCAACATTGATAACCTCTTTCTTTCCCTTGCAATCACGCGCCTGATGACCTTTTTCCCCACATTTATAACAAACTACCATTCCTTTTAGGCAAGTACCAAGGTGAATCTTCCCACAATTATCGCATAATAGAAAATCCTTCTTTCCCTTTTTCCCATTATCTATCTCTTGTTCCACCATTCTCTTATTCTCTTTCTTTACTTTGTTGTCATAAGACTTAGAGAATTCCTTTTCTGTCTTGATAGAACACGAGACAATATCTTCGTATGAAGAGAAGGTTTTTGAGACTAATGCTCAACGGAGAAATGGTTTTAACCCATCAAAGAAATGATCAATATTACATCTTGGGTTACGTGTATAATCTGCAGCATGCCTCGCTAAACTTGTAATGTTGGCCTCATACTTTGCAACATTCTCATCCTCCTTTTGTCAGAGACTCAAAAATTGTCTTTCCAAATCTGCTCGATGGTCACGAGGATAGTATTTTTCTAGGAAAAGTTCTTTGAACTCTCTCCATTCCATATTTGATACTTTTTCTTCTTTCTTTGTGTTTTGAATCAGAGACCACCATTGATCGGCATCTCCAGTGAGGCGGTAGACATCCATGATAACCTTCTCCCTTTCGCTACTCCCCAAGGCATGTAATATTTTTTCTAAGGCGTTTATCCATTGCTCAGCTACTAATGGATTTGTACCCCCATTAAATGTTTGTAGTTGTTGCCTCATGAAGCGGTCTAACATTGATCCTCCACATTGTGGATCAGGGTGATCCATACGAGTAAGGTTATTATTCATAACATGAGTGAGTTGTCCCAGTATGGTTATAAGTTGATCAGCAACAGTTGTATCTCCAGATCCACAATAATTATCTTGAGCAGGAGGGCAATCCCTACACGGAGTGCGTTCATTGATACGGTTTCCATTCCTTCCACTAGGCACCATTTCTAAACAATGGCATAAACTAGATTAGTTTATGAATCAAAATACATAATTCCACACCTGTAAAACACGTAACACTAATTGAACTATTTATGGATATAATCCATAATCATAAAAAAAAAGTTTTATTTGAGGAAGTATATACTCATAACCCTTCATAGTGCTTTTACGAAAATGAGAATATTCCTAAGCATATCTCCCGGGAGTGTCGTAACCAAGAGTGCAGCAAGGCCCGTTGTCGTGCACCAGTTCTCGTTCGAGTCTAGATCAAAGCGGTGTTTTCAAGTTTTACCCCTAGGTACATCTGTGCCAGAGCCACCTCTACCTGCTCGTATCCAGAGCGGGATGTATTGCTTGGAAAACTCACAAAATCTCTATAATACCAAAATTCTAGGAAGTTCTTCTATACTAATCGTCAAAGTCTATCTTAGGGCTATGTGCTCTAATAAGAGTTTATCTAAATCTAGCTTCTAAGGTTAGTACTAAACTGCCTCTGATACCAACTGTAACGCCCCGACCCCAGCTACCCAGAGTCGGTGCATTACTTCGTAACATTGGCATGATCACAAAAGATCAAGTCTCGAAAGACTGATTAGTTTAGTAGCCTTGAAACACTAGATTCATTCACATGTCTAACATTACATCATAAAGTAAAACAAAACTACAACATCTTCTCTTCATTTCCCCTTATATTATCCCTGTAGGTCATTAATAATATACTTCTTCACATCATGGAAAAAAATTAAAACATTGAAAGGGGTGAGCTCAGATGCTCAGTAATGATAACAATATAGAGGAAGCTTTCATAAATAAACATTAACATTTAAGGCAATGTATAACTAAAACAAAATCTTTTTAAACTTGAACTTTAGCATAATATGGATAAAGTAAACTAAAATAATGTCATTTACTTACTCACATGGATATTCTACTAGTCGAATAATCACATGAAATATCAATAACCACTTTCATAATGATGGAATGCATAATGCCAGACTATCATAACCACGTAGTCAAGGCCTCGTGCCAAGACACTAGTTTGTCTCATGAGACCAACCGATGCATCGGGGAGCTATAGCGGGCTCCACCCGTCACTTATTAAGTCCAATGCATTCCTCATATGAACAGGTTTAAACATATCATAAACCATAACATAATCATATCACATAAAACGTGCATAAAGGAAACATAACATTTCCACATTTCAATCACAAGATATCAATACAACACATGGATATAATAAAAACACTTTCAAAACCATTTTCAATACCAAAATAAACGAAAGTTAAAATTTTGTATTTATTTTTCATTTAAAAAGTTATGAATTGTAGATGAAGCTGAAACACAAATAATGGTCTTGGCGGTGGAGAAGTCGTTGTCGCCGCATACGTAAGAAAAAAACATTCCTTTTGTCATTTAGTAAAACGCTTTGTAAAAAAAAGAATCTTCTTTGAATAAAAGTCAAAGTCAAAAGGGTTTATACACTGTATAAAATAAAGTTGTGTATAAATCAAAATATGCCTAAATGAAAGGAGATTGAGAAGAAGACCCTTACAAAGATCATTTTTTTTAAATAAAGTAGATCTATTATGTGTATTCACTATAAGTACACATAAATTAATTACAAATACAAGATATGACATAATAGTATCATGACATAATTTGAAAGTAAGAGATCAACCCAAAGAATAGAAATTGGGTTAAGAAGTTCCCTTACTTTGTGTCCGACTTGATTTGCCCGTTCGTTGATCTCCTAAATAATAAACTAGAATTAATATCTACCTTCTTAAGAAACTTTTTCAAGTTCATTATTCCTTTTATATCACGTATTACCATGACATGAACATTATGTAATTATTTCAGTTAATATCGGTAGTTTTGTCGATCTTTGGTACTTGAGTCAACAATAAACTTCTTATAATTTAAAGTTGTTTATGTGGTAGAATATCCATTATCTCCATAATTATATTCATGATTTAGATGTCATATATATCATATATATCCAGTATATACATTTATTCATAATATTACGTAATATTTAGAGGTAATAAATTAAATGCAGCGTTCATGGAGACGGTAAGCTGTACGTACGCATGAACACTACTTTCATTTCTATTTAGTATTTAATGGAATGAAATAATAATTGTATAAAGGTATAATATAGTTCCAGTATAATATAATATATAATATCATTTACTTCATCCTTTATACATCCCACATGTGGCATTAACGATTCACATCACTTTGAGGGGGCGGTAGTCCGCACTTCCTAAAATGAAATTATCGCATTTACCCATAATGGAAATCATAAATTATGCCATAAATGAGAAATAAAGAAGCATAAGGAAAACATAAACATAATATATATATCATATATGAAAATAGTTTTATCAAAATGGCCACCATTTGAGGTGTTAAAAGAATATTGAACAATCATCGTTCTGTGAGGCAGTATTTCGCCACCCACAGAAACAGTATATTCTTTTACCATTAGACGAAGGTGTGTGTAAGTGTAAACTAAATAATTATCATAACAACATCCTAGTATATTCTATATACTGGTGTTATTACAAAAGAAGGGTATAAAAAGAGTTTAAGGGATTGGAGAAGCTTAATAAAACAAAACAACATTAGAGAAGACATTACCTAAAAATCGGGTAACTCTTTTTGATTTGAGCCAAAGGCTTCCTTGGGAAGAATTCTGCCCAAAATGAGGCTTCTAGGAGTAAGGCAGGGAAGTTGGGAGAGTATTTGTCAGAGGTTGGCCGAGCCAAATGGCTTGAATGGGTGAATAAGGTGGGCGTGGTGGGGGCCTTTTATATGTGGAGAGGAGAGGCACTTTTGGAAAGTAATGAAATATTACTTTATTACACAATGCTTTTCGGATTTCAAAGGTCCCACAATTATATAATTCTAGGATAAGGTGATAAGGGTTCGAAATCTACCCATCCAATAGGCTTTGGACAAGTGTAAGACTTGGAATGTACATTATCTTCTCATTTTATTTAAATCGTTAATTAATGAGGTCATCGCTGCATCATCATAATGTCATAAATAATTTAATTTATTTAATGTCTAAAAATTATAAAAAATACTATAATGTAGGAAATTGTTTTATATTTCCAATGACTATTTATAGTGAAACATATGACTTGTATAACCCCATGTAAAAATTGTTTTAGTAAAACATTTCATGTTTGTGTCATTTTTTACTTTAACATTAAATAAAAGGTATTTATGTCATTTTCCTACTAAAGTGGCTCCATGGAGTCCCCAAGTTGACCCATGGATTTTTTTGGTCGGCCATGGGACATCCAATGAGGGTAGGACATGTGTCAAGGTCATCTCATATTATTAAAACATTATTTTTACCTTAAACTACACTAATTACCTCGAATCGCGATTAAGAACTTAAAAGTTACTATTCACCAAAAATTAATTTAATCTCATTGAACCACATTTTACTTCTTAATGACAACCATGTATGTCGGATTTTTGAAATTCAAAACACAGAAGTGGTAAAATTTCATTTAAACGAAAAATCAGTTTTTATAAGCACCACTTAGTGTTTTCACTATTCATCAAAAATTTAAGTTTTTCAGAAAAATCCCAAAAATTCTCCCTAAGATATATTTGATATTCCGATTTCAAAAATGATGTCTATTTTAAAATATTCCAAACATATAAGTTGCATTAATTAATTTTATAATCAATTCCCGCAGTCACAACAAATAGCGTTTTTTAAAGAAACAATTTATATCAAAAGATTGACAATTGTTCGTGCCCAATTTCAATGTTAAATTATTTCTAATGACCACCATTGGATAAAATGGTAAAAAATATTCTAATTATACTTTAAAATCACTAAATAGTATAATTTATCACAATAAATTATTTTGATTAAAAAAGTTGTTTTAAGTATTTTTCACTATTCATAAAAAATTGGAAGTTCTCAGAAAGTTACAAAAAATTCAACATAGGATAATTTTGATATTACGAATACAAAAACGAAGTCCATTTGAAAAAAATAAAATTTATAAAATTTCAAAAATTAGGTAATATTATTCATAACGGCTACTTTGATTAGTCGTAGTGTTTTAGAACTCGAACTTGAGTACAATGAAAGCTATTGCATTATTGAAAGAGAGGCGTATCGTGGAAGCTCGGAGTGTTACAGGTATAGCCCCCAAAACCATGGGTATAGCCTATACCCATGGTTTTGGGAACTGTGGGGCTGAGTGGCGTCAGTATAGGGGTGTTAACCTATCCCCACAGTTTGAAAAACTATGGGAATATTTTTTTCCATCATGTCAAACAATCCTCCACTCTGTCAAAGTTTTCTTCCCACGGTTTTTAAACCGTGGGAAAAAATTTTAGAAATTCGTAGCTGCTAGGTCTTGAACCCACGCCGACCCGTGATCTGAGTGATTATTCCTAAGAATTTCGCCACAGAATCCATGGTACTTATATTAATATATCTTTATATTTCTATATATATATTAATATTTTACCGCATTACGAAAAAGAGAAATCAGCGGGTTTTGAGCCCGAGTCCGAGGATGCATACATAGAGCATTCCAGCGCTTTACCAACTAGGTTGATTCCACTAAGCCAATACATATCATTATTTTTAATGATATACTACTCCTCATGTCTATATTAAAAAAAGGAAATCAGCGGGATTCGATACAAAAACCACTGCAACAAACGCGCAACACATAACCAACCAAGCCCCAGATTTAATTTTTTTATAAATTTCTATCAACATATATATATTAGTTCAAATCATGGGTATAAATTTTCCCCCCAAATAGTTTTTGTTTTCCCGCTCCTTTTTTTGCCTCCATAAGCCCCACGATTCTAAAAAACTGTGGGTATAGGCCTTCGGAAAAAACTCTTCCCCCATAGTTTTATATAATCCATGTGTATAGGTGACCAATACGCACGGTTTTCCAGAACTGTGGGTATAGGTTCCCACACTATACATATACCCAAAGTTTTTTTAAACCGTGGGTATAGGGCACCCCTATTCACATGGGTTTTTCCAAAACCGTGGGTATATGTCTATTTTCTAGTTGTGTCACAAGAAGTAAAAGATGTATTTTTGGAAAGAAGGGTTCAATTAGAAATACCATTTAGTTTTTCACAAAATAAGAATGGAAAAAATTATTTTTTTGAAAAGAAGATAATAACAAAAAATTATATTTCTGGAATATTATAGAACATCCACACCGAAACTAGCATGAATGAAGAATAAAACAATGTATGGTAATTAGGTCCGAGAATCCCCTAACATTTTGTATAAATGATTTCATCAATTTAATTACCTAGATAATTTAATTTTATTCATTAATTATTAAATCTAAAATAACTGATACATTTATATGATTCATTTTTGTTTTATATTGTTATATTATGTCCAATATGATCAGTTATAGAGTTTAATTTCATCGATATAGAATATTATTTTTTTCTTTATTTTCATGATCGATTCCCTTATATAAATGTATAGATGATGTCAAAAAAATGGGGATAATATTCCAAAATTGAAACTATATTTTTTAATGATCTTAAATAAAATTAAATTATCTTCTAAATAATTTGGTCATATATTATATGATTGAATCATTAGAAAAATATATAATAAAAATTATTAAGGATAGTTTTGAAATAATTTTTTCACAAAAAATATGTTGTGTTTTGTTAATTAGTATTATGTATATATGTTAGTTTCAGAAAATAAAAATTTTAGAAAAAAAAATTTAAAAGATTTTTTAACAATTATAATGTTTTCAAGACAATCCTTGAAAATGGTAATGGAAAATGAAAACATGACAACCTGGAAGGTGATAAATAAAAACCTCATGGATGAAATTATAATTTTAAGAAATTAATGTAAAATGAAAACATGTCATCCTGGAAGGTGATAAATAAACACCTCACAGATGACGTTTTCAATTTATGAAAAAAGGAAGATCAGAAGGTGTTTGATGATGTATTATTCGAGTAACAAAATGAAAATCCATTATATAAAATATAATAGAGTTAGTATTCTACTTGTGTGAGTGAAGGATATTAGGAAATAAAAAAAGAAATTGAATGAAACTTATTGAAAAACAATCAATATTTTACATCTTGAATTTTCATCCTTGCGAACAACTTTATGATGTTTTTTGGAATTTTTTCAAAAAAATGATCATCAACATGTAGAATAGGATATTGAATAGGATTAATAATAATTGTGACAAGTATAAAATCTTAAAAGGTGTGATTATAAGCGACTATGAGGGGTGGTATTTATATTGGAGGCGAGGGGTGATTACTCATTGTCTTATTTAGTTGTTTATTATTTTGGATCAAGACGATGAATATATTGAAACCTGTAATCAAATAAAATAAAATAATTATGTATAGTTTAATATTATGGGTTTAAATTAGACATACATCATTTATGTATCAATAATTCATGTATTTTTTTAAATATAATAAATTAGCATATTTCACTATTCACTAAAAATTCAACTATTTTTGAGAAGTCCCATTAAATAATCCAAATTTGTTTGTGTATATAATCTAAATAACAACTCCATTTGTTAAAAATATGTTTTTAAATATTAGAAATTTAAAATTTAATTTAAAATAATTGATTTTGAAATTATAACTAATTTCATTACACATTGAAAAATTAAATAAGTTCTCATAAAATTATATTATAATCGTATGATAAAATTGACTTATGAATAAATTTTATCAAAAAAATCTACGTTTAATTTTTTGATTATTTATAAATTTGTAATTAATTATTTATGACTTATAAAAATACTGAAACATAATTTATAATTTTTAAAATATCTATTTACTTATAAAATGAAATAAATATACCATATTTTCAATAATAAGATATCTACATTTTATTTATAATTTCATACATCACGTTACTATTCTATTTGATAAATCCCCATTCCTATGGTTTATTTCACTATTCCAAAGGAAACGATGCCATTTCGTTGATATAAGCTTCTTAACTTCTAGAATTACAACTTATTTTATTAATTCTTTATTTATAATGTATATATTGTGTTCATAAAGTAATTTTATGTGTTTTATACAATATTAAGTAATTATAAAAAGGGAATTTCCATTGATATACTTCTATTTTGATACATTCTTCCCCCTTAAGAAACTTCAACCTCATACTTTTGTTTTATATTCTAATGTGAAAATAAATATGGGTATTTCCCCAACATTGATTCCTCTATTTTCAATGATGCATCTTATTATTTCTTGTTCCACCAAATTATTTTTATAGTCTAGAATTATTATTGTGGAGAACAATTTCTCTACGATCCAATATTTGCAATGAATATTCCTCACATGGGTTATAATTTTCAAACTATACCACTATGTTATTAAGTACACGTGGGGAATCTGATATATACTTACTCAAGATTGATACAAGGAATACATCGTGTTCTTGAGACATAGTTGGTGGAAGTGCTAGTCAATAGGCAATAGCTATGACATAGTCAATAATATAAAAGGTGTGATGTGAATGTGAATCATTTTTTCAGTCTTCCCAAATTGCATGGTCCTCTTCATAGAGAAATAGGGAGGAATACCATCTCTCTAACCTCATTCTCTATGTCTCGTCGATGATTATATGGAAATATATTGTATCGACTCCAGGTTTCCATGATGAGCTACAGAATTCTATTCACCTTGTCCACCATTTTGTCATCCATTTCGGGTCCTAGAATATTTCCTTCACCAACTTCATCAAAGTATTCTTGTGTTCTGCCGCTTTTCTCAAAAAGGGATTACTATGGATCTGTTTGGATACTCATGTGGAAACTTTTGTTGAATGATAACTAGACTCGAGGCAGATATTGGTTGCATCCTCCATTGGAATCCATTGAAAATTCCCTCAATATGTCTCCCAGTGTATAAATACTTGGTATAAAATGTCCATCAGTTTGAAAATGATAAGCCATACTGAGGTTTATCTATGTGTTTAGAGTATCTTTTTGTCCTATCCGTAACATGAAGTTGAATCTCCTATATCAATTGAATATAAACTATATTTTTACTCCAGGTAGACATAACACTTCTCTAATTCATACCTAGACATATTTACCCCTTGATAATTCCCCTTGAATTATGATATAGTGATCAGTATTTGCAACAAATATAACATTTTTTCCTCTAGATTTCTTTGAAGGTCTAGCGAAAACTTCCATGGAGATGTTTTCTCATTTACAAGTGGGTATGGGTATTGTTTTCATTATCCTCTTATTATTTTTTCATTAATCATCCAATTTTTTATATACCAGGATATTTGATATATATTTACCTATTATATTGTTTCTATTGTCCCACCCATAGATCTATTAGAGTTCTCGATGCATCTTTGTGCTCCATGGGTGGATGGAGAATGTTTTGATACATGTTTCATTTAGAATCTCCTTCTTTATCTCCAGAATATATGGTACACAAAGACATGACCGAAATCTTTCAACTCCATCATCATCAATTTTATATACGTGTGTCATTTAGAAGCTCCTTCCCTATACAAATTATTGAAATCAATGAATATTGGATTCTTCTGATTTATAATAATAGATAATAATATAGAATCCTTTCTACATATAGCATCTTCCACTTTATTATTTTTCATAGAATGTTAGAGGACTGAGCATTCACAATCCTTGATGAGAACTAACCATCTTCACTAGTGAATATCAATATCCTCCTTTGTGAATATATAATATTGGCTATAATGATCAATATATATTTCACACATCTCTACATAGATATTTTTGCACCTGATTTTTAATGTGATGATCATAGCTTCCAACACCATATCATGAATGGGATTGTTTTTCTCATTAATTTTCAAAATCCATAAGGCATAGGATATCACATTATAATTTTTCATTATTAAAATTCATAAGACCTCATTTTAAGCATTGATTTATACCATAAATAATTCTTCACATGTTGGTAGCGTGAGTAATAGTGTAGTGATAAGCCTCTTTTCTACCCATTGAAGTAGTCTTCACATACACTAGTACAAAAAACATTTCACCCTTCCAAACAACCTTGTTTATTTGATTTCAAAATCATTAGAGTTTCTTCAAAAATCTCTAGTAATACTGTGTTAGAAAAAGGAATCTACATATATCCACTATAGACAACATTCTAGCTCACTCTTGGATGGAATTTTCCTTGAAGTGTCCAATGATACTAATTAACTGGTGATTGAATTCCCTAATAATGATACATCATCCATTATGAAAACACATTTAGAAAAACATGAAAATAATTCCCCCTTTACAATGACTTTACCATAGTATTAAAATGGTTATGATATTCCTCCATCCTCTTGGATTATATGAGAATATCATCAATAATGACTACCAAAAATTTGATGTGATAATATATAAATACAATTTTCATTAAATAAATGAATATTGTTGGTGAATATGAAATTCCAAAACAGATCACTAAGAACTCATAGTGTCTGTATCTTTTTCAAAATGCATTCTATTGAATATCATCATTCCTAATAATAAATTGATTATATCATTGATGATGTTCCATATAAATGAAATATTTGGCCCAACATAGTTGATCAATCATGTCATATATATATATATGGAAGTTGATACTTGTTATTTATCATGATTTTTTTGAGCACACGATAATAAATGTATTAGCACATTGATCAAACCTTTCTTATGAAGAAATGGAGTGGCACACCCAAATGAATTACATAGGCATATATAACCTTTTTATGGATACTCATGTAATTGCTTCTACAATTCCCTTAACTCAATGGTATCCATTAAATATGTTTTGTTATATATATATATAGATCCTAGAATAAGTTCCATTGAGAAATAAACCTATAGATATGATGAAAGACCTTTAAATTATTCATAGAAAGATTCAGTGTAATCCATCATAATGTGAATGTCCAGAAGAATTCCGCTGTCATTTTTCTCAATCATTTTATATTAATATGTCTTCTTAAAGGAAATAATATCAAAAATTGGGACTATAAATCCGAAGGATATCTATCCACCTCCTTATACATGTACAGAAATATATGATGTATTTGGATTTGAAGAGAAATACCCATTTCATAATTATTGATGTTATCTCTGTATAAAGATTGCTAATCCATGCAAAAAATTGCATCAAACTTCTCCAAAGGATATAAGAAAATATTATATAGGAGGTTAAGCCCACAAACATTAACCTAGGAGGAGTTATATAATTTGGATGAAATAATTTCCCCAATTGTAATTATCACCAATAATTCAACCTCTATATTTTGATGTGGATTTTGAATAGTTCTACATAACTAGAGAGATATAAAATAATTTTTAGAACCAGAATCAAATAGTACATTCTCTATTCATGAATGAATTGTCAATGAACATGAAAATACATCATTTTTTGGTTCTACTCCAACTGTAGATACATCATATGATTTCCATTACATATTTTTCTACTATGTTTGTATATGGTTATTATCCCCATGGATTCGAGGTTTAGTGCATTGTCTCTTATAGTTCCCTTTCTCCCTACACTTTTAGAATTTAACCATTGGTGGTTCTATAATTTCCTCCACTATATTTTCCATTTTCATTATGTTTCATCAACATTCTATGCTTAGTGTCTTTATCTCCCACACATAAATAATTTACAAAAACCATTGAGGAAATTATCCTGATGTTTCATCCAATAGATTTGACATGTTTGTGGCTGGGTTTTCTATCCATCTATTTCGTTAGATCCCCCACCTGTGAAATCCATTTTTCATTTCTTCTCCCTATTTTCAATAGACCATTCACCAACCTCAATATCTACTTTGAGATAATATCAGAAAATATATTCTTTAATTTTAATTTCAGGAATTTATAGATCATTTTGAAGGTGATGTTTTATATCAAACCAAAATATATATTTTTTCCTATCAATTTTGATAACAAAACTGAATTCATACCTTGAAATCCTTTTGAATTATTCTTCATAATCTATGACATATTATCATTTATTTTTCTTTATATTTTATAACTCTCTCTCTAACATTGTATAAATAATTTGAGAGAAAAATTTGGTATAAAATAATTTCTTAATTTCTTTCTAGTCATTATCTTCAATTTTATCATTTGGATTGGTGATCTAAATAAATTCCCCCCATTCGTAGGCCTCCTCATATAAACGATAAACAACAAAAGAAACCTATTCTATCTCAAAATAGTGATGAACAAAATGTATCTCCTCCATTGACTGAATCACTATTCCATGACAAGTTGATCAAAAGATAGAATAAACATTTGTGCTTGTTGCCACATAGACAGATTTATATATAGTTTCTCCCTCTTTAGGGAAGGAAAAAAATCTATATAACTCATATTACTATTCAAATTCCTAGTCAACTAGGAAATAAAAAAACTAAAATTCATGAACTCGACCTCCCTTTTCATTTTATATTTTCGTTTAGGCAATCTCCATATTGTCCCTCGCGTAGGTTATTGTGCATGTTTCTCCTGGTTCCCACCATTATATCAAATATAAATGGTTTGAAGGAATCCTAAGTCAAATAGTCATGAAAAAATAATTTATTACATTGTAAAAATAACTCTAAATTCATTTCATATGGAATCCATGAATTTAATAATGATTCTTAGGTGCCTAAATATACTTATTCTTACAATGATGGATATTTACTAATGATCTAGTCACCTAATTCAAAAATTAACCAAACAATTATCTAATACCATTAACAGAGACCCAAATATTTTTTACATTACTATTACATCATTTTAATTATAAATAACATAATAATGTTACAAATCTAGGATCAAACAATATAGTGTCTTGGGAAATTTAGGCTTATAAATAAATTTCACATAATAAAACATAAAAATTGTTTAATAACTTCTTATATAGATTATTGGTGGTATTCAAATTATCATTCATTCATGTAATCACTTGAGTATATACATAAATTAGAGCGGTGAGATGAAATCCTAGTAAGAGGATAAATAAGAAAATGAATCTATATAATGTGGGTGAAAATTTTAATAAAAAAATTAAGCATGATATCATCATCATAATTAGGAGAGGAAACATTAGATAAAGGAATAGAATTTGGAAATGTATAAAAAAGAAATTTCATTTCATAGTGTTCAACACCACACATATTTATGAACAAATATAAAATCCTATTAATGATTAATATATGTACATAATAATAACATCATCATTATGAAAAAATATAGCATCATGATCTTGAATATTTCTCATTATCTCCTGAGATTCATCATATTACCCAATTCATATGTGTTTCTATATTATTCATGGTATACCCATTACATCATAACATTTACATATTCATGCATGTCACATATAGCATATATAAATATATTCCATAAAATGACCCATATATATGTAATGGGATTGAAGAAAATTTTATAGATCATACATTTATGAGTGAAAGTTGTGGTAACAAAAATAAAAAGGGGACATCATAATTTTTATAATAATTATCAATCCTGATTGAATAATAAATAATCTTATGAGAATAAAAAGATATATTTTTTGATAGAAGAGTTTTTTGGGAAAATCATTTCAGTTGTCAAAATATCATCTTGGAAACTCATTTATCCAAGAAAAGAAAATGTAAGAAAAATGAAATTATATTTGAGGAATATTTAATAACATCAGCACAATAATTTTAATGAAATATGAAGAACCTAGAGAAATGGAATTGGGTTCGAGAATCCCCTTACCCTATGTCCAATTTTTTTCTTCACTTTAATATCTTCAAGAAGAAAATTAGAATCATTAATAAATAACTTTAAAACCAGATATAAATGATTTTTATTGATTATAGATTTATTATATTTATTTATGTCCATTATGATATGATATAGAGTTAAAATTCTTTGTTTGGGAGTGTTAATGTTTCTTGGTTTTCATGATCGTTTCTATATTATACATGTGTGGAATATTGTGAAAAATTAGGATAATTTTCTAGAATTTAAATTTTGTATTATTAATAAACATCAATAATATTAAATAATATTATAAATCTTTTGGTTATATGGTATGCGGATGAATCCTTATATAAGTGGTTTATAATAATTATTTAGGATAATTTTGGAATTTTTCAATCAAAATTATTTCATTATGTTTTATAATTAATATTATACAGTTACGTTCATTCCATAACAGCACAAAGATTATAACTTAAATTTTTAAATTTTTTTCAACCATTATTATTTTATAATATTTTCCTTTATTGAGTTAATGAAAATTGAAAACATTTCATCCTCAAAAGTCATAAATCAATACCTAATGGAATTTGTTTTAATTTTTACAAAAAATATTAGAGGATAAGGGGATTGATGTTGAATTATTACACTAACGTAATAAAATTTTAGTATATAAAATATAATGGAATTATAATTAAAATATGAAGAGGTAATGAGAAAAGAGTATAAAAAAATAAATGAAATTGATAGAAAGTAAAAGAATAATAAAATGGGGATTATATGTTTTGAATTATCCTCTTTGAGAAAATTCATTGAGAAATTGGTTTTGGTATTTTTTATGACACCAAAAGATAACGTATGTGTTTAAGATTATAAATAATATTATTCGGTATGATATGGATAAGGATCGACTCCAGTAATGTGTGAGGAGAAGATGTGGTGAGCGGTGGTATATTTAGTGATGGATATTGGTGTTTTCTCAATGTTTAATTCATTAGTATATTTTTTTCTCGTGACTATGAATAGTTTGAACATTATTTGTAAATATATTATTACAATTCTATAGTGTTTATGATTATTAGATTACATAAATGATACATAATCTATGACCAAATAATTCAGGTATTAGTTAAATAGCAAAAATTATTGTATTTCAATATTCACAAGAAATACATCTATTTTAAAAAAAATCCCAAAATATTTACCTATCTATTTATTGATGTGTAGAAATATATATCAAACTCCATTTTATAAAAACAATTTTTGAATATGGGAAAAATAAATGTTAATAAAAAAATATTGATTTTAAATTTATAACTTATTTTATAACATATTAAGATATTTTTTAATGTCCCATACAATTATCGTAAAATCATATCATTAAAATTATAAATTTATGAAAATAATTTGTTAAAATACATTATATTATACTTTATTACATTAATTACAAATTTTTTACAAAATATTAAGGACTTACATAAATAACAACACTTAATATTATATTTTTAAAACTTTTATTTACTTATTCCATTAAATAAATACATCATATAGTCATTCATATGGTATATTAATTTTATTTATACATTCATTAGTGAGGTTACTATTCTATTGCCCATATTAGATTTTCTAGGTGTCATATTACTATTTAAATGGTTATGTTACTATAAATTGATATAGGTTACTTATCATATATAAATAATTATTATTTAACTAAATATTCAAATATAATGTTTATATGGTGTTCTCAAAGTTATTTTATATGGTTTATACTATATGTCATTATTATAAGAATGGAATTTACATTGATATCGTTCTATTTTGTTACACTATATTAAATGTATAATGAAGATGAGATTTTCCGAGATGGTGAATCTCATTGAGGTTGATAATATTTATGTCATATATCTCTATAAGGTATATGATAATTTTTTTAAAAATTAAAATTTGAGTTCTTCTTTATGATTTATAATGATGAAATATTCATGTTTTTTTGGTTGAGATGAATGATTATGTTTTGAGTAATTGAGTTGAGATAAAATAATAATGTTTAAGAATTAATTATTAAAGTCTAAAATCACTATAATCCTATAGGAACATTTTTATTATGTATTATATCTATATGTTTTTGGGTTACATGATACATTTCAACACAAAATTCTTGACTATAGATGAATTTTTTATATCAGTAAATAATTTGACTTAATATAATGTGGTTGAGATTTAATAAATATATATAAATTGAGTTTCAATCCTTTTTAAGAAAAAAATAAATAATCATGAATTGAAGACACTAAATTTTGGGAATATTATTAACACATGTCTGATTAAACATTAAATTGAATTGTATATTTAAGAATTTATTTTAAATTATTCATCATCTATAAGAATAACATCACTATAAAAAGAAATAAGTAAGAGAATATAGAGGTGGTAAATAGTAAATTATTTATATATTAAATTTTACATATATCATTATAATAAAATGTATTTTTATTTATAAGAAAATAATTAAATTTAGTGCAACTTAAGTATAAATATTTCATTGAATTTATTATATATGATTAATTTTAAGAATATGTAATATTATACCATGATATTAAATGATATATAGGATCATTTGTATCATAAAAATGATTATGTGGGTGTTTTATAATGTAAAGTAGGATTAAATATTACAATGTTGTGATATAAATCATGATTTATGTATCACAGTATTTTCTGGTGATTCCTAATTCAATGTAATAGCCTCATCTTTTGGAAAATATTTGTTTCAAATAAATTGTATCTTTTTGATATTTTTAGTTACAAGCGTCAATGTGTTGAAACAAAACACGACATACTATTAAAATATTATTATTTAATATGATATATTTCACCAAAAAAATATAATGGTGTTTAATAAAATAATGAATAAAATTATATAATTATATGGTTTACACATGTTTATAATATTATTTATTAGTGAAGAATTAATTAGAAATTTTAAAAAACTATTTTAAAATAAACAAATTAAATCTCTACAAAATATTTATATGAAAAAATATGAATTTTTTGTAAATTATTTAAAATATTTAACCTTAGTCATAGTGGTTTTAAGTACATTGGACAGTTATACATCAAATATTATGCCTACAAACTATATTATTCTGAAATATGTTTCTTCACCATTTAGAAAACTATTTTAAAAATAATTAAATTTTATTTTTCAAAATAAATTTGAAATTTGAAATTATAATATGATGTTTATCATAGTGTAAAGGATTATTGATTTTTTGAACGGATAATAATTTTGATTAATAGTAAAAAATTACTAGTTTTGATAACAAAAATCATTTATTTTATAGAAGTTAAAAACATAAAAATTGTTTAAAAATAGGTTTAAAAGAAAAATTATTTTAATAAAATATATTTCAATTTAGTATAGGACATTATAACCCTTTTAATATTTAATTTTGATAAAAAACCTATTATACTTTTGAATATTTTGTCATTGAAAACCCACATTCTCAGCGCATCTATGAGATCAATATTAAATAATTCTTATTTCAATTTTATTAATGGAATTTATAAAAATTTATTCCATATTAATAACTATAAAAATTTATATTATCTGATACGATAAACTAAATTTTTACCATATTTAATGAGGAACAAAGTAAAAGATATATACTATGGTTGATGAAAAAATGCGTCTTCATGGGGTTAAAAAATGAAAAAGGGTTAAAAATTAAACCAAATTTTTCTAAAATCCATTGTATACATCTATTTGGATTGAAAATCTTAATTTATTGTGAATGGTCTATCATGGAGCCTTTTATTCTGAAAAATGTGGGTATACATGTTTCTTTTCAAAAAATACAATTGTGCCACTAACCTCACTGATAAAAGGCCGCCCACTCTTCGCTCCCCTTCACCCTCCAAAAATACATTTGTTTAATAAAGTCCTACCAAAGTAAATTGATTACATCTATATTATAATTCTATATAACTTTTATTGTTTATAAAATACATCACATGAGGTCTTTTGGTGAAAACATAAATTTGTTTTCAGAAGAATGGGTAACATCTCTAATAAAGCATTTTATATTATTTATTCCTCACACAATTAAATTATTTTAAATGAATTATGATATAACTACATAAATATCTTACATTAATTGAGGGATTTATATATTTTTTCATGATCTATATCCATCTAAACATCCAGCAAACAAGTTAAGTAATCATTACTAGTGTGGATGGTGAACTGCCACCTCGTGAATAGATGTTATTCATTCTCCATCAACACTACTCACAATGATATTTAAGGGTGGATTAATTTTAGATATATTATATTTATGATAATATTTTGATTCCATAATCATTATATCAATTGTTACTTCTAAGTTTAAATTATATGGGAATACGAAAATGTCACATTTGTGTATGGGGAACTAACACCTCGGGAAGCAATGTGATTCATTCACGCATTTCATAGAAGGTAATTAGGCTTATTGTAAAGATAATATGGTTAATATTTGAAATTTAAATTATTAATTAATATTAATATTTTATTACCATTCTATTTCAATCATTCAAGGTAATGTAAACAATATTCATTTGTACATATGACCTACCATCTCTATAAATGTTTTATTTAATTTTTCAACCTCTATGTTTTGTGGATTATAATATATATATATATATATATTCTTATATTTATATAATTTGTAACATTTTGGTGATTCCGTAACCATAATCAATTTATGATAATTGGAAATAACCAATCAAATCATATACAAAAAACAACACAGTTATTTCCCGAAATGTAATGTCGATAAGGAATTTTTAATGAATGGGTAATAAATGGCCATAAATATATAATATATAGTATAAAAATTTTATTATGATTCTTAATATGTTTATAATAGACTTATATTTTTTTACAATGAGTTCTAAACGTAAAAAAATGTTGGGACATAAATTAAGTGTTTTCTAGCCTCGCTTTTATTTCTGGGAGACATATTAAAATTCAGAACCCATTTCTTTTATTTGGTTTATATAATTCCCCATTGACATGTAACAAAAATAATATAATCAGTTCCATGATATTTAATGTATCTTTTTATGTTGTTAATTTTTATTTCATAATGTTCAAAATATAAATAAAGTGGTAAGGGGTTTCCATCTAGCATTTATTTAATGTTAGACAAAATCCATATTCACAATTTGTTTATTTTATATATAATATATACATAACATGAATTTGTTTTATGATTTTTATCCTTAATGTTAATGGTATTTATATATCTATCTGGGTATCTCTTTTCAGGGGTTTTAGAGTTTAATATTTATCAATTCATTAAGGGAAATTTACCTCAAATTACATTCCTTAGATAACTAAGCTAAATTATTCACATATCTTCTTTTATAAGATGAGTATACTTCCCTTTATATGGTTATTATGATTAAATTTTTCATTAGTGGTATGTTTTTATGTTATAATTTCCGTATATTTAAGGATTTTTAAGATTATACGTGCAATGATGAAATATTATGATAAATCTCTCAAGAATCTAATTAATTTTCAAATAAACTATATATTAATGTATTATACATGTTTTTAATTCATTTTATCCTATGTAGGTACTCATGACATCAGAATATGTTTTTTTGGAAAAATAAAAAATATTTTACTCTTTTGTCGAGAACCATTTTTCTTCTAAAACCAAGATTTCTGAAAATGTTTTTACTATTCTTATAATTATTTATTAAATATTTTTGCAGTAATTATTTTTTTAATGATGATTTATAATTAGTTTTAATGTTGTCTTCTAAAAAATCCCTGTTTATTATACCAATAAATTTAAAGGATTAATTGTTTTAACATGTACAACAGACAAAAATTTCCCATCATGATTCCATAATATTTTATTTGAATCTTCCCTTTTATGTTTTCCTGTTTATTTTAAAAATAATCGATTTTGAAGAAAAACTAATGTTTTATAATGTTTTTTCTAGGAAAATCTATATTTCTATTACAAAATATTCTAAATGATTTTTAGATATTTATTTACATTTACTGAAGGAGATTTTCAATGAATATTATTGTCAAATTGATTTATGTTTTAAAACGTGTTTTTACAAGGGGAATTATTTTTTTTAATGAATTTTTTTAAAAAAATTTATCTTCCCTTATAAAATTTCATGGTAATGTTTTAAATAAATTATTTTGAAATTTTTTCATTTTTTAAAAAGTGTTTCTCAAAGTATAAAGTGTATATTCCCCATAAAATGTTATAATTTATCATTAAATGTAATTTTCATTCTAATATATAATCCTTTGATGTCACATATGTATTATTGGGCATAATATTCAATAATAAAATTATTATTATTTTTCAAGATGGTTAATGATTATTTTTATGAAATTATAATATATTCCATATTTTCATGGGTTATTCTTTGGTGAATTGGAGAAATAATTATGAAACCCATTTTATTTACATGGATTTTTATTTGATGATATGATGAATGATTTATGATTTTGTGGAAGAAAAAATTGGTTTTCAATATAATATTTTTTTACCAATATCTCCCTCCAATAAATTGGGTAAATATTTATATCTCATGAGAAATGATATTAAACAAGTCGATGGGATATATCCACTATAGGAAATTGGTGCATCATAATCCAAAAAGGGTAACTAATTATATGTCATGATTCACTCTGTTGATATTCCTATAATCAACCAAGAAATATAAAACGATTTTCAATATTTAAAATGGTTCTTCATTTTCATGACATCAGATAATGTATCATGATTTATCTTTGATGATTTATCACTCTTATTTCCCATTATTTCTAAAATAATAAATATTTATATCAGGACTCTTGTTTCTGATCAATGAAATTTTGTCTAAGAACATTATAGATTATTTCAATCATCACATATATTTATTCTTATCTCATTCTTTCGTTTATAATATATTGATATACCATATGTATACCCCAACTGAATATATGATCTCACCCTTTATTTTGTTTCATTCCACATGTAATGAAGAATTGTTTTGTTATGGAATTTATTATAGGAGTAGTATGTGAGATGATCTTTGTGAGTGATGATAAAGATCATTCATAAAATAAAATAATTTTGTTTTTAGTCTATAATGACTATAAACTATTTTGGTCCTCAAACATGTGTTTATGAAATTTATTAATGATTATTCTCAAAATATTTGATATTTATAAATGAAAAGAATATTTTTCTATATTTGGTATAAGTGGATGGTTTTAGTTAACCATATTAAATTTGTGTGGTAAAACCTTAATGAGATCTTTAGGTATATTTATTTGGATATGTATTAGTATGTCTATAAGGATATGTCTCCGGATGATTCAGTGTATAAAACAAATTATAGGAATTTTTTTAAGGGATAGATAATGTTTTTTCCAATATATTTCTTCCTTGAATTGATAATATCTGTGGTTGTGACTATAGAATAAAGGTACTTATCAATATAACTAGGAAAATGGTCACATTGATTTGGACATGATCATCACCTGGTAAATGATAGTAATACTTACTTCAAACATGTCTAGAAACTCCCTATGTATATTATTTAGAAAATTAGAAAACTCATTACAACCCATTAGAATGATTTAAATAATTACCAGGAATTAACATGGTTAAACATAAGGTATAACAGATTAACCAAAAGGAATCATGATTTTTAAATCGCATAAGTGACAGTAATTCATTATGTTGTTACCCACTCTGATTATTGTTTCTCACACTATTCTTCTATGTTTTAGTTAATTGTGAGATCTAATAGGAACATCACCCATGTCGAATGTGACTGATAATGTTTTTATGTGAAAAAAAATTGGTTTGAAAACTCGAGTAATGGATATTTTGATGATAAAAAAATTAGTTGTTTCGATATATTATTAATAACTTGTAACTTATCCAACTCATGGACTCACCAAACTGAAGAATGATATATTTTATTGAGAGATCTGGTGGTGGGGACTATATATGATCATATGTTCAGTTTACTATATAGATAATTTGGTTAGAAGAACAGAATTGGACATATTATAATGTTATGATTATATTTTTATATTTAAATTATATACACCAATAAAGTAATTATAAATAAAAAATGAATAGTTTTCATAATTAAATGGTTGAGAATATTGTTATCACTAATATTTCATTGATGATTGAATGTTTCCAAATAAAAATCTATGAAAATTAAGAAAATATTTATCCTAATGTGAATGATCAATAATAGAATCATAAATGTACTATGATTTATTTTAATACTATCAATGATGAGGAGACAAGAAATTATATATGAATGATATAGTGTAATCTAGTTGTATTTTTTATGTCAATCATGAAAAATGTAGAAAAAAATATTTTTCTTAATCTTAATACATTATTAATATGTCATATATTATGAGAGAATTATTAATTCATAATATTATGAATCATAGTTAATGGATTGAGATGAAATTAGAATACTTTTGTGTTTATGTATTGGAATCAATTAATTATGTCATTTGAATCATGAAATATATATGTATTGTTTAGTATAAGATTTTTCATTAAGAATTTTCAAAAATAATTATAAATGTGATGAATAACTAAGACTATTATATGAAATAAAATAAATATTTTTATTAAGGTAATGAAACACATAATATTTTCATGATGTTAGAAAAATTGTGATTAATTAGAAAGAGAAATAATTGATATGAATAAATTAAATTTATTAGTAATCATTGCCTTGTAATTGGTCAATTAATTTTGGACAAATATGTGTATTTTATCATTAATGAAGATTAATAGTTATTTCATCTATGATATATTTTTTATAATCTGTGTTTTTATTCAAGGAATGAGGATGTATATATGTTTTTATTAAGGTTTTATTGTAATTTTTGTTTTTATAGTGATTCATTAAAATATATGGCTATGGTATTCACATATTTGATATGTTACAATCAAGAACTACACTATGAAATTTTCCAGATTAATGATATTTTTATTTTGAGAAATATGGGGACCTTATATATAAATATTTAATTTTGAAAGGGATATAAGTTTAACTATTTATAAAAGGGTTATGTAGAAAAATTGATGAGGTTTTAGAGATTAATTTATTATTTCACTTTATTATTATTTAAACATAACCTATTCTAACCATATTGTTTTCGATAAAAAATATAGATAGATAGAATGTATTTTCATAATTTTATGGATCATATTCAATGCTTCGTAGTATAAAAATACATAATATATAATAAGGGATAACATGGAAATTTATCAAGGAACAACTGAAGGAAAAAATTGTACTTATGAATTGGAATGAAATCATGTAAGTATATCATCTCATGAAAATTCCCCAAAATTGGGAAAATGATATTGAATTGCAATGTTGTCCTTTTATCATAATTTTTTATTATATTGACGAAATCTTTCACACCTCTTTTGCTTATGGATATGTGGTTGTAAACATTCTCCTTACCATGTTATCTATCACTTGATTTTCATTTTTGAGTGTTGTTTTTCATTTTTATGTATATGATTTCAGTTCCCACCTATTTTATTTTATTGGGAAGACTATTATGTGTTATTCAAGATGAACATCACACATCTCTTTCTATATTTTTCAATATTAATTTTCATTAATCTATTTTTATGAATTTCCATTCCCACAATGGGACTATCAAATAATGAACAACTTTTAGGATGAGGCCCAGTTGAAATTGAATGGAAACAATTTATTTATTTTAGGTGGAATGTGACACCACTACATATTTTTTAACAAAAAAATTTAACATTTTTGATAAATTGTTTTACCATCAACACTGAGTTTTCCTGAAACAATGTGTATTATTCAAATATCATCATTTAAAATGATAGTTATCACTTAGGAATTAGAATGTAGGTTATAAATTTTATAAACTAAATTTTGAATATTTATTTTCTAAACAAATATATACACTTAATTATTTAGTTTTCAATTGATTAGAAATAAAAAAAAGACTTGAAAATAAATTAATTCCCTTTCTAAATACTATTTTATTGAAAAAATGTTTTTTAACTCAATAAAAATTACAATTTTGATTAATAATTTGAATGAAATTTATAGAATATATAAATTTAGTAAAAATTTTACCATTCATATTTTGTATAATTTAGAGAAGATATAAGTTAAAATCCAATTACATGCCTAAAAAGTATATTTATCTAAAAAGTAGTTTTATCACCATTTGAATATTTATATTTATTTTTTATGAAACTATTAGAAAAATAATATGAATAAATAAATTTCTTTTTTATATCATCATTTAAAAATTATTTTAGGGTAAAATATTTATATATTTTTTGAGAACATTAATTTTTTGATGAATAGTAAAAAATTGATTTTAGTATAAATTTTTATTACCTTTATATCTATTAAAATCATCCAATTATATTTAAAATAATTTTATTAGAACAAATAGTTGAATTATATATTTATTACATCAATTTATGTTTTTAGAATCTTTTTGAAACTGAATATTGACATAAAAACAATGTATATTTTTGAATGTCTTCTTTTTGAAACCCCACTTTCTTAACACTTCTATTGGATTGAAATTAAATTAAAAAATTTCACTTATGTGAAATGAATTCGGGAAAGTAAATATTTTCATTGAACACAATTTTTATTATCTAAAAAGTTATAATTACTTTTTTACATTAATTAAATGTTCAACGAGTAAAAATTATTTTCTATGGATAATGTAAAAATTGATTTACCTCGGTGATAAAAAAATATAATGGTTAAAAATAACCCAGGACATGACCAAAACTCATTGGTTGTACATATGTAGACTTTATATAATGTAATGTCTTTAATTGTCCATTTTTTGTTCTTGATTAATTTAAAAAACGTGGTTATAAGTTTTATTTAAAAAAAATTATAGGTCTTCCACTAATCTCAATTAAAAAAGAAACCCCCTATCTCATGATTTTCAAACCTCCAAACCGCTATAGTTAAAATAAAATTTAAAAACACTTTCTTAATTCCTTTAAATAATCTAATATGCCTCATTTTGGTCATAAATTGATCCTATAATGCATTTCATGGTAATCGAAATTATGTTTCCGGATGTAGAGGTTACATCACTAATCTTGTGTTTTATTTTATTTCTTCATCTACCTCCTATAATTATAATTAACTCTTGATTATATAATAACACCAATAAATTAAATAATTTTCTTTGTATTTTTGTTATTTAAATATGATATATTTATATCCTCTTCTATCAAATGAGTTATGAAATCATCATTCGTGTGTAAGGAGGGTTACTGCATCGTGAACCGGTGTTATTCGTTTTCCATTACAACCAATCATGGATGGATATAATGATATATTTATAGTTTATATAATATATTTAATATTTAATTATTCAATTTTAATAATAATATATAATATACCTTCATATTTTCCATTCTAGTTGTATACGATAATGTCGCTTGTGTATACATTAGATTATTGCCTCGCAACATGATATCATTAATAAAATCCTTAAATGGAAGGTAATGAAGATGGGTTTCAAAATAATATTTGATATTTATTCAATAAATATTATTATTTAATGATAATATATTAAAAAAAATTTCTTTATTTTAATAAATTGAGAAAACAGAAACAACATTCATGTGTACGTACATCATAACTTCTCTATGAACGACGAATTTCATTTTCTAACTCTATATTTATTGAATAATATAAATAGTTATTTAAAAAATATATATGATATTTATATCATGGTTTTAATTATGAATATTATATAAGAATTATATCTTTATGACTACGAAAATAAAAAATCAATATATACTCCAAAAAACAATATGGTTATTAACAGAAACATGATTTTAACGGGGGAATATTAAAAATTTTAAAAAATTGACAAAAATAAGTCATATTTGGAATGATAAAAATTATAGTTGTAAATTTATTGAAATATAATAAAGATATATTTATTATAATGGATATTTTAATGTATAAAAACGTTGTTGGGTCTTATGGTTGGGGATTCTAGTGTCACTTTTATTTCTAAGAGACATATGAAAAATAAACAATTATTTAATTTGTTTGGTGTATTTACATTTACCATGAGATTTTATATCATTGTTTTTTATTTTATTTATATTATAAATTATATTTTATTTTATTCTCTATCTAGTCTTACATATCAAAATATTACAAATATAGTAGTGGATTTCCATCGGAGATTTTGTTCTACGGGACAGAAGCCATATTCACCATGTATTTATTTTATGTTGTGTATATACTAGAAATTAATGTATTTTATTATTATTATACTTAACATTATAAGTATTAACTTATCCATTTTATGAAATATCATTCGTGGGATTTACAATTCAAATGATATCAATGTAGAAATGGATTTTTGTCTCAATTTTCCTTCTAGAGACAATAATTATTTTATGCACCAACAATAATATTGTAGGATTATATATATCTCTATTGAAATTATATATCATGAATATCAACATTTTAATGATATTCTATGTTTCAATTAATTTTCTTAAATATTTATTATGATTAATTGATATGAAATTAGAAATAGTTTTATGTTATAAAATCTTCATTTATTAAGATTGTCTATAATTATGATTTCATTACTGAATCTGGTGATCTATATTTCAAGAAAATGATGAAATTTATTAAACACATTTAATTTCAAACAAATACATATTCCAACTATGTTTACCTGAATTTATGCAGTCAAGATATTAAAAAAAATTCAGATATTTGTTTTTATTTCTAATATCGATAAAACCACTTTTTATCAATAACATGTTTTCTAAAAATGTATTCAAATAATATTTTATCATTATTGAAGGTATTTAATAAATTCATGTCTACCAATGTTTTATTTTTTACAAATTTTTTAATAGAATATTCATTTCATTGTCCAAAAAACTCTTGTTTTGATTTTACTGATAAAGTAAAAGGAATATTTGTTTCAACATATATAACATTAACAGAATTTCATAATAGCATGAGCATTATTTTCATTGAATATTACATTATAATTATTAATGGTTATATTTAAATAAAAGTATTTTCAAAATATTATATAACTAATAAATCAATGAGAAAATTAGATTTTCTTCAAGAAATTTTTGAAATTATATTTAAATATTACATTACATGTTTTCATGGTTATTTTCAAACAAATTGATATTAAAAATATTTTAGGTATTAATTTTGTTTTTCAAAGATGAAAGTATATTTTCATATAGAAATGATTTAAATTTTTCTAAATCTTCCTTTATATTTCTACATGTTAATTTTTATAAAAAATGTGTTTCAAAATGTTTTTTGTTCTAAATAGTGATATTTATTGATGACAGTTTATATTCCCCAAAAAATGTTCTACGTGATCATTTAAAATAATTTTCCATCTATAATGGAGTACTATGATGTTACATAAAATTTATTGGGGAAAATATAGATTGTTAACATTTTTATTATTTTTCTAGATGTTTATTGTTTATGTTTAAATGAATTTCATGATAATCATATGTTTATATGGTTTATACTATGGTGAATTGATGAAATGATTATGAAACATGTTCTATATACATAGATTATTATTTGATGTTAGGATGAATATATTATGATATTTGGGAAGTATGATGTATTTTATTTATTTTGAAATTGGTGGGACCTATATCCAATTCCAATGAATTGTTTAAGGCTTTATATCTCATGAGATAACAGTGGGAAACATGTTTATGGGCTTGATTGATAATTGGAAACAAGTACGACTTGATCCACGATGAGAATCTAGTCGTAATTCATGATCCACTATGTTTATGTTCATCTATGATAAACCTGAAATATGAAATGGTTATGAATATTTATGATTATTACACACTTTTATGACATGTTTTTATGGTTTATGATTGATTTATGATGATTTCCTACTCTTATGGTCCATGTATTATGAAATAATAAATTTTACTACCATGGATCATGATTATGATATATGAGTGGATGGGTATGAACTTTATAAAGTATATTCATGATCAAATATACTTATTCTCATATAATTATTTCATATTATCATAGAATAATATATTATATGATTAAACTTATACAGTATCTTAATTCACCCTTTCTTATGTTTTCTTCCTCTGGTTCTATATAATGTTTTTGGTAGGGTATGAATGTTATGAGAACTACATGAGAGGTTCAATGTGATATATGTGGAATATTGTTTATGAAATAATGATATTTAATATATATTCTTCATTTATAAAAAAATATTATGGTCCTCATGAAATGTTTTATGAAATGTATACAATATTCATCTTAAAAGATATGATATTTATTTATGAAAATCCTTCGTCACTAAATTCATAATATATATTATATTTTTACCATATGGGTATTGTTAGGCCATGATCATAAATATTTACCCATAATTATATATAAATGTGAGTTGGAAAATGTGTAAAACAAGTTATGAGAAACCATAAAGCCGGAATGGGGAAAATGATGAGGTACAGACATGATTTTTTTTTAATTTATTGATTGAGTATCAAATTTATGGATTATAAAATGAGAATTATAGGGATGTAAAAATGTATTTGGTCTCCTTATATGATTATCTACGTTGGGTTATTTTTCTACACAAAAATATTCTTTACATTCAGATATGCTGATTTCATTTCTAATTTTCGTCCAAGCTACAAATTTTAATAATAGAAGATGTCTTTATGGTCAATATTTTTCTAAATAATGATGAGTGAAAGAAAAACTATAGGTGGATAAATAATTTTATACCATCCTACTACATCTTAATATCTTTATTTTCAATGAATTAGGAGGATTGAAGATAAAATTCACTGTTATGTGTTATAAAAAAATAAAAATATATATGTTTTGAGTTTCTAATATAAGTGTTTTTAGATGTCACAAAGAAGACGATTATATAAGAAAAATGTGGTGGTATCATAATATATCACCACATTGATCATTCTAAATATTATTTATAAATGTGTTAGTTCTAAGAAGATATTTATACAACAAATATATAGTATCAAATCATACCAATTTATTATTTTCATGAGAATTCCTTGTTAATCATTCTTCCAAAAGATACATATATTGATTTTAAATGACAGTATATATTGAATTTAAATCTATATATTGGAAAATTTATAACTTATTGAGGAAAATATTAGATTCATGGTCATATATATACCATTTTTGGATTATGATAATAGAATAACCATATTGTGTGTGTGGAATAATAACCAATTTACAACAAGTATGTATCGAACCATATTTGGAAAGAACCTCATAAACATTTGGGTGATTTGTTATTTAATGATTAAGTATATATTCATTGTAGAAAAAGTGAGTGTGAGTTAACACATAAATAATCAATCAATCTATACGGTGAATAATTAGGGGAATAGTTTTTAAATTTTTCAACTAATTACCACATTCATTCACCCCCTTTTAGTGTTTTACCACTGATCTAGTAGATAAATAATCATAGGATTGGTATAAAGGTTCTACCTATGATATGATTATCATTCATTATTTTTTTATTTTCAAGTTATATTTGTGGAATAAAAATTAACTATAGAATAAAAAAAAATTCATATTTATTTTAAAAATGGTATCACTTTTATGTATCTAAAAAATAGAAATAATTTATACAAAATAAAATTGAAGAAGGTATCTATCATTAGAATACAGGAACAAACCCTAACATGAACATCCCAAAGTAATTTATAAATATTTTCTAGAAAATATAGTAATTTTCAATATCATATATGTTCATGTGATAATAGAGATTACCGTTAAACATGGGGTGTTTAATTTTTGTTATGTTATGATGATGAATATTAAATTTCATCACATATTTTTCCTATTGTTAAACAAAATAAACGATGGGAATATCATGCATCTACAGAATGAAAAAATAATTTATATTCTATATTAACTGTATCCCATTATAATTTTCATATATTAGTGGTTACTTCTAACTATGGAACTTTTATAATATGTTAATATAATGTTATACAAAAATAAGGTGACATTGAATAAATATAGTAACATGTATAAAAAATATATATACAATAATCTCAATAAACTAATTAATGTAGATAGAACTAAATAATATTATTCTTGAATAATGATTCACTATAATGGAAAATGATCTCCTTAATAGACTTTAAGATAATTATGAATCCGTTATAATACATGAGGAAAACATGAATGAACATAAAAACATGAAAATTCAAATTATTGAGGAAATTAAGACTTATTGAGTACTTGATTGCAATATAAATGAAATTAAATAAAAAAGACATATCATTGATCGAAATGTTACACACTAGGATAGAAAATATAAATAGATTAATTATTTTGAAAATTATTTATAAGAGAAGAATAATATGCATAAAGAGTATATAAATCATGATGAAAATATTATAAAAAATCAAAAGAAAAAAATAAGTTAGTTGAATATGATAAAAATATAATCAACATGAACTTTCATAATCATAGATTAATAAATAGTAAATCTAGAAGTGGTTCATTGTATGTTTTCACCAAAAATCGACGGAGGATTTGTTTCTATGTCTTTTTATTTTTAGGATCATATAGTAAAAATACATACATATATATATATATATATGCAATAAGATATTGAAATTATTCAGACATATATCAACCACAATATCAAACAAAAAATTAATAAAACATTCTATATAACTAAAATATTTCTCTATGTTTTAATTAAATTATAGTTTTGGTTACAAACTACATATTTTACAGATATTTGTAGATATAATTGCTGATAAAAACAATAATTTATCAATATTATATTTGAGAAAAGACTAATATTAAAATATCCAAAAATTGACTAAAATAATTCCAAAAATGAAATGAAAAAATTAACATACTAATGTTGGCGAAATAATTATTTATCGGAGGAGATAGAAATAATTTTTTCATTATTATAGATGTAAAATTACTAGATATATGGTTAATAATTATTGGAATATTATGTTTTTTATCCAAATAAAATGGTTTCCTAGATAATGTTATAGTATTGTTGAGTTATGGATAACATAATAAAAGAAAAATGTGTAAAATAATCTCACAGTACATTTATTTTATTGTCTATATATATTTTATTCATATTAGAAAATAGGTTTTAATTTTGATGGGAGGTTTTGGTGTAATCCAACCATTCATTTTTGTTAAACCAATAATGAAAAAAAAATTGAAAACTCTGTGCAACTAGAAAAATAATGGAGAGGTTGATTTCACCATTTGGAATGTAAAAATAGGAATGTGATAAAAAACATATATCTAAGAAGGATATTAATGATATTACACCAAGGGAGATAGTATTTTTTACATTTGGATAAAAATACTCAACATGTACTTCTTCAAACAAGCTAGAACTGTATTTATTGATAAATGAAATCTTTATCAAGGGAAAGAGAATCATTATATAAAAGGAAAAAATGAAAACCATGTTGAATTATATCTATGAGAATATATAATAATTAAAATTTTATAATATTTTTCTTAATGTGGGTCACTCATGAGTTCTTGAGTAGATTTTATGAAGGTTCAGAAAAGATCATCAAATTTCAACTGATTATATAATATTGCATTCTTACATTTGGGAAATGCTAAAATAAATAAATAAAACACTATTGAGTGTATATTATGTGACCATTAATGTCTAATTGGGAGTTTAAATCAAGAATATACTTGGAGGAAATAATAATCTAGCATTACCCAATAAGATTATAGTCATTAAAAATAATTTAGAAAGTGGAAGGTTTCAATATATTTTTTAACTAGAATAAAAATTTGTTTCAATATTGAGAAATAAGTGTCATCAATTTTAATCCCACTAATAGTAAAAAAAATTAAAACATGGTAACCTAAAATAACTCGATTTTTTTTCATTATAGTGAATTTTATGTGATTCATTCATGTGGATAATTAGTTTAATAGGAATGATGTGAATGTTTAATATTAATATGTGTATCTCCATCCTAGAGTGATCTATCTAATTTACATCTCCTTATGATGGTATAATATGAAAATAATGCTTTCATTTTATCTGACTTTGAAATAACCCGCGAGGGATAAGAAATGGAGTGCTTCTAGTGATGGGGAGATAAATTTAAAAAGATTTGAAAAACATTTTTTTATGCGAAGATATAAATAAATAAAATGTATTATAATGTAATTATTGAGTAATGATTATATCATTACCCATCCTTCATTAAAAAATTGGACTATTCAATTTCATGAAATATGAAATGATATTGAGAAAAACAGGGTTGTGAAAATAAATATAAGAAATTTATTTGTCACACATTATTCTTCATATAGTATTACTCATGTAGAGATAGTGTAAGTTGATTTATAACTCAATTATATTATCAATCATTTTATTCACTATATATTAGAGGGATAGTGTCATGATCCAAACTTGGTTGACCCCAAACCGGTTACCTGAGCTGGTCTGTGACATGTCCTGAGAGGCGTTCCTGATCCTCCTGGGCTGGCGACAAGCACCAAGGCATCAACAGACAATGTGGTAATGATTTCATCGAATATAAATAAATAAGGCCTCAAAAATAATATAGAGAAACACAGAATAAATAAACCATGTAAAGTGACTAAACGAGAACAAAAGAAAATAGAACAGAAAAAACACGAGGTCCAAACTAACTCAATGTGACCCCGCGGGTCACTCTACAACTCAATGGTTAAGCGTCGCCCAAAGGGACGGCACTCAAGCTGTAGCTTGCACAAACACTAAAAACCTAAAAGAACTATAGGTGTGATTATTAAAACTGAGTAGGCAAGCCCGATATATATTCCAAATGCACTACCATTAAAATAAAAAAATTACCATTTCAAGTTTGAAGTACAATTTATAAAATAAGGTTTTCTACATGTTACTCAAAAACAATGTATGAGTCATTACCCCAATTCATTTCTCAAAAACCCAAGTCATTATTTTATTGAGACATTATCTTTTTTCACAGGGATGTGATGTTTACATTTTCAATTTGCACAAAATGTATAAAACACTTTTCTTTAAAAATAGTTTTCCTAAACCAATTTAAATCCACGCATCAGTTTCAAGTAAAAACACTACATATGAAAATGCTACAGTGATTATACAGTAAGGGAAATGAAAAGAAAATATATAAAAGTACCATATTCATCACAGCATGTAACTGAAATACAACAAGCTTGGGTGGACCTAGGAGATCATGAATAAACAAGAAGACACCAATACATGATAAATCATCCTCGTTGACATGTCAAACACGATGATATCAAAACACCCAATCTGCTCAACCATTCTTTCTCAGGCAGACCGAGGAAAAATCCCATAGTAATAAACCCAAAATATCCACCTAATATGGGCTACTTGTTAGTACCATAACCTACCAGTGCGGTAATCATTCAAAGAATATTCTCTCAATATGCCAGATTCCCATGCCTCAAGTGTTTGGAAAGGGGGTGACTCAACCGATGCCAACCGAGCATCCAATCAAATATATATATATATATATATATATATATAGAGCACAACATGCATCACTCCAAGCCACCACATGGGAAACCTCTTGACATTAAACAACTCAAGTATCAGGGAGTCTCTAAGCGCGACCTCCAAAACAATCATTTGAAACCAAGGCAAGAGAGTTATCATAGGAGGGTTTTTATCAAAACATATTCATCGTTTTCCCTAAAGTGTCAAACATGCATTAAATAAATTTCAAAATCACCACTTTAAAAATAACCAAAAAGATTCATCATGCTTCAGAAGAAATCATTTATCATTAAAACCAAAACTATAATTGAAATTCCATGAATTATGTTTAAAAGCCAAACTTGAATTCTTTCACTACTGGGTGTTCGTTCATCAAGAAAATATTTCAAGTGTCCTGTATAAAATAAATGGATATTTTTGCACCAAATAATCATTTAAAAATAAATTGTTTTATATTATCTCACATTTATTAAAATTAATAAAATATTTAATCTGAACAAATAGTGTGAACAAAAAGTAGGAAATGATGTAAATTTTATTTTAAAAACCAGTGCAATGGGAACCTACATCAACTCACAACTCGAACGCGACAACGCAACAATGCGACACGCCTCGCATAGGCGCACACACAAACACAAACCAATGATCACAGTAATGCAGGGTTACCCCGCCAACGCGTTAAAATAATTACACAATAACAATTTTACATAAACACGGACCCAGAACAATTCAAATGAATAGAAAATGAAAAATCACTACATCGACATGTTTTGAAAATATCACATCAGAACACGTATCAAAACACAACCAAACTATTTATTAGAATCCAATCACGACCTTTAGACACACCAGCCACTTTCCAAACACCACACGCACCACAAGATTAATGTAATATACATTTTGAATAATTTATAAAACATCCACCAATGGTGAAACCAAGGTTCAAAACAACACATTCTTAGTTTCACATAAGGAAAAACTTTAAAACAAAACACACAACATCATCACACCAAAACATGCCTCGCACCTAACAACCAACCCATAAAACATTTAATAAAATAATGCACCCGTTTCCACACAAAAAACATCACTGTGTTCTATTAAAAATTATGTTCCCATCACTTAAACATGTCCACCACATTAAAAATATAATTCACACCCAATAAACAATTTATTAAACACTACTAAAAAATAACCAGGAAAAACCAATAAGGAAAACACACCATTTATAATAGAAAATAATATTTCATCATGCATGAATATCAAGACATTAGTAAAACGCATTTCAGACCACAAAACATGATCATAAAACACATTAATAAAACAAAATAACATATTAAATTAATATATTGATGCAAGGGTATGGAACAACATACCCTGAGGATAAAAACATCAATATCTCGGTGTGAGGCCAAAAACGTACGTCAATCGAACCACAAGAAAACATGAATAAACCCTAAAATAATGAACTGAACCAAAATTATCAAGAATCAACACTAAATTCAGACACTCTTTCGATTAGAAAACCGAAAAGACAATAAACAATGACTCAATCCTTAGGAGGAAGAAAGAGGAGACTACCGAGGGACGACGCACCATAAGAGGAGTCGGAGGCTGGGGTTACAGTTGTCGGAAGAGGTGCTGGCAGCAAAAGGGGGGAGCCTAGGATAGAGATGAGCAGTCGGGGGGTGTGCGTTGGTCATGGGAGGTGATCACAGTTAGTGGAGGTGCAGGGTTGTGGTTTGGCGAGGTTGTCACCGCTCGAGCAGACTGGACACGGGAGGAGCCCGAGGGAGGCGGGGTGCAAGGTCTCAGGCGAGCATGCAGCGCGCAGTGCAGGTGGAAGGAGGAAACAAGGATTAGGGAATGGTGAGGATAGCGGAGCACGAGGCGTCCAGATCGTAGGAAGGGCATCTCGCGCTGGGAGGTGCCGCTGCACAGGGGGTAAACAGGGGGGCGAGTACAGAGGGGGTGCGAGTGGGTGCCGGTGGTCATGGGCCTATGCGCAAGCAGGTGGTCGGCTGGGTGATGTGTAGGGAACCGGGGGGCTTGGTTTGGATGGGTAAGGGGTTCACATAGTGGGGGTGCGCCGCGGTCGTGGAAGAGGGGAATGTTGGGTGCATCTTAGGTAGATCTAGGGCTTCTCTTTCTTTTTTTCATTCTAAAAAAATAAAAAAATTTATAATAATAAAACTAATAATAATAATAATTACAATAATATAACGAATAATAATATTCCAAATAATAATAACAAAAACATAATATTATTATTATAAACAATCCTTTTTTTAACATTATCCAATTAATTATCATATTCTGGATACCGGGTACCTGTGCCCTCATCGCACGAATTAAGAAAAACGCGCACACAAATAGCGCGCCTCCATGCAGTCTTCTCAGGCACCCGCACAAGCACCTAGGGTGATCGTCCGGCTACCGCTTATCGTGCGGTGCCCGCAGATGGGCTCGAAACCCGATAGAAATATTAAACGAGAGAAATTTTAATCCAGGATCTAGCTCGGACCTTGGCACGAGAACCCGGATCCAAGAATTAAATAATTAAAAATGAAATAAAGGTCAGGGTGTGACAATTCTCCCCACCATAGACAATTTCTGCCCCCAGAAAGTCACAAATCCATACGTTGGTCAAGAAATTATACCATGCTCGAACATAACCAGAAGAACCAAAGAAAACTATTAATCTCAGAATGACCTTACTCAACATAGGCCACACCAGACCGATTCTAGAGAAAACTGAAGCATGAGTTTGAGGGGAGAACACTAAGAGGTTCTCCCCAACACAATAATTCAACTAGGGAAGAAATTTAACACCCAAACATATCACCCTGAATGGGTGGGGACGCGAGAACTCCCAACCTTTCCAAACGATATTCTATAGCACGAGTGAAACAACACCTCCACTGAATCTTGGAACTCTCGACTCAGACCAAAAAAATCCCAATCCCTAGAGAAAAACCTCCGAACAGAACATAACCTCAGCAGTATACCCGAGCATAACTACAAGACTAGACTCCTCCATAGGCACTTACGTCTCCAAAAATACACAGCTAAACTAAGATTGACCCATAAAAGGGTCAATCACACTTTTAAGAAAAACACACAATGCATAAAACCCAAACCCGACAAACAAAACTGTTGAGATTACAATACCGCATGTTTGCCATAACTCCACGGAATAACAATGAAATTTCAACAATTTCAAAACATTAGCAACATAAGAACAAGAACATAAGAACATTAAATGTTCCACTTCCAACACGGAACAAAAAACCCAAACCGAGGCTTCACACCCTTGGCAACTCATGACTGTGAGTGAGCTTCACCCCAAGACCTATGGTTGGGGCTCTGATGGTTGAAGCATCTCCTGCCTCACAGTCTGGCACTTGAATCCTTCTGTTGCAACATCTTCATCAGGTGATGCTTCTTTCAAAACATCTCTAGATGACCCAGACAACAGCATCGATGACACATCATCAGAGGGATGTGGTATGATGACATCACGTGCGCGAACCAGCCACACTAGTGGCACACCACTGAGCGGTCCGAAGAACTAGAAACCAGATCCACTACAGATGAATAATTAAAAACGGGTTTCACAGGAATGCCCTGCTCAATAGATGGATAGCCATTGAAAGAAACTGAACACGCTGTATTTCTATCCATCTACACTTCAAATACCAACTCTACTAAAAACACCTCATCCAAAAACATCTCAAAACAATGGTCCCTGGAAAGGAGGACATGCTCTTTGATCTCTGGACGAAGACCCCTGATGAAGAGAGAAGTCTCCATCAAATCCAATGAAGGTAACTTCGGGGAAAAGGACACAAGTTTCTTGATATGGTCAACATATGCCTTCACCATCCATTGGCCTTGTTGAAAGCACATAAGTTCATTCCTTTTTCTTCGTCTTCACCTCTTCAAGTATAAACCATCGGTCGAAGACAGTTTTGAAGACATCCAACATCATCCCATCTTTCATTGACGGTGGGGTGAGAAACTCCCATACATCCAAAGATGGACCTTCAAACATACCCAAAACATCATGCACTCTAATAGCTTTGGGAGTTCCCAATACCCTAAAGTCACACTCGACCTCTTCAAACCACAACTACCCTTAACATACATCAATCACCGTTATGTACAAACAATGTCCGAGAACAACCAAAACTGGGCATGACTTATCAGAAACTATGGGGACCTTTCTGGTTGGCTTGTTCTGCAAAAAAATATAAAACACAGATCCGATATCAATATCAAGACGAATCTATATCATTGAAAGCTGTTTCATCCAAAAACATCCTACTCTAAAACCTAAAAAATAAAAACACAAACCAAAAATGTCTATTTATTTTATATTTCAAAACCACATTCATTGAAGGCTATTTTTCAAATACCAACCCCACTTTTCAAACCAATTTAAATTTCCAAAAATCTTTTTCCCTTTTTAAAATCACATTAGAAAAACAAGGTCATGCCTTTAATTCCAAGTGCACACCCCAATAATCCCATGAATCATTGAACATGTATTTATCCTCTTTCACTGATATGCACCAACACACTATTATTATGTATTCTATCTCATGTTAAAATGTTCATAAATAGTACCAGAGGTTGCACCCACACCATATCTCAACCAGTTCCAAGAAACCACAAGATTCTTAGTCTAAGAGATTTCAGTTATATAAATCACTTTCACAAATTTAAATCCATTTAAAAGAAAAAGTTATCATTTCAGAAACCCTTTATCATTTCCAAAAGTGCATTTACATCCGCATGAACCAATACAATACACATCTTGTATCAAATAACCGAAGAGAGGGACTAGTAGTGATGCTTAACTAAGCGACATGGTAGTGGGCCAGACCACAAACAAGTGTCAACGACTAGGAATAACTTAAACTGTGCACGTGGAATCCACATGGGTCACTACTCCATGTCATATCACAGTATAACATCAGTTTGCCTCTGTTGTCATCCCTAAATATTAAACAAATTAGAACGAGACAAGAACTAAAATCCTGGACTACCCTTGGCGACTCGAGGTTCGTAACAGGTGAGGGTTCATGACGTCCTTCCTGTACCTACCTCTTGAGTCCCACCAGTCATAATCTCCATCTACTGGTCACCCCAAATAACAAGAGCCTCATCTGATACCATTTTTTCATGAACCAACCCAGGTCGACCCTAAACTAGTCACCCGAGCCGGTCTGCGACATGGCCCGAGAGGCATTCTTGATCCTCTCGGGCTGGCGATAGGCGCCAGGGCATCAACAGAGGCTGTGGGAATGATTTCCACCAATATAAATAAATAAGGCAATAGAAATAATATATAGAAACACAGAATAAACAAAATAAGTAAAGTTACTGATCGAGAACAAAAGAAAATATAACTCACCAAACACGTCGTTCAAACTAACTCCGTGTGACGTCGAGGGTCACTCTCCAACTCAACTGGCAAGCGTCGCCCACGGCGAGCACACTCAAGATGTAACCTGCACTAACACTTAAAATAGACAAGAACAATAGGAGTGAGTATTAAAACTCAGTTGGCTAGACCAAATATATTCCCAATGCACTACCCTTAATTAAATTAAACACCATTTCATGTTTGAAATACAATTTATAAAAGAATGGTTTTCTACATATTACTCAAAAACAAAGTATGAGTCATTTCCCCCATTCATTTCTAAAAAACACAAGTAATTATTTTAGTGAGACATTAGCATTTTTCAATGGGGATGTGTGGTTTACATTTTCAATTTTCACAAAATGTATAAAACACTTTTCTTTGAAAATAGTTTCCCTAAACCACTTTAAAACCACACATCACATTCTACTAAAAACACTACATATGAAAATGCTGTAGTGGTTACACAATAAGGGAAATGAAAAGAAAATATATACGAGTACCATATTCATCACAACAAGTAACTAAAATCCAACAGAAATGGGTGAACCTGAGAGATCAAGAATAAACCATAAGACACCAATACATGAGAAATCATCCTCGTTAACATGTCACACATGATGAAATCAAAATTCCCAATACACTCGACCATCCTTTCTCAGGCAGGCCGAGGGAAAATCCCATAGTAATGAATCCAATATATCCACCTACTATGGGCCACTGTTTAGTACCATAACCTACCAGTGTAGCAATCATTTTTAGAATATTCTCTCAATATGCCAGATTCCCATTCCTCAAGTGTATGGAATGGGGTTGAGCCAACCGATGCCAACTGAGCATCCAATCATATATATATATATAAATCAAAATAGGCATCACCCCGAGCAACTCCATCATATAACCTCTTTCCTTTAAACTACTCAAGTACTCGGGATCTTCTATGTGCGACCTCCCAAACAATCCATTAGAAGCAAGACAGTAGAGTTATCCTAGAAGGGTTTTTATCAAAAACATTTTCTTCGTTTTCCCTATAGTACCAAACAGGAATTAAATAAATTTCACAATCACCACATTAAAAAGAACCAAAATGCTTGATCAAGCATTATAAGAAATCATTAATAATTAAAACCAGAATTATAATTTAAATTCCATAAATTATTCTTAAAATCCAAACTGGAATTCCTTCAATACTGGGTGTCTGTTCCTCATGAAAATATTTCAAGTGTCCTGTATAAAATAAACAGCCCTTTTTACACCAAATAATAATTTAAAAATTAATTTTCTTATATTATCTCACATTTATTAAAATTAATAAAATATTTAATCTGAACAAATAGTGTTCGAAAATAGCAGGAAATAATGTAACATTAATTTTGAAAATAAATGCAATGGGAATCTACCTCAACTTGCAACTCGAACGCGACAATGCAACAATGCGACATGCCTTGCACAGGCGCACAAGCACGCACAAACCGATGATCACGGCAATGCAGGGTTACCCCGCCAACAGGCTGCAATAAATGCACTAAAACAAAGGTAAATAAACACGGACCCAAAACAATTCAAACGAAAAAAATGCAAAAAAACTAGCTCGGCATGTTTTGAAAATATCACATCAATACCCATATCAAAACACAACCAAAATATTTATTAGAATCCAATCATGACCTTTAGACACACCAACCACTTTCCAAACACCATACACATCACAATATTAAAGTAATAAACCATTTGAATAATTTATAAAACATCCTTCAATGGTTAATCCAAGGTTAACATCAATACATACTCAGTTTCACATAAGATAACACTTAAAAACCAAACACCCAACATCATCACACCAAATCATGTCTCGCACCTAACAACCAACCCATATAATATTTTATAAAATAACACACCAGTTTTCACACACATAACATCACCGTTTTCCATTAAAAATTATGGTCCCAACACTTTAACATGTTCAACACCTTTAAAATACAATTCACACCCAATAAACAATTTATTAAACACTTCTACAAAATAACCAAAACAAAACCTAATTGAAAAACACAGCATTTCTAATAGAAAATACAATTTCATCATGCATGCATGTCAAGACATTTGTAAAATGCATTTTGCACCACAAAATTTGGTCATAAAACACATTTATAAAACCAAATAACATATTAAATTAATAAATTGATGCAAGGGTATGGAAACACATACCTTGAGATAGAAAACATCCATATCTCGGTGCGAGACCAAAAACGCAAGTCAATCGTACATCAAGAAAACACCAATAAACCCTAAAACAGTGAAATGAACCAAAATTATCAACAATAAACACTAAACTCAGACACTATTTCCATTAGAAAACCAAAACTATAGTAAAAAATAACTCTAACCTTGGGAGTATTATAGAGGAGACTACCGAGGGACGAAACAACATAAAAGGAGTCGGTGGCTAGGGTCGCGGTTGCTGGAAAAGGCATAGGCAGTAAAAAGGTGGCACTTAGGACAGAGCCACCTAGAAGGGGGTGTACATTGGTCGTGGGAGGTGATAACAGTTGGTGGAGGTGTACGGATGGGGTTCGGCGAGGTTGTCTCCGCTATAGCAGGCTGCACGTGGGAGGAGCCCGAGGGAGGCGGGGTGCAATGTCACGGGCGAGCGCACAGTGCGGGTGGTGGGAGGTGGCAAGGCTGAGGGCAGGGAGAGGACATCAGAGGGTGAGGCAGTCAGATCGCCAGAAGGGGATAGCTCACGCTGGGAGGTGCCACTGAGCATGGGGTAAACAAGGGGGAGTGTGCGGAGGTGGTGTTAGTGGGATTCGGTGGTGGAGGGCCTAAGCGCAAGTAGGTGGTCGGCTGGGTGCTGTGCAGGGAACTGTGGGGCTGGGTCACGATGGGGAAAGGGTTTGCACAGTGGGGGTGCGCCGCAGGTAGGGGAAGATGGGAAAGCGGGGTGCGACTTAAGTATATCTAGGGTTTCTCTTTTTTTTATTCGAATAAAATAACAATAGTTATAATAATAATAATAATAATAATAATAATAATAATAATAATAATATAAAGACTAATAATAATCCCAATAATAATGAAAATAATATAATATTATTATTAACAACATTTTTTTAAACATAATCCAATAAATTATCAAATTCTTGAAACCGGGTACCCATGCGCTCATCGCACGACTTAAAAAACCAGCAAGCAAATTGCGCACCTCAACGCAGTCCGCTTGGGAACCCGCAGAAGCACCTGGGGCGATCGTGCGGCTAGTGACTATCGTACGGTGACCGTGCATGGGCTCAAAACACACTAAAAATATTAAAGGACAAAAATTTTAATCCATCATCTAGCCCGGACATTTCCATGAGAACCCAGAGCCATGAATTAAATAAATAAAAATGTAATAAAGGTCGGGGTGTGAAAGATGGAAAATAAATTACTCATCAAAATATTTACTTGTATTCATTTATGGTTATTAACAGAACAAAATATACAAGGATTTATTGTCATCCCCTTGATAATGATGTTGTACTTCTTATCAACAATAAAATAACTCCATATATATTGGATCATTATGAAACACCAATAAAACGATATATTATAGAATCCGTCATATTATATTTTTTTGGATTCATAATACACTTAGAAGATTTTATTATTCTTGGTTTATACTATAAAATAATTAATGAGGTTCATGCTACATGAAGTGTTCATATGAGTATTTTGATTTATAGTATCAGTATATTGATATGTTTGTTGAAGATAAAGAGTTATGAATAATATGTAGGTTAAACATATACATGAGACAATTATTTAAATAATGATTTGCCTAGGTAATCTATAGTCTCTTCGGAGACATCCGATAAAATTGGAACGATACAGAGATGATTAGCATGGCCTAGGATATCTATAGTTTCATGGTGTTTCATGTATTAATGACATTGATTATTAAGTTAAGAATTTCAAATCAGGTGAGTCTCAATGAGGTTAAAAATTTTATTCAATCTAATGTACATATGTTGTAGATGAGTAATTTGATGTGATTTATTATGATATTTTATCCTAATGTTTTTATTGGAAATAATCTTAGTGATAGAAAATCATAGTTTAAGTGAATATATTTAAATAAATCTAATTTAAGATGAACATAGATAGGTAGTTCATTATTTGTTAAGTGATAAAAAGAAAATAAACATATATAATTTCATTACTCAAAAAAAATATATTTTTTTTGTGTTAGGGAGTAATTTTAGAGAAAAAATGTATATTAAAATGTTTTCAAATCATTAAAAATCATCATAACATGACTGATGATAATTTTTCGATTTTGAATATTAATTTCATAATTTATGGATGAGATTTATTGACGATAATCTGATAATGTTCAAATACTTTTAAGAAAAATAATTCGGTTTCGAATAAACAATATTAATGATTTATAAATGTATTAAGATATGAATAATTAATGATTATTTTCATGAAATGGTAGATTTATCTCATGATCAACATCACTCCCCCATTTTTTCTCATGGAAAGTGTCATTTAATAAGCACTATCCTACTTCTTATCTTTTATTTTAATATCCCTTCACACCGGTCCCCACATTATTCCTACCTTCGTAGCACTAATTTTTCAATGAATTATACCCACTTGGTTTCTATCACAATTTTTACTGGCCTAATTTTCATCATTAATCACAATCCTAGATCCCTAACATCGTAATAGGTTATAGGTTTAATGTGTTTTTTTAGCAATTTCTGACACCCATATCTTTTAATTAGTTTAATGAAAACACCTAGAGGGAAGAAATTTTTCTAAAAGTATCAAGTTTCAACCTTTTTTATGTATGTAATTTGTAGTTTTCTCCTGGAAATCCTATGGGATTTATAGGGAATCTCCAAAAAATAGTGATAATCCATCCATTAGTTTTCACCAACACAAGGAATAAGTATGTTTATTTTATTTGGATGGTGCATATTCTTCTTCTTTGTTTTGGTTTCCCTTTCGACATTTATTTATTTATGCCTACACATTCTAGGTTTCATTTCCATTATTCCATCGTGGGTTCCCCATTTTGGAATTTGTTTTTAATTGGTACTATTTTTCGTTAAATTCTCCTCCACATGCAATTCATTGGTTATCAAAATATGAAAAATACATTCCTTATATTTCTATCAAACACAACAGATATAATTTTCTATAAATAGGATTCATTTTCAGGAATGGAAACAACACTAGGAGTGACATTAATTGTTAGTTGTTTATTCAAGACGTGACATGTTCATTGATAATTGTTTTTCTGTTTCTCAAGAACTATTTTTATTGAGAATTAAAATTTTATGTATATACCCTTGATTTGTGGATGTTTTGTCTTCATCATGGTTATCTTATTAAGGATTTAGTTTTATTTTTTATATGATTTTTTTTAGTTTTGGGTTGTTGAGATATTTCCTGGTGTTTACTAAATAGATCTAGAGAAGTGTCATAGTTGATAGTTCTCTAGTAATGGAATATCAATGGTGATTCCTTTATAAAGAAAAAATTTGTATCTAGTTCAGTGAAGGTTCTGAACTGATTGATTTATAAACAGTTTGAAGTCAATGATGACATACATGTGATATGAAACCTAGCTCATTGGACAAGAATCATTATGGTTTATGGTATAAAAAATATGTATATATTGTTTCCATCCACATATCTGATAGTTTTTTGATTTTTTATTTTGGATTTCAATTGTTTGGTTTGTTGTTATGGTGTTTATTATTGGGGTCCAACATTTTTTAAAATTAAACTAGTTCCCACAAAACCCAATTTTTTTCAAAAGGTTATTAATAAATTGATTGGTAATTGTATACTTAAAATATAACTTTAAATGAATACCGAAATTATATATAATATTACTTAATCTTCTAAAAAATAGCATTATTGATAATGGAAATACATATGACCTCACAGAGGAAATAACTATTGAGGTAACTATGTAATAATAAATCATAATGGAATAATAATAACAATGAGTTTAAAAAAAAGATAGAAGACAATCAGTTGGGGTATTTCAGAATAACTATAATGTTTCAAGGCATATATGAAATTAATCTCATGAACATTTAAGAGTAAACTATGATATTAAAGGATATTTAGTTTCTTTTTACGAATGAGTAAATAAGGTTGTTCTTAGGTTATGCATGATTACATTAAAATATGTCATTTAGTTATTCTTGTACTAATTATATATCAATATTTCATGTGATTATCAAGGATTAAGGACGTATTTTGGAAAATAAAATATCTACGGATGATTTCAAAATCATTGATATGTTATACATCTATTATATTGTGATGTGAGTATCAAAACCTTTAAAAGAATATTTAAATAATCTTGTATCCTATAATAATGGGGATTATAAAAAAATCCCAGGAATTGTTGAGATTTAATCATAATCTAAAATCTATTTCAGAATTGGGAATATGAGACCTAGGTCTATGACTAAAATTTTGTGTGAAAAAAAGAATATATTATATGCTAGTTCAGCGCAAAATGATTATCTATTATTAAATATATTGTGAAATATTTTTAAGAATCTATGAGAATATAGTAGAAATGTATAATGAGGAATTAATGGTTGTGAAGAATAAGAAAATGTGATCATACTTTAGGTCCAATGATCAACCAAATGTAAGATTTTTAGGACATAATGCATACATGGATTGTTTATATTTATATAAACGTATTATGATGAGGTTAATGAGGAATACTATGGAATTCATGCATCCATATAATAAAAATCAAAAAAATCATAACACAATAATAATTATGGTCTAAAAAATTAGGTTAAGAATTAAATTTATGTATGTGATGCTAAGAAAGTTCAATGATATCTTGGAAAAATGATTCTTGTTAATGGTATTATGATGAAAAAAATTTCCATGTACCCTAAAAGAACATTCGTTTGTTTTCTAAGGAGATAGTATAAGATAAATTTAAAATTCAATCACTAGAAAAATAAACCATTAATATATTTCAAAGAAATCTCCAAGATAAAAAAATTAATGGATTAACACTACATATCAAACACAATTTTGAGGCATTATTGAATTTAAGGTAAATTAGAGGTGTATCTTAATCCATGGGAAAGTATGGGTAATTAATCAAGGATCTAATCAACAATAAACTAGCATGGGATATGTTTCCACATGATTTTTATCACAATATGGGTCATGGTATTTAAATATAAATTCATATTTTTGGTAGGTGTTTTTGTTTATGGTGTAATCTTATTTTTGATGATTCATGTTTATACAGATTCTCATCCAATTGATAAAATTAGGCACTTTTGAAAACATTTCAAAAATATAATTATATATAATTTTAGAAAGGGAAAATATTTATTTAAATAACAAAAATATTGATTCAATATAGAGGATTTAGTCTTCATATATTATGATAAAAGATATTAATTTTCAACAACATATATTAGACTAGATTTAAATATGATTCTCAGGTTTTCCCATTTCAAGTAAATTTACCATTTGAATATCATAAAATAGCCTCACTATCATGGAGATGTTTATAATGTGACCAAGATTCAATGAAAATATGTATATATTAAAAATATTGAAACATTGACAAATAAATTCTAAATATCATATGTTTTGATGATAAATTATAAGTTCAGAAAGAGATTGATGTTAAGTGTGAAATTTCCATTAGGATCCCTATCATCATTTATAGAGGGATGGTCGAATCACTGATATTATATTTTTTTATTATTACACAAATGGAAAAACATTCACTTATTAATTACAGTTTAATAACTGTATTCTAATGTAAAAATTAGAAGAATAACTACAAGAATATAGGTATTTACCATCTTTAATATTTCTAGTCCATTTTATCCATATATTGAGTAAATAAATAAATTTTTGTTAATAAAATTATTAGTACATTCACTAACAACCGTGAGTATGTTTTTACTATGATTCATGGACAATATTCACACATGAGATTCTTGAAATTATTTCTTTTTTCAATTCAATTTTTTATAAAAGAGTAAGAAATAACCTTCTTCAGCCTTATAACAGTTTATCCGGTGTATCAATGTAGAATAATCTATTTACTAGGTCAATAATGTATAATCTTAGTAGAGACTATTGAATAATTATTACATATTGACACATTGTTCTTCCTATCACATTGGCACAATATTAATCTAATTATTTTTCAACCAATATGAGTGATTACCTATTGAAACCACTAATCTGATAAAAATAATATATAAATATTTTTCTAGTATCCTTCAATATTTTTCATCTTCTCCATATATTTATGATCATCTATTTTCTGATGTTGTGCCTAAATAAATAGTAACAATATCAAAAATTCTCAGTGAAGAAAAAAAATTTATAAAGGAATAGAACCACCAGAATTTCTTGGTGAATCGTAAACATGATTTTAAACATCTCACCCAAGTATATGAGAATCCCACTCAATTACCTCCATCATTTTACTATATTAAATTCTCCTTAATAATTGGATTAATTCATCCATATGACATGGTGTATCCTTATTTCATAAATTATCCTTAATACTCGATGAGAATCAAAATCTTCATCTTTTATATTTATTTGAACATTAAATGATTGTCTCAGAATCAACACATTTAATTTAATTTTGAAATATTCAGAAATAACATATAACTATAAATATTTTTATCATATAAAACATTATAAATGTCATTAACTGATGAATTTATGACATGTGTTCTTGTAATAATTCATTAGAATAATGTGACAGTCATTCACCTAAAACATCCTTTATCTGATTACTTATACCAGAACAATTAGAATATTTACATAATGTAGAAAGAATTTACAGATGAAATTCATTCTTGAACATCCATATAATAACATGGTCAAAAAAATTCATAGTAAATGAATATATCATTCATTATATGAAATTGATTACATTTGCTCATCTGGCATAATTCAACAAAGGAGATCAATAGAATATATCTAAAAGACACCATTAAACAAAAAATTTCCCATGAAATTTGTTTGTTTCATCTTGAAATGACTTCTGATTAAAAATTAACATAGTGATACGTAATATGAAACTTCATACATCTAAAAAAATTATATCATCATAATCATTGAAATCCAAATGTTTATAAAATAATGAGCCACAACTCCAATTTTATTCACTTCTAGATTATGAGATCATTTTGTAATCATAATGTTTAGTATATTAAGAACATTAAATAATCTCTATATTTATCTTCCTCAGAAAAATTATCTGACGGTACTTTTCAATTAACTTGGATAAAAATTCTAAAAATACACTCATGAATCTCATTTGATTGGTATTATTTATCAACTAGACTCAATCATGTAGACTAGATACGAGAAACACCATTCAATCATATATATAGAAAGGATCAACAGTATTATACGATTAATGTAAGAAAAAAAATTAACACGTTGAGAATAAATTATTTATTATAATCCATTAAAACATCTTGAATCATAATGGTACCAACAACATCCCACTTCAGATTTTGTTTTCAACTAATTATAATGAATCCATGAATATTGTAAATTGATGTAATGAATCTCATATTTCTCTCTTATAATTTTATGTTATAAATCCTGGTGTAGGAAAAATGAATCACTGAATAAGAATTTTTTTATACATGAATAGTGATTTATTAAATTATTTAAAAAAAATTTTAATGTATTATTTCAATTTTAACATTTATAAATAAGGAAAACATAACAATGAAAGGAAAAAATTAATGTATCTGCTTGATAAGTCTATTAATGTAGTTTACAGCTTATAAAATAATTTCTCTTATCTTTAAAAGAAATCCATAATTATATGATCTCAAAAAAAAGAAAAACACATACCCATGGATATATTTCAATTAAATAAATTTTCTCCCACTTTAAAAATATTATCCCAATAAAATATAGGGAGAGGATGGATAAAACAAACCTTGTATATGAAGATATTGAGACTGAACACCCATTAACAACATCGTCTTATGAAATTTTTCCCTGGGAAATAGTTTATTAGACACATTAACCACATTATCCTTTACAGGAAAAAAATATAACATCAGTTCATTTTTTCCACCCCCCCACCATTTTTGATTTGATACATAATGTCATATTCATTAGATAAAAACATGTTCATTCTATAAATATTGTGATTTATAATACATTGATTATCCCAACCACATAGATGGTGTATATTTAAATTAACCCTAAATCATCAAACTATTTCTTCATCGATATCACCGATGTTATAGCATTATTATTAGTTGCATAATAATCTTATACTGTATAGAGACTCATTGAAAATTTTATAGTTCTGGTAATCAAATATTTCCACTAATAAGAAAACAACACCAAATGGTGATCATAAATCATCAACACATCCCCCCAAATCTCCGTCAATGTGAAAAAATACATCAACATTTTCCACGTTGTGATATTTTTTGGTCGGAGTGGACACTCAAGAGGGGATGAATTGAGTTCCAATTAAAAAATTCTGTTCAAATGATTTCTCTTAAAGTCCCCTAAGTTAAATCCAAAGTTAAACTGTAGTGAATTTATACAGATTGAAAATGTTCAATTTTCTTCTTAAATACTGATTAGATCTATGTAAATTTAATCAAAGGATTAAATTAGATTTTTAAGCTAAACTAATGGTTCAAAACAAGCATAAAATCATTATATTTTAACTATCAAAGTAACATTAAAATAGTTTTGTATTTCAAAGTAATAGCAGCGGAATAAAAGATACATGCAGTATACATTAACTTATACTGAAAAGACAGAATAGATATAACCAAGAGGTTCAGTCTCAAGAAGTGACATAGTCCTCTCAAATTTATATATAAATTTGATCTACACCCTGGATCAGGGTTAACAACTGTTCAATACTGTCCAGGTCCTAAGACCTCTACCACAGTTCTTCATGGGAAAATAATGACAATATCACACAGACTATCCAGGCCACACTTGTCCTCTACCACTATCCTTAGTGGGACACAGAATTATGTATGGAGTTTGGAATGAGGATTTAGTACCCTCCAATTTAGCATAGGAGACAGTGTGTGTGTCTGTAAAAGATATATAGAGGGCACACACTACTCAAAAGTAATTACCAATTCACTTAGAGAGAGTATATGAATGTTTAGAAAGCTCAAGTGATTGGCTATGCATCTCTGGACTCGTTTGATTTAGCAAAGAAGCTTCTGAGTCCTTCTGTGGTTTTTCTGTTGAAAAATAGAGTATCATGGTTTAGCTGGATTTCCTTCACAAGTGAGTGTGTTTTCTGATTTCTACTGTTCCTTGTGTGTTCTTCGGGAGCAATGGATTGCATATATGAGATTTATTTGAAGATATTGAAATTTCTTCTCATATTTCCTCATGTGTTCTCCATTTTTGTATGTATATTCCTGGAATAATTCTCTCTCTATGCCTTTTCACGAACACTTATTTACTGCAACTGGATCTTCCTTTTATTCCACACGCTTCGGTAATGGGAATGACTACCTTTTTCATAAGTACGATGTACAGTCTTCTGACATTCCAACAACTAAAATTAAATATCATTAATTGAATTAAAAACATCAAATATGACTGTTGGAAATAAATAATAGTTTATATAAATTAAAACATTTTTCTTGACTATCGGTGAGTCATTAGATCAGTGAGTCATTTTGAATCTTCATTAGTTTCGGTAGCATCATCATCGATGGCTCGTTAATCATCGGTATCGGTGGCTCATTAATCATCGGTATCGGTGGCTCAAGATCATCGGTAGCCATCGGTGCGACCATTGTCATTGGTGGGATCGGTCATCATCGGTGCGACCGTTCTTCATCAGTGCGACCGTTCCTCATCGGTGAGACTGTTCATCATCGATGCGACCATTCATCATTTGTGCAATTGTTCCCCATCTGTGCGACCATTCATCATCAGTGCAGCCGTTAATCATCGGTGCGACTGTTCATCATCGGTGTCTTGGAAAATAACTAACGGTGAGTCAACACATGGAGCTTTCACAATGTGTCTGTTAAATCTAGAATACTTCCAGGTCAACCGCAAAACACAAATTAACATAGAAAAACACATTTAGAAATTATTTACACATATTTAGATAAAATTTAACAAAATACTAAGTTGAAATAAATTAAACCAAGATTATTGATTATTAAAATAATCATTTCACAGATAGTTCAAAAATCTCCCCCTTTTTGAATATCACAAATCAATGCCATAAAGGAATAGAGAATATAGTATGTCATTCAAGATGATCCCCCTATAAAAAATAATATTTTCCAAAAGATAAAACAAGGTTAGAATAGAAAACATAACTCATATAACTGAGTCATTCACCACGTATAATGCAAGTCATATAATACAATTCATTCTCATTATTACTCCCACGGAGATACAGAGGCATCATTTCTCTCCCGGTGTATGCATGCATCAATAGTGCAAAAATACTTATTAACGTATGTTTTTATTGATTTTTGACGTCGTTTATAAACCGACGTCTTTTAAGGTGACGTTAAAAATATGGTTTTCGCATCGGTTTTTCAAAAACTGACGCCAAAAATAATTTGTTTATGAGTTTCGGTGATGGTTTTATAGAAAAATGATGCTGAAACTTCATTTAGACATGATTTTCGGCCTCGGTTTTTTATAAAACCGACGTCCAAAACTGATTTGACTGGATTTTCAGCGTCGATTTTATAGAAATATGATGCTGAAACTTCATTTTGACATGATTTTTGGCATCAGTTTTTTATAAAACCGACGCCAAAAACTGAGTCGACTGGATTTTCGGCGTCTGTTTTATAGAAAACTGACACCAAAAATCGGGTCCATGGCGTCGGTTTTTAGGAAAACCGATGCTGAAACTCCATCCAACCAGTTTTCAGCGTTGATTTTATCTAAAACTGACGCCATAAGTCAATTTTTATAAAAAAAACTTTCGGCGTCGGTTTTTAAATTAACTGATGCCTTAAATAAAAAAAATTATAAAATAATTACAATTTCACTTTCAAAATAATCTAAACCCATGCAAAAACAAACACAGTATACAAAAACACTAAAATTGTATTTTTTTAGAGGCACCTGAGAGAACTCAAAGTAAAGTAGAATTAAAATACACGTACCTGAAATATACAGCATGCTCATTGTTGGTTATTGTTGAAGTATTAATTTGATTATTAGTAGGTTCAAACACCTTATATATCATAAGAGTTAGTTTTATAAACCAATATGTACTATTATTTATAAATACTAGAACATAAATACATCAAATATTAATCAGACATAACAAAAAGTTCGCAAAAGTAGATTGAGTGTGGATCATATCAGATTGGGAATAAGACTGTGAATCATGGAATGCCTACAATAATATTGAATGATATGAAATTAATAAATAGAATAAAGTGGTAGAAAATATATAAAAAAATTAATACAACTAACCTTATGAAAATTAGTAGTTTCCCTAGTTGTGATTATCTCGTACATGAATCGTAGATTATAATAACCACATTCAACATGTCCATTTTTATGATGACACTGAAGTTATAAAAAAATTAACTAATTATAAATACCAATATATAAGAAAAATATAAAAACTAATTACCTGTACTTCCACATATTTGATTTTCGTTGGTTTCATTACTAACATGTTTTCCATTGTAAAATATCTCCATGAAATTGATTTTTTATATAATAACTAATAAAACATGTGTAAACAATGAAAATTAAATATAACAATCTTATAAAAATAAAAAACAACTTACCTGTTTAACAAGATGGAAAATGGTTTACACACTTTTCCTAATAAGAGAAAAACCAATATAAGGTGCATTCACTTCGGAAAAATACGCCTAACCACCAATGCCCCCTACAATACAAAAAGATCATAATTAATGACATTATAATGATCATTAGTTAAAAATTATATTGATGTTCTTACTTATCATGAAATGGAAAAAACCAGCACTAAATCTCTGTTTGTGATAATCTCTCGAATATATATTGAACTCTTTCATCATTCTTCACATGTTTTACTTCCAAGGAAATGTACTATAGATTTCTAAAGCTATAAATTCTTGTAGTTTAATTTTGAAAAAGAATCATATGTAGTTACCTAATTTAAAAAGAAAATATAGTTAGTCAATGACATAACAATATTTTATTAAAGAAATAGTAATTCAAACATCAATTTACTTACATGGAAAACTGATTCACCACATTCAGCCCGATCTCTTCAAAATTAACTAAATTCATGATATCTTTTTTCGGTATTCTCAATTGATAATTTCTTCCACATATATCGGGCATCATCTGAGACTCCTGGATAAAATTCTAGGAAGAAGAGGACTCAGATAATCTTTTCAACCCATAAGAAATATTAGAAGTATCTACAACCGACTGTTCCTGAACATTTTGGTGCATTTGTGCAGTTTATTTTGCTTTCATATATTCCGATATAAGTTAAATGTCAGAAAAAATTATAAGTAATTTGGAATCATTTGTAATTAATATTTAAAAAAACACATACCTCATGTGAAATATAACGAAGAAGGGCAGTTGGCCAAAGTAAAAAATGGCCCATACATTCCCCAACACTGGTGATCTCCACAGTAGAAAAATGGTAGTAGAGTTGTAGGATCTATAATAACAAGTACTGATACTTTAACCTAACCCCTCTACATATGCTAATGATGTACCCAGTCCCCCAAAAAATACACATGTCCTAACGCAACAATATGTACATGAGGATTGCCCGCAAACAACTCAAAATATAAGGCTTGATCCAAGTGAGGTGGTGGAGGCTCAAAGATAGCAGGTGGGGCAGGGTAGTCCATGTGAGCAGACTGAGAAGGAAGAAAAATGAATAGGGTATATTAGTGTTTAAAATTTATAACATAGTAAATTTGATTAAAAATTAAATAAAATAATATACATCAAAAGGTTGCGTAGACGGGGCAGGGTAAGCAGATGGGGTAGGGTAGTCCGGGTGAGTAGGCTGAGATTTTTGAAAAATGAAAAAGTTATATTACTGTTTATAATTTATAAAATAGAAAAATTGATGACAAGTAAATAATATACCTCGGAAGGCTGCCCAGGAGGGGCTGGGTAAGCAGATGAGGCAGGGTAGTCCGAGTGAGTAGGCTGAGAATGTTGAAAAATGAAAAAGTTATATCAGTGTTTATAATTTATAAAAAAAAATTGATGACAAGTAAATAATATATATCAGAAGGCTGTGCAGACTATGACTGTCTTGCCATGTGTTCTAATAAAGCCTTCTGTACTACTGCTTGAATTTGATCACCCATAGACCGTTTCATATCATGCAACCCTTCTTTTAAAGATTCGATTTTTGGGACTCTTGATTGCTTACTCTTACAAAAAACCTTCCGAATACTAACACCCGCATGATATCCTCTAACATGGCCAGGGGTGTTATGCCTTTCCAAAAGCAGTGGCTAGGATATCCATCCTACCCTCAGGGATGAAAGAGCCCAGTGTCTCTTGCGCCTGACGTTCATCCTGAAATAAAAAACAAAAAAGATATATTAGTGTTTATAAAATATAAAATAGAAAAATTGTTAACAAATAAATAATATTTACTTACAATTCTATCACCCACATGATGAGCTTCCTCTCTAAGATATTGTTCATTTTTTTCTTCTTGCTCTTTTCCATTTCTCATGGCGAGTGGGAGGAGATGGAGGACCATACTAGACATCTTCTGAACCACTACTTGATCAAGCTTATAATGCTTCAAATTTTTCTTCAATCATTTTATGCTCCAAATACGAGTACCCTTCACATGATAATGTATGATGGTACACATTTTACAACTGGATCTCCTGATACGATCTCATGGAGGCCTCTTACATAAAAATAAACTACTAATTAATAAGGAAAATATAGCATAAATTTTAATATATAAAACAATTACAATACCTGAAATTTCTCTTACTGACGACTGTCAACAAATCGCTTACATGTTTCTTCATCTATATATGGATACTTAAGACATGGGCTTTCAAACCTTCTCTTTCCAAAAACATAATTTTTTTTCAGTTTGGTTTTAAAATCTCTTCATCGAACCGCCGCTAAAGAGAGATGTCTTTTCCTAATTTGTTTGGTTTTCTCAAAATTGAATGTCATATGTAATTGAATAAGTTAAATATTTCATTTAAAGTATATAATATTTAAAAATGAGATAAAATAAATAAATAATGATATTTTTCCTTCACGGCCTCCCAAAGTTGTTGCTTCGCCGTCCTATCCACTGACTTACCATCAGGATATAAAATAGTAATCTTGCAATGTCTCTACATCTCTATATAACTGAAAAAATGAACTACATTTGGGCCAACTGCATTATTATCATCATCAAAATAGATACGTACATTGTTATCATCACAAGTAAGTGATAGTATTGGTAATTGGGTAATACCACATTTACCAACATGAGAAATTTATTTTTGAGTAGTAACATGAGAAGTCTCCTCCTCCAAGGACACATCAGTAGTCCTGCAATTTGTTTTTATAAATTAACAGTTTTATTTCATTAAATAAGTATATTACTGAAATTTAATAATATGTCAAAATAGATATACCTCGGTTACTGATGCTCTCTATCTGTATCTTACATTTCTACTAGAAAGTGTAATGATATTTTGTGTACCTGCATATCATTAGAAAAAAGAATAATTAGAAACAAAGAAAACAAAAATATGTAAGTAAAAAAAGAGGCATGCATTTGTAATTTTCAAAAATGGAAAAAAATATAAATATTTACAAGAAAAATTAGGTGACTAATTTATTGTTTTCCCACATGCCTTAATCATGATCAGTACGTACTGCATGCACTATGTCTATCTTATACACAATTTAATCATCTTGAAATTGCATAATAGATGAATAAGGTTCATGTAAATCACTAACATCATCATAATCATCTTCATCACCCAAATGATATCTTTTTCCTTGCAAAACAACTGACCACTGATCATTGGACGGATCAATGACACAAAATACTTGTTTTTCATGTGTCGCCCTAATAAATGGCTCCACATAGTAATTAAATCTTTTCAAATCAACCAGTTTAAACCCATATTCATCTTGTTTCACACCACTATTACTATCAACCCAATTACAATTAAAAATAGTGAATCAAAATTTAATATAATCAATTTCCCATATGTCTTCAATAACTCCAAAATATGACCTTGATGCAGAAATTGGGTTTTTATCTATGGCACTTGAAAAATGCACTACTTCAGAGAAAACCATCATAGTACTATTCTGAACGGTACTCTTGTCATCTAGTTTTTTTGTGTAAAATGTGTAGCCACTGATATCAACACCAGACCATGTGATCACATTATGAGATGGTCCCCCTGCAAACCACGTCAATTTTTCTGATACAGATATATCTTGGGTGACTTTCTCTTTAAACCATGAAACAAATGTCTTCCTATGCTCAATCATCAACCACTTTTCATTTCTTTTATGATATCGTAACTTTAATTCAGAAATATTTGAGGATATATATGATTGAACCTCATTTGTATTGTTCAAAATGTATAAATGTGTCTGCATCACTTTATCTGGTGGAATGAACTTTAACATTAAGCCCCAAACCCCTCAACCTTCACTATAAACTCTCATATGTCGAGATACAGGGAGACCAATATGCTCCACCTCATTCAATTAATCAGTATAGAACTCAATCACCTCTTCTGATACATATTTTTGAAAAATATAGGCCTTTGGTCGATAAGGATTTTTAGCATATCCTTTCAAAATTTTCATATATCTTTCAAAAGTATACATCCATATTAAATAAACAGGCCCACATATTCTTACCTCACTCACCGAATGAATCAACAGAGGAACCATTATATCAAAAAATGTGGGTGGAAATACATTTCAAGTTGAAAATGATTAAGAATTTCTTCATTCTCCAACACGTCTAACAAATTTGGATCAACGACATTCCTAAAAATGGATTTGAAGAAATTAAATATCCTGAGGATAGTCTTTCTGACAGTTGTCGGCAATATACCATACACTGCTACTGGTAGAAGTTGTTGCATAAACACATGACAATCATGAGATTTCATACCTATTAATTTACAATCCTTTAATGACATCAAATTATTCACATTTGAAGAAAAAACTCTTGGTACATTAATACCATGAAGACATTGACAAAAATTCATCTTTTCAATCTTGCTTAATGTGTGACAAGCCGGAGGTAAATATGTTATGTTTCCTTTCACAGTGGGAGCTAACTCCAAACGTATTCTCATTAATATCAAGTCCAATCTAGCATGCAACCCATCTATTTTCTTTCCTTTTATGTGTAACTATGTTCCAATCAAACTATCACATATGTTTTTCTCAACATGTATAACATCAATTTTATGTTTTATATATAAAAATATACAATAAGGTAGTTTGAAAAAAATAGATAGCTTTTTCCCGATATGTTTTTGAAATCCAGAACTTCTTCTCTTTCCAAATGTTGAATCAATATCTCTCACCCTGTCATAGTATTCTTCAACTGACAATGGTCGAGGGGGAAGGTTGTATTCATATAAACTGTTAAATGATTTTTTTAATCTATAATAAGGATGATCAATTCTCACAAATCTTCGATGTCCCATGTACATTGTCTTTCTTCCATTATTAAGTTGATAACTTCACAAATTGGACATGCTTTATGTCCCTTAACACTATATCCAGATAAGTTTCCATATGCAGGAAAGTATTTTTTAGTGAACAATATCATATCACGTAAAAGAAAATACTCTTTCTTTTATGCATCGAAAACAGTAACACCTTCCTCCCATAGCAGTTTCAAATCATCAATCAATGGTGAAAGATACACATCTATATCATTTCCCTGTTGTTTTGGTCCAAAAATCATCATGCTCATCATAACATATTTTTTCTTCATACATCGATGTTGGGACAAGTTGTAAACTACCAGCAAAATAGTCCATGAACTATGTTGGATACTAAGGTTCCGATATGGATTCATTCCATCAGTACACAATCCCATTCTGAGATTTCTAACTAAACTTCCAAAATTATGAAATTTGTTATCAAAACTATTCCACTATGGTGAATCGGCAGGGTGATGTAAGTTACCATCAGAGATGCACTCATCTGAATGCCATCTTAACCATTTTTCATCAATTGAATTTCCAAATAGACACTTCAAACAAGAAATTATTGCAAGGTACCAAATTGATTTAGCAGGAGATTTGATTTTGGTACCTAAAAATGAATCAAAATTTAATTATCAGGATTGTCTGAAAAAACTATTTGATGATATCATTAGAAAGAACAAAATTGATTTTTCATGATGTAAGATGACATCGCCTGGGAATGAATCTGAGTTGACTTTACAATCTATCTTATAGCGTGATGTCCCACATGTAGGACAACTTGATAAATATTCATTTTATTTCCTATACAGTACACAATCATTGGGGAAAGCATGTATCTTTTTATACCCCAATCCCATTGGGTATAATATTTTCTTTTCATCATAATTAGAATCTGGAAGTCCATTGCCTTCTAGAAGTATCTCTTTTAAAATCTCATGTAAACGTGAGAAACATTTTTCTGTCCATCCATTTTTTTCTTTTAATTTAACAAATCTCATAACTACTGATAACACTGTATATGTACTGCAACCTGGGAATAATGGTTTCTCAGAATCTCCATACAATTATTCAACATGTGGTCTTTTTTCTGTGGTTTCAACACCTAAATCATGAATTAAATCTTCAATACAATCCTCTGCCTCATTGTGAATATCATCATCAACATTGGATGTTGAATTTTCAGTTGTTTCACCATGCCAGATCCAACGTTTATAATTAAAGCTAAAACCAAAACAAATGAGATGATCCTTGATTTCTCTGGAGTTTAACTTTCTCATATTTACACACTTCACACATGGAAAAAAATTCAAATCACTGTTTTGAATATGTCGTTTAGGGAATTCCAAATAATTATCAACTCCTTTTTCATATTCACTAGTGCTTCTTCGTAGATGAATCCAATTACGATCCATAAAATACCTAATATCACAATAAATTTCATGAATATATTAAAACATATAAACATTTAAATATCTATCAGATAATTTGTAAACAAAAACAAATTTAATAATTAAAGATGGCACAAATTTAAAGGATTTAGTATGTGTATTTGATGAAATTTGATTGCAGTCAATGTAAAAATATACAATTTGTTGATAGGATATTTAAGAATGTTTGTTGAAAGAATATTTAACCATGTCCTAACACATTTAAAATAAAATATAAACTAATAATTAATGAAAATAAATAACAAAATTGAATGATAAATGATTTATCTACAAAATTAAAAAAACATACAAAATATGATGTTTAACCCAATGGAGATCCTCAATCCAAACTATATTCCGTATAATGACTTCTAAAAACAAACTCTACAAAATCTATAACAATAATGATAATACAAAACAAAAAATAATTCTACACAAAAACTAAAATCGAACCAACATTTAAAGTCACGTAATTTAGGGTTATGGAAGAATTTATAAACAACAGAACATAATACAAGAGATAAAAACCAAGAACGGCAAACTGAAAATTTTGAAAACTGAAAAAAACCATCAAAAATGACCTCCCAAGATCAGAAATAGAGCTTCAAAGGTCGTTAGGAGTCGAAGTAGTCGCAGCGAGTTTCAATTTCGATGATCCAATAGAATGAGGGTTTCTCCACCCCAATAAATTATAAATGATTTTTGGCATCGGTTTTTTACAAAACCGACACTGAAAATTTAAAAAAAAACATTCAGTGTAAGTTTTGAGAATAACCAATGGCGAAAATCAATTTTTTTTTTCATATTTCGTGTCCATTTTTAGAAAACCGATGCGGAAAATCATGCCAAAATATTTTTTAAAATTATTGGCCTCAGTTTTTCTGAAAACTGATGCGAAAACATTTTTTTTCATATTCCGCGTCGGTTTTTAGAAAACCGACGCGGAAAATCATGCTGAATATTTTTTTTATTATTGGCATCGGTTATACTAAAAACTGACGCCATAAATTTTCTTCACATACTATTGGCGTCAGTTTATGAAAAACTGACGTTATTACGTCAATGTTAAATCCCGTATTTCCATTAGTGCATGTGGTAAATAGCCATCATGGGCTCATATGCACATTCAGTTCACCCATTCATATGCATAATCTCCCTGATTTTTCATATGCACGATATCCCTGATTTTTCATATGCATGATCTCCCTGATTTTTCATATGCATGATATCCCTAATATTTCTCCCCATTTGGGATTATCAAAAATAATAAAGAAGGAAGATAAGAAAGAAGATTAAATATCAACAATGAGTACAAAAATCACAAACATAATTGAAAATTACTAGAAATAGACACCCTATAAAAAATTGACAGATACATCAATTTCTCGGGGTACAAGGGAGCTTTTCCTTTAGTAGTTGGAGGAATGGATGGTCCAGAAGGTGGTTGGGTGGAAGGTTGAACTGGCCATATAGAGAAAGGAGGAAGGATGACCTGAGATGGATGAATTGTGGGTTACCAGGTCACCTACTGCGAAGAAGATCTATCTGAAGGAGGTTGTTGAAAGACTGGTCGAATGCTAGAGAGAGCTTGAGAAACAGATAACTGACCTAGAGAAACATCTGATTATTGAAGAGACTCAGCAGTAGGAAAAACAATGGCCATAGTTTTCACATGAATTTAGGGTTTGAGAAAATTGATGAAGTCCAGATTTACTTCTCCACCGTACTACATAGCCTTTTCAAAATCATCTTTATTCTGCATGAAATTTTCTAATGTAGGATAAAAATCCATCAACTGCTGAACTTGAACCTTAAAAGCTTGAGTAACTGGAGGGAGTCTCAAATTTTCACCTAGAATTTTAAAATGATGATTCAACTCATGATTGGTGTAAATCTTAGAGAAATAATGATCCACATTCTCCTTAATCTCTTTTTGAGCCTTGGTAGCATCAGCTGAAACCAACCGCACCATCTTATGAATTTGATCAGTATGCTCTTTCATCTTTTTCAAAGAATCTAAATCAAAAATCTTCCCAAGAGCTGAAAGCTCTTCTCTAACAACATCCTTTAATGTATTAAGCTCATAACCAGTAATCTTGGTTACTTATAAAGAACTAGCCTGAGAAAAAACTTGCTTGATCTCAGAATTCAACTTCCTCAAATCCGCCTTCTTCAAATGCTCTATCAGATTTCTTAAAACTACCATCATACCAGAGATGGATGATCTGAACTCTCTAGATAGAGAAACTAGATTGATGCCTAAATCCGTGAGTGTTTGATTTAGAGAGGTAATGTGCCTTCCAAACGAATCACTATAATTGAACAGGTCAGGTTTGATAAGGCTTACCACTCTTTGAGCGAAATCATCCATAGCAGCTTCAGATAAAGTCATACGAGAAGGAGAAGGAATATGAGATAACTCATATTTCAAAGTCTCCCTAACAGCTTGAATAAATTCAACCTTAAATATATCAAAGTTTGATTTAGCAACTATAGGATCAGGTCTAGCTTGAAACACTAAAGGATCAGGTCTGACATCTTCTCTTTGCAAAAACTCCGCAACTAATTGATCGTTAACTGAAACATCTACGCTTGTAAGATCCAATTCAACACCTTCCTCTTCCTCTGGGTAATCTAATCCAAGAACAACAAGACCTGGATGTTCTTCCCATGCGGCTCTACATTGAAGATACATAGGTTTCACAAAGTGAGCTCGTCTAGAATTTTCAGGAAGGACTTCCTCATCCTAATCACTCTCCCACTATTCTGGCCTCTCAACCTTAGGGAATTTTTTTGCTCAATTGGTTGGGGTTGAAGATCATATTGGATCACATTTTTACCTTCTATAGGTCGAGCATCAGCATCATCAGCATCAACACCATCACTATCTCTGCCACCACTACCACCATCACCATCAGCATCACCCTCATTACCATCATTACCTTCATCATCATCATCATTATCAGCATTAACTGATTTCTCACTTGAACAGTCTGTACTTGTGGATTTATACTCCTAGTGGATGATTCATCATTCTCCTCTTCTTCTTCATCATCTAAAAGTGGTTCAATATCTGGTAATTTGATAAGAGGGCATGCTGAACCAAATTCCATCCTTCTTTTCATCAGGCTAACAGTATCAGGATCACTCCTCTCATCAAGAGATGACTTAGCCTCCTCTTCAACATTTAGATTATCACCAGCATCTTCTTCTTCTGTTCCCTTCTTACTAGATTCAGCAGTTTCCTTAGGAACTGCTACTTCCTCTTCTTCATCTGAATAAACCACTTCCTCACCAGGTTTTAAACTAGGATCTCTTATCTGCTTTGGTCCCCTTGGATGATCAATAGTATTGAAGGACTCATATAAATTTTCTTCATCAGCAACCCAAGCTTTATCCCATGGGTTCCAATTGATATTCATCCTTTTACAAATGACTTTGTTGAAATAGAAGCTATTTGATGAGATACACTCATCTCCATCATCCACAAATCCCAATAATTTCAGCATGGTAGAAATATTCATATAATAAAACAGATTAATAGCATTCTTTGAAGGTTTTATCATCTCAATAATATGATCACCAAAATATCTACACAGATTGATCTTTTTACTATTCAACAAGAGGAATAATAGAAATAGATCCCGATACTTTAATGAAGAAAATCCACCTTTTCTATGACATATTTGATGTTAAATAAATTTAAACAATATTCTATTCTCACCATCCAACTCAGTTGCAGTTATCCTTTGTGATTTAGACTTCCCAATCAATAACTCCAGGGATATCTCATAAGAAACGTAATCAGTTATGGGAGGAATATTACCAGAATAGTCCTCGTATCATCCATTGTGAGGTACTCCTAGACATTCAGCCAACTTCATTTATTAAAAAGTAATCTTTTCCCTTTTACTATAGTAGACAATCTCGCAGCCTCTAATCCGTCCAAAACTACATCCAGGATCAAATATAACTCATGCAACAGCTTCGGGTAAAAGACCATATCGTTATTGCCGAACCAATTCATCCAACTTTGCATTTCCAAAACATTCAAGAGAACGGAATTTCTAGATAAAACCCATTCTGAACATATTGTTTTTTCAGCTATAACTTCCCATTCTTCTAGATCCGGGTTAACAGACATCTGTGTTGTACTGCTTGACTCACCTCGAGCACGTTTGACAAGTGAAGTTCCTTCAGATTACTTGCCCTGCCTCTTTTTCATGGCCATTTTGAGGATTGAGAAAATCGAGTGGCCTGGAAATAATTAAAAGGATCGGGTTACAGAAAAGAGAAGAGAGAGTTCTGTAGGAAATGGAAGGTCAATAGTCTTTAGAGAATGAAATAGATGCATGTCATTATTTGTATCATTTAGGGTTACAAACAATAAAATATCGATTAAGTAAAATAACATAGTTTTAAACAGACAATAATGATTTTAAAAATAGTACAACCCAATCTGTAGAACTAATCGACTTGACAGATCGGCTTGACAGATCTGTTTGATAGATCGGTTTGACAGATCGGTTTGACAGATCAGTTTGACAGAACGGTTTCATAGATCGGTTTCACAGATCGGTTTGACAGGTCAGTTTGAAAATTCGGTTTCACTGATCTGTTTGATAGATCGGTTTGATAGATCAGTTTGACAGATCGGTTTCACATTTCAGTTTGACATATTGGTTTGACAGATTGGTTTGACAGATTGGTTTCGTAGATCGGTTTGATAGATCAGTTTGTCATATCGGGTTCATAGATCGGTTTGACAGATCGGTTTCACAGATCTATCATACCCAACTCTTGTTTAATAGAGTCTATCATTTCATAATTTAAGGGATGGGTAAAAATATCTACCAATTGATGTTCAATACCTATAAACTCAAGAATAATATCACCTTTTTTGTAGTGATCTCTCAAAATGTGATGTCTGACATCAATGTGTTTGGTTCTAGTGTGAGACACAGGGTTTTTGAAATGTTAATTGCACTAGTGTTGTCATAGTTGATTAAAACATGCTTAAAATCATATCCCTAGTCCAAGAGAGTGTGTTTCATCCATAGAATGTTTTCATAGAAACTACCAGCAGCTATATACTCTTCTTCAGCAGTGGACAAGGCTACAAAATTCTATTCTTACTACACTATGATAATAAGGATTTTCGCAATAAATGACATGTTCCAAATGTGCTTTTTCTATCCAACTTGCAACCAGCAAAGTCAGCATCTGAATAACTCATTAACTCAAAGGATTTCCCTTTTGGGTAAAAGAATCCTATGTTTACAGTGTGCTTGAGATACTTAAAAATTCGTTTAACATCAAGTAAATGAGATTCGTTAGGATTATCTTGAAATCTTGCACACATACACACACTAAACATAATATCTGGTTGACTAGCAGTAAGGTAAAGTAATCGTTCAATAATACCTCTGTAATTTGTTTGATCCACTGGTTTCCGAGTTTCATCTACATCCAATTTACAGACTATACTCCTAGATGTATCACTATCTTTAATAATATCCAAACCAAAACTTTTTAAAAGGTCCTTTATATATTTACTTTGATTCAAAATTATACCATTCTCATTTTAGAAAACATGAAATCCAATAAAATATTTGAGTTATCCCATTAAAATCATTTCAAATTCATTTTGCATAGTCTTTGAAAAATCAGTACATAAACAATGTTTATAAGATCCAAAAATAATATCATAAACATATATTTAAACTATTAAAACATCTTTAGAAATTAATTTAATAAAAAGAGTTGGATCAGCAATCCCTTTAGTAAAACTTTTTGAAATAAGTAAATTACTAAGTCAATCATACCATGCTCTTGGAGCTTGTTTTAAACCATATAAAGCGTTAAAAGGTTTAAAAACTCAATTTGGAAAATTGAGGATTAGTAAATCCAGGTGGTTGTTCAACAAAAACATCTTCATTTATAAAACCATTTAGAAAATCACTTTTTACATCCATTTTATATTACTTCTAATTCAGATGAGCAACATAGGCAAGTAGAATTCTAATAGCTTATAGTCTAGCTACAGGTGCAAATGTTTCCTCATAGTCTATACCATCCTCTTGACTATATCCTTATGAAACTAGCCTATCTTTTTTTATAACTATATTTCTTGGTTCATCAACTTTGTTTCTAAAACCCATTTAGTGGATATTGTTAATGTGTCCTTAGGTCTTTCAGCTAAATCCCAGACTTTGTTTCTTTCAAATTTATTTAAATCTTCTTGCATATCCATTACCCAAAATTCATCATTGATAGCATCATTGACATATTTAGGTTCTAGCTGAGAATGAAAATATTGATGTTCAACCTGGTTTCTTAGAGAATCTCTATTATATGTACCTCTATCAAGATTACCATCAACCGCATCTAAAGGATGAATCTTTATAATCGTAGTTGATCTACTAAAGGTAGGGCAAGAAATTTCAGGATCATCTCTTTGTTAGGGTTCAACAGAAGAAGATTCTGGAATATGTCCTGAACTTGATGTTTTTACAGCAGGTTCTTTAAATTTATCATTAGGTTCCATAACAGTCAAATCTTCATCAAGATTTTCAAGAGATGTTTTAGGCTCATGTGGATCAGTTTCATCAATCTTGATGTGAAGAGATTCTTCAACACATTTGGTACTTTTGTTAAAGACACTATATGATTTTATAGTTAATGAATAACCATGAAAAATTCCTTCATCACTCTTAGAAGGAAACTTCTAAAGATTATTCTTTGTATTAAGAATAAAAACAATGCAGCCAAAGACACCGATGTAACTAACATTAGGTTTTCTATTATTCCATAAATCATAAGAGGTCTTTCGAGAACAGGTCTAATTAACACACTATTAATAATATAACAGGATGTATTCACAGTTTCAACCCAAAAGTAAACAGGCAAGTCATACTCATTAAGAATTGTTCATGCAATTTATTGAAGGGTTCTATTCCTTATTTCTACTACACCATTCTGCTGAGGTGTCCTAGGAGTATAAAAGTTGTGAATATAGCCATTGTGTGAGCAATATAATTCAAACTCATGATTTTCAAACTCACGTCCATGGTCACTTCTCTGGGTTAAAATCCTAATTCCACTATGTTTTTCACAGACTTGGAGTATTTAATAAAGTAAGAACAAGCTTCACATTTGTGAGAAATGAAGTATACCCATGTATATCTGGAAAAATCATCTACTAGGATATAGACATTGTTCTTCCCAATAAAACTAGAAACTCTAAAAGGTCAAAACAAGTCAATGTGAACCAACTCGAGATATTGAGAGGTTGATAATTATTTCATTGATTTAAAAAAAAATTTATGTTGCATTCCATTTTGATAGGGATTATAAACATTGTCATTTGGGAATTCATGTTTAGGTAGGTCTCTAACCAAGTTATTCCTAGTATGATTTTTGAGTGAATGTATATTGCAGTGTCCTAATCTTCTATGCCAAAGCCAAGACTCTTTATGAAAAGCATTTAAACAATAACATTTTTCTTAACAAAATAATTCAGATCAACAACATAAACATTTTTATTTCTCAGGGCATATAACACTAAAACATTTTTAGAGATAAAAACATTACATGAAGAATTTTCATACTTATCATTAAATAAATCATCACATAATTGAGAAATACTTACAAGGTTATACTTATGTACATCAACAAATAAAACATTAGAAATCAAAACTGAATCAGTGTTACCAATCTGTCCTAGGCTGATGATTTTTCCTTTAGAATTATCACCAAAGGTGACATGGCCTCCATCAACCGTTATTAAGCTTTTAAATCATGAATAATCTCCAGACATGTGTCTCGAACTTCCATTGTTCAATTACCATACCCTCTTGTGAGAACTCTTCAAATATGTTTCCTACAGAATACATTTAGATGGGAAATGATTTTGGTACCCAGATCTTCTTGGGTCCATATATGTTATAAATCAATGCTTTAGGTACCCAGATTTGACTTATGGGTCTCATATAACTTACACAACCAATATATTTTGAAAGATAAAATTTATTTGATCTATAACGATATAGATAACTAGTTTAAGCATATGAATTTCCAGAACTAGAACAAACATAACTTTTTCCGAACATTGGAATAAATTTAGTTTTAGTAAACTGTCTTTTTCCAGGTTGATAACCTATTCCAGTATCATACATCGGTTCCACTTGCTTTCCTGGCATTTGACTTAGAGTGTCCTTTCTATTTGTGATATTTTCTATATCCATTCTATGTTTCTCATTGACAATTTCTGTTTAGTATTTTTCCTTTATCAGTTGAGAATTATTTTCCTTTTCTACATCAAGGGAATATTTAACATTGGTTGTGAGAGAATATTGTTTCTTTAAGGATTTGTACTTGTCCGTAAGTTCATTACAGGTTTCTTCTAGCATGTTACAATATTCAAATTGTTCCTCACTACATATGTTTACAGATTCAGAATCAGTTCTATTATAATAATCATTTTGCATAAGAGAAACATGTACCTCTAAGGTATTGTTCATGGAGCACATGTTGGCACAATTATTTGTAGTCATATTTCATTTTGAAATTCAATTTTGGATAGTATGCTTTAATGTGACCTTTCCTTTTGCATTCATAGTAGAAAAATTCATCATTCTTGTCTGGATTTTTTCATTCCTTTTTCCAAAGTCCCTTATTGTCATACATTCCTTTGTAGTTTTATATTCTAAGGAATCTCTTCTTCCTATAGAACTTCATGAATCTCATGGCTATTTGAGACATCACTACATCACTGTCAGAGTCTGAATCTTCACTCGTTGAGCTTTCAGTAGGTACATGTATTTTCTCTTTGTCATTACTCTTTGAAGCAGTAGACTTGAATGCCATGGATTTTCTCTTTGGTTAATCATATTCTTCCTTAATTACATTAAGTTATTCTTAATACAACATAAGCTTACCAATAAGCTCCATTACTGGTAGTTTTCTTTTGTCATGTGATTCTATAACTGAGACAACAGTGCCTCTCCATCAATCTGGTAGACATCATAATATCCTCATGATTTGTTCCTTAGTAGTGGCATCTCTTCCAAGAGAGATCATTCTATTGACAATCTCATTGAACCTGAGATACATGTCAGATATAGGTTCGTTAGTCTTCATTTTAAAATTATCTTATTTAATAGTATATGTATTCAATATCGTTTCTTTAAAATTAGTTTTTCCTTCATGAGAAACACACAGAGTATCCAATATTTCATAGGAATTTTTACAAGCAGACATTCTATTGAACTCTTAATCTCCCAAAGAACAATAAAGGGCATTTGTAGCTTTAGAATTATTGCTGTAAGATGTTTTACTAGCTTTATCAAAAGTAGTTCTAACAGTTGATAGAATCTTATATTCAGTTTCTATAGCAATCCAGATAGCAAATCCCATACTTTCTAAATGAATTTTCATTTTCAGTTTCCACTGGGCATAATTTGTACAATTAAAGAAAGGTGGCATGTTCGTAGCAGCACCTTATAGTCTATTTTCCATAACTAGAGTACTAGATTTTACAAAATAACATTAAAGAGATAAAATTTAGAACTAACAGAAATTTAAGATCTTCAAAGATGAAACTAAAATCACAGTTGAAAAACAGAATGGTTTGAAAACTCGTGTTAATAAAAACCATTTGATACCAAATGTTGGTCGGAGTGGACACTCAAGAGGGTGGTGAATAGAGTTCTAATTAAGAATTTCTATAAAAAAGATTTCTCTTAATGTCCCCCAAATTAAAACCAAAGTTAAATTGTAGTGAATTTATACAGATTGAAAATGATCAATTAGCTTCTTAAAGATTGATTAGATCTAAGTCAATTTAATCAAAGGATTAAATTAGCGATTGAATCTAACCTACTGGTTCACAATAAGCATAAACACTTGCTAATTTATCTATCAAAGTAAATTTAAAATATTTTTTTATTTCAAAGTAATAACAACGGAATAAAAGATACATGTAGTATACTTTATCTTATACTGAAAAAACACAGCAGATATAACCAAGAGGTTCAGTCGCAAGCAGAGACCTAGTCCTCTCAAATTTATATATAAATTTGATCCACACCCTAGATCAGGGTTAACAATAGTTCAATACTATCCAGGTCCTAAGACCTCTACCACAGTTCTTCATGGAAAAACAAAGACAATAGAACCCAGACTGTCCAGGTCTCACATGACCTCTACCACTAACCTTAGTGGGACAAAGAATGATGTATGGATTTTGGAATGAGTATTTACTATCCTCCAATGTAGCACAAGAGACAATGTGTGCGTAAAAGATATACAAAGTTCACACACTGCTCAACAGTAAATTACAATTCACATAGGGAGAGTATATGAAATTTTAGAAAGCTCTAGTGATTGTTTGTGCAGCTTTGGACTCGTTGGATTTAGCATAGAAGATTTTGAGTCCTTTTGTGGTTTTTCTGTTGAAAAACAAATTATCGTGGATCAGATTGATTTCCTTCACAAGTGAGTGTGTTTTCTGATTTCCAATGTTCTTTGTGAGTTCTTCAGGAGTGTTGGATGATATATATGATTGTTTATTGAAGATCTTGTAATTTCTGCTCAGAGTTCATCGTGTGTTCTCCCTTTTTGTATGTATATTCATGGAAGAATTATCTTTCTATGCCTTTTCATGCACACTTTTTTACTACCGCTCGATATTCCTTTTATTCCACACACTTCGGCAATGGGAATGATTACCGTTTTCATAGGTATGAGGTACGGTCTCCTAACATGGTAACAACTAAATTTAAATATCATTAATTGCATTAAAAACATCAAATATGACTGTGGGAATTAAGTAAGAGTTTATAGAAATTCAAACAGTTTTCATGACTATTTGTGAGTCATGAGATCGGTGAGTCATTTTGAATCTGCATCGGTTTCGGTAGCATCAGCATCGGTGGCTCATTAATCATCGGTATCAGTGGATCATTAATCATCGGTATCGGTGGCTCATGATCATCATTAGCCATCAGTGCGAATGTTGTCATTGGTGCGATCGATCGGTGCGGCCGCTCATCATCAGGGCGACCGTTCATCATCGGTGCGACCTTTCATCATTGGTGTGACCGTTCATCATTGGTGCGAGCGTTCATCATTGGTGTGACCGTTCATCATCAGTGCGACTGTTCATCATCAGTGCGACCGTTCATCATCGGTGCGACCGTTCATGATCTGTTACTTGGAAAAAAATCTAACGGTGAGTCAAGACATGGAGTTTTTACAAAGTGTCTGTTCAATTCAGAATACATCGAGGTCAACCGTAAAAACACAAATTAACATATATAAACACATGTAGACAAGATTTACCCATATTTATAACAATTTTAGCCAAAGAATAAATTGAAATAAATAAAACAAATGTTTGTGATTATTAAAATAACCATTTCACAGAGAGTTCAACAATATTTAAACTCAACATTATTAGTGTATTTAATATATTTTATAATTATCTATAAACCAATAATATGACATTAATTTGGCAAAAACTGAAACCTAGAACAAAATATAACAATATAGACAACATAAAGCCTTGATGGTTTTAGATACAACATGAATCATATTAAACTCCAAAACTCTTATGAAACAAAACCATTTCAATTCCGATTTTCATTATACATTTTTTCACTAAAATAGTTGTAGAGAAGGGCTTTGAACTATCCATCATAAACTCATTTGGGTGATATCTAGAATATATCTCCTGATTTAGTAATATAAATTTTTTATTTTTTAAGATATGAAATCCAATAATTTTTTTTCTTTTTACATAGCATAAACATTTAAGTCAACTTCCTTTTCTATTTTTAGAAATTTTAGATGTTTTTTCCTCATTACTTACTAATATTATGCAATCAACATAAATAATTAAAATATGGGAAACATCATTTATTATTTATATTACTATCAACATTCCCTTTCGTGAAATTAAAAATAATTAAGAATGTTTTCAAAGTACAATACAAATATCACAATGTTTTATTCAAATCATTTATTTAATTCTATAAAATACATAATTAACATTTATCTTTAACAAGAATTAATCAGTATGATATTTTAGTATAAAATTTTTCTATGATATCTCCCTTGAAAATTACTTTTTAAAAAGAAATATCAAATATTTTCTCTATTCATTGTTAATAAATAGAAATGAATATTGGGATAGCTTAAATAATTTCTACTAAGGAAAAGGTCTCATCAAAATCAACACCTTCATTACGTTAGTATTGTTCACAAATATATCATTATTTGATTCTTATCACTCCACCATTATCATGTAACGTATTTCTAAAAACCCATATTATTTTCATAACTTTTTTTGGGTTTTGGTACCAGTTAAAATATATCATTATTCTTAATATTATCTGTTTATTTATTTTTTTGTGTTTATAAAACCCCGATTCTTTATATATTATTTATCATTTTTCCTCAATAACTGAATATATTGATGTTTTTTCATATTATCCATGATTTTCATCTAGTTTAAAACTATTTCCCAGATCAAATACGTTATTTTGGGCCCCCACTCACTTATTCATCATAATAAGAGATGAATGTAGTTTTCAATCATCAAGTATGATAGTTGAGTAATCATGATCATTTTGAATATCGTATTCATTATCACATCCACTTAAATGTCTATTAGGTTTCTCAATAGTAATAACTATCATCATTATCTAATTAAATATATATAATTATATTAAATATTAAATTAAAATAAGGTTCTTTAACATTCACATCTATAGATCCAACAATATGTATTTATTCATTATTAAAACACATATATCATATACCATTAGTAGTATATAGAAGAAATAATACATCCACCCCTCTCTTATCAAACATCCCTATTTTATCACCCTAAATTCTGATAATGCAAGGATTTCAAAACACCATTAGGTATTTCAAAAATGGGGTTTCATTATAATACATATCGTAAGAATTCATATCATAATTTTTCATATAAAAACATTTATTCTAAAAATATAATCACACTCCAATAAAAATACTCTAGAAGATATCAGATGATTCATATTCTATCAACATTGTCCACCCCATCTATACAAAACAAATATTTCTTCATTCAACTACCAAATTTTAATATGGTGCGCATAGTGCAATTCATTTATAATGAATGTGATTTTTTCCAAGATAGTTTCTAAACATCCCAATTGTATACCCAATAAAATTATGAGTTTTAATATTTTTCATAGAATTACCACATTCTTTTTTAGCACTATTCCAAAACTATTAAGAATAATGGGATCTAGTGACTTATTTTTTAAAAGGTAATACATTTAATTGGAGTAAGACCATTAATAAAAGAAATAAAAAGCAAATTTCTCTTTAATGATTTCATTATAATCTAATATAAAATATCAAAATGATTAAGCTCCAAAATATTTTTTGAAGTTATATCAACAGTCTTATTAGATGTGTATTAAATCTACTATTTTTACATGTTGAACAAAACTAATATATTCCACTTGAAATATTTAGTCTATCAGAGATACATTCCATCATTTTCGACATGAACATATTACAATAACACATATTCCCCAACCTATTAAGTTATATAAGATTTTATTATATCATGATCAAATAGCGTGAACTCAGTTCATAAACAATAATAAACAATTTTCTATTGGTTCATTTTTCACTCAAAAATACGATTCCATATTTAATTCATCAAACAAAATAAATCCTACAAAAAAACATCATCACCTTTTTAAAAAATTTATGTAACAGCCACAAAATTTTGTTCCTATTTAGTAACATATATAGTTATTATTATTTTAAATTTATCTTATCTAATGATATTATACACAATTCCTAAGAATATTAGTGAATCATCATTTACAAATGTCATGGTACGTTCTTTATAATCATTTACATTCTTATAAATAGATAAAATATCTTCTGATATGGGATGAGAACCCAATGTAAAATAACTATTATATTTTTTCTTTTGTCGCTTTGAAAATAGATTAAATTAATATTTCATTTACCTTAATATTTTTATCTTTCCCCAAAGGATATTGATATTTTTCATAAAATTTATTTTATACTGGTAAAATGACAAAAGGCCCCTTACAATGGTGTTCAGGTAGATTATATCCCCCTTAGATTGTTACCAAAGGATTAAATCTATTTTTAGTTTTTAAATTTGATTTATCAGGTTTCATTATTTGATTTTTTTAAAATCCCAAATAAACAAATACTCGTGTTCCTCATGCATCCATTGTAATGTTAATTATTAAAATAAAATATTTTTTCCATATTCCCAATGCTTTTATGGTTAATATAATTTCCATAAAATTAATATCTTACTTCATAAATTACATAATCTCTAGAACTACATACCTATTTTCCATAATAATTTTTAACATCAACCATGATACTAAATTGTGAACCAAAGTTTGGAAATATCTTAACATATTATTATTTGTCATATATTTTTTCTCAATATTAATAGAACTTCCAATTATAGTGGGACTTGGATTAGACTTTATTTCCTTGTAATTTTTTAAATATTATACTCAAGTTATTTTTGATAAATTTATGGTCTTAATAATAGGATTACTTATATGGGAATATTTAAACATATTATTATCCTTTATATATATTATTTATGTTAACAATTCTACGATTTACACTTCATTGAACGTTAATCAAATTTTATCAGCGAGTTCTTGAAATTTATTAAATCATTTCACACTTAAAACGGTTTTTTATGGAAATATATATATATATATATAGATTTCACCTATTATTTATCATTTATTTTTTATGGATAATGGGGTTCTTCTATTCATCTTGTAACTTGTTATGATAATTGATTTCCTTTAACAAAATTTGCCTCTCTTAATGAGAAAATATTTTTTATATTTTCTAAAATATTTTCTTTCATAAACTTATTTGTCACTATATATATTGTAAGATTTGGTTCATGATATTTATTCATATGTAGAAAAAATATTTGATCCTCTTCATATTCCACATTATTATGGATTCTTTTTTCATTGTTCATATTTTGACAATTCACTTCTATATTAATATTTTTTATAAATAATTATCGCTAGAGTTGTTAACATCCACTATAGTGTCATCATAATCTTCTTAGTTGAAAACAATATATATTATATTACATTTATAAAACATATTATCCATTATATTATAATATTACATTGTTTTTAATGTTATTTTTCAACATATTCCCTCTAAATTTTATTATTTTTATCACTATCATCATTTTTAATATTTTTGGGTCAATTTTCAGAAATGATTCCAATAAATCAAAAACCAAATATATTAGTAGGTAAAATTCCTTTCTTTCTCCCTGTAACTATTTTCACCCCTTTAGAAACCAAGGACATAAAATCCTCTAATATTATACTAGCATAATCTTCATTGACAAAGTCACTAACTTCTTTAATCATAGATTGAAATGATTTTCTTTCCATTAACAACATCAAAGAGATTTTATAATCATCATTCTCAATTAAAATATAAATTTATAGTCCCATTTAACATGTGATAATAATTGTTATTATATAATCCATAAAATGGGGTTCAGGATCTATATATTCTAAATTTGATATATTAGCCTCACATTTATCATTACAAATATATATGATATTTTTAACAATAGTATAACTATAAAACATATCATAAATGTAATAAAAAGGCCCTTATAAATTCATTATCCCTTCTAAAGAAGACCCAAAAAGTTATCATCTCACATCTTAAAACATCATACTCTAATATCCATATTTTCAACTTATCGTTCTTAACATTATTAGTTAATTCATAAATGTTATTAATGTTTTCCAGTATTATTTTATTCAATGAAATTCCTTTAACTCTCATAAACCCTATATCATATTGGGTGTAAAGTATATAGTTTTTTGATTTCCCATTATTCTTTATATTCGGATTATCTGTATATATTATGTGAACACCCATAGAAAAATGAGCAAATTCATGTGTAGCCTCTTCCAGATATTTCTAGAGAACATATATAATATACGGAAAAAATATTTCTAAATATGATAATTAATACCATCATTTAAAGGAGTCTCCTATATTTTCATAGAATAATTATTTAGGGTCCCAACATGAGAAGACTAAATCTGGTGTTGTGCTACCATTATATTGGCAGAAATACATGTATATCACATCCCAAAGTACAAAATAGTTTAGTATTCATGATTAACTATATATATATATATCATTCTTGTATTATAAATTTATACACAAATTCCAATATAAATTTTTCCTTAGGTATGATAACATTCTTCCATCTAGAATATAATCTCATATCATTATTTGGACCCATTAAGGAATATATGTGAATAGAAACATAAAACGGGTGAGCGCAAATTCATAATATGGGAATGTATAGTGTAGAAAATAATAAACTAGTGTGAATAATATATATAAAAGTACTCGACTAATAAATCATTACATGAAATCAATAACTATGTTTATAGTGAGTAAATTATATGGAACGAAAAATAAATGAACATACATGCCATTTAAATTAATAGATATGAACAAATCAATATAAAAAGGTAAGAAATTGAAAACATATGAAATTTAATCAATATAATGAAAATGAAATGAAGTTATAGACATTTTCATCGGGAAAATATCTTAGTTAATAAATATTGAATCAAATCAGTAGAAATGACTAATTATTGGCCATCTTATCATAGGAACATGAAAACCTCTACAGTCATGATCTGTCTTCCAGATAGTTTAGAACTACAGATGGAAACCTATTAAATATATGAAACTTATTTGACTTCTGAGAACATATATATGAATCAAGGGTCTATATAATTTTTGTTACCCACCCATCACTACATGCCTAAATAATTTAATATCGTTATAAATTGATTTAATTAACAAAAAATATGACTTAAAAAATATCTATATTGAATAAAGAGTAAAAATTTACCAATATTTCCCCAGATAATAAAATAATTGTAAAAGTAAAAATTGTAATTAAAAATGATGTTTTGTTTAATAAATAAACATCCCCAAGATAAACGATAGAGATATTTTGGGAAAATATAAATAAAAACATATTATTGGAAATTGAATATTTTAGGTGGACTGACTAAGTAATAAATTATGTGAATTTCAATAGATTCATTGGTAAAAGAAATCATAAACCATTCAATGGTATAATATGAATGGTATTAATAAAACATATCCCATGTGGATATAAAATAAATGGGTGTTGTTGTTGATATATATAAATACTATATAAGTTATATTTTAAAAATATTATTGAGGAAAAATAAATTTTTTTGTGAAATACATTATGAAAATCATTTGTTTTAAAACAACAATTTTCAGAAAAATATCATTTATAAGTTTCCTTTCATTCAAGAAAATGAATATTTGATGAAATGATGGTCCGTAAATACATGAATGCTGTACGAGGTAAACAGAAAATTCATTTTACATGTTAAAAAGGTTATAAAAAATCAATTTTAAAAAATATAAAATTTTATTAAATTACAAACAACTATAATATAAAAAAGTTAACATGAATTTAATAAAACATTTTGGAAAGGGTAAAACCTATTTTTAGAAAACATTTTAGAAAAATTATGTAGGGTTTTCGTGGAAAAAAATTAGAAAAAATATTTAAGATCCAAATAGTGGGAAAATGGTATTATAACCTGTAAAATGTCATAAAAAACCATAGGATACAAAAATGAAAGGATTTATTTGAAAATAATCTAATAATTTCACCTGATGAAAATTCATGTTTAAACCATATCGAACAAAATGAGATTGTGATTTCATTCATTGAAAAGACTATAACATTGGTATGAGAAACAATAAATGAATCGATTATGTATATGAAATGTAAATCCAAATAAAATAAGTAAAAATAATAAAAGAAATGGAAAAAACATAATTCCCAAATAATCATATAATAATAAAGATATTGAGGAAGTAATAAAATCCAATGAAGAGAAATTGGGTTGTGAATTTTTTTTCCACATTGTAAATGAAATAAAAATCCATTTATAATAAATAAAATTGAAACCCAAAATACGATATAGAATGAAAGAATCATTGTATTAAATATCACAGTAGATGTTTTTAAACCATATATAAGAAATTAGTTTCCCAATGATAAATTATTCCTCAAATAATATAAATACCATTGGAAATTCATTAGAAGTGTTCTTGATGAAAATAATCTTTAAACATTCCAAAGTGTCTCATACCTCTTAAAAATAGATTCATAATCCCCAAAAATTGATGAATTCAAATATAACTCTCAATACTAAAAATATTAATTAATTCATGATATAATATAAACCAAATCTGTAGTAGATAAACCACACAAAATATATAAGTTGTTATAATTTCATTTAGGTCACAAGTGTGAAAATTGAGATGAAAATTCTTTACCTTGTGTTTTCTTTCAGGATAACATAATTTAAATTCATGTGTAGTGGATTTAAAAATGTCACTATATTATACCAAATACATGATAATTATTATTATATCTTATATTTACTTCTAATAATATCTTATAACCCATTTTTTAATAATCTTTCATTATATTATATATTTCCAGTTTTAATTACTTAGTTTTTCAATAATGATTGGACTTGTAACTTATTATTCCTATTAATTAGATCATGATTTTATCATCTAAAGAATTTAATCCACATTTTTAATATAATATATATTTATTATATATTTATTTATAATAATCGATAATTTTTGGAGATAGGAAATGAAATGCACCATTCATGGGGACGGTAGGTCAAACATACTCATGAATTCTCATTTCCTTTCATTGCCATATTTAAAAAAGAAAAAAAAGTAAATAATATATATTTATATGTATATTATAGTTACATTATCTTATCATTGTCTTATTATTTACATAGGTATAATGAATTTAACTATTATATGTTCCATGCATTGAATAAAAGAAACAGATCGATTTTAGGATATGATAGTCCACACTTCCAAATATTATGTTATCATATTCCAAAAAAAGGGAAAGCATAATTATATTTGATATATTATAATTAATGAATCATAAAGGTATTATAAATATTATATATATCATTTATAAACATATTTTCCATTATATTTCCTAACCATGAATGGTTTAAGGAAAAATGAACAATCATTCTTTCACGAGGAGGTAGTTCACCATACATGAATGGTATGGTTGTTACACATTTGATTGATGTGTATGTATGTGTAGTTTAATACCATATAATTAAAAAATTAAAATATATTTATGATACCTATTTAGTTATATAATCAAGTAATAATTAAATTTTAGGTTGTGGATAATGAAAAGAAAATAAAAGATCATGAGAATGGATTTTACGGTTTGTTCGGGTAACTCCTTTTGGTTTTCACCAAAACAATTGCACGGATCAATTTAATATAAAGATAAGGATAATAGAATTTGTGCAGTGATCAGGAGTATATTTTATTAGATGTTGTGATAGCCAAATTGTCTTGAGAGAAGTGAGTATGTGGGAGGTGAGTCTTTCTATTTCAGTGAAGGAGGTGTGGCATTGTTGTAAATTTTTGAAAAGGGAATTCCACCAACATTTTTTCAATGAAATGTTTCTCCAATAATGTCCCAATTTTCATAAAATATATAATTTTTTAAAATTATCCCCATTATATTTCTTTTTTATAGTTTTATATATCATTTTTACACATAATATTAAGGTTTGGTCTTTTGTTAGGATAATCTTCCTTTTAATTTTTTGTGATTAATTTAATTTCATGTCATTTAAATTTTTGTTAAGAAAAATAAATTTAAATTGTTAAAAATTAAAAATTATTTTTATTCCAAATATGGATTCCAATTTTCATAATTCCAATCACATTAGAGGAATAAATTTATTAAAATTTAAACCTGGAAATGGGACGAAAATGTTGGTATTTTAAGTAAAAACAATCATAATATTGAAAAGCATTTATATCCAGTTTCATTGTGAAATTGATTAAAATGATCTAAATTGGTTAATATGATATATAATTGATCGAATTATACATTAAATCCAATAAAATTATAATTTATCCTAATAAATTAATTATTTGAAAAATCAATTTTAAAATAAATTTTATTATTTTTAATTATTCATTAATAAATGAAAAATAATTAAAAAATATTAAAAATCCACCCAAATGAAATTTATTAGTTTCTATTTGAAATGGAATTATTATCTTCACATATAAAATTAATAAAATATCTAACAATTGGATTTAAAATAGTCTATTTATTAAAAAGATGTATAAGTCTATTAATAAAAATATAGGGTTTTGTGGGTAAAATTTGGGGTTTTCCTCATATTATTCCTATGAAATTATTTGTAAGAATATCAAAAACAATTTATTGAATATAAAACATATATATATCATTAATATAGATCAATAAATACAATTAATATAATTTATTAATACAAAATTATTTTTGGGGAATAAAAATAAAAATATAACTTTTATATTCAATTGGATTCAATATTTTCATTTCTAACTAATTTGTAAGAAACGACTTAATTTTATATATGTGTAGAACATATATTTTCATCATTTACTTAATCACATTCAAACCCACTAATTTAATGTCTAAGTTATATTTTTTATATTAAATTACCATTTTAAAATAATATTTGATTCTCAGAAAAACCTTGTCTTGCGTGTAACATAATCTAACAGTGAAACTCTTTGTTGCATTTTAGGAATTCTAATTCAGTATCATTGTAATTAATGTAAATATCATAGATTAAATTTATTTATAATATAAAATAATTTGAAAAGTCATTGGATATGATACTCTATTGTACGCTTGGTGTTCCATGTCATGTATACTATCAAATACAATGTTCTTATTTTAGAATTTTGGGGCATTCCATATAAACATCAATAAATCATTCATTTTCTATTTTTTTATAGAAATTCAATGAAGAAATCATGGATCTATTACGACATGAATATACTAATCCTGATATTTGTGGTCACTCAGAGAGGAGGGAGTGAATTCTTGATCTTCCTTTTATATTTTATTAAATATAGAATTATATCAGGTTAAATAATTATTATTTCTACATGAAAATAGTATAACACTGACAACCAATTGAAAATATTTACATTAAATTATCAGTACTCAATAATACTCACATGTCCTTGGAATGATTTTCAAATACTTAATTACCCCAAAACATGTAGAAAATAATTCATTTTATTGGTTATAAAAATTAGAGAGTGTCATTTCACTTGGGTATCAACATAGAAACTTGGTAGTGTATGTGCCTCTCACATAGATAAATTATATACAAATGATTTTAGCATCTGAAAGATACTTCACATGAAGGATTTAATATGTTATCATTTTGTTTCTTGAACAATCAACCCAATTTCAGTTTTTTCATGTAATTATTATTCATCTTTACATTATTACACTGTAGTGGACAACATCCTTCATTTGAAATGTAGTACATATCTTGACATACTATATTAGGTAGATCTATCCTTTATACTCTATCATGTTCCCTATATAGAATAATAGCACATTGACTCTTTTTTCATATGAACACATCAACAGACTATTACCCTGATTATTATTTTATAGATTTTACTGATACTATATTCACACCATTCATATAATACCATCAAAATATGAATCTTTTTTCAATATCATTTTGACCAATTTCTCTTCACCCTATTCATCAAATCCTATAATTATTTCATATATACATCACCCAATATCAATAAAAATAAATCAATATCCTATGTGCATTAACAAACATTATATAGGTGTATTTGCTCTAATGTTTTGGCATAACGACAATAAATGATACAAAATTCTCACTAAAAGTAGTGATCATCCTAATTGAAAAAATTATTCCTTTTACTACAAGTAATCATACTTAAATATATGCATCATTATTATATATACTTGGATATATGCTATTATCTCATAATGTCCATAAACCTCTAAATGAATCAATTTCTCCCCTTTTTATTGTTTAACATGAATAATTATCTAATAATAAACAAGTTGAATATAGTTGTGAAATATTTTTAATTGACATTTAATTATTGAACCATCCATATTGAATTTTCGTATATAAAATATTTTGAATGATGGAACACATAATCGTTTTCTTGTGAACCAACATTGGAACAATTTTGAAGTATCTCTACAGAAACATCCTCCATCTGATGAAATACATCAAAAATATTTTTTCATTATCATCACTAGAAAAACTAAAACTGCTGAAAATATTTCTTGAATATCCATAAAATGAATTTTTAAACATCTATTTAGAAGACATGAATCTTTTCTTCTATTATATGAATTTTAATCATTGGATAAATTGATAGACTGCAATCGATGAAATCAACAAAACATCTATCTGATGGAACACATCTACTAATATTTAAAAATTAAATTTATTTAATACATCTTGAATCGTATTATGATAAGAAATATTCCAATATATCCTAATATTAATACTTTTTAATATTTCCAACATTATATCTTCATTAATTTCTATCTCCAACTATTTATAAACCTTAAAACACATCTCACCTATTGGACTTCTGGTTGTATTATGATAACATTAAATAAAAATAATTTTTTTGGTTTCAAAACACTAAAGAATCAATGAGCTTATCTTTATTAAACAATTTTTATGATTGTACACTTGAGATGACAGAAAAAAAATCATCACAATACTCTTTCCAATATCATCCAACATGAAATAATTATCAAAAGAATTATTGCAGTAGATTCAATATAATGAACTTCTATGATCACATATATAAAACATCACGATGATGTTGCATTATTTATGTTATATAATAAAAAAAACTTTTCACCATCCCATATTCAATGGGATTCTTCATATAAATTTCATAAAACATCTTAGTCCAAAAAAACATTGACGAAAATTTATAATCAATTTTTTTAGGATATATTCATTCTAAATATTGTTACACAGTTTAAATAATACTATTGAGGAAGAAGAAAATTTAATTTATCACGATCTATAATATCATTGATTATTTCGATGATAATTTCATAAATAGGAATCCATAATGTGATTGAGGAACATCTAATCAACATAATCAAATCTAAACAATATAATAGAGAATCAATATAGATTTCTGGTTCATTACATATGAAGATATTTAATTTGAATTTAATTTTTTCCTACTAGTTATTATAAATCTATAATTTACTAATTGTGTAACTATTTAGTTGTTAAATTGGGTTCATGGTCAAAAAAATCTCCTTGGTTGATTTTGATAATAAATTATTTTCCAATTGTTTATGAGTAATAAAGGCAATATATTTGAGATCTAGAAACCATTGTTGATGGTGAACCTCATTAATGTATGTGTTTACTATAAATTATTTTTAATAACATCAATACATTTATATAGAGTGTGTGTTTTGATATTTATATGTGTCTAATGAAAACATTTTATTATAAAATAATTTTATTAAAATTAGTAAACTAATATCCTCACTGATTCACCTGCCCAATTTAGTGTGGTGCCATAGATAATGTGAATCCAACCATGAAATATAGAAATTGTATCAAAATATTTTCATTTATCTTTCATGTATCTTCTTAATATTATTTCATTGTATGAATAATAATTAATTAAATAAAAAACAAATTCTCTGAATGACACCATTAATTATCATGAGATTTCATAAAAAGGATAGAAAATTAAAATTTGGTTCTAAATCAACTTCATCATATAGATGAACAAGAGTGGAATCTGGTTTATGATTTTTTATTGATAAACATTAATCTTTTTATGAACTATATTATAATTTAATTCATCCATTAGATAATAATCCAAATATCTAATATGCTCAATAGTATTGAATGGAACTACAAATGTGGCTGTCAACTTTTCTAACTTCCAAAGTCATAGGTATCCTAGTCACGGTGACAAAAACATGAATACACATATCAGAACATTTATTTTATTGGTATTCATCAATGGTTTATATAAAACTATTTTAGAGTATATGATATCATCAATCACATCTACAATATACAGACTTGATTAGTCTAGTATTAAACAAAAATTGTTCCTATTAAATATCCGCCTCTAAAATAATCTAGGAAAATATTTTCCCATTTTATTTCATACAAAACACCATAAGGAGACACATGATTCGATTATTGAAAACTATTATTTAAAAAGGGATTTATCAAAAATGAATAATCCTCTAATATAATTTCAAGGTAAGACACAAATGAATAAAGAATTTCCATTATGGTTTCATTAGTCTATTTTTATTTCACATAGAAATAAGGATGATATTATTTACTCAACCTCATCTGAGTTCATATATCAATTTAATAATAGTTCTAGAACAAAAAATTATAGTACTTACATATATATGAGATATAGATAAATAATCCTTAATAATTATATCTATATTACTATATGTTAAATGAGATTATTTCATTATTTATCCCCAATCACCAAAATAGTTTTTACAATATTTATTCATATAAAAGCATTGAAATATAATATTATAACAACATGTTTAGAATATTAAAAAGAAAAATGTTAAAAAATAGCACTTAAATGCTGATAAAACATTCACCAATAGATATGAACAGCTATGTTTCTTTTCATTCCTTCCTACAAAACATCCATATAATGTAATGTTTAAAATTATTCAATGTTAACTATTCTACCTAAAAATTGATATTATTAAAATAGATAATATATTTCAAAAAAATCTAGTTAATTAAAAATATACCAAACAAAAAAGATTAAATAGTTTCTTGTGATAGCATATCATGGTCTCTCCTATATTTAATGTGTCTTTAATCTAATAATATTCCACATTATTTATTTTTTCCACATATACGTATGAAAATGACTATGACTGATAATGATATAATATATCACTATATTTTCTCCCTCATTATGAAAATCTAGATAAAAGGCTTCTATAAATCTCATTAGATGCAATTTTTTATCCAATTTAATTGTCACTTGAGTCTCCAAAAAGAATGAATGTACTAAATAATTACCATTTAATGAGTTATAATATATCCCCATATCAAAATTATAAATATATTTCATCATATTCACATTCTATTGTGTAATAATATAACATTGAATCTTTAGATTTGAATAAAAGTATAACCTATTGCTTAATTGGTAATATAAATATCCCTTAAATACGTCAACATCAATAGATGGATCTATCTGATGAAGGTGATTTACTTTCTAATGTGATAACAGTTATATCTATCAATAAAATACGATGATATTCTATTTCATATTACATTATCCCAGTTCTACATAAAACAAATCACGGTATAATATGCCACATTATTAAATTTATATAAATGACATATGGGAATAAAATTTGACCACCTCTTTGGCTATTCAAAGTCAATATAAAACTTATTATCCCACACACAACATTTTTTTCTGTGTTATAATCATGATCAATGATTTTTATCTCATGATTACATGAATAAAATGAATATATTATCCATCCATATTATGTAAACTCATAAAATTTAGAATATTATTTGGAAATTCAAAAGACATAATCGTGTGAAATTTAACCAAATCAATTCAAACCCTTTAATCAATAACTACTTTTCTTAATTCCATTACCTTAGTAATAAAAAAATATCATTTTGAAATATTTAAATATTTTTTTTCTTATATTTTTCTACATGATTATTCTCAAATAAATCCCAAAAACATATACCAACCCCCAATAAAAAATAGATTTCTCAATAGATTCAATGAAAAATGATTCAATGTATCTATAGAAGATAACATTTTTTTGGATATCAAATGAGTAGAATAATTAGAATAAAAAAATATTATTAATAATAAATTATAATTTATGTGACTACTTCAAAACTAAGTCTTTGTATTACCCTTTTTATTCTCATTTAGTAGGAGATATCCAAAAATAATGGAGTTTTAAGAGAAAACATCACTATTTATGTATATTAATAAATAATAGGTTAAATAAAGAGGGTTTTTATTTTTTATTTATTTGTAACATAGAATTTATAAGCCTATATATAAGTTAATGATATAAAAAACATTATTTGGTTAAAGGACTATTACTAAAAAAGTTGACACACTGAGTCAATTAAGCACATTCCTCTCCACATCTAGTAACTCGATCATTAAAGTTTTTATTTAAATAGACACAAATTGATATAAAAGAATTAAAATTATTAATAGTTTAAGAAACACATCAATTTATAATTCCAAAACTCTATTTATTGGAAGTATGGATAGTTTTTAGGGAATACTGAGAAATAATTCAATATATCAGGAGAGTATTATTTCCCTCTTTATTGTACTAATCAGTATAGAACATTATCTAACCAGATTGATAAAATTATATGTTCATAGATAACATATCCTTATCATCTTCTATTAATGTCCCACTCAATCACATTATTATTAAATAGAAAAAAATTGGTTATATGGGGGACGATTTAGGAGTACAATGGTCAATTAGTTCATTAAATACCACTATTCAATACAACTATATTATAATTTCGTATATTTTAATTAATATAATGATAATGTCCCATATGATATATAGATAAAAATCACAACAAAATAATTATGAAATTGAAATATTTATTTTTTCATTCATATAAGAGTTTCATTTTTCGTATAATAATACATAACATCGTATAAAAAATCAACCACTCTACTCATGATAAAAGAAATATATGACTAATATAAATATATATGAAACATCATAGTGAACATTGTGGATGTAATTATCAAGGAAATTTTTAAATTCGTATTATGGAATTTTATTTCAAATTATAGTAATCAATAATAAATATACACCATTGATTTTTCTATGTTTTATTGTATGCATGATTTAAACTCATCCTCTTATTTGGAATTGTTAAAATACTATAGATTTACATAATTCATCCTCAATAATAATATTTAATTTAAATCTTCAACACTATATAATTGTTATAATAAGCAGAAAAAATTAAGTAGATCTACAATATCTGTACACATGTGACAAACCACGGGACATTAGAATAGCTAGTCTTGAGGGATAATATGTTTCCATACATGTAACGCCCAATCTATCAAATTACACAAAATAAATAGAAGAATGAGAATTCATACGTATCCCAAACATATCAGGGCTTATAATGTTTCAAATTATTCTATATGAAAAATCTTTTCACTATATATTTGTGGTTGAAAATAAATTTTTTCCCTTATCATGCATCTTGTTTTATTTTTTGATAAACATATTATTTTCCACGATTATATATGTGGGTAAGTTGAACAATATAACCCCCAAATAGATATCTGAATGAAGAACCATGCTAGATATTATTTATTTTATATTTTCATATTTTATCACCTATAATACAAAATGAACCACCTCATCAAATTCTGTGAAATATTACGGAACAATCATCATCTAATTCTCTTCATCAATAAACTTACGGGGTTTCATCAATTACATTTCATTTTTAATAAATTTTATCTAAATATATTTTTGAATAATTCCTATATGAAGTCCTCATGTATCATTGAATCGATAAATATCTCATAGTACATACATGATCTACCCTCATGTATTTCATAAGAGAGTTTCACTATTAATGTTTATGGAGTCCAATGAAACAAACTTTTTTAGTTAATTATTTCCTATCATTATTCACCCTCCCACACTCAATCATCTACATAAGGTATATAAATATTCTTCCCCTGTAACATCATGACATGAAACACTTTTATATTTCACACATTATATATTCTCATTCTATGTACAGTAATTTCAAAAACTAAAAAACACATGATTTTCAGAATAGACAACGTATTTTATTCACCATTCTTATGAAAAACCTCCCTTGATATTTTCATTTATATATTTTAAAAAATTAAAAAGGGGAACTATTAAAAAAATCATCAAGAATGATCATAAGAATACTAATGTCAAAAAAACTACTTTTTACCTTATTCTAAGTGACTTTATTTATGTTTTTTTATTCTCCTTATAATTTTTCTTTTACAATTGAAATTAAAAACAACATTATGTAAATTTATTTTCAAACACAAATTTTTTTCAAAAGAATTTGAAAAGAATTTCATAACCCTTTATAGTTGGAGAAATTTTTTTTAGATCCTAATGTGCATATAATGTTTCATTACATATAGATACCTTATTAAATGAATGAACATCAAAGATATATCACTGTGGGTATATAAACCTACAGATAACAACGTACCAATATCCTATAAAACATCATCATATCACCATTTATAGTTGAACACAATATATACTAATGATCATCCAAAAGAGTAATTTTATATATATTAATGGTTAATGTATCTATTCCAATCATCCAAATATCCATTCCTACTTTAATTCACATGAATAAAACTCAAAAAACTGACATATTATTTTATTAATAGAAGAAATTGATTGCATCCTAATGACAAAATATGCATCACTAGAGGAACTGAAAATACTTCATAATTCTCATTCTGTATGGACCATTTTGAATAATTTTTTCACAATAATTTTAGATATATTATACCTAAAATTAAAATAGTGAATATATTTAAATATAAATTTATTTTTTATTTAAATAATTTATATAAAAATAAATTTTAATGGAAAATATTTTCCAAATATATCACTTTTTTATTTAAGCACCCCATAAATACAAGTTATATAATTATTATTTCAAATTAATACATTACCATGGTATTTAATTATTAAACTTTTAAATAAATTAAAAAGATTTATTTGTTCATGCATTAATATTTAAATAGTATACAATATTTAAAAAGAAATAAATTATTAAATTTACACACATGTTTTATCTAAGAAACTTTTTTATTTTTTATTATATGTCAATACAGAAAAATCATTGAAATTTATATAAAACATAAACAATAATAGGTCTAGAAAAATATTGAAAACATGTTATAATCATAAAAATCTCATTATGGGTTAAAAAAATAAGGAAAACTCTTATGTCCAATTAAAAACATGAAAACTCATGAAAATGTAAAATTATTTTTTACAATAGTCATTGATATTATTAAATAATTAATTATAAAATTTAAAAATATACATTTTATTAAATATATAGTTGCTAACCCTTTGAACGAATATAAGAAATATGATGGAGTCTTTAGAAAATCTACCTACCCATGAAAATTATTTTCCATGAAAAAATATTATCTTTTAAAATCATAGTTATTTTCATCGTGGGATCAAAATATTTCCATTACGATAATCATAATCACTGGAAAAACATATCAACCATTATAAATTACATTAATTATCTTTATTCACTCATGTGTCACTCATATGTAATATCTCAAATGTAACACCCCGACCCAAGTTACCCAGAGTCGGTGCATTATTACATAACATTGGCATGATATAATGAATCATGTCTGGAATGACCAATTATTTTATAAGCCTTGGAAGCACTAGATAAATTCATATTTTTTACATTACATCATTAAATAAAAACATTAAAAAAAATTTCCCATTTAGACACACCTATATCCTTAGCCTATCCCTGCAGGTCATCCATTAAATACTTCTTCACTTCCTTGGAAAAATTAATCATAGAAAGGGGTATGCATAGATGCTCAGAAAGGATAAAAATATAGAGGGAACATTCATAAATAAGCATAATAATTTAAGGTAATGTATAATACCAAAACAAAAACCATTTAAACATAAACTTTAGTATAATAGGGAGAAGATAAAATCAAATAATTTCATATATTAATTCATATATATATTCTACTAGTCGAATAATAACATGAAATTTCAATATCCAATTATATAATGATGGAATGCATTATGCCATACTTCATAACAACATAGTCAAGGACTTGTTCCAAGACTATAAATAAGATTTTTTTGAAGGCCTTATTCCAAGACTCTAGTTTGTACCATGAGACCTACCAACCGATCAAAGAGCTATAGCAGGCCCCACCCATCACTTAATATGTCCAATGCATTCCTCATATAAAAAGGTTTAAAAATAACATAATCATTTGTATTAAAACTACCATACACAATGTCAATACATTATACATAAACCATGAATGGTATAAAAATAACATAACCACAGTCAGACATATCACAAAACCTTCAATATAGTATAGGATATTTGTATCATAATAAATCAACCGCAAACAAGAATAATATCCAATAAAAGATATTGACATAGTTGAAAATTATCAGTAAAAATCATTGAGGGAAATATCCATATTCATTAAATCATTTAAATTTCATATAAAGGAATTCATTTAAAAGATATTTTTGTACCAAAGTGTTCCATACTACCTTGAAACTTTTGAAGGGAATTAACATTTTAAAACATTCTTGTCCACACAAACAAATCCTTAAAACTGTTTGGAACACGTGGACATTAATGAGAATCAATATGAAGAATAATTCTATAAAAAATTTATATTGATGTTCTAGTAAAATTTTCTCTAAAAATATTCCCTTTGAAAACACTTTTATAAAACACAGACATGGATAATAAATATTTCCCAGTAGATACATACATAAAAAAAACCTCGGATAATAATGAGATTGTGAAATTAACCCTTACCTGGATCTTTTCCTTGGTCGAGGTTATGTTAACCTCCTATATAATAGTTAAATAATTGTTATTAAATTATACAAGAACAACCTACATAAATATAATATCATATATGATCTTCTAATATTGATTTTTTAATAATATTTTTATAGTATCATTATATTTGGTGTTAACTGTTTCGTTTTCATTTATATTCCTGTTTATGTAAGCCATGTTTTTATTAATAAAATGTATTTTATTTTTATACAGAAAAATTTTATTTTCATAAAAATTATTTTGAATCATAAAATGAAAATTATTCTTGAATGATTATAATGGTTAATGAATCTCACCGTGTTTGTGGAGACAGTAATTCGTACGCACACACGAGAGACAATAACATTAAATAGATGGTGAGATAATATGTAATTGGATGGTATATCTTATATACAGTATCATTAACATGTTAATGTTATTTTTACATCCGTTATACTCATTATTATACACATCCAAATATTGAAGTGTATGAATAACCAACTACACCATGACGTGGAGACGATAAGCTGTACTTACGCAAATAAGGCGACTTTGTCATTTGTAGGATGAATAGAATAACGAATATTTTTTTACCATATTTATAATAATATCATAGTATGTATAAGGTACCAGATTTATAATTTTTGTATGGAAACAATAAATAAAGAGGATGTGTAATAAAAAAAGAACGTGAAAGAGGGTGGTGAAATTATTACCTCTACTTCGAGGTTTTCCTTTTGAGTTGATCTAAAGGGATCCTTAATATGGATTCCTGATCATAATAAGGCCTTTAAGTTTATTTTATGGATGTTTGGAGGATATTTTTCTTGGTGTTTTCTAAGGCAAATGGATTTGGATTAGTTTTATTATGAGAAATGAAAGTTCCCTTCTTTAAGAGAGGTGATGGTAACTTTAGGAAAATCATGAAATATTATTTTTTAACAAAATATTTTTCTGATTATAATGGCTCCAAAATAAATTCATTCGAGGATAATTTAGGGATGAATCAAAAACCTTTTATCCAATATGTTTTATACAGGTTTAGTTCATTATAGTAACTATATCATTAAGATTTAACTCTCTGTAAAATAGTTTGACATTTACCATGTCTCTTTGTATTTTTATATTATATGGTTAATAAAATTACTGTAACAAGATAAGATAACCCCATGTGGTTAACTATTAATATATATTAAATTATCTATGCCATTTGGATAAGTCATATATTATTATGAAAATTGTATCAATTAATAATATAGTATTTGTTTTAAAAACTCAATTATGTCCATTTGGACATTATTTAGTATTTAATTTTATTGAAATCCATAAAATCTTTTTCACTTCGAATAAAATTTATTTAACCAACCCAATAAAATAATCATAAACTAGAAAATTAGGTCAATTCATCTGAAGTCTCAATATACATTTATTTGGATATTTATAATATCAATTATTTTACTTTTTCATTAATAAGGTAATTACTGCATCATCATTATTTTATAAATAAATTAAATTATTTAATGCACAAAAATTATAAATAAAATACCATTATCTAGGAAATATTTATGTATTTATATTTAATTTTTTTATTAGAATTTATATTGTTCGTAACCCTATATTAAAAATGGTTTACCTATTAAACTATGAATTTAACTCTTTTAACTCTTCTTTAAATAAAATAATAATAAATTTTCTAATCTAATTCAAGTTTTCCAAAGTGGATCATATTTTATTTATAATGTTTTTTATAGTATAATTATACTTATCCAACAGAATTATGACATGTTTTAGGATGATTATGATAAATATTTTACCCATAATTACCCTATTATATTTCTACTATGTTAAATAAAAGTCAAAAGTCACTATTCACATAAATAAACATTCATCCTATTGAACCATTTTTTACTTAATGATATTAACTATTTCTCTTAGATTCATGTAATTTAACTCACATTAGTTGTAAAATTTTGTTTTATTCAAATTTGCAAATTCTCCTAAGAGGTGGGTAAAAGACGATAAGAAGTTCAATTTTTTTTATATATCTAAACATATTATGAAACAACTCCAATGAATTACTTTAAACATATATAGGTATTATGTATCTATTTTAACCTAAAATAAATTTAAATAAAATAAATTATTATTTATGTAAAAAGTTAGTTTTAAACAACAACTCGGTGTTTTTCACTATTCATCAAAAATTGAAAGTGATCAGAAAAATAACAAAAATTCACCTTAAGATAACTTTGATATTCCAAATTGAAAAATAAAGTCCATTTCAAAGGATAAATTTTATAAAATTTCAATTAGTGGGTATTACTATCCACAAAGTCTAGTTTGATAGGATGCGGTGTGTTTGAACTCAATGTCACATACAAAAGGAATTATTGTATTATTCAAAGGGAAAAAAATCGTGGAAGAATGGGGTGTTACATTAACCCCTACTTAAAATAATTTCATCCTCAAAATTTCTAGAATATTACTGAATAAAAATATTCTGGTGGTTCTTCATCATAAGTTCCTTGAGTTCCCACGTTGCCTCTTCGTTCTTATGGTTTCTCCACATAACATTTACCAGACGAGTCGTCCGGTTTCTTGGAACGGGTTCTCTTGTATCAAGAATCATTATAGGCTCATCACAATATGATAGATCTTGATCCAGTTCAATTTTTTCATCGGTGAGTGCATCTGTTGGGTCAAGCATGTATTTTTTCAATAGTGATACGTGGAACACATCATGAACATTGGAGAGACATAGAGGTATTGAAAAATGGTAATCTACAGCCCAAATTCATTCTAGAATTTTGGAAGGTCTGATTTACATGGGACATAACTTACCCTTCTTACTGAATCGTATAACTCACTTTCGTAGATATACCTTCATGAAAACAAGATCTCTTACATGAAATTCCTAATTTTCCCTTCGGTTTTTGGTATAGAAATTCTTTCTACATTGAGCCACTTAGATGTGGGTTTGGATAACCTTCACCTTTTCTATCGTTTCCTCGACATGTTCTAGACCTATGAGTTTTCTTTCACCGAAATCATCCCAACAAGTTGGTGTGCGCCATCTCTTTCTCTATAATGCTTCATATGGTGCCATCTGAATTCATGAAAGGAATCTATTATTATAGGAAAATTCTATATGAGATAAATATTTATCCCACATTCCTTGAGAGTCATGTGTGAAAGTTATTAACATGACTTCTATGGTTTGAGTTAACAGATCTGATTGTCCATTGGTTTGAGGGTGGCATGCAATGTGCTCAAAATGTGTTCTATATCCAGGGATTTCTGAAGACTATTCCAGAATCGTGATGTTAAACGGGGATCACAATATGAAAAAATATATAAGGGTACACTATGGATTCTTACAACTACATTAATATATAGTCATTCCAGACGTTTAAGTTGTAAATATTCTCTTATACAAAAGAAAATGTGCTGACTTGGTAATAGGATCATCAATGACCCATATTGAATCATTCATTCTAGGAGTCTTTAGTATCCCCATGAAAATGTCCATTATAATATTATCCCATTTCCACTCAGGTATGGGAAGAGGTTGCATGAATCCTCCATGTTTTGGCTTTCCAACGTTTAGTTGTTGATAAACAATACATATTGACACAAAATCATCAATCTCCCTCTTCGTTTTGTCCCACCCAAAATGCTTCTTCAAATATCTATACATCATGGTGCTTTCAGGGTGTGTAGAAAAATTAGTTCTATGAGCATCATCCAATAATTCCCTTTCTAGATCAGGTATGTTAGGAACAAAAATTCTCTTCACAAATTTCAAAATTTAATCTTCATATATGAATTCACTCAATCTCATATCATTCAAAACTATAATCTTCTTTTGAAACTCCTCATCACCAGTTTATGAACTCTTTATCCTTTCTATTAAATATGGTTTTGACACAATTTGAAAAATTATTAATGTTTCACCTACCATGGTTATTCCCAAATATATCATTACTATATCTATGAAAATAAGGTCCCTTTCAACTCTCATCTTGTTCAAAACTCCATGATCTTTTATACTCAAAGCATCTGCCACCTTATTAGCCTTCCCCAGGTGGAAGTGTATAGTGAAATCAAAATCCATGAGTAGTTCAAGCCATTGTATTTGCCTCATGTTGAGTTCTTTTTTGAGAAAATATACTTAAAAATCTTGTGATGAGTATAAATCTCACATTTTTCACCATAGAGATTGTGTATCAATATTTTCAGAGCAAAATTACAGCTTCTAACTCAAGGTAATGAGTTCGATAGTTTTTATCATGAATTTGTAGCTATCGTGATTCATATGAAATAACTATACCATTCTACATAAGAACACAACCAAGTCCTTTCGTTGAGGCATCACTATAAATAACAAACCCATCATTCCCCGATAGTAGAGTAAATATAAGAGTAATGACTAATCTTCTTTTATCTTCATCAAAACATTTCCCACACTCTTTTTTCCAAACATATTAAACATTTATATGTGTGAACCTGGTTAATGGGTTTTCCAATTGGGAAGCATTCTGGAAAAAATGTAGATAATAACCTGTTAAACCAATAAAATTGTGTACCTATGTTATACTGATCAGTGCTAGCCATTCTTGGATTGCCATTTTCGTAGAAGGATCAACATAGATTCCATCTTTAGAGAAAATATGACCAATAAATGATATCTCGTGAAGCCAGAATTCACACTCACTAAACATACCATATAAATCATTTCATCTAAGACTACTTAAGATAATACGCAAGTGATTTTCAAAAATTTTAGTTGATTTTTTAGTATACCAAAATATCATCAATAAATATCACTATAAAGTAATCATGATATTCCTTGAAAACTCTATTCATTATATCCATGATGATAGACGATGCATTTGTCATTCCAAAAGTCATTGTTGTAAACTCGTAATTCTTGTACCTAGTTCGAAATGATATTTTCAGAATGTCTTCCATCATCACATAGAACTGGTGATATCCATATCAAAGGTCAATCTTTCAATAATATTGAGCTCCAAGAAGTTGGTTCAATAAATCATCAATTTGAGGTAGGGTATACATGTTCTTTATTATTATAGCATTGATCTCCCTATAGTTAATGCACAACCTCATAGTTTCATCTCTCTTTTTAACAAAAAGAAAACGGGATCCCCATGGATAAACACTAGGGAGAATAAATACAATATTACTAAATTTCTCTAATTGTTTCATTAGTTAAACTAATTCCACAGTGGCCATTCTATAAGTGGTCTTTGATATGGGCCTTGAACTAGGAATTAAATCAATGGAATTCTCTATTTCTCATTCTGGTGGATTTTTGGGTAAATCCTATAGAAACACGTCAACATATTCTTACAAAATACGTACATCATCTATTTGAAAATTCCTTTCCTCACCCATCGTTATTTCATTATCTTCATCCCCAATTATTGTATTTAGTTGAGCTTCTAGAGGTGGATCTAGACAAGAATCAGGTGGTGACGTTTCTCCTCTAAATATGAGGTTCTCTTTATCATCATCTATAATTTTATCCTTTTTATTCTCACAATAAATTTTCGCATCATGGTCCGAAAGCAAATCCATACAAAGGATTATATCAAATTCAATCATGGGTATGATTATGATATCAATTGATAAAGAAAATTTATATGCCCTAATGGGAACTGATTCACAAAACATTGTTGTAATGATACTTCCCTTAGGTATTTTGACTGAAAACTACATTGTTAAATCAAAATTGAAATATCTAAAAAAAAATTAAAACTAGAAGATATGAAACAATGAAATGATCCAGAATCAAACAAATCTTTGGCTAATCTTGAGGAAACCATTAAATTTCCTTCCACCACGTCTTCTGGAGCTTCAACATCAACAGTAGTGATCTCATAAGCTTGGCCTTTCTCCATTGGACTTTTTTGGGGTAGGTTTACTTGGATCATAGGACATCTGTTTGCATAATTCCTCATTTCTCTTCAATTGTAGCAATCAACAATGACAACCTCTTTCATCCCCTTTCAATCACGAGTTTCATGGCCTTTTTCACCACACTTGTAACAGACTCTCATTCCCATCAAGAAAGTACAAGGGTGTTTCTTCCTACACTTACTGCATAATGGATATTCATCATTTCCCTACTTTCCCTTATTCCCATTTCTAGAATGTTCAACATATTTTTATTCTCATGATTTTCTTTAATGTCTTAAGAATTAGAGAATTATTTTTCTATCTTGATAGCACATCAGACAATATCATCGTTTGATAAGAATAATAGTGAGACAAATTCTCACTGGAGAAATGGTTTTAACCCATCAAAGAATCAATCAATATTACTCCTTGAGTTAAATAAATAATTAGCAGCATGCCTTGATAACATTGAAATGTTATCCACATATTTTGCGACATTCTTATCCTCCTTTTTTCTCAGACTCCAAAATTTCCTTTCCATATCCACTATATGGTCATGAGGAAATTATTTCTCTATGAAAATATATTTAGACTCTATCCATTCAATATTTGATACTTCGTCATCTTCCTTTGTGATTTGAATCAATGAAGACCATTGATCTGCATCTCCTATGAGGGTATAAACTGCCATGAAAACTTTTTCACTTTCGCTACTCCCAAAAGTGTGAATTATTTTATCTATGGAGATTATCCATTGCTCGGCTGAGAAATGGATTTGTATCCCCATTTAATGTTTGTAGTTTTTGTATCATGAATCAGTCTAACATTGATCCTCCACAATGTGGATCAGGGTGCTCTATACAGTTATGGTTATTATTCATAACCAGTGTGAGTTGTCCCAGTATGGTGATAAGCTGATCAGCACCAGTTTCATCACTAGATCCACTATAATTATCTTGAGTTGGAGAGAAATCCATAAATGTATTATGTGTGTGGATATGGATTATATTCCGTCTGATAGGTGCTATTTCTAAAAAATGGATTATTGTAGATTAATTTATGAACCACAATAAATAATTCTGATATTGTAAAATACATAACCTAAATTGAATATTTTATCTATATAATCCATAATCAAAAAAAATTAATTGTGGAAGTATATACTTATAAATCCTTTATAATGTTGTGTATAGAAAATTTGAGTTATCCTAAGCATATCCCTTGAGTGTTTCAAAACCAAGAGTGAAGCCATGCCTGATTTCATGGAACAATTACCATTTGAGTCTACCTCAAAGCGGTGTTTCTGGGTTTTACCCCTTGGTACATCTATGTCAGAGTCGCCTCTTCTGGCTCTTATCTAGACAGGGATGTATTTCTTGTAAAACTCACCAAATCTCTACAGTACCAAAATTCTTGGAAGTTCATCTATAAAAATATTGAAATTATATCTTAGGGTAGTGTCCTCTAATAAGAGTTTTTCAAAATCTAGTATCTACGGATTATACTAAACTTTCTATCATACCAACTGTAACACCCCAACCCCAATTACCCAGAGTTGGTGCCTTATTACATAACATTGGCATGATACAAGGAATCATAACCCAAAAGAACTAGTAGTTTACTAGACTTGGAAGTACTAGATACATTTATAAGTTTTACATTACATTATGAATTAAAAACATCAACAACATTTTTCCCCTTTTAACAAACTTATATACATAGCATGTCCCAGCAGGTGAACCATTAAATACTTCTTCACCTCCTAAGAAAAATAAAACACAGAAAGGGGTGAGCTCAGATGGTCGGTAAGTATAAAAATATAATAGAAATATTTATATATAATCATAAACATTTAAGGATATTTATAAAACAGAAAACAAAAGAATTTTAAACATAAACTTTAGTATAACATGGAAAAGATAAAATCTAATAATTCCATTTATTTTCACATGGATACTCTACTAGTAGAATAATCACATGAAATTTCAATATCCAATTCCGTAATGATGGATTGCATAACACCAGACTTCATAACCACATATTCAAGGCCTTTTTCTAAGAAAATAAACAAGATTTTTTCAAGGCCTTGTGCCAAGATAGAATTTTGTCTCATGATACCTACTGATGCATCGAGAAGCTATAGTGGGCTCCACCTATCACTTACTTTTTCCAATGCATTCCTCATATAAATATGTTTTACCATAACATAAAAATTTGTATTAAAACTATCATACTAAATTTCAATACATTATCCATAAAGCATGAATGGTATAATAATAACACATCCACAATCAAATATATCACAAAACCTTCAATTAAATATGGAATATTTGTATCATAATAAATCATCCTCGATCAAGAATAATATCCCGTAAAGGATATTGAGATAGTAAAAAATGATCAGTAAAAATATTTGAGGGAAATATCCATTTTCATGAAATAATTTAAAATTCATATAAAGTAGTTAATTTAAATGATAGTGTTGAATCAAAGTTTCCAATTACACTTTGAAAATTTTTATGGTAATTAACATTTTAAAACATTCATGTCCATATAATTATATCCTCAAAACCATTTTAAAAACATGGACATTAATGAGAAAGGATTAGAAGAAAAAATAATTAAAACATTTAAAATGATGTTTTAGTAAAAAGTAACTTAAATATAATCCCTTTGAAAACACTTATACGATACATGAACATTGATAATAAATATGTCCTAGTATATACTTATGTAAAAATAACCTCAATTAATAAAGAGATTTTGAAATTAACCACTACCTTGTACTCTTACTTGTTCAAGGGTATGTTAACCACTTATATAATAGGTAAATCACTGTAACTAAATTATATAGGAACCATATATGTAAATTTGATATCATATATGATCTTCTAATATTTCAATGTTAATAATCTTTTAGTAGTATAAACATTTTGGATGTTAAATGATTCTTTTATCTTTATATGCCTGGTTACCTAAGCCATTTTTATTATGAATGGGATGTATTTGACACTAGTGCAGAAATCGTTTTTTACGTCACCATTTTTTACGTCGGTTATATATAACCGACGTAAGAATGCGGCGAGTAGATTTTTCACGTCGGTTATTTTAATAACCGATGTTACAAATCACGCCTGTTGGGTTTTTACATCGGATATTTGATAACCGACGTAACAAATCAATGCGCGGGGGGTTTTTACGTCCGTTATTTTGTAACCGATGTAAAAAAACCGCATTTTTTACGTCGGTTATCAAATAACTGACGTAAACAACCAAAGCGCGGTGTTTTTTACGTCGGTTATTTTATAACCGATGTAAAAAAGCTTAAAAATAGTTTATAACGTTGGTTATATAATAACCGATGTTATAAAGCAGTTAAAAAAATTAAAGCCCGCGTTCTGTCATTTACGATTTTTTCGATTGATAGTCGCCGACTCGTCTCTCTCTCGCGCGGTAAACTCTAATCGGCTCGTCGATCGCCTACATTACACTCATTTTGGCTTCATTGTTTATCTTCTTCACTGCTCTTGGATCTATCATCTCAACTCGCGACATTCAAGTAAGCCTTCCACGAATTTATTTCGTTCGTTTTTGTTTCGATTCTTGATGTGCTTTTCGTTCGTTTTTGAATCTCATGGAATTTTTTTTTATTGCAAATGGTTATTATGTTCATTCAACTGGAAACATTCAACTCGCAAATGATTATTAAAACATTGTGGATTAGCTTCAGCAAAATCTGAAAAATAATGGGTGGTACTGTAACGTTCCATTATTCCAGCAACATTATTATTTTCATTCCCTAAGTTATAAAAATAAGTATTATATAGGATGATTCAAAAATTTAATCTGTGAGATGAGTTGATTTATGTGTGAAACCCAGGCCAAACACATATGTGTTTTTTTATTGGTATTACATATATATAGTTCGACATATACTTTTTTTACATTACCATGATATTAATATTACTTTTTCTAAAGAAATATTAATGTCCTTAGATTATATATCGGATAAAAAGGATATAGTAATTCTAATATATAATCAGAATGATCAGATAATATGAAAATATTATTAAACATAAAACAAATGGTCTATATTCATATTTTTAACATGACACTTACGATGTATAGCTATTTTTTGTTGGGTACTTATGAAAACTACTACTACTTTCAAGATTTGTTTTATATTTTAAATTGTTTTACATTCAAATTATGATTTTTTTTCATATAAACATGTTTTGTCTTATCTTAAAAATATATATTTTTTGTTGATATTTGTTATAGATAATAATGAGTCGAAGTTGGATTATGGCACATCGAATGAGCAGTGAATTTGAGGAAGGTGTTGATGCCTTTTTGGAATTTGCAAAACGAAATGTTCCAAGTAGTGACATTTTTTTCTGTCCATGCCTGAAATGTTTTTAATATGAAGAAGTTGAAAAGTAGAGAGATAAAAGATCATCTGATATGTCATGGTTTTAATCCGAGTTACAACCCTTGGATTTGGCATGGTGAAACTGGACGGAATGTCACTGATGGTGATGATTCGCAAGATGGTAACTTCGATGGAATTGAAGAAATGATTCGCGATATTGTAGCAGAACAAATTGAGATAGAACCGACAGTTGCACGTCTATATGGTGATGGTGAAATACAATTATATCCCGGTTGTACAGATTTTACGGTTCTGTCGGCGGTGTTAAGATTGATTAACCTAAAGGCGAAGCATGGATGGAGTGACAGAAGTTTTACAGAGCGGCTACAATTGATGAAAGACATTCTTCCAAAAGATAACGATCTTCCAGATTCACATTACAAAGCCAAGAAAATATTATGCCCGATGGGATTGGGATACAAGAAAATACATGCCTGTCCGAATGACTGCATTATATATAGGAAGGAATATGAATTTATGTCAGAGTGTCCAAAATGTGGGACATCACGGTATAAGGTGAAAGAAAAATCATAGGGTGATGTAGAGATTACAATTCTCCCTTCAAAGGTATTTTGGTATCTTCCTATAATTAATCGTTTAAAACGTTTATTTGCTAATTCACATGATGCAAAAAGGTTAAGATGGCATGCTGAAGAGCGGGTATGTGATGGAAAAATACGTCATCCAGCTGATTGTCCACAATGGAAGAAAATTGATGCGCAGTATTCTACATTTGGAAATGAAATAAGAAATCTCAGACTAGGGTTGTGCACTGATGGAATGAATCCATACCGAACACTCAGTAGCACACATAGTTCATGGCCTGTTTTATTGGTAATTTACAACCTCTCTCTTGAAGTTTGTATGAAGCGCAAATATGTCATGTTGAGTACAATGATCTCTGGTCCAAAGCAACCCGGTAATGATATTGATGTTTACTTGTCACCGTTGATTGATGATTTGAAACTGTTATGGGCTGATGGTATTAGGGTGTATGATTCTTATAAAATGGAATATTTTCAACTGTATGCAGTGCTTCTGTTCACTATAAATGACTTCCCAGCGTATGGAAATTTGTCTGGATACAGTGTTAAAGGGCATAAAGCATGTCCAATTTGCGAACAACAGACGTCCTATTGTCAATTGCATCATGGGAGGAAAACAATGTACATGGGTCATCGACATTTTTTTCCTATGGAACACCCTTATAGAAGACTAAAAAAGGCATTTAATGGCTCACAAGAATTTGATACTGCTCCAAAACCATTATCCCATGATCTGTATTTTGAGAGGGTGAAAAACCTTGACGTGACATTGGGAAAGACACAGAAATCTGGTAATGATAGACATATTTGGAAGAAAAGGTCAATATTTTTTGAGCTACCATATTAGAGGTATCATGAATTTAATCATAATATTGATGTCATGCACGTGGAGAAGAATATCTGTGATTCTTTGATTGGAACATTGTTAGATATTAAAGGAAAGACTAAAGATGGGTTGAATGCAAGATTAGACTTACTATCAATGGGAATACGTTTGGAGTTAGCTCCCACTCTTAAAGGAAGACGAACATTTCTTCCCCTGGCTTGTCATACATTATCGAAGAGGGAGAAAATTAGCTTCTGTCAGTGTCTTCATGATACCAAAGTGCCTCAAGGTTATTCTTCTAATGTAAAAAATTTTGTCTCAATGAAGGACTTGAAGTTGATAGGTATGAAATCACATGATTGTCACGTCATGATGCAACAAATTCTACCAGTTTCATTGCGTGGAATATTGCCCATTCGTGTGAGAAAGACTATAATGAAGTTGTGTTATTTTTTCAATTCAATTTGTAATAAGGCGATTGATGTGAATGCTTTGAGCTTTTTGGAAAAGGATGCAATTTTAATACTTTGTCAATTGGAAATGTATTTTTCTCCACCTTTTTTTTGATATAATGGTGCATTTAATGATTCATCTGGTTCGAGAAATAAAGCTTTGTGGAACTGTATATCTTCGTTGGATGTATCCTTTTGAAAGGTATATGAAAATATTAAAGGGGTATGTTAAAAATCTATATCGACCTGAAGCCTCCATTATTGAAAAGTATATTTTTGAGGAGGTAGCAGAGTTTTGCACGAGCTACATGGCTGAGGCGCAACACATAGGTTTGCCTCCATCTCGCCATGAACGAGTTAATAATGAGGGAAAGGGGATTCGTGGCTTGAAGGTCAAATCATTGTCAGCTGAACAGATGAAGAAGTTAGAATCATACATCTTGAAGAACATAGCTGATGCTCAACCATATATCACATTGCACATTAATGAGTTGAAACAATGTCATCCAAAGAAGAAAGAAATGTGGATTTTGAATGAGCACAACAAAACTTTTTTTTCATGGATTAAAAAGACTTATCTTGGTAGATCAGATGTATCAGAGACATTAAAATGGATAGTTGGTGGTCAATGTTTAAATATGATAACGTGGTCCGGTTATGACATTAATGGTTATACATTTCATACAAAAGATCAGGACAACAGAAGTGTGGTTCAGAATAGTGGTGTATTGGTGTTTGCAGAAGCAATGCATTTTTCGAGTGCTAAGGACAAAAACCGAATTTCTGCATCAAATGCATATTATGGAGTGATTGAAGACATATGGGAGGTTGATTACATTAAAATTAAAGTTCCCATTTTTAACTGTAAATGGTTTAACGGTAACAACAGTGTCAGACACGATGAATTTGGAATGACACTTGTTAATCTGAATAGATTGGAAGACACAGCTGATTCTATTATAATGGCAACACATGCAAAACAAATTTTTTATGTAGTAGATCAATCAGATATGAAGTGGGCTGTTGTTTTACAAGGAAAAAAACAATATGTTTGTGAGGATGAACTTGATGAATATGCTGATTTATGTGAGATCCCTACTTCAATGGAAATATTAACAGAACATAATGACGATCATGTTGAAGACATAGTTTGTGCCATAAGGAACGATCACGACAAAGGAATTTGGGAAAACAATCCATCTGTACATTCCAAAAATTACAGGTAACATATGTTTATTTCTTGTTTACATTTATTTTTTCCATAAATGTTAGATATTGTAAGTTTTTTATTTATTAAAACATGTTTTAAAATAAAATCAGTATATGTTATTGTTTGTTTTAAGTTTGGTTAGTTTACTTTATCATGTTTATTGTTTGGCCCAAGAAGGATGATATTGACTCTCTGAGTCTACCGGCCAACCGGTGGATTCCCACCGGCCAGCCGGTATGGGCACCGGCCAACCGGTTCTTGCCCACCGGCCAGCCGGAGAGCAAGGCAGTAGGCTTGCCCACTGCCTGGTGACACCGGCCAACCAGTGGATGACCACCGTCCAGCCGGTGGTCTCTGGCAGAAGCATTGCTTTCTGCCAGATCAACCGGTCAGCCGGTGTTAGCGCACCGTCCAGCCGGTATCGGCACCGGCCAACCGGTGGATGACCACCGGCCAGCCGGTGGAACCCAGACAGAAAGAAATGATCTACGACCCAACGGTTTATAACCATTACATGAATTTTAAAATGCTTATTTTTGTTCACTGACAATTACTTTACCATGTTTACAATGTTTACCAGGTTTACCATTTTTTCCATTTTTTACCATCTTGACCATCTTGACCATCTTGACCATCTTTGCCATCTTTACCATTGTTTAACATGCTTACCATATTACCAATGTTTACTATTATGTAACCTAGTACACTTTTCTATTTTCTGATTACAGTAGTATTAAAATATTTGAATTTGTATATTTGTGAAATGACGTTTGTTTTTTTGATTTGAAGGATAATGACAGATCATTCAGATGATCAACCACATGATTCTGGGGCGGAGCATATTGCTGGTCATACCTCTGGGGATGAACATTCACATGCTCCTATTACGACAAAGAGTTCAAAGGTTGGTAAACGTGGTTGCACACGTTTACCAAAATTATCACTTGCCCGTACGCAGGATCAAAGGATAGTAGTTGAGTTTGATGATGATGATATTCCTAGAGGTCCGAATGCCAATGATTTTAAGAGTTTTGTTGCAACTCAGGCTAAGTCCAAAGTAAGCATTCTGTATGATGATTGGAGAGGTGTGGATAAAGCGGTTATCTCTCAGTAGTGGGAGACGATTTTGGTAAGATCATTTGTCATTGTTTGACCATTCTTTTAATGTTTCTGGTATATATAATATGTTTAACCTCTTCTTTATCAGATGAAATTTGATATTCTTGACACTGGAGGAGTCAGGAAGAAATGCTTATCGTTGGCTGCCAGGAGATGGAGGGATTTCAAATCAACCCTCACATCTGATTTCATTTATGGTCATAGGAGTCATGACAATCCATGTCGTATATATCCTTTTATAGATGAAGAGACATGGAGACAGTTTTTTGAAAGTAGAAAAAAAGAGTCATTTCTGGTAAGGGCAATGTAAACTTTTATATACTTTCTTATATAATTGATTTTATTAATGTTTTGTTAATGATTTCTTATTATTAAATTATAGCAAACAAGGAAAGCTCATCAGGAGATCCAATCTAAAAATGTATACCCTCATAGTTTATCTCGGGGAGGGTATACATTATTGGAAGAAAAAATGATAGCGGAAAAATTTCAACAACTAAGATCTGAGTCTTCAAGCTCTGGAGAGGTGGCCCCTCCATCCCCTCCATCTAGACATGAAAAATGGAAGAGAGCTCGGAAGGGAAAAAAGGGCAATATCTTTCGGAAGAATCGAGAATCGTAGCTGAGAGGATTGTAAGATATCTATTTAATTTATTTAAGTTAAATTTTTTCTTCATATAAGTTTCAATCATTACAGAAATGTTCAATTAATTAATACAGGAGTCTCTTGAGGAGCAAAGTTCAGAGGGGACATTTACAGCTACTGGGAGGGAAGATATTTTATTTGCAGCATTGGGAAGGCCCGAACATCCTGGTCGTGTAAGAGGATATCCGACAGGTGTATCGGTATGAAAAGTGTTTCCACGTTCTTCAACTTCTAACATTTAGGGGGTTTATAAAAAAAATAGAATCCTCGGAGGCTGAAGTTCAAAATATTAATGCGATGATGGAAGACAAGATTAGAGATTCGGTGCAGTCTATGTTTGCAGAAATGCAAAGACAATTTCAGACTGCAGCTCCCACTCCTCCACCTCCCCCTGCAGACCCCATTATTTATCCTCCACCTCCGCCAGTAGCTCCCACTCCCCCACCTCAGCCTGCGGACCCCATTTTTTATCCTACGCCTCCGCCGCAGCTTCCTACATATTGCGAGTTGTATGTTGATGATTCTCAACATAATATAGTAGCATACGGGTTGGTATATTGTATAGGAGATACAGTTCATCATCAACAATTAGAGGTAGAGAATCAGAGGGTCACTGTACATGATATTATAGATAGATCAGCTAGGGTACCAATACCTACAGATGAGGTGGCGACAGTTGGACAGAGTATCGCCCATTTTTTAGTTTGGCCATCCAGACTTCTTCGACTCATTACCATAGAGGTATGAATGTTATATATTTTATTTTATTTTTTTATTAATGTTGTTTTATCATTTGAAATCTACTATAATTCTCAATTTTTTTTCACAGGAATACTTCAAAGGTAAAGAAATACTGTATAGACGACAACAAAGACAACATGCTATGACATCAGATACAGATTCCAGTGGTCTTGACAGATTTTCATGATATTCACATTTGTTGTTGGGTTTTTATGAGTTTCCAATGGAATCTCATGTTTGTGGACGTAAAATAACTGTGGGGATTACAAAATCTGATATCATGGAGCTTGTTACTGGAGATAAGTTGGGCATCAACGTGGTGCAAATTTTTTCCATGTAAGTCTTAACACCTTTTCCCTGCATTATATTTATTAAAAATGTATACTTATATATGTTTTGTATTAGGTATCTTTATAAAATTTGTGAGAGGAATGAACTGACAGAAGTCTATGGATTCATGGACCCGCAATTGATTTCCCCTAAAGCATGTGCATTGACTGAGGAACAAAGAATGGTTTATATTGCTGAAAGATTTGAAAAGAATATAATACAACAATGTTGGATGATGCCTTTTTTTGAGAGGTATGAAACACATTTCTCTCAAATAGTTAATTATCTTTTAACATAAAAAACCACTAACATTAAATTTCCTTTTATCAGTAATCATTGGATGTTAGGGATTTTTTGCCCAAGGGAGAAAGCTCTTTATTGGATATGCTATGTTCATGGTGATGTGTGGGCAAGTTTTAAGAATATATTGGAAAAGTAAGTTTCAATTTCTCAATAGTTTTATATATTATAATAAATTTTAAATTTACCCCATTCGTATTATTTTTCTAACAGTTCATGGGCCTACTTTCGAAAAAACAAAAAGAAAAGAAATGCAAAGATCAAATATGTAAAGGAGAAGGTAAATTTCCATTTATAATTAGTACATTATGATTTATTACATAAAAATAATATATTGAATTTACACTCATTCAAAACAGAATTGTCCTGAACAACAAGGGCTCATCGAATGCGGATATTATATGTTAAAATTTATGTATGAAATAATAACAACTGGGACAGTTGTGAATTTTGACCTGGTACGATTTCCTCTTAAACATTGCCATCATATTTTAATTTGATTTATTCATTATACATGTAAACTATCTTCTTTTTCATTTGTAGCTTTTTGATGACCCTCAACCCTATACTGCTGAAGACATCAAACACGTACAAGTGGAGTGGTCAAATTATTTTACTGGTTTGATTGAATTTTAGTTGTTTGTAATGTAAAATGTAATTTTGAATATTGTCGTTTTAATTGTCTATTTGGTAGTTGTTTAGGTTTGATTTAGTATTTTTTGAAGTTGACAGTGTATGTTTTGAATGTTATATTAGTGAATGTTTAATTTTGCTCTACTTCTTGTTTTGGTCTACTTTTGATGGTTCTTCTGGTATGGATTTGGGTCTGTGGGGGAGGGGTGGCAGGGATGTCCAGGGGTGTGGGAAGCCGGTCCAGGGGTGTGGGAGTGCTGTCCAGGGGTGGGGGGGTTGTCCAGGGGTGTGGTGGGGGCTGTCAAGTGGGGTGAGGGGGTGAGGAGGTGCTGTTCAGGCGGGTGGGGGGTTGTCGAGGGGTGTTTGGGGTTGTCCGGGGGTCGGGGGGCAGTCCAGGAGTGTGGTGGGGGCTCCAATGGGGTGGGGGAGGGTTGTCCAAGGGGTATACATGAGGGTGGGAGCTCCAATGGGGTGGGGGAGGGCTGTCCAGGGGGTATACATGAGGGTGAGGGCTCCAACGGGGTGGGGGAGGGCTGTCCATGGGGTATAAATGAGGGTGGATTCTGTCTAGTGGGTATGTTTTGTATGTTTTCTATTTACATGCTTATTTTTGATGTACTTCTGTTTTTGTGGTATGATTTCTTGATTTATTTTCTGGTTGATTCTGGTGGAGAGAAGATCACTGCATTCTGTTTAAAAAAAACTGGGTTTATCACGTCGGTTATTTAATAACCGAAGTGATAAAATGCCTGGAAAATAGTTTATCACGTCGGTTATTTCATAACCGACGTTAAAAAAATCCTGTAAACTAGTTTATCACGTCGGTTATTTAATAACCGACATGATAAAAGTCCTGGAGAAAGGTTTATCACGTCGGTTATTTAATAACCGACGTGATAAAGGGCCTAGAGAATGGTTTAGCACGTCGGTTATTGAATAACGGACATGCTAAACGGCCTGGACAAGGGTTTTTCACGTCGGTTATTGACTAACCGACGCGATAAACCCCCTCCCACCAGTTTATCACGTTGGTTAGTCAATAACCGACGTGATAAACCCCCCTCCCCCAGTTTTTAACGCCGGTTTTATATGAAACGACGTGATAAACCACGCTCAGCCCGGTTTATCACGTCGGTTCTTATAGAACGGACGTGATAAACCACCCTCACCCCCAGTTTATCACGTCGGTTCTTCGATGACCGACGTGATAAACATTGCGATTTTATGCTTTTTGACATCGGTTTTTAAATAACCGACGTGAAAAACCTTATTTATAACGTCGCACGTATTAATGTCGGCTATAAACCGACGTAAAAAATTAAAAATAACCGACGTAAAAAACGTTTTCTGCACTAGTGTGATTCATATAAATAATTATACTATGTTAATAAAAAATATTTTGAATCCTAAAATCGAAATTATTCTTGATTGATTATGAGCGGTATTTAATCTCATCCTGTTCGTGCAGACGGTAATCTGTACGTATGCATGAGTGACAATATCATTATATTTGATGATGAAATCATATGAAATTGGGTTGTATATCATATATACACAATCATTAACATGTTATATTTATTATTTACCACAGTTATACTCAATAGTATACCCATCAAAATAATGAAGTGTTGCAATAACAAACTACACCACGACTTGGAGACGGTAAGCCGTACATACACACGTGTGGTGACTTAGTCATTTGTAGGGTGGATAGAATAATGAATATGGTTGTAACATATTTATAATGTCATTATAGTATGAAGAAGGTTCTGGATTTATTATTTTGGTATGGAGACAACAAATAATGAGAATGTGGAAAAAGAAAAGAACATGGAAGTGGGTGGTAAAATTTTTACCTCTACTTCAGGAGTTTCCTTTTGAGTTGATAAAAATGTCTCTATAAGATGTCTTTATGATCAAACTAAGGACTCTATGATGATCTGAGGAAATTTGGGAGGATATTTGGGCAGGGGTTGGCCGAGCCAAATGGCTTTGGAGGTGTGAATATATGAGAAGGTGAAGTGCCCTTTTATAAGAGAGGTGACATTCACTTTAGGAAAAGTTTGAAATATTATTTTATAATAAATAAATTTTCTATTTTTAATAGCTATAAAATAATTTATGACGAGTATATGGTGGATATGGGTCTAAATTCTCTCATCCAATAAGTTTTATACTAGTTTAGGTCATCATATTAACCTTATCTTGTAGATTTAACTCTTAGTTAAATAGTTTGACATTTACCATGTCTCTTCGTATGTTTACATTATATGGTTAATAAAAAAACTATAACAATCCATGTGAACCCCATCTGTTTCATTATTAATATATATAACCTTATCTAATTTATTCTCCAAAATATTAGTTTTTGAAGAATATTAAATCAATAAATAATATTTTTTTTGTTTTAAAAACTCAATTATGTCTTTTTTGACACTATTTATTATTTGAATTTTTTGAAATCCATAAAAACATTATCACTCCGAATAAAATTTATTTAACCATTTCTAAATTTCATATTAATAATGAAAATTATTTGAAATCATTAGAAGTCTCAATTTACATTTATTTGGATATTTATAAAACCAATTATTTTAATATTTCATTAATAATGTAATTACTATATCATTATTGTGTCATAAATAATTTAAATTTGTTAGTTTGTAAAAATTAAAAATAAAGTACCAATAGGTAGAAAATATTTTTATATTACTAATTAATATTTTATTTTTGAACATATATTGATTGTAACCCTATATTAAAAATGGATTAGTTATTAAATATTGAATTTAACTATATTAGCTCTTCTTTAAATAAAATAATAATAAATGTCATAATCTAATCCATGTGAACAAAAGAGGATCATATTTTATTCATAAGGGTTTTTTGTCGAATTATAAATATCCAATATAATTATGACTTGTGGTAGGGTAATTATTATATTATTTTTAACCATAATTACCCTATTTACTTTTAACTGTTGTAAATAAGAGTCAAAACCTACTATTCACAAAAAAATATTTTCATCTTGTTGAACCACATTTTACATACTGATATTAACTGTGTCTCTTGTATTTTTTTTTATTTAACCCACAGAATAGATTAAATTATGTTATATGAAAATTTTCAAATTCTCCTAGAAGGTGGGTATAAGACAGTAAAAAGATCGATAAAATTTTTATATATCTTAACTTATTATAAAATGACTCAAATGAATTTTATTGAACTTATTTAGGTATTATTTATCTATTTTGACCTTATATAATTATGAATAAAATAAATAACTAATAAAATGAAAATTCGGTTTTAAACAATAACTCAGTGTTTTCAGTATTCATCAAAAATTAATGTTTTTAGAAAAATACCGAACCTTCACCATAAGAAAATTTCGATATTCAGAATCCAAAATTGAATTCCATTTTGAATGTTAAAATTTATAAAATTTCATTACATGTGTTTTACTATTTATAACTACTAGTTTGGTTGGTTGTGGTGTGTTGGAACTCGAAGATTCGTACAACACAACTTATTGTATTATTCAAAGTGAAACGTACTGTCAAAGCTTGGTGTTTTGCATCAAACTTTGTTAATTCCAATAACAATTTTTATATAATTTAATTAATTACCCAATTCAATATAGTGTTATATTCATGAAACACCAATCTAAAAAAATAAATTCCAATAAGCATTACATGATCAAAACATATAGGATATTTCATTTATCAATTATTACATTTATTTTAACTGATACTCAAAATCATTTTCAAACATCTCATAATAGTAATGATAAATATAATATGATTGTTTAATAAAAAACTATCATGAAATGGGAATGAGATATTTTTTGAAAATTGTATAATTTATTTGTAAAAGTAAAATATATAATAATTTATTTTATGATGAGAAAAAGTGGTCGTCTTGGAAATTTAAAAAAACACAATTTTTGAACATTGGAAAATAAATTCAAAATGATCCATATAAAATATATTAAATATGCTCCAATTTTAAATGTTTGTAAATAAAGTATTTTTAGGTTGTTATCATTCATTTTATTTAATTAACTATTTTATTCTATTTACTTACATAATAGGTTATGTTAATAAAAAACATTATGAGGTCGTTGGGATCATAATATCAGAACAATTGTGTTGCAATGATCTTGGTAAAAGGTTTCATGGATTAATAATATATATAATTTATAACATGATTTTATTATTTTATTATTAATTCATTATTATTTTAAAAAAATCATTCATGAAATAAAAGAAAAATAAAATTAATTATTTCATTGAGGTTACAATCTGCACAAACAAAGGACCTCCAATTTCATTTTTAATGAGAATAAAAAAGAATGTAGTTGTTTAAAATTAATGATTAATAATTATATTTTAAATAATAAATTTATTCATTAATTAAATTCTTATGCCAATACATTTTTGACTGAAATGACGAAAATGTGTCATTCACAGAGGTCATAGTGTAGAGACAAAGATGAACCTTTTTTCATCATATGTGTTGGTAAAAAAATTTATATTATCTTAAAAATAATAATTCAAACATAAAATTCAAATATTACAATTAAAATCATCTCTTAAACCAAACATGAGACCTTTTGGTGAAAATGAAAAAATATTTCCCTATGGATATGGTCGTTTTTTAATGTGAAAACATTGTGTTTTCGAATCCAATTTTATGTAATCAAGGTTGAAAAAAAAATTTCCATCAAGATAATAAAATTTTAGATTAGTTAAGATATAAATATATTTATATTAATATGTATAGATCATGTCTTAAACAAGCCAATGTATTCTTGAAATATGACAACTGAACCTAACCATAGTAATACAGAAAGGATATTCTTGGAACATAAAAGTGGATTAAAATCATATGGGAATCCATGAAAAAATATTGGGAAAGATTTTACACATATGAAAAACTAAATAAAAATATATTTCATGAATAATTAGAAAATAATAAAATCTAAGATATTTTATAAAAAAATGAATCTCTAAATAAGTGCTCAGAATAATAGGAATGATATAGTTATAAAGAACAAAATGACTGAGGTGACATAGAGTAAATACATTTACTATTTTAGGTGTAAATGAAAATATAACATATTGTTACAAGATATCGACATATGCATAGGGATTGTCATCCCACCATGCCACCACTATAATATGAAAAAAACTATATGGAATTCCTACCAACACCTTGTGGTGATTTCCCATACTTCAATTAAACTTCCCAATGATTATATTTATACATTGGTTTTATACAGGTCATGATCCCAACCACCCATTAGGGTCTCAACAATTTTTCCATAAAATGAAATTATTTAATAAATAAAATTAAATAAAATTAATGAATTATTTATATTGGAAATATTTTTTTCATAATCATTCAAAATATAGTGAAAAAATAGTTTTCAATATTTTTAAAAGGAAGGCATGATGAAAACGTATTCAATGCTTACTTAATGAACATAGTAATCAACCATTTCATAATATTTTTCATTGAATATATTAATAAATTATTTCATATGGAGTAATAAATATCAAACAATAAAAGAAAGAACATTAAAAATATATTTTCACCCGGATTATGAGTCATTAGGTAAATATTGTTTGTATCTAGTATTTTTACACCTCAAAAGAATAATGAATACAAAGAAAAATGTCAGTTCACTAACTGAATAATTTTGTCTAGGTTCTCTATACCATACATGTGTTTTGTTAGATCAGTTATATATATACAATAATGGGGAGGACAACCATACATATCATTTCTTTTCAAAAACTACCCACCTAATACATAAGATCCTATAGATTATTGTAATTTTCAAAATTCAACAAATTTATAAGGGTGATTTATACAAAAAATTAAAACATAAATTAATAATTACAAACTAGTCCATAATAAAGAATAAAAATTACATTAAAAACAATTTTTTCATCAAATAAATTTCACTTTAAAAATTTATTTTGGGAAATAAAAACAATGTCTTTGAAAATTTGAAATCTACTTTAAAAATATGAATTTAGAAAATATTAATGTTTCAACGAAATTCTAGAAAACTACATACATTATACAATCCAAATAGACAATAATTTGATGCAACCCTTAATTAAAGGGGATAATAATCCATTAGAAGATTAAATAAAACCATAAACCTCAACCACTCATCAAGAGAGTACATAACCAACAAACATCCAATTTCCACAAACATGGTGTATTTAGTAAAAACAACAAAAAATGAAAATATACATGAAGTAAAAGAAATCCAATTACATTGATTTCCATCCATGATATAGGGTTATTCTTAATCAAAATCACACAATATTTAGAAGGATAATACTTTTTAAATGAGGGGAATGCTTGTAGATTTTGGTCTACCCATACAGAGGTGAGGAACATGTTAAATAAATACAAGGGTAAAATAGATAAAACATATCTTAAAATCTACGTTGATGTATTCATTACATGAAACCTATATTTGTGGAATAGTTTTTTATTTTATAAATTTGGTTCATTTTCAAAAAATTATTTCATATTAAGAAACAATGTTATATTACATGAGGCTATCTACCAAAATAAATAAGGACCATTAGTATTGTGAATCCATCAATTAAATTGTACAATTATATAACCATAATTTTTTATTTATATCAAAGATACAAAATTTTAAAATGATGGAAATAAAAAAAATGATAGAAAACAAATGTAAAAGGACTTTTCATAGATGGAATAAAAAAAGATGTCAGAATCTCCCCACCAAATAGAGTTATATAATTAGAAAGATGATCTAATAAAGTTCATCTAATATGTGGTGAGGCCACTTATACCTTATAAACAATTACTACTACTCCATTTCATAAGAATATATCATGTTCTTTACTAGAACATGTACTATCAAAATAGATCATCCACATATGATCCTTTCATTGGGACCAAAAATTCAAAATGAATTCTCAACAACTAATATCTCTAGAAGCAAATTTTTATCCTCTACAATAATGATTAGAGAATTGCGTTGATGGTTTGGGATGAGTTGATATGCATTAAATAAATAATATGTCAAATTAAATCTTTTTGGAAATTTAAAACTATATTCGAACTTTCAAATTATCTTGGATGTGGAATCCTTTACATTAAAACATCGTGTGACCCAACTAAGGTGAAAAATTCAATAATAACACCTATAAATAAAAACAATCTAATGGATATTTCCTAGGATCCGTATAATTAATTTTAATTACACTAACAATCCATATAATAGTGATGAATAATTTATATCTCAATCATTTTCTCCAGAATAATACTAAGCCCAATAAAATAAGATTTACTAATCTCAGACCAATAATGGGATGATCGTTAAGAAATAACATACATGGATTCATAGGGATCAATTATAAGGGTAAAATTTACCTATTAATATATAAAAATATAACAATTATCAACTAAAAATTTCATTTACCTCCAAATTCTAATTCAGAATCATGGAAAATGCCTTCCAGAATCAGATACTCTGATTTCATTTGGCTGCCCCTTTGAGTATGGTTGGTTATGCTTAGTAAAATTTGGGAACTTATAGCCCCATATATTCTATTACTATTTTTTTGGAAATATGTGGTAAATAATCTATAGTTATAACTTATAGAAACACATTCATCATAAAAAATTATTTCATTGATTGGATTCCCAATTATACAACAATAGAAGTAAATTAAATTTGAGTAAAATGAGGTTTTTTATTTATCTGGTCAATCACTACCCATAAAACATTATTCCCCTGGGGAGGATATTGTAATCCAATTATGAAATAAATATACACCTCATACCACATTTATATCTTAATAGGGAGCACTTGAAGTACACCATAGGAAATTCAGTTCATAACCTTATCCTGATGATTTATATAACAATGGATACAAAATTATATATGTACCAATTTATATTGGGCAACCAAAATTGATGCTTAATGTCAATATACATCTTATTAGTTGTTGGGTGAAGGACCTAGTGAGAAAAGTGATAGTTTATTATCATAACCATTATCAATTTTTTTTAGAAAAAATAGGTCATGGAAGAATAAAACACACCTCGCGATGAAAGACTACTCTGAAGTCAAATATGCGCTGTATAAAGAATTCATTATACTCAATAATTATCCATCCCATTATTGTTCATACGCTATCAAGTCAATAAAAGAATTTTTCATTTATATACTCACATGAGAAATACAATTTCCTTTATTTATTTTATCATCGTAGATTCTAGTGATAAGTACCATAAGTTTTCATTCATCCTTTAGCTATATCATAACATAAGTGGAAAACATTCTACTTTGAGAATATGTAAAAACATTCCACTTTACTGGGGTGTATGAGGTGTAAAAATAAAATGACCAAATGCACTCCACTAAAATCCTATTGCATAGGTTCAATTCCATACAAGAAAATATGTGACTTATACTATTATATTTAGAATCAGTGATTTTCTTATACCCAAAAAGGATGTGTTTCCGATTTAAAATAGAATTCATATTTAATTATTATTCTAGGACACTAATGGAGTTGTTACAGTATTATGTTAAATTCTAAGAAGAACTGTTCACAACCATGTGATCTCCTTTAATAAGAACATATTTAAAATACATGTGTGTATCCTCAATGTAGAAAACCTTACCACATAACGTTTTTTGCAAGATGAGGATGTAATATTAGGTTAAACTCTACATTAATTCAATAATATAATCATGAAATCCAAAATACTAAGAGAATGTATCTTTATTCCTTTTATTTTATTACAATAGCACTTCCTACATCTAGAAATCCTATAGAATCCATTAATAAAACATTATTACCCCAAAGAATCCTTAAATCTCAAAGTCATATCTCATCTCTTCCCATAACATGAAGACTTGTAAACTATCAACGCCAATTGAGATTACATGTTCCATGAAGGAATTTCTTATTAATTAAACATATCATATCTATAAGTAAAACATAGATAATAATGTAAAAATGTAGTTATTTCTTAGAGTTCCTAATACATTTCATTGATAAAGCCCATGCACTTCCTCGTTATGAAAATGAACTCAGATATCATCTATTAAAATCATGATGAATAAATCACGATGATGATGGAATATCTACTTCATCAATGTTTTATAGACGAAATGCTCATCAGTTTCTTCAATCAGTATTAGTATATACTTAATTTTACAATATCTATTCCTCATAGAATCCTTTTAAATATTTGATGAATTAATCTTTAGATAGTCTTATATAGACAAATGATAATTTATATTAAAAATAATTCCCCTTAAATTTAATCAAACAAGTATTCAATTCATCATGAAATATATTTATTCTTCATCTTAAATTGGTTAGTCTTATTTTAATCAATCCAAAAAGGAAGACATTCATTAATCTTTTTTATGATGTGAACTATGTATACACATAATAGGACACTGGAACGGATGAAGCCCTCGAATCCTAATACATCAAATTAAATATTTATCTTATTGAATTATTTTATATCCATATGGTAATGGGTTATTGATTTGGTTTAGGTCCTCGCCATTAATTTAATATATAAATTTTCCCCTCTCTGTAGAGCTAGAGTAATAAATTCAACTGGGAACACCTCATGAAACACATTTACTAAAAGAATAAGTGGGAAAACCACGGTTTCCACATCTTTCACAACTGTGTACAAGGAATAAAATTTATCATGATCATTCAATGAATTTATTACTCAAATGGTCATCTAATCCTATTGTCCACAAAACACATGTTATTCCCTATCTGGTGTAGTGAATATCACCTATCAATAATAAAAAATAATTAGATATCTATGGCTTATCATCTATCTCATTTTGATTATAAAATCAAAAATATTCTTATAGAGTGCGATGAATTCCAAATGTTTCTCATCTTCTGAAATTGAAAATATTTAGGAGTGTATTTAGATAACATTCCATCATTTATATTAAAGGGGTGGCTCACTATCCATAACAAATTAAATGGGTATCATATTGAGATTCAAAACCTGAAAAACATGTTATAATATGTACATGTGAGAAATATATATATATATATATAAGTTGATATGTAACAATAAATGAAATTAATTCCCCTAAAAGACACAGGAAATTTATCATACTCTACTAGAAATACTTCCATTGGATGCAACCATCTAAACATAGAAGATGAGTAAGGCCTTCCCTACATTCATTTGGATTAAAACATATTCCCTTGAAGGATTTTGATATCATGATTAACAATCATTATTCTAATGATCCTGAACAAATATTCTAGGATGATAAATCTTAATTAAAAATATTATATTTCTCCTAGACACATAAATGTGGAAATACATCAGTGTTATTGGGAAATATATGTTCATATTACCTTTCAAGAAAAACTAGTACCATGTAAAAGGTCCTCTACTAACCACTCACGAGTGTATAGAAGGTTATTCTAATAGGTGTTACATTCAATTCGCTTGAAAACCTCTTTCATCTTTCCCTTACATATGTATGTTCCATTATATCTACCACATAATATTGGAGAAATAATTTTGAATCCTATTTTAGATGTGTGATAAATTTATTTAATCAACTATCTATCCTAGCTTCATCAAAGGTGGAATGTTTCAAACTAATGGTCAAGGAATTGAATTCTATTAAACATCACATCAGAAACATAATATCGTAGATATTTTCATTAGATATAAAATAATTAGATAAATGGTCATCTATATTAAAATGGATAGAACACTATATTACACTTTGTTCACCTTGTTTATGGATAATTAAATCAATGGATAAGACCATAATGATCAAATAGAGGAAAAAATACATGGTTATGATGGATTTAATTCCATTTCAATCTAAGACCCTTGTATAATTTTCTAGAATAAATGATTCCATCCAAATTAAATTATTAACATTATATTGAAAACATAAAACATTAACTTATTCGAATCCAAAGTCTCCAAAAATTAAAATATCCTATAATTATTCTCCAACCTATACTCTTTATCCTTTATCTCATTCTCCCCTATAAAAGATTTTTAATTCTTGTGATGAAACTTCTAGCCTTGATTCTAGTCAATATCCATCTTAGGATCCAAATATCTACCTTTATTAGAAACTAGAATTGAATAATTGTCAATAGAGTGAACCACACAAACAATATCCTTTAATCCTTTTGATCAATCTAATAATTTTCCCCATTGAACATTATCCAAATAATCCTCCAATTAGATTTACCAGATGTCTTATAGGAGGCATGGAACTAAAAAAACAATATAAGAGAAAACAAAAAATGAGGTAACACTGAAGATAAAAATATCTAAAATAAAAAATAAAACATAAAATAAGACAAAAAATTCTCAGACATCCCACGAAAACTAAATTATCACTATGAGTAAAGATGGAAAGAAGACCTAATGATTCCTTCCTTTTATATCATGATAGTCATAATCTCATATAACGATGCCTCAAAATTTAATCATTCTGAAAACCTACTATGATACAAATATTTAAGGAAAAAAATTCATTAATACATGTATATGACACCATATTAGGCATTTCGTAAGAGCTGAATGTAATTCCTGATTGCCACATATTAGATAAAAGATCCCAAGAATCCAAGAAACACAATTGGGAATGGTTGCAACAATATGTAAAAATAAAAAAAAATTATATATCTATAATAATGGTGAAATATTTATACATGTATAAAAATAAAAGAAACATAATTAATGTATGCATCATGAAAATAATGTTACACATATATAGAGACAGAAGATGATGGTGCCACAAATGCAATACAAGTACTAGTATTGTGATAATAGGAATCAATAATGACGACCACAATACATATACAAATAAAATGTTGGTCAACATCCAATATTTTCGAAAACATAACATGAACATGAACTACCTCATATTCCAACCACAAGTATGTGGTTCCTTTCCCTTTCTTATAAAAAATTTATAATGTATATAAACACCCATTGGATGTATTCAGGGTCTGAGATCCAATACCTATTACTGTCCAAACTAGTATTCCATAAACATACAGTATTAAAAAAAGTTAATTGTTCTATATTTATAAGCAAAAATAGTATGAGATAATGTTATTGACATATTGGATAAGATATGAAAAATAGGAAATCATTAATTATTTTAATTGAAATTCTTGAAGAATTTTTTTTCATATTTTTATGTAATAATAAATTATTCAACCATCTCGTAGTATTTTTCAGAGAATATTTGAATTAACAATTTTAATAACCAATACTAATGTGATAACCTTTTAAAATAAATTACCACCATAACGAGGATTCCTGAGGTATGTTGGTTCAAATATATAAAATATTCTCATGCATCAGATGACCATGAAAAAATAAAACATACTTCACCCTAACAAGAGATCATCATCATGTGTCTCCCAACCATAACAGTGTTTAGTAATAGATGTCATGTATACCCAATTTAAGGGAGGATAGCCATATGAAATCATTATTTTCCTAGTCAACCTACATAAAAACCATTCCCCATGTACAACCACTATTTTGAAAAATTAAAATATTTCAAATTGTATACATCCCATCTAAATCAAAATTAATTAAATAAATACAAAAAACCCCAAAACTAGGCATAAACATGCCTGAAAAAAAAATTCCTGCCCTAATTGACATTTCATTTTCAGAATAGATTTCATGAAAAAAAAACAATGAATTTAATTATTTTATTCCAATTTTGAAAAATAATCAAGAAATAAATATTCTTATTGGAAATCATTTTTATGAAACCACTTGCATTGACACACAGAATACTAAGAAATTTTATATAACCTTAAAATAAATTGAAGATGGAAACCATATAAGATGGAAGGATTTCCAAAACCATAATCCATCATCAAGATTTTATTTATCCAACACACCTTATGATTTCATATTTTTATTACTATTTTAAGAAAAGAAGTAGGAAAATATTAATATAATACCTGATTATTTAGTTAAAATTTTATCCCATAACGATCTATGTTGAATCCCTACAAAAATCGAACCTTGACTAATTGGAGAAAAGAGTATGTATGAGAGGAACATTTCTAGGATCAAGGATATCTTAAAATTTGTGATGAAAATGTTGAATTGATCTAAGGGTAAAAGAGAGATTACATAATGCGCTCATCTAGGCTTTTGATATTTTTATGTGAATCCTAGATTAATGAAATTAATCCTTCCGGCTATATTAATATCATGATCTAAAAAAAGTATCATTATTAAAAAATTGTTACGGGACTAGGAGGTATCAACCTCAATAATTCCGGAATATTCATTGAATGAATCCTTAAATAATATCATGAATTTTTTAAATAGAAATTTTGAAGCTCTATCAAATATAAAAAATGCCCAGAAGCTAAAAGTGATCAACTAAAGGATATGAAAAAATAAAAGGACTTTTTATATGTGATATAAAAAATTATATGTGATATATCATTTCCTATATAATGTAGAGACTAATTATAGGAATATATTTGTGAATGATTTGTTAATTTATGTCTCTTAAATTGTTTAGACAGGTAACTATAGAATGTAACACTTTATAAGTGAGAGGATTGGAAACCTTATATAAAATAAGTAAATTAAAATATAGTAAATACTTATCTATGGAAATGTGGATCTAATTTAGTCTAATTTATATGATATTAAAATAAATGTTCTAATTCCACTCATCTAAAAAATTAATACTAGAGTAAAATATACTTTAAACCATATCTCTTTTTATAACCCCTATTTAATCATTTAATCGATTATTGTGTTGATAAAATTATACCATGTCAATTATATACATTGACTAATAATAAAATTTATCTCTTAAAAAACTATAAAATTTTAAATAAAAATATGGAATAAATTTATTATTATATAAATAAAATAATTGTTAAAAACTAATTTTAATATAAGTTCTCAAAATTAAATGAAAATATTTTTAATAGAAATTTTATTCTCAGAATAAAAAATATTTTATATCAAATTCATGTATATTTTGGATTAGCATTGATTTAGATGGATTATTTTTAATAAAATGTGTTTAATAAGACTTTAAAACCAAATTAAAATAATATTTAAGCTATTTAATATTTTATTAAAATGGAAAAACCAAGAATAGATTTTATTTGATTAAAATGGTTTCTTAATTTACCAAAAAATCATAAATATATTTGAGGTTAAATATTAATGATCTAAATGAACTACATTTCAAATTAAATATATATTTTATCTATTATAATGTTTTAAGAAAGTTTAATTTAAATATTATATAATGTAAATTTCGTAAAAGTTATTGTTTTTTTATAAAAATGAAATTTACACTGTTAAACCAGAAAAGACCTTTTTTATAAAAATCAAAAAAAAAATCACACTAAATAAATTTTAAAATTAAAATATTTTAAAAAAAAAATTTAATTAAACATAAAATAATAAAATTATCAAAAAATAAATTTTAAATAAAAACACATATTTAAGGGAAGTATATTTATTGGACATTCAAATATTTCTTTTATCAACCAAAATTTACATAAAAATGTTATAGTTAATATGAATCAACAAAATTTAATCATGAATTTTAATGATACATGAATTTTTTTAACATTATATTACAAATCATATTCATTATCTCATAATAAAATTGATTCTTCAAAATTTTATAATTACATAAACATGTCATTAAAATTTTCCAACATATCCTATTAAAATTCCCACCATAATTCATCTACTATTCCATAAATCAATTAACATGTGTGTTACAATACTAGAGAAGAACTAATATTTTTGATCGATAATCTAAACTGATCTTTCCTTGTAATAATTAGTTTTCTCCAATAGAAAATTTTAATTATCATATCTTGATGTGGGGTAGGTACACATTTCCACATTATAGAATCATGAAACGCATCTTATACATGATATAATATCATAGCTAAGGTTACATAGAATGAATCTAATCCCACTCTCTCCACAATTTCAAATTCACCAACATATCATTTGTATAATTTACATTCCTTACCAAACACATGTCATTATTAATAACATAAACATTAAGCATGATTTTTAATCTATACTACCTTATTTATGGTTACCATTATTTTTATACATGACTATTACTTCACTTTTATGATAAACAACATAATAGAGATACAAATCTAGAGACCAATTGTTTAGTGTATTTGAAAAAATATAATAATAAATAAAATGTACGTAATAAAAAACAAATGTTTCTTAAAATAATTATTGTTTTTCCTTATAAAATTTATTTTTATTATTATTACATATAATCACCATAGGTGATATATTATTCAATGGGGTGAGTGAATATCCCAGTAATAGGAATAATGAGGGACCCAAATAAAAAGTACACTGGTAAGGATAATCAACACCATCAAATCATAAGAGTATTTTTATTATTAATATAATTAGGGAATCATTTGAAAAAAAATTTAATGTATTACATGAATAAAAATGAAACATCCTGTCATATATTTCAAATATCTAGTGTAGTTTTGAACAACTCTAGATTGATGTTCAAGAATAACGTATTTAAAAAAATCATGAAATATCCATTATTCAAAAACATATCATCATATTCACAAATATCAAAAAAAATATTTCTTGAATTACATCACAATACCCATTTAATTTTAGGAATATGTATTTCTATTCCCACCCTTTACATTAATAATTCTCATAATCATGCACACGACATAAAACATTTTGTAATCACAGTCATAAAATAACCCAGGGAATGGAATGTGTTTCATTAAGATTTCATAAATCATATTTTCATGAGTAAATATTGGGGTTCCAAAATTAATAATTGAAACATATTATCTAGAACACCAATCACTCTCGGATAATGAAAAATAACTAATCACGATTCACGAATGTATTTTATAATGAAAGGTATTTCTAAATATTTGTTGTATTCATATTAATAACATTTTCGAATGAAGGAAAACTTCCATATACCTTAAAATAAATCTTTAGATTAGTGAAAGGAAATTTTATGGATAATAAGGGAACATGAAAATGGAATATAATGAGAAATATGTATAACCAAAAGAGAAGGAGTTGGGTTTGATAATTACGTTATCATAAATCACGATTTATTTCATTATTTTTCGAGAAACTGTGTAATAAAATAATGTATATAAATAAATTGATAAATAAGTTAATTTTTTTTAATTTTTCAACTATTTTTCAGTTATAATAATTAAATTATGTTCCATTATTTCCATGGTTGAAGGAAAGTAAAGTCGATATAATGATTTCCATTAAAATTTCATGTTTTTCTTCAGTTTCACTATTTTTTCAAATGTAATTAATATATTTGTAGAATTAATTCCAGATTATTGAAATAAATATATTTATGTATTTATATAATTTAAATAATTCATTATAAATATTCATATGGATGGTGATATAAAATAATTTGGATATTCCCAAGTTATAGGGTAAATAACTATTATCGAGAACAGTGCCCAATGTTGGATAAAGAGAGATTTAAAATATAAATATCGAATTTTTTTGATTTTTATGAAATTTTTAATTAATTAATATATTTTTAACTTACTAAAACATTAATGAGATAAAATTTGGTTTTTAAATGGAGAGAGTGAGGATGAGAAGTGGAAAACCAAAAAGTAGGGTTGATAAAAAAAGTACCCTCTTCTATGTGTTGCTTCCCTTTTAGGACACTTGAATCACTTGAATATTGGTGTTTGATTACTGTTGAATATACATATACATTCGATGATTCATTATAGAGAGTATTTTTGTATATATGTTTCTTTGTAAAGTGTGTGAGGAGTTGTTTTCAAAGGGGTTGGAGAGGGAAAATTTATACATGGGGGAGGGGTATTTTTTATATTTAAAATATCAAATAAAATAATATATCTATTGTAAACCATTTAGTATATATATATTTTTAGTTATGAACTATATTTTAATGACATAACATTATTTTATGACATTTAATTAATTTATAATTAAAATTAATTTGTTTAATATAAATGAAATGATGAATAAATGATAAAATATTATTTTATTGTAATACTCTATATTTAAGATATTAGAATCTTATTTTTAGGATTGTAAATTTTGTTTACTCTATTTAGATGACTCATTTATCAAATTAAACATTTAGTTTTCAAGAATACTATTCTATAAATGATTAATTCAATAATATGTTCTGAATGATTTAATTTAATATACACCCCTAATGAGATATTTATTTTTAAAATTCCAATAAAAATTATAGTATATCATAAAATTATAAAAAAACATTGAAAATTTTATATGTGATAATTTCAAAAATTACATTCATTTATCATACTAATTTTATAAATTTTGTTATTCTAATTTTTTATGATAAAATTTTTATTTTTACAAAATACCTAAAGATACAATTATAATAAATGTGGTTATATATTATTTCTACATTTATTCAAAATATTTTTTATAAAATTACAATACATATATTTACAAAACTTATTCATGATAAAAATTATTTATCTTACATTTTTTTTATATTGAATTAAAATACTATTCCAACAGTCATGTTTCTATTTTCAATGGTCGTGTCACCATTTCCAGGGATCAAATTACTATTATATTAGTCAATTTTTTTCAATATTAACATTATCTTCTTATAAATACTAATTTATAACTTAATTCATTAATCTGCTCAATTACCCTCAAGGCCATTCATTTTCATTTTCTATAATGTTGATTGGTTTAAAAATATTTTATTATTTTACATAGTTTTTATGGTGGGAGGGATGATTATAGCTGATGAGGGTGATCCAAATTTCCCCATTGTAGTATTTATAATTGATTATTTTTTGTCTTCAATTAATATTTTGAATTTTAATGGTCTATGATTTTAACTGATGTAATGATTTCCTTTAATTAATTAATTTAATTTCCATGGGATTAATGTTTTTAATAAAGCATAATACAATATTATAAAAAATTATATCAAGAAAATAAATCATTTGTAGACTTCAGGTTGTTATATTCTTCCCCCATTCTGGAATTTCATCCCCAATATTTCAACTAATATTCTAAATTGAGAATATGAAAAGGTATTTTGTTTCACTCTTTCATCTGGTTCCCATGTCACCATTTTATAATAAAGGTTCCTCCATAATACTTTGTAAAAGTGAGTTATCTTGTTGTATTGAAATCTTTCTTTACGGTTAAATATCTTTATCATTTATTCCTCGTACGAGAGTTCATTCTCTAGTTATAAAACCTCTAAATACAGTACATGTGAGGGGTCATGTATGTTCATCCTTGGGAGAGATACATGTCACACATCATGAACATGAACCATCTGTAACGTCTGGGATCTGGGTTCTTCCCAAAAGTGCCTCGAATCCTTTTGGTCAAAAGTCCTCAATTGAATTTCAACAATTCCAAAAGGATGCCACTAGCAGTAAGGGCCAAGGTGTGATATTCGAAAACTATTGCCACATTTTCTTAGTATACACAATACATATAATAGGAAAAAATAGTAGAAGCAATTATACCACACAGAAGTAAAAGTGGAAGATAGAAAGTAAAGTCAACAAAAGCCATATCATATATATAAATGACGCATGTCACATGTTTCTTGGAATAAAGAAAAATATTTCCCAAAGATGGAAGTAAAATACAAATCAATATAACAAAAAAAAAGCAAACTCCAATAAAGTTTCAAGCCTATGATTGGTTCCATTCACTCCATCTCCAACAGTAATCATGTACCTGATAATGAGGGGTGCTTGACCTTATATAAATAAAATCATATAATCTTCTTGGATCAAAATACATGACCTAAATAGGTTGTGATATTAATCCCATTAGGTATCCACCAATAGTTCTTTTCCTAACAATCAGTGGATATATATATATATAAGTTAATATGCAAAAAATGATAGAATAAAATTGGAAGTATTGAAAGTTAACCAATCCTGCAATTCTCAATTAAATTCATTTTACATTTATTATTAATTTGTTGAATCATGTAGCTATATGATCTAGCCAAAACTATGTATCCCTCATGCAATTCAATGAAACAAACGTCTTAGAAGACCATATATGCAATCAAGTAGGATCGAATCCATGCCTGGGATTTGGAATGGCAGATGCATCACAATCATTCAATTATTCACAAATTACCCTCTAGGAAAGCTCTCACAAACTAACGCCTTTGGTCCAAAATAGAATTAGTTAATTATATAACAACCCTATGGGAAGGCTCTCACGGTCTAACCCTATTGGGCCAACCTAGAATCATTTCATTTAATAATTAACATCTGAGAAATCACTCACGACTTAAACCATTTGGTCCATCATAGCATGAGATCATTAATTCGAATATAATCGACACCCTAGGAAAGATCTCACAGTCTAATCACTTGCGGTCAAATATCAACACTAGGACTATCACGGTCCTATGTAAATAATCTGGAAGTCCCCTCATTGATCTTGGTCTTGAGTTATCATGGTTCATTGGAAAAAATATTGATGTCCCCTCAGTTATCCTAGTCTTATGCTCTCATGGTCCATTTTAAAAAACATTTAATATCAATGAAGCTCATGTAATCTAAAACTAATTTATGACTATACATTCATAATACATATCACATAGATTTTATATGAAAATTTTAACTCCTTAGTCAAAAATGAAATGGAAACCACGATATGCCTCATAGGTAACATATTCCAAATGGTAATAAACAATCAATTAAGGAAAACAGACCCAGGGGGTGTCCCTTAGACATGGTATCTAATTTTACACATACGCAAAAACCCTTTATCAATCAACCAAAACATTACATAAATTATCAATGTTTAATTCCAACCCATGCAATACCCAAAACGTGGGTATGTTAACCATTAAGAATATATAATCAAAAGACAAACAAATAATGGAAAAAACCATCTACCTCAATGTCGTACAATCGATATACTGGAATTTCAGCACTTGATTCCACCAAGAACATCATAGAAATATAAATGGTGAAAAATAAAACCATGAATTACTCACAAGATTGGATACATTAGAAAAAATTCTCAATAGGGTGGGTGAACTAAACATGGGATTCTAACGCACCCAGCAGTGTCTCTATCAGAGCATAGTTGTAGAATTGGGGGTTCAGAATTCATTTATTCTTCCAAAGTGATCATGTACGAAACATGTCCAGAATAAGGTGTTTTTGGATATGATATGTGACTACCATATTATATTTGAAATAAAATAAAAGCTACACTTCATGTACTATAAATCTTTATGTCTTGTAGTAGCCATTACCGGCCCTCGACATAAGCGGGTCAGCCAGCTCACCCCCCGACCATGTACTTAGCTATTACACAGTCAGTGTAGGGCAGTGCATGGCTACTGGGTATACAATGTGTACATAAAAGTACATGAATTGTACACATAAAATTTTATTTTATACTATTCCCTAAAAATAACCTGAAAACAAGATACATACATGATAAAATATCTAGATTCATACCAACTACCCCCTTAAATTAATTCAACTTTGAATTTACCTTATATGGTTTGTGTAGAAGAATATGTTAACATCTATGGCCACTATGATCACACATCAGCCTCCCTCTCCCAGGTCTTGTCCTATACTTTCCCATACTTCCATAGCACCCATACTAGAGGAACTGACCAGCCACAATGAGACATCATATTGTGATCCACAATCCAAATGTGGTGCTATTTGAAGGATTCATCCACCTCCAATACAACCTTGTATGGTTGAAAATATGAGATTAGTCTAAAAATTAACATCGTAGTAGAGAAACCGGAAAGATATCTTGCATAGCCCAGTACCTCTGAGGTAACTACAGTCGATTGGCAACTGACCCAACTCTATCCAAAATCTCAAATTTCCTTACATATCTTAGTGAAAGCTTACCATATCTCTTAAACCTCATGTATCACAATCATAGTTTGACACGTAGTAAAACATGATATCTGAACTTTCACTCCATAGGTAATCTCCATTGATCAGTATAATATTTATGGAGATAATTCATAGTAACCAGCCTCTTCTAAATCAAATCCACCTGCTAAGTGGTCTATTGGGAATGATGAGGTCCTAGCACAGATGCCACTCCGTCCTCTATCCCACATAGGGGTGATCGGTATGGCCTCTCGTTCAAAGCGACATAAGGTTCCATCTAAATCATTTCTGAAAAATTGTTATTGTAGGAAAACACCACTAGGGGTATGTGTCATTCCTAATAGGACCTCAAATCCCAGATGCACTCTTGATATATTCCCTCCACTACTTGAATCATGCATTCGGACTTACCATATTTCTGTGGATGGTATGATGTACTAAGAAGTACACGTGTACCTAAATCTCTATGCCATCCCTTCCAGACAAGATAAGTAAACCGGGATACTATGTTAGAAAAAATATAGTTTTTAACCCAATGAAAATTTAAAATCTCATATATGTACAACCTTCCATGCTCATCAACACTAAAGGACTCCATGATTGGAAAAAAATTGTACATCCTTCCTGATCCAGTTGATAAAAACCCACACCACATCATTACAACACTGTGATATTGATAAACCCATAACGAAATCCATCGTGACATCATTATGCATACACTGGGGACTAAGTAACAGATGTAATAGCCCAACCAGTCGATGATGATCTACCATCACCTCTTGACAGATGGAACATCTCATAACAAAACCAGCTCCATTGCATTTCATGCTTAGAAACCAATACTGACAATATAGATCCTGATAAATATTGGAGACACAAGGATGAACTTCCCATACCGAGGAATAAAAATCATACATCGTCTCCTCACATGTGTCTACTGACACCCATATGTTACCATGAAAATGAAAAACCTCATTGTCAACTATGGTCTATATAAGAGTATCTTCCTTTCCTAACACAATATCTCATTAGACTAGGCCTTCTGAATCTGATAGATTCCTCATTCTCAGTCGATCTAAAAGAGTAGAGGTAACAACTATAGTAGAATGAAAAACCTACCCCTATTTTTTTCACCACCAAATTATACTCAGAGAACTAACCCATAAGAATCCACTCTATGTTGTCCTGTTGAACTTCCTGAATCAGATTCCTCTTTCTCAAAGCATCAGCCACTACATTGACATTCATAGGCGTGTATAGAAGCTCAATGATAGAAGACTGATGGTATTCGAAACCCCTTCATTGTGTCAAATTCAGATCACACTAAATAAAGATATACATGAAGATTTTGTGGTCAATATATACCAAAAAATTCTCTCCAAAAAGATAATGTCTCCAAACGTGCAAGGCCTAATAAACCAAAGATAACTCGAGATTGTGGGTACAGTAATTCCTCTCATGCATCCTCAACTACCAAGACCAATATACAACAACTACATCCCCTATAGAAGAAATCCTCTTAGATTGATACCTAATGATTTGCAGTAAATTGGGTAACTCTTTCCCATATCTGAAAAAATAGGATTGGTGATAAATTCAATATCACTTTCAGCTCCTAAATGTATGAATCATTGAAGTCAATCGCCATATACATCTCACTCTTCTTATTCATTATTTTCAGTGGTGCTATTATGCATAAAAAGTCCTGAAGAAGTGTCCATAGTAAACATCCATCCCCAAAAAACGTCGTACCTCAATGATTGTTTTTGGCTTCTCCCAGAAAACAACCTTTATCTCATTCAGAGGGACTTCTATTAGTCTTATCTCTAAGATGATATTTCACAAGAACTAAATCTATTTCATCCAAAAGTGAACAATAAGAGCATAACATATAAATTATGATTACTTACATTATACTCTATATGATCCCAAGATGGATTTCATGGTCATTTCTTGTGTGGGAGTACACCAACATATCATCCATGAAGACTACCACAAAGTAATATGTGTTACGATGTAACACTCGGTTCGTTATTGCCACGAAAACTACCAAAATATTTGTGAGACTGGACGACATAACCATATACTTGTATAAACCATACATGATCTGAAGGGATTTTAGATGTATATCTGATCGGATAACCTGAAACAGATGATAATCGTATATGAAGTTAATCTACAAGAATACCCATGCTCCTCAAAGCTGATCAAAGAGTTCATCAATCCTCAGTTAGTTATATCTATTCTTGAACATAAAATTGTTCAGCATTCTATTATCCACAAAATGTATAAGGTTACCATCCATTTTTCTCACAAAAAGGATAAGAGATGCCCAAGGAGAAGTATTTGGTCTAATGAAACTCTTTGCTAGAAGGTCCACTAACATCTTCTTGGGCTCTGGTAATTCTGGTGTATCCATCTTATAACGAGGAATATGCATGGGTATCTCTGTTGTCATAAGCTCAATAAGGAAATCCACCTCTCACTCTAGATTTAAACCTGAAATGCCATCTTGAATGAAATATCTAAAATGATCCACCACCAAAGAAATGTCTATATTTGATGTCCCCTGGCCATCCAGATATAAACCAGAAACATGGAATTTGATTCCTCCCAACCCATGATGCTCAGGTCCCACTCTGATCTCCTTGACATCCCATTATCCCTTAAGTTGAAAAGATCTTCCCTTTGGTGATGTGAAACTCACCCTGTGTAGATAATTTCAACAAAGTCTTAATAGGATACCAACCAATACATTCCGAGAATGAAATCGAAGCCTATCATCTCTAATATATATAGAGGTCCCATAATGAAGTGACACCCACAAACCTCAATAGGGAACTCAATGCACTGATATATACTAGTTGACCTAATCCCCAACAGAGTTTGAATCATCATAAAATCATCATATGTAAAGATATATAGCTCAAGTATCTTCACAATAGAAATAGATATAAAACTATAGGACGAGCCTATCTCAAAATGGGTCGAAGCTAAAACTGAGGTAACTATAATCGTACGTATATCCATATAGGGTTTGGGGTCCTGCACTTGTTGGGTATGATACGTCGAAAAATTATGACTTGTACCGAGGTCTTGTGACCTTATCAAGATACCCTGAGATGATCCACTCTGATGTCTCTAAATAATCTGTCATCTGGATAACACACAGATGACCACCGCCTCTGCCTGAACCATCTAAAGAAAAGTAATCCCTTTCTGATGGAAACTGTTTTCCCTTCACCTACACATGTATTCATAACAGATCTCCTTTCACAAGATATTGGTGAGAACATCCCACAAAAACACTTAGCATGTGCCATCTTGTCTCAAGATCTGCACTCAACTAGGTCTTTCGGGCACGACAGTCTCGTGTTCCCAAATTCTTTCACTGGTAGCACATCACCTAGCTACCTGAAAGTACACCCCTTCTACTAGATTCCCCTTGAAAAGGATCTGTGTGTCTCATCCTACTTAATATGGAAGGACTACGAGCAGTTGATTCTGAACCTCCCTTGCTCGCAACTCCAAAATCCCTCATATTGTACTCAGTAATCTGTGACTGGTTTACTATAGTTGTCACTGATGTTAACCAGAAAAAAATCACATGTGATCACATTTTATACGAGAGACCATCTTTATATTTACGTTCGCCTGATAAATCATCTCCACACATAACATGTGTGATTAACCTAATCTATGTAATTAAAGAATATTAATCCATCAATAAAAGAGATCACTGCTCTAAATGATTGAACAATCATGCTTGGTCATCCCTCAATGTGTTAGTGCAGAAGAAATCATAGAATGTCATATGAATATATTCCAAATCGATATCCTAATGATGCCCTACCTATGAAACAACATCCAACCATCTATTGAATGAATTTTGTAGATTGTAAGTCAAGAGATTCACCCTCCTCTCATGAGGTGCCTCTAGATGCCCAAAGATAAAAAGAATGTCCTCAAACCACGACTCTACAACATGTGATCCTCCATCCCATAAAAGTAGGGATTATTAGTCTACTGGAACTCAAATTCATACACTTCCATTTCTGGGGTTGGATGTGGTGCTCCTTGAAAGGTCTATAAATACATCATAAAACTTTCACGGAACTATGCATCCCCACCTGCTTCTGGTATAACAGCTACATCTAAGATGGTCAAGATGGAAGGATCTCATGATAGTACTTACACAACATATTTTTGTGTCTAATCATCACCATTAACTTGGTGTCCAACCAGAGGACAGATTGGTGGCATGATTCTACAAGATCAAGCACACACTGCAATATTAGATTAACAAAAAATGAATCATAGAAGAGTATGAACGGATGTTTTGATAGAAATCATTCATGTTTTTCAATAAATCATTTTCCTCCTGACACATGACATGTACTGTAATATTCCATCCATCCCAAGTACTAAAACATTGATAGAACTCCATATTTATAATGGTGTAACACTACATGATGTTCAAACTCTATATACAACATGTCCAAAATAATTCAATCCTCTTGTGTCATTAGTCAAACTACCAGATACAATCTCAATTACAACACAATCTGTGCTGCTAATACACATCATGTTCTACCAAATGATTAGAAAATACATGTCTCTAATCATATTGTCATTCACACAGTCAAAAACTACATTTCGTGTACATACTGTTCCTTGAGTGTTCATAAGAAATGTCATTTCATCCAAAATAGATGAACACATGGAATGTAATCATAACATCAAACATTGTTTTTTTAGTTTTTCCAGACAGTAATCCTCTAAAACTTATCTAGAACCAAAAAATCATAAAATTTTTTCAAGGAAATCCATGTTCTAATCAGTGAGAGCCCACACTCCCCACGAATAAAGGTTTGGGATCCTTATTCTTCTCATAACGTAAAATAATTCAATTAAAGATCAAACTTGATCCACCAATTTCTGATCCAAGAGGCCCCATAACACCTCGGGGACCAAATATTGGCATTTATCCAAATGAAACATTACATATACCAACGCCCTATCAAAATTTCCATAATTGCTATCTTGGAATCTATCAAAACAACATACATATCTTCCACTACATCTATCACAACAACCTGTAGAAAGTAATGAACCTTACATGGAATGATAAGAATGCATGACATGGGATCTCAAACATGTTCCTATATGATGCATCAGATATAATACCCTCATCTCAACATGTTTTAGGATAATATAACCAAAATGATATCAATAATAACAGCACAAAACATGTGTTTCATCCATTGGTGAAATCAAATCAACTGTAATAGTTGAAAATCCCAAATTTATAATTCAATTCAAGGTGATTTTGCTTTATCCTTATACATGAGGTAGCTACTCCCAAGAAGAGCTAATTAAAAAACACTATTTTCTTCCAATCCCTTTATTCTATCACCAAAAGTTAGACATATCAAGAAATAAACCCTGCATATGATAGCACATTGTAATGTCAAGGATCTGGGGGCCACCCAAAAGAACCCCAAACCTGATTCGTCACAAGACCTCAACCACATTTCTATAAATTTCATAGGTTTCCGACTAGAAGCGCGGTCCATGGTGTGAGGTTGGTGAAACTATTCCCACGTTGACAGAGTATACAGAATATGAAAAAAATTAAAGTGTTGAAGAAGCAATAATACCAAACATGAATAAATGTTGAAGATTGAAATTAAAGACAATAGAATTTGTGTCATATATATAAATTATTCCTTTAATATGTGTCTTTGAAAGAAGAAAAAATATGTTACAGCACTGTAAAAACAATATAATTATATAAAAAGATATAACTAGTTAATTCCAATAGCATTGCATGCCTCAGCTTGGTCCCATGCTCTCCAGCTCCAACGTCAATCAAGTAGTTGATGAAGAAGGGCGCATTCCATTATCAATACATGAAATCATATAATATTTTTGGGTCCAAAATCATAACCCATAGAGGGATTAAGATGAATCAATGAAATAAACCATCAAAAGAAATATTCCTAACTATCAATTAATATATATATATATATATTATGAAATATAAAACTTAATGACACTAAAAACTAGGAAGTACTCAAAGTTAACCATTCCTACAGTTTTCAATTTCATTCATTTAACATTTATTATTCATCTGATGAATCTTGTGGCCCTGGGATTTACCCTATGCTTTGTATCCCCTATGAAAAAAATGTCATAGACATCTCAAGAGTCTATATATGGAATCATGTAAGATCTAATCCAATCTTGGGATTTGGCTTAGCGGACGCATCACAATCATTTAGTTTTTCATAGATGACCCTATGGGAAAATTCTCATAATCAAACCCCTTTTTTCCAACATAGCATCAGCATATTAAATAAAACACATTCTGAGAAGGCTCTCAGGGTATAAATCATTTACTAAAACATAGCATTAATTCAATAAATAACAACCCTCTGGGAAATATCTTATGGTCTATCCCCTTTTATACAGTATTACAACAATAAATTAATTCAAATTTGAATGACCACCTAGGAAATCTAACGTAATTTAGACCCATATGGTCAAATATCTACACCAAGGCTCTCTCGGTCCGGTTTAAATAATCTTGATGTCCCCTCACTCTTCCCGGTCCAAGGATCTCACAGTTCATTGGAAAGAAATCTAGATGTCCCCTCGGTCTTCCTAGTCCAAGGGCCTCACGATCAATTGGAAATAATAAGAATTCTCATATTATATCAAAGAAGATCATGTAATAAAAAACTAAAACTTTAATAATCATTCATTGTTCATATCACATGAATTTTATTTAATCTTTTAATCTCCATCCTTTTGAAACAAGACATGGAAAATAAGGTACACCTCATAGGAATCCTACACAAAACTGCCATAAACAATTAATCAAGTGAATCAAAACCATGGGTTGTCCCATAGACATGGTATATAACCATACGCATAAGAAAAACATTTATCAATAAATTTAACCATAACAGTTACTGATAGGTTTTAATTACGACCCAATCAATAGACAAAACATTGGTATTTGGCACTTTTAGCAAATATAATCCAATGATAAACACTGAATGACACAAACCACCTACCTCGATTTTTTATGATCAATATACCAGAACGTCGGCCCATGAATTAGCCTAGAATGGCATAGATATACTAGAAGTTGAAAAAATAACATCATTGAACTACTTAAAAGGGAAGATTAATTTTGAAGAAACGATCCTGAGGGATTTAGAACTCACCAGTGGCAGTCCAACACACCCAATGGTGTCTCGATCAGAGCTCAGAAGGAGAATCAGGGTTTCAGACATCATCTGTCATTCTAGATCTCTCTTGTATGAAATATTGCTAGAAAAATGTGTTTTTGGATATGATACATGATCCCCTTCTGATATATCAAATAAAAAATCATCATGGTGTGTTCTTTAAAACTACATCTTGTGAGGTATCCTTAACTAGATCTAGACATATTCGGGTATTTCTACTCACTACAAGACCAAGTACGTTTATGTTACATGGTTAGTGCGTACTTGTGTGCCACTACGTGGTACACAATGTGTATATCAAAATACATGACATGTACTCAGAAAATCCTATTTTTGTCCTTTTCTACAAAAACACTAAAAACATTATCCATACCTGAATAGATGATCCAGGTTCATAGGAAATTATTGGTTGAAGTGAATGCTGATATGTTATTGTTCTTCAGAATTCAATGATGGAAAATGGGACAATTAACAAAGGGATATTTTTTTCAAACCACATGTATATAATACATGATGATATGTAACTGAAATAGTAGTCTCTATCTTCTTAATCCATGTAGCAATGATTTTTGTTAGCATATACATTTTCCCTACCGTGAGAAGATATTATATATCATTGTATGGATTTAAAATTCTCTACCAACTCTTATATAAGATTTTGTCCAAGTGGTATTCATTATCACACATTATCCAATCATGTTTTATGTTTAAATCACTTCCAAATATAGCATAATATGGGTCTATTAGAATTCTTTAGTGGAATATATTACATTTTGTGAAATCATATAATGATAGATATAGATCTCATACACATTTTAATACCATTGATATGGCTATCAACATGCCCTTATAAATTTAAATAGGACATTTAGATTGGTCATCAATTTGGGGGTTATACCTCATGCTAAAATTCAATTCTGTGTCCAAATAATACTGAATAATTTTCCATAAATTAGAATTGATCTAGGGATAATGATTATTTATAATTTAATGTGACAGTCCATGTTTCCCCAATAGTTCATTTTAATATATCATGGAATGTTTTCAAGAGATAAATCTTCCAAATAGCAATGAATTGTGCAGTCTGGCTGACTCAATCCACCAGTAACCATATTTCAATTTATCTATTAGATTTCTTTAGGAGGCCAGTGTCCAACTCCATGGGGATGTTCAACCATTTCCATATGGGAATAGAAAATGGATCATCCACCATTGGAATTTTCTAACATTACTTGAACATTGCAACATAGAATGAACCTTGAGATATATTCCTCAATATCGTTCTTCATGTTGTCACACTAACAGTACTCTCAATAATCATGGTGCACTATAATATACTAGGCTGGGTAGAGAATGATGAGATTTGTGTGTCGTCAAATAGATCCATCTTTAACTTGGTTGATAAGGGATTATAAATCATAGTTCCAATATAAATCACACTTTTATCACCAATTTGGAATTCGTGATGCAGGCATTCCATAACATCTTTCATCTTCTTTTGATGATACTAACCAACTATTTGTGCCCCCATGATCTTATATTTCATATATAGTTGGGAAATAATTTTGGAATGTTGGGATGTACCTCTAAATGCGATGATTTTCAAATCTATCCTTCGGATTTCTCTAAACATACTGTATTTTTTAATTTAAATCTTTGATATATTATTTGGTTCTTTTCTCCAAAGAGAACCTGATTCCTTTTTCATCCTTCATGTATTGTTGTTAATATGGAAATATTTACCCATTATTATCTCTAACAATAATCGTTGATAGATATGTATCTCATTTTATGTTAAAATATACAATATATACATTTTATCCATATTAATTCCACTCTTCAAAAAATATTGGATGTATTGTGAAATATTATACTCAAACACCATATTTTCTAACTCTAGATCATGAATTTGGTAGTTTTTTACAAGGTTCCTCATCATTTATAAGGCATAATATATCACATTATCATTAATCGTGAGTTAAAATACCAATACTTTCTTTGAAGCATCATTGTATATCACAAAACATTCTCTTCTTGTTGGTAGTGTATATATAGTAATAGTGAATATCCAATAATTGTTATCATTAAATATTTCCCCATGTAATTTTTCTCAATTTACATTACCACTTTATATGTTAACATTGTTAGAGAGGTAAAAAATAAATATAAATTACTAAAAAAATATCAGGAGTACCTTTCTAATTCTAGAAAACTATGAATTTTGGTGAAGCTAGTTGTTTTGTGTCATTACTCAATTTCTTTTTTAATTGAAGGGTCTAAAAACATTCTCTCATTCGTAATCATGTTACCTAACAATGTGATTGGATAAATCCAAAAGTCCCACTTTTTTAATTTATTATGCATTTTCTCCTATCTAAATATCTCCGTAACAATCTCTAGATTCTCCTCATATTCCACTATTATCTTGGGGTAATTTTAATATTATCTATAAACACTTCCAAATTTTATATAGGTAGTCTCTAAAACACATATCATAAATTAAATAATGGTTCCATGGGAATTAAAATGTCTTAATGGACTCACTAAGAACATATGATTTCTAAAACATGTATGGAAAACAGCTATTAGAACATTATCCTTCTTCACCATTGGCTAATAATATCTAGAATGAATATCCACATTTACAATGTACAATTATCCTCAAGTTAATCAAAAAAGTCTCATATCAATGGATGGGGATAGTTTTTCATTTTGGGGATATTTTTAATAACACTACAATAAAAACAAAATTGTACTAATCTATCCTTCTTCTTAAAAAAGTTCATTGATGCTCCCAAAGGTGATATAATAGTATGTATAATACTTTAGATAAAATTCTCTTATAGTAGATTCTTTAGATCTTATATTTAGATCATGGAAAACCTGTAGGGATATTAATATTCTGACCATAGATTTTAACAATTTTGTATTGCATCTTTTTAGATTAATATTCAATAAATTATATAAACACTAGCATTATGACTATAATATTTTAGTTTCATATAGACTAGGTACATAGTCTTCTAATTTGGGGAAAGATATTAAACAACACCATTAAAGACAATCTATAATATTAATCTTAAAAAACATACCCAAGATAAAAAACAGTCATCATAACATAGGGGAAGGAAACATTAGAATGGACGAGCATAGATTCTCGGAATGGTAAAGAGTGTGAGATATCAATGATCACATAAGAATGAAATGAGATTTAGGGTATAATAACATTTCAATAAAATATAAAAAACTTACCCAATTTATCCAACATTAATTTTTTTTCATGTCATAAATACAAGTAGATCATTAGATATAAACCATAAGAAATAAAATAACATTGGCCATGAGAGAATAAAATTGTAATACGAAAAAAAAATTGTGTCAAACACATAAGAATGGAAAATTATTTCCAATATAGTCACTGCTTAATTTCTAGGATATCATTATATAGTTTACTAACTCCCAAAACCTACATAGCATCCAAGGATCACTCACAAGACCACCGTAGGCGAAAAAGTACCTTATATAACTAGGTTCATTCCAATTTCTTGTCTTGGATATCTCATGATATATATATCATTACTGAATTCAGTAATGGGATATATAGGTCCCACCTCTCCCATAATGAAAATCATATGTATGTGTGCCAAAGGATAAAAAACATTTTTCATATCATAAGCCATGAAATGAAATAGATATCATAAACATTTAATAATATCATAACATATGAAAAAGATACAGGTTCAATAATCATTTCATAGTTTCATCTTCAAATAAAAAATTAAAAAAGTGGGGTTCATAATATTTTTTTATATTTTAACCCATCGAAAATAAATGGGTTATATAAACGTCTTTTCATCATAAACAAAAACTATTTAGAAAAATAATAAGAATGATACGCATGAACATATCCACGTTAAATTATAAGTTACATTAGACGATGAAATCATATATGGATTTTATTTTTGAAAAATCATGGGGAACATTTCCTGATGAAAATAAATTTTCATTGAAAATAATTTTTTAAATCTAAAAATTAAAAAATTAATTTGGAAACCATTTTCCTTGAAAATATTCTTTGAAAAAAATAAATTAATAATTATAAATAATTCATAACATTTTCCAGTTAAATATCCATTCAACATTGTTTTTTAAAAACTGATATCAATTTTAAAATAATTTTCTTTTAAAAAAACAATATAAACATATAAAAACCTGTAAAAACTATTTGAAACATTTATTAAATAATATATACATTAAAAATAAAGAAAAGTTTTATCATCTAATTTTTTTTATAATATTTAAAAAAATAATGAATAATTAAAAAATATTATTCAAAAAAATATTCTTCATTATCGTGAGGAATCTTGTTCATACCATTAACGTTATCACATTGTTTAATTAAAAATTTTATAAGAAAAATAAAAAAAAATTATTTGAAAATTAAATATTGATTCATTTAAAAAAAATTAAAAAGAAACAACAAGGTTAAAAATTTCATTAATAAATAAAATTATAATTTTTAAAAGTTCTTTGAAAACATTTTTGAAGAATATATTTTTCAATGAAATGTGTTTTTAAATGATGATTAATGTAGATATGGCTTTATTAAAATATTTTTTTAAAGCTCTTTAGTATATTAAGAATGGAAAATAAAATAATAACGTGATTTTTCAAGAAATAACAAGAATATAAAAAACTGTTTATTTAGATATTGATCATAACATTTCACTATTGAAATAATATTATTATTTAACTCATAATATCAATATATTAAAGAATTTCATGATATTAAATTTCACAGGGTATGTATATACAACAGATAAAATAAGATATGTGTGTAACATAACAAATGTCCCAAATTAAGAAAATTGAGAAAGAAATCCATTACATCATTGGGATTCTTTAAACTGTAAGCACCAAGAAAGATATATCCAAATATGGAATGAATATTTCCAATAATTATCCATATAAAAATCATAAAATAAATTCATCTTCTGTATATAAACCATAAGATTGATATAACTGTTGAATATAACATATGTTTCATATAATGATAAAATGGGATTTAAAAATACCTTACCATATGTTCTAAATTCATTATTATATGTTAGAAAATAATTTATAATAAATATTTTTTTATCATAATTTTATTTCAAAACCATTATCTTATGTTCCATACGATATATGATTTTATTCTGTACTTTTATTACCATTTAATAAACAATTTCATGTTAATATTTTTTTTTGGAAATTGCTGATTTTTTTTTCATGTATGTATGGATTTTTTATTTCTTGGACCATTTAATATTATCATGGTTCCATATTATATATAATATTATCCCAAATACAACTATAATATATTTTTATTATATATGTTTTTGTTGTAGTATATTAATATAAGATACAGAAAACGAAATACATCATTCATAGTGATAATTGGTCGTATGTATGCATAAATCTTGATTAAATTTGCACAATGGATGAAAAAAGGATTGAAAATAATATTTACCATTATTAAATAATGATTATTCATATATATAACTTAATTTTTTTAAACCCCTCTTTTTTACATTCCATGTAATGAGTGATGAATCATATCACTTCACGAGGCATTTGTTTTCCATACACCTGAGTGACTTTATCAAATTACCACAAAGTGAAATGTAAGAAATAATATGTGATATAATAATTAATTAAGTATATCTATATTATGAATATAATTTATTAAAATGTAATAAATCATTGTATTGATCCGTGGATGTTGGAAATGGAAAAAAACAATGACATCTGTTTGCAAAGTGTTTGTCCATTGTACAGACAAATGATGATTCTGAAAGCAATTTGATGGGAGTGGAGATGGTTATAGTAAAATAACTCAATATAAAAACATAAAAATATATGTAATACAATTATGATATTATATCATCATGTTTTAATAATAATTAAATGGGTAGGATAATGAATTAAAATCATAATGCTCATTGATGAATGTTACATGTTCTTCAGGTAACATCTTTATATTTGTACCAATATATTAACTCGGTTGGATTTATTGAGAAAATAATTATTCCATGATTATAGGAAGTGAAAAGATATTTTATTTTTTTGGGAAATTTCTAAAATAATGTGTCATTCTGTTTTATGTTGAGGTGAGATGGGATGACCTTCTAAAAGTAAGGTGAGTGAGAGAATTGTAATTTTTGAATAAATAAATATGAGGATACATTTTTGATATTAAGTATGGATAGAAAATAATATTATCTATAATAGAATAAATAAAATAAATATATATCCATGAAATATCTTTTCTAAATTTTTTGGGTCATTTTCAACCCATGTCTTTTTATTATAACCATTTGTAAGCACATATTTACGAGAATGGCGATAAATAATTTTAACTATTTTTACTAATAATTAAGGTCAAAACTAATTTTTATCTAATTATTTAATATGAATTATCTTTATTCAAAATATTTAATCAATATTTCCAAATTCCATATATATATGTGAAAAAACATAGTCTAAAATTAAACCCATAAGTTTGCTGAGAAGAAGTAATTTCAAATATACAAATGTTCAAAATATTAAAAAGGTTTAAAATAAAAATATTAAATTATAATGATTCCAATGAGGAAAATTGGATTAATTACTATAAAATTTAATTAATTTAACATTTATCCGAATTTGAATGAAAAAAATAAATTTATAAATTCATTAAACAAAAATGAGGTTTTCTATAAAAACCAATATGTTTCAATATTCCTCCAAAATTATATTTATTCAGAAGTATCCAAAAATAATATCCCCTATGATAGTTAAGATATGTAGAAATAAAAAATGAATTTTATTTTACCAAAAAAAGAATCTAAAATTAGAAAAAAATAGTTTAACAATAACTGTTCACGTGGAGAAAAAGGCTTAATTTTAGAAAGAATATAGTTTAATGAGTAAAAATTAAAATAATAATATTTATTTTTATAAAAAAATATAATTTTTAATAAAATTGTTTGATATAAAATATATAAATTTCATTAAAAAATATTCCAAAAGTTATTTATTAATTTATTAATGTTAATAGTGATTGTGTTCATAATGAAATTTTTACAAAAAATAGATCATTTATATTCAAATAGTTTTTTTTATTTATAAATAATTGTACAAAAAAGAATTAATTTTATATACATGTGTGAACCATATATTTTCTTGGTTTATTTAATCATATTCATAATCGACATTCTAATAGATATTTGAAAACCATTATTTTAAATAATAATATTTTTATAGTTTTCAACATTTAGATTAATCTTAATGTTTTATATATGGAAAGATAATATCAATGTTCCATGTAACTCAATATAAAATCGTAGTTTCATGTAATCCAATATATCAAAAGATGAATTTATTTGAAAAATATATATATTTCAATAAAAATTGGAAATATATTTTCTCCGCCTAAAAATGATGTTCTTCCTCAAAATTCATCACATTGAAACCAATAACCGAGGATACATCATCCTTATTAAATCATCATGTTCCCATGTAACTTCATCAAGCTTGTGGTTTCATCACAAAACAAGGCCATGATATGTTTTACCATTTGACAACAGTTCTTATACTCGATGTATAATCTCTTCCAACTAATCCACTGATGAATTATATTTCTCTAGAAGTACGAACTCTATGTTTAGCAAAGGTTATGAATCATGTAAGTACTTCTCATGAAATATACATCAATTAAATCTAGATGCTGAGAGGGTTTGTTGGAACCACTAATAAATATGATACCATCCAGACACGACAATGAATTTCAAAGGCCCTGATATCCCTAGGCATTATCGTTCCTTCATGTCGTAAAAAAAATTTCAACCACTGATCATGATTTGATCAATCTCAACATGACATATTATTTCATGAAATAAAAATAATATTTATTAATCTTTAAGAAGTAACATATCACAATATCTATAATATAATTTTTTAATACTATATTTATATATAGTAACTACAAAATTGTTATCAAGGGTTATCACATATTGAAAATTCACCATATAGTGATGAAATATGATAATACCAAAAACATCATCTAACTATTATAATTAACAATTTTAGAAATGGGTAACCATTTATCCCTTCCAATAATCATAATTTATAATTAATCCCAAATTTAAATTAATCCCCCAAATATCATAATGTAGATCATCATTATCACATGAGAAACATGTGAATACCTTTATCATGTATTCTCATGAAACAATGTGATAACCTGAATTATCTTAAAGGAATATTTAACACCTACATGCTTCTTTATTCCATACAAAGAAACACTAATTATTGGATATATATTCCTTAAATAAAAAAATGATGTAAATTCCATCAATGATAGAAGAAATAACATTTTCAAAAAATATTTAATTAGGTCCAAGGTATGAAATTATATCCAATTTAATTTACATATATCAATATTCTATTTATCCGAACTAAACTCCATTTTTAAAAATTATGCACTTATTAAGAGTTATAATTCCTTAAAAATTTATTTCCCAAATAATATCACCTTGTTATTAAATCAATATTCTAGTTCATCTATACAATTCATTATAATATTTAAAATAATTAGTGAAATACATCAAAAATAGACATATATATTACGATATATATAAAATATTTCTATAAATTTAATACATAAACACTTCAATTATTTTACCTCATCCTTTATCCATTAACTAGTATTCGACTTCTTATTCTTTAATGCATCCTTCCCTTCTTATATCATTCTCTTTTTTAGTGATAATAATTCTCGGTTAATGTGAACGTTGTTAATCATGTTCCATGGTAATTTTATTATATATGATCACACTATCTATCACTCAAGTCATCATCCCATATAGATTATCATCATAAATATTGTTTATACATTCAATGTTACTTATGTTCAATATGGTTCCCAACATTTACTAAAAACAATAATCATAGTGTGAGAAATAATAATCATAGTAGGATACTATATAACAATGAAAAAACACTTAATATCTGTTAAAATAATACAATTTTTTAATATATGGATCATTATGTATATCTTTTGTTTTTTGATAATCATCAACTATTTATGTCCTTTATGATTGTTTATATAGAGTTTGTGAATTTTTAAAAATATCCCATAGAAATTTTATTCATTGTATATATCAAGGGATCTTATCATTCACTAGGTGATGATGGAGTACAACTCAATGCTTCCATATCGAAGTTTTTAATATGAGGTACCCCTATTCCAGAGTTACATCCGCATGTAGTAGCTATACGATGATTTAATTTCATGGAAACTAGTCCCTATATCAATTACCAAAATTCCAAGATATTTTTTTTATATATTGAATCATCATCAATTTTATCCTTAGATATGCCCTTATAATTTTTAATAATGTTTTCAAATTTTAGTTTGTAATTGTTAACATAACCATTTCTATAATACCAACCATATTGAAAATTAAATTTCATTCATGGATATTACATAATTTTATATAAATACTCAATATATATAGATACACATGCCTAAAGAACTAAATAGTTTTCTCTCTATTGATACTATTTATCCAATCATTTAATTACGTGAAATATCTTCAACATATAGAAAAATAATCCTCCCAATTTGTATTCCCCACTAATATACCTTACTTATAACTTTTCGTCATAACTAGCTGAAAAAAACCATAAGAAAGGATGAGGTTAGATGCTCATTAAGGGAATGAAAATTAGATATCAATGATTAAAATGGAATTACATTCCCATAAGTGTATGATTACATGATCATAACATATGAAAAATATATGTTGTATAGCAGAGCTCAAAATCATGATTTAGGGAATAAATATTGGCTGGTCAAAATAAATAAATAATAAGGAAATATAAAGTCATGATCAATGAGAGAATAACATTTGCATAAGAAAAAAATTGTTTCATATTTATAAGAATAGGAAATAATTTCCATGGTTGTAAAATATCATTGATAAAGCTATCATTGTGGAATGGGTTCATTCCCCAAACTGTCATAGTTATTTTGGTTCACTACCAAGACTATATTCGTAGAAAAGGTCCTTAAATAAACTGGGATCAATCCTTGTTCTTGTCTAGTCTTAATCATGATATATTAATCATTTCCTAGTGAATCAGAGGAATATATATGTATCTACCATGACATATTTTGAATTATAAATATATGTTCCATAATATCAAAAAATATTAATCATATCATAAACTATGAATTTATATGAATTTAATAACAATTTTCTCGTATAATGAACGTCAGATAATAGAATGTTTTAATAATAATTTAATCAATTTATAATAGAATAACCCATGAAATGAAGAAGGTTTTATATGAATTTTATCATGGAATATCCTATGGAAGTGAAATGGGTTTCTTAAATATAAATCCATCATAATCATAAACCATTTTGAGAAAGAATAAAAATGGTACCCTTAGATAAAATACACAATAAATCATAAGTAACATCAAATGATGTCTTAATATATGGAAATTTATTTTTAAATATAGTTTGGATCATTTTATGGGAAAAGTATATTCTATACTAAAATAAATTTCTAATTCAATAATATTATAAAATATTTAGCAATATTAAAATTTATAAATAAATGTTAAAAATTATAAATGAAGAATTTGAAACATTTAAAACATTAAATGTTGAATATATTATTTTTAAATAATTTTTTTTAATTTTAATTACTTGTAAAATTCTTTTCATTGAAAATATGCATATAATCATATAATAGAATTTTAAAAAAATTGTAAAGACCTGGAAATTCCATGTAAATTTTATTTTAAATATATGGGAATTTTACGAGTCTGAGAAAATTGATGGCGCATGATTTCGAGGCCCAGTGTGCCCTGAATTAATTCATTAACTTTTTTTGGTGTACTCAGTAAACGTTCGAGTGGGTTTTTGTAACTTTTGAACCGATGCTCGAAATTAAAATCCGCTGGCACTATTGAACTTATAGCACCGGTATTCATATAAGGGGACCTTCACCTCAAACGTAGTAGGTTGAGGGTGAATGATATAATTTGGATTTTTTGTGGGAGAATGAAATTAAATAAAATGGTGTCATATTTTATTTTTGATGAACATCCCATGTAAATGTTTCACAGGTGGGGACCACCTGTGATTAAAATCATTATTTTTGAAATCAAAGCGTTGTGGTGGGGACCACCGAAATCCTTCATAACGGGGGAGGAAACATCTTAAATACTTCAATAAATTTTATATGTCAACATAAAATTAAATTTAATGTTACCAATTAATATTATGTGTCAACATAAAATTAAATGTTAAGTTATTAATTTTAGGTTGGCTGTTTATTTTTCTTTTCGGTGGAATTGGGAAAAGGAATTGGCAAAAGGGAATTGGGAGAGGGCTTGGTGAATTCTTATCTCCAACGAAGAACAAACTCCCTAATGAAGAACGGCCACACTGACGAGGAATTTCTTCAATGACAATGATCCTATGATTGAGGAAACACCGATGTCACCAACTTCAATCTATCCCCAACGACATTGTCTCCTTCCTTGCAGCCTCTATCGATAAATCGTCGAGGTATGGGTTTATTTCTATGTGATTATCACTTCCCATGTTATTCCCATCTATACTAAGAATTAAAATCTCCTCTCACAAACTAGTTGATCCGCATATGTTTTCTTTTGCGGGATTGGGAATAGTCATTGACAAAGGTTGTGGGGATTTTTTTAAAATATATAACATACACGTTCTTAGTGCCAATTTGTGAACTGCATGATACAACTCTAAAATGGAGGGTGCGGGCCAAACAAACATGGCATGATCCCTCCTCCATCCTTCTTTTGTGTGTTCTTCACAATGGTGATGGTGACCGGTATTGGCGTTTGGCACCAGTGTTATAGGAGAATAGTGTTCGTCACCACTGTCGGCCACGATGAAGACAACGACGCCGCCCCACCACCTCCGTTGTCCCTAGTTAGAGCCACCCCATTCCCTCACGCCTTTCATGGACCCACGGTTGCCGCAACCTCCGCTTCCCTTGGCCTTCACCACTTCGCGGCCTAAGCCGACCTTCGACACTCGTAGCCTTGTGCCCCCCTACGGCCCTCGTGGTCTCCGACGCCTCACGACACCCGTGGCCTCGCACCTCCCAGCAGATCCCATGGGAACCCGTGGCCTCTGTGGCCGCTCGGAAGCCCCGTGGGGCGATGTTCAGTGCGGAAGACCAGGTCGGGCCACCCAGCGGGCTAGACCACCTGGTACGGGCCGGGCTGCCCAGTGCGGCACACTAGGTCGGGTCTGGTCGAGTCGACCCAAATAGGGTTAGGCTGGGTCGACCCAAATCAGGTCAGCCCCAGGCCGATACGGGCATGGTCATTCTAACAGGGTCGCACTAGACCCAAACCCACTTTGACCCATTTACTCTCTTTTAGCCATAACTTTTGCACCGGGGCATCTGTTTGATGAACCTCAAGTGGCTTTAGAATCCTTGGAGTGAGACAGTCTCTTTGATTATACCCCACTAGAGATTTTGATAATGTAGGAGTATGGTTGGGTTAGATCAACCATGAATCTACTATGGCCCTCGAGACTAAAAGGCTAATAACTCATAGACTGGGAATCCGATCGATGCATAGTCTATTGCATTGAGACCCCTATGACATGGTAGTCCTTTGAGATTATTCTTCGCGATACTTCGTGAATGTTGGAGTATTGACCAGTGACTTGAGGAGAAGACCCTCCGGGAGGAAAGATAGCATAGTGCGGGAACCCTCTAGCTGTCTTTGATGTGAAGAATGAAGAGAGACAGAGTGATCCTGTGTGGGTGGGCATCGAGGGATCCTATGTGGGTCAGATCCGATCGATCATGTGTGGGTCAGAACCTAGAGATCTTATGTGGGTTAGCACTGAGTGATCCTCTATGGGTCACCACCGAGCAATCCTGTGTGTGTAAGCACCCATCGATCTTGTGTGGTTCTGCACCGAGCTATCCTGTGTGGGTCAGCACCAAGTGATCCTCTATGGGTCAGCACCGAGCAATCCTATGTGCGTCAGCGCCTAGAGATCTTGTGAGGGTCAGCTCCTAGAGATCCTATGTGGTTTAGCACCAAGCGATCCTGTTTAGGTCAGCACCGAGTGATCCTATGTGGGTCAGTACCAACAATCCTATGATAGTCTTTTTATTAACAAAGTAACATGATTCAATAGTTACATCTAATCATTTCTACTTCTGTACATAAGTTATACCTAGTGTGATCTGATTCTGTACCTTGTGGTACATTACTTCATGGTAATACCTATGTGGTATTCTTCTGTGTGGCGTACCTATGTATAACTTACCTTCGTAGTATTCAATCCATTTTTGTGCGGTTGAGCTTTGGTATTTTGGGTTGGACCCTGTGTTTCCTCTTTATTGAGATGGGTATACTTGATAACATAGTAATATGTATGGGAATATACCTATTTAGGGTTGATAGTTTACTTCATGCTTTTTGGTTTATCTTTTTTTGGATTTTTGTGAGACCATGAGGGTCCCGGGGTCCCTATTGAGTATCGTTATACTCACCACAACACGGGCTATGCCCAACTTCATTGTGTTTGGAGTAGAGGATGGACAGCACTGACTGAGGATGTGGGTACCAGGACATGAGGTAGCTCGGAGGTGGATGTTAGATTAGGAGAACCGGAGAGACGACCATTCGTGAGTTGTACCTACCCTTCAGTTAGGATCCATGGTGGAAGATCTAGGAGAGGTTTTCCACCTATCAGCTGTCTTGTACATTCTAGTGTTCCTTGTACATTCTAGTTGGGCTTGTAATTTGGCCCCTTTTTACTTACTGTACTCACTTTGTTTACTATTTAGTTTACTTGAGATCATATCTTGTTGTGTGCGTTGTTGTGTGTGCTACAGGTTGTAAAGGAAATTCCTTCCCAGTATTAGGGAATACACCTTCAGTGCTAGTCACCAATCCCTAGACTACAGAAGCCAGGTTTGGGGTAGTCATGGCACAGGCCCCGGGGGACGGGTCCTTACAAAATTGAAATAATTTATTGAGGAAAATATACATTAAACATAGAAAATAAAATTAAATAATAAAACATTATTAAAAACATTTTCATTGAAAATAATATTGTATAATAATAAATATTTCTTAAATGAAAATAATACTTTAGGAGGTGGGAAAATATGTTCATTCCATACACATTTAAACAGTGATTTCTTTCACATTTTCAGTAAAATCCCATTGGGAATTATTTTCTAAAAAAATTAATATTCCATTCGAATCATTTTAAAAAAACCAAAATTAGTAAAAATATATATATCATCATATAAATAAATTAATTTTTTAATTATGATGAAACGATTCCTAGAAATCATCTTTTTAGGGGAAAACAATATTTCAACAAAGGAGTGAACTAAAGAACTTTTTTAATAAAGAAAATTTATTATCTGTTGATAGAATATTGATAGAAAAATGAATGGAAAACAAGAATTAGAAAAAAAATAACTACATGAAATGAATTGACATGATTTTCATGAGATATTTTTCATTTGATTTCATCTCTGGAAGAAAAAGAATGAGGTATTATGATAAATGATGAGATTGTAAAATAAAACCCTTACCACATTGGTAACACCGAATCATAAAACCAAGGAAAGAATAACATTAATTGAATCATATAATATAATGTGAATAAATATATTCATGATATTATATTCAACAAGGTCTGTATATATAACTTATAAGAGAACATATGTGCATAAATTATCATATCTATCAATGAATAAAAATTGAGTCAAAAATCTATTATAGTTTTCATATAATTCGAACCGTAATAACTTTGATAGAGAAACTCCCAAAATGATATCAAAAAATAATAATTGCCAAATTTATAATCATAAAATCCAATCATTTAAATTATATAAACTACACAAGAGAAATAAGTGGTTAATATAAAATTTATCTTGTAGTAGTGAAAATGGTAGATGAAAATCCCATACCTTAAGTCCCAACATACATCATACACCTTATGACACATTTCATAATAAATATTATTTTATTATGAATATGTTAAATTATAATAATAATATGTATAAAAACATATTTTAATTACAAATCAACTTTTATTACCTTTTTGTTAAAAAATTTATGTTAATGTCACATTTTCAAGAATGGCTTTGTTTTTCATGTCTATTTTGATATGTTATATTTTTAACAAATTATATTTTCCATGTATGAATAATATATATATATATATTTCAAAAATATAAATATCACGTATATTCAGTATATATGTATTTATAGTATTTTATACTGTTTATTTGTTAAAATATAAATACATCATTTAGGGAGATAATAGGCAGTATGTAGGCATTAATATTTTTTCCATTTTCTTGAATGATTTAAATGAATAAAATTAAATAATATATTTCTATTATATAATAACTTTAATTTAATATATAAAACATATGTTTATTAAATCCATCATTATTACCAACCATGTAATTCTTTAATTGATCAAATTAGTTTCTGTGGTGGTAGTCTGTGTTACACATGAGTGACATTATCAAATTAACAAATAATGGAAATTAAGAAGGTATATATGAAATAATGATTTAAGATGTATAATTATATCAATAATATAATATATAAATATTTTACACTTCATTATATATATATTTGAGAGGGTTAAATGAAAAAACGAATGACATCAGTTTGTGAGGTGGTAGTTAGTCGTACACACAAATAATGTTTTGGTAATCAAATTGATGGATGTGGAAATGTTTTTATGTAATGACCATGACATAAAAGAAAATAGATATATGTGGAATATGCTAAGGTTATTATAACATCATGTTTTAATAATAATATTATTATGTTGATGAAGAAATAATATAAAAACTCTTATTGAAGATCGTTGCCTCTTCTTTAGGAAACCAACATTGATTTTAAAACAATTCCTTCATAATATAGAATTTGTCAAAAATTGAGTCTTATAATATAATTTTAGTTAATTATTAATGACATTTTGGATGGTATTCTTTGATCCACTGATTTATGAATGTTTTTCAACGGAAATGAGTGGCGATGACCATTTATATATGAGTTGAGTCCCACCCTTCTAATATTTTAAAAGAAAAAGGTGCACTAATGATTATCACAATCCACAAGGACAAGCAATATAAAATTATAAATCAAATAATATATAAGGAAAAAATATGGCTACTTAATGGGATAAATATAAATATTGTTTCAATTTTCACTATTATCTTTTTATTTTAACCCCTGGTAATCAAATTTTTACTTTAAGAAATGTTAAAAATTATTACTGTATATACTATTCAATCAAATAAACAATATGGTAAACATATTAGATAATATTAATTATTCTAATGTAAACTATGTAATCATTTTCTTAAAATTAAATTTGATGTAGTGGTATAATTTAATTTATAATTAGTCCAGTAGATGTGAGGAAAAATCAGCTTTAAATGTGAAATATGATCAAATTTTTAAAAAGTATTATATCAAAATTAAATATGAAAGAAATATAATAACCTAAATTGGAATACATGATATAAAATTTAATTATATTCTCCATTAAAACCTTTATAAACAAAAATATTTATTATAAATTCACTAAACCAAAAGTAAATTTTCAATAAAAACTAGTATTTCTCACTATTCATTAGAAAATTACACCTTTCAAACAAATAAAAAAAATTCACCCAATGATATTTAAGATATAATGAATTAGAAAATTAAGATTATATTTTATATATAAATTATAATATTCGGATAAATTATTATTAAAATAGAACTGAAATTGTGAGAAACCAGCTTTATAAAAAGGTAAAGTTTTTAAATATAAAATTTGATTAATTAGTATCTCTTATATAGAAATAATCAGAGGAATTTTATAATTTTTAATGAATAAATTACATAAAAATTTAATAAATATAATTCACAAAAATTTATTTTTTGAATTTATTTATTTATAATATTTTTTTATATAAATATTGTTTTTCTTAAAAATATTTCATTAATTTTACATAATTTTTTTTATATTTTTATATCACTAGTCTTAAAATATTTAATTTTAAATATATGTTAAACTATATATTGTAATAATTTAGTTCATATAATTCACACTCTTGATTGGAAAAGTTTTCTGATAACTATAATATTAAAAAAAATTAATATAATAGTAAGTCACATTTTATTTAATCTCATAGCTGTCTATAAGGCACGATAAATTTAGTTGTGCGTGTTATAAAAGATGCATATGATTTCTTGTCAAATAAAAAATAGGGAAAATAATAAATTTATTTGTAAAAATATTTAACGAAATCACATGGTGTTACAATATATAGAGTGGAGTAGCTCCAAGTATAAGTTCTGTTTATTACACTATATCGAGATCTAGGTGAACTACGTGTAACACATCTGAAAATTATCAAATGTATTCCCTAAAAAATTTTATTTTCCTTAGGTTGATTCCATTTTTTAACTAACCCATTTTTAAAATGTATTTGTATTTATAGGGTACCAACACCTACACCATTGAAGGACTTTTCAAATGTGATCCATGGTCTTCCATAAATTTTTATATAAAGTATGGGATAATTCATAAAATTAACATAGATATCCCTCTATGAATAGTTGAATTCTTCTTTATATATCGTGGGCCATTGTTTTCCAAATATATAATATAATTCCATAAAGGTATCTATTTTGAGATTATCTTGAGTAATCTCCCCACATATTATAGTATGATAATAGTCCAACACATCAGTTGCAATGATCACACCACTAGACAGTTTTATAGATATATATACATAAATGTATTAGAGATATGATTAAATATATTTAGAATATATGAATGATATAAAGTAATTAAGGAATATAAATACAAATTAAAGTTTTTCCATAAATTAATTATTACTAATTTTACCTTATAAGACATTATTTTCATGATCCACATTAGTAGAAATTATTGAATAATCATTCCATTTCTCTCATGGATTTGGATGTTTCTAATGTAAATTAACCATAATGACCCGTGGTTTGGTTTTTGGATTTTATAGTTCCCTTTCATAGTTTAGTTTATGAATTGAACTATGTTTGGTTCATTATGAGGTTATGTCCTTTCATCCACCATATTGGATGGAATATTCATGTCTCTTTGAAAGTCATTCACTTGGTGTCCTTCTTCTCTACTCTTATATAATTTCCACATTAATTTGAGGCAATTCCCATGATTCTTCATCATGAATATTTGACATGTGGGTGGCCAAATAATATTTCTTCTTTTTATTATTCATACCACCATTTTCTAACCCCATACTTATCTTAGTATACACATACCAAAAGAACTAATATTTTTACATTATATCTACACTACCCTCCAATACAACCAATTATTAATAACTCCATAATTCTCATAAAGAATGAACATTTGGATGGTTTTTTAATCCAATAAATAATCTTTCTATTTTTTGACATTGATAATAAAAACCCATAGCTATATCCTCCAATAAATTTTACGTTTTCCACATTATGATTGAAAATAAAGGTTCCATTTTCATCAACTATAAGATATATATCTCCATCTTTCATTAAATAGCTCGTCAAAAATAATTATTATGAAATATTTTATTAATGTCTTCAAGTCCATATATTCTATATCATCCATAAACGACGTGTTCTTTATCAAGGCCAACTACAAATCACCTTCTAAATATTAATGTTATATGGATATAGTTACTTATATTTATTATAACTATGGAGTACCGAAAAAAGCATCCCCATTTATTTAACGAACATTTCTATGATAACTGGATTAGAAGATCAAAAAAATGTCGATGGTCATTGCCACATAATGGACTCAATAGACATTTCATTATTCTATGGTGAAAGAGTATGTTCAATGTGAATAATTTTATTTTTCATATCATAATACCACTCAATATACATCACCATAATGTTTTTAACTCTTCCTACCATCGAATTTAGGATTTCATTTAGTTAATCAGTACATCATTCCTAAAATGGTTATTTTCTAGAATTTCTTTTGGTTCCGCATATTTTCTAAAATAGAAATGGTTTAAAAAAATATTAAATAAATTATGAGTAAATAATTTATTCTTTTTCATAATTCAGTCTGTAGAAATATTATATAGGATCCCTATGGTTATCGATTTTCTAATCAGATAATTCTACTATGTTTTATCTCTACATTGAGTAGCACTTGTGCATTCCACTAACATTTTCTTATACTAATTAAAAAATTAAACAAAACATGATCTGATACCAAATATAATGGCCTTAATTTTTTAAACATACAAATTTGAACAATTATAGGATACAGAACATAATAGAGATAAAAAAACACGATCTGAAGGTTTAAAGGATTAGAAAAAAATTTAAAATACATAATAAAAATTAAACATTTCATTAAATGCATCTTTATTAAACTTATAAAGTATCATTTTTACTTTAGTACATTTATTCACATGAGGATATACATCAATTTAACAGGTGATCATAACTCCCAATAATCGAAAGAACAATGTAAAAGAATCAAAAGTACAAGGGAGAGAATAATGACTATCATAATTTCATAATAATAAGAAAATTATCAACATTATTAGGTAAATATTTTTATAAAGACATTTAATGTGTTAAATGAATAGAAAGTGAAGAATCATGCCATAATGTTCAAATACCACACATTTTGAACAAAAATTGCATCATTTTCATGTATAACATATGTGCCTAAATTATAACATCATTATTATGAATAAATATAACATCATGTTCTCACAAAATAATCAAAATATATAGAGATGCATCACATTATCCTATTCATTGGAGTAAAATATAATTACAGTCCTCCCAATCACATAATAAATTCTAATAATCATGAATTCCAAGTATAATGAATAAAAATTATATTACACAAATAACTAATGGATAAGAATAGGTTTTATTAGTATATAATAGAGAAAATATAATGTCTAAAAATTATTCCCCCATACTAATAAGGGAAAACATATATAGAATTAAAACACATTAGTGATTGATGAAGGAACAACTCAAGAGGATTCAAGTTGATTTTTTGGAATTAAATTTATATTGTTAAAAATCAATTTTTTTCATAAAAAACATTTTTTCATGGAGAAAACAATGTATATCCCAGAAAATAATAGGGTAGAATAGTAGAAGTATATATAAAGAATAATTGGGGGATATTCATATAATGGAGTATAATATCATCTTTGATATATATACATAATAGAGTGGGTGAATTATAGTTATGACCACATTAGTTTAAATGATTAACCTTGACAAACCTAATGCCCCTTCAAGTTGAAATGTCGTACCAATCACTTAGTCTAATTGACAATATTATTGAATACAAATATAGATATTGAACAATTAAATCATTGTAAAAATCAAAATCCATATAGATCTGATTTATTAGAGTATTCTTATTATCGTAATCATAATAGTACCAATTAAATATATATATAGTATTGTTTTATCATTATATATATAATATAATAAAAACAAATTATACTGTTCAATATGATGATAAATATTATATTACATGTAGTGGTTTAGAAAAAATGTAAACAATAACAAATAAAATATCTAAACATGTAATAATTATTAAAAACGTATATGAAATAAAAACCCCTTTTAACATTAAGAGTATGGAATTAAATATCTAGGACTAATGGTATCCACTACATTGTATTTAGAGTATGGCATGCATTTATATACTAGGAAATCCATTTATACTTTTTTTTGAATTGTTCTGTCTTCCAATCCCAATAATCCCTTGATATGATGATCGAATCCATATTATTATCCACATAAGCCCTTGATCCAATGGATTTGAATATCTATCTTAATATATCCATTAATCCTTGATCGTTATGATGATCAGAAAAAATTAACCAGTACACAATTTCCTAATGATACATCCAGATATGGTATTAGTATAATAATTACTATATAAATAATTAATTAAAAAAATAATGAGTTTTCATGTATAGAAATCATTGAGATAAAATGCAATCAAAAAAATCCAAACTCCTAAAATGAACCGGTATCTATATGAATCCGTCAAATGGTCTTATTTAAATAATAGTATTGAGTTTGTTTCAATGAATTTAGACACCTGGAAATTAATAGCTCACCCTTACTGAATGTATAATGTAATATTTATTAACACCATTATAGTTTTAAAGGATTTCTTTAGGATAGAAATAATTATTTTATATTACATTTATATACATAGGGAAGTCCATTGAAATTCCATATGATTTTCATTATTCTGATCTTTTGTAGTATTAGGCTGATTGTATTTTTACTGGTACCATTCTAATTGTCCAGACGTTTGTTATTATGAATGACATGTCTAATGTTTATCATTTGATATGATAATGGTTAGTATAATTTATGGGACAAATAATTATTATTTTAATCATAGAAAAATGATGTATAAATAAAATTTGTAATATTTATATCATTTTATATTTATGTTAAAAAGTAATGTTTTATATAAAAATATTTTAAAACATATGAGAAATAAAAATATAGTAATTTTTTGAAGAAGTTGTATGTATATAATAAATCTAATGTAATTGATAAACAATATGTATAAATTCTTACTCAACAGTCATCTCCTTTTTAGAATGAAAAAATCCCCTAAACATAAATTGAAAATAAATCTGAAAAATTTACAGTCCAATTATTAATAGCACTTTTTATTCAATGTTATTCTTGTAAAACATAACCACCCTAGAGATAATATATCTTCGGAATACAATGAAGTGTACAATGTTGAATATGATGAACACAACCCTTAGAATAATATTTACCCATAAGGATTGTATTCTACCACTTAATACAAAAATATAGCTTTGATAAAACATTATCCAAATTTAATAAATTCTATGAAGTATAATAATCCCTCCATAATTGTGATTTCCAAATACGACATAGGGATAATTTCTAATTTTCATAAAAAGATATAAAAAACAGATGAAAAAATATAATTAAATAACTAACGATCCTAATAAAGTATTAATAAACATTCAGCCAAAAATAATATGAAATCATTCAAACTAATCTTATTTGGATGAAAAGTAATTCATTAAAATGAATCAATTATTTTAAAAAAGTTCTATACAAATATATCAATAGTTTAAATGAAAAAATATAAATCATTCTTCATTAAGGTATTCATAAAATCCATCACATTCTTGAACTCCATCTTATATTTATCTTACATTTCGACTTTCTCTTACACAATCATCAATTTTTTAACTCCCCCTATATATTTTTTATTCTACATAATGAAAAAGATTAGTTTATATTGAATTACATAGAGTCTTGTCATTTAATGATCCATTACATTGACCTTATTTCTCATAGAATTAACCAAATCAGTTCTTTCAATGGTGTAATATTTGAATTATTCCATAAACATCATTCTTTAAAACATGTATTTGGATAATTACTTTAATATTTCATGTGATTCAACTAAAACCGTCTTCACTGAATTGAATATTAAATCATGCATATTAATATTTTCATCAAACAGATACTTTCATTTAACAATTTAGTTTCATTATTTCTTATGATTCTGAGAACATTCTTGAATATTTTTTATATCTCCCTCAATACGAATAAATTATTATAATAAATGTTTTTCTGATTTCAAATAATGATCATGAAATTATTGAATTATCTAAACATTTTCTTCAATCCATTAGATGTAATAAATTTCTACTTATAGTATCTTTGACACAAGAACAATATAATAAGATCCTTCTAGAAAAATGGTTCCAGCTAAATCTGACTGATGATAATGAACATTGAAATATTTTTTACTTCTTGTTTCAGTATCAACTTCCATGAAATTCATATCCAATTCCATGGATACATGCATTTGAACATCCACATATGGTTTCTTATCCTTAAATAATTTCATATTACCCAAATCATTTATATCAGAACTATCATGATACATTTTCATTGAATTCTAATCTTGTTACTCTTTATAATATGCAGATTCTTCCTCTTCTTGTGAGGATGAGGCTTCCTCTTCATATCCTTTATCTTTAATCTCAATTATATATTTAGAAGTTATATCTGATGATTATGATGATGATGAATCTTGTTATTTCTTAATGAATTGTGTTTTTCATTCTCATATGCTTCTTCATTATCAAAGTCTTTATCTTATTCCTCCGACTCTTCTTCAAATTATTATTTCATTTTAGTGTATTCATCTTCTTATTATTCCTCTCCTTGTTCTTTATCTTTAACCACTCCTCTAAAATCTTCATCAATATTCTTATTAATCTTATCCTCATGATTTCTTATTGGTCTAAATGTTCCTTTCCTAACTAGATTTGATGTTGATTATTTTTCAAAGACAGCACAAACTGATTCTTGAATAAAAACTGATTATATTCATTTGTCTTTGAAATAAAGAACATCAGTGTGGGTAATTGAGGTTTCCTAAAAAACTATCTATTTTCCCAGATTGATCAAATTTTTTTGAGAATTATGTAGAAAAACATTGTATGATTCTCTCTCAACCAACATTGTAATATTTTCAAAAATATGAGCTTATATCTACCACTTCATCTCCTTCTTTCAATATTAATCTTCATATAATGTTCTGAAAATATGAATAGTTAAGGCCTTATCCTCTACTAGGTCATGTCTGATTTCAGGATCTCGACATTTCTTTTTATAATTATTTTTCATCCAATATTCATTAACACAATTGGGAGATTTCATTTATATATTAACTTTTTAAGGAATAATTTTATTCTTTCCTTTTATTTCTATTCTCAACCTTTTATGGATTCCATTATGGATATACCTTCAATGAAGTACCAAAAACATTTTCAAATAAATTCTAATATTTTTCATCAAGAACAAACATCATTATTTTCATCTTATCATTACCAATGAAATTACAGTTGTTCCCTCATCAGATATGAATTAATAAAAATCATAAAAAACATCAACCAGTCAATATCCAATTTAGATAAGAAAGATTAAAATATGATGTTATTTTATTTGATTGATCTAGTTTTTATTTATCCTAAGATGAAGAATATAGAATTAATAAGATCAATATTTCTCATGTTTACCAAATAGTTTAAAATGAAGATACTATAAAACATTAATGTTTCCTGATTAACATTTCATAGTGTCAATAATCCATGCATCCATAAGGAAAAAACACATAGTTCTGATGTGAGATGTGATATGTTTATAAATAAACCATAATGAGTAATCAATGTATCCTAGAACATACATTTTTAATGGTTATAAGATCATTTGAAAGGTTATGAGATAGAAAAAACACTTCTCCCTTAGTAGGTACTCTAACTAAATCTATATATTTTTTTATAATTCATCTTGTACCATTTTATATCAATTATTAAATAATGTTTTTCTTTTTCATTTTTCATTAAAAACATAACAGATGCATAAAACTCATTAACTACATATTCATATTATAGTTCATAGCCCATATCCAGTTTCCACGCACATTGATTCATATCATTTGAATGTAATTATTTTATTAAGTGTCCAATTATATTTATAATAAAAACATCTTTCGTTTAACCTCCCCCCCCTGATAAAATGAAACTGTGAATTTTTTTTTTGTCCATCAGATTCAAAAACTATATTGAGTAGTTAGATGGGATGGATGATTTTTAGACTTGTAAACTTAAGGGGTAATCAATTCTGACGAAAAAGAAAAAGAGAACTGATGTAGGACATGGTTTATAACCTCCATATGTAGTTGATTGAAATGATTTTTTAGCTTATATAAAATTATTAATAGTTTAAATTGAATGAAAAATAATCAAATAGTTTAAATTTATCTAATGAAATATAAAAACAAACATCTGAACACTATTGTTTTTATAATATTAATCGAAATATACAGAAATCAAATTAAGAAAAATTGAAAAACATTGAAAAAAATTTAAACTTTCTAAAAATAAAATAATAACAATAAAAAATAATTAATTATAATAATGAGATAGTGTAAAATCATAAAATAAAATAACATTTCCATTCGGATGTAAAATTTTCATTGGTGCGAAAAAATTGTACTTCATTGTTTCTATAAACTAATAGATTACAATTGTTTTAAAATAAAAAATAAATATGATCTTATTAGTAAGATAAATATGTTTAATTAATTTTAAATAAAATAAAACTTATTTATTTTTAACAAAACTAAACATGATAGTTATATATTGATAAATATATTACGATAAAACATAATTATGAAAATTTTAATAAGATTTTTTTAAAACAAAATTGAGTCTAGATATTTTATAAAGTCTTTAAATTTTAAAAATAATTATACGGAATTTTGAATCCTAAATATTTTATGAAAATATTGATTCTAGAAAACTATATATGATTAATGTTTTATAAAAACTATGAATTTAGAAAACATAATATTTTTAGAATGAACCTTTTAAAAAAATAAACTCAAATATATGTACTACCCAAATTATCATGACTAACACAATATAAGGATATTGGTAAACAAGAATTATATATGAATTATTAATTTGCATTTATTATTCCATGATTCTAAAAAATTTATTAAAATCTATAGAAAAAAAAGAGGTTTCATAAAAATAAAAACTAGTTGTTCTTATACTATAATGAACTGTAAAATGAAACATCATTTAAGTGTTTGATACCAAAAGAAAAGGGTGTATTATATATATTTTCATAGCATGTCAGTGATGTGATAGGGTTTTATATATAGAAGTGTCAATTTTCTTATCAAACGGTCTTTGCTTTTTATTAAAATTCATGTCATAGTCTATAAGTGTGTGTATCATCCAAAACACTTGAGGACAAGAACAACCAATGTCCAAATATTCGGAATCATTAGAGTAATGTTGTATTGATTTTAGTTTCATAAATTGAAAAGAAACTATATTATATCTTAAGAAATAGAAAATTTTATATGTGAATTTACTATAAATTATACATCCACCAAAGTTAGCATCCTGAATACATTTTAATTTCAAAAAAATTTCCTAATGAATAGAAAATTACTAAATTCATAGTTCCGTTATGATAAATAAAATTTATATTCACAATAATTTAATGATATTATTTAGGATTTTATTAATATATTGAATAAAATAATACATAAAACATTATATTTTAATGACTAGAAATTATGTAATGTGTACTTACTATAACACCTCAAAAACAAATTTGATCATCTGGTTGCCCAGCCTCATCAACATCATGGGTATTGGTGGAAATAATAAGATTAATTATACATTTAGTATTGTTGTATCCAAATTAATTAATAAGATATTTAATATACATATGTTGAGACATAAATGTTCCATCTATTTTTATGATATTTCATAACCAAAAAAATATATTATGTCATCAAGCACTCTAATTTATAACTCAGATATAACATGTTTCAAAATGAAATTAGGTCATTATTTTTCAGTTGATCCTAATACAATTTAATCAACATAAATTTAAAAAATATTTATATTTTTTGTTACTTATTTTATAAAAATGGTAGGATCTGTAGTTACCTTATCCAATTTTTTTATAACAAAAATACTGTTAAATTATCATATAATTCTCTATGGGCTTGTTTAAGTCCATATAATGATTTGGTGAGTTTTTAAATGTATTGAAGACTATTTTAATTTTCAAAATCAGGGGATGTGACACCAAAACTTTCTTCGTGTAATACCCAATAAGAAAAGAACACATCATATCCATTTTAAAAAGTTTTAAATTAAATAATTTTGCAATGGATAGTAGTATTCTGATAGCTTCATGTTTTCCTAACGGAGCATGATATTCTTTATAATATACTACTAATTTTTTATTATAACCCTCAACAACATGTACAGGTTCATTTATATTAATTATACCATTTTGATCACATTTTTTTTCTAAAAACCCCATTTTATCCAATAATAGATGTTTCTATAGGCCATTAAAAAAATTTCCATACTTTTTTTTCTCAAATTAATTGAGTTCATATTTAAATTATTTAATACAATCCCCATCACCAAATGAAGAATAAAAACTTTTATGTTCATATTGGGATAAAAAACTGTATTTTTTCAATTTCATTTCTTATGGAACTTATAATTCTAAAGTACTGATCAACATCACCAATGATACATTCACTTTGATGATTCATAAGAAACAACTAGATTCCTGGGTGTTTAAAAGTATGTTATGCAACAATAGGTAGAAAACCATATTGAGTAAAAACATCATATTCTATTTCTTAAGGACATTCTTTATAATAATATCCTTATAAAAAATGTTTATAATGAATTTTAGAAATTACATTCATGGAATATGTGAGTTGGGGTTATTTGAAAACAAACTGATAAGTTTCATCAAGTAAAACATGTACAGTTTCCAAAATAGTATAAGAAGTTTACTTAAAAACTATTTAATCCTAATATGTAGTAGAATAACTTAAATTTAATCCTTCATTAAATTTGGTATCAAATTAATGTAAATTATATTCAGTATTCAAAATTAAGACTTTTAAAGAAAAATAGTGTTGTAATAAAATTTTTGGTACCTTCTTTTCCTCAAAACCGAAATTCAAATTATAAATAAAATGTATAACTAACTGCTGACTAAATAGTATACCCAGATGTAATTATTTCTTCTGCCCAAAAATGATCAGAAATTGAGTTATCACTCAACATGGTTCTAGTTATTTCATGAAAAATGATATTTCTTTATTCCATTAAAGAATTTTTCTTGGAGGTTCTTGTAGGAGAAAAGTTATTTTATATACATTTCCTACTACAATAATATTCAAATTCATAATATTTAAATTCATCAACATAATCACTATGTATATATATTGAAAATAGAGATTTATAATTTTTAACATGGGCCACAAATGTTTTAAAATAAATAAAGGCTTTAGATTTAATTGATTGAAAATAAACCTATGTGTATATATTATGATCATCAATAGGGACATACAAATTTTATTTTCCACCAATACATATAGTTTTTCTTAGACAAAATAAGTCAATGTGTGCCCACTATAATGAATTGGATGTTCATTCTTCACTAATATATTTAGAACATGACTTGGGTTTCTTATCATATTGACATAAATCACATTAATTTTAGGTATTGAACCTAATCATAGGTTTATACATTACATGTCATTTATTATTCAACATAAATAAGTTTTTGTGGTCCATGTGTCCTAACCATCTCTGCATAACCATGCTTCATAATTCATTGCACTATGGAAGGGTAATTCCTAGTTCCTAAGGTCTTAAAAGTAAATTATATAAACATTCTCATACCAATTCAAAATAATAATAAATTCATCATTGGATATATGTAAAAAATATCCTTCATTCCAAATAATAGAAATTTAATCTTCATAAAATAATTAACTTCTTATTATAAGGGATTTCTTAATACCAAAAAAACATTCAAAATAATAATTTTTCGGTGAAGAACAATGTTTCCTATTCTGATAATCTCTTCTTGAGATTTATCTCAAAATGTTAAATTAACACCTTTAATATTGATGAATTTTATTATTAACATATTTTGTAGTTATGTTCCTAGAACACCCACCATCCATGTACCATATATTCGCATTCTTAGTAAAATATTTTTTATGTAAAATAAATTTAATAGACTTCTGAATACAAAACATTCTTGAGTCTTGTAATGTCAAAAATACGACATTATGGATAATTATTTGTTTAGAAAAATTAAATTTATGAAAACCTATATATTTAAAACTTTTCTAGGAAATTTTTTTTTCTAATAAACACTGTTTAGACACTCTGTTCAAAAAGGATATTTTTTTGGAGTATATAAATTTTTACTGAAATAAGTTTTCTTATAAGTTAAACCCATTACAAAAAGTACTTCCATGGTGAAGAATATGTTTCTAAATTTTCCAATGTATTCTTTACCAATTTTAATGTTTTATAAAAGTTTCTTCAAATAATAAATTTATTATTTTAGTTTTACAATTAAATTATTATCATCATTATTAAGTGTTTGGAACTATGTTTATCAAAAATATTTTTTAACAAATATTTATTAGAAATTATTTTTTAGAAATCATTAGACATGGTCTTTTTTAATTATTATATTCAAGATAGTTGGAAATATTAGACATATAATTTTTCATATCATTTATAAACATATTTAGCTATTTTATCCTTAAAATTACGATGTTATTTATTGATATTTCAAATATCATTTTGTAATAATTTTTTGAAATGAGAAACTTCATCAAAATATGGTAAAGAATTATCTTATACTATGGAAAATTCGTCATCAGATGTATTTTAAATTTTTTTCATTTGGATAATTATCACATAAATACATATTGGTAATGGATTCACCTTTTTATAGCTTAATTATCAAACATTGTTTCCCACAATCAATAAATTTCATTATCAAAATAATTATCAGAGGAATCAACACCAATAGAATTCCATGTGACATCAAACTTCAAGACATTATTTCATTTTGATTTATAATACTTTTTATCATTCCTTTTTGAAGTATTATCCTTTCATTCATTGCTCTTCTACTTTGGAAAATCTTGTCTAATATTCCCATTTTTATTACATTCATAATAATCGACTTCATCTTTTCTTTCTCCAATATCATTATGAATCTTTTTGTAATTATATTGAAAATATTTAATCCAAAAACATATTATTCATTCTTCATACGATTTTATAAAAGTCATTCATAGAATGTTCAGATGTACAAAAATCATATTGATTAACAATCTTCTTTCCCCGTAATTATTTAACAACATTCTTGTCTAATTGATATTTATTTAGAACATTATATGTAATAGAAAAATAAAAAACTGCATTTTTATTTTTATTTATCTTATCCCCTATTTTTTATCATTCCTAATAGTGCATAAGGGTTCCAATCAGGTCATCTAATATATGAATATTAAATATTTACATATAAATATATGTTTTTAATTTCTTGTACTCATTAATTGGGAATAATATCCATAATTATTTATTTAAGGATTTCATCATAATGTCGAAATACAATAATCTATAGAAAAATATTTACAAAGTATATAAATCTCTATCTTATCATAAAAATAGACTGTCTATAAAGAAAATAAAATTATTAGTAATATACATATTTAATTTCTCTTCTTCTCTCTAAAAACATTAAATTCCAAAAATGTGTTACATCAAGCTTTTACTAGATATTTTTTAGTGCATCACATGGTGATATTTGACTATATATAATTTTTATTATAGAATATAACAAATTATCACTTACTATATAATTCAACTGATATTCATATTTTTATCGATGAGTAAAAAAAGAAACAAAATCATTAGGAATTTTATAATATTGGGTTATTTTTGAAAAAATTTCATCCATAGTATTGAAAATAAAAATACTCATCAAATATTGTTAGTAATCATAATTAGCACAATCATATATAGGTGGTCTATTGGGATTCAAATATTAAATTAAAATTATATTAATGTCTTCCATCAAAAAAAACATTCCATGTCCTCAGGTACATGGTTTTGTGAAAAAAACATTATAAAAATAGTTAATCTCAAAACATTATCAATCATTTTAAATTAAATAATGTAAAATATCACCATTTATATCCGTAGTGGAATCCTTATTTGATACCAATTCATGTATCATAAGTTATACACAAATTAATATACTTAAAAGAGGTTTTTAATTATAGTTTTAAAATAATTTGTTTAAATTAATTAAACTAAAAACACCTAATGTCTAGAAAAAATCAGCATAATTAACTAGTGTCCATAGGGATTTGACACTAGGAATGAGATTCACAAACAATAACTCAAATCTATGAGGGTGACCCAGACTAGGAGCTGAATTATGAGGAAGAATCCAGGGAAAGAGAGACATAAATCCCATCATCCCATTTCAATCAAGGAGAAACCATCCCTAAATAAGTGATGGATGATGCCCACAATTGGAAAGTATGAATGCGTGGCAAAATTCAAAAGATCACAGCATAAAAGTGTGTGCCCCGATAAAAGCGTCAGAAACATATTACCAATTATTTCTAAAAAACGGGTCATTATTGTCAAACACACTAAAGAAGATAACATTGAAGGGCATAAAGTCTTCTATAGAAGTGAATGAGAAGGCATATTTATGGAATTAAAAAATAGTATTATAATTGTGTTGGTACTAAAATTTATTATAAACGGAGATATACTCACTATATACAATGATGTATCAAATAAGGTATTACACTGTTTACTAATGACAAATGAAAAAACTGATATCCTTTGTGACAAGGTAGTTGAAATTTCATGAGAAAAAAATATCACACACATGATATAGTTTAATTTTAATTTATATTTTCTTTGAATATCTAGAAACACTATCTATATACGGAGAAGTGTGAAATATATGTTGATAATAGTAGTCTAAAATATATATTCTCATAGAAAGTTCATTACCAGATATAGAGAATATTGTTTTTGTTGATCTGGTATCATGACTACTCAATCCATTACCATCCATGGAATGAAAACAATTTCATTTATTCTCTATGAAGAAAGGATCTAGTATCTTTATAAAGGATATGAATCGAGAAGGATCCAATATTAATTGACATCAAAATTAATTATATGGGAATTATAACAAAAAGGACATAATATTTCCATTCTCATAGGATTTATCAACCATACCTCTTAGAGAAGATGAATGATGTTCATAGAGACTATGTCAATGTTTAGAAGAAGGTGGATGCTAAAAAGATTGTAAAATCAATAGAGTTCATTTTTTTGGAAGACAAAGTGGTATGATTTGGGTTAGAAATACATGTAACATCACATCTTGAGAAAAAATGGAAGAGTTGTTGGATAAGGAACAATGATAAAACTTTTCCATCCTACTAGGGAGCCCATTGATGTTTCATGATCACTAAAAAAATTTATTAGTGGGAAAATAAAAATTTATAGATATTAGAATAAACACTTGTTAGGACCAATAAGGGTTTATACACCCTGATAGGGGGGTGAATCAGGGTATGGATATTATTTTTGAAAATTCATCCTGCCCCACTGGATCTTGACCTCTTTATTACAAGGGTCACATTGTTTGCACTTGTGTGTTTATTATGACCACTTCTTTTCCTATTTATCTGATGATGATTTTTTAAATGAAATTTAGGTATGTATGAAGGTAGACATAGAAATTTTTACTTGGTTCACCCTCACTGGGATATGTCCAAGGTGCATAAAATGATGATGGGTTGTTGTACCAAGTCAACTAAAGGACACTGCTGTTTACAAGGTTCAGGCTAGATCACTTCAATTCCCAGGCTCACTAACTTTAATGGGTGCAGGTTCAGCTCACTACTTTCCCATGGATCACTCCCATAGTCTCTCTCTCTCTGGCTCACTGCCGGTGGAGAGGATCACCTTCTTTCTCTCCATTTTCTCACTACTCTAGAAGAGAACCACTAACAGTTTATAGAACTGTAGGTCTCTTCATTTTTACTAATGAATGCATCCTTGACTGTATGTAGATGTCGTGTTGAAGTCCAAATTTCATGCACGGATGAATACCGCTTTACCACAGATGTTCAAGGTAATTTCTAACTTTCCCGCAACCCTAGGGAGACTTCTGTGCTCCTTTATCTAGTTCACAACCTCTGCCTTCTTTGTGGAAAAACAACTAGCATTCCACACATGCACGCCACACTAGTACGCCAATCTTATGTGCCATATAGCATGCACGACACACTTGCAGGGTTGTGCGAGTAAGCTTGTGCGGAACACTTGCGCAGTACACTTGCATAGTACACTTGAATGTCACACCTGCACAGCCCACATGTGTTCCCCATATGCGCGCACACTAAACTGGCCTGTCACATCCACATGCGTTCCACACTTGTGTGCAACACTTTTATGCGACACTTGCGTGCCATTTTAGGACATGGAAGCCTCTTTCTTTCCATTCTCATATTTTGATATGATGATCTTGAAATATGACTTGCACACCACACTTGCGCACCATAATTTTATGGAATACTAGCACTCCATACTTGTGCGGTATATTTGAGTGCCACATTAGGACTTGCATGCCGCACTTGCATGCCAATTTTGGACTTGCACTCCACTTTTCCTTTACCAAATATTGATGTTTTGAATTCGAAAAATTCATGGCGTACAACATTAGAAACATATTTAAAACAAGATAAAAACTCCATTTTCCAAAAAAACATTTCCCAATTCTCAAGGATACCCCCTTTGTCAACAGTTTGAGTCACTCAGGTTCACTTTGTCAACAAACAGAACATAGATTCATGCATTGTCAACAAACACAATCATCTCAAAAATGCTTCGATGATACCTTGACGGATTTTTTCCCAACAATATCTCCCTTTGGGTTTGTTGACAACTGTTCTCAAAATAATTCTCTATTCATTAATACCTCATTGAGGATTCATTCATTTTCAGAAACCATTCACCACTTGCGATACCGATAGCGATCATTGATTTACTCAACACATACTCTATGCCCACATGAGAAATTCTCGGAGTGAGAAACAAGAGTATCATGAGAAGTTAATCTATGAGTCACATCATTTATGACACCATTGTTGATACCAACCTGATACCAATTTAAATTTTCATACCAACCTGATACCAACAACAACTCTACTTTTATCATGGTCCTCAACTGTTGTGATATCTGTTCTTTGATCGATCTCATCTTACATCATCTAATTTAATTTTCTCCCCCTATTTGATTTCTCTCCCTGATCTCACTACTTCATCTAATAGCTTCTCCCCATGACTTTTACTAAAACATTTTCACCCTTTCTTACCCACAGTTTCTCCCCCTTGAAGAGTCACTATATCTCACCCTTTGTCAACGAACCCAAAGGTCACCCTTTTGCAATCTGTAACATTGGAATGAACACAGATTAGTGCATTATAGAAAAACAAGAAATACATATGGAAGACGGGGTGTGGTCCCACATCCTCACTTTTCATGTGTGGGGATTCGACTGGAATCCCAGAGCCAGTTGATGCCTCTCAAAAGCTTCTTTGGGTAAGGCCTTTGTCATAATATCCGCAACCTGTATACCTTTAGGCACATACTCCAAATTCACAAGCCCTTGTTCCACCTTCTCCTTGATAAAATGATATTTTATCTCAATGTTCTATGTCCTTTAGTGTTGAACAAGATTCTTGATATGATTGATATCACATGAGTTATCACACTAGATTCCAGTCGGTGACTTCACTTCAACTCTCATATCTTCAAGCTGCTGCTTCATCCACAATAACTGTGTGCAAGCTTGAGTGGAGGCAATATATTCGGCTTCTATAGTTATCAATGAAATTAAATCTTGCTTCTTTCTTAACCAAGAAACACACATTCCACCAAGATAGAATGCACCTCCAGACGTTGATTTCCAGTCATCCGTGGAACCTTCCCAATCTGCATCAGTATATCCCAATAACTCTGTCTGAGATTTTCCATTATACATCATGTTGAAGTCCACCATTCCCTTTATATACTGAAGTATTCATTTCACTACAATTATGTGTATTTCCTTGGTATTTCTTCGATATCGTGCTTCTTGGTAGGTGGCGAAAACAATATCAGGTGTCGTCGCTGTCAGGTATAGTAAACTCCCAATAATATGCTGGTATTCTGTGATATTAACTACCTTTCCATTATCATCTTTCGATAATTTCATCAGTGTAGAAACCTAAGTCTTCATCTACATGAAATTTTTCATTCCAAATCTTTTCGAAACATCCATGGAATATTTATATTGAGAAATTAATGTTACATACCTTCCTTATGTCACCTGTAGTACAAAGAAAAAGGGTATCTCTCCAATCATTGACATTTCATACTCACTTTTCATGATTTTAGAAAACTGTCTGCATTGCGTTTCATCTGATCCGCCAAATATTATGTCGTTGAAAAAAACTAGGACAACCAACCTTTTATTACTATTGTTGTTGAAATAGATTTTATAATCAACTATCCCACTATGGAAACCAATCATCTTCAAGTACTGTTCAATCCCTGAGTACCAAACTTTTGGTGCTTGTATCAGTCCATATAATGCCTTATTCAGACGAAAAATCTTGTTCTCATCTTCATGAATGAGAAAACCATTTGTTTTCTCCATATAAACTTCTTCCTCTAGAATCCGAATCAAGAATTCAGATTTGACATCCAGAAGGAACACCTTGAACTTCTGTTCCACTGTACTGGCTTGGAATAATCTTCTTGTCTCCAGCCTTGCAACCAGGGAAAATGTCTCATCAATATTTATTCCCTATATCTAATTGTATCCTTTTAACACCAATCATTCTTTGTTCTGAATTAATTTTCCATCTTCGTTCATCTTGTTGCGAAAGACCCATTTAGTCCTGATGGCGTTCTTATATGCTGGCCTTGAAACAATCTCCCACGTCCGATTCTTTTCTAAATCAGCATCAGTCACTTTATCTCGTTCTATGATGCTTTCTTCCTCAACACTTTCGTCAAGAAATTTCTCATTGTTTCATTGTTTAGTGGCTTCACTTATTTCAGCTACTTTTCTGAGTTTTGTTGAGATAGGGTTGATACTCTCTTGCATCTTCTTAGTATCCTAAAAACTGTAAGTTAATACAACTGGTTAGAATGAAATTGATAAGCATAAGATGCATTATTATTTCTGCTTCTCCATATCTATCTTTCTTCCCTTGATAGGCAACACCTATTTTGAGTCATCCAATAATTTCATTGATGGCTCTTACATCTGATTTTGTTATTGAATGCTCCCCCTATGTTATCCTACAATTCATGGGGTCGGGCCCACAGTTTAGACCCATAAACATTCTTCTTCTCCAGCATCATTTGTTCTCATATTCTACGTAGAATTAATCCACTAACAAAATATATAAGCCTACTGTGTTGGAACTCGGTGTAGGAAACAAGATATAAAGTTAATAACATAATAAATTATTATTATACTCTATTTATCCTTTTCATCTTCATATTTGGTACCTGATTTGAGGCAATTTAATCCCTAGAGCACATCACTTCTCCACTTTGCATCTTTAGATGCCACTTCTCCTTGGATCGTGTCTCCCTAAAACCTGGAACACATGAATAATTAGTTAAATTAATTTATATACGTAGGGAGAGGGGTGTCTTCTAGACTCCTCAAGATGAGTATTGTGGTTGATCCTGATGGGTCAACTCTTTGATTCCTTCTTGTAGTGAATCACACTCTTTGTTCGCTTCTTCTAGTTTCCTAGCCAACTTCAACTACTCTGGCCATATGACTATGAATTCATTACCCTCATGCTGAGTCTTTATCTGATATATAGATTCTGTAGGTCTTGACTTTTTCACAATTTGGGACTTAGGCCCACTGGTACACACTTCCGTCTTTGATGTACTACAAATATGCCACATCCAATGATTCCATCTCTAGGTAGGAATCTCTTTTTTTGGAATCGTCCATTTCTTTATCCACCATTGTACGGATCTTCCTCTTTCCTCCATTTCCCGTTGTGGCACATGACATGCAAATTTTTCAATACATTCGTTGTTAATCTTTATTTTATCAGATACTTGAGTCACCAAACAATTTTTTATTGGTGGTGAGTTCTCTACAGAATGTGAATTCTTCTTACTCACAACTGTATTCGATATCCCATTGTTCTTCCAGGTTTGATCACATTATCTCCATTAAAGCTGTTTATATTGTCTTCCAGTGTATAATTTCTTATCATGGACCACTAGAGTTGAGAATATCATTTCAAGTTACTTTTACTTTGTTGATTTCTTCTTGTAGATATGTCCTTCCAAATTCCCATAATCAGAACATATAAAACATTTTCTATTAAAGGCATACCACCTTTCATCATTTCTCAACTGAGATATTGTTGCATCATGAGCTCCTCTTCTGACATTGAGATCCTGTGCATCCTGACACATATTCATTGTGTGTCCCTTTCTTCCACAGTAAGAGCATCTGATGAGTGTTTTCATCTAATAGACTCTTCTCTCTAATTTCTCAGGACACTTATTATTATTCTCAGATTTAATATATTTTCTATTTTCACAGCTTGAGATGTATTCATGCGACTCTCAACAGATTCTTGATGTATGACCATGAATCCCAAAAAATAGCACATGCTATAATTACATCCTGAGAAAGTATTTTTAGGTCTTTCTCCACCACTTACAGGGTTTTTACCATTTATGGAACTATTCATGACTCTATTTCTATCATCCATGGGGAGGGATTCAACAAATCCAGTAACAGTTTTTCCTAAATGGTATGGTCTTTGATCTGAGAAAATATTTTGTTGTTTCTCCTCATAAATCTCATACATTCATTTCTTTTTCTCATCACCTTCCGAAGGACAATACAATAATAAGTGAAGTGCATCCTTCAACATAGGTTTTCCTTTGTATTATGATATCTCCATTTCTTTATTGGATTATTCTATATCTTCCTCTTATTTTTGAATATTCTTATCTCTTGATTTGGGTTGACCATTGATTTCTTTTCTATGGTTCTCTCTGGTACTCAACTCATCTTCCAGTTCTCATGTGAGATTTTCTACCAAGTCACTTTTCTCCTTCACTTTGAATTTTTCATCTTCAATATAATCAGAAAAAAATGAAATCTCTTGTTATAGACATTGATTCTTCGGAACTATTTTGGATAGTGGTGTAGAAAGATCATCCTTTCTAGATTTCAAATTTTGTATCTCATCTGAGTTCAGATTCATTCACTTGGAATCAACTTTTGATTTTTCTACCTTTGTAGATCTCTTTCACAATTGTTCATCTTGAGAATCATTCTTCTACCTTATATTAGTAGCTACATCAATAATCTGTTGATTCGAAACTCTTATCTTGCAGATCTCTGTATCGAGTGCTTGGATCCAAATATCTTTATATTTAATCTCTTCATCCAATTTATGATCCATATCATTTTTTTATGGACAACATCCATTTTTATCCTTCATAGAGCTTCTTGATCATTAATAGTTCCATCATCACTTCGAATATCAGGTTCTTCACTCATTACTTCAGCATCATTTAATGAGTATGTTTTTTCACTGTACATAATATCCAAATCAACATTTGGTTCACTACTATATTCCTTTAACTGAATCACACTATATCCACAGACACTTCTGCGTTGAGAGATACAACCCGACTTCTGCTTCTTCTTTGATGTTCTACCCTTTTCCAAGGAATACCAAGATAAGAGTAGACTGAATGTTTAACCACACAGATCGACTGAACCAAGTCAAAGCAAAAAAATATGATAAAAGGAACCTTCGCTCTGATAACAATTGTTAGGACCAATAGGGGCCTATATACCCTGATAGGGGGTGAATTAGGGTATGGATGTTCTTTTTTCCATATTCTTCCTGCCCCCTGGATTATGACATCTTTATTATAAGGGTCACTTTTTTCCACATTTATGTTTATTATGACCACTTCTTTTCTTTTTTATCTGATGATGATGATTTAAATGTAATGAAGGGAAGTAAGACTTAAGACACATAGATTTTTAATTTGTTCACCCTCACTGGGTACGTCCAAGGAGCATACAACGACAATGTTCCATTGTACCAAATCAAATAAAGCACACTAATCATTAGAAGGTTTGTGCTAGATCATATCTATTCATAGGCTCACTTCCATTACATGTTTTAGGGTCAGCTCATAGCATTTCCCAAGGATCAATCCCTTAGTCTCTCTCTAGATCACTTCCGGTGGAGAGGATCACCTTATTTCTCTTTCTTTGTTCACTGTTCTGGATGGGTACCCTTAATAGTTTATAGATCAATAGGTCTCTTCATTATTACTGATGAATGAATCCTCCAATTTCTGTAGATGCTCTTTTGATGTCCAAATTTCATCCACTGATTAATTCCACATTACCACTCAAGTTCTGGGAAATTTCTAACTTTCACACAAACCTAGGGTGACTTGTGTGCCCCTTTAACATGTTCACAGCCTCTGCCTTCGTTGTGGAAAAACTACTTGCACGCAACGCTTATGCACCACAATTGCATGCCACACTAGAACGCCAAACTTGCATGCCACACATCTTGCATGTCACACATGTGTGGTTGCGCGTGTACACTTGTACGGCACACTTGTGTGGTACACTTGCATGATACACATGCGCATCACACTAGCGCGGCACACTTATGCGCCCCACTTTCACACACACTGAACATTCCCATCACTTCAACTTACGCTATCTGAGCACAAAGATTCACTAAGTGTTGAGCTCATTAATAAATTTTGAGAGTGGCCATCAATTTATAGGCATTTTAAGGACTTGTGTTCCACACATGCGTGCCACACTTGTGCGTCATTTTAGGACTTGCGTGCCTCTTTCTTTACTTTTTTATATTTTGATATAATGATCTTGAAATATGACATGCATCCCACACATGCACGCCATACATGCACAACATACATTCCATCCATACTTGCGCAGAATACTTGCATGCCACTTTAGGACTTGCGCACCACACTTGTGCGACACTTTTGGACTGGCGTGCCACTTTTCCTTTGCAAAATTTTGATGTTATGAATTTGAAAAATTCATGGCATACAACATTAGAAACCTCCTTAACATAAGAGTACAACTCATTTTTCTAAAAACACTTTTCTCCATTCTCCAAGAAACCCCCTTTGTCAATAGTTTGAGTAATTGGGACTCAATTTGTCAATAAACACAACATAGAGTCCTTTATTGTCAACAAAAAAAATCATCTCAAAAATACTTCAATGATACCTTGAGGTATTTTTTCCCAACAACACTAATGTGTTAGTTTTGGATGTTTGTGAAGGATAAAAGGAAAAAATATATTGGGAATATGATACCATTTCCAATATCCTTATGTAAATGGGATAACATCACCATGTACATTATTACTATCCTTCCAAATAAACCAATATGAAATAATATTATGTTTCATTTGTTCAAAATCATATTAAGGCTTCTCACTTCATTTTATTATAGGAGGAATTATCACTAAATCAAATGCATAGTTACAAATCATAGAAGTGGTGAGGCTTCATGTAACACCACGTTCGATTGTATCAGATTGGGACCCATGATTTAACCCTTGTTCTAGAAGAGCCTCCATAATGCTCTAAATACTATTTTGATGTTTGGTAAATCTTATAACTCCAAACCGATGTCCAATATAGGTGTATTATTCATAAATTGGATGACATGTTGATGGTAGGCATGAGGGTTTTTAAAGGAGGATGGGATCAACATCTTTCAGTCATTGATTTATTAAAATATATTTCACTCATTAATACATACAGATCATATAACAACCAAATATTTTAAAATAATAAAATTTTCTTCATTTTTTTACGAAAAATGGGACACCAATGTAAACATCCCATGAAATATATTTCTTAAATTTGAAGCATTTCATCAACCTGTGGAATACACAACCTGAATCAAAATGAATAGTAATATAATATACCATTATAAACATGCCATTAGATTGGAGAGAATTAATATTAAATAATAAATTATTTATGTTATATGGTTTACACATATGAAAAATTGAAATCTATTTATTTGAGATGAAATTATTTTCACATGAAATAAAAAATAAGTGTCTTCTGAAAAATTATATTTTTCTAAAACGTGGTTTAGTCATCATTTGTACTCAAAATTTAAAAGTAACTTATAAAAAATTAAATTATTTATTATAAAAATAAACATCATTTTGAAATCATAATATCAATATAATCTTATGTTAAATCATTTAGATTTTTTCTCAAATGTTTAATTTTTTTATGAATGTCGAAAAATATAGTATTTTAATTGAGAAAACTGTTTTATATTTAATTATAAATAATTTTAAAATATATATATATATATATATATCTAGGTTTGAATTTTAATTATCATATATATATATATCCATTTTAGTTCATTTTAATCACTCTCTAATTTAATTTTGTTAAAAAACAGTGTATACAATTATATTTTTTTCTCTTTAAAACCATACATTCTTATCACGTCTATGGGAATAATGTTTAATTTAAATTTTACTATTTATTTAATGGAATGTGTAAAATAGATTCCATATTTTATATCAGTGTAATTTATATTATATTATATTTTTTTCTTAATTTTTTCCATAATGAATATTAAATACTGAAAAACTATGTATCACGAGTAAGTTAAGAAAATGGTTTATTGAGGGTTTAAATTAGAAAGATAATGGTAAAAATGGTATAAAAACATCTCTAAAACTGATTTAATGGGACTATATCTACCTTATCATATCATAGTATCTATAATAAATAATTTTATACTGTTTTCATGTGAAATATCTGGATATGCCTTTTTCTTTTCAGAAATATATAAGTGTCCCACTCTCCTCACTTATAAAATACCACCCACTCTTTTCTCATATTCATAACTAGAAACCATATTTTATTTTATTAAACCAATTAAAATAACTTCAAACACCTATACCCTCATCTTATAATCCCTTTCCTCATTAATCCATTATACAAATACTTTATATATAATTCTATAGAGGTGGTCTGAGTTGTGTTAAAATGCATACCTATGGGCTTTTATTTCTACCTCCACTTCCATAAATTATAAATAATCCATGCTGATATAATAAAAAAAAATTAAATTGTGCATAATAAAATTTATATTCATTAGGTTTATTACCTAAATACATCCTTGATTCCATAAGTTGGATTATAAAATTTTATTAAAGTGTATAGTGGTGTACCGCCTGACGAACCAATAACGTCTATTTTTCATGACAACCTCTCACGGTTGTGTATGTAGATGGATATAAAGTATATATGTATAATATAATATAATTATATATCTCGATTCATTATATCATATATAAAAGTCTTACATTCCAAACCATAGGGTATATGATAATGTCGCTCGTGTGTGTGTTGGACTACTACCTAATGAAGATATGTGATTATACTTTCATTACCTCCTTACATGGAAGAAAAAAATTATAAATATAATGGATATATGTGATATAAATTATATAATTTTTATATTCATGACATATCTTCCATTTTTAGAACATAATATATCATTTCAATTCTTACCTTTTCCCTCACATAACGATTATAATGTCGTTTGTGTATGTTTCGAATACTACAATGATGAAATGATGTGACTATCTTTTCATCACCAAACCACATGGGTGATATGTGTAAGTATATATAAAAATAATATGGTATATAGGATATTATTATCATTATATAACAGTAATATATTACTTTACATCTTTTCATAATTAATAATGAAAAACAGAAACTTTACTACGGATACGTACGACCTACCATCTCCCTGATGGTAATATTATTCATTTTCACAACAATTTTTAATGATTTGTTTTATAAATGTAACTGATATATAAATAATATACTTATGTTATTATTATTATTTTTCATATGTTTAAATAATCACTAATTTTAAACTATTCATCCTATTAAATTAATTTTTGTTGAGTAAGAAAAATATCCTCAAAACATTTGACATAAACCAAATCGATTAACTAATAATATATAACATTTTAATAAGTCGAATAAATAGAATGATAAAAATTTCAAAGGGTCTTAATAAATTATATAATTAAAAAATAAATTATTTTTCATGATGATAATGAACATATGTTATGATTCAGACTCAAGGTATGGGGTTCTAATCTCACATTTACATTTGTGAGGGATAAACCATATTCACAATTTACTTATTTTGTGTGGCGTATATACTGACCCTTTTATATGATATATCATTTATTATTTTAACTTTATTTTTTTAAAGGATTCATTTAATGTTATTGCTTCTATATGGACTGTAGTAAATAAATTAACAAAGTGGTAATAGTTTACTTAAAAATATCATCATTGTTGGAGATTATTATAATTGAAGTCTACCTTGGGAGAATTACAAGATATTAAAATCATAAAATATATATAAATTTTCTTATCCACTCGTAATACATATATTTTCTTAATAAATAGTACCATTTTCTATTTTTAGTACAAAAATCGATAAATATTTTTTAAATAATATTTGACATTATTTCTCTCTTAGGTCGACATTTTTTCCATCTAATACCATGTTTTCTAAAAATGATATAAAAATTGTTTAAAAATTATCCAAATTATTAATTAATAAAATTTCCAACATTTTATATTTTAAAAGAAATTTTTAAAGGAATATTCATATAATTTTCATAATAAGGAAAATTTCAAACATTTTTAATGTGAAAATAGAAATATCTTTTTAAATTTTAAAACATGTATAGAATTACTCACCCTCTTGACATTAGTTTATCTCAAAATTATATTGCATGATTATAAGTTTATTTATAATGAATATATATATAGTAATATTCATGAAACATATTACATTTGAAATATTATTTTGAATTAAAATAAATTTTAAAATATTTTATTAATTTTCTAGTCTAAAAATTAATCGATGATTTTCAATAATTGGTTATTTTACTAAATAAATGTTTCATATGATCATGCAAAATCATTTTCCATATATGAAAAAATTATTTATTGTTACTTATTCTCTAATGTGGATTATATCTAATAATACCATCATTATTATTTCTCTAGTGCGTATATAAACAATTTGACTAGGGATATTCATCAATCCATCCTACAATTTGTTTTATTTTTCATAAAAAATCACATTATAGGTAATTGAGAACCAAAATAGGATAAAGAAAATGTGAGGAAACATGCCAATGGTGATCCACCTTTAGAGACATGATCCATAACAGACCCTAAACACCTAAACGATCCATGAGTTACCACCCCGTCCATAGCGTGGTACCAAATAGACTAAACAACATGATTTTGCACATCACCACAAACCCTTGAAATCCACCTTGGGATGTGACCATGTCGTACGATACCAAATACCTTCACCACCACAGCACCTCAAATCTTTATCTCCATCCACCCTAAGGCCATGCATAATGCCATCACGGAGAAGTTGAACAAAACCATGGGAAAACAGATCATCTTGTGTGGAGAAACTAAAGTGCACACAAGAAAATGTACCTTTCTTGAAGCCACCAACATGATCCATAATGGAATGGGATTCATAAAACCTAACAAATGTGGGGTCATGCATGATAGATAATGAATAAATGGAATAAAAATCCATACATATTTAGGGCTAATCAGGAACATCAAAAGGAATCAAATAAAGAAACAAACCAAAGGTGATGAGAACTGAACTACCAAGCAGAAAGCACTGCCAGCACTGAGTGTTCCCACGTCCTTCATTTTCATTTGTTTACAATCCCTAAAAAATTAAATGGAATACCTACCAAAATCAGAATATAATGAATGAGGCCGATTGAGGGAGAGTACAAAAATTGAGGCAACATTCATCCGAGAGCACCATTGTTGATGAATTACTGTCAAAACGAGTGCATTAATTTAGGATTCAGAAACACAAACATGGAAACCCAAAAAATAATATCCATCAATGGAAGGTGAGTGACTAATGATTGTCTACAATGAACTTTTCTAGTGATTAATATTTTATTTGTCCATCAAGCTAGTAATAAAACACCAATGTACTGATGCATGTAAATTCAACCAATGATGGTGGGTTGAAGTGCGATGGAGGAGGGAGGGATGTGACGGTGGTGAGGGAAACAATATTACTAAAGTAGAGAAGCAGTAGGGAATCTGTAATTTTAAATAAGGTATCACACGTTGATCCACCACTAATGGTATCATCACTTGGATATGGTATATATAATGTTAATTCCATCCATTTTATGATGAACGTTTAATGAATATGGTTATTAATTTGGGAATGAATTTTAATTTTGTATTATCATTTAAATAAATATTATTATGTGTGATGTGTTTAAACCCTTTCATATGGGGAATTCAGTAGACATTATATGTGATGGGAAAGGCCCACTATATCCCCCCAATCCATCGATTAGTCTCATGAGAAAAAGTTGATTACCTTTTTTCTGAGGCCGAACCCATTAATATAGAAGAATTTTAACAAGGTATCGATGTTATTAGATGTCTTAGAACAAGGCTTTGAGGTTTTTAGTTTTCGTGGAATAAGGCCACAATGTTATGTTTGAGGATTCCATATTAATTTATTCCATAATTATTAATTGAATTATTGATATTCCATGTGATTATAAGATTAGTTACAATATCTAATTTTATGTTTCGTAATCATGTTTTATTATATTTCCTTATGTGATCATTATTGAATCCTTCTATATTATTTTCCAGTTATTGATAAAGTAAAATGTTTCTAGTTTTATAGCATTCCATACTAATAGTTTATTATTTATTTATAGCATCCTCTATAAACATTCCCTTATTGATCATCTATGATCACCCCTTTATTAGGATTTATTTTCCCTAGGATAACAAGATGTGTTACTTTGTTGATATTCAGGGATAATATAAGGGGAATAATAGTTTTCTCAAAGAAAATTCTTTTTTTATTTTATGTTTTAAATTTTAAATAGAATTCTAAATATCTATCTAATTTACCCAGACTACTATAAATTTATTTTCTTTGGGGATGTGATTAATTTTATATTATGGAATTGTGATAATGTAAACACTTGAACTTGGATCTATGGGTTATGGGGGAAACTTTTGGTGACACTGAATGTTTAGTAGAAGCTTTGGGAACCATATTTCGTAAAACATATATTAGATAGCATAACACCATGATAAAATCATAGGACAAGTATATAAAAACATACTAATGGTTTGGTAAGGAAGAGATTATATTTTTTTCCCTATAAAAAACAACATTCCACAGATACTACAAGGGAATGTGTTTATGGAATATAAAAACATTAAGATAATAAAGATGAACATGGCACATTGGGTAAGACTTGATCATCACATAGTGTATGAAAACACGCATATTGTGCACATAGTATGATATTTATAGGGGATATTCTTATGATAATTCATATTTTATTTACAAACCATTAAGAATGATTTTAAAATAAATATATCACCATATAAATCATATTTTTTTAGATTACATATGCATAAAATATTTAATTTATGTTATGTATTTCACTATTTTTTTCATATATTAAATTTCATAATAATTTTTCCTAATCTAGAATATAACTTCATTTATAAATAGATAATATATGAAGGAATGATAACCATACCAATTCACATATTGTAACGAGAAATAATGATGATTTTTTTATTGTCTTAATAAAGTATTTCAAAAGGATCTAGTCTCCCAAAAATTATCTTCTTATGATGATATAGTGTCATATTATATAAAGATAGAGGAAGAATAATATCAGTATCAAGGATTCAAAGGCAACCAAGACAAGAATAGGACTATAGAAAAAATTAAAATAATGGGACCAATAGAAAGAAGGATTTTCCCAATTATGATAATTTAGGATAGAAGCACTCTAGTACATACATAAAGTAAATTGTATTTCTTTAAATATAAAGAGAGAAAGGCCACCCTGATCATTAATTCAAGGGAAATAAAAAGGTTCCTTGTCTTTAATGCTTCACCTATTACGAGGTGAGGAACTACACAAATGAACTCCCAAGTCATCAATTTAATGTATCTTAAAATAAGTTATGGGATGAATCTAAATATTTTGTTATTAATACTGTTGAAGTGAAATAGTTATTGTGATTTTTTGGATCAATGAGATAATTAGAATCATTTTCCTCTTAATGAAATTCTCTTTATTATAATAATTATAAGTTTATGGATTTGAATGGAAAATAATTTCTCACAGGATTTTAGAGGTTAAGTTGAATTGAACTAACAGATAAGAAAATAGATTCAATGAAAAGTTGGACATCATTGAAAACCCATGATTAAATAAAACATGACCATTAATATGTTCATAATTTTTCATTAATTAAATTAGGATAAATATATTTTTTATATGGATTATTTAAATTGGATTGTAAGGACTACCATGGAACTGATTTTTTCTTTGATGAAAATGTGTTTCCTGATATTAATGATATAGTTAACAACATTTTTTATTCAAGGACTATGTCGAATAATTTAATGAAGAAATCATAATTTCAATAAATTTTAATTGTAATTTATGTTATTAAAATTATTTAAGAGATTAAATGATTTAGGTATTAACATGTTTGGAATGCGCAATTAATTAATGATTCGTGTTGTTTTAGGCAATTATGAAATGTTAATTTTGGAAAAAATTTGACCATCATTCGAATGGGTTGGATCTTAATATTTTGGAAGGGTCATATGGTTAACCATTTATGATTTTTTTTTATGATAATTTTATGAGGTTTTAATTGTTAATGTATTACTTCTACCTTTGTAGATTTATGCACAGTGAATAATTTGTACAAACTATTTTGATATAATTATAACTAGTGATAGAATGAAAGAATAAACGTTATTTCATAGTTATTATGATCCTTTAAAATATAATTTTATTTCATTATCAATAAAAAACCAATTTTGGATATTAATTTAATGGATAAAGAGATAAATTCGTGTCTGATCGAAGAACAACTGAAATATTAAAATATGTCTATGAAATTAAAGACATAAATTAAGTATAATTTCATATTTTCATTATCTGTATGTTAAATGAATTAAACTACTATATTAAAAGTATATTAAAGGATTATGTTATACTAATACATTTATTTTTGATTAAAAAAGGTTCTAGAAAATCATAGATTTATGTTATTGATAATCATAACATTTGATTGATCATTCAATTTCTTGTGATTACTGAACTCCATCAGTCTATATAATTATTTAAACTATTCTTCCTTGTTTATATCATCACATTCCATCAATATTATTAAAATTTTAAACATTGTTATGTGTTATTCTATATAAGCTTTTAATTCTTTTTATCTCTTATTAAGAGGAATTTTTTATTAACAATATTTACTATATTGGTTCTAAAAACTAATTACATTGTTGTGTCATAACATCCATTACTGATATTGAGTCCAAATAACAATGTCATAATTTGTTAATGGTGGGTATAATGTACACTAATAAATTATAAGACAATAATATTTTTATATACTTCTGGATACACAAAAATGTGCTTACGAAACCCATAAAAAATATTTTATTAAACTTAATCTCATCGATAGCTTGGAGAACATGCACCCCCCATGTCCAATTAAACCATATTATAGTATACAATAATGAACTGGACATTAAATTATCATGTATTACTATTACCGAATAAATTAAAAAATTATATTATTTCAACATGTATATAATAATATAAAAGGTTATATATGTATAAAAGATAAAATAAAAAACATTTGAAATTAAATAGAAATGTTTTTTAAAATTAGAATTTCTCTAAAAGGTGGTCTAATAACTATCTGAACTCATAAATTTTCATTATTTTCAATAAAATATATACAATTATCTAAAAATTTATACTTAATATTCATAATTAAATGATATAAATTAGCATCAGATAAATTTTATTGATTTTTTGGAAAATGTTTCTATTTTGTGATGAATTGTAAAAATGCTATATTTTAATTGAAATTGAAATTTATGTTTAAATTTTTAATATAATTAAATAATATTCATATTTTTTATTAATATATTATTAGTATAATAATAAAAAATATATATATTAATCCAATATGGGTCATTATAATCATTTTCTTATTTAATTTTTATATGAAAACATTATATAGTTTTAATCATGTTCTCATTGAAAGCCCCCTTTCTCATCGCGTTTTTATGATTATTTTTAAATTATATTTTTCCAAATATGTGAATGGATTTTAGAAAAAATAATTCCATATTTTTAATCATAATATTTTTTATCATCTAATAATATCAACTTAGTTTTTTATTATAATGAATAGTAAAATAGTAAAAGGCCACCCTCTTCTATATGTTTCACACCATAAAAGCATTTTTGTATGGCCAATAACTCATCAAAACACATCCCAACATGAATTACCACATAATAGAGGAAATTATTTGGTCGAAAAGGCATTATTTGAATAAATTAGGTATACTCTTATAGAGGATGTCTGATAAGAGTTAAAAATCATAACTATGATTTTCTGTTTTATTTCTTACTAAACCTATTAAATTATTATTAAAATATGATTAGATAATAAAATCAGTATCCTATATATATTTAAATGATTTAATGTTATATAAATTTTCTAATACTATCCCCAAATACGTAAAATATTTTATGAAATCATCATATGACTGTATGATAAACTTCCGCCTCACGAACTAAAGTCATTCGATTTTCCATTTCCACCACTCATGATTTGGTTTGATAATGGATTTAATGTATATAGATGAAATATATATAATTATTTTACCTAATTATTCATTTTATCGTATTATTATGTTATTTCCATTATATAAAGGATACCATAGCATCTCTTGTGTGTATGTGAGACTACCGCATCGCGAAGTGATGTGATTCGGCATCCACTATATCATTACATGGAAGGAAATAAGAATACATTTAATGAATATATATTATATACATGATAAAATTATGATATATAACATAAATTTAAAATTATTATATGATAATATATCAATATATTTCTTACTTTTTGAGTCATTAAATGAGGATAATTTCATTCATGTATGTGTGTACTACCACCTTCATGAAAATATGTGAATTTATTTTAATCACCACATAGCATGGATAATTTATTTCGGTATATATATATATAATATAGTATATATTAAAATATTATTATACCATAAATATTAATTATTACATGTAAAATTTACGTAATGAACATTATAAAAAGGAAATGTTAGATAATGCATATGTATGGCCTACTATCTCCATCATTGTAATTAAGATAATTTTACATAACCATATTTCATGATTAGTCTTAAAATATTCAGTAATGTAAAAATATTTTTTTTATTTCATTCTTATTATTAGGGATATGTTTACATAAGGACCACATTGACCATATTCAACTTACCAATGTCATTTTGGACATATATTCCAAATATCAATGAAACTTTAGATATAAATTTAATTTATATATATTCATATATAAAATAGTTATAAGTGTAAAAATAAGATAATAATCTTGTAAAATGTCCTTAAAATATAAATAATAAATAAATGTTTATTTTTTTTATTATAAAGAACGTATGTGATGAGTAATACTCAAGGTAAGGGTTTCTCCTCTCAGTTTTACTTCTATAAAACATTGTTCATATTAAACTATTATTTAAATTGTTTTGTGTATATGCTTCCATTTAATAACCTTATTGTAGTGATAAAGGAATGTTATTTTATCTTATATAGAATGTATAATATTACCCAACAATATGACTATCATTCCTTTGAAACATTCTTTTCATTATTAATAGGATGTTTTTATACAACATTTTCACAAATATTATAGAAATAATTATTTTCTAAAATTTACATTTCATGAAAAGAATTTTAATAATGTTTTATATAATATTTTTTAAAAAAAATTGTTGATCTTTAAATATTGGATGTTCTATTCAAGAAATGATCCAAGTGATCTTTGAAAATAATTTTCATACCAAAAATATAGTGATTAACTTTACTTATACAATAATGGGAATATAAACCAATGAAAATGCAATTATTATTTTTCACAGTGGTTTATTATAAATTTTATTGGGGATATATTATGTCGGTACAATTAATTTCACACTTTATATATTTTTATTAATATGTTTATTGGCCAGGGAATATATTTAAATTTCACATGTAATATTGAATATGATTTTTGTGTATATTATCTTCATCCCATTCATGTGAGGATAGCATTGGAATTTTTTAGTGGTTGGTGGGGATGACTATAGCCACTTGATTTATTGGTATCTCTAATCAACCCTTGTATATTTGGTGTTTGATGAGGCATTACCCATTTTTATAAGTTCCATTGAATGAGGCCTCAATGATATTAGATGTCTTGAAAAAAAGGCCTCGATGGTGTATTTTAGTTGTCTAAAAAATTATTTCCATCATTAATAATTCATTTATTGATATTAAATATGATTATTTTATTAGTTTGAATTTCCATGGATATGATTCACTCATGTGTGTTTATTTATATGGAATAATTTTATCGTCATTTACTCATGAAATATTATTTCAATGTTATTGACTAAATTATTTGTGTTTCTTTTATTTACCGTTTTATATTGAATATTACTTATTTATTCATAGCATATATTATATGTTTACACACATTAAGAATATGAGCTTAACCTTTTCTTATATATTATTTCCACAAGATACCAAAAAGTGTATTGTGATTGATATGTTGGGATACATTAAAGAAAATATTGGAGTTATCACTAAAAATAGTTTTTGAATTTATTTATGGATAATATGAATTGAAATTATGTATCTAATTTACCAAGACTACTAAACTATTTTTCCATTTAGGATGTGATTCATTATATTTTATGCCAATTTAATAATATAAGCACCAGCACCAGGATACTGGGGTTGAGGGCCCAATAGATCCTTATAAAGCCCTTTATGTACTGATATGTAATAAAACCTATTTTTTGGATGAATTTGGTTGACATAAGTTGATGGGTCCTATATTTTTGAGGTTATGATAAAAAGTTTTTGAAAATTCATCATCTCATTAGAACTAATAGGATTTGAAAAAAGAGTCGGGCTGACAATCATCGATGAGGAATATAGTTGATGGTTGGTGATAAATTGTTTATCCATGTATCTCCATGGAGTATGGTCATGTGATCTGGTATGAATTGAAAGATATTCCCTAGGTACATCATGCCCTTTGAGATTCTAGATCACATCAAAGCTATAACTTATCAACTAGAACTCCCTCATCCTTTTCTCAGGATAATAACATATTTAATGTATCACACTTGATGAATTAAATACCATATCTCTAACATATATTTAATTCATAAGCGCGAGACAAGGAAAATGGTATCTCTCATGAGGAGAATATAGTAAATATCATGGACTATAAAGATAAATATCAATGCAATGGAAAAACTCACCTAATAATAGTGCTATAGTAGAACTATAAATATGAAGATTCTATCTAGGATCCAAGAGAGGCGATTAATCATAAGTATATTAACTTATTTTTCATATTATTATGTAATATAAAATTTCATGTGTAAACATAATTATGGGGGGATAATGTAGCACCCTACTATTTCAAAAGAGAGAACTATGTTCAATTGTGTTTGTTACACGCAACACCGAGCCTAAAAATATATGATTATCTATTATCATTATAACAATATTGTTAAATTGAAGGGTACGAAATGATTTAACTAAATAATGGACTAAATATTAACACTATAATTGATAATAATTAATTGATGATTTCTTAGTATATAATTATTCTATTTATTAATAAATACATTAATTCTACAGAAATTTTTTTTTGTTCCCAAATGATTCTTAATGATTTTTGGTAAAATATTTTAATTAGAATTTCTAACCATTAGAAATATTGTTTTAGGAATTTAAATTAATTTTTAAATATAAGCTATTGATATTAAATTATGATTATGTTTTTTGATTTTTATGAAAATATTTATTTTTCAATGAATAAGGAAAATTACAGTTTTTAAAATTTCAATTTATTGTTAACAAATTATTGCATGTTATTATTTTAATTTCATATTATAATATTATTTACTTTTTAAATTTAATCTAAATAATTTTATATCAATAATCATTATAAAGGATTTGATTACAATGAAATTATTAAGCATAAAACACAATTGTTCTCTCAAAATAGATTAAATGTGAATAAAGTCTGCAAATTTAAATTATATAAAATAACATAGATTGCATAATGATTTAACTTTTATTCATATTATATATAAAAATTAAATTAATATAATTTAAAATATTAAAGATTAATTTTTTTACAGTTATTATATGATAATATTTTAATAGAAGAAATTTTATTTTTAAAAAAACTATTCTTTGGAGACGGCTATGGATTTAATGTTAAAATTAAAAACTTCAACATCTATGACATTAATTTTTGTTATTTTATTACTGATTTGGAATCATAAAAATCGATATATTCTAATATGATCATCTTACTATTTCACAATAATGAATATAATGAAGAAAAAATTTAAATCTCTACTATTGAGTTTCAAACGGGTTTACCATTCGTAAAAAAACATATAATTTTTAAAAATGGCTCAAAACATTTCTAATTTCTAAATTGTAGTCGTATTTTTTTAATTATATCTTCTAAGGTTTTTTATAGTGCATTTTATATCATTTTGGACAGAGAAAAATGTGGATGTAATTTTTTCTTTTAAAAAAGTCCATATGTGTCTTCAACCACATATATAAAAGGTCTCCATGTAACACCCTAAGCATCCACGATACTCTTCTCTTTGAATAATACATTAGCGTGTGTCGTACTCAACTTCATTTTTTAACACACACCACACCCAATCAAACTAGCCGTTATTAATAACAATACCAACATTTTGAAATTTTATATTTTTTATCATTCAAAATGGACTTCATTTTTTGATTCGGAATATTGAAGATAGATTAGGGTGAATTTTTGGTACATTTCAGATAACTTTCATATCTTTATGAATATTGAAAATTACTAAATTTTATTTAAAAACAACTTTTTTAATCAAAATAATAAATAGTGATAAACTATGAATTTGAGTGATTTTAAAGTATATTTAGAAAATATGTTTACCATTTAATACAATATTAGTCCTTGGACATAATTTCACATTTCAACTAGACATAAGAATGTGGCAATCTTCTGATAGTTATTATTTCTTAAAAACACGCTCATTGTTTTTACCACGGGAATTAATTTTAAATTAATTTCTTCCACTTATGTGTTCTGAATTTATGAAAATGGATTCCATATTTAGAATTAGGATGTCCAAATTTGGTAAATAGGTAACTGTTATTTTTAGACAATTTTAATAATTAATTCGGTAAATATTTTATTTTCCATGGTTAAAGGGTAAATCTGGTAAATAAAGGTAAAAAAATAATATTATAATAATAATAAATTACCCTAAAACGTGATATAACCCTATTGGTTGATACATGTTTGACCATGGAAATCTTTGGGTCGATTTCGGGACCCCATTGTTCCAATTTCAAGTGATAATGACACTTTATATTAATTAAGCTAAAGTAAATACAAAAATGACATAAGCTTATATCTTATAGAAAAACAAACTTTACATAGGTTATATATGTTATATTTTCAACTATAAACATTCAATAGAAATCTAAAACTATTTCCTAAATAATGGTATTTTATTTATAATTTTTAGGCATTGAACAATTAAATTTATTAATGACACAATAATGATGCAGTATTTTCATTATTAATGAATGAATCAAATAAATGGTATTATAAAAGTTAAAATAAATATTATTTGAAAGTTTTGATGACATAAACGAATTTTATTGGTTAATATTACATGTTATTATTTCTTAAATGAATTTTGTTTGAATTAATAATGTTTTTAAGACTTTAACAAAAAAGAATTATCAAATAGTGTCAAAATTGACATAAACGAGTTTTTAAAACAAACATTATATTATTAATTGATATTCTATTTATAAAAATATAATGTTTGGACAAAGGAATTATAAAACGATAGTTGTATTATTAATGGACCACTTGGGGGTATCTTGGATGTATATAGTAATTTTATTAACTATATAATATAAAAATACAAAGATACATGGTAAATGTCAAACTAATTAACTAACAGTTCAAACTAAATGATAAGGTTTATATAGTGACCCAAACCTATCTAAATCTTATTTTTTGAGTGGTTTTCGACCGATCCCCGCCTTAATCTTCAAATAATCCAATTTGGAGAAATTATATACTGAATAAGAATTTGTAATAAAATAATATTTCTAACATTTCCTAAGGTGTCCCTCACCCCTATTATAAAAGGACACTCCCCCTTCTCACTACTTCACACCATCGAGACCGTTTGGCTTGGCCAAACCCTGCCAAAATATTCTCTAAACTTCCCTCACTTCATCATAGAGGCCCTACTTTAGTCATAAATCCATCTTAAGAAGCCCTTTTGATCAAATCAAAAGGAAGAACCCGAAGAAGAGGTAATGTTTTCACCACCCTCTTTCAATTTCCTCTCTTATTCAACATCTTATTTCTTTTTTATTTAGATTATAAAATAATATCCCAAGTATTTTCTATATTACATGATGTTATTATAAATATGGTAAAACCATATTCAGTATTCTATCCATCCACAGATTGACATGTCACCATACGTGGGTATGTACGGCTTACTGTCTCCACATCGTGGTGTAATTGTTATTCAAAACATTATTATTTGGATGGGTATGAAAATGAAGTATAATTCATATAACTAATAAATATAACATGATAATTATTATGAATATATGATATAACATTCAATTATATATTATTTTAATATAAAAAGAATGATATTGTCCCTCGTGTGTACGTACGGACTACCGTCTCCACGAACGCGATGAGATTAATTCCCCATCATATCCATTCAAGTATAATTCTCATTTGGTGATTAAATATAACGTTTAAGGACTTGATATCATTCTGGATATGAATAAGATACAAATTATGGATAACAAACATGACTTATATAACAAAACATATAAACGAAAATAAGTAACTGAACACCCGAAACAATGATAATAGTAAAATATTATTAACAAAGAAATTATTAAAAGATCATATATGATATCATATTTATGTATATAATTATTGTATAAATTAATAACAATCATTTAACTATTATAAAAGATGTTAACCAACCCGAGACCATGGAAAATTACAAGGCAAGGGTTTTTTTGACAATCTCTTCATTATCCGAGTTTGTTTATACGTAATTATCTACTGGGACATCTTTATCATCCACATCCATGTTTCTTAAAAATGTATTTCAAATCATTCTTAATATTTTACTTTCTCCGTGTTCGAATTCATTCATATATGTTTAAACCTCCAATATTATAAATATTTCTTTCTTATAAATATATTATATATCTATAATCATATATATCCTAACTTATATGATTTACTTATAGTCTTTTATCAGCTACTTAGTGACAATTTTTGTTAAAAATCACGATTTCTCGAGATAATTTCATTGATTTTCATTTTAATTTTGTTTCAAAATTATATGTCTTTTGATCTTTTTCATGGTTACTAATCTTTATGATGTTAAAAAAAATTTAAAAACCATATATATTAATTATTAATATATTTATATTAATCCATAAAACTTATATAATGAAAATTTAGTTACATGTTTGATAGAGATAGTGGGATGTATGTATGCATTAATATTGTTTTCCTCATTAACAGTTGGAATGATGGAAATGTATATAACAAATTAGAAATAAATAATATATCATATATCATATTTTCTAATATAAACTCATTAAAATGCATTTAAAATCCAAATGAAAACACATCTCATCGATGTGTGGTGTGGTAGTCGAGCATACACATGGACGATGTTACAGTATTCTAATGAATTGGAAGGTAATATGTTATATGTAATATTATATATTTTCTTTTATTTATTTTTCATAAAGGTAAAAAATATTATTTAATATTATCCTCTATTACTTCCTTATAATGTGTTAGTGAAAAATGTATCAGACAACTTCATGAGGGAGTAGTCTGTTGTACACACAAGCGACGTTATCGTATCCCCTATAAAATTTACTGTAATAAATTATAATTGATATAATAAATCCAGAAGTATATAATTGTAAAAATATCCTAACAATATGTTTAATACATACTTATACCTATTATTTAATGGTGGTGATGGAAAACTAATTACATCGGTTTTTGGGGTGGTAGTCCACCGTACACATCATGGGCAATTTTGTTTACCACATGATGAAAGAGGAGAGGGATATAAGTCATTACACTAACATAATAACATATTTCCATATTGGAGAAAATATTGATATTTTATTACCATTATATATTTATATTTTTATTTGGTGGATGAAGGCATAATATAAAAAATGTCGTTGAAGAACACTATAACATTTCTTTTGATAAATTTAATTAGGTTTCCAACAAAACACTACCTAGGTTGGATTTATGATCACACCAAGACCTATAAAATGTTTTTAAATCTACAATTAAGTAAATTTTTCAGGTATAGGCCATGAAAAATTATTATGTATGTGTGAAGATGAGTGAATATAGCCTCCTTTTATAAGTGGATTAGAGGACACACATGGAATTTTTTATAATAAGAAAGTGCGCCCACAATTTTCAAATGAAAAAAATGATCCAAATTTTTTTGTTATCAATCTTTAAAGGTCATATTGTAAAAATATTTCCATAAAAAGGAAGTTTTAAAATTGTTAGGTCATTTTAACACTCATCTTCTGTGTTTAACTATCTAGTAAACCCACTTCAACTTAACCATGATAAATAATATTTTTTATTATGACTATTTATTATCATAAAAATATTACGTTGATATTATTAGTTAAGATTACTAATTTTTTTCAAAATTCGGAATCAATTTTTAAATATTAAACACACATAAGTAGTATAATATAATATAAAACTCGAACAGACATGTCAAAAATGGGTTTTCAAGAAATTCAAATTTTCAAGATTAATATTATCATATAATAACACCATGTAAATAAAATTATTTAATGAATTTAATATAAAAAATAATAGATATATAATCTGTAAATTTAATTTAAATAATTATTAATTCAGGGTTATTATACCTAATTAAAATTAAGAAATATAATGCACTTTAAAACATTTAGTAAGAAAAAAAGTTTCTTAAATCCTGAAAATAAACTAATATTTAAATCGAGTACAAAGATTGATTAAATTTATTTAATTTAAATGAATATAAATGAATAATAATTTTCATAATGAAATAATAATGTGAGCCTAAAATTAATTAATTTTCTATAAATAAATTATAGTTATATGAGAAATAAATATTATCTGATATGGGTAGAAAAATAAATATATTCTGAAAATTCAAAATATATAACCTTAAATTAATATTGATCTTATAATAAATTTTTTTGAATTAATATTAAACTATAAGAAACTTAAAATAAGAAATAAATAACTATAATAGTTTCCCAAAAAAAAATTATAAACATTTTTGTATGAAACATATTTTTTTATAATAAAAAATTTATATTTATTGTTGACAATTTATTTGTATAAATTTATCAAACAATTTATAATTTTTAGGCGAATAATATATTTTTTTTGTTAAATAGTTATTAAAATTGATACCCACTAATTAAATTACATTTATAATGTTTATATTTAAATATTACCTTGGATTGGTATTTTATGATTGGTGTTTCATGTAATATGTGATATCCAAAATAGTGTTATTAATTTAAAACATTAATGACCTATGTAGCACAATATTTCAAACGGAGTAAATTTATTTAAAATAAATATACATTAAAATATAATTGTGCTACACTACTCCACCAGCATACAACATCCATATTCTTCATCCTACTCTTCAACATCCAACTACTAGAACTCACAATCATTGAAGAAGTATGTGATCCACCAAACTGAGTACAAAAAGGTGGTTGAAGACTAAATTCATGATCCTCTAACAGAACCATATATATTGTATATTCTTTTTAAAATCCATTTTATAATTGTCTAGGTTGATTGTCGTAACTAAATTTCTATTTCTAAAAGTAAGACCAATCCCAAACTTTTTGGCCTTCTATGTGTTCTTCTCGATCATGATAGGTGAAATATATGGTAGCTAGTGAAATATAAAGCGTGTGTTGATACCTTTATGGATCCATGATATAGATCCATGACCTTCCATTCATGGTATAACTTCAGAATATTTGAAATAATTCCCTGAAATATAGGTTCTTCATATTCACTTATGGCACCCTTAGTTCTTCAAGATGGTCCTATCATATCCCACAACCACATAGAGATTCCGCATTTGATGAACAAAGGAAACATAAAAATTATTTCCATAGGTGTTTCATTGTGATCAATGACATCGTCAATTACTTTTTCCATCCCTATATATATTTTGTTCCTCTATTTAAAAAGATGCTATAGGATTTTAGAATAGTAAGTCACTATAATCATTGAATGTGGACCGTAGTGCCCCACCACCCTTGGATTGAACAAGATAAATTAATCTAAAATAATTCGTTTTACTAGATTTAAAACCTATGTTGTTGTGGGGTAATTCTTTAAAACACCCTCCAACATATCCAGTAGTAGAATAGGGGCATCCTTTGACATCCAAGAACAAGGTCCACAAAGCCAATTCACAATCCAATTCACTACAAAACCTTAAGATAGAATTATTATATGCATGAGCTTATTTATTAACAGCCGGTTCAATGGAGATGCATTAGGGAGAAAATAATCAATGATAAAATTAAAACACTTGAGAAAATAATATCAATATATTTAAAAATCAGTATAAACAATAAAATGGACATGTACAAAAAGTGCCGATGTATTTTTTGATAAACATAAAATAATAATGAAATGAGTACACTACATGTCATGTAATCGTATAATATAATTAAAAATTATTAAAAAACTAGGAAAATCACTAAATAAGGGTCGGAGTTAATGATCATTTATAACATCCCATCCCTCATCCTAAACACCTAATAATACCATCTAACTAAACCTACTTGAGACGACACTTGAATTCAAAATCATATCACACTAGGGGTTACCCAAATTGATTCATAATGAAATTCATTAATTACCTCTATATAATTAATTATACCTATGAGCATTGGTATGATTATCTATATCATATACATCATCTTACAAAATAGGATTTATCCAAGGTACCCGTACCATATACATCATCGATCATTAGTGCATCATTCAAGGAACCCATACAACATAAATAAATAAATATATATATATATTCATAACATGAAAAATCAATCGATGTATCCATACCATATTCATCATCGTATATTTGAGGACGAGTCTTGATATTCATACGAACATTCCAAATTTCTGTGGATGAATATAACAATAATTTTATAGAATTCCATTTCCATTCCCTTTAAATAAATAGCTACAATCCATCTAGAAAATTTGTATAAATCGAGTGCGTAGAGAATCAGTATGGCCCACCAAAAGATTAGGATCAATTTTCTATCTTTTATCCACGTGATCCAAGATAATTGGTCCATTATACAGCCATACGATTTATTCACTTTTTAGTATGATTCATCTAAATTAATAGTTTTACAAACAAAAATTAAAAGGATGTACCTTTCCCAATTAACCAAATTTCATTATGTGACATTATATAAATTTGAAATCTCCTTTAACCACATTTCACATGGTAAATCCCAAAACACAACATTAACCAATTAAATAATGAGACCATTACACCATTTATTCTTTTCAAAAAACAATTAAATATTCTTAAAGATGATATCAATATGTTGACTACACTTTAACCATTTAACACCTCATATATTATTTATATTCTATCAAATTGAACATTAAATGTAGAACAGAAAACATTATACTATTCCAAAATTCATAATCCATGTACAAATAGTTTAATCTCATAAACACCCAATTAGAACATCTATCACATTATTTCACCATCCTCAAAGAATTGGAATACCCAGTGGATGTCCATAAGTCTAGTCTCATTATAATAAATGGACCCAATGGTGTCTGTGATGAGTCTCCCATATCATTTAAATTCAGAATTTACATTTCATAGTCAAGGAAAAATAGTCATGGCATGATATTATAATATAACAACCAACCACACACTAAAAACATCATGTATATGGGAAGAATGTTATATATATCCTACCTCAATTTCATGGGAAGACTCTAATCCAAAAAATACCATATATTTGAACAAAAAATCATTCAAATAAAAAAACAAAGAACATTGTAGAAGTAGGGTTCACATGATTTAGATAAAGATGAAATAATCAAAATATAATCTTCTGGACAAAATAATGAAGAGCATCCAACAACATAGCTAGATATTTGATTCAAACAAAATACCACTCACAGTAACTATGAATCAATGGAGAAGCATCCTTGGAGGACATGGTAGATCTATGTTCTCAACCTACTATTTTTTTTGTCCAAATGTGGGTGAATATTAATTAGGGAAAAAATATTATCCGGAGGAAAAAATGATAAACTTTATATTTTTATAGGGCTAGACAATTTGGTCCCATGTTTGGCCAATCCTTGTTCTAGCTATGTTGTTCCCTATGAACGAGAGGATACCAGGAAACCCAGTTTATGAATGGAACTCACACTACATGAAAAAACATACAGTTCTCATTCTCCCACATCAATCCATGGGTACTTTGGATATATATTTTTTGGACAATGGTTTACCAAAATTATGCACCTTCATTCTATAGGGCACACAATTATGGTACATGGTTAGTTATAATGGTGAGACAATCCTGATCCAATAATATTATGTAATTTCTTTCCACTTTTATATTCTTCTAACCCCTCGGGATACCAATTAGGCCTTCCCTGCTCATGTAAAAATTTCCATTATGTAATTTTATGGGTGTTTAACTAAAATTGAAAAAGTAAACTCACCACTTAAAATTATAGGGATCTCATAACCTCCCAACCATATACTAGCTCATCCTCGAGCTGTAGTCTAAGGAATCACTAACCCCAATGTAATAAAATATCACAACATTGTGTCCTACTATCCAATTCCTCTTCACAATTTTTCTTGAACATGTCCATTTCGTAATGGGAATTGATCCAAATGCCCATGCTTACCCCATAAACAACCTCATCGTGATCTAAACCACAAGTTAGATATTACTCCGAGGATTCATTTTTCTCAAGAAAAAAATCATCAACGTAAATCAAAATAGAACGGATTTGGTAATACAACTGAAAATATTATACATGAAACATCGTTCATATAACCATGTGAATATGGAGGAGTTAATCGAAACAATACTTGTTTGATTTTCTCCAAAATTCCAAATAACATAATAGTCATGGTTGTTAAATAAACCTATTTAGAAATACTAAAATGTCTAAAAGTGGGTGAAATATGAACGAAGACATATTATCCCCCTAGAACCCTTGACCTACATTGGTGTACGATTTTGGGCCATGTGGCATCATTCAATTCTGAATGTCTGGAACGCAACTAATGAACAAACATAAAATAAAAGATCTCAACTTGTGTAAAACCGGAGCCAATGCCTATTTTAAATAGTGAAAAACTAATGTGGATTTTACCTGATCCCATACAACCTAAAATCTAATGGATTGTTCAATTTATTACCTACCAAGCCTATAGTGATCCCCACAATAAAATGTAGATTACAACCACATGATTTCGATGATGACCTTCCACAGCCGAATAAATCACTAGATCAATGAAATCACCCTAAAAAAATGCAGTCATCGATGGCACACATACCATATAAAAACAAAAAATAAAACTCTCTTCATTATCATCATATGTCCTGATCAATGAGAACCCACAGGATTTGATGCATACCCACTGTCCATGCACAAACTAATTACAAAGATTCATTTTACTCAAAATAAATGTATCAATCCCAATGTATGACTATCATTAAAATTTTGACATTTCATATGTGGTATATAGCTCACCATATCAATTCTATATTGTAAACCGTGTTGAACTATCTCCCAGATAGATCACCTTGATAAAGTTATGAAATCCCACCTTAACTGGTCAAGATGACTTACCACACAAATATATTATATATCCACCAGTACCATCCCAATGAATCCCATACAAAACTTACCAAGGTATTCCTATATCAATTTCTGTACTATACAACAATCATATTCAAGCTCTACCACACCCACCAACACCCATCTACCAATAACACCTCATATTACACTTAAATATCCCCTCTGTCGAAAGTTAATTCTTAAATTAGCCATTCCCTTATTATGATTCCCGTATAGCATTCCTTATGGAATTGAATATCACACATCGTCGGTTACTTATTAAAATCATAGAGAATTACATGATAAATCCATGTCCATATCTACATATCCATGACCATTCAGAAAAGGGTTAGTGTCCTAAGGGTAAATATGTCACTCTTAATATAGGAATTTTCATTTCCACCACCTTTTCCATCAAACTCCAATCATCAATATCCATGATGTTTCCATTTATAATTCCATGAAGTGGATGTGGTATTCTTTCCCTAACCTCAATAATCAAATATAAATTATCTATTTACCATTATTAGAGTCTTACATTGATACTCATAGAATTCACTGACCTGTGATCCACTACATGGTCCACACTCAAGAGTGGTTTATGGATACCTTCCCAGTACACGCCTTCAACAACACTATTGGATGAGTGAAACCATCCAATGAACCCCCTCATCGAACAAGAATAACATTTATGTATCTTGGATTATTGTTGATTCTCTCTCAATATGCACATCATGGTATAAATATGATGGGAATGATTGACATGATTCTAATTTTATATAAATATACCATCAATTAATACCACTCTATAAAATATATTCCCAATGTCATCACCCACTCCAAGGACACATCTGACTAATCAATAATAATTTTCATTTTTCCCACTTGAATCCCATCAATTATCATTTTCCATGATATAATAATTAAATTTCCACTAACCTCAAAACTACCTCATCACTCCCTACAAATGAATTGTAAACCATCATTTTCTATAGAATTACATCCACAAAACAGATCATGTTCTTCCACCCTAACATGAATTAATCTAGAGGAGTATTTTTTCCATTACACTAATAAATAAAAAAATGGTTTCACATATAGCCAAAACACAGCACTTTAGTTGTTGTGAAATCAATGGGAACATACTTCTGAGTGAGATGTTCATGTACCACATAGTGAATCATGAACCTACATCATTTTCCTACCATGAAGACCATAAATGTTAACCTTTGTCACATTGTGTTACTCTACAATTCACTCTTACTGACTTAAAATTCAATGACTTTTACGCTATAGATTTAATTCACAAACTAATAACCAAAGAACTATCCATTACTTTTCTCCTTCAACCCCATTAGACTTGAAAAATCCTTGATATTTCAAACAAACAACATGACTTTTTTCACAACTCAGGTCCATCCACATGACAACCTATTACCTTGGGAATCATTCATATATCAAACCTCTTATCCCTACTCTATAAACGCTTATCATTTCCATCGAAAATTAACATCCATCATCACATCAAACATTTCTAATACAACACAGTCTAAAATCTGAACGATCCTACTCTTTTGAAACTATACATTAAGCCAACCATGAGAACTCCATGTTCATTGCATTAAATATAATTAAAATAATACCATTGAATTTTTTTAAAAAATTATCACACCCACCATGCATTAACTCCCCCATTGATGCATCCAAGGTACCCCACATCCCTTATAACATGAAACACGAAGCTAACTACACTCATGGTTAGCATCAATTTCACAAGTCCACATACTCATGTCCAAAACCAAAGTCACGGTCCAAAAACTAATATCCCTTACACCTATCACCATATCATATAACCCATACTAATAATAACTCTTCATGTGTCACAATAAAAATTCAAAACCATCCATCTTGGAGTCACAAACCGAATAATGCATAAGGCGTGTCTGACCTCTATCACGAGTCTCACTTAAATGACATAACGAACAAAATATACAACAAGAGTCATTAAAAAAAGGATATTATGATCTCTGATTTATCCATAAACATAGAACATCACACAATTCATAACTCACGGGCGACACTTCTTTCCCCATTCTAGAACACATGACATCTAACAAATCAAGGAAACCGATTAAAATAGCAATGATACCCAAACCATGAAACCCACATTAGGGACAAATACAAAACCCACTTGGTCACTTCCCACTAGAGTCACCACATCCACAATATTAGATGACCTATCCCAGCCTCTAGTTTATATCTGATATCAAGGAACAACAAGTGTCATCCCACCACCCATTACATCTAGACCCATCAAGGAATCACAATACGTAACGGTGAGTTTCGAAACATGGTAAATATAACACCACAAACCACCTATAGTTGTGGTCATATAGAATCAAAAGGAATACCAATTTCAAATTTCCCTAAACGTTCCACAATTTTTAGTCACCATTTAATTAAATAGTACCATTTTAAAATATTACGATTCATGTCTTGTTAATTTCAATAACCATATTTTAAAATAACAAAATTTATTTATTATCTTGTTTAATGGTTATTGTTATATATAATATCATTCATAATTTTTTACTTGAACACACTATATAATGATCTTACTAATGCTTTTTATAATAATAATGATCACCTAATAAGTCATTTATACATTCTAGTTACCCAAAATTCTCATGAGGAGTCCATAAAATAGAGCACCATCATAGACTTACATGCCAACCATATAAAAGGATGAAGAATAATTAAATACCAAACACTATAAGGAATGTACACCCATAAGAATATATAAATGACTAGTAGACAATGAACACAAGCAGAAAATTACATTATGTAATTGATTAATACAAGGAAACTACCAACCATAGTAAACATATGGATGGGATACCAATACAATGTGGCAAGAATGATTAATGAACACACACTCACTATTTTCATCCTAGTAAAAAATATATCGTTATCTTAAATCAGTAACACCACAACCAATTGCATCGATCAAGCTGTAAGATCAGTCAATAATAAAATGTGTTGAAATATAATCAATTTAGAAACACATGTATCAATGTTTTCACATTCATGGGGATTTTGGAATCGAGGAATTAGATTATTAACATGTCATGATAACATCCTAGTATCTTTTCCACCATTTTCAAATAGTAATATAAATTAAACCATATACGATGTCACATTATAACATATTGTCCTAGGTACAACAAAACTGATTCTATGAGATAGTTCGGTAGATGACCTCTTGCATGCATCCTCATACATTAGAGGATAAATACTATAAATAAAAGTATATAGAGATAGAAAGGGTAGTCTATACATACTTATTAGAGTAAAAAATAGTGTAATTAATATTAGTATACTCATAAAAAGTATAATCAATGATTGAGACACTTAGATAATGTATTAAAAACATTCAAGTGAAAAAAATATTAATGATGATATAAACATACTACATGTTAGTAAGTAATACATTAAAAATCCCAAAAATTTCAAAACATTGAAATTACCTAAAGATGAACCCTAATACCATGCCAGATCCTCATATCCCATTATCCATCCAATCTTCCCAAACCAAAAACCTCGATCCAGGTCCCTACTCTCAACCAATAACAGAAAAGATGGTTTCTTCTTAGCCACAAAAGTTTCATGGAGACCATTGTTTGGTGTGAGTATAACTCAATTGGATTCCACCAAAATTTCTATACTAAAATATAGTATAGTGGTAGTATATTAATAATTGAAAATAGAAAATAGACATGTAAGAAATTAAAAAATGATTTTTCATTTAATTGTTTTCAATATGTAGTGAAATATTATAGTGTCCACTATAATATAGTCACACCAGAACTTCTTCATCCCATGTCCAAATTTTGAACTATATACCATGAGGGGTTAACAAAATTAAGTCAGAAAAGAATTTTTCAATTTCAAAACTATAATTTTTATTACATTTGGGAATCATTACATGTATCCATACCAAATATAGAATCATACCTTAGATCTTGATTCCATGTACCCTAATCTTAATCATCATCATAACATGGGGCATTAGACCAATTACTCATAACATATACTTCATCATACCAGGGATCATCAGTCTAGGTACCCATACTATGTGCATCATCTTATCATGGTGAACCAACCAACAATTTCATACTAGTACATAGAAATCCATATATGATCCTCACAACAATTGATTGGAATTACATTCCTATAATTGTGGAGTCTAGAGAAACAATCCACTCATTGAACCATACATTAATCGGGTTCTTAGAGCTTCAGTATGGCCCACCAATGGATGAGGAGACATTGTCCAATAGCCTAACATATGATATTAGACCATTATTCTAGTATCCAACCAAAACATTAATTCCCATTTTCTATGATTTATTATAATTAACCTTTTTACACACAACAACATCATATGGGAACCCGTTATATTTACATGCATTATATTATTCAACATGGAATAAATTTTTCAAATCAATAAACCCTATTTAAAATTTTATACCAATAATAACATATTTAATTCAATTAAATATTTATACCACTAAACCATTTATTTATATAACACATTCATCAAATATATTTAATTTCATTAATTTCATGGTCATGCCTCTTTAACCAGTTACCGCCACAAACCTTTATAAAACTCAAACACATTTATCATCCTATGTTACGAACATCAAACCATAATATGATTCAACTTTCCAAATAAAAGTATAATATGTATAAACTCATAAACCCATAACATCATCATTTAAAAAATCATTTCAACATACTCAAGGATGTGTCACAACCCAAGGGTGTCTATATGTCCAATATGGTAATCATTAATAGACCCAATGGGGTATGTGAATCATCTCCAGTGTCCTTTAAGGATTAATATTCTTCTCTGAAAAAAGGAAAGAAATGATCAATATGAAATTGTAACATCATAACCACAGATATAATAAATAAATTACTGATTAAGGGAGGAAGCTTATAAACCACCTACCTCGAGCTCGTAGGCATGAACTCATCCAACAATGACCAATGATATGAGCTAAAATGGCTGCAAACACCAACAATAATAACCACATGAAAATATTCTTCATGAAATTTCGATTAAAATGAAATTATCAAAATATCCACATCATTAATATATAATGATGTGATGTGGGAGACATACCAAGAGCATCTATTCAGTCAAAACAACACCGAAAACACCTTAGAATCAAGAATCATTCATTCTCGGAGGAGATGGTAGCTCAAGGATGTCACCATATGTTTCTAAGGATTAAATAAGAAAAAAAATATGGTTGTAAATAAAAAAAGGTAAACATTCAAAATTACTCATTTTATGTGGGTGTAGAGTTTGGTTGTATGGTTGGAAAAACTATATTGTATTATGTGGTTCCCTCTATAATAGATACACTAGTATGCATGGTTAGAGGAAGGATCTTGACCTATTTGAAAAACGAATATGGTAAGTATGTTCCCACATCAATGCATATAGACTAATGTGGCATAATTTCACGTGAAAATAGTATGGTTTACCGAAACCATACACCCTCATTCTATACGCCACCCAGTTATGGAGAACAATAAATTTTAATAGTGTTCCACCCATGATCTAAGAACAGGATGAACACCTTTTCCTCTTTTCCATTCCCCTAACCACCCAGAGTACTACCAAGACCTTCCTTACATAAAAAAATAATGAATTAACTAATTTAAATGGAATTAATGAAAATATAAGGAAAACTCAATAAATCACCAGTTCAGTAACTTACACATCTTCTTTATTGACAAAACCTGAACCACATCAACTAGTGGTCCCATATATATAATTTTTGGTTCCATCATCTATAACATGAAAAAAATAACATTAAGAGAATCATGAAACAACTATGATATCTCAAACCATTTCCACATAGAGACATCCCATAACACAAGGAATATCCCTATAGATAGTAAAAAGGTCCATCATACTATCATGTTGTTTATATATATATATATATACATGTTCCATGACCCAACCCATGATAGGGCTTGTGGAACACCTACACCATGATCACCTCCATATTCTAGGGGTTGTCATCAAGTGATGAAGGCACAAAAAACTCAGGGAGGCATTTTCCTACGAACATGTACAAACACACAGAACCTACTCAATGAAAAAGTGCAGTAAAAAGTATAAAAAGATGAAAAATTTATAACGTAACATAGACATGAATGAAACTCTAGATAGTACAAGAGTACGATATTGAATACTAATATTTTAATGGAAAAAACACACACCCAAACCGGAATGTTATCCCAAGCTGAAGACAACTAGTAATGTGTATCTTCGGAGAGAGCACAACTCTGGTATCCAAAAATATGACCACCATATAATTTCAACATAGCCCACATCCCTATTCTTTTCTATAGTCATGATCGACATGTCTGTCGTCTGCATATGACATCACACATTTTGGGAAAACCCAAAGTAAGGGTGAGTATATACATACCTAGTAGAACACCCCAAAAAGTGAAGTGGGTAGTAAAAGACACCACCAAATATAATTAGAATATTATACAATGTATAGAAAAATATAATGGAATGATTGCAAATAATCCATATAAGAGTGTGAACGTATGCTCATCCAACACACAAGGATCTCGAAACAGTGAGGAGGTAAACCCCCCATTGAGTCTTCATGACCTATAGTTAAAGAGTAGACTCATCCCACCATTAGAAGCTAGACATGAAAAACACATGTCATACTCCACCTATCTTTGACTATACTGGAAGGAGAGTCACCATGTCCCATTGAGTGGGTACTTAAATAAGATGGATATATATATAAATATACTCAGTCAAAGTATCCCAAATTAGAGATTAAGGTGACCACCATATCACAGCTCAGCCCAAGAAGATAAGTAGCCAAATAATCCAAGGTAAGACCATTTTCATTGCCCAACAACTCCTGCATATTCCTAGGAGATACAATTGAAATGGGATAAAATCACCACAACTCGATGATAACTTCTTAGGTAATCACCGACTCGCCCACACAGCTTGAGTTTGCATCACAATGACGTTCTCAATGAAGAATGTTCCCATATTTCGTTGGAATCCTAACTGTCTGACGAACCATGCCTCATCACTTCGTCACACTATCATGGGGATTCAATAAGTTGTTGAGGACTACACTGCCCAACCCCATTGAAGGGTAAGCCCAGTATCATCATCATCGGGGAATAAAGAAGCCAGATAACTTGGAGGGTCAGTCTTATATTCTATAATTGGGAAGTACAAAACCCATCCCAGTAGGAGGTTCAACCAGGAATCACTCATTGGTGATATCACTACCTATCCCAGCTATAGGAACAACCTGGAATCTCTTATCCGGGATTATACGGCCTAACCTAACTAGAGGTTCATTTTGGTATGTTTTCATCAGGGAATACACTACCTAGACCAGCTGAAGGGATAACATGGTATGTCATCATCAAGGACTACACAAATTATCCTAGCTAGAGGGTCATCCTTGTATATCCACTGAAATTACACTACCCATACCAAATGCACAGTCATCATGAAATATCTGGTAGTATATTATGATCACATCAGTCATCGGGTCTCTTCTCGGTGTGTGCCAACCCAAAACATACACATTATATCATAAAAAACACTTTTGACGGAACCTTGAGTTCTATAAGAAAAAACACTCAGGATATCATCTAATGGGATGAAATCAGAGTTGAAATGATTGAGATATGGGGGATTGATGTTTTCACATAAAAAATGAACCAGTACCTGGCATGTGAGGGGCCCTCACGGTTTGGGTCCCCTCTTCAATATCTTTCCATGTCTCTGACTTGATGAAAGGTTTCGCCCCATGTTGTAGTGAATGCGTTGTAGGTGGTGTACACAGTGTGGCCCACATATCCAGGGACTATTCTATATATGTAGGCTATGTCTGTTTACTCGGACTCTGTGTTCATCTACGTCGGTACACGGTGTGCTGGTCCATATTAGATATTTCATATGTGACCATGTTGTGTCTGTGTGCTTGGAACATGTCATGTTATTGGACATGTATCCTTCAATGTGCTCATCCCACACAGATAGAGGATACATGGAATGTCAAGGGGAGTACCTGATGTTCTATCATTATATTTTTTGTAAAACCATAGCAGCACTGTTGAGTGTGGCTACAGGTCGTGTGTTCTTCATTGAACACGGCCTGTAGTCAAGGTTTTATCTAGAATCTCAAGATTCTCCAAACTTTTCATCCATAAATTTAAAATACTCTAGCAATAGTCAACATTTTTGTCATATACTTTAAAATGTATGGATCTGGTCGAAGAACATGGAATTGATTCGCTAGTCACCATGAATCGGCCACGTTTGAAAATGTGGATTTTTTTGGATCGTCTGATCATCTTCGTAGATTTATTCCATGTCATTTTTTCATAAAATAATTAAATTATTCATCCATTCTTCATGTTGTTTGTAGATCTATTCCACGCATGAAATATTGCTTCAGTTCCATGATTCATTCTTGTTTTCAAGCACCCGATCAAGCCCGAGTCTCCTGAAATTCATCGAATCCGGATCCACAATGATTCTATGGTAAAGAATAAGTAGAAATAGTTGTGGCAAGGGATCAAAACAAGGGTTTGGATCACTGGACAAGTGTTGTTTTCCAACTAATCACAAGTGAAAATTCCGGTTAGATCAATCGATAATGAATAATAAAATGTTACATGAGCTCATGTAAAGTTTTAATTCAAAGGAACATGTGCAAGAATAAATCAAAAACATGCTCACACAAATAATTCAATGTGTATAAACATCAAGAACGAGTACTACATAGATTGGATCATTTTATGTTGATGAGGGGGTCTCCTATTCTTTGATCTGTCTACATCCAGGGGTTCATCATCCATTTTTCATTGTTCCTCAATGGAAGGGAGAATAGAGTAGAGGACATGTAACCATTCATAAAAATCGAGATTATAAAGAAAACTCCTCATAATCAGGATTATATAACCATTTATTAGGTTAATGGATTTAAATTATTTAATTAAATTTGATAATAATATCACCTAAAACTCACTCTCAATGAGCGAGGGATCATATCATCCCATGCGAACTCATTTTCTGCCACGCATAGGGGAAACACCATGTTTGAGACCCATCCATGGCCTTAGATTTCTTATTTTATCAACCTATTATGATTTATCCCATTTTCATTAATTAACCATGAATACATAATATAAAATATATTTTCTATTTTCATAAAATTAAATATAGGTTCACCAGGCCTCAGAATCACTTATCATCTCAGTTCCATTCTCTTGAATAACATCTTAAAATTTTTAAAAGTATTATATGGTAAAAACTAGGTCTCTATATCACTCCCTCCTTCATGATTTCTATTCCTGAAAAGAAAAACAAACCAAACAACTCATGATATTCTTATCACATATAGCTCTCTCACTCCCATGAATTATCATGTACATTTCCATTATTTAATAATGCACATTACAGAGGGATGACTCATCCTTGTAAGGTATTCTACAGTCGTTCCTTTATCACCACAATGTGTCTACAATGCTGGATCCATCCTTGTGGTCCATCTCACCCCTGTCAACAATGTGTGTAGGGTCATGAACGTATCTCCTCATCTGTGACATGTGAAGACTCCATGCTCCCACTCTAGAGGTGGGGATATGGAATGGATGTGGGAAACCTCTTCAATCCTCTTCACAATCTCAAACATCCCAATTAATATTTGGGTTAGCTTGTTACTATGGACAACAATCCACTTTCCACACTGTGGGGAGACTCTTGATAACATTTGGTCTCCATTCTGGATGACCAAGGGCCTTTGACGGTAGTCTGTATAGTAATTTTGTAAGCTCTAGGACGTCTTCATCCATTCATGGATGACCTGCACCTTCTCAATTTTTTCATACACAAACATTGGTCACACAAGTGATTAATTTCCAACCTCTTTCTGCAAAAATTTAGTCCTAAAGAGTCTCTCATATATGGCCTCAAAAACCTTCATGATGATGGTGGAGTGGTAGCTATTTTTGACACAAACGCCACCAAAGGCTGGTGATCCTCCAAACATCAGCCAAAATCCAAGACTTAGGACCTCATCATATCATATAGCATCTAGATAGTGATCTTGGTTTGTCCTTATGTATTGGTTTGAATGGTTCAAATCATTCAAATATAGGTCCTAAATAAATCATGTATTCCTCTCCACAATCATGACGTAACCCAAGCATAACAATTGGAGAAAATCATCGAGGGAACCCTGTGATGGTTAGAGACCTCATGCACATACAGTCACCACAAATTATTCACTAAACTATTCTCCCTGATATAATGGATCTATTCCAAAATCAGTATTTGGTCCACTATCACCCATAATGAGACATGGCTCTTCGTTGTGCTTGGAATCCCTATGACTAAATCTAATTATATGTCATCTCATTTCCACTCCCGGATATCTAAGGTCTACAATAAACTCCCCAAGACCTGATGCTCAGTCATCACATAATAACGGGTAAGGAATCATGGGAAGAACTCAACTACACCTAATCTCATGCCATACCACCCAAACTACTATAGAAGATCCTTTACATATTCTCCACACTGGGATTTCCAGCTATGGGAGAAGTGTGTAAGTCCTACATCACAATCTCCTGTATTTCCATTAGAACCATTGGTCACCCCCCCCCCCTCCCAACCCAGAACAAGATCTTTTTATTCCCTCATTTAGAAAACCCAATTGGATAATCACTTGTGGATATCTGATCATGAAAAATATCAATTTCAATGTATCCCAACTAAGGCACTTTCACACAATCGAGGGGAATAAGAATAATCCCCATCAACTGTAAGAAAATTGTACCCTCCTTCTCTGTCATGGTCATCTGAAGAGAAGATAACTACTATGAAGCATTTTCAAATAGATATATTTGTATATCCTGTTATAATAATATACTCTAATGTTTTTCTTCACTACAATATTTAATATCTTCGAGTCATAGTCCTGTAGAAACACTATTAAGTTTCACTACCTCTAGTTTAGGTCTCTTTGGGTGAAGACGTACAAGAGACTATAGTGGTATGAGTAAACCACAAACTTCTCTCCCACAATGTAGAGCATCCACTTCCTAAAAGAGAAGACTACCACTGCTTTCTCTAGTTCATGGGTTGTATATTTATTCTCATGGCGTCTTAACTCCCTAAACCCATATGTGATTTCAAACTGTCGTTCCATCATCACCCAACCAAAAAAATCTCATAAGTCATCGCAATATACCATGAAATCAAATACTTCCTCTGGTAATCTCAAAACTATAGTTCTCTTCAGCCTATGCATTTTCTCCTCAAAGGCCTTCTAGCATTTCATAGATTAGGGAAATGATTGTCCCTTCCACATCAAAGTGGTCAAGAGTGAAACAATTATAGAGAAGTCTTACTCAAATCATCAATAGTACCCAGAAAATACAAGAAATCTCGTATCCTCAAAAAAATAATTTGGTAGACACCAATAAAGAACTTATTAGACTATCAATGGATCCATGGATAAACCCTACTGGGAAATAACATGCCATGTAAAGTGATACTAAAATATTAAGCACTATAATTTTGATAGCGTGCCATAAATCTAGTGCTGTCAAAGTAAATCAATGATCCACCTTAAGTTATCTTCATGCTCCTCCTCTATTTCAGTGTAGAAGAGTATGACATTAACGAAGACGACAAAAAAATGGGCAAATTAAGGATGCATGATCTATTACATCAAGACCATTAAAATGGAGAGGGTATTTTTTCAAACCTTTGGGAATCACTAGGATCTCATAGAGTCCATAGAGACATCGAAAGGAAAGCGTCAGAATGTTTGCCTTATGAACCCACATATGGTGGTATCCAGATATGAGATCAATCGTAGAGAACAATATTGCACATCCCAACCAATCAAAGAGCCCATCAATCCTCAAAAAGGGGAACTTGCTATTTATCATGTCCTGGATTATGAAAGGATAATTCATGGAAGCCCATAAGCTCTAGTCTACCTTTTTCATAAACAAGATTGGAGCCTCATAGGTGGACACTCTAGGTCTAATGAAACCTTTCCCATGAAAGTCCTCTAACTACAACCTCATCTCCCAAATCTCATTGGATGGACTCAAATATGCTACAGAAGATATTGACACAGTCCTCAACTACAGGTCAATGGAACTATCTAACTCCAATCTCAGAGGCAGTCTCAAAATGTCTTCTAGAAAGACATATAATTAATCCCCCATAATGGAATGGATCTAAATGGATGAATTGTAAGATGAATCAAGTGTCATATATAACATCTGATGGGTAATGGGAAGTAACATCTTTCTGACAGTGTCTACTCATCTTGCAATGAGGTCTCTCTCACCAAGATAGAAGAACCACATCTCATCACCACGCAAGTAACATTCTAACCAGTGGTGACAGTAAATATATGCTTGAATGATAGAAATCCAATCCATGCCTAGGATGATGTCATATGGTTCGATTTTTTTGAACAGGTGGTCCCACATGAACCGCTATCCTCTATGTGATTTCCCACACTACCGACAGATTAATGATATGGAGGAAGTGGTCCATATTGGAACCTCTAGGCATAGCCATTGTTCTAGAATCTCTACCGGGAACTCCAGTTCCCACAAAATGTGTTCAGAGTTATAATAATGGCTATCCACTATGTCTAATAATACTTAGGACAGATTATGTTAAACATATGTTGTACCTCGAATTATCTCATGTGTTGTTTGGTTGTAAACGTCCATAGCCTATTGATATATTTTACCCCAGATGCCCACTCTATTAGCATAATGTGACCGTACAGGTGGTGGTGGTAGAATAACCTCATACCAACCTCCCCCACATGCAGTTCCTCCTACTCCTCCACCAGCGCTGCCTCCCTAAGAACCACCCTTTCTTCGATGAGGAGATCCCAATTAACGACACTTCCACTATCGTGGTGGTCCATCAATTTCCTACCTCTGATGCTCAGTATGCCCAGTTAGGTTGTCTAAGGCCTTGTGACCTCACACATCACACATGTAGCATTGTACCTCTCCACGTTTTCCTCATGTTATATGATTCCCATGAACTCGACTACCACACCCCTAAGTCTGATCATATAAGGTTCCCCTATTACGGGACCTCTGATGCATGCATGCTGCTAAAGATGACTCAACCAAATTACACCTATTGCCAGATCTATCAATATAGCATTCCTCTTTCAGAAATCTCTCTCTAAAAAGAACCCACTCCAGCACCCTTTCATAGGTGGGGATACACAATGGCACTTTGCTATCTAGGATCTGTCTACCGAGTCCCAGCTCGAACTTCCATGATCAGATGTTACCATCTATGATCATGTAAAGAGAGTAGAGAATAAGGTTATTGAACCATGGTGCATACTCTTCCACCATCATCCCTCCATTATGAAGCTCTATAATCTCTTAAATCTTGAAAGAGTGTAATTAGGAGGGGTTGCACTTCTCACGAAACAGCTGCTAAAAGTTGTCACATGAGAGTGTTGGATCATCGGGCATATGGGTAACTAAGATCCTCCATATCCCAACTATACCATGGAAAATGATTGTTTCCAAATACACCCTATGAATTTTTGGGCTCCTCAATAGTACGAACACCCAAACCACCGACTCCATCCAACCCTTTATGACTTGAGTGTCTGGATCGTCGCGAAACCTCATTGGTCATTGTCACTGGAACTCATTGAGTGCACTCAGCCTGTACACGTCCTCAACCTACCCTATTGGAACTATATACTAATTAATTTGTGGAGGTGCTGCTACCAATCCACTTGGATGAACATGATCACAAAATTGGCCATCAACTGAGGCCTCGTCGCTCAATAGGTCATCTTCATGAACTAGTGCTTTAATCCAAGCTAGCTGTCATAGTAGAGGCATCCTAAAAAATTTACACGGAGTATCGCTATCAATTGAGAACATATATATAAATCAGAAAATTAATGGGGAGATGACACAATACAGACAGTAAAAGACTCGATCTTATATGATGCATATTCCATTGTTCCCCTCAGGAAATGTATCAGAGCTCCAGGTTGACAAGAGGGTAATCAAGGTCCGAGTGAATGGATACATTAGACATCTATACCATCACTTGACTCCCTTTCCTGTGAGCCACTCCCTAGACACTTCGACATTGTTTCCCTTAATCCCAGCGAATTTCTTTTTACTGAATGTCTGAACGAAATCCCTAGGAACAAACTTCCTCTGATACCACCCTATCATGGCTCGACCTAAGATGGAGCTCATGCCGCAACTACCCCAATCCCACCTCCATAGGCCAAAGGTTAACACCAACCAACAAAGGCACAATAATATTTTTGAGGAAATTTCCTTTGAGCTAGTACACACACTCATATCCAACATAATGAAAAAGTGCCACAAAAAGTATAAAAACATGTAAGTACTCTAAAGTAAAAAAGGCATGCATGAACCTCTAGATATTATAATCGTATAATAGGGAATACAAAATATTAATGGTAAAAACACACTACCAAACCATAATAAAGTCTCATCTTTAAGAAAACTATAAAAGTGTATATGCTGACAGAGTCCAACTCCTGTATTCCAACTATGACCACCATACATGGTCCACAAAACATGTATCCCTATCATCCTCTTTAGTCATGACTGAACCATCCACCGTCTACAAAGGACACAATATGTGATGGGAAAATCCCATATAGTGGTGAGTTTATATATACCCATTCTAATTCCCCAAAATGTATAAGAGGGATCCATATAATATACATCTAAAGAGAATCAGTAAATGGATCATGGTATACTAAAAGAGAGTAGAAATAGTTCAGATAAAACTAATAAGAGTGTAAAAGTAATCTCATACAAACCCAAGGATCCCAAAATAGTGAGGAGTTGAACACCCTATTGAGTCTTCAATACGTATAACTAGTGAATAGACCTATCCAACCCCAAGAATATAGCCCATGAAATCATAAGGCATTCCCCATGAGTTTTCACCTCTTCTAGAATAAGAGTAACCATGTCCCAACGAGTTGGTACTATAATAGGGTGGGTATATATATATGATGAGTCCAAAAAGTTCCAAATGAGACAGTAATGGGATATCCATCTCACAAATCATCCCAAAAAAATACGTAGCCAACAGTTCCAATGTAAAACCATTACAATGAACATCACCCCATGCTTTTAACCGAAAGACATAAATAAATGGGACTGAAATCCCCACACAAGTATACACTATAATTTGGGCATCAATGACTCACATATATGGATTTTGGTAGTGTCTTAAGGACATGTCTTGATAGATAAAGTAAACCTCTTTATCGTGAGTCCATAGGTATTTCGAACCATGCCCCTCCACTGTGATGCTTAGTCGTGGGGATTATCAGATTCATTAAGGACTACACTGCCTAGCCCAGCTGGAGGGTCATCCCGGGATCATCGTCATTAGGGACTATACAATCCATCCTAGCTAGAGGCTCATCCCGATATTTCATCGATAGGGACTACACTACTTAGCCTAGCTATAGGGTTAACCCAAAATCTATTGTTTGGGACTACACATCCTAGCCCTGCCAGAGGGTCATCCCGATATGTTATTATTATGGACTACACTACAATCCCAGCTAGATGGTCTACCTAGAATCCATTGTTGAGGACTACACTACCCAACCCATTTAGAGGGTCATCCCAGTATGTTGTCATTGTGGACTACATTACACTTACCATCTAGAGGTCCAACCCCGTATGTAATTGTTGGGGACGAAATTACCAATCCCAGCTGGAGGGTAATCCTGGTATTTCCATGGGTACTAAAACACTCATCATTGCTAGAGGGTTAGTCCAGAATCTCTGGTAATCCAGTCTGATCATTATCATCATCTGGTTTCATCTCTCTGCAAGCCCACTCAGAATATCCACATCATATCCCTAAATCCACATCTGAGGGAACCATAATGTTTTACATGTAAAAAATAAGGATAGGAATCTCATGGTCTGAAGTTTGAGATAAAACAAAGGAGATACAATGGATTGATTTTTTCTCGTGGGAGGTGAACCGGTACATGGTGTATGAAGGGCCCACATGGCGTGTTTCCATATTAACGGTATGGTCGTGTTTCTAGTTGGACATGTGGATACGTCACATGTAGTATTTCACATTGTGTGGGTTGACTACATTGTGGGTCCCACCTATTCGAGGATTGGGGCATGTCTGCTGCTTGTGTCTGTGTACTCAGACTTAGTGTTTTTGTACATTGGTACACGATGTGATGGTCACATAGAATGTTTCCAGTACGACCATGTCATGTCTGTGTTCTTGGAAAATGGCGTGTTCCTAGCTGTGTCTCTATCATTTGGATCATCCCACAAGGATAGGTGGTGCACTGAAATTCAAAGGGATTACACGTTGTGCCATCCTTATGTTTTTTCTGAACCCTAACGCCACCAATTAGGGAGGATATGCCGTGTTTTATTCAATAAACATAGTGTGTAGTTAGAATTTTCACCTAAATATAAAATTTATTCCTATTCTTCATCCTCTCTCCAAATATACACCATACAAGGTCAATGTCACCGGATTCTACTCCAGAAAACATTATATTTGGCCATAGAAACTAGGATCCCTTCATCGTTCATTACGAATCAGCCTCTTTTGAAAATGAGGGGTTTTCTAGATCTTCTAATCACCATAGTGGAATAATTACTCATCATATTGTCATGAAATCTTGGAAATATTCATCCTTGAATCATGGATTTTCTAGATCCATGCCACACTTGAAAAATAATTGTCGTTCCATGATTCTGTCTTGTTCTGGGTTTCCTGGAAATCATCAGACTAGTATCAAATGGGATCTTAGGGTGAATAACATGTATAAATCAATGGTAAAAGTCACCAAAACAACGGTTTGGATCGTTTTACATGCTATCTCAATGAACCTATCATAATTTTGTGATTCAATTTAGAACATCATATAATGAATAATAAAGTAATATGTGGGCTCGTGAAATGTTTGAATTCAAAAGTGCAGGTTGAAGAATCCATTAACAACCTACTAAAACATTTAATATAGGGAGTAATAAAAACATGAACGAGTCTTACCTAGATGGGATCATTAAATATGAAAAAGGAGGAGGATCAATTGTGTTTTGATCTGTTTAGATCATTGGATTCGTTTTTTTTGTCAATGGAAGGGATAAGAAAATATAGGAAAGGTCATCATTGGAAAAAACCATGATTTTGGGGGAGTATCCATACAATTCAGTTTATATAACAATTTATTAGGTTAAAGAATTTTAATTAATTAATGAAATTAATCAGTCAAATCACATTAGTGTTCTTCCAATAAGAAAACAATCTGAATTTTACAGGCTGACTATTATTTTCTCGCACGTAGGAGAAACACCACGTTCAGGACCCAACCTTTGTATTAAATTTATGATCTAATAAACTTCTTAAGATTTATACCATTTTCCGTAATTAAACATGTATGAACAATATAGAATATATTAAATATTTTTTTATATTTAATTATGAGCACACTGGGCCTTAAAATCACATGCCACCCCAGTGCCTATCTATGGAATAATAATTAGAAATATATCAAAGTATTATTAGGTAGAAAATGATCTCTACCATATAATCACAACATCATTATTAAGTTCAAAAAACTAATAGAAATATATATATATATATATATAATTCATTGAGATAGATATATAACATAATATAATGTATAAGTCAATCATGAGTAGACACCAAACATCATCACATTGAATTAATGAAAATATATGTAGAAAAACTCCATGTGTGTATATATATAGAAGGTATTCCATCCTACCTAGTCATAATTACATGAATTCATCAAATACCTCACAAAATTTTTATTTAAATAATATTAGTATTAATATAGAGGTTCCTTACTCATGAGGTATCCATGAAAAAGGGAACCCCACTACCCAAGTTCCATACAGCTATATCCTTTCTACAATGTAATAGGATAGTCAAAGGAAAATAATAAAATTATTCTATAATACCATTTTTTGAGTGAAAAATAAAAACATATATAAATAACATTCTAATAACATGATTGAGTTATTACACGCAAACATAGTGGAAAAAATAAAGTACCTAACAGTTTAGTGCATTAAAACCTAGAAAATTAGAAACGTTTATTTCACATGATATGGACATTTATCCATAAACTAAATCCACCCTTATATATTCTATGAAAAAGTAATCGTCTTCAAATCACTGTGAATGATAAAATAAGAATGTGTTTGCTCAAAATATTTGTAAATGATACCATAAAAAAGAATAATGTTATATCATAATAATATGGAATGTCTGTAGAGTAAAAATATTTTACTTAAAATAATTTAAATTGGAATGTGTTAACCATAAATATAAAAAATAGAAAAAACCACTCAATTGATACAACTTATAGAATGGAATTAGAAATTAAATCATGAAATGTATGACATGGTTAGAGAATTTAAGAATGGATGTGAAATTATTATAAAAATAGGATATCATAGATTTTAAAAATCTAGATACCCACCATCCTATTAACTCATAAAATTATGTCTATCTCTAATGTCCATAACAATCACTCTTGGTTAAACAACCCATGTGATTATGAATTATAGTTTATTGAAAAAATTATTTTTATTTAATGAACATAGTTCATTTTTATCCGAAGTTAAACATTCCATATACCCTACAACATGTTAATCTTGATCAATAAGAAATATAGTCTTATCTTACCTTATATACAACACCGTGTTTTAAGAAAGTGAATTTTATTATATTAAACAAAATTGTTATAACATATCTCATAAATATTGAAATATGAAAATTATTAACTATATTTTAAAAAATATTCTTAATGTTTTCATATATATAATAAATATTTATAATTAAATATATAATTTTCAGTAAAGTATATATGTTTTGAAAAATTATGATTTTCTAATAATAACAAATTATTTTTCCCACAGTGAAAAGTAGAAAATTAAATTTTATTCACTTTTATAAATTAAGTTATATAAATTGAAAATAATTTTTATATTCATAATTTCAATATTAGCTTAAGATGAAATTTTATTACTTTTTTTAAAATATTTCTTTTTTTATGAATAGTTAAAATACTAAAGTTTAATTGAATATAGCGTTTTGATCTAAATAATTTATATAGTAAAATGATATATTAATTTTATATAAATAATATTTAGATCATTTTTACATAAATTATTTAAATTTATCTCATTAAAATCAATTCTACATTTATATTGTGTATAAAACCATTTCAAAAATTTGATCTTTTCTTCTTGAAAACCTGTTGTCTCGCAGTGTCTGTGAGATTAATTTTATGTATATTTTAGAAACATATTTGAATTTAATTTGAAAAAAATGGATTCATGTATTTGTAATGACTCTTAAATGTGTATTATAATAATATAAACATAATTTTTTTTACTGAAATTATTTATCAAAACAATTAATGTTTATTAGAGTGACTAAGTTAATAATGAGCTTACTTAATGAATCAACTTAGAATATATGGTTTATAAATGAACCTAAAATTTTCATGATCCCATTGAATGGAAATATTTATATCATAATCACATTAGGATTAGTTTTTAGGATTTATTAGTATACGATTATCATAATGATACATATTTTATATGTATGGAAATAGAAAAAAGAAACATCCATTTCTTTCAACACAAAAAAAGATTTGGGGGTAGGGAAGATGCTATATATGTTTGGTTATAAATATAATTTTCGAATATAAATGTGTAATTATTTTCATAATAAATTATAAGTAAATTTTAGAGTTGAGATAATTTCATTATATGATTAAAAACACAAACTCATGGATTATTATTTATTAAAAAAATAAAATAAATGACATTTTATGAAATAAATTATAATTACACAAAATAATATTATCCTAAAAGTGATTTTTGAGTGTAAATTAACATCAAATATTTTCCATTAATGTAAAATATATCTTTTATAATGACCATATTGACCTATAAAAAGTAAAAACCTTGTTAGCACATTTAGGGTTAAAGAAGTGTTTTTCACATTACATGTGTTTCTGTTAAAAGTAATTTCCAACAGATTTGAGATTATTATTTTATAAATTTTATTTAATATTTTATAATATTCTATATTGAATTTTATAATATTCCCCACTGTAACTTATTTTTAATGGATGGATTATATAGGATAGAAAACTAGCTACCTAAAAGATAAACTAAAATGAAAAAAAGAAATCCTAAATTCTGAATAAAAATGATAAAAGTTCTTTTCTTTTAGTGTTTTATGTCCATGTGTATAGACCATTAATAACCTTTTTATACATAAATTATCATTTTTTATGCACGTTCAGTAAGGGGGACATCTATATTGTTAACCTTTTTGTATTTTCAAAATGACACTCCTTCTCCACTATAAAAAGATATTCATTTTCTCCACTTATTTAGACATATCAAGCCATTTGGATCACCAAAACCCTAACAAAAAATCTTCCAAAATATCTCATATAATAAAATAATCCCTTATTAGGGAAGAAATATATCAAATGATGTATTTTGGTTTCAACCAAAAGAAGTATCCAAAAAAAGTGGTTGCATTATCCAATGATCAATTTTGATTTATTTATTTCTAAAACCAATTAAATTATTAATATTCCTTGATTATTTAATAACAAATGTATCCTAAATTTACATAAATTTTTCAATGTTAATTTCTTTATCTACACCTACTCAGACTTCCATCAAATGTGATACAAAATTATCATTTGTTTGTACGTTGGGCTACCACCTCACGAACTGATGTAATTCCTTCTTCTATTACCACATCTCAATGTCTGAAATAATGATGTAAATTCTGTTATTCTATGATCTCTATGATATAAATTATTTTATTAGTCTTATATAAATATTATATAATACATATTTTCTTAATTTCGTGTTTTTGATAATATGATAACATAGCCTTTGGATGTGTGGATTACCACCTCCTCAATGCACTAATATTTTTTCACACATTACATGGAATGTAATAAGGTTGGATTTATATATGTATATGAAATATATGGAATCATCATTCTACAGTAACTATTATTATATATATATGAAATTTACTATATTTTATTCAAATAAAGAATAAAACATTAAAAACGTTCAATCTTACGTACTGCATACCATCTCCATGAATAGTGTCGTTTATTTCATATTATATTTTTAGATTATTATAAATAATAATTTACTCTATCAAAATAATATTTATAATTTTTTATTAAATTTTAAAATAAGTAAATCATGATCTACATAATTGGATCATGATTAACATGTCAAAACATATATGAAAAATAAAGCGGTTATAACCTGAAATAGAATATTAACCTTAAATTGTAAATAAATAGGTAATATATAGTTATAATAAAATCCTATATGATATTATATATAGTAATATTTTTCTTTGTAATATTTGTAATAAAAATATATTTAATATATAACATGTTTTAATATACACATGTATACTGATGACTTATGGTATGGGTTTTCACATCTCACTATTCATTCTTTGATATATTTTCTATATTCACCCCATACTCTTGTGGTGTGTTGTATATAATCCCATATGAATTTATATGTCATGAATTTATTTTATTTAATTATATTCAAATATTTAATTGATTTTATTCTTTCACATATCCCCAGATTCAATAGTTACTCATGTTTTAATTGGATTTCTAGTCTCCCTTTTCTCTCTCATATACTTATAATGTACTCATCACTCATTTGATTTTTTTGGTGTATATACATTTTATAAATGTCTCATATTATTCTTATAATCTCAATTAAAAGAATTTAAATATTTATTTTATGATCTTTATTTCATTGGGGCATTATGCTCTAAAATTTACCAAACCTGAAAGTAATTTTTTTCTCATTTTTTCTTTCATTGAGACTCATGTTTCTTTATGAACCTGTAATATTTTATAAGATGTATATACTACAATTTGAAATTTTATAAGATGAATATAATTCCTTTCATGATATTTTAATCATCATTTAATTTTATTCTTTCATAAGGAATATGATTCAATGTTCTTAAAGAAGTAACAATTTATTGATGTAATCACACAGTTTATCGAGACTGTTTACGATTATGCTTCCATCTCTCAATAATTCTCATGATTTTTATTATCCTAGTTTCTTATGATATATTAATGTATTGGAAAAATTTTCCACTATTTGTTACATATGATAATTTACAATGTTTTTTAATAAAGTCATACCTTATTTAAATCTTTGGATAGATATTTGTATTATTTGAAAACCATGTTTTTTAAAGATGTGTCAAAAACAATTTATCTTTAATTATAACTTGATTTTCAAGGAAAATGGTTACAGAAAAATTTTAAATTATAAAATGTTGAGGAAAATATTTACAAAAAACAATTTTATATGTTTGCATCTTTATTTTATAAGATTACTGTTTTCAGAAAAATTATCTTTTAAAAAGTAATAATCAATAAAGATAAATTAATTTTCCTCTTGAAATAAATTAAATTATTTTTAAATATTATTTTATATGTTTATAAATTATTATTAAAAGAAATTTATTTTTATGATGTATTAACTCTTAATATTTTATTTTTAGGAATGGTATTTATCATTAAAAAGTACATCTTGTTATCTTTCAAAATACTTCTCCATATAAGATGAAATACATTGATAATGTTTATTATTTATTTTGTATATGTCTAAGGGAACCATTAACATGTATTTCTCTAAATGTATTATTGTTGTCATGTTAACCTTTTTATAAAACCCATTACACTTCCACTAGTGATACCATGATAAACGCTTATCAAACCTGCTTCCTTTAATGGGTAACTCTTTGATAAATTTTTATAAAACATGTAAACATTCTATAGGTTATTATATATTGAAATTATTGTGATATACACTTCATTTAACTTTTTATGACAAGATTGTTGTTTATTATCTTATAGACCAAGTATATATTATTACACTACGTAATATGTGGGACATTTATATACCTCAAATTAATTGAGAAAAGATTTCTATATCATGATATAATGATGAGAAACAATTTGATGGGATTGATCCACAATTGGAAAAAGATCTGTCATAATTCACAATGGGAAATAGGTATTTCTTGATCCAAAATGGGAAATAGGAATGTCCATATCCACAAAGGAAAATATGTCTGACCTAATCTATACTGTTAAATAGGTAGGTCCAAATATATAATGGAATGTATGTTCTTCGAGTTCCGTTTATGGTTTTTGAGAGAGTCAGGCATGATGTCTATCAGTCGTAGTTACCTCAAAGGTTTCAGGATATGCCCAACGTCTTCCATGTTTCTCAGCTATGATGTTACTTTTTATAATTATATCATATTTTTTTATTCGAGGAAGTCATGTTTGAGGTGCACACTTCCTTTAATGACCCCCCCTATTTGGATTGTGGGTCACTACATGAAGGTTCTCCATGGCCATTATTTTCATCTAGTTTGGGAGATACAGTAGCATGGGCGAGTGCAGGATTAGATTTGGGAGAGGGAGGCAGATGTGCAATCACAAAGGCCAGTCCGGTTCTCAAAATCTACTTCACCACCATTGGAAGGGAAATTCAGGGATGAATTTATTTAAGTGCAGATGTTTGTAAGAACCTGAATCATCATTTTAGTTATGGATCTAGATTTCAGGTTAGTTTTTATGAAAAAGAATGAAAATAAAATTTTCTATGTACACAATGTGTACTTATGTGTACACGTTATGTACCTATCTTACTACTTATAGTTGCATTTTGATCTTGTAATGACTGAATACATGGTCTTGTGGTGACCTAGAGGACTCGCACAAGATGGGGGCGAGTTGAGGCAAACACACAGTGTGTGGTGTTAATGAACACACCATGTAGTTTTAGTTTTTATTTTATATATTGCAAGGGGCATGTATCTTGCATGGAGACACCATATTACCCCCGTGTTTTATAAATTATCACCTCAGAATGACAGACGAATTGTGAACCTACAACTCTCCATCCAATATCCAATTGAGACACTATCAGGTGCATTGGGATCCTACTAGGGATATTTCGAACCCTCTTGAGCCTTCGTCTTGATTTATCCTATCTTGTGGATATTCATGTTTGGGTAGTTTTCACCTTTTTTAGATCTATGCAATTATAATGTTATTCAAGGGATGACATTCATGTATATCATTCATAAGACATTGAGGTTTGTGGTTTGTGCGTTTTTTAGCTTTTATATGGATTATATATGCTAAAAGTGCAACATAACCAAATTTTGGGTATTTCTTGATTTATAATTAAACCCTTTTATTAACTTTTATAGTTTGGTTGATAGATAATGGGTTTTTTCTTGTGTGTAAGGTATGTTACCTTGTCTAAGAGACACCCCATGGGTGTGTTTCCCTTGATTGATTGTTTATAACTATTTGGCCTAGGATTTATGTTAGGCATACCATCAAATCCACGTACTTTTTGATTAGGATGGAATTTAAATGAATTTATGAAATGCATGTGATATGCATTGTGAATTTTTATCCATGTATTAGTTTTAAATTACATAAGCTTTGTTGATATGATATTCAAAATATATTTTTCGAACGGACTATGAGATCCTAGAACCACGTAGACTGACAGGACTTCGAAATTATATACATTTGACAATGAGAACATTTGTGTAGATATTTTACTTGAGGGGATTGGACTATGAGATATTTTACAATAGTTAATTTATATTTTAATTAATGAGTAGATTCAATATTGGAAAAAAGTTGTTAGTACATGAGAATTTTTCTAGAGGGTCATTTTTTAATGAATCGATTATATGTTGGACCAAATAGTTTAGAACGTGAGAGATTCTCCAGAGGGTTATTTGTGAATAAATGAATGATTATGATTCATCATCCATGCCAAAACATAAGCTTTGTTTCAGTCTTACTTGAATGATTATACGGTCTTCTTAGATGTATGTTTCATTTCTTTTCATTGGGGATATAGTACTTATGCTATATCTTAGGGTTACATGATTCAATAGATGATAAATAAATATTAAATAAATTTAATAAAAAACTATAGGATTGTTTACCATTGAGTACTTCCTAGTTTAATGTTTATTTTCTTCCATAGTACCTACTGTATATATATTCGCTAATAGTTAGGAAAAGATATTTTGGTGGTTTCCTACTGGGATTCATCTCACACCTTATTTGGGTCATGAATTTGGACAGAATCATGTTATATGATTGTATATATAGAAAAGGTAATGCACCATTCTTCCCCATTTACTTGATTGATGTTGGAGTTGGAGAGCCTGGGACAATGTTGAGGCTTACGATACTCTTGGAGTTTATATTCTATTTTAGTGTCTTAGATTTTATTGTATTTATATCATTGGGACCTATTTTGTATCCTTTACTAGACACATATGGAATGCTTAATTTATATATATATGCACTAGTTATATTATTACTATCATTATTATTTCTATAGTTCTATTGTATAGTATTTTTGTTTCATCTGTTGTATGATTATTATTACTGTAGTGTATAAACTACCAATGAGGCCACATTTTCCTCATTATCAGTCACTAGGCCTCACTACTATCCAGTTTCCTCTAGCGTTGGGGAAAATGCGCTTGAGGTCGTGTGGCCAACTAGTCATGGGGAACCCTTCGGTGGCACCAGGATCCGAGATGTTACAAAATCAATTAAATTTTTTTGGCATCCCTTAAATTTTAATTTGTTCAATAAATTAAACTATGAATCTAAATCATAAATTTTTTTCATTCAACTATTATAATAACTTATATATTATTGGATCCATATATAATCTATCAAATGATAATGTGTACCCCACGAACGCCACATATTGTAACCAAAACATGAATTTACTGAAATTACATAAAATAATCCATTTAGTTATTATTTTTAAGATGACTCTTGTTTTCTCCTCATTTTTTTTATATCATGGAGAAAATATCATAATATAATCAGAAGAGATCACTATATAATTATCTAGGTAGTCCCTAATGATTCTATTCATCAAATCTATAATTGGGGGGGGATTTATCACACCAAACAGTTTAATAAGGAACTAATAATTTAATTAAATTTTTCAAAAATAAATATTTGGGATATGCACTTACCTCAAAATAAGTTATTTATACCTTATTGATGATCAATACTGAAAAATAATTCATCTTTATGAAGAGAGTCAATCTAGTCATCAAATCATGGTAGTAGGTATTTTTTCATTATTATATCGCCATATAGTTATATATATTCAATTCATACAGACATGATTCCATCCATATTCATCAAGAGGACAATTAGTTATCCCCATGGAAACACACATAGATAGATAAAAAACTTCTCCATATGATTTTGTATTTTCTTTTTAATCATTTTTATCTTAATGAATTCCATTTTATATTGAGTCATGGATATATTCTTGGATTAATGAATGATTTCAATAAGGAATTCAATCTCATTCTATGATAGGTCTAGATATTTAATTTAGAAAAAATCAATTGGTTCTGAAAAAATTGGTTGATATTTTATCATTTTAATGTCTCTTTATTCATTTTATTCACCAATCAATTTGAAAATGAATGCTATAGGATATTGTTCATAACATAACTCAGGTTGAGATATATCACTTTTAAATATTATTTTAGGTATCCCAATAAAAAAAATTACTTGTATCTATAATTTATCAACGAATTATAATTTGAGATACATTATAACCCAATTACTATGTCAAATTTCACCATTAGAATGACTACTATATTAATGTTGTGATTGTTCTCACCAAAAATAATAGTGGAATACATATATACTCTAGTTGATATAATAGACCCCTAAGATTATGAATTGATAAATTTATTTTTAATTTCCCCATTCTTGATTTGAAAATATTTGTAGAAACAAAATATATTAGGGAATGTGTTGAACAAGAATCAGATAGTTTATTAGCCATTATTTTTGAATGACTAGGGTACCAACTATCACACCATTTGGTTCTCAATTTCATCTATCAAGATAGAAAATGAATATAATAGATCATTTATCCTCTACTAGGGTTGATTTTTATTTACGTCTACCATTCATGTATTTGCTAACTGGTTGGAAAAGTTTCCAATCACCGCACACATGAATAATTACACCACATAATACACATTAACCATTACCCCATTAGCATTATCACTAGGATATTAAAATATTTCATATCCCCAAATATAATTAACATCATATCCATCCATTACACATTCTTAAAACATCCCATTTCCATGAATAATCTTCCCCCAAAGCATTTTCTAATGGTTTTCACATAAGGTATGTCGTAGTTTCTTTCCCTCAATTTTAGAGATATTATTCTTCATAACAATTTTATCCATTCGTATATTTTTTTCATGATACCATTTTTCAACACCATATTCCATCCCTACCATAAGGGAACATAATATTATTTTCTCATTACTCTTTTAATAATGGATTTAAAAATCTGTATATTGATGATGTCTCGTCCCCCCAAATAATCGATCAATATTTCCACGGAAATCAGTCACCAATCATTAAACATAATGGTAAGGCATTGTAATTTCCCTATGATAATATCTGAAAGACTCACCTTCAAATTATTGTATTTAAATTAGTTCCGATTCTATTTTTTTAATATGAGATTTAAATACATATTGAAAATTATAATTTGTTAATATTTTGTCATCATATCATATAACTCATTCATATAATTATTGTTTTTTATTTTCTACCATTAATGAGATTCCCCTACTAAAAAATATAAACCTAAACATCTATTATATTAATATGTACAATGTAGTACAAATAGGTAATTTTTTTGATATAATGGATCCAAAATTCCACCATAAGAGTGAGAAACAATGCACAACGGGATGGTGGATATTAACACATGATGGATTAGATAATCAGTTATCATCTCCTAGGTGATCTTAACCCTCTATGTGATTAATATCAAGGGATAACATCAATTTGAAATTATCTAATTTGGCTTCAATTATTGTTAAATAACTACATTAACCATTTATTCCATTTTTCAAATGATCTTTTCTATGTCCACATCTCAACATAAAATAAAATAAAATATAATAATGATGGTACTTTTAAGAATCACTAATATTATACATTCCCAATGAGATATTAATCCTAATGATTATTTAAAACTCTAGCCTTAAGATCAAATATATTAAATTTTTAATTATTTTAAAAGAAAAGGTTTCCATTTCAATACGTACTTTCATATTGGTTTATAACAATCATATCATAAAAAACAAAATCCCTCAATAATGTCAAACCATGTGTGTAGTAAGGGACCATTCACCATGCACCTAACTGATGGCCATGATATACCTGAAAACTAGATTCTAGTTTGTAACCCCAAGATGAATCTGTACCTAAACTACCTCCACTTCTAGAATCTAGAGATGTATTTAATTTCATGGAAACCAAAATATTTATGCTTTAATTAATTTTTTATATTATATAATATATTTAAACTCAAATTTAGTATTTATTTTAATATTTTTCTAAAAATAATATAAAAAATTGAATAATCCATCATTTGATACTAATAATGTAGACCCTCCATTTGATACATGATTTTACCACAAATAAATGTAAAAATAATATTAAATGTCTCTTAGTTAGATTTCATGTTTTTACATATTTAAAATTAGGTGCACCGTATAAGATTCACAAGGTACATAGAAAATACATAAAAATTCTTCTTTCATAAGAGGATTCTATATTATTCCATCTTATATCATCTAACTTCATTGGATTTCATGGAAAATTTTATCAAATTAATTTGGTGAGAATAATGACTTGTAAGGAGTAAACAATGTAAGAGAACCACATAGGTGAAGCATGATTCATATCAAAAGAAAACATATTTACAGTATATCTAATGGAATAATATAATTATAACAATATAATCTGAAGACTGAGGAGTAGGCTAGCCTACTCCTAGAAAAGTTTATTAATAAAAAACTAAAGACATAAAAAGAGGAGACACAAGGGATCAACAAAGATGCATGTACATATCACAATGCGCATCAGAGTCAACCAAACCAGAACAAAATGTTTGTTTAACAAAGGACCATAATGAGAAAACATCCTCAATGGACACTTGGATAAAGAATAAGAAACCTGATTTACCTCTCTATAGACATGAGTGACAACCAAACAACTCCATTCCACAAGCATTTGACATTCATCCCAAGAAGATAACATCCTCAAAGGAACATTCCTCGAATGAGTTATAAGAATACCAACTGCCAAAGTGTAATCATATGTCATCCATAAGTTCATCCATCCATGAAAAGAAGCATACCAGATATCCTTGATCATAGACCATAACTCTGCCTCAATTGCTATGCCATCCCCTAAAAAGTTATACAAACAACCTTTAACAAATCCCCTAAAGGTGTGAAAAACACAACAACAGCCCAAAGGTCCCGGTGCACCTGAAGCCGCACATTACACATTAAATTTAGGACAACGAGATATCATAGGGAACCACTGAATATTCTTTATCATAATCGGCTTCTTACATATGCCAGAAACACCCAAACATCACAAAATAACAAGATCTGAAACATCATTCAGCATAACTCCAATTAGTGCCGGTGCAGGAGCAAGAACACCAATATGAAGCTATCAAATGGCAACAGAAATTGGTGTATTCTTGTTCTCAATGATAAGAGCACTTCGAGCCCTCCATATGAAAGAAACAAGCGATGAGACTGCAGAAAGGAGCAGTGATTTCACTTGAGAGCTACTATTAGTTCGACAAATAGAGCCCATCAATCTTCCACAACTATCTATATTTGGGCAGCATCCAAAAATATCATTCCAATAATTCCACAGACTAGATGAAGAGTGACAAGATATAAAAATATGATCAATAGTCTCATCAGCAGCAACACAACAAAAGCAAACCGGTGCAAGAGAAAATCCAGCTCTCTGTATCATGCACTGCAAAGGATGTCTACACTTCCAAATCCTTCATATAAGAAGGCAATGCGCCTATGGAATAAATTCAGAATGAAACATGAGCAACCAAGAAGGAACCATCAAAGGCTTAGAACACATGTATCTATAATCCTCATTAGTGCTGAAATTTCCAGAAAGACTGAGTAACCAGATCAAATTATCCTTCTCAATGTAGTTATAAAATTCCACCTCCACTTTCAAAGAATCAAAAATCATCCCCTAAGACATGCTATTATTATGAAATTCAGTAATAGAAATATCCTTGAAATAAGAAGGAATCACCAAATCCTCGCCATTGACACATGATAACCAACTAGTCTTCCAGCAGTTCAATGAGGAGTCTTGCAAAACCACCCATTTAGAATATTATTAAAGGCTATGATAAGCATGCTTAATTGAGGGCCACATCGAAGAGGGGACATAAATAGATTAAACTTTCATCAACCTCGATCCAAATATATTACTCAAAAACTCCAAATAGAAATCACTAGAAGTTAGGAGTGACCAAGTAAACATTTTGATGAGAGATTCATTAAAACGCTTAAGATCCTTAAGCCACATTTCACCCATGTCAACAAGCAGGATGAAATCGCTCCATGAAATTGTAACAAGCATCCTTTCATGAATTGAACAAGTCCAGATAAAATTATGAATAATCTTTTTTAAATCCGTAAGAAGAGATCTAGGCCATATGTATAAGGAAAAAACATGGACACACATTGAGGTGCTCACAGAATTAACAAGACAAACCCCTACTTACTAAGATATATATTTACCTTTCCAGGTATCCATTTGATTGATAACCTTGAAGATGATAGATTCCAGATGACATGTTTTCACAGCACCCCGGAAAAGGGGTACCCCATGATAGTTGAAAGAAAGAGACCCTCTGCTCACCCCAAGCATGCGAGCAACTCTGTTATGCATTGAAACAATAACACCTTCCCCAAAAAACACATAGTATTTCTCCCTGATGATAACTTGACCAGAAAGAAACTCATAATTATCAAAAGGTGCCTTAATAAAACTAATGGTGACCTTATTAGCCTTACCAAACAGTATAATATCATCTGCATAAAATAGATGTGAAGGATAAAAAGACCTCTCCCAACAGTGATTTGCTGATACAAACCAGAATGCACAAGATCTGAAAGACATGTGCTCAATTAGTCCTCAACAATAGAAAAAAGAAGACTAGATAAGGGATCTATTTGTCTCACCCCCTAGAGCATTTAAATAAACCTCTAGGAAAGAAATTAACAAAAAAAGAATAGATCTATAGAGAATGTAGCCAATCATCTTTATGAACCCATTAGAAAAACCATGCATTCTTAACGCCGCAAAAATGAAACTCCATTTCATCATATCAAAGGCCATCAATATATTAATTTTCAGAGCCATATTCCCATACTTCACCTTTTTCCTCATTACATTGACACATTCTGATGTCGTGTATAAAAAGTTCTGAATGTTCTTTCCAGGCACAAACCCAAAATGATTTTTGGATATAAACTATTTAGAAATACTTCCCAATTTGTTCGCAAGGACCTTTATAATAACCTTTTAAATAGTATTCCCTATGGCCACAGGTCAGAAATCCCGAATATCAAGAGAATTCTTCTTCTATGAATTAGAGCAATAAAGCTAGCATTGGATCCAAAGGGGAAATAAGAATGATAAAAGAATTATCTAACCACATTCAAAAACATTGTATGGATGATATCCCAAAAGGCCATAAAAATCTATTGAAGAAGCCATCGGGCCCCGCCACACTATCTGAATTCATAGAAAACACCGCCTTCATGATTTCCTCCTCTGAAGTAATACAAGTGCGCATATAATTATGGGAAGCCTCCACCAAAGGAGAAATATTCCTGAACATACTGTGGGTATTATCATGCCCTGAATCAGTGTACAACCTTTAAAAGTAGGTACAAGCTGCATCAGAAATACCAGTTTCATAGTTAAAATGTACTCCATCAACGGTGAGGGAATTCATTCCACATTCCACCTTCTTTTCCATGTGCAAGAGATGAGAATGTCTTGTATTTCTATCCCCATCTTTCATCAAAATAACATTATATTGAGTCCTATAAATAGTCTCCTTTAACTCCAAGAGCTCATTAACATTTGAAAGAGCATGCAACACTTCCCTAGATATCACTTCCTGGACCTCATTAAGACATTGACAATGCAGGAGATTGTTCTCCGCACATTGAATATCATGATCCAGACATGATAAATATTTCTTACTCCACTCGTTGAGCATTGAATTTACAAAAATTAAATTCATAACCATAATATGGAAGGGACTTCAAATAAAACATGTTTCACAAGCTTCACTGACCACTAGCCTACAACATTTGATAGATACCCAGGCGTTATTGAACCCGATGGGAAAAGGAGAGGATCTCAAACTATGAAAGCTCAGATCCATTAAAAGAGGATTATGATCAGAATTAACCCTTGGAAGCATTATACCAGACAAAGAAAAATCCTGAGAGTCTATTCCACAGTGCAAAAACACCTTTCAATCTTCTTGTCTTGTAACCCATTCTAGAGTGTATCATCGCCATGTAAAATCATCCCCTAGGACTAGGATCTCAAACAGATTACAAACATCAATACAGACCAAGAATTCACAAGTATAAAACTTGTTAAAACAACCTTATGTCTTGTCCTATGGCTGAAGCACCGAATTAAAGTCACAAATAATGACCCAACTTTGTCTCATTCCAATAGAAGTGTTCTGCATTGATGAACACAAAGCACATCTCCCTGTATACTTATTCAAATCATAAACAAAATTAAAGGGCATACTATAACCACTTATCTCAACCGAGAGCGAAATCGACTACTGATCATAAAAGAAGGATGTCAAGGAGACACTACCATGATTCAAAACCCAAAGAGACTCTCAGGAGTTCTAACCAGAATTATGAGAAACCAGGGAGTACCCAAGGGTTGACCATATGATGGATTTCCATTTACAGAAAGACATACGAGGCTCAGAAATTCCAATGAGGATCAGATTGTTTGTCATAATAAAATTCCTAACGGTTGTGACCATGGGAGAATTCCCAAGAACCTTGAAATTCCAAAAGAGAATCTTTATAAGAGATAGGATTTGGAACTAGTAATATGCCCTCCATCTTGTTGCATAAGAACTGTCTTAACATGCTTCTCATTATTTTTCTAGTTCCCCTCAACTAAAGAAGTTTCATGAACTGAACCTTCCAGTAGAGGTTTCTCATCTCATTCGGTGTCCTCATTATCGTCAGACCAAAAAACACCATGCAAAGGAGTGAATTTATTCAATGAACCAATTGACTCTTGAGCAATCAGCACCATAGGTTTCCTTGCAGCCTTAGATAAGGGGACCTAATAGAAGGAATCATTATTTTTATCACCACTTCTCTCTTTATCAATGAACTTGGGAACCAGATCTTTCTCAGCCAGATCCTGCACCTTTTCTTGCAAAATAGATTAAATAGAAAGATACAAAGCCTTTTGCTATCCAAATACCTCACCAGACTCCACATCCAAATTTATTTGAGTGACAAATTCAGATGATGTAATCGGTTCAGTAGCAGCCAACACTGGCTCGTATAATGAAGATTCAGAATCAACCAGCACTGCCTCCTGGACTACTTCAACAGGAAGATCAGTACATGCAGTCTGCTCCAGCACAGAGGTTTGTAAAACATGTACAGCAAGAAGAGGAGTAACATTCGGACCTTGCATATGCACCTTCGTGGAATTCTTAAGAGACCCAGCCTCATTACCATGAGCAGGATCACGAGGATCATCCACCAGAACTGACTGAGAGACCACCAGATTTCCATGCCATGCCATCAGAGCATCAACCTCATTAGAAGCCGGTATAGAAATTTCCACCTGCTGAGCTTGCACTGCACCATGATCAGACTCATTAACAAGAGCACACCTAGCCTCCCATATTGATCATTTCAAATCTAGAGTAACAGATAACTTCACCAATTCATGTGTTGTACTGGGAGGAGGATCCCCATAATAGACCTATGAAGAAGTTTGAAGACTCGGCCCAACACCTTGAGCCTTGGCCCTACCCTTCCTACAAAGATCATTAGAATGGACCTTTAGTTTGCAGATGCCACAAACCTTGTTCTGATGACATTAAAAATCAATGTGTCCAAAGAAGTGCCAATAGAGGAAAAACTTCGGCCGACTCTCATAATGAATTTCCCTGTTAAACTGATCATCCCTAGTTTTCAAGACCACCTCCTCAACAAGCGACAATGCCATGTCCACTTCCACCAGCACACTCACTAAATGACAAAACTTCATATCATCATGGTGTTTATCCATCCGAATGGGGTTGACAACCGAGGATGAAATATCCCATATAATCCTAGGATGTAACTAACGCCAGTTCAACCTACGGATGCGAATCTAGACCTGTGCATGTGTATCTTGACATTCTCGGGATCGAAATTCTTATCCCACTCCTAGATTCGAAGTACACTGAGCTTCAAAGAAAGATACGCGAAGCTCCAGGATCGTATCTTTGATTCCTCAAAAGAGAGGAGAATATGATAGTATCCATGACCTATGGAGATCATCCTCCAGTCAGCAAACCCCCAAATCTGCGAGATTCTTCGAGAAAGTTCATCACACTTCCATAGTGCTCCTCCTTTCGGATGAAGAACCCGAGAAATTATCAAAAAACGGAAAAGATTGACTCATTCCTCAACAGTCGTTTGATCCACAACGACATGAGCAACGCGTCCCTTCCGGATGATCTGCCCAGGTGATGGACAATCAAATTTGGGGAACTTACTAGATGCTTTCACAAAATCCACATATTTCCTCAAATCAGTAGTTGAAGGTACGGAGGCAGCCAAGGGTTGATTCGTAGGAAACTAGAACATTTCCATATGGCTAACACAATCAAATTTATTACCAGCCGATGAATTGTTTCTAGGAAAGAGATCATCATCCTTCTTCGCAATCGATTAAGGATAGTGGTGCTAGGGTTCCCCCCTTCCGCTCCCCCATGCGACTCCATCTTATAACAATATAAAAAATGAGACATAACATAGAAATGTGTCTACAACATAAACATGGGATATTCATAATCATATAACCAATTATCATAAATATGGAGTCACAAAACAAGATTCCAAGGAATTTTACCAATGTATCATTAAACTAAAATATATAGAAATTACACCATTACCCAATGGATTTTAGTGATGTCAGGTAACACCCTTTATATATATATAACATTATTTATTCCACATATTTAAAGAATCATAATTAACTATCATTTTTATCACATGTATATGGATTTTGGATTTCATAAATAGATTTCCCCAATTATATTTTAAATTATACATATGAATTAATATCCTTTAATGAATATAGGGTGGGGTATACATGACATGAAAATATAGCATATAAGATCAAGTATCGATTTTTGCATCATAACATGTATGAACATGATATATTAAAATGGTTTTTACGAGAGATAATGTAATTGTATCAGTAATAAAAAATCTAATTTACAAAAATTGGGTTATTTATATAATCAAACAATATTGTAAATATATAATCCAAATGCTTATACAAAACCAGAACATGAATGAAAAAACATGGGAATGAGAACCATTACATTGGGATGATGTTTCCAATATATAGAGATAAACTCCATAGAGTCTTTGGAATGACTTCGGGGGTTTTATTAAGGTGTAATGAAATAAAATTAGTTCTCAATGTGTTTTTAAAAGGGAATAGTAGGAGAAGGAAAGGCTATTTATTCTTATAGAGTGGTTTTTCCATGGGTCAATTTTTTTGTTATTTTATTTTATTATCTAACCAATTATTAGTGTAATCAAATATAAATAATATTAGAAAATAAAATTTAGTGAGTGATTTTTGTCTTATTTTATTATGCTTCCAAATTTAAAATTCACCTTCAATCAACACAATTCATGCTCCTATTCCAAAAATAATAATGTTATGGAAATCTAATTTTTGATTCCAATATGTAATGTATAAATTTCAAAATTCAAAATATTATTTTGAAATTTATATAACAAATCATTAAAATAAATTATTATTTTATAAAAATTTTAATAAATTTTTAATCCTTCTCATAAGATAATGATGTAAAAAATCATGATACTCATAAAATGGTAATTTTTATTAATTCACCAACAAATCAACTTTTCCATAAAATTCTCAAATTTTACTGTCTCTGTTAATTGTGATGTTTTTCTCAAATATGATACTATGTTTTTGAAAATAATAATATAAATATAATAATTTTAAACATTATATAAAAATTTTAATTTATTTAGAAATAATAGTTTTTATGACATTGTAAATTGTATGACCATTACAAAAATGACATATGAATTCATTAATTTATACCATCATTGATGAAGTGATTTATAATATTATTTCATTAAAATAATATTTGTTTAACGAATATAAATTTTCATAAATATTACATTTATTGGAATTCAAATACATTTGTACATTCCAAAATAAATTTTCCTTCTTAATACCAATGAACTTTCTATTTCATAATCGTAGATAATAATTATAATAACCAACTACCAAATTGTCTAATGGTAAAAAATTTCGTCCACTATAATGAAAAATTATCATAATTTTGAAAGAACATATTTCCCTATATATACAACATCCTTTTCACTTCAGTGTTCGATATATATATATATATATATATATATATATATATGTTCTTACACATCATTGAATAATGACTTCTATTTTAATCATAATGATTTTTCAATTTGTAGTCATTATGGAAGGAGTGATCTTTAGAGTGGAATTCAAGACCACATAGGTTCTTTTAATGAATTTTATATTCTTCTATGTTTATAATCCATTATTGTTCCTAGTTATTGTATCCAATATTAACAAATGATGTTTAATGTTTATAAAAAATTTAATAGTCTCTCTATGTTTTCATATTAAAGTAGTCATTATAAAATAATTGTTCCTATATTAATTGTATAATGGAATTTATAGGTTGTAATATCGACCAACATTCCATATTTTTTATTTTTTTTATTTTTCAGCATGATTGATGACAAATAATGAAGGTCGTGTTTGGATCATGCCTCCCAATTAACCTAGAGTTCCATAATGAACCATGACCGCATTGTGATATTAGATAAAATTATTTATAATTTTTAAATATGATGATAAAACATAATATCTCCCATGATATAACAAATTGTTTTATCATATAATAGAGTTAGAAATTAAATAAAAAGTAGGGAAAAAAACATCCACCACACCATACAATCTTCTTTCTATCATGATATGAATACATCTAGAAATTTTATTTTTGACAATGAGGATAATATATTTTATTTAGCTAAGGAATGATTCATCATGATATATCTCTAGTAAACTCTATTTTTAATCAGTTATAATATAAATTCTAGTAAATAATATAAAAAATTTCACATATTATAACTTCTCGAAATCATTTTTATTTTCTCTTTTTCCCTTTTGTCATTTGAATAATGTTTTTATTCTATAATAATTCTATTGAAAAAACACCAACTAAATTAAATGATCGTCATTATCATTAAATTGATATTGTTTTATTACTTTATGATTTACTAATAATCAACATTATTCAATTCGACTTCATAGTTTATAAGATCAAAAACTTATTCATGGTTGAATTTTTATTAATCTTGAGTGTTAACCATATAAAGAGTAAGAGATTAAGGGTAGTTGGATGGTACTTGATTTTATGTAAAATTTATTCATAGAAATATTATATGTATTGAAATACATTTCAGACACAACATTATATTTCTTTTTTAATATATTCTCACAAATAGCAATTTTTATTGTGGATTTCTATTGTGATTGAGATGATTTATTATAATCAGTATATTGGGTTCACTTTTTTTAATTCAGTGATAAAAACTATTGTTCGTATTTTAATATATTTTCATAATAAAAAATTTTAAATTAAATTAAAAAAACCATTGAAATTCACTATAATGATGATTAATAAAATTTAATACACTTGATACAAATAAATTAAATTAAATTATTAATGAATTGGATAATCATCATTATTAAAAATCATCATTCAAAATTTTTCATAACTTATTTCAAATATTCTAAATTTCTAGAATCATGGATTTAGATTTTATTTATTTCATTCCTATTAAGATATAATTTTTTAGGATATTCATAATGTAAAAATTTAACTCACAATCCATACAAGAGAAATTAAAGAATTAGAGAATTCTCAAAATGAGTGGTTTAGTTATGGGTTAATAACAACAATAATTATAAATTTTTATTTCTATTGTAAAAAACAACACCAGTTACATGGTCATACCCCTTTAATTAATCCTTTATACTCAGAATTATTTATTGGGTTTGACAATAATTCTACAAGTAAAATAAAATTTTAATGAATAAATAGGCGTGAAGGAATTTTTAAATTCTATATATATCAATGATGTAATCTAGTGATCACAGATGTAAAGGATCACTTTCATAACCATGTAAATATTTATTATATATTCCATATAAAACCTCATTAAGTGATACACTAAAAGTGTTTCCCTAATCAAATTGATATAAAATTATAAAAACATAAAGAAACAATAAACCAATTAGATTCATGATTTATTAATTATCAAAAATTAAAGGTCTAAAAAACAATATATAAATTAATGTGAATCTTTTAGGTGGTTAATTATATGAACAATGGATATAAACATTATCATTATCTATTTTATCATTGGTAACCAAATGTGTTTCTTCAAATCATGATAGATCATTCTATGTGTGGACTTCGCTTTCATGTCCATAAGTTTACACGATGACCTAGTTTTCATGTCCATAAGATTATGTGTCGACCTAGTTTCATGTCTGTATGTTTACGCAAGGGCATGGTATAATATCCATATCTTAATGGGTGAATATATTTTTATTTGTAGATGTGAACAATATTTTATATTTATTTGTATCCCACAATTTCATTTTTCATGCCAATATTATGCTCCTATATATTATGTTATTTGATTATTTTATTATTCATGTATTATGAAATACTATGATTTATTACATGACTTAATATTATTATCATTTATATACATGGTATAATTTAAATATTGTATGTACATGTTCTTATGATTGTGATATGATTGATATGTCCATTATTTACCTTTAATGATCCCTGGTCTCACCATTTTCTTTTGTTTATTTTTCCCATTTTTTTGATGGAAGGTATTATTTATGACATGTTAAATTGATCATAGTTATGGTGAAATAAGTAATGTATGATTTAGATGATTCATGAACCAATTTTTATGTCTCCAAGCTTCTAATGACACAAAACCAATATGATTGGAGCTTGGTTTTTTTGTCATATGAATATTCATATATTTATATATAATATTAATATAGTGGGTCATTATTATCAGTACCATAGAGAAGTATAGTTATCCATTGGAAATAAGGATGAAAAACCATTAGAAAGAACCCAAAGGATTTGTCAATGTTCTAATCCTAGAGTTTCTGTATGGATCATGAATAACCTTTGTCAAACATATTGTGTCATAGATTGAAATATTATAAGATATTTGAAAATATTATATGGGTTTCTTAGTATGGCGAGTTTTACAAAGGCAATTATATTTTTTATTAGTTAAAGGTGAGAACTAGAAGGAATTCGGTTAACATTGTATGTGATGGAAAATTGTATAATTCTATGTACAATTAGATGAATACTGGAGTGACGGAAATTTTGATTATCCCTAATCAGTTTTCATGGATATTAATTTAAAATGTTCACCTAAAAAATTAAAGGAATCACTAAAAAATATAAGAATAGACTTCTATGATAGATCAGATAATTGAGAACTTAGTGGAAAATTGATTCAGTTTCCTACATGGTGAGACTGTGACAAAATATTCTGAGGTGGATTCCATAGAAGAACATGAAGATGTTTTCAATGTAGAAAAACGAACACAAAGTAAGTAATTGAGATGGAAAAATTAAGATTTTTGTAGACACAATAGATGGAAATAATGATATCCCGAATGTATTATTGATTTATGAATTATTTAAAAGTGGAATGTATGGGAATTATGAAAATCAATGTCCATTGGGGAATTTGTTTGACGAAACTCCTCAAGGAGGAATGAGTAACAAAAATATTTTGACAAAAAATGTCATGTGAAAGGAAATAAGTGTTAAGAAATATGATGACAAATTGTAGTTAACTGTTTGTGACTGATGTGGGATCAATGTGTTATTTCTGAAAATGAATTTAATTATTATATTACCTGATTCCTGAAATATATTACTATTGTTCTTCATGAGTATTTCATTAAGGATTTTAAAGAACATAATGAATGATGATGATGTAATGGATATATTATTTAATGGTAAGGTGATATTTTGGGATAACATGTGATCCAGGGAAAATATTGAATATGATTATAGAATTTTTTTGATTCATGGTGTGTGGAAATAGATAATTTTTAGAAATAATGCATGCTTCCACTAATGTTTTATGATAATTCGTGTTATTACCATGTTTTTGAAGAATACATTATAATGAGATTCACATGTTTAGTTTTTGAAAATTACGAGCTACATCAAGTTGTCTGGCATAGTAATGAAAAATTCATTTTGAAAATATAGTGTTCTTTATTCACATGTTCTGGATTTGAATCTCATTGTAGGTTCAAAAGGGTAATAATTTTTGAAATTATATACATTCAACTTTTTTTGGGTTTATAGATTATTGTTTTACTTAACCATGTGAATATTTGTGTGTATTGAATAATATAAAATAAAAATTTTGATAGGATATACAAAGATGTAAGGAATTATGTTTCATCCAATTGTAGATCTTATGATCCACTTGTCTTGTATGAATTACAATTTCAACTTCATTTCATGGAATATGAAATGAAGCAGAGATTGGTCATGGAACATCCAATGAGTCATATTTCACTTCTAAGATGAAATAATGTAATTATATATTTTTAAATGATTTTGAACTATAATTTTATCATATAACAATGATTTCTAATGATATCATTTTTAGACCTATTTGGTCTATGGTTTTGTGGTCATTTACCTTATAATGGGCATGTTCCTTATAATTATCCATTATAATTGATAGTTATAACTTTATTCCATGCCTATATTTTCACTTCCCACTATTTTACTCATTTTATTTTGGTGATCTTTTTCGTTTTTAATTCCTGTTTGAAGTGGAATTTCTATCATCCCTATTTATGTCCTGGGCTTCCAAAAAACTAATTCTCAATTATCAACCTTTTATTTTTATTTAAAATTCCATATTTAGATTCAGTATTTTTGTTCTAAATTATTTATCTAATATAGTGGGTAGCTCTTTAAATGAATCTTCCTCCAAATCACTCTAAAATTCATTATTTTTTCTATGTGTTTATTCTATGTAATTTCACAACTAGTCCATTACATGGACTAAACTCAAGGGTTGTACCACTATAGATTTATTCTTATTATAAAGAAAAACCTATTAAGATAGTGGATTATATAGATAAGGTTATATGAAACATGATTACTCAACTGGTTAATGTTTAGTAGTGAAACCACAATTTGGAACAATCTATATGGGAACTAGAGGATGTGATTAGGTAGAAATGTCTTCAACAATTTATATCTGAATAATAAATTTCTAATGAGAAATTCAATTTCAGGGGGTGAATTGTAACAACCCAATATTTTATTGTAGGGATTTTAATATAAATTTAATCTCTTAAATAGCTTACACTATAAGAAATATTGAGATTAAATGAACTCAAATATAATATTTTTTACAAAACCATTATTATATATTCATCAGAATGGTAAGAATTAATGATATTAACTAAATAATGAAAATATTGTTTAATTTTTTTAAAAACAATTCATTGGTTACCAATGAATTATAATTTAATATAAAAAACAAATTAAACATAAATGATGTGTTTTTATAATAAAATATTTTTATGCCCATATAGAATTTTAGCTTTATAAATAAATTTAATCATTATTTGTAACCTATATTAATGAAAATTTTATATACTATTTTAATTATGCATTTTTAATTCATGTATTATGTTTTATAGTCTTAATATAATGAAAATTCCCACATTGAGTTATATTTTATAAAAGGAAACTTTTTACCTTTTAATGGTGCACTTTTATAAAAAAAATTTCACGATTTTATAAATTTTAATTGACAAAATAAATTTCATTATTGAAATATGAATATCAAAAATATATTTCTATGAATTTTTTTAATTTTTATGAGAAGTTTCCTTTTTTATGAATATTGACAAAAAATAAATTTTACTTGAAAACTAAATTCCTTTATAAATAATTAATAGGATTAGATTATAATTAAAATTAGTTTTAAAATTAAAAAATTCAATTATACATAAATTAATAAAATTTTGTTCCATTAAATCATTTTTATTTTAAATTTTTATATAAAACAATTTAATCTTCTGAACATTTTCTCTATGAAAACCCACATTATAACCTTCTCTATTGGATTAATATTAATTGTCATTTTATTAATTGTGCGCATTGAATTTTTTTAAATGGACTAAATATCTTGTAGTTTAATTTTAATATATTGTTTTAATATCATTTCCATTTTAAGATATGAAAAATATACCATTTCAAAAAAAATTATATCATTACATAAAAAATAATACAGTAGATTATAAATATAAGTTTTCATATTAAAAAACATAAAAATTTAAAATTTAAATGGTTGGTTGAAATTTTTTTTTACCCTAAAAATAATTAATATATTAATTAACAACCGAATTCATGATAACTAATAAAACCAATGTGTGGTTTATTTTAATAATAAATAATCATTATTTTATGACAATAAATCATTCCTCCTAAAGTATAAATACCCCCCTCAGCACCCCATTTATCATCATTATACAGAATGATCCTTAAATATATTTCAATGTATAGAATTTTCACTCTATCTAGGTTCAAGTACTGATTGTCTCACCAAAATAAAAATTCCATGCTCCATAAGGGATCCTTCAAAGAGGTGATAATTAAGATGTAATTTTCTCAAACAACCACTCTTATTTTTTCACTCATTTACCTCATATAAACCTCTTTAATCCATCAATGAATAAATTACTCCATAAAATTGTATATAATTTAATTTTATACTTCTAATGGATTACCTTATATACATTCATTTTATTACCATCTCTTACTCAAAAAAATGAAACCGTTGTTTAAAATATGCGGATGAATCATCTTTGTGTATAATGTTTTTGATTGTTTTCAATTACCAAACTCAAGGCCAGTCATAAATTTGTAATTAAAAATTAATAATGTTACATTTTTTATTATAAAAAATATATTATAACAAAACTAATATATAGACACAATAATAAATAAAACAAATTTAATCAATACAGGTCGAAAAAACAACCATATTAAACTAAACATTTATCGTTAACGTTGTATCAAATAATCATTCTCGGGTAACAAAAAATTAGTAATAAGAAAATTTAGAGTTATATAATTACCTTAATACCCTTTCATTTATATTTTTTTGTTCAAATTCATTTCGATAATAATATCGAAAATTTTACACAAATGAACTGACCAAAAAAACCATGAAATAAACACACACAAACAAATAAAAATTTATAAATATAATTAATTAATAGGTGGTAATATGTTATAAAAATATCATATATGATATTTTAAATATGAATAATTTTTTTTTGAAATTATAATAATATTAATTAATACAATTATACATGGATTTGAAGTACACAAAACAAATAGGCAGTGTGAGGTAAGAGTTTCTGGTATCACATATTCTTCTATGAGATATACACATTAGTAAACACTTATTTCTGGGATGTTTGTATATATTTTCCATTCATATAAATTATATCTTGAATATTAATATCATAATAGTATTCAATATTTCATTTGATAAAGACTAATTTTTTGGAAAATATTATTCTATTGATTACAACCTCGTAATTGAATTTTCTACCAATTTTCATTCTTTGGGTTAACCTTATAACTCATTGTTTATGTCAAGATAAGATTTTTTGTATGATAAAAATTGACTAAATTATTTTTCATTTACACCTGTTTTATGTGTTTTTACATTGAATAGACATAATAGATTAATTTTATTAATGCTCACTTCAATGAAATGATATATAAAGGGGATTTTCATTTAAAATATCTATTTAATGTTTCACTTAAAACTAAATTATTCATCCATTCCAATTATTTTATAATAAAAATTTCTAAAAAAGTTTTTAATATTATATTTTGAATGTTTAAAGTCATTTTTATACATGTTTTATTTTTTATAATACGATTTTAAAAGATTATAATTTTTGTTTTCCCAGAGATGTTAATTATAACTTTTCCAAAAACATATGGAAGGAATGTTTTTATAAATTATATGGAATTAGAATATTTTTTTCAATTTCATGATCTTTTAATTCCTTGAATCATAATTTCTGATATTAAATATTTATTTTAAAATAATAAAATTTCTTTTATAATTTCATGGATTTTTTAAAAAAACACCGAAAGAGAAATGATATTTTACACCAGAATTATATGAATTGATATTTCAATATTAATTTCATTTTATGATAACATTATTCAATGTTACATATTATTTACCAGGTATATTATTCAATCATAATATCCTCATTTTTTGTTATTGTTTTCTTATGCTTATTTGGGCATGATGCTTTAGAGTCTTACTACTTTTCATGTGTTATAATATGATAAATGTTTTTGAAAATGATTTCATTAAATTGGTTATGATGTGATCAATAAATTATCTTCATGTTAATCATAAAAGTAATTTTCCCATTATGTGATGGATAATACCTATATCATTTTAAAATTTTTCGGTTGTGATGAATATCTCATGAGGTAGATATGTTATGCGTAAACATTATTTCATATTCACAATTTTATGAATGGACCTGGTTTTCATATTAATAAGTTTATGCATGGAAATAGTTTTCATTTCCCAAAAATTAGTTTTTGAGATGTTTTATGTCAGTATTTTATATTCTAGTGCCTTGTTTAATGTACATAACTTAATGGGTGAATCTGTTTGTATTTATATATGTTCCCAATATTATATGTTTTTTTGAATGACATAATTTAATGTTTCATGTCCTTTTTATTCTCATATGGATTATTTTATTTTCTTAATATTCGATTAATGTATTAAAAATTCTATAATTTATTCTATGACTGATGATTATGATGATTTATTTGAATTTTTAAAATTTTAAATGTTATGTACATAGTCTAATGATTATGTTAGGATTGATATCTCTCATGTTTAACCCTAATGTGCATTTGTGCCGACTATTTTATTTTTTATCTTCCCCCATATATTAAATATTTTATTTTGTATGACATGTAAAAAAGGGTAATATTTTTTATGGAATAAGTGAGATATAGTGTATATGTTTTTTAAACATGTTGTTTTTGTATCTCTGATTCCATAGAAACTAACCTAAATGATTCTTGTGTGGTTTTATTATAATTTAAATATTCACCAATTTATATTCAATATCTATAGATTAGGAAATTATAATAATTATTCCAAGTTAATGATCAAATGGCTTTAACCAAATTGTTTCTTCATTGTTTAAGGTCATGCGTGACCCAATGTGTCATGTGTTTTATTCTCTTGCAATATAGAGCTTGATTCCATTTTTAATGGAAATTCAACTTGTATAAGTGAAACACTAACTAATGTGAGTGCGACGAATTCGTGTTTCAAAGAAAAAAACATTCTTAATTGATCTAATGGACATGATGTGAAGCCCAACATGAGTATTAGGGTTATAAATGAATCTCGAAATAAATTAAATAATATGATATAATAAAGTGTGTGTAATTCAAAATATAATCACAAATACTTTTAAATTATTTATTCCACTGAAATAGATACTATAAATAATTATATAATATAAATTTAAAACATGATAAACAATATTTTGTTGAAAACAATACACTATCCTTGATATAAAAACATCTCTTCACAATTATAATATTGTTTGAGGATCTAGAAATGTTAAATTTATAATAATAATATGTAATAAAATATGAATAAATTAAATAACCGTGGTAGAAAAAATTGTGGCATGTTTCATTTAGATCATCTATTAGTAGGAGTCCTCCAATTATTAGGATGGTAAAAATGAAATGTAGTCAGAAAATACGAATCTTCCTTGAAACTAAGAAAACAAGATTATATAGTGTTTGTATTATAAACATGATAGTTAAATGGAGGTATTTATATTATAAAGGATATAGCTGATGATAGATATTTGTTATAATTTATATGATTTATGAAATATGAAAAATAAAATAAAATAAGATATGATTTATAATTATATAAAATCCTTATTAAAATATAATATTATGTCATGAATCAATTACTGTAATGAATGTATTATAATATTTGTTATTATTAAAAACCATAGTAATAAAAATTAGTATATAAAATGTATATCCTCAATATTATAATATCATTTATAAATAACTAAAAATAATATATTTGAATGAAAATGTAAATGAAAGTATTAATGTATTGAGATAATCATGAATATTCAAAAAACAACTAGTGTAGGTCAACATAACATATCACAAGAGGAATCCATCTACATGGTCTGAAGTGAATTCCTAATTACAACCAGCTATCAATAAGCACTTATCATACCTATCTCTTAATTGTGAATGATTTTTTCAAAGGTAAATCATAATGAACCTTCCATTAAAGGTAATTTCAGACCAATATCAATAGATTCAATATCTTGACGTAATAATATACCATAAATAATGAAATGTATCAGGTACAACCATTAAACCCCAAGTAATTTAAATTTTATATCTAATTAATTAACAAACAAATAAATAGATAATGGGGTAATAAATATATTTCACCCTAGAATAGGATTCCCCTTCCCTTAACTATATCATAAAAAATTATATATTCAATCACCCCAAAGGGGCCATGTAAGGTGTGAGGCACAAAGCCCTATGGGATACCACCATGAATTAATTATTGGATTTTAGCCTTTGTAACCATTAAAATAGATTTAAATAAATTTTAAAAAATAAACACATTGTAAAATATAATATTAAAAAATGATACTTCAAAATAAATTTGTTTGATCCTTTAAAAAAAATAATTGTTTTCTAGAATAATTTCTAAACAAGGATCATGTAAATAAAAAATTACATAACAAATAACATGCTGAATCATAACCAGAATGGTTCAAAATAATGACTATCACGTCAATATCATATAACCATTTAAACTTAATTTAATCAAATATGAATAATACTTATCATTTTATAAAATGGGACTTGTCTAATTCACCAAAAATATAAACCAAATTTATATGAGTAATGTTCGCATAAGGAATTTAACCATTATTTATAAAATGAGTGTGTAAATAAGTATGCTACCTAGATAAGCAATAAAAGCTCACACAGTCTTCCCTAAGATCAACTCCAATTGATCACACGGTCTCTTGTCAAAAAAGGAATCGAACACCATCTTCCATCCCAAAGGATCTCTCAGTCCCTAGGAAGAAAAATGGACATTCAAACGGTCTTCCTACTGATGTATCACATGGTACCTCAAACAAACCTCTCACTCCCACCCTGGTTAAACAATGTTCTCATCCACAAAAGCACATAATAAGTAATTTTACATATCAATCTACATCATGCACAATATTGTTTTACTAAATCCTAAATTCTATCAATATACCACTCCCAAGGTAAATATTATTTCTAAACTACTTTATATTTGCATTTAGAAACACAAAACAAATTTTATCAATTATTTCAGTCAACTAGTGGGCTTAAAAAAACACCCAATTAGATAACCCAAGATAAAACACCAAAATTTAGAAATAATTCTTTAAATCCACTAAAATGTGTAATTATAACCAAACATGAATAATATAAATATAAAATTAAGAAAAACTCAATGGTGATTAGAAATCAAATTAGTAAAACACCCATAAATAGAGACATGAGACACAGATTTGGTCTGACGCTCATTTTATGGGATGAAGACTACCTAGAAAGGAATGAAATAAGAATCACACACCGAATCCACCAGAAATTAATCCAGACATCTCATTACACACCCAAGGTCCATACACCATCACATCAAGGGTTCCACTACTCCTCAAAATGGAATAATAACGCTTCTGAATGAGAAATAAATAAGAAATCAAAGGTAAATTGACTTAGTCATGGGGATCCCACATAAAACCAGGAGGAAATAAAATATGGATTTAGGGTAAGAGTATTTTAACAATGAATAAGGAGATTCACGCTTTGGGGAATAAGAAAACATTAACACTTAAGAAATTTACAGATTAAAATGGTAAATTCCTAATTTTTAATGAGCAGGACGGGTTCGTATAGATTGGCGTCATGATTTAGAAAATCATAATCTAACTATACAGGTGCCACTAACTATGAGAAACAAAAATTTATATTTTATTATGGGTGTTTCATGGTTTGAAAAACCATTCTCAAACCATGAAATCCAACATTTTTAATGATATATAACCCCTCACACTGTTGTTACCGGGTTTAGAAAACTTGTATTCCTACAGTTTGACATGTTCTATCATCACAAAAATCCATGTTTTAATATGGGGCACTAACGAGCTGCTCAAATTCAGTCACGGAATAGTACAATTCAAAATAGCACATTCTAGTGACCTAGAGGGTGATAAAAACTCTACTCCATGTAACTTTCATCTCTCAAAAAGTCATCATCCATAACTAAAATTAAATAAGTGTAATAACTTTTCCATTAACCATCCATCACACTCTAATGTATCATTCTTATCACTACCATGATTCCAGATGTCATACACCAACAAGACCACCTTCTCTTTCAGGACATTGATCTAATCATTCATGATATGAATAGGATACTCCAACAGCATGGAATCAGATTGTAACTCCATATCATACCACTAAAACCTGTGGGATGGGTTTGGATGGTATCTTATTAGTTGGGATATTTTGATGATTTCATAAATATGGGTTAGATGTTGTGGAAGATCATAGTTTTAGGATACCATTCCCAAATACACCACACAAAAAAACAACCCAACAAGCCATGTTATCTACTTCCCCAGCATTATGAAGAAACATTGTCTGAAATGCAGTGACAAAATTAAGAACAATTGATCCCAAACCCAAACCGCTAAATAATGTTGATTTATAATTGAATGGGGATCTTGTATCTATATCATATTTCAATCCTTTTCTGAATCATTTTTGATATCACAGTCATATCCTATACAAGGGTCATTAAAACAAAAGAACAATCTCCCACCATCAACCAACACAACATGAATTTTCATGACCTCCCATAAAATTGACAAATTAGATCCATCCATATCAATGCCTAGTAATTTTTTATATATGAAAAATCAGACTATGTTTGTTTTCATTTACACGACTCACCAAAAATAATCATACCCATTCACAATATATCCTCATGTGTCTGGACTATTTTCTTGGACTAGCCATCATTCTATGGATTCAATGTTGTGCTCAAATTCATCTGGGTTGCCAATTCATCCTCGAGTACCATCCAAAATAAATATACATAAATTGATTCTTAGTGTGAAACTATCAGCTAGAACAGTATAAGAAGAAAAAAACATATAAAAAAACACTTTTCTCTTGTCCTCCAATATCATCACCTCTCGTATGGGTATAAAATTTAATGATTTCATTAGATGATCAATAATCACACACATATCATCCATCCCATTAAGATTATGTGGTGTTATAGTCACCAAATACATAATTATATCATATCGTCTCTACAATTTCATTGGTAGGGTCTTCAACAACCAGGTCAGTCCCTACAACTTAACTTTGATCCATTAGAAGGTTAGATATCTTAAAAAAGACTTCAAATGATGTTCACATCCCAGGTCACCAATACAGCCTCTCAATGTATAAATCAACTTAGTCTCCCTGGGTTTAACAACATGACTATAATTATTCACTACATAAGATATCCAATTGTATTTTGAGACCAATCACACAAGGAACCTCTATTATTTAAAGTACTACTATTGTTATGTCACTTTTGGTTAGACACTAGACTAGTCCTTACATGTTCAAGTAGACATGGTATAATACACACACAATCCAATAATACCAACACCCCATCCTCCTTCACATCTTGTCTCAGATCCACAATTTTTTTATCAAACACCACTCATCCACTAATTATTGAACTACGACACATGGAATGCTCCTTCTCCATGTGTCGAAGACGATATTCCAGTTCCCAAGTGTATACACAATCTGAATATCAATATTTTAATGATACTCCACATTGACCATCTATCTATGGGATTGGTACCTATGGGGGAAAATGTTTCTCTGGTATTTATGATTCTAATACACTGTCAAACACTCCATGAAGTGGTAATTCCATCACTTAATTTGTTCATGAGTAATTTATATTAATTCTATGCTGTGGGTGGGATAATTTGGCTCATGTAGACATATCTTCCACAAACTATAGTCAATCACATGGTCACCCTACATCAAAAAACACCATAATGCCACCCCAAAAGCATAAAAAAAACTATATAATCTCTCATGGGCTCTGTTGAAATCTATAATGGAGCAGATGTTAAATGGTTATGTAACTATAAAAAATCAAGATAAAACTTTTCATTCCACAAAAAAATCACCCCTTTCATTATCAAAGCCATCAAGGGATATGAAATACTAGAGAAGTCCTAAAAAAGTTCAATAATATCAAATATATCCTTGAAATATATTCATCTGGATCACATTTATAGGATATTCGAAAGATATTATTACTCTAATGATATTGGGAGACTCTGAAAAAATCATCATAAATCATATGATTTAGATAATTTACATCCTGAATACAAAAATATCACATATATAACATGGGATACAGATATTATCTCCCCAAACACCCAAAACAATCTTCATTAAATCCACATGATACTTAACTACATTGGAATACACAAATATTACATCCACAAACAAAACCTCAATGGATTCTAAAATGGAAATAATGATATGGATCATGAGAACCAGGAATGTAGCACCCCATGATTTCATTGTACATTATCTATTCAAAGTAATTCAATAACTTGTGTTACATGCAACCCCGAGTTAGAGAGAACCAAGACCTTCCAAACTAGCCGTTAAAAAGTGGTAATGAATAGTAATAACTAAGTTTTGAATTTCATATACTCCATATAATTTTAGAATCCAAATTATTTTTTTCTTAGACATAATATAAGTAAAAATTTGTTTTTTCAGATAAAATAAGTATTTTTTAAAAAATGCAATTTTACTGCCTTTTAGTGGAGAACCTATTTGAAAACCAATATTTGACACTCTTATATATTTAATTTAATTAAATGAAATTATTCTTTAGAATTGGGAAATAAATATTTAGTTCAGATAACGTTTTGGTACTTTTCTGATAACATTCATATTTTGATGAATAGTGAAAAATACTTAATTCTAATTAAAAGCAACTTTTTTAATAGAAAAAATTTAAAGTGTTAATTTATAAATTTGAGTGGTTTTAAAATATCATTAGATTTTATTTTTAAAATTTTATATAAATTATGTCATTGGATATAATTTCGTATTTAAACTAGCCATAAAAAAGTGTCAATCTTTTTATAGTTATTATTTCTTAAAAACATGCTTTTTGTTTGGAAAATGGGAATTAATTTTAAATTAATTTATGCCACTTCTGTGTTTTTAATATAGAAAAATTGATTCCATATTTTTAATCAGGAGGGCCGAATTGTGTATATAGATATAATTTTTTTACACAACATGCACATTTACTTCAGTAAATATTTTATTTACCATCGGTAATGGGTAAATATGAAAAATGAAGTTAAAAGAATATTATTATAATAATATTAAATTAACCTAACATGTGTACTATTTATATTGGTTGATACATGTCCGACCATGATAATATTTGGGTCGATTTCAAGACTCCATGGATCCACTTGTGAGTGATAATGACATTTTATAATAAAAAATGTAATGTAATGACAAAAATAACAAAAGGATATACCTTTTAGTAAAACAATTTGTATATGAGGTTATATAATTGATATATTTGACTATAAATGTTTATTATATAGATAAATATTTTTTCTACATCATGATATTTTATTTATAATTTTTATAAATAAAAAAATATATTTATATATGGCACAATAATGATGCAATATTTTCCTTATTAATGAAAGAATCAAATAAATTATATGATAAATATTAAAATAAATATAATTAGAATGTTTTTATTCCATAAAATAATTTTATAGGTGAATATGACATGTTATTCTTGTTTGAATTTTTTTTCAAATTAATCATATTGTTATGAATTTTACAAAAACCAAAAACTAAATAATGTCTAAATTGACATAAATGAGTTTTTAAATCAAATACTATATTACTAATTGATATAATATTCCATAAATCTATGGTTCGGCCTAAGTACATATATATGGTCATATATATATATATATATAATTAACCACTTGGGGTTCACTTGTCTTTTTATAGTATGTTTATTTTCCATATAATAAAAAAATACAAAGAGACCTGGTAAATATCTTACTATTTATGTAAGAATTAAATCTAAAGGATAAGGTTAATATTGTGACATAAACCTATCTAAAACATATTGGTTGAGAGGTCATAGACCCATCCCCACCATATCCTAGAAATAAATCATTTTTGATCCATTAGAAACCGAAAAGTATTTTATTATAAAATAATATTTCAAGCTTTTCTTAAAGTGAACCTCGCCGCTCTTGTAAAAGGGTACTTCCACTTCTCTTAATTTCACACCTCCAATGCCATTTGGCTCAGAAAACCCCTACCCAAATATTCCCCAAACTAATCTATAATAAACCTAATGTCCTTACATTTATCAGATATCCAACCTAAGAAACCCTTTTGATCAGCTCAAAATGAAACATATGAAAAAGAGGTAATAATTTTACCAATCTCCTTTCAGTTATTTTATTTTTCCACGTCCTCTTTCATTGTTTTTTCCATATGAAAATAATAACTCCAAAACCTCCTACATAATGTGATGTTAATATAAATACAGTACAACCATATTTTTTATTCTATCTATCCTATAAATGAAAAAGTTAGAATACGTGTGTACGTACGGCTTACCATCTCCACTTCATGGTGTAGTTTGTTATTCAAACAATTCATTGTTTGGATGGATTTAACAATGAGTATAACTAATGGAAATAATAAATATATCATGTTAATAGTTCTTTATATATGATATACCATCCAATTACATACGATTTCACCATCAATATAATGATATTGTCACTCGTGCGTACGTACAGATTACCGTCTCCATGAACGCGATGAGATTCATTCCCCATCGTAATCATTGAAGAATAATTTTCATTTTATGATTAAAAATAATGTTTAAGAACTTAATATCATTCTGTATATGAATTAAATACATACTATTCATAACAAACATGGCTTATGTACCAGGAATATAAAGAAAAACTAATTAGCTAACACCCAAAATGATAATACTACTAATATAATATTAACAAAACAATATTAAGGGTTCTTATATGATATCATATTTATGTATATAGTTTTTGTATAATTTAATAAAAACAATTTATCTATTATACACGAGGTTAACATACCCTCTACTAAGGAAAAGTACAAGGCAAGGGTTAATTTTCCAATCTCATTATCACCTATGATTGTTTATAAGTAACTATATATTGGGATATATTTATCATTAATTTCCATAATCCATAAAAATGTTTTCAGAAGGAATATTTTAAGGTTTTATCGTAGGGTATATTTAACTATATCATCATATTAAATTTTTTAAATATTTATTTTTCTATGTCTTTTTAATTTATCTGTTTGTTTTTAAAATAATTTTAAGGATTTATTTCTATGGACGACATTGTTTTAAAATGTTAATTCCATTCAAAGTTTAAAAGTGGTACGTGACACATTGATTCAACAATGTCTGTAAATGTATTAATTTCTAAATTTTATGAATTTTAAATGATTTATAGAAATAGATATTTCTCTCAAATACTTTTTATTTCCTCTATTTCAACATCCTTTGATAGAGTTTACACTTGTTTTATGTCTTTTTATTATGATACAAATCATTCATATTGTATTTATGGTTTTGTGATATGTTGTAATGGGTATGTGTAATTTTTATACGATTAATGGTTTGTGGATAATGTAATGACATTTTGTATGCTAGTTTTAATACAAATATTTATGTTATGTATAATCCTTTTCATATGAGGAATGCATCAGACATAGTAAGTGACGAGTGGGGCCTGGTATAGCTCCTCGATGCATCAGTAGTTCTCATGTGTCAAACTTGTGTCTTCGCATAAGGCCTTGACAAAATCTTATATGTAGTCTTGGAAAAGGCCTTGACAATGTGGTTATGAAGTATGGCATTATACATTCCACCATTATTAAATTGTCTATTGATATTGCTTGTGATTATTAGATTAGTGGAATATGCATGTGAATAAGTAAATGGAATTATTTAATTTATATTTTCCATATTATGTTGAAGCATAAGTTTAAAAGGATTATTTTTTATTGTTATACATTTCTTAAAATCATTATTATTATTTATGAATGTTTCCGCTATATATTTATCCTTACTGAAAATATGATCTCACCTAATTATTTTGTTTTATTTTCCTAGGATTCCAAGAAGTGTATTATGATTGATAAGTAGGGTTTAGCTAGGGGATTAATTGAGTTATCAAAGGATCATTGATTTTTTTTGTTCTATAATCTGTAATGTAAGGTTCATGTAATTAATCTATTTTCCAAGGCTACTAATCTAATCGGTCTTTTGCGTCATGATTCCTCGTATCAAGAATATGTATTAAAACAATACACCGACTCCGAACTTCTGGGGTCGTCGAATTATAGTTACTATCAGAGGATGATTATAACATACGTTGGAAACTAGATTTAGAAAAACACTGATTTAGAGAACATTACCCTAAGATTGGATTTGTGGATTAGTAGAGTAGAACATCTTAGAATTTTGGTAATGTAGAGATTTTGTGTATTTTTGAAGCAATATATTCTTGTATTGATACGAGTAGGAAGAGGAGGATCTGGCACAGATGTACCTAGGAGTGGATACTCCGACAAGGAGTTTTAGGCTTGAACTGAGGTATCCTAGTACATGAAAATGGTCATTGTTGGACTCTTGTTTACGACTCTCCTAGGGGATATGCTTAGGATAATTCACATTTTCATTAAAATCCATTTTGAAGGATTTAGGAGTAAATTCTTCCCCAAAGAAGTTTCTTTTGATTATGGATTATATCCATAAACTGTTCAATTTATGTTAAATATTTTACATGTTTGGAATTATGTATTGTGATTCATAAACGAATCTAGTGTATGCCATTTTTTAAAATGATGCCCAGTAGATGGAATGAGAACTTCAGCATTATGCATGATCCAAAGAGATAGATGGATCATATATTTCATGGTATTAAAAAACATTTAGAAAGGAAATAGTCTCCTGCATATTATCATCATATGAATAAATAGTGCCATCTGTTTATAAGATATGTAATGAATTTTCTGAGTCCGATGGAATTTAAGGGATACCAAAGAAGAAAAGGATGGTAGAGATAAATATAGATAAAGGGAATAAGGGAAAAATGATTTTCCGACATGTGATAACTATGGAATGAATCACCATGATAAATGCTTTAAAGTAATGCGAGATTTTTATAAGTTTTGAGAAAAAGGACACTGAGTACATGGTTTCAAGGGTAAGAAAATGGTTTCAAATATACAATGTTTCATCTGGATGGAGTTGGGAAACTACGCGAATCAACTTCCAAATCATCATATTATACCACAAATAATCATGTTGGATAATAATCATGTTATGATATTACCATAGATGGAGATTAAGGACTAGTGTTCTTTTTTTGATATTAAAAAATTTTGTCATTTGAGTATTGTATCGACGATGTACTTGTTATAATAATTATGGATTATATAAGGTTTTTACTACAGTACTATTTCATTATGTACTTGAGATTGTGTGGAACCATGAAAAGGGACTCAATAGTAGGTTAATGTTTTTGGAAAATATATGGTTGAGATAATTATAAATCATAATATGGTTCTCATACTGAGGTAGTGATTTTGGAATAAGATATGAATGGTTTGGATAAATTATATTAGATATTCTTGACTACCTTGAAACTGATTAATGACTTGTATAATCCATCATTGATGGTGATTAAAAAATTTTTGGATAGAAGGAGTATATCTAGTATTCAATAAGGAAAAATGGATAATGAAGGTAATAAATAAGGTTTAATGGTAATTCAGGGTGTTACATAGTTTTAATAGAATACATAATGTAGTAATTCACATGTTCTTACATGGAAAAAATGATCTTTATTTTGTTTACCTTCTATATAAATTTTGGAATGTAAATTTGGACAGAAGTATTGTGGGTAAGTCTAATGGTTGGAATATATTATATTTTACATCAGATACTATTGTTTAGCTTAAATCGTTTCTTGATATTATTAGTGATTTTCATAAAAAGGACAACCTAGATCATGGAAGACAACCCGTCACGTTCGGAAAGTCCGCGAGACATGAACCCGCAACCGAAGGATGACAAGGGTGCATCACCTACCACTGTCCAATGTGATGTCCGGGTTTGTATAATGTAGTTTTTTTAAATTGTATGGAAATTGTATTATAAATTCTTTATTATTGGAACACCATATTATTAGGATTAATATAATATTTTTTAATTCTATTATCTTTTGAAGTGAATGATAAATTTATGGTAGGAATTAGTTGAAGAATCAAACTCTAATTGTCAAGTATAATTTTTTTTCTCTTTTTCAATGATGAAATTAATTATTAAACATTAGGGAAGTGATATAAAACCAAAAATGTGTTGTCATAATACCTTCTGTTTTGTTGAACAAATGATATTTTAAATTATCATAGATTGATGGCTTTGAGGCACTCAATTTGACACTTTTTTGTGATTGATGACCTCAATCACCCCTATAAATATTTATGTTTTCCCTCCAATTATGTGTCTCTAATTTCCACCAATTTTCTCCAAATAATGATTATAATTTGGTGGTGGCTTATTCATTTCCCTTTCCCTCTTATTAAGATTAATGTTTATTAACCGAATTTCCGATGTGGGTTTTCCACAATGGTATTTTTCTATTTTTAACCCATTATTTTTGAAGAAAAATTTCAAATTACAAGCATGCAATTTATTGAAGGAGGGGAGAATTTTACACCCCATGATTTCATAGTACGTTATCTATTCAAATTAATTTCCCAACTTGTGTTACACGCAACACCGAGTTCGAGCGCACATTGTCTTACAAAACTAGTCGTTCTAAAAGTGATTTTTAATAGTATTCACTAAATATTGAATTTTATATACTCCACATATTTTTATAATATATATAATGTGATTCTTAGATATTATATAAGAACAAATTCAATTTTTTAGATAAAATAAGTATTTTCAAAAAATGCAATTTTACCACCTTTTAATGGACAACCTTTTTTAAAACCAATATTTGAAATTTTTATATATTAAATTTAATAAGATTTAATTATTCATTAGAATAAGGACATAAAAATTTTGTTTGGATAATTTTTTGGATCTTTTCTGATAACATTCATATTTTGATGAATAGTGAAAATACTAAATTTTAATTAAAAACAACTTTTTTAATTGAAATAATATACAGTGTTCAATTATATGTTCGAGTGGGTTTAATGTATTATTTTATTATATTTTTAGAATTTAATATAATTCAGGTCATTGGATATAATTTCTCATTTAAGATGATCATAAAAAAGTGCCAGTCTTTTGATAGTTATTATTTCTTAAAAAACACCCTTTTTGTTTTGAAAAAGGAATTAATTGTAAATTAACTTATTCAAATTCTATGATTTGAATTTGGAAAAATTGATTAAATATTTGGAATCAGGAGGTCTATGTTTTTTAAATAGGTATCTTTTATTTTTATACATTATAAATATTTAATTCTGTAAATATTTTACTTACCATTGATGAAGGGTAAATATGGAAAATAAGGGTAAAAAAATATTATTATAATAATATTAAATTACCCTAACATGTATCCAATTCCTATTGTATGATACATTTCATACCATGGGAATCCTTGGGTCAATATTTAGACCCCATTGAGCTACTTGAGAGTGATAATGAAATTTTAAAATAAATAATCGAAAGTAAAGTCAAAAATAACAAAAGCATATATCTTTTAGTAAATCAATTTATAAATGATGTTATATAATTGATCTATTAGAATAAAAAATTTATTAATAAATATAAAATTATTTCCTACATTATGATATTTTGTTTATAATTTTTGATACATAATATAAATATATTTATATATGACACAATAATGATGCAGTATTTTCCTTACTAAAGAATGAATCAAATAAATGATATTATAAATATTAAAATAAATATAATTTAAAAGTTTATATTCCATCCAATATTTTTATAGGAGAATATGCAATTTATTATTGATTCACTGTATTTATTTCTATGTAATCATGTTGTTATGACTTAAACAAAAACCAGAAACTAAATAATTTCAAAATTGACATAATGAGTTTTTAAAATGAATACTATATTATAAATTGATATAATATTCTTAAAAATATAATGTTAGTCCAAATAACAAATATAAGGTTATATATATTAATAATTAACCACTTGGTGGTTTCTTGTCACGTTATTGTAAGTTTATTAGCCATATAATATAAAAATATAAAGAGACATGGTAAATGTCAAACTATTTAACTAAGAGTTAAATCTAAATGATAAGATTAATATAGTGACCTATGCCAGTATAAAACCTATTGTTTGAGATGTTTTTGACCCATACCCACCTTATCAATGAAATAGATCATCATGGTGCCATTATAATCTGAAAATGATTTTATTATAAAATAATATTTCAAGCATTTCATAAAGTGACCCTCACCTCTCTTATAAAAGGGTACTTCACCTCCTCTTAATTTCACACCTCCAAAGCCATTTTTATTTCCCAAACCTCTCCAAAATATCCTCCCAACATCCAAGACATCAACCTGTAGTCCTTAATTTGTTCATAATTCTAACCTATAGATCCATTTTGATCAACTCAAAAGGAAACACCTGGTGAAAAGGTAATAATTTCATCACCCTCTTTCAGGTTCTCTTCTTCTTCCACTTTTTGTTTCATTGTTGTTTCCATAGATAAAGAATAACTCCAGTACCTCTTACATACTAAGATGTTATTATAAATATGGTACAACATTATTTGTTATTCTATCAATCCTATAAATGGAAAAGTCACCATACACGTGAACGTATGTCTTACCATCTCCACGTCGTGGTGTAGTTTGTTATTCGAACTCTTCATTATTTCGATGTTTTTAATAATTAGTATAAGTGATTTAAATAATATATATAACATTTTAATGATTCTGTATTTGTGATATACCATCCAATTACATATTTATTCAGCATCAATATAATTATATTATCGCTCGTGCGTATGTACGAATTTCAATTTCCACGAACGCGATGAGATTCATTCACTGTCGTAACCATTCAAGAATAATTTAATTTTATTTTTAAGAATAACGTTTAAGAACATAATATCATTCTGGATATGAATAAAATTCATCTTATCCATAACAAATACGGCTTACGTAACCAAGCATATAAAGGAGAATAGATCAGTTATCACCTAAAACGATGATACTACTAAAATATTATTAACAAAACAATATTAAAGGTTCATATATGACATAATATTTATGTACATAGTTCATGTATAATTTAGTAATATTGATTTAACTATTAAACCGGAGGTTGACGTACCCTCTACCAAGGAAAAGTACAATGTAAGGGTTAATTTCTCAATCTCATTATTATCTGAGATTGTTTCACAGTAAGTATTTACTGGGACATATTTATCATCAATGTCCTTATTTCATAATTTTTTTAAAAGGAATATTTAATGGTTTTAGGTAAGGGTATAGTTCACTATATCATCAATTTAAATGTTTTAAATATTTATTTTTCAAAGTCTTTTTAATTAACTTCCATGTTTTCAAAATGATTTTAAGTATTTATTTATATGGACATCATTGTTTTAGAATTTTCATTATTTTCAAAGTTTCAAAGTGTTATGGGACACTTTGATTCAAAAATTTCATTAAATATCTTCATTTCTAAATTATGTGACTTTTAAATAAAATAAAAAAAGAGATATTTCTCTCAAATAGTTTTCATTTTATCGATGTCAATATCCTTAGATGGATTTTACACTTTTTTATGTTTATTTATTATGATACAAATATTCCATATTGTATTAAATGTTTCTTGATCTTTTTTACTGTGGATGTGTCATTTTTATACAATTCAGGGTTTATAGATAAAGTATTGACATTTTGTATTGTAGTTTTAATACAAATGTTTATGTTATTTTTAAACATTTTTTATATTAGGAATGCATTGGAATTAGTATGTGACGGGTGGAGCCCGCTATAGCACCTTGATGGATTAGTTGGTCTCATGAGGAAAACTAGTGTCTTGGCACAAAGCCTAGAACAAATATTTTTTGTAGTCTTGGAAAAGGCCTTTAGTATGTGATTATGTAGTCTGGAATTATGCATTATATCATTATGAAATCAGCTATTGATATTTCATGTGATTGTTTGACTAGTATAATATCCATGTGAATAATTAAATGGAATTATTTGATTTACATTGGATATATTATGCTAAATATTAGGTTTAAGAGGCATATGTTTTTGTCTTATACTATCATGACCCGTCCTCGGGGCCCTTGTCGTGACTACCCCAAGCCCACCTTCCATAGGCCAGGGGCTGGCGACTAGCACCAAAGGCATAAATCCCGGTAACTGGGAAGGAAATTCCTTTATAAAAGTAAACAAAACACCCCAGAGTACAAGCGGAAGCAAAACACTAAGTACAAAAGAAAGTGCTGAAAACTAAATGGGCCAGAATACAAACCCAAATGAAAGTACAACTACAACTAAAGAAATTACAACAGAAAAAAAGAAAACAGCTGGAATAAATGAAGCAGCGCCTGGGTCGTCCTCATCGGATCCTACCTAAAGGGTAGGTATAGAAGGCGCAGCTCTTGGTCGTCCACCACGGATCCTACCTGAAGGGTAGGTACAGATAGCCTCCTCAACGCTCTCGCCCGTCAACCTCCTCTATGTGTCGTCTCATCATGTAGTCCACCTCCGGGTACTGACTCGTCGTGTAGTCCACCTCCGGGTACTGACTCGTCGTGTAGTCCACCTCCGGGTACCGTCTAGTCCTTGAACACTCGGCCTCCATCAGCACTGCCCGTCGTCTGCAACCAACACAACGAGGTGCGGGCATAGCCCGTGCAGGGGTGAGTATAATGATACTCAGTAGGGACCCCGAGACCCTCATGGTCTCACTAAAACCTACAAGGATAACCACAAAAAAGATCTCAAAAAATAACCTCTACTTAGATATATGCCCATACATATACCTAAGTTATCAAGTAACCCATCTCAATCCTGAGGAAACACAAGGATTGTGAAATCAACGGATAACCACTACCAAGGTATATTCCCATACATATACCTAAGTTATCAAGTAACACATCTCACTCCTGAGGAAACATAAAGGTCATAGACTCAGCTCAAACATGGATTTTCATTATCGAAACCGTAACTGCTGAAGAGCTCCGTCTCTAAGGTGTATAGTGGTCCTGTCATGACTCCGAGGTACTGCTCACTAACCTAAGACTGCTGAGGTACTCCTCCTGTCGAGTACCGCGGGTCAACCACCCAAACACAGTAGTGCTTCCCGCCAGGGCATGTCACCCAAACACAGTAGTGCACACCCCTAGTAGCCTGCTGAGGTACTCTCCGGATGAGTACCGCGGGTCTGCACTGTCACACAGGTAGTGTTCCGTCCGCCATGGGTCTTCACCTCACAAAGTAGTGCTCCGTCCACTGGGCTAGTCGACTCACTCCAAGTCGAGTCGGTCAAGCAGTCGTCAGGTCTCAGTCAGCTACACGGTCTCCGTACTCCGCACGCTCGTCTCTGGGAGGGTCCGCTCCATGAGCTACAAGTCGATACTCCAAGTATCTCGAAGTCCCATGAAGAAGAATCTCAAAGGACCGCCTCGTCATAGGGGTCTCAACGCAACAGATGGCCCATCAATCAGACATCCGGTCTGTGAGTTATTAGCCTTTCCGTCCAAGGGGCCCAGTTGGTTTCGCATGCGAACCAACCCGGTCGTATCTCAACTGTAATCTGGACTCTCATAGGGTATACTCAATGGGACCGTTTATCAACGTGATCACTAACGCCGCTGACGGTTCGTCAAACAGACGTCTGGTCTGAAAGATAACAGATGTTCCATTCCAGGGGCCCGGTTGGATTTCGGGTACAATCCAACCAGGCCACTATCCAACAGAAACCAAAACTCAGGCGAAGTATTCCAAAAGTTCCGTCTCATCAAGAGGAAAATGACGAGACAGACGGCGCGTCAATATGACGCCCGGTCTGTGAGTTATTGGCTTTTTCATTCTAGGGACCCGGTTGGTATTGCGAGTGAACCAACCCGACCGCACTCTGACGGCATCCAAACCTCGATCGGAGTAAGCCAAAAGATCCTTCTCACTTAGAGGAATCCATGAAAATCGACGGCATGTAAATCGGACGTCCAAAGCTCAAGATATAAGTGTTTCCGCTCCGAGGGCCCGGTTGGTTTCGTATCCGAACCAACCCGGCCGAACCCAAAGTATTCCGAAATCTTGAGTGCGATATACCGAAACGACCATCTCGTTCCAAAGATCGCATCGCCACTGACGGTGCGCCGTTCAGAGGCCCGTAGCCCCCGTTATGAGCGTTTGAAAGGAAAAGTCCGAGTACGGGGGGTCTGGGCCCGGCCCAGCCCGGCCCAGTACCCCCTCGGCCGACCCTAACCGGGTCGCCCCGGCCCGACGGCCCGACCCGTCCGGCAGCGCGGCCCGGCCGGCAAGCGCGGCGGCGCGGCGACGCGACGGTGTGGCCAGCGCGGCCTTTGCGCCGCACATGCGCCAAGGGAGGGGTGTTACCCCTCCTTTATGAAAACGGTGACCCCCATTAAGGGGGAAGCGCCTTTTAACACCGGGGGGTGTAACCCCCCCCCCCCCCCCCCCCGGATTTCTGCCAGTAACGGCCAGCCAACGCGGGGCCGTCCGGTTTCTCGCCGCGGGACCCCGCGGTCCCGCGTCTTCCGGTGCCAGCGGCCGGGGTTCCGGCCGCCTCCTTCGTGTTCTCCGGTGGCTGGTTTTTCCAGCCGCCACTTCCATGATGGCCGCGCTTCCGTCCAGCATGGCGTGACGGTGCCCTGCCCTTCCGCCGCGGCCCGACTCCTGCCGCGGCATTGTTCGCAATCCTCGGCGCGGCGCGACGGCGCCGCGTTACTTCATCGTGGCCCTCTCCCACCGTGTTTCCTCCCGTTCATGCGTGGTGCGACGGTACAATGTCGTCTTTACTATTCAACCAAGGATTAAAAAAAGGGGATGGGGAATCAGCCGTGTTCATGCGGTCTGATCCCCTACCATTAAAATTATAGCAATCGGCCAAATCGTTTAACCTTCACAATTTCTAATTTCAATAAAAATTGGAACATGGCCGACAGATTTATCTTTCATATTCGAAGGAAAGAATCACCAACATAAAATAGTCGAACCCCTACCTTGGGTATAAGCCGATTGGAAGGAGGCGTCATCGTTCAAGGTTCGTCACGATGTGGCTTCGCGAGGATGACGACGTCAAAGGGGGATGTCGGCGGTCGTCCGACTCGAGGGGAGGCGAAGCCGTCGTCACTCGCTACCCGATTCCGTTTCCGAGCTTGTTCGCCGATCCATTGACGATGAAGGGGAAGAAGAAGATCCATTGAAGAGTCTCACCGTGGAAGGGGAAAAAATTTTGTGCAAAGAAAATGAGCGTTCTTCATCAAAGGTGGCGCGTTCTTCGCGTTCTTCACGAAGGAGGATGAGGAGAGGAAAACCCAGCGCAATGCTTTCCAACCCAAAAATAAAATGAGGCTAAGGCCTTATTTTATTGCTTTCTGCCAATGATTTCAAAATTCAAACGACGTAGACCTCACAATTAATTTCAAAGAATTAATTGTAAAACTTAACTGCCCAATTAAATAGACGCGTTAAGAAATTAAGGAAACGCGTCGGTTGACTTCGTTTAATAGGGGGTGCGGGTGCGTTACTTAAGAAGAAAAGAAACGGTGGGGCTCGAGTGGGTGCCACCTCACAAATATCCTACCAAGTGGGTAGGATATTTTGAATTGCACCCTATCCGCTTCAACCCAGCATAAGTTTCTTAAAGTGGTCTTTAAGCGGCTTTAAGTGAAATGAAATAAAATTGCCATACAACTTTATTTTATTTCTTAACTTAAAACCCAAAAATTAAAAAGCATAACCGAGCAAAAGAAACTCCGAAATAGTCGTTTCTAAGCAAATACCAGCGTTGTGATTCCATCGGTGCCCTCAGAATTCGATTCCGAGCACCGGTTCAAAAGATAGAAAAACCCGCTCGTTCGTTCACTGAACGTACCCGAGCCAAACTTCGGAAATTGATTCCGGGCACACCGGCCCTCAGAATCAGGCGCCTTCAGAAACTGCGTTCTTGTGAAATCCCAAAGAAAATTAGAAAAAAAATTCCCTTCAATTTTACGGGTCTTTACATTACTCCCACCTCAGATATTTTCGTCCTCGTAATGCTTTAACATAAACTAGGGATACAAAAACGGTACTGAGCACGCATCTGAGCCTTCCACTCCCATTTTCTAACCTAGAGGTTTCTGTACTACCCGTGAAAGTGCACTCGAGGAATAGGCCTTCCTCGAAGGTTCCGCTCCTTTCGATTCTCGATCCCCACTGGAACCTCCGTGAAAGACACCCCATTGCCATCGTCCAGCTCCCCATGGTCGATGATATGCGAAGGGTCGAGCACGTATCTCCTCAGTTGAGATACATGGATGTCGTCGTGCACCTGGTGCAACTGAGGTGGATGGGTCAACTGGTAAACAACCCCACCTACCATGCTGAGGACCTAGAAAGGTCCGTTGAACCTCGGAGATAACTTTCCACCTTGGCCACATCTCCGTAAACCTCATCGAGGTGAGACCCGTATAAGGACGTGATCGTCATCCTCGAACTCATGAGGCCTCCAATTCCTGTTAGAACTGAAACTAAAAATGACCACTGCCACGAGGGTAAGGTTGACCAACTCAAGAGTGATCAGTCGCACCCTCCTGAGCATATGTTTATCCTGTGCTGCCTGCGGTTTCCTTTTCGCCGACCAAGGAAAACCCGTCCCGACGTCGTAGTTAAACCACAACCTTTTTGCCTAATACCGTCAATTTGTGTATGAACTGTGATTGCACAGTCCATACTCAAACCAATGTTGTAAGGCCTCAACGCTGCCACCAAGAGATTCCAACTGAAACACTTCCCTCAAGGGTCTGACCACACCGTCGGCGTAAGTGTGATTATCGAGTCTCCTCCCAAGGTATCTCTAGACGTGAGGGTCAAGTTCACGGCTTACTGGAAACTCTAGGTATGGGACAAGATTTGTGAAAGCGAGGAATGATTCATATCAACATCTGTTACTATAGCAGCTAGTTGTGGACACAGACTGTCCCTTGATTCATTTTTTAGAGCCATTGGGTCACACTCCTTGACCGCATGCAGCCGCACTCTTCCTCCGCTCTCCAGCTCCCTGAGCCTGGCGGGGATAACTTAAGGAGGGTGGTTGTAGCATGTTAAGATGTACACCACCTCATGCTGCTCTCCTAGCTATGCCTCTACATCTGCCGCTTCACAGACTCATCTCTCTTTAAAGCTTCCTTTTCTTGAAACATTTAACACGCCCGAGTCTCTAAGACTGGCGTCAGTTTCCTATTTCTTACTGCACTATGCAGTCTTCATCCGCTCCTGGATGATCTGCACCTTCTTTGCCTACGATCTGGTAGAGCTGTTAAAATTTCTCCTTTGACGAAAAGAGAAACTCGGTCTCATCCCCTGGATGAACCACACCCATTGCCTAATACAGTCAATCCTGACATGAATGACGCATTCACGCCATGGATGACGTCGTAAGGCCTCGACGTAACTACTAAGAGATCCAACTGTCACTCTCGCCTCCAAGGGTCGAGTCACACTGTCGGCATCAGTGTGAGGTCACTGGGTCTCCTCCAGTAGAAATCTTGAAAATGAGGGTCAAGTCAACAGTTTTAACCGGGACCACTCAGTATCAACCAAAAAAAGGACAGGAAAAAAACATCACAAAGAGAAGTGTCTTTTTTATTATTGAAGCTCATAGTACAAAGACATGAATATGACATCAAAATAGAACAAGAGTACAAGGGACGTATCCAATAGTTCTGCTCCTGTCCACCTACTCTTGGAGCTCTACTGCCTTGTCCACTGCTCGGTTGTTGCTCAAGCACCCGCCGCTGCTTCTGCCTCGGTGGCTCCTCCAAAGCCTGCGGATCAACTGTACGAGGATTCGGACAGTCACGTGCCAGGTGACCCTTTCCGCCACATTCATAACACTTCCTGCTCCTCGTACGGCTAGCTCTGGCCCTCTTGGACCTCTTCATCATCTGTCTACTGCCCACAGATGACTCGGCTACTGATCGAAAAACACGCGGCAAAGGCAGCAGTTCCTAAACACGCTTGGGGTGTAGAGCTACTGGAACAAACTCCACCCTGAAGAATGTCTCGAAGTCTTCCCATGTGAAGGTCATCCAGTCGCAAAACTGGAACAAGTGGCTCCACCACCTACCTGCTGCTGCCTGAAGAAGGCTGGAAACAAATATCACCATGAGGTCTCCCGGCGTCCCCACTAGCCTAAAGACTCTCACCACAGCCTCCAGCCAATCCTCAGCGGCCTGCGGGTCCGTCTCTCCCCGGAACCTGGGTGGTCTCTGGCGCTGGAACTCGTGCAGCGCGCTCAAGTGGCGTGCATCGCCTACTGCTGGGGCTGGTGGCATCGGTGGCCCAACATATGGTAGTACCGCTGGGGCCTCAACTACAAGAGGGACATGTACCGAAGCATCGTCGCTCAGCAGGATGTCAGTACACACATCCCTCTGGGCTTTATCTTGTTATCCGAGAAAATGCATCCTGAAAGAAAAAACGTGACACGGTCAGACGATTATACCTGGTGAGCTGACCTGGTTTGAGCTGATATTTAAATAAAACCTCTGGAAACACACACACAATCAGTGTTTTCGTGCACAAAGTCAGAAATTAGTTGTCAGGGTCCTGGTGTATGGATACGTCGGCCGCCCACACCAACACTGGACTACCTGAACTGAAAACCACACCTGGTAATCTTAACACCATTGCTTCAGAGAAAGAATATATCAGAGTTATAAGTTCTGTGGTTGAACCGACACCTCTGATACCAATTTGTCACGACCCATCCTCGGGGCCCGTGCCGTGACTACCCCATGCCCGCCTTCCATAGGCCAGGGGCTGGAGACTAGAACCAAAGGCGTAAATCCCGGTAACTGGGAAGGCATTGCCTTTATAAAAGTAAACAAAACACCACTGAGTACAAGCGGAAGCAAAACACTAAGTATAAAAGAAAGTGCTGAAAAGTAAATGGGCCAGAATACAAACCCAAATGAAAGTACAACAGAAAAAAAAGACAACAGATGGAAGAAAGGAAGATGCTCCTGGGTCGTCCTCGTCGGATCCTACCTGAAGGGTAGGTATAGATGGCGCAGCTCCTAGTCGTCCACCACGGATCCTACCTAATGGGTAGGTACAGATATCCTCCTCAACGCTCTCGTCTGTCAACCTCCTCCGTGTGTCGTCTCGTCGTGCAGTCCACATCTGGGTACTAACTCGTCGTGTAGTCCACCTCTGGGTACTTACTTGTCATGTAGTCCACCTCCGGGTACCCTCCAGTCCTCGAACACTCGGCCTCCGTCAGCACTGCCCGTCATCTGCAACCAACACAACGAGGTTCGAGCATAGCCCATGCAGGGGTGAGTATAACGATACTCAGTAGGGACCCCGAGACCCCCAAGGTCTCACTAAAACCAACAAGGATAACCACAAAGAAGATCTCAAAAGATAAACTCAACTTAGGTCAATGCCCATACATATACCTAAGTTATCAAGTAACCCATCTCAATCCTGAGGAAACACAAGAATTGTAAAATCAACGGATAACCACTACCTTGGTATATGCCCATACATATACCTAAGTTATCAAGTAACCCATCTCAATCCTGAGGAATAATAAAGGTCATAGACTCAGCTCAAACCATGATCTTCATTATTGAAACCGTAACTACTGAAGAGCTCCGTCTCTGGAGTGTATAGCGATCCTGTCACGACTCCAAGGTATTGCTCACTAACCTAAGACTGCTGAGGTACTCCTCCTGGCGAGTATCGTGGTTCAGCCACCCAAACACAGTAGTGCTTCCCGCCATGGTATGTCACCCAAAAATAGTAGTGTACACCCCCTAGTAGCCTGCTGAGGTACTCTCCGGACGCGTTCCGCGGGTCTGCACTGTCACACAGGTAGTGCTCCTTCCGTCATGGGTCTGCACCTCACAAAGTAGTTCTCTGTCCACTGGGCTAGTCGACTCACTCCAAGTCGAGTTGGTCAAGCAGTCGTCAGGTCTCAGTCGGCTACGCGGTCTCCGTACTCCGCACGCTCGTCTCTGGGAGGGTCCGCTCCACGAGCTACAGGTCGATACTCCAATTATCTCAATGTCCCATGAAGAAGTATCTCAAAGGACCGCCTCTTCATAGAGGTCTCAACGCAACACACGGACCGTCAATCGGACATCTGGTCTGTGAGTTATTAGCCTTTTCGTCCCAGGGGCCCGGTTGGTTTCGCATGCGAACCAACCCGGCCGTATCTCAACTGTACCCTGAACTCTCATAGGGTATACTCAATGGGACCGTTTCTCAACGTGATCACCAACGCCACTGACAGTTCATCAAATGGACGTCTAGTCGGAAAGATAACAGTTGTTCCGTTCCAGGGGCCCGGTTGGATTTCGGGTACAATCCAACCCGGCCACTATCCAACAGAAACCAAAACTCAGGAGAAGTATTCCATAAGTTCCGTCTCATCAAGAGGAAAACAACGAGACAGACGGCGCGTCAATCTGACACCTGGTCTGTGAGTTATGGGCTTTTTGTTCCAGGGGCCCGGTTGGTTTCGCGAGCGAACCAACTCGACCACACTCCGACGGCATCCAAACCTCGAGCTGAGTAAGCCAAATGATCCGTATCATATATAGGAATCCATCAAAATCAATGGCACGTCAATCGGACGTCCGGAGCTCAAGATATAAGCGCTTTCGCTCCGAGGGCCCAGTTGGTTTCGTATCCGAACCAACCCGGCCGAACCCAAAGTATTTCGAAACCTTGAGTGCGATATACCGAAACGACTATCTCATTCCAAGGATCGCATCATCACTGACAGCGTGCCGTTCGGAGGCCCGTAGCCCTAGTTATGAGCGTTTGAACGGAAAAGTCCAAGTACGGGGGATCTGGGCCCGGCCAGGCCCGGCCCAGTACCCCCTGGGCCGACCCGAACCGGGTCGACCCGGCCCGACGGCCCAACCTGGCCGGCGGCGCGGCGGTGCGGCTGCGCGGCCAGTGCGGCGGTGCGGCGGCGCGGCCAGCGCAACCTTCGTGCCGCACATTCGCCAAGGGAGGGCTGTTACCCCTCCTTTATGAAAACGGCGACCCCCATTAAGGGGGACGCACCTTTTAACACCGTGGGGTGTAACCCCCCCCAGATTTCTGCCAGTAACGGCCGGCCAACGTGGGGCCGGCCGGTATCTCGCCGTGGGACCCCGCGGTCCCGCGTCTTCCTGTGCCGGCGGCCCGGGTTCCGGCCGCCTCCTTTGTGTTCTCCGGCGGCCGGTTTTTCCGGCCTCCACTTCCAAGATGGCAGCGAATCCGTCCGGCTTGGTGTGACGGCACCGTGCCCTTCCGCCGTGGCCCAACTCCGGCTGCGGCCTTGTTCACAATCCTCGGTGCGGCGCGACGGCACAACGTTACTTCATCGTGGCCCGCTCCTACCGCATTTCCTCCCGTTCATGCGCGGTGCGACGGTACAATGTCGTCTTTTCTATTCAACCAAAGATTAAAAAAATGGGGTGGGGAATCGGCCGATTTCGTGCGGTCCGATCCCCTCCCATTAAAATTATAGCAATCTTCCAAATCGTTTAACCTTCAAAATTTTTAATATAAATAAAAATTGGAACATGGCTGATAGATTTTTCTTTCATATTCGAAGGAAATAATCACCAACATAAAATAGTCGAACCCCTACCTTGGGTATAAGCCAATTGGAAGGAGGCGTCATCGTTCGAGGATCGTCGTGGTGTGGCATCGCGAGGATGACGACGTCATAGGGGGACGTCGACGTTCGTCTGACTCGAGGGGAGGCGAAGCCGTCGTCGCTCGCTACCCGATTCCGTTTCCGAGCTTGTTCGTCGATCCGTTGACGATGAAGGGGAAGAAAAAGATCCGTTGAAGAGTCTCACCATGGAAGGGGGAAAAATACCGTGGAAGGAAAACAAGCGTTCTTCATCGGAGGTGGTGCATTTTTCACGTTCTTCGCGAAGGAGGAGGAGGAGAGGAAAATTCAGCGCAACGCTTCCCAACCCAAAAATAAAATGAGGCTAAGGCCTTATTTTATTACTTTCCGCCAACGATTTCAAAATTCAAACGACGTAACCCTCACAATTAATTTCAAAGAATTAATTGTAAAACATAACTTCCCAATTAAATAGAGGCATTAAGAAATTAAGGAAACCCGTCAGTTGACTTCGTTTAATATGGGGGTGCGGGTGCGTTACTTAAGAAGAAAAGAAACGGTGGGGCTCGGGTGGGTACCACCTCACAAATATCCTACCAAGTGGGTAGGATATTTTGAATTGCACCCTATCCGCTTCAACCCAGCTTAAGTAGCTTAAAGTGGTCTTTATGCGACTTTAAGTGAAATGAAATAAAATTGTCGTAAAACTTTATTTTATTTTTTAACTTAAATCCCAAAAATTAAAAATCATAACCGAGCAAACGCAACTCCGAAAGAGGTGTTTCTAAGAAAATACCGGCACTGCGATTCCATCGGTGCCCTCAGAATTCGATTCCGATCACCAGTTCAAAAGTTAGAAAAACCTGCTCATTCGTTCACTAAACGTACCCGAACCAAACTTTGGAAATTAATTCCGGGCACACAGGGCCTCGGAATCAGGCGCCGTTAGAAAAATGCGTTCTTGTAAAATCCCAAAGAAAATTTGATAAAAAAATTCCTTCAATTTTACGGGACTTTAAATATACATTTCCATAAATGATTGTGATTATTTATGAATGTTTCTGCTAAATTGTTATTCTTACTAAGCATCTTGTCTCACCCCTTTCTTATGTTTTATTTTATCGAGATTTGAAGAAGTGTATTATGATTGATAAACAGGGTTAATCTAGGTGATTAATGGATTTATCAAATGACCATTGATTTGGGTTTTACTTTCAAATGTGCATTGTAACGTTCATGTATATAATATAGTTTCCAAGGCTACTAAACTGATCGGTATTTCAGGACATGATTATTTGTATCATGCCAATTTATTAAAATAATGCACTGACTCTAGGCTTCTAGCTTCAGGGCATAACAATGAAATTTTCCACAACATTGGAAATCCAAAACGGATACCCTAACTCTAGATATTTCTATATTGAATTTGAATGGATTTCCTTAGAACACACTCTACCTAAAACCTGATCTGATGGCAGCCAATCTCTGATTTGTTTTCAAAAACATACATTCCAATATAAGATGGAAAAATAGACCATCAATTCTATGTAATGTTTAATTTTTCATTAAGATAACATGTTTTATCTTGTTTTCGTCTATGAAAAATCATAGGATACCAACAATATTCTTTTAAAAATACCAATTGCGGAGGCCACCGTAACCTAATGAGGTGAATAAAACCCTTCAACTGATGATCCTCCAGCTAAATATTCAACTACTTTATCTCATTTATAGCATTGTAAAAATGAATAAAAGAATTCAATTTTTTTTAGGGGAGTATATCGATGGTCAAATAAACCTCTCAATTGGGAATAAATCCCAAGATAATCAATCAAAAAACATCTGCATACCAATCCATGAACACTTTAATTTCAAAAAAAATAAATCCTGTCTATATCATCACAAAATATCCTAGATAACTATCATGATCCCAACCTCAAATAAGAATCAATCTACCTTTCTATCATTGATCGTAGATCCCACTTAGCCTGGAAGATGTGGCTGATGTCATCAGTTTAAAGAATTTGACTCTATATTGACAATACTGATTAGATACTTAAATATTATCCATGAATACATGGTCATGATGAGTACAAACACATTTAAGTCTTGAATATGGATGTCGACAAAAACATTCCCAATATCTAATAAGGCATCACACTCAGGGACTATAAATCTTTTCTCCTTCTCCCTATGATACGACGAGATAAAATACATGTAATATGGAATAAAATAAGCTGACATAACCAAATCCTAAATTATATTAGGTAAAATCAAATAATGATGTTATCCTGTGTCAAATGGACCCGAAACAAAAATGGAAATAATAAATAGTGTACTTAAATAGTGGTTAGCCTAGAATCTGAGTCATACAGAATGGAATCTTCTGCAATGAGTTATCATATCTCATAAATAATCTAATTCATTTTCCCCTAAGTATGGTCTCCAACTCCTTATGTATTAGATCTTCCACCATTATTAGCCACTAGGTAAACCTAAGAGCACTTTGATAAACCAGATCCTACAACCCTCTCCATATTATGTCAATAGAAAAACATCACTATATATGGACAGACATCCCACTCGAATGGCATGTCATTTCCTTCTATAAGAAACAATTTCCAACATGTACATAATTATTTGACTTATATTATAAATCATGTATATTACCTGTAGAATCCATAGGTGTTGAACCCTATTATTGTTTTACACCTTTTCCACCACCACTCATTGAATCATCATACTTACACTTTAATCATGAATAAGGAATCTACCTATATACCAAAGAAGGAACCCCATTTAGACATTTATTTATATCCAAATATTACACTTCCATATATATCTTTTCAACCACATCTGAATAGCTATGTAGACATAGAATAATTACCATTGATCTTATTTAGGTTATAATACCCATCTCAAAATGGTGAGTCGGGAGGTAGTGTATCATAATGATATCTAGATAGAAATTAATTAAAATTAATAAATATAGAATCATAAACCATTAGTGAATGATAACCCATATATAGCTTTAGAAACTAATAGTTATTTACTATTCACAAGGTCTTCGGGTTGAACTATGATTGAAATGGCACATGGAATTTGGTTCAATAGAGATCCATGTAATTCCATGAAGGAAACATTAAATACCACCACTTCATACCTGGTCCATCAATCATATTTTTTCATTAGAAAATAAATTGCCTTAGGTGTATTAAAAATATTGTTGATCTTATTTATATGATCCAACCACTCTATAGGCTTATTGGGTCATTTTTTACTATGTAACACCACTAGATTCTGAGTAGAAAAATCTTTTGCATGGTTTGTGGACTATGTCTATTCTCAACCAAAAAAATTGAAGTTGTTTTCGGATCATTTGAATCATCAAATCCTTCAGGATGATAAATTTTAGGCTTCATGTGTGAGGTACTCTTTTTCCACCATATATACACATGAACGAGTATCCATTGGGATGAATTGTATATGGCAAACAAAATACACAAAATGTATCAATCATAATTTCTGATTGAAAAAAATATGGATCTAAAATTAAACATAATAATTGGGTATCAAAACATATAGATAACATCACAAGAAATAAAAATTGAGGAAGGAATCAAAATATTGAAAATTCAATGCATTTCTTACATGGGACTGTTTAGCCACACAGTACGAAAAACTATTTTCCATCCATGCAGGTTTCATTATAGTTGCTGGAAAATTTCACATGGTATATGAAATGTTATAACTAACCTTTCCCAATAATTTAGATCCTCCTCTAGTCCCCCGATATTACCCAAAAAAATTGAAATGGCCTCTATTATTACCTCGATACTTTCCAACAACCAATACATACCATGAAATTTCATCCAAAATAACACATAACAAGGTTCAAAACATAACCAAAATATCAAAAATCCCCTTGAAAACTACAGTTCGACATGAAGTATAGGTGTTCAGGAAATCCCATATTTTTATATCTCATATCCTGGAGGTTTTAACTCTAAACTATCATTGACTCCTAAAATAACCTAGCACTAATACCATTATGTGATGAACCAACCTAGGTCAACCTAACTCATCACTCGAGTTGTCTTCCATATGGCCCAATGTTCATTCACAATATTCAAATGCAATTAAAAAAGCATTACGAGATATCACATGGGAACAATTTTACCATAGGTAAACCAGCATGACCCATTAATAAAACATGACACAAAAATAAATATTAATGTTTTCTAAATTTAAACCACCCAAACCCTGATGTAAATGGGGTATATTTCTAAACATGGACCAAGTACAACGGATTGGGTAAGAAGTAGCAAATATAACTCTCAATTATTACATCCCTATGAGACCATCTCTCCTCTATAGAACACTAGTTTACTATAATAAATAACATACACCATATAATATGATACTCTTTCCATTACTAGTGTATTTTAAAATGAAATATAAAAATCCCCAAAAGGGCCCATGCAGGGTGTGAGGCACAAAGCTCAATTGGCTACAACCACGAATCTATTTTTGCCATGAAACCCATTAATGTAGTTTAAAAACATTTATAAAATTAAAACACATTTTAAATAGTCCATTTCCAAACAAAACATGATAATCCCATTAGTACCCCCTTTTACATCAAATCATGGTTTTATAGAAAAATTTCCAAACATTGATGAATTAAATAACCAAGCCATATTGAATAACTATATTAGACATATCTAGAAATTCATAATCAATATAATCAAAAAATCAAAAATCATATAACCATATAAATTGGAAAAAATGTACATAATAAAAATCAACACATCCATCATATGTAGCATTGTTCATTAAATCTTATAAACTAGCCTAGCATGAGTAATGTGAACAAGGGGGATCTCACCATTAGCTATAACATGACTTAGTAAACAATTATACAAAATACATATGAAATTTATCATAAAAATTAATTCATTGAGACAAAACCTAAGATCTCACATTGTCTCTCAAAAAAATACATGGAATCCCAAATATAATTCATACTCAGTGGCACTCTCCATCCATTGGAAAACAACTGAGGCTCACATTTTACTCCTATTGAAATATCACATAGTCCCTTTAATATACCACTTTCTACAACCATATTAAATCTGTATTCAATCAATTTCACCACCTCACACGTATGTTGAAAACTTAATTAGGCTACAACACAAACCATTTTAAGAAAAATATACTCAATTTTTTCATAAATCCTTCTTTGTGGTAAAAATAATTTCTAAATCACATTATAATTTAATTTTAAATCACAAAACCTCTTTGATACATTTTTATAAAATACATAGTGTAAATAAAAGGTACTCAAAAATAGAAAAAATCCCACTTTAAAAAAATAAATCAATCCCTAAAAACATGAAATATGATTTCTACCCAAGAAATAAATTATTTATAGGGAAATCTTTAAATAAAAAACTGGTTTGATTTTAAATATAATGAACTTTCATGTAAAACACACTTAAATAGATACACTTACATCATATTTGGTAAAAATATCATCTTCCAAGAAAAATTCCTCATATAATATGTAGAATAATGACTCACACACATATTCCCTAGGAAATCAAAACAAAATTTCTACATCATACCTTAGGTTCATCCAACAACACCCATACGGTTCCACAAGTCCATATAATTTGAAAACAAGACATGAGGAGGGGAATTAAATAATAAAACATCAAAAAATTAACTAACATCAATCCAATCCTATATAAGGATAAGTTTAAATCCACTAAAGAAGGGGTGGAGAGACTCAATTCATAGGAGGAGGGTTTTTATTCATAAGGGAAGAAAAAAAAATCCCAGAACCATATGAAATATATATAAGAAAATGGTAATATTACATTTATTTTTTAGTTGGATAGGGTTTTATAGTTTGGATGCCTGGTTAGGAAAAATGTGAGTAAATCATGCAAGTTTTTACCTCCACCCAAAACAAGATGAACTGTTTCATCTAGGGTGTTGAATGGATTGAAAAATATTTATCATGAAATGTGAAACCACACTATAAAATCTAAAATACCCTTCACATGGATTCCAAAATGTTTATAATAATCCCGCACAAAGCTAGTTCCCTATTATGTATTCCCCAATACTACAATTTTTGACACCCATCACCTAGGGACACCATGAAGTAACTCATGGAAAACTAAGCACTAAATAACATGTACCTATTAATGGTGGGTGTAAAAAATTTATTTTTATGGTTTAATAATTTTAATACATCTTTATTTTAAATGAAATTTCAATCCATTGAAGCCGAATGGGTCAGATCATCTACATTTATGTGTGGGAAATCTCACCCACAAGGGAATTTCATTCCATGTAGCAACATGGCCCTATAAGAATGTGAGAACCTCTATACATGATGGGTTGTATTGTGAGTCCAGTGTACCAACATAGGGTGTGTGGTGGAATTCGAGACTGATATCATGTCATTACACATGATATATTATGAAATATATGACACATCTAACAACAAATGTGATCATTGAACTAAGGGTAACATTGATTTAGAGTGAAAATATGGGTTATTTATCACCCAATTAAAAATTATATATATATCAATCGACATCTAGCCTCCTTGGTGCCTCTACACCTTCCACCATACACTATGTCTAATCTACTATTTCAATCTTCTTCTTTTTATGCATTCATGGTCCTCACCCAACAATAATAACCCATATATAGCATTCCTCAATATGCCCCTACGTCTATATACATATTTCTTCGGTGATGTTTCAGTAACCCTCTAACTACAAAATTAGGAAGATTTTCACTACGATAATATCTCATCCCATAGTGATCAATGATTTGAATTATATCTATGCATTTTTCAAATTCAAATAACCCTTATCAAAGATTCTTTGTGTGGATAAAATGAATGTGTTATATAATTAATTTTAACTATAAAAACAAAATAAAATCATGGACAACAAGGCCCAGGAAAATGGAAGATGAATAAACATTGTCTTCGGTGATGGGATAGGAGGTCCAACGACATAGGAGTTAGACATAAAATGTTATATTGAGATTACCACTAAATAATTTAATATCACCTATAGTTAATTTTATTTTTCCTAGTTCATTGGTATATATATGTTTTATTAACAAATTTATATATATATATATATATATATTCATTGATGAATATTTTACATGTTTAAAAATTGGATTTTATAATTGGTTTTTTAATTCATTGATGAAAATATTATTATAAAATTGGTCTCAATAATTATATGCAGTTATAATTTCCATTTGTGTTTCCCTTAATACCATCAAATAAAATTTCAATCACACATATATAATGTAAAATACCACCCATTTTAGAATAAAAATGAAACCATCCAATAAAAATAACGTACCTGAGACATGTGATTGGAATCCCAAATCATAGATTGATTATAGTTTCTATAATTTAGACATATAAAAACGAACATTTGGTTTTAATTTTTTTTATAAATACAACTTTTTTCAACTCATTTTGATCCAAAACTTTTTTTACTCAATGTACCATATATTCCCATTCGATATTTTAAATCCCTAGATTTGAATTTAATCTCCACCATCCCACTTATTCCCAATGGTTTATGTCAAGTTTTAATTTCTAATATTCCTCATGTGACATCCCCAATGTGGAAAAGATATGAAATAAATTATAAGTGCTTAAATACAATTGGGGAATGATTTTACTTTAGAGAATAAAGAAATCTAAACCAAAAATTCATAACCAAAACAACTACATGATGCATGATAATGATATAAAACAACTCAAAGTAATTCCATTGATATCAATCTGAACTAAAAGGATGAACCACAACAGAAGATTACCAATATCAAATTACATAGTGGAAGATAGGAAAAAAAACTCAATGATGCCAAACATAACTTTTAGGCTCTTAACCATATCCAAGATCTATCTCCACAAAAGATCCCAAATTAATATGATGAACCACTATTTTTTGTTTGAAATTTTACTTTTTCATGTATCCATGATGAATAATATCTAAAAATCAACAATGTTCCAAATCAAGCGTGTGTATTTAAACTCAGTAGGTTTTCCCTAAATTAATTTCCAATTCACATGACTAGTATAGAACATCATATAACAACTATATAAAATTATTAATATAAAAATCATTAAAATAGATTACATTTGAATGTAAAAAAATTAATACAAAAACTATATTCTAAACTAAATCCATTTCCCATGGAATAAAACAAAACCAAGCATTAAAACCATTTCCCAAATTCCATTTTAGAATAATCCATTATGTTCTTCATATACACACAATCATCCATTCATGAAACCATGGGCCTCCCTATACTCATGAGTGGTGAAATATAAATTCTCTAAGCCATCACATAATGAACAATTTTTATTGGGGAAATTTTATATACTTATCCATCCCACAAATGATAGTGGAAACATCAATCATTTTCCTGTCTCAAATGCATATGAAAACACACTAACCCTATATTACAATATCCAATGAAAAAACAACCATCTCACCCATTTTAATAAATCCATTTTTATTGAAAAAAATAAAAAACCCTTTTATATAAATCTCACAAATCAATATAATAAAATAAATTCTTTAAAATAAATTAAAATTCACATTGAAAACCCAATTTTTATATATCCACAAACCATCACTAAATATTTTAACTTCCATGAATTTCACAATAAATACCCAATATATTTCAATAAGTAACAACAATATTATACAATTCATTCATATTATAAAAATTGGAATCAATATTAAAGCGATATACCTCATAAATTACAATAAAAATAATGAAAAACAGTTAATCACTAACAAAACAAAGTTGAATATCCAAAAACCTACCTCAGATCTCTTCCTCTAACATCAAAAAGGTAAAATATAATAATAGATAGTATTATAAAATATAAATATATCAACAATGTACTCTGTAAATGAATCCTATAAAGGGAGGAATGTAGATCTACGAAAAAAATTTAAAGCTGCCATAAAAAGAGACTTACCAATGGAATTGGGCTTCAACGCACCAAAAAATGCCTCCAGATAACTTTTAATTTCTAGGGGAAAGGAAACCATATCCTTTTTTAGGATGAAAAATAATGTTAGGGTTGATATGTAAAAAAAATTTATTAGAGGTGGAAATCTGTTAGATTAACTTTTAAGGATATAATTTTCAAACCGTATAAGGTTTGTCACATTATTAGGAAAACCTTGTGCTAACCATGCACCAACCTCTACCTAAAAGAGATCATCACATGGTTTGAAAAATCTTGCTCCAACCATGAAATTTTTTTCGCCAAATTTCTTGGTTACTCATTTTTGGTTGCACAGTTTGGAAAAACTTAGTGTCAAAACATGTACCTTACCAATATCCCATCTCTCACAATGAATGATTTCCTACCTTAGTATAATGATTTATAGAAATCATGTACAAATTGTGATCATTTATAAAATCCCTAAAAAAATTCCAAAAATCATTCAAACCCTCCTAAACAACATCCAATCACATTACATACATAAATATCATAAATAGAGTTTTAACTATGTGAAATATAGGGTATTTCATTATAAATTCCTTATATCAATTTAATATTATGGTCTAAGGTCACCCAAAAAAATTTACCAAAACCCTAAATTATTTTTTAAGAACAAATATTGTAAGTGAAATTTATTTTTTTTAATTCCTATTTTTCTGGTTTGAAACCCTTGTTTCCAAGGGAAACATTATCTCTATAAAATATCATTATTTTGTTGAAAATAATGTATAATTATATTTATTATATTTAATATAATTTTTCAAAACTGAAATATATGAAAATAAATGATTTATATTATTTTTACATTCATTTCATGAAGATTGATTTCATGTGTCATTATGTAGGATTTTAATTGTCAAAATTATTATTTTAAGCATATAATGTTATCTAAAATTGATAGTTGTTATTCATGATTTCAGGTATATTTATGCGTTATAGTTATCCTTGACATTTCTTGTATGTTTGTTAGAGAACATGCTAAAATTGAATTTATAGAATGTGCTTAAATGTTATTCCTATGAATGTATTGATGATTTATAATGGTGTGGAATCATTTTTTTAGAAAAATGTAATGATGTATAATAAATATCTAATAATCTTCCACAATATAAATAAATTACATATAAATAAGGTGTTTAAATTATTGGTTTAATGTATTTATAAAAATAATGGAATGATCTAGATAATATTATTTAAATATTTGGCAATATGATATTATTTATGATGAAGAAAAATATGGAATGAACCCATAACATCAAGGGGCATAATCATAAATGGTATTCATTGATATCCTTACTGACCCAATAGTTTTTTATAATCTATTTGAGTTTTATTATTCTTAATTGAGATAAATTATTTACGAAAAATGATGCTTTAAAATTTTAATGGAGATATCAAACTATATTTAAATGGTTATTATATTTGGAAATAAAATTTTATTTTGTAGTGAAAGGTTTTTTAGATGTTATATTAAAATATTTCTTAATGATTTTTCTTGAAAACCAAACATTATTTTCTATGAAAAAATAACTGTTATCTAAAAAATAGTATTTTCATTATAGAGTAAATGTTTTCAAAATAGGGATTATTGTATTTTTAGGACTATTATTTTGTTCATAGTTTTTCCCCCCCTTACTATGATATTTTTTCCCACTCTACATTTTTTTAAAAATCATTTGATTAATGATAGATAGAAGAACCAAGATGATAGGTTTTTATTATGTATCTATATCATTGGAATTTGGATATTTCTTTATAGAATTTTATATATTAGTATGATATGAATTTTTTTTATGTATGTCAATTGTCTAGAACAAAACGATACTAGAGCTTCATATTATGTATTTATATATTTTCAATATTTTATAATGCATATTTTATTACTAGATTCAAGAGTGGGAGTCTTGGAGTGTATAAATTAATATTATAGAAAATTAATTGAATATTTTGGAGATAATAGTGTTTTGATTAAAGATATTATTGGTTCATATGGATATCATTTTTTAAATAAAAATTCATATTTCTCAACTCTTACAGTTTGAGGATCAGTTACAAAATTGGTTGAGGAATCCTGTAAAAAACAATTCTCTCCCTTCCAGAATACATTATTTCAAGGGATGTTCTAAATCCATGATGAGATGACATTTGTGTTTTTTTTAAATAAAAATTAATTTCAATATATTATAAGATATATAATAATGCTTCTATTTCTCAATTTTTTTGATGACCATTTTTTTGTCAATTTTAAATCTTATAATCTGAACTTTGACTCTATTGTATTCATGGATTGTAACATTATTGGATTTTAAACTTCTAAACTTTATATCGACCACATTAAATCTTCTTTATTTTTTGGATGTTGTAAAAGAGGGAGACCACTATGTAGCCAACATGAATCTTATTATAGATTTATATCATTGGAGAAATAACAAAATTCATTTGGTAAAACACTATTTTGAAATATTAGAATATGAATCAGTGAGACTGTTTTATAAAAATAATTAAGAAGATGTTTTAAAATTTTAAAATAAAAATAAATTTTCTCTGATTTATTGATATTTCAATTGATTTAATCCATGCTGCACATGGTATATTTGGATAATGGAAATAGATGATAATTTTAATATCTTGAGGTATTTTTCTGATTACTAGACCCTTCATCTCAAATAGTGATGCTAATAGGGAATCTAATGTCCTTTTTTGAATGTATAATTTAATATTAGAGTATTATGAAATATTATTTTACTATAAGATAAAAGTACAATGTGTTTTCTAGGGATAATGAACGATAGGACTGAAACGTGTTAAGTGAGATTTGTGTTTTTATTTGGTATAAAAAATTGATGGAACAATTCCTAAAAGGGGGTATAATGAAACACCTAATAATTTTATTGTATTTACTTCTTTAAAATATGTACTACAATTAAATAATTATTCAAATTTAAAAACAAGTTTGAGAATATTTTACTAATGAAATACACATTCATGGATATAGATAATGTGTCTATAAATCTAAAATTATATAATGAGTTAGAAATGATAAATTAATAAAAATAATTAGTTATAAAAATGTACAAATAAAACAAAACAGCTAAAACAAAGATTCTATCCTTAATTTTTAGAAGCATCCCAGAGTATGTGTCCTCCAAATATGGTGACGCTGTGAATGAAAATTAGTGGGGAAATATAAATCATTGTTACATGAATGTAAAATAGAATACATAGAGTTTGTATAAGGAAATGTTTTATTGGGGGATATATATATATAATAAAGGATATACCCATTCATAAATAGACGTTATAATATTTTTTGGAAAAAATAAAAATAACAAGTAAATAAAATAATATAAGATTTATAATGTTAAAAAAATTAATGGTTAAAATATAATTTTAAATTATAACTCAAAATGTGTAATACGTTAAGTATAATATTTTTTGTTTTTGAACTCATTAGTAATATATAGTAATAAATGAAATAAAATGAAGATCCTCAATAGTAAAAATAATTTTATTAATAGTTATAATAAATTTTAGAAAGATGATTGGATCCAAAATTTCAATTTATTGAAATGATCATGAACTGAGTTTAGTATTTTATACTTTTGAAATATCCTTAATATAAATAACTAACAAAAAATTAAATTCACAAGGCCTAACTCATCTACTCATGTGAGGGGGGAATATCAACCACATGGGAGATCGATTTTAAATAGATTCAAGGTGGTTGAATGATATGAGTGTCTATTTATATGTAGGGAATCATGGTGATACATAGTGTATGTGGTGGAATGAAAGAGGGAGAGAGGGTTTCCACACCCCCTGAATTTATTTACAATTTCTTCTGGGTGATGAACTCAATTCCAAGGCTTGAGTAGTCGTTGAAAACATTGAAAATATTTTTGAATTTAGGTGTAATAAGAACATCAAAGTGGGATGCAGATATGGGTTATTGTTCGCTAATTTAAAACATATGCATATATCAATCAACATGTGATAATTTTCTTTTGAAACATCCAATTTCCTTGTCACCTCATCTAATTACCTAATACACTAGGTCTAAACCTCTATCATGGCCTTCTCCCACTAAGGAAGACATCATCCTCTGCAAAAATGATTGACTAATAGATGGAAAAGATTAATATACCACTACCTCCACTATCATTTTCTTTTTTCTAGAGGTGTATGATCATCAAACTATAATAAAATATTCATATTATCTCTTAATATATTCCAAACCACATTGACAAAAAAAATCAATTTTATTAGTGATATTTTTCATATTTAAAGGAAAATTCTTGAGGATTCTTGGCTAGATCTTAAAAAAAGGTATGTAAATATACACTATTAGAATAACTAAACTGGTTGATTGGATATCAGAAACATAAATAAAGAATTGAACTTCCATTCTTTAGTGATGTGATATTAGTCCATATTTAGTAGAATAACATTAAATATTATATATCTATAAAACCATTTTATCATGGATTATTACCTACCATTCTAGATATATTTCCATGTTCGTTGGGAAATACTTGTTGTATTAATGAAATAATAAACGTATAGATATATATATTTCCTTTATAAGTAATTTTCATATCAAACATCAAACCATATAATTGGTTTTTTCATTTCACAATTAATAATATGGTTATAAACTATGACTCTATAATACTACCCCATTATAATTTCCAAGGGTTTCTCCTACAATTAAATCAAATAAAATGAAAATTAATCATTTACCAAATGTACATTGGGAAAAATTAAAACATATGATAAAAAATTACAATGAAAATCACATACTTTTTTGTTGTGATAGGATTATCAAATCATAACATGATCTCATTGTCTGTAATTTACAATTATAAAAATAAACATTCTGTTTTCAAAACTACAATATATATATATATATTCTTTTTACTCATTGGGAACACCAACTGTTAGTCCCTATGTTTTTTCAACCTCTCAAATGATATTTTCAACACCATTTGTGGACACTATCACAACCTAAGATCAATATAAGTTTCTTAGTTAATATAACATAAACGAATTTCTTAAACTCCAAGTAATTTTTCTAATTTCAATATTATAAGGGAAATATATTTTTATTTCATATCATACTATTTACAAGACACCTTTTACAAGGAGAAAATATTTTCTCTATAAAACATCCATTTATTTATGTAATAAATGTAAGCTCTTAGTTGACATCATTTATATTATCTCCCAAAACCATAAAAGGGGAAAAAATTACATTATTTTCAATGACATTTTCTAGATGGTTATGATTATTTTATGTTAGTTCAAAATGTTAAAGTGGTATTTAATTTATTTAAATTATTATATAATTCCTTAAATGTTATTATTATTTTTTCATGTTTTTAATCATTTTAGGTATGGTCATGCACAAATGATTTTCCTGAAATTTTATTCACTTTTTAATGTCAATTTTCTAAATATAATATCCAACATGTGATTCCAAAAGTTGTCTCTGGATGTACTGATTTTTTATAAAGGTATGTACTCATATTTTAGAAATAATATTTTAAAGTAACATAAAGTTGTATTTATTTTCCACAATGAAAAAATTACAAATATGTAATGTTTTAAAATATCTACATTAGTGGATTTATAATGTGAAATATAAGTTTTGTAAATAGTTTTCATTAAAAATTTGAAAATAAAATATTGGATATATTGATGAGGAATGCAGTGTGAACCCACAACCGCAAGGGGAATTTTTATTAAAAAGTATTATTTAATATTATTAGTAACCCCATTATGTTATTCAATATATTTTATCTATCATTATAATCAATATAGAGTTTTCATGTAAAAATAACAATGGGTTTAGGATTTCATTGATAAATCTAAGTGTGTTTTAATGATTATTATATTTTCAAATTAAATTTTATTTTAATGTTATATAATAAATTTTAGGATATATATAGTATTTCATAATGATTTTCTTGAAAACCATATATTCATTTTTGGGGATAATAATTCATTGTATCAATAGTTTTGACATTTATTTAAAATGAAATTTTTTTCAATAAGACATTTATTATATTTATTAGAAATGCATTTTCCTGTAGTTTTGAATCACCTTACTAATAATTTTTTTTGATCACCATAATATTTTTAAAATTTTCCAAAGGATTAGTGATAAGTAGAATATTGATAAAATTTGGATATTTTTAGGGATCTATGTCAGGTATATATAGATAGTTTTTATAATTTTTTTGGAAAAACTATGATATGCAATCATATTTCTTGATTATTCAATACATTAAAAAAAATATAATCATGTAGAATATTATTTAGTTATATATATCTTAAAACCAAATGAAAAATGTATATTGCCTGTTTTTGCATTGAATATAGGAGTTTGGGTCATAGATTGTTTAGCGCAATAAAATAAATGATGGATTTATTTTAAACCCATTTAAACCCGGGAATGTTAGATTATGTAAATTGTTCCTTTATATTTCTGAATATATGATGATGGGATAATGACATATGGGAATAATATCACCATTATAAATAGTGACATAACTACTTCAATATAAGAAACACGCATGAAGAATTATAAATATTCTCTTTAATGACTATAAAAATCCCCTTACTGATCATATAACTACTCATATATAATTTATTAACTTTAAATTTACAAAGGGGGCCAATTGAAAATTATTCTATATACTAGTTACCAATAGTTATTAAAACTGTATTATTATTAAAATATTAAATACATAAATTAATATTTATAAAAAAGAACTATTAAAATGAATCTAGTAATATTCTAATGTTATGTTATTATATATCATTACAATAGATTAATAAAAACTAAAATGAGTGGGGGGGCTTTGGAAAGACTAAAATGCTTCATACTCAATGAAAACGAGTGGAGTTCCATTTCTAATGTAGGACGTCAGTTAAAATGTAATTTAATTGGGGATTGAATATTGATTGGATATCTAAGAGACGCTATATATCTTATATAAGGTAAACTAATATATTTATATTTTTATAGAAGGTAGCTTTTTTATTATAGTTTATATGGTCCTTCACATAAGTCATACAGAATACAGGAACAACTATAGCCATCAACATCCACAAAATAGAGACTAATATAAAGAAAAATCTTCTTCCAAAAAGTGATTTTTTATCAAATATAATCTATAAAGTACAACTATGTATAATTAATCATCATATATACTATTATAATTGTTTTAATTATGTAATATGGGTAATTAGTATTTTCACTAATTTATTCTATCATTTGTCGACCTAGTGAGGATAGATGTACAATTGTATAGATAAATTTAATACCCAAATTAATTAATCCAATATCAATATCAATATTATTATATGGATGCGTGGATATTTTGAGATAATAAATAATTCACTTGATCTGTTTCTTTGTCAACCATTTGTGGTGTTTTTATATTAAAGGATTGTTTTCTATTGTGAATCATAAAAACATGGTATAAGGACCTGGCCTTAAAACGTTACCTAATCTGGAATTTTATACAAGAACATACATTATTACACATTGAGGATATTTTTTGTTTTTTAGTTTTAAAAAACTAGGATATCATAGATACATAACATACCAAATTCATTTATAGAAGATATTATTAAAAATAGTATTTGTTTTTTTCAAAATATAAAACATTAAAACATAAAGAATGAATTCTTTGAAATCACTCCTTATCAACCATCATGAATCACTTAATTACCTTACCCATTATTATATCATGTTATTTTTTTTTTAAAAACATGGTATGATTATAGAACTTTAAAAGGGATATAAATAAAGAAAGCGTTAGTCACGTGATAACATAAAACCCAATAAAACCCATATCATAAAATCTTGATTGCATAAAATGCACATTTTTTTACTTGGTACATATTTACCACATCACTCTTATATTAACCCTTACACATGCAATACAGTTTTTATCAACTACCACCTCCAATGATCCCAAAGCCTAGGAGAGATATAATGGGGCTCACATGTCATATATTGAGCTATAATGGGCTCAATACAACATATCATGAGCTATAAAGGGGCACAACCAAACATAGAATGAAATATAATAGGATTAGACTGACATAAATAATATCTATGCAATATGTTCTACTAATAAATTATCTTGAAATTAAGAGAAACTACTCATGAAATACACATAAAAACAATTCTTTTGAATTTATTAAAGACAATTTTAAAATAATTTTAAGAGGAAAGTCCCTTAATATATAATTAGAGTGAGAATTAATGGAATGGATATGTGTATACAATAAAAATAAACATAGATACGAATTATAAATATACAAAACATCACACCAAAAATCATAATTCTACATAATGAATAAAGGAGCTGGTTAACCTAGAGAATGAAAATTCAGTTAAGAATTCCATTACCTTATGTTATTTTTACATAAAATGTATTTAAACCACCTGTATTATAGTTGAAAGAGTGTTACTAATATGTTAATGAAACATAATATTGTTTATAACAACTTATAAGATCATTTTACAACATCATTAGACACATTTACAAGTAATATTTTGTTATTTACATAGTGTCTGGTGCATTCTTTACATGACTTCAATGATCAGTTCATGATGGATATTCATTTTTAATGGATGAATAACTATAGAATTGGAATAGAATGGTATTTAAATATATCCCAAACTATAAATTATACCATTTATCATTTTAAATTATTAAATGATTATGATTCATATTATAAAACATTAATGATTTTCGTTTAGATCATTTTAGTGGTTCATTGATAATAATGACCTCATTTTGTTTTTTAAATTACAACCCTATCTACAAAATAATTCTTGAACCACAGTTGAGACATAATAGATATATAATAACATGGTTCAACCTTAAAAATTATTTCATAACCTGACTTGAAATAATTAAATCAAATTGATATCACATCACCCATGATGTTGTAATTTGACACATCATAGACAATGTTTATATTGCTTCAATAAGTGGGAGAGGAGGGGAAAATGGTGATGAATTTTCAATGAACATGATAATATACGAAATATAGATAATTTATAATGATTTAATGTCACTTTAGTAAGAGGATATTAGGAAATAATAATGACAAATTGAACACAAAATAAAATAATAGTTGAGAAATCCTTTATAAAAATTCGGCTGTTGAACAACTATGCACCATAGTTTTAGAAATCATTAAAAGGAGATGAGGAAAAGGTCATAAATCATGAATTGAATGATAGTTCATAATATTGAAAGAATTAAAATGAAACAAAGACATGTTATGTAAAAATGAATGTTGTACTTCATCAAAGAGACCATGAATGGAAAAAAAGAAAGAAGTTGGGAATTCACTTACCTAGTAGAGTGACTACTAGAACCTGAAGGTTGGGACTATGGGGGCATGAGGACACCTTTGGAGGAAAACTATGGAGGCCAAGAGGCTAGAGATTTCTTGAAGTGGAATTTTGAAAGAATGTAACGAAGGGATGGGTTGGTATTTTTGAAAAATTGAGGGAATATTTTTTTAATTTCCAAGGGACACCTCATTAGTGTTATTAGCAAAACCATGGACATGAACATGGTATTTCCCCATATTACTAGCCACATGAGACACCTAAAATATTACTATATGGTAAATAAGTAGACTAGAATTATTAAATCATTATTACATCTTTAATGATACCATTGAACATACCGAAAACTAAAAACTGTATTTTTACTATTAACCAAAAACTCAATTGTTTCAAAAAAATTAAAACATTCACCTGAAGCATTTTCAACGTTTAGAATTAAAAAATTAAATCCATTTTTTAAAAATAATTTCCTATATATTATTAATTTAATATTTTTTAAAAAATAAATTTTTATTCAAAAATTAGCAATTTTAATTCCATAACTTCTTTTATATCACATTGAAAAATTAACCAGGATGTCATTATCTTAAAAACGTATGAAAATAATAAAATAATACAATTTTATATTCATTAGGTTTATATTACTATTCATATTTCTATTCATGTTACTCTTCATAAATGCATATTTCTATTCACCAAAAAAACATGTTGCATCCATAAGACACAAAATAACTTACTAAACACAATAGTATATGACTGTTTTTAGAAATTAAAAATGAAGAAGAAGAAAAATATAGATTAAAGGATAGTTATAAATACATTCTTAAAAAAACGATTCTTGCATTTTTTTAATCCTCGAGGTGTTACATTATCCCCACCTTCTATAAACTGTGTCTTTGTAATTTTATTTAGTTATTAAACAAGTGAGGGTACCTTTCCCTCTTATCATTTTCATATTCCCATTTTTCTTATTCAACAATATGGTTTCTACATAAAACCTTTACTTGGAGGATTACTTTATTACACAATACATGTTCCCTGCGATTTGGAATATGAACTAGTTTCTCCTCATAAGAGAGGTTCTCTTCTTACAGAACAGATTCTGGGCTCAACACATGTGATAAATCTGGCACATATTTCCACAACATCGAAACATGAAAAACATTACATACCTGAGATAATATCAGAGGTAAAGATACTTGGTATGAAACTTGTCCAAAATTCTCAGAGATATCAAAATTCTGATGAATTGAGGACTTATATTTTCTTTCATACCAAAACACATCACACATTTCATGAGCTATATTTTATGGAAAACATGGTCACCTACCTCGAAAGATAGGCAATTCCTTCTATTATTTGTATAACTTTTTTGCTTGATCTGAGCTATCCTCATGTGTTGCTAGATCATCTTAACTTTATCATCAACTTCCTCTACAAACTCTAGTCCCATCAACTTTCATTCCCTGAATTAATCCCAAAATGATATAGTCTGACACAGCTTCCCATACAATTATTAAAAAGCTTCCATCGATATACTGGAATAAAAACAATTATTATAATAGAACTCAACTAAAGAAATATGTTCATCCCAACTTACATGGTTTTAAATTGAATATACTTAATGAATATCCTCTAAGGAACGAATCGTTCATTCTAACTACCCATCTGATTGAGGATGAAAAGATGTACTGAAATTTAATATTTTTCCCATTGACTTTTGAAGCCCCTTAAAAAAGATATATGTGACCATGAGAACTCGATTAGATACAATTGAAATAGGAACTCCATGTACCCTTACAATATCTTTGAGGAACAGTTGAGAACAAAAATCCAACGAAATTTTATCCAAAATAGAACAGAAATGTGTAGATTTTGTCAGTCAATAAAGAATAACCCAAATCACATCATTACCTAGAAAAGTCTTAGGTACTCCCACCATGAATTATGTGGATATATACTTCCATTTCCATTTTGTAACTGATAATGACTGTTGCACCCTCTTCAGTAATTGTCTTTCTGTTATAACCTGTTAACATGTCAAACATTTCACACCAAATTCTACAATATCCATTTCCAATCCATCCCACTCGTAATACTCTCAAAGTTGTATGTACATCATAGTACATTATGGAGGAACTGAAAATAGAGAGCTATGAGGATAAAAAAACAAATCATTATTTAATGGGAATCAGAAGGCACACGCAACCGTTTTCCAAATCTTAAAACATAATCTTCATCAAGGTTAAATTCTAGATACAAGCCTATTTTATCAAATTCTATATTTTTTATAGCTCACATTATTCGTTCTGTGCGTGAATAATTCTATCTAATAATGATGACTGCATTGAAAAATAAAAAAAAATATATTTATTCACTTCACTGACATCTTATAAGACAAGATTCATCAAATTATTACTAAATGGATCATGTTTTAAATTTCACATGGTTAGTGATGCATGATGTTTTCAACTCAAGGCATCCGAAAAATTATTTTCTTTTCATGAATGGTAATTGATCATGCAATCATTATAATTTATCAGTTCAATCGATCTTATATGACTCATGTTTAATTTCATCTGTTTGAATATATACATTATACATTTATGGTCATTATCTATTAGAGGTTTTGTACCATATAAATGATGCCTCCAAATTTTCAATGAACAACCCACAACTGCCAATTCCAAATAATGTGTGGGATAATTTAACTCATGATGTTTTATTTTACATGATGCATAATCAATTAATAGATAATTCTGAATCAAAATTCAATCTTGTCCCTTCAATGAAGCATCAATATAGATGATAAACTCACCATTTTGGGATGGCAATGCCAAAACTGGAGCATTCCCTGATATTCATTTCTATTCTTGAAAACAATCATTTCATTCTTATATATAAAATTTTTTAACCTCATATCGTGTTAACATAGCTAGCGAGCTAGATTTGAGCCAATTTTTTTTACAAACATTTGGTAATAACATGATAATCCAAAAAAACTATGAATCTCCTTATCATTTGTAGGTCTTTGAAATTCATCAACCACTTTTTTTGGCAGGATCAACTATTATTACATCCTTATTAAAAATGTTCCCATGAAAAGTAATATATTTTTACAAAAAATCACACTTTATGAATTTTCCATACAGTTCAATTTCTTTTATGTTTTTCAAAACAACCTTTAGATTTTTATCATGCTCCTCTTTACTTTTTTAATTCACCAGAATTTCACTAATAAACACGGCCACAATATTATCCAAGAACTCATGAAATATTCTATTCCTAAGATACATGAATACAAAAGGTTAATTTTTTAAACAAAAAGGCATAACTACAGATTCATAAGGACGATATCTAATACTGAACACAGTCTTTGGGAAGTCTTCATCCTTTACATTCAGTTGATGGTACCCCAACCTCTGGTCAACCAGTGAAATGTAATGCGCTCCCAGGAGATGACCAATCAAATCATCAATATGAGGAAAATGATACATTATTATAATAGTAATATTATAGAAGGCTCTATAATTGATGAAAAGTCTCATTGAACAATCTTTTTTCTTAACAAACAATAATAGAACGCCTCATGGTGAAGTACATTGTCAGATAAATCTTTTATCTAATAATTATTGCAACTGTTTTTTTAATTCCAGAACATCCATTTAGACCATTAGATAAGGAGATTTAGAAATTGGATTTGCATCAAGAACAAAGTCAATAGTAAATTCATCCTCTCGATTAGGAATAAAACCAGGAAAATAATTTGGAAAAAATCCAAGTATTCATTTACCATTGGTACATAATTATTCTAGATAGTTTCATTGTCTTCAAAAAAATGAGCAGGATAACTTTTATTTCTACACATTACCAGTTTCTTAGCATCCTGATATGTTATTAATCATATGGGTTCATTCATGTACACAAATTGAAATTTTTTCTAAATAACAACATATTTTTCTCTACAATCTATCTTTGCACGATAAAAAATAAAGAGTGTTCATACACTAAATGACTTTAAACTCTACTAGTGCAATAAGAACAAGGATTTATGGTAAAATTTTCCCTAGATAAGGATATGAATATTCTTATAATTTATTCATTACATAATATTTTCTCTAGGTGTTCTTATCATGATATCTATTTCATGAGGTTCAATTCCCAATTTTTCTAAATCTTTCTAAAATAGAATCAATGTATATACCCTGAATCAAGAAAAACATTATCATAATCAGTAAAAATAAGAAATGTACCTAGTACCACCTCATTTGATTACTCAAAATCTTCTTATGTAGTTGAAAATTATTTTAAAAAAAAATTCTTCTTCCAATCATGTTGATTCCCAGCTTGAGTTGTTAGCATCAGACAAACATTGGAAAATTGGCCAATTTTTTTAATAGTTAATGCATCTGACCATCAGCTTCTTATTAATTTTAGGATAATTTTCTTTGAACTCTTGAGACTTGTTTCCATTCATTCCACAATGGTATAATTTCCCAAACTTTACAATACATTCACTAAGATTCCTTTTATAACAATTTTCACAATAAGGGAAATTCATTTTCTAACATCATGACTTATTTGATGAGTTCTTCCCCGTTTCAGCCCAACCAAACCACTTTTTATTCATGTCATCATTTGGAACATATGTTTCAAAAGAACCATCTCACCTTTTTCCTCACAAAAAACAAGATTCTCATAGATTTTAATCTCTTGTGATGCCAAAGATCTTTGCAAAAACAACTTTAAACCAAAGAAAAATTTATTAATCTTACATTCAAAATCTTTAGTAAAATATGGTACATACTGGGCTAGTACATAAAAATTGGATTCATAAGCTATCCCAAAATCATTATCGTTCTGCATCAATTCCATGAATTGTTTCTGAATTATGAGTTGAACAGGATTGGGAATTTTTTTTTTCAGAAACAATATTCCTAAAATTATCCCATTCTATACTGTCAAGATCATATATTTCATTCATATTCTTAACCAGATTCCACCATTGATCATCTTCAACTTCCAAACAATAACTGGATTGTATTACCTTTTTACATTACGATCATCCCATGAAATCAAATATCTTTCCAAGAGAATTGATCCATCATTCGGTTATCACTGGATCTATGGTACAACTAATATTTGGGGGATGTTTCCTCATAAAATGATCCACAAAATACTTTTCACTTAATGGTTGATCATGTTATTCACTATCATAGATACCACCCCCGTTTATTACTTCATTAGACTATGCCATTGCTCTCAAAAAATCCTTTGTACCTGTCAAGAACCGAATCCGGTTGCCAACAAAACCGGCACCAAACCCAACATGTGACAAGGTCCGAAGGGTGTTTCCAATCTCCACTGGCAGTCTCAAGATTCTGGGTATCATAATTTGAGAATTGGGAATGATTTACACGAGTTTATGAACATTAAACAATAAAAGAATCCAATAAAAGGAATATGTATTTTTCAAACCAAACAATCATTTAAAAAATTCTAAATTGAATTACATATTTTTAAAAAAATAAACAAGACTATAACAAAGGTACAAAACCAAAAGAAAAGAGCCCAAGAACCCTGATTTCAAGGGGATCCACCCTCAAGCCATCTCTAGATGACTTCACCCCCATGGGACTTACTAGAAACCCAAACCACTAGAACTAAATATTTTCCCAACCTGCAACAACAAAAATAACCAAGTCTACTTACACCCAATAATGTATGTATGGTGTTACCCAATTATCAGTAGGATACCGCCACTTGGTGATTCCATGCGATAATTATTAAAATAAAAGAAGCATGCATGTTTTCAAAAACATGTAATTTCAAGTTACAATTTCTAAAAGATACAACTTAAAAAATATTAGTTTTGAAGTGGTATAATTTAAAGAGTAAACACTTTTAAAATAAATTCCAACAATACTTAATTTTCCCGCAATATATATTGTATTCTGATGGTATGTATAAAGGATCTATTGAGCACAAGAAATTGGATATAACCCATAGGTGCTAGCTCGTTGTGGGTCCCATGTACCGCGTATCTCGATGAGTGTAACCTCGCAAATATATGTTCTCATGCACAAGCCTATAGTCGGGAACATACGCATATCCTAGTGGACCCCAATCATCATCATCATATTTTGGTTGGTGTTGTAAGTGTGAATCTTGCTAAGTAAAATTGAGGCAAAACCCCATAGATTCACTAGCCTACTAGTACACGTCCACCCACCTAGATACCCCTGTTGTCCCTTTGTGCTCCAACAAGTTCAAAAAGTCAATAAATATAATTTTCACTTGAAAATATCATTTTATTATCAAATATTCACCAAAAATCCTTAATTTATACCACAAATGTCACAAAAGTCCACTTTTCATTCAAATTGATTTGAAATCTGACTGACACAAAAATAACCCAAAACACTTTTCCCATGACATTATCACTTCCAAAAATCCACTAAAAAAGTGTATAAAACCATTTACATATATTAAAAAACACCTAAACTCCCACTCATATGTTACATAACACCTTTTTTCATAACCAAAATCCCTTTTTCACATCACAGTCACACAAAACATACCACATCACTTTCACATCTCTTAATCTCTTTAGTAAATCCTTCAAACATTTTTGTAACGTATTTCCAAAATGGAACACATTACAAAACAACCCCTATCACATTTAAAATGTACCATTTCATAAAATACACAACCCACAAAACATTTTTCCAAATATGGTTTCACCACTTACATAAATCATTAAATCATTCAAATCTTTCATCAAACAATTCCAAAGAGTATACCTAATCATTGCTCATAAAACCCATTTAAAAACAATATTTCAAAGAAATAACCACACGAAAACACTACCAAAGTAGACTTTGAATCCCTAGATCAAATTATAGAACCACTTTTAAGTGTTATAATATCAACTTGGATAATATCAAGAATGATTCAAATGAAAACAAACATTTTCATAAAATGCTCTCAAGAAGTATAACAATGATTTACAGAATTTTTGTTTCCAAAAAACCCTCTTCCAAGGCCCACATGAAACTAAGGCATTAACAAAAAAAATTCATCCCCTTTAAACCACCAATAAATAAATTTCATATTTTATAAAACTACCACAAAAGATACCACATGTGTTACATTCAAAAAGGTCACAACTTCAACAAAAATGAAATTATAAAATTAAATGCATTACCAAATTCCTCAAAAATGGTTTTCAAACCACACACAACATATAGGGAAAATGAAAAACAACTAATAAAAAGAAAAATAACTCACCACAGAATGGTAATCCATGGAATCACCTACAGAATGCTTCGAATCCCTCAAAACATGGTGCAAAAACATCAACCACACCACAATGAAGATAAATCATGCCCTTGACAGTAGTATTTGACCAAAAAGACACCAAATGAAACCCCAGGTTAGAACCCTAGCTTATGGTCATTTTAGAACATAATGATATATGGAGAATACCCTAAGGGAAAAGGAGTAAACCAAGAAGGATTCACTTTACTTGAAAAATATTAAATAAATCACCCCAAATAAACCAATATTTAAATTTTCAAATAGCCAACCATTCAAGGGAGATTATAAAAAGGCTTAAGAGATCATTTTGGAACTATAATGGAGGATACCGAGTGAGAAATGTATAAGATATGAAATAATATATTTACCTCTCCAAATATGGGAAATTTGAGAACATCAGAGAAGTTTCATCCAAATTCCTGATAAAACCAAGCTCCAAAAATGGGGAGGAGAGCATGGGGGCGCGTCATTGGTATCTGGAATTGGTGGAGATTTGGAATTACAAAATAAAACCAAATATTGAAGAAGATATTAAAGAATTAAAAAATCTTTTTAATGCATGAAATGGGCTTTCGGGAATCCCCAATCACTTAAATAAAAACCAATATCAACCATGATTATGGACTCTAAAATGGTCCAAATTAATATGGAGGTGCTAATAGGTCAGGTAATTTCAAGTAAGAATTGGAATGGATAATAATTTTTGAAAAATGATGGAGTTATAAATGAATCCAAATTTTTTTTTAAATCTACATCTGGGATCACAGTTTAGCCCAATTCATGAAAATTCACCGATTACTCTATAAAAGTTTGGGAAACCCCCAAAATAAAGAATTAATGGAAATTAAAACAAATTTAACTTTAAAATAAATCATTTATGTGATAATTGTCACCACAAAAGAAAAATTTGTCCCTGGAGTTCCACTGCAAGTCCTGATACAAAAACTGAACCCTACCGATAAACTAAGATGTACTTTATTTCCATGCATCGCCCCCAAGTGCCAAAACACCTCCAATGGTAAATTAAGTAAGGGTTAATCTCACAATCCAAAAATACATCACATTCCTAAAATGATCAATCACATTTAAAATTTATCCCAATAAAAACTCCTCAAACTCTCTCTCAACTAGACTCAAGCAACTCACCCAAATGAAAAACAACATCGAACAAGGTTACACTTACCTTACATTAACTAAACCATTGAGCACTCTTCAAAACCAACGTTTACTCCAGGAAGATGTTGGTAGCTAGATTTTTTGGAATGAGGCTACCTACCCCCATTCCAAGACCATGGATAAATCTGAGTTATTAGTAAAGGGGGACACAAAAAGGCACCCCACCATAAGAGGAAAACTATATTTTTCCAATACAGAATCAGGACACTAACAAGGCAGCCTAAATGGACTCCCTATTTCAAAGGGTAGAATTCCATTAAAATATTATGAAGGAATGTACATGATAATCATAGTGGGCATCCCCACCATAACAACCAACCATCTTAACCAAGCAGCATGTGCCAACACAGAAATACCCTAAAAAAATAATGATTTGGGAAGGGCACATGGTTAGTCGGTACAGTTTGGGAAACTGTTAACTATCTGTGAAGATCATTCTTTCCGTATGGATTCCTGGAACACAGTCACTTCTAATCATGCATAAACTATGTCCTCATCATGTCTATCCAAATTTGCAACCATTATCTAATGAATCAATGTAAACCAATGGGGGGAATGACATTAGATGATAACATGGGTACCAGGCACTCCACCAATTTCCACCGAATGGGATAAAATAAAGAAAGATGATGACGCCAATGGTTTAAACACTTCCTATCATTCATACTGAGGATAAGACATTTTTCAAGGTTTTAAATTACCATGGGATTTCCCTTGAATATGAGCCAGCTTCTCTTCGAGACCTATGGCTGGAGATCAAATGATTGAAGCATCTTTGGCCTCACAGTTAGGCTTTGGAAACCCCCTAAACATGAATTCTTTTTCCAGTACCACCAACAACTACACTTCAATCCCTGATAATATTTCCCAGACACAACACACTCCAAACTCACATTACCCTAACCCAATATTTCACTGAAACTAGGGCTTATAAGATGCACACATGTCACACCTTGTTTCTTTGGGTGAGAAACAATAGAAGAAAAGAGAACCTACACTCTCTTTTTTCTAAAATGGATGATTTTAAAGATTTTCAAAAGGAGACATTCTACCAACATAACAGGTACTCTCAAAGGATTTCACGTCTTTCACCTTTACGGTCAATCGAGCACATGACATCCCAAGGCATCACTAAACAGGACCATGGTGACTAATGTAAACAATGCATGGAGAGGGACCTTATACAACATCCCAAAACAACACACAATTCTATAAAGTGGCCAAAATATCCTCTCATTACCATATTTCCCACAATGGTAATTTAACATGAACTACTTCTTCTAAGAGGAAATGATGGACTCAGAGGAACTCTAAGACACCATCTAGATACTGATCCATGTTAACAACCCAGACCATTTCCACCTTCGGAAAATCCGAAAACATAAGAAGCATTGTTCTCTTTCAACCTTCCATGATCACTCTCTCACTACCAGAATATATAGAAAACCATTAATGTAAAGGGTGTAGACTCAATCTAAAATGATCATGAAAAAGATTTCGTACATTGATTAACTAGAAGATCTTCCAATGGAAAATCAACCTGGGCTGCACATCAGTTTTGCACTAACACATAATGGGGGCTTACATAATCCAACCAGAGAACCCAAGGATCCAACCTACCAAGTGCATTGGTTATTCATACATCAACAAGATCAAAAAAGATGATGGGAAACACCATAAAGGCTTCCCCAAATATTCTTAATGTTGACCACTAACTATCCCTTTAACCCAGCATACTGACCAAACACAAAACCAAAAAACTATTCAAACAAGAGCGGTTCTTGGACTCAAAACATTCCACAACATCATCATTTCCAAAAACACATAATACACACCATCCTAAACCACTCATCAAGACATAATGTTTTCCTTTTAAAATAATTTCATTGAAAACAAACAGTTTTGCAGTTAGCTTATCCCCCAATGGTACCCCATGGTCCCCACATATGCATGTATCTATGCCACACTGGGAACCCTCTTTAGATCCATCCCATCACTCATCTAGTCATGCGATTAACCATCCATCATCCCATATAACACCATGCATTTAGTCTCTCACAAAAATACCAAATTATAATATAAAAACTCATTCCACTATTCAAAACCAAAACAATCAACCAATAAAATGTTTTTCTCTAGACCTTTAACCACGAAATCGAACCCAAATTACCGCATATAAAACATTTCAGAAAGGCACAATCATTCCAATGTAAAAAAACATTCATGGTATTCATATAAATTTCAAAAAACTTCATCCCATTAAAAAACCTTTCATTAGTTTATAAAATACTATTGGAAAAAAATCGCAACTGTCCTTGACAGAGTTTATGCTTTCAAAAAAGGTAAAAACACACCATTTTCCATTCCAATACAATTCTGAAAATTTAGTTCTCCTCTTCAAAAATCTAACCATTCCCTATTTATAATATAATAATTTAACAAAATATTTAAGCTTTATAAAACCAAATCACTCTAAAACCAATTTTCCAATATTTCGAAACTGAAGAACAGAAGACAACGAGAGAGGAAACTTGTTTCAGTGGGTGAATTGGACATATGGTTGGCAGCTATATTGTAATCACTTCACAGTCACAAAGAGTTTTCTAGTGAATATACATGGATCCACATGTATTTATAGGCCCTAAGAGATCACCAAGACCATTAACCCAACTCCCTTTTCATTTCTCCTAATCTTCAACAATCCCAGAAATTAATAAAGAATCATATAAATCTCAACATCTCCTGGAGACTCGAATCTCATAATGAGGTGTGGTGATCAGGCACACTAACCATAACTGAAATACCAATTCCCAAAAATCCTAACTTCTGACTATCCCAACTGTTCCCCAAATAACATGACCTAAAGGGTTAACCAAAACCTCCTCTGATACCATTTTGTCACGAACCAAATCTACTTGCCACAAAAAAAAACACCAAACCCGACCCGTAATAAGGTCAGAAGGGCGATCCTGATTCCCACGGGATGGAACAATTACATGGGAATCATAAAATAAAAATTGGGATTGATTTACATGAGTTTATATACTTAAAAAACAAAAGAATCTAATAAAAGGAATCTGGATTTTTCATACCAAACAATCTTTCAAAAAAATCATTACTGAATTACAAATTTAAAAACAACTCAACAAGACTATAACAAAGGTAAAAAACCAAAAGGAAACCGACCATGAACCCTCATGGCAAAGGGAACTGCCTTCAAGCCATCTATATAAGACTTCACCACCAAGGACCTACTAGAAACCTGAAACACTAGAACTAAAAACTATACTCATCCTACGACAACAAAAATAACCAAGTCTACATACACACAATGGTGTAAGTAGGGTGTGATCCAATGACCAGTAGGATACCACCACTAATATATTTTATTCAATAAACATTTAATGATGAAACAATGCATGTTTTCAAAAACATGTAATTTTAAGTTACAATTTCTAAAAGATGCAACTTAAAAAATTAGTTTTTAAGTGAAATAATTTAAAGATTCAACACTTTTAAAATAAATTCCAAGGCGACTAAATATTCCACCCAAATATAATATATTATGATGGTATATATAAAGGATCTAATGATCACAAGCAATAGAAAATAACCCCTAGTCACTAGCTCGTTGTGGGTCCCAGGTACCTCGTATCTCGGTGGGAGTAACCATCAAAAATATTGGTTCGCATGCACGAGCCTCTAGTAGGGAACATACTCATAGTCTAGTGGTCCCCAATAATCATCATAAAAATTTAGTTAGAGTCATAAACGCCAATCTTGCTAAGTGAAACTGATGCCAAACCCCATGGATTAACTAGCCTACTCGTACACATCCACCCACCAAGATACATGGGTTTTCCTTTTGTACTCAAACAAGTTCAACAAGACAAGAAATATACATTTCACATGAAAATATCATTTCATCATAAAAAATTCACCAAAAAGCCCAATGTATACCACACAAGTCAAAAATTCCATTTTTCATTCAAATTGATTTGAAATCTGACTCAGACCAAAATAGCTCACAACACTTTTCACATTTCATTAATATGTCCACAAATGCATTCAACAATTTTATAAAACAATTCTAATAAATTACAACTCACATAACAACCCACTCACATGTTACATAATACCCTTTTTCGAATCCAAAATCCATTTTTCACATCACACTCATACAAAACATCCCACATCACTTTCACGTCTCTTATACACTTTAGTAAATCCATTTAACATTTTTTTTAAAATATTTCCTTGATGGAACACATCACAAAACAACCCCTATCAAATTTAAAATGTACTATTTCATAATATAGAAACTCCAAAAAACATTTTTCTAATACTGTTTGACCACTTACATAAGTCATTAAATTATTAAAATCCTTCATAAAACAATTCCAATGAGTATACCTATTCATTGCTCATAAAACCCATTTCAAACCCATATTTCAAGGATAAAAAACACCAAAACACAACCAAAGTAGAATTCTTATATAAAGAGATATTTATAAAACCACATTCAAGTGTTATAAAATCACCTTGGATAATACCACAAATGATACAAATGAAAAATCCCATTTTCATAAAATGATCTCAAGAATAATAATAATGTTTTACACAAAAAAACTATTCCAAAAGCCTCCTTAAAAATTTGACATGACACTAAGGAATTAAAAAAACAAAATTTTCAGCACCTTTCAAAAACTAAATAATCAATTTAATATTTTATACAACTACCACAAATGATACAACATGTGTTACATTTGAAAAGTTCGAATAGCAATAATAATGCAATTATAAAATTTAATGATTAACCAAATTCCTCAAAAATGGTTTTCTCACCACACACTGCATATGGGTAACATGAAAAACATATTAAAACATGAAAACTAACTCCTCAAGGAATGTTTAACCATGGAATCACCTACCGAAAGTGTATAATCCCTCCACACTTGGTGCACAATGTCACGATCTGTCCTTGGGGCCCGTGTCATGACTACCCCAAGCCCACCATCAATAGGCTAGGGGCTGGCGACTAGCACCAAAGGCGTAAATCCCAAAAAAGGGAAGATATTTCATTTATATAGTAAAAAAACACAACAGAGTATGCGACATAAGTATGCACAAAGTAAAAATGTATACAAAATTAAGTGCTGGAAAGAAAGGGGCCAGAAATACAAGCCCAACAGTATGTACAATACAACTGAAAGTGTAGTACAATAGTAGTAAAGTAAATCAGAAACCACTGAGTCATCCTCTGGGAATCCCACCTGAAGGGTGGGTAAAGATGGTCCTCTCAGCAACTTGGGTCCATACGTCCTCTCTGAGTATGTCCTGCCTAGTGGTCCACCTCCGGGTACCATCCAGCTCCACAAGCCTCTACCACGATCAGTGATGTCTATCGTTTGCTTCCAACACAACGTAGTGCTGACATAGCCCGTGCAGGGGTGAGTATAAGAATACTCATTAGTGAACCCGAGACCCCCGATGGTCCCCCAGAATCCAACAATGATAAACCAAAATGAAATTATACAAGAACGAAGTATCAACCAACTCTACTTTGGTATGTGCCCATACATATACATAAGTCATCAATCCCAGTTCGGCTCTAACTCTCGATCCCAAGAACAACCGAGTCCACATAGGAAAGAAGTCAATCACATCGATGATAGTGATTGAAAGTCAAGACTCAACTCACACATGTATACATCTTTTGTAAATTTATAAAGATGATCATTTGCAGTCACTGATTCATCTAAGTTATCGGTCCCACGTTGGATACTAGACCAGCTACACTTTTGGACCCACGTAGGATACTAGAACAGAAGTCAAACTGTCGGATCCATGTAGGATACAAAACAATAACTATTTCCATCGAACCCATGGAGGATTCCAGTATGGTAGTCGTCGTCGCTGAACCCACAGAGGATTCCAGTACGGTAGTCATTGGAGTCACAGCCAGCTCTAGGGTTCCCGCATACAGCACGCTCGATTCCAAGAGGGTCCGCTCCACGAGCAAAGGGGTCGATACATCAACTACCACGAAGTCCAGAATTGATGTATACCATAGTATGGTCTCAAAAATTGAACCCAACGTGATAGAAGGAGCGTCAATCGGACTCCTGGTCTGAGAGTTATTAACATTTTTGCTTGGGGGGCCCTGTTGGAAATACGCTCGTTCCAAACCCGACCTTTTTCCACAGTTTTCCAAAACTCACATAGAGTATCTCAAAAGACATCCAAATCATGATGGTCCTAGTGCCATAGATGGTGCATCGACAGGATGTTCTGTCTTCATGTTATTCACCATTATGTGAAAACAGGCCCGACCCATTAATCCTAGAGGGATGGCGGGTCAGGTCATCCCGGTTTTGGCGGGACCGGCCTGGTAGAGGGTTGGACCGGCCCAGTGAATCATGAATCACGGCCTGGCAGGACGCGGCCCGGCCTGGCGGAGCCTGGCCTATCCCAGAGGGGCATGGCCCGACCCAACTCGACATTGACTGACCGGGCAGGGCGCAACCCAGCTGTCTGCGGCTCGCCCGGCTGGCCGAGCGGTCCGAGGGAGGGGTGCGGCCCCTCACTTTCTCGAACCGGTAGCGCCACCCTCAAATCTTGCAGGACAAAGCTATATGGTCTTCCCAGTGCAAGTAGCCCGCTCGGTTGGGTCGTGGTCCTACTGCGCAGCACCTTCGGGTGTCGCGGCTCCTTCACTCGACCGGCCGACGAGCCGAGTCGTTCACCACCGAAGCGGTCCGCGGAACTTGGGCCACAATCCTCCGCAGCACGGAACCCTTGTGGCGCCAAGGTATTCCTTCGGCCTGGACAACGTTAACCCTACGATTCTTCTTCGGCCGAGAGGCCCGCGGTTGAGGTTCGTGATTCTTCTGCAAGCGACTGGCGTGCGGCCGCCACCTTCGTTCGTCACCACCATCCCAATATGATCTCCATCACAAATAAAGGATACTACGGATAGTCGTCGGGCCATTTGCGTTCGGACTGCGCCCTCCGTGTTAGGCGGCATGAATTTTAAATAATCAACCATTCACATTCAACAATGATAACTGTATAATTTTATCAAACTATAATTATACAATTCCCCTACCTCGAAAGAAGATTCACGGTAGTCGGGCATCGCAGAAGATGGCGTCGCGGGGAGACGTCGTCAACAATTTGACGTCTGGGAAGAAGGATCCACGGATGACGCATCATGAGTGTTCCTTGTAGATGTCTCCTTCTCCTTTGGCTTGGCCGATGATCGAATGAAGTGATCGTCGTTCTTCGGCGGTTTTCGTGAAAGAGAGGAACTCCTTCTTCAAAATCTCAAGAGCTCTCCCCAAATCCTCTTAACACAATGAATGCCCCAAAAAAATAATAGCTAAGGATATTATTTTTATTCACACATGTAACTGAAAATTAATACTCTATAATTAATTAATTGAAGAGTTTGAGTTCATTTATTAAAATTTGTTGGAAAATATTAAAGAGAGAGAGAGGGAGGTGAATAGATCTCATTCAATAAGGTGGAGTTGTTGAATTAATTAAACGGGGTGTAAATGGGGATTTGTGGAGAGGAGATAAGATAGGGTTTGTGTGGGCCCCACCTCACAAATAACCTCTCATGAGAGGTTATGTGGGTGCGGGCCCCACCAATAACTTCCCCATGTAGGATTTAACTACCAAAGTTAAATAAAATTGTTCATAACAATTTTATTTAACTTTTTTATTAAACCCCACTTAATTAACATTCAACCCACATAAAATGCCACTACAATAAAGGTCCCCTAAAGTGAATACTGGTGATGTGTGTTCATCGGTGTCCTCATATTTCAATTCCAAGCACCGATTCAAAAGATAGAAAAACCCGCAAGTACGTTTACTGAACGTACCCGAAAAAAACTTCAAAAATTGATTTCGGACACGCCGGGCCTCAGAATCAGGTGCCGTCAGAAAACAAAGACTCATAAAATTCCAAATTATTTATGAAAAAAATTTCGTTGAAATTTACGGTTCTTTACATTACTACCACCTCGGGGCTATACGTCCCCATAAAGTTACAACACACACTAGGGAAACAAATGGGGGAACTGAGCTCGCATCTGAGCCTCACGCTCCCAAGTGCACTTATGGAGGTTCTCGTGCTTCCTGTGAATGTGCACCAGAGTAATTGACCGTCCACGTAGTACTCACTCCTTTCGATCCTCGATCTCCACTAGGACCTCCGCAAACGTCACCCCATCATCGATGTCTAGCACCCCGTGATCAATAATGTGGGTCAGGTTGTGCATGTATCTCCATAGATGAGAAACATGGAAGATGTTATGCACCCGGTGCAACAGAGGTGGAAGGGACAGGCGGTAAGCCACCTCACTTAGTCTACTGAGGACCTATAAAGGTTTGATGAATCATTAAGATAACTTGCCACCCCGGCCAAATCTCCTTAGACCTCGTTGAGGTGAGACCCATAGGAAGACGTGGTCACCATCCACGAACTCCAGTGGTCTCTGTCTCCCATCAGCATAGGACTTCTGTCTGCACTGTGCAGTCTTCATCTGCTCTTGGATAATCTACACCTTCTCCACCGTAGCCTGAACCATCTCTGGTCTTACAAGTGCTGACCCCCTAGGGTCAGTCCAACATAGAGGTGATCTACAAGGTCAGTCGTACAGTGCCTCGTATGGTGCCATCCTGATGATGGAGTGGTAACTATTGTTGTACGCAAACTCCACCAAGGGTAGGTGATCCTCCCATCTGCGATCAAATTAAAGGACACATGCACGAAGAATTTCCAAAAGAGTCTGAATGGCTTTCTTAGTCCGACTGTCCGACTGTGGATTAAAGGCGGTGCTCAAGCTATGCTTTGTCCCAAAGGCCTCCGGTAACCGCTTCCAAAGCCGGGAAGTGAATCGATCATCCCAATCGAAAACGGTAGTCGACGGCATACCGTGAAGCCGTATGATCTCATGAATGTAGAGGCGTCCCAAGATCTGTACTGAGCCATGCTCTCTGATCTGTATGAAGTGGGCCTAATTGGTGAGTCAGTCTAAGATCACCCAGATAGAGTCATGTCCTCTGGATGTACGTGGAAACCAAGTCACTAAATCCATGGATATCCCGTCACACTTCCACTCTGAGCCCACTAAGGGCTGTACCAAGCCTGCCTGTACCTAGTGATCTACCTTCATTTTCTGACAAGTGAGGAATCGTCGCAAAAACTCTCATATAGCCTTCTGCATACCCGGCCACTAGTGCTATCGTCTGAGGTCCTGTTACATCATCGCCACTCATGGATGTACCGCTAGAAGTGAAGTGGGAAACTCCCTCAGCTCTTCCACATGTAGTGGAATTGGTACCATAGTACGTCCATTTAAGAGGATGACATGCTCCCCTCCTTTAGAAAATCCATCAGGCACCTACCTTGTGGATATATGAGCACATCGTGTCTCATAGTCAATGTCCCCACACTTTGCCTCTCTGACTCACTGAAGGAGTGGATGAGTGACTGTGAGTCTTTAGAAATACTGATCATATCTATCAACAAAAAATATCTACAACTCAGATAGTTGCTCTGTCACCTCTCATAGTAGCTGAAAGCCCAATCTCTTGCTGAGAGAATTAACTACAATTTTCCCATTCCCAGGAGTATAGGCTATCTCAAAGTCATAGTCTTAGAGGAACTCGAGCCATCATCTGTGTCTCAGGTTCAGGTCCTTCTGCGAGAAGATATACCTGAGACGCTGGTGGTTAGAGTGGACTGTAAAGTGCTCTCCCATCAGATAGTGCCACCACATATTCAAGGTGAAGACCACTGCTTCTAACTCTAGGTCATGGTTAGTGTAGTTCTGCTCGAGCTGTATCAGCTATCGTGAACCATAAGCGATCACTGCTCTCTCTTTCATCAGGACACACCCGAGTCCGGTCCCTGATGCGTCGCAGTAAACTACCTACCCTACGCCATCCTCCAGTAGCCTCAAGATGGGGGCACAGGTCAATCTCTCCCTCAGCTCCTGAAAACTCTGCTGACATCTATCTGACCACATGAAGGATTTCCCATTCTTTTTCAAACTGAAAGCAGTGATGCAACTCTAGAGAAGACTGGCACAAATCTCAGATTGTACCAAGATAGACCTAGAAACATTTTCACCTCTGTCATGATCCTAGGTGGCTCCCATGAATGTAATTCCACGATCTTCACTGGATCCACTACAACTCCCGCCTCTGAGATGAGGTGTCCCAGAAAGTGGACCTCTCGAATCCAAAACTGGAACTTGGAGAGCTTACCATAAAGCTGGTGCTCTTAAAGTGTATCTAGTATAACATGCAAGTGGTAGGCATGCTCCTCCTCAATAGTCAAGTATATCAGTATGTCGTCGATTAAGACTACAAAAAATGGATTGAGGTATGGTTGGAAGATCATGTTCGTGGGACTCATTAACACTGCTGGAGCGTTGGTTATGCTGAATGTCATAACCAAGAACTCGTAGTGGCCATACCGAATCTTGATGGCCGTCTTCTACACATCCTCATCTCAAACTCTGAGCTGGTGATAGCCTTACCTGAGGTCTATCTTTCAGAACTATCATTCTCCCTTGAGCTGATCAAAGAGGTCATCAATCCTCGGATGTGGGTAATTGTTATTCATGGACACCTAATTTAGGTGACGTTAGTTGACACACAGTCGCAACCTCCCATCCTCCATCTTGGTTAACAGAATCGGAGAATACCAGGGTGAAACACTGGGTTGGATGAATCCCTTTCTCATAAAGTCCTCCAGCTGTACATGTATCTCAAGAAGCTAAGCGGGAGCCATCCAATATGCTGGAGTAGATATCGGTGTTTTCCTAGGATAAATGTCAATATAAAAGTCTACCTATCTGCGAGGAGGTAGTCCTGGAAGTCTTCAAGAAAAAAATTCTCATACTGATCAACCACAATAGGAATACTCGGACAACGCACATCAACTGCTCCAAGGATGAGGCTAGCCAACAGATGTGTGATCGACTGCCCTCTCCTCTGTGAAAGACCATCCTGCTCTTTAAAGGATCCCTTCTTTCCGGTGAAGGTGAACCTGCTCCCATCTATGCAGACACACTGCACATTGCGCCTAATACAGTCGATCTGAGTATGGACTGTAGACAACTAGTCCATACCCAATATGACATCGTAAGGCCTCGACGCCACTACATGAAGATCCCAGCTCAATCTATCTCCTCCTAGAGTAAGCTCACACTACCGGAACCAGTGCGTAACTATCGTTTCTGCTCTTGTAAAAGTCTCTAACTGTAAGGATCGAGCCAAAGTCTCCATTAGAATCTTCAAGATCCGAACAAGGGAAACGACAATGAAAGAAGGACTTGCACCTATGTCTATAAGTACTACAACATGGGTGGAGTAGACACAAATAGTAGCTCAAATCATATCAGGTGCACCATGGTCATAAGCTTCCACTTCCTGAAGCTGTGCCTGCCTATGTCCCCTATATCCCTGTGGTGGGGGTGGACCTCCTTGTGGTGTTAGTGCTAGAGCATCAAAACGTCTCCCACCACTCGCTGCTTAGCCAGTTCCATAGCCTCCTCCACCTTCTCCCTGAGGACCTCCACGGTCGAACCTCTGCCTCTACCTGGGAGGTCCCTCCACTGTCTGATGCTCATCTGCACAGTGGGTAGGGTAGTCTCGAGCCATGTGACACATCCTACCGCATGCATAGCACTGCCTGATCCTCGTATATCTAGAATTGTTTCGAGTTCTCCACACAACCAAACATGTATCTTGAGGTCGCTCTGCTGATGGACCAGTCTGCTTGGTCCTCTGTGGCATCTGTCTACTACCAGCTACAGAAGACTCTACTACGTGTCGCCCTATGGTGGGTCTCACTGCGGGTGTCGGATCAGCAAGAAATCACTCTACAAGAAGGGCTTGCTCTAGCACTCTCTCCCATGTCAGAATGCTGAGGGAGATCATCGAAGCCCTGATCTCATGTCTGAGTCGCTGATCAAAGTTCTGGGCCTAGAATAATGGGTCTTGTACCATGTACATGTAGTAGTGCGAGAGGTCAGTAAACCTCACTGAGTACAGAGCTACGGTCATGCTGCCCTGCCATAGATGAAGTAACTCTTGAATCCGCACCACACAAATGGTGGCTGGAACAAACATTGAGTGGAAGAGACTCACGAAGTCTGTTAAAATTAGAGATTCCTCATCATGAACCTAGACCATCAGGCTCCACCATCTACCTGTTGTTGCATGCTAGAGACTCAGGGAAAGGATCACCATAAGGTCGACTATTGTCCCTACCAATCCGAAGACTCTGACTATATTCTCAAGCCAATCCTTGGATTCCTGAGGGTACATCTCACCGCGGAACCTAGGCAGCCTCTATCGCTGAAACTCGTGCATCGCACTCAGGTGGCGTGAACTCTCTACTGATGGGGCTGGTAGTATCGGTGGCTTAGTGGGTAGTGGTACCACTAGTTCCTCTGTTGTGATGGGACCATGCAACGAGGACTCATCGCTCGAAGGGCTTCCATCTCATACACGACACGAAACCCTAGCTGGATGCCTTCATTGGGCCATCCTGAAAAGAAACAGGTGAGCCACAGTCAAAAAAATATACCTGGTGAGTGGACACAAAGGAATCACAACGAATTTTTTTGAAACACACATGAAATCAGTATTTTCGTGTATTGAGTCAGAAATTAGGGGTCAGGGTCCTGGTGTATGGATATGTCAGCCGCCGCAAAAACACTGGACTCCCTGGACTGAAAACCACAATCTATACTCTTTACACTATTTCCTCATAGAATGTAATGATCAAGGTCCTGAGTTCTATGGTAGAACCGACTCCTATGATACAAATTTTTCATGACCCATCTTCGGGGCCCGTGCCGTGACTACCCCAAACCCGCCTTCCATAGGCCAAGGGCTGGCGACAAGAACCAAAGGCATAAATCCCGATAAAAGTCAAATCATTGCCTTTAAATTATAAAAAAAAACCAAAATAGTTCATGACAGAAGAAAGCACAATCTAAAACAGTATACAAAAATAAGTTCTGGAATGAAAGGGACTGGAAATACAAGCCCAAAAGTAAGTACAATGCAACTGAGAGTCTAGTTCAACAGTAGTAAAGTAAAGCAACAACCACTTAGTCTACCTCCGGGAATCCCACCTGAAGGGTGGGTACATATGGTCTCCTCACAACCTCGGGTCCGTCCTTCCTCTCCTAGTACGTCCCGCCAAGTGTTCCACCTCCATGTACCGTCCATCTCTACAAGTCTCTACCACAATCATTGTTGTCCGTCATCTACAACCAACACAACATAGTGCGGGCATATCCCATGCATGGGTGATTATAACAATACTGAGTAGGGACCCCAAGACCACCGAAGCTCTCCCAGAATCCATGAAGGATAAACCACAAAGAAAAGATTCAATGACAAAGTATCAACCAACCATACTTAGGTATATTCCCATACATATACCTATGTCATCAATCCCAGTTCGGCTCCACCTCTCGAGCCCAAGCAGAATAGTGTCCACACAGGAAACAAGTCAATCACATCGATGATAATGATTGATATCGAAGACTCAACTCACATAGGTATACATCATTCGTAAACTGATAATGATGATCAGATGCAGTCACTGATTCATCTAAGCTGTCAGTCCCACGTAGGATAATAGATCAGCTAAGCTCTCGTACCCACGTAGGATACTAGACCAGCTACTCTGTCGGACCCATGTAGGATACTAGAACAGAAGTCAAAATGTCGAACCCATATATGATATAAGAATAGTAATCATCGTCGTCGGACACATGGAGGATTTCAGTATGGTATTTCCTGGCACCGAACCCACAGAGGATTCAAGTATGGTAGTCATTGCACTCACAGCCAGCTCTAGGGTTCCCACATACAGCACGCTCGATTCTGGGAGGGTCCACTACTTGAGAAAAGGTATAGATACATCAACTATCACAATGTCCAGATATGATGTATCTCGAAGTTCAGTCTCGTCAAAAGGAACCCAACGCGACAAACGGCGCGTCAATCAGACGCTCGGTCTGAGAATTATGAGCATTTTTGCTCCAGGGGCCAAGTTGGAAATACACTCGTTCCAAACCTGGACATTTTCCAAAGTTGTCCAAAACTGACATAGAGTATTACAAAAGGGCTACCATGTCACAAGGGTACCGGTTCCGAAGACGGCACATATATTGGATGCACAGTCTTTGAGTTAAACACCTTTAAGTGAAAACGGGCCCGGCCCGTTAAGCCCAGTGGGTTGGTGAGTCAGGTCAACCCGGTTTTGCCCGGTCCGACCCGACAGAGGGTCAGACCAGCCTGGTGAATCACACGGTGGGGCCCTACAGGGCACGTCCCGGCCTAGCTCGGCGCGTCCTTGCCCGGTGAGGCATGGCTGGGATGGCTGGTCGAGCGGTCCGAGGGGGGGGGGGGGGGGGGGCGCCCCAGCTTTCCCGAACTGGCGGCGCCGCCCTCTAATCCGGTTGGCCGAAGCCGGACGGTCTTCCTGGTGTAACCAGCCCGCTCGGGCGGGCCGTGGTCCTCCGCAGCACGGTGCCCTTGTGGCACCGCGGTCTTCCTTCGGCCCGTCCAGCATTAGTAGGCCGGTTCATCATGGGCCAAGAGGCCCACGGTTGTAGGCCGTGATTCTTACGCAAGTGGTCGGCGTGCAGCCACCGCCTTCGTTCATCGCCACCTTCCCAAGATGATCTCAACAGAAAATAAAAGATACTATAGAGGGTCATCGGGCCATATGCATTCGGCTCACGCCCTCCGCGTTAGGCGGTATCAATTGGCCATAAACAACCATTCACATTCAACAATGATAAGTGTATAATTTTATCAAAATTAAATTATAAAATTCTACTACCTCAAAAGAAGATTCGTTGTTGTTGGGCATCCCATAAGATGGCGTCGTGGGGAGACAGTGTCAACTCATTGACGTCGGGGAAGAAGCATCCAAGGATGGCGCGACATCGGCATTCCATGTGTGCGGCTCCTTCTCCTTTGGCTTGGATGAAGATCGAAGGAAGTGATCGTCATTCTTCGGCAGTTCTACATTAAAGAGTGAACTCATTATTCAAAATCTCAAGTGCTCTCCCAAAATCCTCTCAACAAAAAGAATTCCCCGAAATAAAATAATAGCTAAGGCTATTATTTTTATTCACACATGTAACTCAAAATTCAAACTCATTAATTAATTGATTGAAGAGTTTTAATTCAATAATTAAAATGTGTGGGAAAATATTAAATAGAGATAGAGGGAGTTGAAGAGATCTCATTCAATAAGGGTATGTTGTCGAATTAATTAAAGGGCGTGTTAATGGGGAGTTGACGGGAGGTGATAATTTACGGTTCGTGTGGGCCCCACCTCACAAATATCCTCTCATGAGAGGTTATGTGGGTGTGGACCCCACCAATAACTTTACCATGTAGGATTTAACTACCCAAGATAAATAAAATTGTTCACAACAATTTCATTTAACTTTTTTATTAAATCCCAAAAATCAACTTTCAACCCGCATAAAATGCAACTGTGTTAACGGTCCCCTTAAGCGAATATTAGCGCTGTGATTTCATCAGTGTCCTCATATTTAAATTTCGATCACTGGTTCAATAAATAGAAAACACCCACACGTACATTTACTGAACGTACCCAAAAAAACATCATAAATTGATTACGAGAACACCGGGCTTCAGAATCAAGTGCCGTTAGAAACCACGCACTCCTAAAATTCCAATGTATTTATGAAAAATCATTCCATGAAATTTCTGGGTCGTTACACACAACATCAAACACACCACTTCCACACCACATGGACGATAAATCCAACCCTAGTTGACAATATTTGACCAAAATTATACCAAATCAAACCCTAGGTTCAAATGCTAAGTTGTGGACATTTTAGATCATAATGAAAGAGGGAGGAAACCCTAATGGAAAAGGATGAAACCAAGAAGGAATTAGTTACGCTAAAAAATATAGATGAAATCACCTCAAATACACTAGTATCTAAATTTTAAAACATTCAACCATTCAAAGTAGATTATAACAATGTTGAAGATATCATTTAAGAACTAATATGGGGGGAATATGGTGAGGAATTTTGGATTTATGAAATAATCAGTTTACCTCTTCAAATCTAGGCTATTTGAGAAATTCAGAGAAGTTTCATCCAAATTCGTGATGAAAACGATCTTCAAAGAGGGGGAGGAGAGCATGAAGGTGTGACTTGGGTATGTGGGCTTGGGGGAGAGTTTGAATCACCAACAAAACGTAAATATTGAAGTATATATTAAAGAATTAAAAAATATTTTAAATGTAGGAAATGGGCTTTTGGGAAGGCCCATTCCCTTAAATAAAAACCCATATCACCATGATTATGGATTCCTAAATGGTGCCAATTAATATCGTTGTTAATACATAGGTTAAGACAATTAGAAAGTGGAATGGATGAATAATGTTGAAAAATGAATGAGTTATAAAGGAATCATTATTTATTTTTAAATCTGGAATTGGCCTCATGGTTTGGCCCAATTTGTGAAAATTCACCCTTTCCTCCAGAATAACATGGGAAACCCTCTAAACAAAAATTGAATTGAATATATATTAAATTTAACGTTAAAATAAGTCATCTATGTGATTGTACCTATTCCAACCATTTCAGGTTGTAGATTCGGATAGACATCATCCACTTGGTGTCTTCCTACTTCAGATCCCCTATTTATTCTGCGTAAAACCATTCTATACAAACATAAAATAGGTGAAGAAAAATATTAATCCTTAAATTCTATAACATTTCAAATTACCATATGGGAATAAACATTTATTTTATTTTTTGAATATTATCCCAACCATTAATGTTATCTAAAACATCATCTGATACAAACTATAAGGACTTAGCCTTAAAATGTAACTTAATCATGAATTTTAAACAAGAACATACGTTATTACACAGATATGATCTTTTCAGGTTTATAATTTTAATCAATTATGATAACTTACAAATATAACATACCAAATTCATATAAAGAGGATAATATTAAAAACATTATCAAATTTTTTAAAAATATAAAATATTAAAACATAAAGAATGATTTCATTGAAAACACTCCATATCAAACATCATGAATACTTTCTTTATCTTACCCATACTTATATAATGTGAAACATATTTTAAAAAAAAATAGGATGAGTAAAAAACTCATTAAGGGATATAATGGAAGTAAGCATTTGTCATATGAAAACATAAAAACTAATAAAACCATTATCATAAATCTTTAATGAATAGAATAATCATGTTGTTTCCTTGGGAAATATTTACCATATAACTCTTACATCTACCCTTTCACATGTAATAACCTTTTGGTTAACTTCCATATCTAGAGTACCCAGTGCATTGGAGAGCTATAATGGGGCTCACCCATCATATATTGAGCAATACTGTGCTCAACCCAATATATCATAAGCTATAAAGACGATAAAACCAACATAACTTGAGATATAATGGATTCAACCCAACATAAATAATGTTTATGGAACACAAAATGATGATAAAGTATGATGGAATCAGGAGAAAATACTCTTTCCATTCACATAAAAAACAATCCTTTCAAAAATTATTTTTGAGTTTTAAAATTATTTTAAAAGGAATATACCATAAAATATAATTGGATATTAAATTTATAGAAAGGATATGTGTTCACACATTAAATACACATTTTGAAACAAATTATAATAAAATTCATCACACTAAAAATCAAAATACCACATAATGAATAAAGAAGAGGGTTAACCCAGTGAATAGAAATTGGTTTATGAATTTCATCACCTCGGGTTCTTCTTACTTCAAATGTGTTTAAAATTCCTTTATAATAGTTAAAAGAGTGTTAATAATATCATAATGAAACATATTAATGTTTATATCACATTATATTATAATTTTACAAAATCATTTGACACATTTTTTTGTAATATTTTGTTATTTACATTGTGTCAGTTGCGTTCTTTACGTGGTTCCCATTATCGGTTAATGATTGATATTCTTTTTGATTGGCAGTTAAATTGTAGAATCTGAATTGAATGGTATTTAAATATTTCTATAACAATATATTATAGCAATTATAATTTTGAATTATGAAATGAGGATGATTCCTAAGTTAAAACATTAATGATGTTTGTTTAGATCATTTTAGTGGTTATTTGATAATAACTTTCACATTTTGTTTTATAAATCCAATAAAAGTGTAACAAATAATTCTAGAACCATGTATGAGAAATAATAAATATATTATTATCTTGTTCCAAAATAAAAATGATTTCATGACTATACTTGAATAAATTAAAGAAAATTGAAATCACATTATCCACGGTGTCGGTAATTCCACACATCATGGACAATGATTTTATTCCTTGAATAAGTTGTAGGGGAGATAAAAATTGATGATAAATTTTCCATGAACATGAGAAAATCATTAACATACATGATTTTTGGATAATTCAAGCCTCTTGTATATGAAGGGATTACGATTGAATAAGAATAGAAAGGAACTCAAAATAAAATAATAGTTGAGAAATCCATTTCAAAAATTTGGTATCCAAAAGGCTATTCCAAATGGTTTTATATAACATTAAAAAAATGGAACAAGTTAATCCATCCAGAATGGAATCATATTACAAAATATAGGATCAATATAAAAGAAATATGATCATGGTATTGATTAATTAATATTATACCACATAAAAGAGAGCATTAATTGAAAAAAGAAAGAAGTTGAGAATTCTCTTCAGTTGTAGTGTGGCTGCTAGAACGTGATGGTTTGGACCTTGGGGGCTTTAGGAAACCTTGGGAGGACTACTAGGGAGGTATGAAGGCCAGATCATTCTTGAGGAGGAACTTGGAAAGAATTTAATAATATAATGGGTTGGTATTTATAGAAAAAGTGAGGGAATATTTTATTAATTTCTAAATGACACCTCATTAAACGTATTTGTAAAACCATGAGCATTACCATGGTACTAGCCACTTTGGACACCTAACATCATTTTTATTGTACACAAGTTGACTAGAATTAAAAAATCATTAAAGAAGTCATTAAACTTACTGAAACTCCAAACTATATTTTTAAAATTCACGAAAATTCAATTGTTTCAGAAAAAACCAAAAAATCCCCCTTTCCACTTTTAACGTGTTGAATAAAAAAATATACTCCATTTATAGAAAATAATTTTCTTAATATTAGCAATTTAATTTTTAAGTAAAATCATACTTATAAAAATTTAACAATTTTAATTTTATAACTGCATTTATATCACATTGAATAATAACCCAAGATGTCATTATCTTAAAGAATTAAGAAAATAATATAAAATAAAATTTACAATTCATTTGGGTCATATTACTATTGGTATTACTACTCATAATGGTATATTACTATTCACTAAAAACTAGTTAGTTCCATCAGACTACAAATAACATACTGAACGTAATTGAATATAACTTTTTTAAAAATTCAAAACATAGAAGCAACAAAATTATGTTTAATGGATAGTTATAAATACCTACATAAACCAATGTTTTAAGAATTATTATTTTTAAACGATGGGGTTATACACATGGGCCTCAAATAAATATATATTCCCTTTTGTTTTTGGTCATATGAGGTTGAATATATGATTTTACATATTTTTCGTTCAAATGTCATTTCCTAAGAATTACATCATTTTATAGTCTTTAAATGTGAAATAATTATTAATGAATAAGTAATCCACATAACATATGAGGAATATAACCCATCATAAAGGAATAGTGGTTTTAGAACAAAAGTGAGTGATCAAAAAGGATAATAATCATGGATGGACTGGGGATGTGGAATTATAATGGAGATGAGGAGAGGAGATTGGGACATCACTATGTATTAAATATAAATAGCAATGAGCATAAATATATTTCAAGAAAAAATTCCTATATTAGTGTAGAATTTTTAGTGGAATGAGAATGTAAATTTTTGGGGGTAGAAAAGAGTGTATTGGTGGAATATAATTTAACATCTATAATGTGAAAATCCTGATATGAATTTTAAAAATAATTATATTCAAGAGAGTAATGGAAAATATATGGAATGTAAACCTATATCTTGGACCATGGTTGAATATTTATTCATCAATATATTCCACACTGAAATAAAAATCATGCAATTATAATTTTATATAATATTATTACACTAGTTTTGATTTATTGAATTTTATCAATGATGAAGTTACTAAGGAATCAATCAATGGGGTTTAATGTTTGGAAATTTTTTGGCATGGAAATACTAGAGTAAACAAACATTGGGGGTCATATTTCAGTGTATCGTTGGAGAATAGGGTTCGAACATGGATTTGAATTGGAGAGATAAAAACCAACTATATGATAGGAATGGGGTAGGCCCTTGTATATATAAATCACATATGTGGCGATAATGAGGGTTTTTATTTTATAGTCACATTTTCAATAAATTGATTTATATATTTTACGTTCATGGATAACAGAGTAATTAGTGTAGTTTAACATTGTGAGGGATAGATGGAATATCTTATAGTTCGGTGTGTTTTCACAAGAACTTCAGGCCATATAGTTTAGGTTCATTTGATGAGAACATTGCATCACATGGTTTATGATCATTATACAATACATCACATCATGAAATTTAGGGAGTCGTAATGAGGACCTCATATTGTCTAGTTTATGGTCGCATAATAAGGATCCAACATCATGTATTTTAATATTTGAAAATGAAGTTCTTATTTCATATATTTTATCTTCTTTCAAGAATCACCATTTAATATTTTTTGAATTTATACAATATACTCATGAAAATATTAAGATTGATGATAAATACTTATGAAATATTTTTATTGGTTTTGTGATTCTGTACCTTATACTATATCAGGTAGGTTAACTGGTATATGACCACTCAATTTAGTATATGGTCATGTGGAAAATATTAAATACCATGAAGATTAAGGTCTTTTATAGAGTACAATGGACCATACAAATTAAGGTCACATTTTAAGGACCAATGTATGATATATTTTTTTCCATCATAAGTTATTCTTAAAAACCCCAACATTTGGTCGAGATGTAATGATCCCTCCATCCATGGTGATCAATGAAATTTATGTATTTTGTTAGACCATGTATGTGATATAGGATCCCTTCCCTTTTTATCCATTTTTGAACCTACTTAACTAATATCATTTTAATCTTAAATATCATTAAAAATTTACTTATAAAATGTGACTGATGGTTGACTATATTTCAAAACCCCTGTGTAACCATTTTTTGTCGAAAATCATGGTTTTTCAAGGAACATAATGTCTTTTCATGAAGGTATAAAAATACATTAAAAACCTATTATTTATTTTCATCATTTAACTGCATATAAGAAGATATTTTGAGTGGAGATTTTTTTAAAATATAGATTTTGACCTATAAACCATGTAATATTACATCAAAAGGGTTTTGTGGTGTGTAGTGGTGGTATAATCCCATACCATGTTTAATATAATATTAATCCAAATATTATTATCATTATTCCCTTAATATATAGGATATTTTATATTTTCCTATTGATGTTTTTTAGCTTTAAATTTCTGTCTCAAAATAAAAAGAATACTAGTTTGTCTTATTTTTTATTTTTTCATTTATTATGTAACATAGGCATATGGAGGTTGTTTATGTAAATTATAAGGCTTGTATGATGAACTGAAAATTTAATAATGAAGTTGGATTTTAAAAATGGGATTTTGAATGTCATTACAATATCCAATGGCAATATTTTTTATACCGCTTCATAATGAATGTGGGGCTAGCACATATGACAATGAATAGTCAAATAGCCCCAGTACAATATAAACCCTTGTAATCTATCCTAAAAATTTAAAAGGCTTCATTGTATGTTGAATCATAGAAAAATATTTAGGGTTAATGAGTGAACTTAACTTGTAATTGGCATTTTTGAAACATATTTTATAATTTCATGTAGTCATTCATAGTTGAGAGATTAAAGTACCTAATTTATATTTATTATATGGTAGATATTTATTCATATTCAGTGATATGTACGTATGTTGGCATGGAAATCCTTCATAATAGTAAGTGTATCTTGTTCTTTAATTCAATTGAGGGGATCCCCATATAAACTATTCTTATAAATAATTTATAAATTTGACCCTCTCAAATAATATATTTAGAATATAATTTATTAATTTCTTATTGATCATGTAAATTTTATTGAAAAAATGTATCATAATTTTATGTAATTATTTAGGTGTTTTTCAAACCATTTTGTCAGTATTTGAGGATAACAACTATATGTGGTTTTGTTATCATTAACAAACTAAGTCTTTTTAATGATTAAAAGTTCCCCAACTCTCTATCACAAAATGATGTATATTATCCTCACATGATCTAGTTTAGAGATAGTGGAGGTGAAAATAGACAATACAATTTCTTATGAATTGTGTGGGAATGTGATGTTGGAAGGAACTGGCATAGTGGAAGAATAGATCATTTTTCTCAAGTGTAATCTAGTATGGAAACTAAATCATCTTTCTTAATGTGGAACATGATACTTATTTTGTTCTCAAAATATGAATTTTAATATTCATATTCACCTATAAAATCATTTTTGTATGTGAAAAGTTTAGACCAATGATTATTTTATGATATTATTCCATTTATTAGTGACGCATGGGGGTATGAATAAGTATATAATGAGATATTATATTAGGGAATTGATGATGACTCATAAGATGACACTATTAAATTTAATTTTCTCCAAATATTTTTTAATTTGAAATTATGAAACACTTTTTAACTAAATCTCTCTAAAATAGAAGGCTTCATTAGCTATATATACTACATTATACAGATGTTCTGTGGATAAGCATATAGATTTTGGTTATATTATAGTTTTCATAAAATCACATGTACCTTGGTCTCCTTATATAATATGATAATAATATTGAATTAGTGAATTATGGTAGCTAATATTATAAAAAGACTCATGAACTTGTAATGATTTGGTATACATATTATAGAATAATCTAATAGATAAACATGAGCTCATGTGATATTGAATAATTAATGATATATTAAACACTAAGATCAATACTAAAATATCACTATCGATAATATCATTTATTCCCTCATCATTTAATATTTTAATGTAATGGTATTAATGAGTATTTTCACAAATATAAAAATTTTTATGTGCATGGAGCATACTATGTGACTATTTTAGTGTATCAATATGAAGAAAGAGTGGAAATCAATCCACAGGTTCATCATGACCATTCTGAGAAAGAGGTATGTCTTGAGATTTTCAAATGTACTCTAGGTGACCTCATAACACTATTATATTTAATATTTAAGTATTTATTTCTTAATGGGAAAATTGTTTCCAAATAATTTTATAATTAAGTACCTTTTATAAATTATGTGACAATTATTTCTTTATTATTGTCAAATGTTCAAAGGTGGTGGCATGTCATTGATCATTTGGTTTCTATCAAGATAAAATAATATTCCCTAATAGTATACCATAAATATGAGGAACCTAATGTATATATATTTTAATTCATAATTAAATTTATGCATTATTTATGATTTCATTATATAATATATTAAATTCAATCAGCAGATCAAAAACATCATCATATTGTTTCGGCTATTTGAATACAAGTTTATTGATGTTAAATTTTATTATTATCCATTTAAGTTGTATGAAAATTTTGTGCATCACCCTTTAATAGGTGGCTCTATATTTCTCTTATCACAATAACCATCACAAGATATAATTATACTCTATTGACAACTCTATTGAATTTGGAAACGTTAATATTGAGCCCATATAGATCTGGTTCAGTCCAAAAAAACCATCCATCAAGGATATTTATCTAATTTTTCTATCAAATTGATAAATAATACCATAATTAATAATGTAAAATTAATCATTATATGGATAATGTTGTGAAATTGGAATTTCAAATAGACTTGAATTTTTATAATTTTATTTATTACTTAAAAAAAATTTCTTGAAACAAAATGTATTTAGATTACCTAGTAAATTTATCCTTTATCAACGTCTCCACATTACACTTTAGTATCTAACTATGTGATTGATACATATTTCTATTATCTTCTTTATAGCCATACTGGTTATTTGGGATCTATAAATGTTGAATCCCCACCATGGTTTTCAACAACATAATTCATGTGAATGTTTATGTGATAACATCATTGTTTTTTGAGTAATATAATATAATACTACTATGTGTTATGTGAAATGGATATGTCAATACCATGCATGGTTATATCATTACATATTTTGAGAGAATGTTGAAATAATAATTTATGGTAAATTTAAATTGGGTAACTTGTTTGAATTATTTATCTTCTATGTGAAATCTGTGAGAAAATCTAAATCCAAAATGGGAAATAACTTGTGATACATGTTCCTCAATGTTCTTATTTTAATTCATATAGATTTGACATGATACCATAGTATTAATTTTTTTATATATAACCATAATTATCATTATAAATTCATATATTCTTCCATGATTTATGATCAACACTTTATTTTCTGTTATGTTTTCCCCTATAGAGCTTCTTATATCCCCTTTAATATGATTCCATCATCTCATGTTTTGAATATAATAAAATTTTAAAGTGTTTTGATGAGTATATAATATGAGGAATTAGGATATTATATTGAATAATTCTTATATAATATGTATTTTCATACATAATGGAGAAAATATCCATTAGTTGAAAAATACCTGAGGATTTTTTGTTTATGTTTTGTCCTAAATCTATAAAATTATAATGAAATAAATTATTGGGAATTTATTTTATTAAAATATTTTCTTTATATAATGTAAAGTATATGTTACCATATGTGGGATTTCATATATTTTATTAGAGTATGGTTTAGATAAGATTGGAGATTTGGATGCTATTGGTTGTGGATAGTTTATAATATTCAACTTTTATAAAACATTTATAAGTTATGTTTGATCATTCTTTCCAAGGTATTGATTACCCTTAATTTTTCTTAGGAAATATTGTCTATTTTTAGGATTAGGATTAGAGGAACATATTGAAACCTGTGTGGATATAACTGAAGAATATGACAATGTATATCATATAATCCCGTTAAATTGGAAAAATATAGATTCTGTGGTTCTATGGCTATTTTTGCCTCTCTCTACATACTATCAAGTGGATACTACTATGAAACAAATTTAACATCCACTAATCCCCCTAAAAGGTATAGCTAATAATTTAACCAATAATTTCTTTGATTCATGATGAGTAGTATTATGACTACACACTTAGCTAGACACTCTTATGCGGTATGCTTTGGTCAATCACATTCTCTATAGAATCCATAATAAGGGAATAATTTCCAAATTACCTTAATGGATTAGGTTAATAAATAAATGAGAACCCAAATAAAAGTAAAATATATTGAACTGAAATTATCAATGGATGGAATTATGGTTTCGTTATAGAATAAATAATATAATTTAGATTTCAAATTTATATGATTATTTACTCAAATTTAATTGATAACTGTGTTGATTCTTATTATTTTGATGAATTAGGATCTAAAAAATTAATCTTAAAAGGATGTGTATATAGAATCCACTGTGTATTTTAATTAAATTTGAACTCAATAATAAATATCTAGAAGTGTTGCTATTTTCTTATTATGATTGAAAAGTTGAGTTGTCTTTTCATACATATATATGTGAGGATGGTGTGTTAATATAAACTAAATTCTGATACTCATTAATATTTTTATTAATGAGTGGTATTTAACGTTTATGTTATAGTATATTTTAAATTTTTTGTGTATTAAATGAAGCATATAATGATTTTACTTTATTAAATATAATTTAATGGTTTGGAGACTTATATTATATGGTATTAGTATCCATAATAATTTATTTCATGATAATGTTATATTTCGGGGAAAACTATTGGAAAATACATTATATTGGAATGAAAACATTAATGTTTAATATATTCTTAGGGAAGATTTAATAAAGTGTTGATTAAATTTTAGAAAGGTGTGTTAGATAGTTTCAATTACCATGGAATTTATTATGTATTTAATGAAAAAGTGATCAATGGCATTTTTTGTGATGTTTATATCTTTTTTGGATCGTATTTCGAATAGGCTGGTATTTGAGTTTATGAATTACTAGTTGAATATATGAGTATATTTTAATGGAATATATTATTTCACTATCATTTAGTATGTTTTATATTCAAATGGTTTTGAAAATGGTATGTAGTGTAGAATATAATATTAAATTATATATATACATGGGTATATGATTTTATGAATCATGAATGTTGTTTGAGGAAAGATATGAAATGTGGTAAATCCAAATAGATTAAGTTAGATGTAACATTAGATATTATATCTTAAAAAATGGATATGTTTATATTACTATCACCTAATTTCATCAACAAGATATATTTTAATTATGATGAAACAATTTATTTATAGGGGATAAAATGTTACATCATGAGATTTTGGATCTTTTAAATTAATATAATCTTTAGTAGATTGTATCACAGACAACAGTAATGTAATAGAACACATGAATTAAATTAATTGAGACATGTTAAAATTAAATGGGAAATATAATAATTACAATATAAGAATAAAATAGTCAACTTAAAATAATTATATATTATAATTACTATGGTTAATATTTTAAAAACTATTCCATTTAATAAAATATTTAATAAATAGGGGTATTTATTTTAATAAATTAAAATGATCAGATTTATAGTTATTTTTAAAAATTAATAATTTCATTTATAAACTAATATATAAATATTAAAATATTGTTAAATCAATATGAAATAATACTAAAACCAGTTGAGTCATAAAAACGTACTTTTGAATTTGATTTTAAAAGCTAAATGATAAATTTTATAATTAAAATTTAAAAATTAACATCATTTTTTGATTTATCATGGAGCTATAATCTTGTGATTATATTTTTTTATTTATATAAAAAGATTTATTTTTAGGTGAATAATACAAAATATAATTTTTATATATAAGGAAAAATTTATTAAATTATTAATATATAAGAATGAATTTTAATTTTTTGAAACCATTTACAAAGGCATAATAACTATTTTTTATTTGGATTAAAATATTTGAAAAGGATTGTTTTCAATTACTAACCCATATTTATCATTTCAAAACATTAGTTACATTTCCCCAAAAAACAATTTCTAAAGCCAAAATACATTATTTATACTAAAAATAAATTTTCATAGTGTTGAATAATTTTTCCATATTTAATAAATTTCAACTTTTTTACTTATTAGATCTAAATTATATAACATGGATCACTATATTTTTCGATATACTATATAAACAACACTGGTAAATATTAGCTTCTATTGTTAAAACATAAATCAAATAAATGACAAACCAAAGATGTAAAGTGCCTAACATGTTGATAACATGATTTTAATTGAGGATTGTCTTGACCTTTTATCTTTATAAATAAATTAATTTTAAATTTAGGATCTAATTACATTCAGTGTTACTTCACACTATTAATATTTTTTTTACTTAAATGTCTTCACATTTCACATATAAAATCATTCCTCCTCACCTCACTTCCACTGTCACCACAACCCCATTATATTGAACAGAACTATTCCAAACCCTATACTGAAACTTCTTATAAAACCTTCAGTGTCTTTCATCCTCTAAAAATATCCTCTCAAAGGGATTAATCAATTCATATCCTACAAAGATTAAATAATCGTAGAGAGGGTGATTTAGGGTATTATATATTAAACCATATACACATTTAGTTATTGTGTTATCATAAATAAATAAACTATTATCTCATTACCTTGTTGTAGTGTATGAAAAAATGAAAGCAGTGAAAATACACATAAATTTTACTTGATTCTGCATCACTGGGTTACGTCCATGTTTCCTACAAATGTAATGTGCCTATGTTAAAAATTTATTAAATATTACTACAAATACATTGTTCAGATCAGACTCACTATCCATCCAAGTTTACAACCAATTATAATTTGAAATCTCACAACCCTATCAAATATATTGTTATCACTACTCTTAAAGATGATTCATCATTTTATCACTTGAATCAATTTGTGTTACACCATCATTAGAGCATTATTAAGTTCCACTAACATAAAATTGAATAAAAAAATTACCCCAGATTTACTTGTCAATCCTTACTCAACTCTTTTTCAATGAACACTACTTGATTGATGCTCACGCATCCACTTTGAAAATTCCCAATTCTACACAAGTAAATACTTCTATCATTAACACCACACCTTTTTCAAAGCTCCCCACTTTCATGAGGATCAAAAATTCATTAAGAGAACCCTAATTTCATGAATCCCATTTATCCTTCACATAGATCAACACTTTTATGAAGCTGACACATATATTATAATGTTCAATGCATTCATGATGCTTACAATATTCAGTCACTCCTCATTTCCATCAAAAACATCTGTTCTTCATAATGTTTTTCACTAGAACAACATACGAGAATTACTGTCATGAATTTAGAGCCATTGGATTTATGTTAAGGGATTTCTATCAAAATCAGGTGTATCTGACTATTTATAAGAACATACACCGTTTCATTAAGCTTCCATGTTTGTGACCATCATTCCGCGAAGTGTCCAATTATTATTACTTGAGAGATTTTTTCCCAATAATATCCTCATTTTGGATTCATGAATACACTCCACATATTGATACCTAATTGATGATTCTTATATATTAAATAAAAATTCTATTATTGGGATTTAGATAGTGAAAAATGACTTACTCAACACACTCCCTTATCCCACATGATCCATGCTCAATGTGAGAAACAATAGAAGCATGCTACACTCAACAATAAATAACATCATTCCCAAAAAAATCAACTAAAATTTCTTTGAAACAACATAGAAAGATATATTATATTTCATCAAACATCGTTATCGTCATCATATATAACCCCCCCCCCCTAAATCACTTCTCCCCCAATTATCTTTTCCCCAATACTGACTAAGAAAATTTCCCCCATTTAAATTGCCACAACATTCCCCCATTTTTCAATGAACCCGGAGGTCACTCTTTTGTGGAATGAAATGGGGTAATACTTAGATACATATATTTTTAAAAATATTCCATACCTTGGAAACAAGGGGTAACACATCTATAATCTTTCATGTGTGGGTATTATACTTGACTGCACGTACTTGTTGATGTCACTCAATTGACTCTTTGGGTAAGGCCTTTGTTAGAATAGATGCAACATTTAGTTCCGTAAGAACTTAATCCAAAATCAAAAAGTTTTTCTCCACTTTTTCCATGAAATAATGATACATTATATAAATGAATATTTTCATTGAGTTATTGAATATATGTTTTCTATGATTTATAACACCTGAATTATGATAATTCGTTATGATCATTGTCAATAATTGAACACCAATTTCATCAATTTATTGCATAATTATCACTAACTGCATTCAAGAATAAGTTGCCTCAATATTATAAAATTTTGTTTTGTCTAATGAAATAAAATCTTGTTTATTTTTTAGAAAATAAATAAAAACTCCTCCTGTATAGGATGCACAACCTTACAATTTTTTTCTATGATCTATTGAACTGGACCAAGCTATATCATTATAACCCAATTACATATGCTGGTATTATTCATTATACTACAAAAAAATACATTTATCCTTTCATATTACAAATTATTATTTTTTACTATAATTAAATGAAATTATTGGATATTTTATTGATACGGTGATGATTTCCATGTGGAGAAAAACAATATTAGATATTGTTGTAGTAATATTTATTAGAATTCCAATGATATTATTGTAATCCATGATATTAACAAATTTGAATTCATAATCTCATGATAATTTCATTTGGGTATCTACCAAAGTCTTAATAAACATGAATTATAGATTCCAAATATTATCAATTCTTTATAATATTTTTATTGAGAAAAAAATACGTCATTCCTTCCATGTGTCAACCATTAGATATGGGAACATTATAGTTGGCCAATCATTGAAATTTCAAACACACTATTCATGAATTCTACAAAATATTTTCACTATGGTTAATCTGATCCACCAAATATTATTTATTCATCATATAATATTATAAAACTCTTTTGATTAAAATCATTTTTTATATATAGATTATAATCAACACTACCATGCTAAAAATGGAGCTTCATTAAAGACTAATCAAGCCTTGAATATAATTCTCTATGTTTTTTTTCAACCCATATAATGACTTCGTCGGCTGAAAAATTATATTATCATATTAATGAATTAGAAAAAAATATATCACCTTGACATATTATTTTTTTCATCCAGAATCCCATTTGTAATTTATGACATGATTTCATTCTAAACAAATTTAAATTTATTTACATTGCTATGGATAATAATATTACTTTTTTTTCTAGTCTCACAAAAGGTTCATATAATTTCATCAACATTGGTTCCCACTATCTAGGAGTAACCTAATCATACTAGTCATCGTTTTTTTGAATCATTATACCATTTTTATTTATCTTTTGCGAGATACTCATTTCGTCCTGATGAAATTATTATCTGTTTTCCATTAAACAATCTATCAGTTTCAATTTTTCATAATTTGATCAATCTCATAATTCATAGCCTAAATCCAGTTGTCACGTCTAGGTACATATTGAAATTATTTAGGCTCTATGAGAGAGAAGAAGGATTTCTACTATAAGTATTTCATTATTCATAATTGAAATTGAACTTCAATATCACCGATGATATTTTTCATATCACTTTCTGCATTACACTTCAACTTTTATGTTGATATATATTTGAGATCTTCTTTCTCATCATCAGTATCTTTTTCTAAGTATGAATTTACTACATTTTCTCCCATGAGTTTCTAAACTCATCATCACTTTCATCCAATAACATTTCATGATGTTGTTGACGATTATATACATTCTCTAATATTGTGATATCAATTCATTCAACTACATTACTAAGTATCTGGTTAAATCATTTATATGATTTTCTTTTTCTTGAGTAGCCATGGAATATCCCATATCCCCAAATGAATTTTTTTTTTCATTTATTGAGATAAAAACACTGACTTCCAATGATTTAATAGTATTTAAATATTTCCATAATTCCATACCATATATCATAAGAAGTAATTTATTCCTTTGAAAATAATTAATCCCTATAAAATATTTATACAATGTTAATACTTCTTCCTCCTAGAATTTATTTAGAATGTCATTTAAAATATGAAATTGTATGGAAATGTTGTTTATAATTTTATTTCTCATGTCAACCAATATATAGTTTTTAAAATATTTTTTATAAAATAAATATGATGCATTAACCCATGTTTATATACAAAATCATCCACTTTGTTAAATTGGAATTTCATACCATTAATATAATAAATCTTATAAATCTTATGTGAAATAATTATTTTATATTTACTCTTATATTTTTATACATCTTAAAACATCTATCTTTTGGGAAATTAAATTTAAACATGTATTAGTATTGGAATAATAAATGAAAAGAAAATAATACCTCATCTTATCAAGGTATCTTGGTGATAATGGTCCTTAAACATCTTCATGTACTATTTTAGGCACTCATGTTACCTTTTTTCATTTTCCTTATATGTATTTATTATAATACTCTATTTATAATAATCATCAGATGTGTGAGTATGATCACAAGATAGCTTAGGGAGATCTCGAGCTTTGTAACAGTTGACCAAATCATCTAGGGATGGTTGGTATCTATGGACAAAACATTGGAACAATGACTAGTTTTCTCCCTCTATGGACAGAAACAAAATATATTCTTATCCACTCACAAGTTATAGATTCAATTATACGTGTTTTACCTATAATTTTTTTATCATATTTTCCCATATAAATAATCATATTCCTTTTAAATATTATAACATGTCACGATTCACACAGTTAACTATCATATAACATGTTGTGATTGAGACCATGTACAACAGATACATCATCATGTCATATAAAATTTCACCCTAATTTGGTTTTTTCAAACCTCCCAATCTTCAGGTCTTCATCATTTTTAAATTTGAAAACACATCCTTCTTTAGATATTTTTGTTGTGTAGTGATCCATATTTCCTATCATATGAAATCTATACCCACTTTGAATTATCCATACACCAAAATGATTCAATGCTTTAATGGAAACATTTGAAACCAGTCCTTACTCCGCTCTATTCGTTTTGATCCAAATTATTGAGATAATAACATTTTTGGATTGATGTTTTTGATCTTCCTCAGTGTATAATGGTTAAACATCATCTTCAAGAGTAGAAAATCTATTTCTTTCAACACAAGAAATTGTACATTGTGGTGCTTCTTATGAATAAAACCATGTTTCTTCATAACATTTCTTTATATAGTTTATGAAAAATATCTACCCATGTGATTGTATCCTCCTCACTAGAAACATTGGAAATCATAATAATTCTACGAATATTGAACTTTATATGGAATCATTTGTTTCTATTTTTACCTTTGGTTCCTTTTTCCAAAGGAATAATTATTTTTTATAATATTCCATATTTCTATAGTAACAAGACATGATACAAGGTGTATTACTATATATTATTATTTCAACAATTCTTCCTTGGGATTTATGAGTCGGTAGATTCAAATTTGTATATAAATTACTTTCCAACATCATAGTGGGTGTTGGTGGTCTGACAACCATCTCCCCAACATTCTTTTTGTGATCAAGCCCCATTACCACCATGTCATTTAGATTTTAATTTTTCTTTTCATTTTATGGTCCTCTATGCTCTACATCTATCTTTTATATCTCTAAAATGATCAACATTCCATATTTCACACCAAGATTCCAGGGTTTTTCCAAATTGGTAAACTATCATCATAGGCTGATGACTTCTGCTTAAATATCATCAATATGTTTTATATAATCTTTTCATGTGTTATTCAATCCATTAATCATTATTTTTTATACCTCATGTCTGAGCTTATACTCTCTAGCTATTATTTAGTTCTCTAGGATTTATGGAATGACCTTTTTAATTTTATCCACTACCTCATACTTCTATTTTTCTTTATACTGTATATATAATGTTTATCATAATAGAACACTCTATTGAAACTCTTCATTTTTTCTCTCCAAACATCTACAACAATTCTTAATGCATTAGAGCACGCAACTTATCTATTAAATTGATCATTGGGTATTTACATAAGAATGATTCCAACCTCTTCGACGGATCAAATATGATTGTTATTAGTATCTTGATCACTGGAACATTACTCTTATATTAATCACTATTTTTATAAGAGATTATTGATTGAAAAATGCCTTGATAATATGTTGAAATATTGTTGATTAAATGAAAAAAACAATTGACCTTGAACAAGTTCCAAGGATGTATCCAAGACATCAATAACGCAAATTTATCTATGTCCATGAAAATACCTAATCTCAAACACACATTCCCTGTGATGTTAACCTCTTTAATCTAGAATATACACTTCAACATCATGGTGTAATGAAAATGTGATTAATTAACACTTATGACTATCACAATTTGTGGAATTTTTCTCCATTATTTGTGAGTAAATGAGAATGTCATAAAAGGACACCATTATGAATGAGTCCAGGTGGGGGTCAATGATATTTTTTATGAGATAAATGAACATTTTTATCTCATTCATAAATCGAAAAAACATCACCATGTACTCATTTAACACATACTTTATCTAAAACATCATCATTATAACTTCATCATCTATAAGACATAGTTATGACAGATCGATTGAAGACAAATATTAGTGATTAACTATGATATATGTAAAAGAATAAAATAATAACATATGGAGGGAAAATTATTTTTGTCTGTCTTGGTTGTGAATAATGTTCTTTTTTCATAAAAAATCATATATATTATGAAATATTATTTTATCTAGATGTTGATATGGCGTGTGATTCAACGGTCTGTAGATCACAAAAATAATTTTATAAAAATACTAAATATATTTACATAATATGTGTATGGTATTTTAAATATAAAAAATATCTCATGATTTGATTATTATATCCAAAATTCGAGACCATGTATGAATCCAGAGCTTGAGGATTCCATAGGAACAATCTAAATATAGTCATTCAAGATCATTTAGTTGAGTCATCCATTGTATTTTATGTTTACTAAAAAAATTAATTAATCCATTAAGTTGTGATATCTATAAGCATGAACCTATCCTATAAAATATTTCACTAAATATTTAGTTGTTCAATCCTGGATTGGGATTAGTCATGGTATAATCCCAATGATTCCAACTCCATCAGAATCTCTAATAAAAGGAATTCATAGGGTATGATTCTACTTGGTGTGGCCATCACTTATTTCATCTTTTCATTCTAATGATATCAAAAAGATTAATATAAAAATATTAATGACAATTATAAAATAATAGTATTATCATTGAATAATATTCTTATTGATCATATAATTTCATCATGATATTTTTTATAATGATCCAAAATAAGAAAAAAAGTTTGTGTGCCTCCTTAACTACACTACTTAATAAGGAATTTATTCATTCAAATGGTTAGTTTCATTTATATATGTTTTATTCATTAAATGCAAACCCCCTTCAATAAATTTTACCCTTAGAATTTATTTTCATAAACTAAATTATATTACTGTATTTCAATCGACTCATATAATTTCCTTGTTACTTCCACGATCTTATAGTTCTGCCAAAATACATTGACATGATATGTTATCTTAGTTTTTTTTGATCATTGTGTCTATGATATAATATCTTCATTAGATAATATTCAAATGAATTGTAATTCTCTAAAGGATCCACCACAAAATATTTAACCCTTAAAGGGTCTAATATGTACGTTCTTTTGATGGATACTTGAAATAGATCATGTACTTGAGAGATGTTAGGTTGGAATGCTAGTCCATATGGAATAACTCGAATGAGACCAAGTATATTAAAGGGGTAAATGTATATTGAACTATGAATTTCATTCATAATTAACCTTTTGGAATTATTCTATGGGTATATATGAAGTAATATATTATTAGTAATATAAATCATCAGGTATAATCAATTGATTTTAGCATATCTTTTCTATCATATTTTTATAGATTTCATATGACGTTACATGGTTTGATCCTTATCTATCATATAATGTATTATATTGTGTCCCATAACCTTCTAATCCCCAAATATGTCCTTATACGATGGAGTCTTAAACCTATACCAATGCATATCCGACAAAAGATCCATTTGAATGCTAGAATAGACATTTTTATAAAATGATAACATCACTAAGGGAATGTGGTGATCCCTACATCCATGTAAATACATTGAAAAAATCATATTATTTCCTATAATGTTTCTATAGTTCTCTTAGAAGAACATAAATCTAATTGTCTTAAAAATTGTTGAATCTTATCTCTATTTCACGTGATTGTTGAAGGGTTTTCCAAAACCACAAGTCAATGAATGAAAATCCTTCAGATACAATAGAGTGTGGGACTCCATGATGTATTACCATTCCCATATATATATCATTCTGATTTTTATAGGAAAGAAATAATTAATTATAGAAATAATATGCCCTATATTTTGAAGGTTTATGAATACCACCGATATGTAATTATTACATTTATATGTCTTAGAGAGTCATATATTGATATAAATGGATATTTTTTACATTCGATACTTGTATGGAAAATAGATACATTATAAACTTATACATCAATCATTCAGTCTTGTATTATTGGAAAAAAAATAAGATAAAAATTATGCATTTTAAATCTTCATGTTATACCAGGAGAAGTGTGGTTTTTTATCTATATATGTCATAGTCATTTTATAGATGAATAGAGAAGGATGATCTCTATTTATTATCAAGAATATTACTTTAAAACTATGGTTTTGATGGGACATATATCTAGATTTCAAACTATAGTACTCCATCATCAGAAAATTCAAACACTTGAATATTTCTACCATTCCATATATCCACTCATCCTCTATTTATGCCTTCTACCTTTCTTTATTGTGGTTCATCCAACATGAGTACACCAAAAAAATCACTTTCTAAATGAATATCTATAGATCAAAAATCATTTTCCACTAGTGGTCACTGGGATTATATGTTAAGGAATTACCCTATTCTTTAACACTTTAATGATGTGTTATCATTTTTTTGTCCATAAAAACACCAATAAATTCTTATTTATCCTTTTTAGTGGTCTTGAAAATAATTATAATTTTCTAAGCCATAGATAAAAGTACACATCTATTTCAAAGAAACATTTGATCTCTTTTATGAATCATCTTCTAGGAAATCTGTCACTTTTTTGTCATTGAAGGATCCACATATATTTTTTTACTTGTGATTAAATGACCCAAAAATGTCACTTATACCAGAAATATGGTTTATTGAGTACTAAACCTATAATTTTAGGGGTTGAATACTGACTTATTCAAGGATCACATTAGAATATTAATTCATAATGGGAATATAATCAAGGTTAAACATTTACTAAATATCAATTATTTAATGTAGACATTCTAATTAATAAGGAAATAATTTCCATTCTTAATAACATGATTTAAATCGATATCCATCTTCCACCATAAAATTTTATAGAATCAAAGGTATATTATTTGTATAAAGGGTGATTTCAATATTTTGTTAATTTATGTTGGATATATATAATGAAAATATAAAAAACATAGGATTGAATGAAATTCCATAAAATATTGTATCACAAGGTTCAGAAGGTAGTTAATCCCTCAAATATTGATTAGGAATGAGTTAAATGGTTGGGATGAAACAATTTACCCATTTTTCATCATTCACTACAATATGAATTTTAGGTTTCAAGGAGCTTTATAAAAAAATATATAACACACAAATGATATTTAGGTATTCGTAGAACCATATTTCGATAGTTCATTTTATGTTCATGAATAGATTATATGCATTGATTTAAATTTTTATTTTGTATTTAACAATTTTGTTCATTGAAAATATACTTAGGGATGTGAATTTTTAAACATTAAAAATAATAAAAGATAAAATATGATGATTGAAGGAATAATGTATAAATGAAATACATTCATAAAAATAATAATTTGTATATCTTAATATATAAAGACATGGTAATTTTCCTAATATAAATGTTTAAGGGAATTTATATTCCATTTATGATAATTAGTAAGGAGCCTCTGATTTTTAAAAATTATCTCCCCTTGGAGTGTCATACTATGTGTGAAAAATGCCAATTTTTCATTCACTATGTGATGATCGAGTTAATTACTAATATTCCTTTTTGGGATTATTACCCCTAGGTACGTCTATGTGGGGGCTACATTCTCTTTGAGTTCCAAAACATGGATTTTATTTCGTTGAAATAACATAATATATATATTAACAATATTTAATGATATATTTCTATGTTTAGTTTAATAAATTACAATTTATCTATTTATTTAGTAATATTAACCAAAAAAATATCAAAAATATCCCCAAATACCGACTATGAAAATGAAAATCATTTGCGAACATTATTTCATTATTTAGTACATAATGGTACAGATAATACAATACCCAAAGGATAGAATGCGTAGTTTCATTATTAAATTAGATATAATGGAAATAAAATAATACAAGGTTAAAACAAAATTATTTAATTCCCCATAACATTCCCATTTAATATGTTTATATTAAATTATATAACAGGAAAACATAGGGATGCATATCAGAAATGGTTGTGCTATAAATCTCAATAAGGAAATAATCAACACATAATAAGATTAAAGTAATACAAATGAGTCAATAGACATATCAAGCTAACCTAAAATGGGTGAAAATAACAAACATGAATATTTTTTCATAATATAAGATGATAATATTACGAAATAATTGATTTTTGAAACAATATATATCAATACATAATAATTATATGTCAAGGCTAACCATGAAGACATCATAATAGTGTGTGTATAGAATAACCTCTGGTGCACTATAAAAGGATTATCATGGGATGATTTTTTTCCCATTCATAAGAGAGATATGTAATTTTGAGTCTATCTATAATATTCATATCATGGATATGAATTTATGTGCCAAATATACCATACACCATATGTATGTATTTAATTACATTTAATACCATTATTATGATGTGTGGGTTACGTACATAGAAATCACAAATCATTATAGGATATTCATATCAAGATTCTAATCCTTGATTGGAAATGAGGATCGACTATCCTAAAGGTAATGTTACATGTGGAAACCAGAAGGATAATTTTGGAAGCATAATAGGTGTACATTATGATTCATAAAAGGGTTTATTGAGAGTGAATTGTAGTGTCTCAATAAATGATCATTATAAGTTCCATAAAATGGTTGTGCAAAAATATATTACATAATGAGAAATTGTGAATCAAATTGCATAATACAATGAATTCACATGAATAATGTGGAGGAGAAGATCCTTTACTATGGCATAAAACCAATTTAGGTAAATGTTAAAACAAGTGGGTATATATGATCTCTCATTATTAGAAAATAAATTGGATAGTATATTGACATTTATAAATAAATGAACAAATAATAAATAAATATTCATAATACCATATAAAAATAAGGTTATTTAATTGAAAACAAGAGTAGAAGATCTCTAATTTGAGCATAGTAATGGCTTATATAATGTTTATAAATAGAGCGAGAAAATCATTATTCACTAAAAAATTAGATTTTAAATGAATGATTAATAAAAAATTAAATATAATACATTTATATTAAAAAGTATAAATACAAAGAAGGTGATTGAGTTAGAACAAATTTAAGGATCCCTTACATTGAGAGGGAACTTATAAATGTTTAGGATGACATTCTTATGAAATTGGTTACACCATGAGAGTGATTAGAAGATTGATATGGGGAGGGAATTAATTATAACTATGATTTTAGTGATGTTGAATTATAGGGAAGGTGGATATTTATAGAAAATATGAGGAGAATTATTTATTAATACCTAAATAGACATTTTGGGATCTATATAATATAATAATCTAGAACAAAAAATTAACATGGTTATTGAAAATTTTTAATCAAATAAGATTTATTTTAAATATTTTTTTAGTCCGTGTACCTAACATATTAAAATCATTCCATGGGTGATGTGGAATTTGGTATTTTTTATTAACGGCAGATTTTAGAACCAAAAAATATATTTTTTTTGTTTGATTCATTAATGGATTATCAATTTAATCATATAACCGCAGAAAAATATTATGAGAAAAACTATATTTTTCTATATTCAATTAATTTAATTTATTACAAAAATTTTGAGCTATTATGATTTCATAATATACGCTATATGTTGATTTTGTTTTTAATTTTTATCAAAAAGTACTATGTCTTGAAAAATTATGAAAAAATCACCATTGGAAAAAAAATTTGTTCTAATTCTAAAAATAATATTTATTTTAATAAAATTATTTTTTTGAATATTATAACTGTAAATTTTAAATAATAAATTATTTATAATTTAATACAAGTTTATAGATTTTTAACAACATTTACACTAGTATATGAATTACATTTGAATTCATAAAATTATACTATAATTTATATTTTAATAAATATAATTTAATAATAAATATTTATAAAAATAATTTTTAATTAAAATAATCTTTATATTTTCATTTTATTTTCATAATTAAAACTATATATTTCAAAAAATTGAAATTCTGATGTCATCAAATCAAATTATAAATATTATCTAACACATTATATAATAAATTATATGCTAATAATAAATCAAGATTGATATTATTTTTTATTTATAAAATATAAAATATAAAAATTGATACTAATAGGGTTTAGATTGATTACAGCTTAATAAATCGACATACACCATATGTGTAATGTGTGAGATGTTGGTACTTTATTGGGGTGGTCCATAAAACAAATTGTTTTCCATGAAACTGGGAATATTGATCTCCTCTCATAAAATGTTTATATGAAAATTATTTTTTGAATCTCATCATGGGATTGGTTAAGGGTAATGTCCAGTGATACTATATCCATTAGAATATCTAAAAATTGATCTACATAGGGTACAATCATATTATTCATAACAATCATATCTGTTATTTATGAAAATTGGTCTTTATCATAACACATGATATATTAATCATAATGGTAACTATATAGAAACGATATTTTAATTGGATAAAATCATTAAAAAATTTAAATTTGGCATGAAATATTTTAAAATGATCCAAAATAACTACTATATATAATTTCTTAAGTATATCATCGATTCGTAATATGGAATTTATTTGTATAAAATAGAATTTCATTTATTATTGTTTGGGTCCTTATAATTTTAAGGTGTGAGACATGATTATTTATAACATCTGTGGCTAAGATAAAAACAACTTTATTAGTGGATTCTAATAGACGAACATTCCACATTAGCATAGGAAGAAAAAACATATATAGAAATCACAAGGATAATTGTTGGTGGGATAATATTAATACGGATATTGCTAAATATACATCCATTTTCCCAGTTTATCAACTAGTTATGAAAAAACGATAAACATACAAGCGAATAATGAAACCATAACCGGTACTGACATAGAAATGGGATAATATACATATGGTAACTTTAATAGTTCATCAAATGAAATATAATGAGAATAATCACATATGGTTTTTTATGGTTCATCCTATAGTGAATTAAAACATCATTAAAATTATTGATTATTTCAACTTGATTATGTTTCCATGATATATGTCCAATATGTGATTTAAGTACATGGAAAACCACTAACAATTATATATGATTGAGATATACAATTCAACTCAGAGTTCATGATGAATCATTAAAAGTCATTAAAAATATATCTGAATATTATAATAAAAAATAATCGTCATAAAAATAATCAATCTGAATGGAACACTCAAACCATAGACCACATTATCATAGATATTTTTATGGTCAATAAAGGACACTAGTATAATCAACTTTATCTTGGTTATTTCTTATAAAAAACACAAACCTAAAAATAAATATGAAGACATACTAATGTATCTAAAGGAGGAAATGTTAAACTATAACATGTTGGGATAATTTTGGTCAATCAAAGCTATTTGGGTCATAGTTTGTGGAAAATATAAACAAAAATATGCAAGTTATTCAATAACACATTAGAGTACCTTGTTGTTGATAGAAAATGTAAGTAAAAAATCAGCGATATAACCAAGAGATTGAGATTAGGGATAATTTTTTCCATAAATATATAAATGGAAGAGAGTTGTGATGTTTATGAATAAGTGAAATCTATGTCCTAGGTAAAATGGCCACTTTTACATTTTTGATTATATTATAGCTGTAGTCTATTGAAATTTCAATACACCAAACATTTCTTAAGTCAATAAGGATATTTACATATATCTATTAATGAAATACATACCTGATCCTTCAAAAGTTCTTAATCTAGTGTATGTATAATTGAACAATGATAAAATTTATGAAAAGAAACCGGTGTAAATCAAGGATGATAGAGATAATGTTCAAAAAAAAAGAAAACACATACTCTAAAATAAAAAAGTGAAATTTTTAGTACAAATAGGTAACATAGGAACATTATTATTTGATTAATAAAAACATCCATAATGTATTTTTTTATTTGTTCATGAGTTAAAATTAAAAGGCAAAATTTATGAGGTGTGGAAACATTAATGAACCAATCTTTTGAGATTAGAATATTTACAGCTCTAATATATGAGTGGTATATCATATATTGTTTTTCAAACAAAAAAAGATATAATTTTATTCCATAAATATAAACCAATACATATTAATTATAAATATTAATCTTGTAATTTAAAAATAAAACAATATGAATATAAAAAATTAAATAACAAAACAAGATCGTGATATTTTGTATGTTAGAATTCCCTAAAATTGGTAGGGATTGATAAAGAATATATATATATATAATATACTATTATAAACAATATTATAATTTTAAAATGAATGATAATCCACTTTGAAAGAAAAATAAATATAGGAATTGGAATGTATTTATATAATTTGTTGTGATTATATTATTGTTACAATATTATATAATAATTAAGAATTAATCCTGACCATTGAAAAAGTAAATATCCAATTATAATATTAAAATGAAAAAATTGTATTTACATTGATTAACAGTATGTAAATATAAATATTATAATTCAAAAAATGTATATTTAAAATTATATAACATTAAAAAATAATTATATATTTTTATAATGTATTTTTTTCATATAAGGTAAATAAATTATATCAAAAAATCTTAATTAACTATGAGAACTAGTTTAGTTACATTTTATTTTAATGTAAATTTTAAATCATATAAGATTTATTAAATAATATTAAAAAATTCATCAATAATAACAAATAAAATATAATTTATTCTAAATATAATTATTCTTCCTTGAATTTTATAATGAAATTGTTAAATAACATATATTTTGATTTTTAACATTAGAAAATGGACTTCATTAATTGAATTAGAACATTGGAATTTGTAAATGTTGATTTCTATTTTCAAAGAAAAATTATTCATTGGAATGTTTTGTTGTGTTATAATTATAGTGTGAAATCTTAGTTTGATATTAAAGTGTGGGTTATAATGGTTTAGTGGATAAAAAAATTATACACAAGGATTATCTTTATTTATTAGGTATTTTTACCTTTATTGGATTAACATGAATCATGATTCCACATCATTTATCACTAAGAAGATGGATACATTGGGTTCACTCAAGAATGTAGTCAACTATTGTGGGTAAAAAAACATTTGTTGATATTGGAGTTGAGTTTGAATATCCTATCACAATAAAGTATGAGAATATGAGTGATATTATTAATAATAAAGATCATATCCAACCTTTAAGGAAAATTCATATAAATCAATAATATCACGTTATTAAGACAAGGAAAATCATGTATTCATGAATTTTTATTATGGTGATACTCTAATTAAAATTGATGATATTATAAAATATAATTAACTAAAGTGAAATCATTTAATCATAAAATAGACATTATGGATTAGTTAACACTCAAATTGTATTTTTTTATGAACTGGGTCCACCACTCGATAACAAATGTATTATATTATCTCATATTATATAGAATATAAATAAGTCAAAAGATTGTTTCATTACAATGGGGGAGATATATTCTTGGAGAATCAGTGGGAGTTCCTTCAATGGGATGATAATGGGGTGAATACTTCATCATAGAATCATAGAGAGACTAAAAATTATGGCATGTTTTGTCTTCAAGATCCTTTTGGTAATCATGCTAATTTTAGTGATTTATTAATGATATTTTTATAAAAAAATAATTTCTAAAGATAATAATGAATCACGTAGGATTACAGTACATAATTTATCTTGTAATGAATATTATATATTTTTTTGGACTATTTGAGAGCCCAATAATATTTGTGGGGATGATATCCTAGGAAAATATAATATTAATAGTATGAAAGTTGAGGATGTAATTATTATGGTACATAAAGAAAAATATGTTGACATTAATAGTAATTCTTATTTGGAAGAGTAATTTACCATTGGTGAATATAATCAGAATATAAAATATATTACATTGAATATCAAAACTTATTTTTTTGTAGATGGTTGTGTCATTGTGAATGCATATACAAAAATGAATGACACTATATGGGATTTTATAGTATTGGATAATGAAATTGCAAATAAAAAGGTGTTAAGAGAGTTGTTGAATAAATAATGATGTCTACATAAAAGGATTCTATTAAAAATTTTAATGTTTGGGTCGATAAGGGTAATTATGGAGTCAGAATATCTACAAAATGTATTAAAAAATATTGAGTTTGTATTAAGAATTTTTATCCATATGAAATAGATCTTGATGAAGATTTATATGATGATGTTAAATAATTGATGGTTGGAATTTCAATAAATATACCTAGAGTGATATTTGATGAAAATGTACATCATCTACATAAGTTTTATACAACATTTGATAAAAATATTCATCAATTTGGAATTATTATATTATAAGATTTTGAATAGTATAAATTTTACTTATAGGACATTGAAAATTAAGTTAATGAATGTTATAAATTATGTATAATATTGGGTAAATATTTATTTTTAGTAATTAATTTAATTAAATCAAATAAATCCAGGATTAAAAGTAAAATACATATGAGATAAAATAATTACATAATGAAAAAAGTGAATTATTGTAAGGGATAAAACCAATTGAGATCTGTGAAAAGTATTTAGTTATGAAAACTCATATAAACCATAAATATAAAATTCATATAGAATAAAATAATATGATATTTTATAATGATATTTAAACACTATAATTAAACTAATACATTATAAAATGTGGAATGGTGATAGTATAAAATTTTAATTTTTTGAGTATAAAATTATTATAGTGATGCAATTTGTAAGTATATTGGAATCTATTCATTATTATACGTGTTCATTTATTCGTATAATAATCATGTATTTTATTACATCCAAAAGTAATTTCAAATGGTTATTAAATAAATATCATCAAAGGAAATGTAAATTAATATATGATATTATTATCAATATATTTATTTTATGGAAGATTAAGAATCATATGAATTTAAATCTAATGGATATTTTGAAGAAGAAGATAATTCTTATAAAACTGTTTCTAACGATATTCCATTATATATTTATAAATAGAAGTTTTAATATATTAAAAATTCCTCTAATCATAAGTTTGATACTGATGATAATTTTAGGTACTCATGGTATAAATTATTATTATATAATATAATTATACATAGTTATTAAGAATTTATTTTTGAGAACCTATATATAGATACAAATATCTGGTAGTTGGATATGTATTAACTCACTATAGAGTTTATGGGCAATGTTGGAAAAAGAAGGTTTTTTTTTATTTTATCAAATAATAAAATTGTATGATGTTATTATAAATTACATTAAATATTAAATTGTGAAGAGGTTGGATGTTTGTTGAAATTATTTATATTATTTAGTGGGTTGTATTTGTTTTTACCTATAATATTAATCTCTACTATGTAACAGAATATTCAAATTTCAAAAAACTATTGTACCGTAAAATTTTTATAATTATCATCCATGAGTGATACAATATGTACATAAGTAAATTATGTTACTACTCATAAATATCTACTAATATAACTAATGCCCTGCTAGTTGTGCTACTATTAGATCCAAAAATTACTCCCAAAAAAACACAGGTTCTTCTACTCAACCATATTCTTATATAATGAAACCCATTCATCATAAGATTTCAAATTATAAAACCATATAATATGAGGATATTTTAGTCTATTTTTATTATTATTTATTTCTTATCTATTGTTATATGATTTTACAATTCATGTTAATTCCAAATCTAGTGTAACCACGAAATTATTTTTTAGATATGCGTCCTGAATAATTGTATATTACATATTATATAATATTACACATGTCAAAAATAAATAGAAACAAAAAACATTACACAGTCACTAATGATAATTAAGTTATTTATCTACAAAACCAATTAAATTTCAAAACATTTCATGAAGACAAAAAATTTAAAATAGAGTAGGTAAAATGTAAAAATAATGATCACTCTAGTCTAATAGATTCATTTTCCCCAATGAAAATTCTATATAAATGTAAAATAATATTTATAAAACAATAAACATCTTGAAATATGAAATCATAACCATTGGGGGAAATTGTAGCATATTTTTTAAAGTATTAAAGTGGTATTTATAGGATAAAATGGGAAATGTGACCATTGATATTCAAGCATTATATGACCAATGGTCCATATGAGAATATGAAACTATTTAATTGGTTACTATCATTACCATTATAATGAGGGTTTATATTTGTTAATGAATAATGAAGGTTTATTAGGACATGAGGATCAATGGCCTCAAAAAATTACAGTCTTCCCATTTTAAGCCCATTTTTCTGAACATGGTAGGTACAGATCATCAATGGGGTTCTCCGTTGACCAAGTATAAAAAATCATTAGAATATTAATATAGAACTGAATCAACTATGGTTAACGTTCTAGTTAGAAGATATTACCACTCAGTCGATGTTATCTATGCCACTACACTAAACAACTTCCATTACACACCTCAACATTACAGGTTACACAGGTGTAATAGGTGGTTACATGTCTAGGACAATGTTTCATAAAGTGTAAATATATTTCATAAATGAAGTGGTTATTACAGAAATTCTATTATATGAATATTTTTTCATAATAAAATATATGTTGATCTGAGAAACTTTTGATAAATTCATTTTTAGATGCAATTGAAACACAATTGAATAGGATTTTCTAGATAAAATACACAATTTCATAATTGATTCATTTATTATTAATAATGTATTTTCCAAAAATATTCATTAAAACAGTCAAAAAAATATAAATGATAATTTAATTTTATAATGGTGAAGGACATTTTTATAAGTGTTAGATGTTTTACTATTCCCTAAAGATTGTTGTATTAAATAATTAATGTTTTTTAATTAAAAGATAAAATTCTAATATTTAGAGAATTATTCAATAAAAATATTAAAAATTTAATTCAACAGGATAATTTTATAGTAGGGTTATTTTATCATATTTTTATGAAATAATTTAATTTTTCATGAATAATAATAAAATTATAGTTTTGGGTATTTAGTTAAATTTATGACTTCATGAATATTTAAAAATAATTTAATAATTATTTAAGAATAATAAATGACAAAAAAATTGTTATTTTATCAGTATTGGGTATTATAATTTAATTAATACAATTCCTAAAACTATAATAGACGTTCCAAATTCTAAAAAGGAATCTTTTATTTTTGAAAATATTTTTTTTTGTGGAATCATTACCTTTACATGTGAAAGGAATTCTTAAATTATATTTTTCAGTTCTAGTAGAATAAAATATCAAAAAATGTGACCCAAATGTCCAAAACCATGATAAAAACCCATGGGTAGGACAATGGATTTTAATTTTCCACAACCCGTATATCAAATTCCAAAATTTTAAGATTATTAAACAATTCATCCACTTTTACTATGAATACCCACCCATTTTACCATTCCTATTCATTCCCGAACATGAATAAACCAATTTTTTGAAAAATATCTTCCCATTCTGTCCCCCAATGTTTTCCTCAAGCCCTAAAGGTTATAACCTCACGTATTATAGACAAATCATCTAAGTAAGGGGAAAATGATCATCACTTTTGATCATGTTCCCTATTTTACATAGCATCCCTTGTAATATACAAACATAGTTATTTTTTCTATTTTTATTAACCTCTTACTTGAATAAAAGTCTTCTATAATTGGGGATCCTTTATTTTACCTCATTTTACCCTATTTCAAAACCATGTATTATACTCATCATGGTGTTAAATTTACTACCCAAATTTCCATTTTTACATAAGAAATTTTATTTACCATATTTTAATATGTATAACCCATCTATATTCAATATGTATTCCAATATATTTAAAAATGTATTATTTATATTTGTGTTTACATATATGGAACACATATTTCATTACGTGTGGTAGAAATCAAATAATGATCATGTCATTAGGTTTTTTATATGGTAGGATTTTGATTAGATCCCAATTCATTATTCTCCATGGGTTGTTAAAGAAATAATTTATTATGATCTATTTGGATCACATGAAATTAATTCATATGAAGGGTGAGGCATGATATTTCTCCAATTCATTGTGTAATGAATTTAATCTGCATATATGGCATGTTTTGTAATACATTGGTTTTTAATCATGGTAAATTTCATTTATAAAACCTTTGTGATATGGTTTTGAAAGCCTCATTTAAGTGTTGATGCCATACTTCCATTTTATGATTCATGTTATTATTATTATTTTATTCCTATTGTTCATCTATTATTATTATGTCGCATGTTCTTATTGATATTTCACAACATTCCATGTTGTTTTTCATTCCTTTATTATTACCTTAATTGGATTAATGAATACATGTTTCTGTTGATGCATGTCCCTAGGATATTAGATGTGGTAATTTGTAGCTTTGGATGAACCCATTGAGAAGATTTTTCTTGTGGAATTAGAAGAATTTTTTATTTTTTCATGTATAATGTACCTTAATTGAATGAAAAATACTTTAAAAGACCCTATGATTGTACCACATGAGGAACAATTATGTAATAAAAATGTGGGATACCATAGTAGGTATAAAAAATAATTTAGATGTTTGTGGAAATTAGGAGATGAAAATTTTAAAAAGAACCCTAGGTGAATCTATTGATATAGGGAAACATCATGGTATATTAGAAAGCAATAAGTAAGTGATATATAATAAAATTCACCCCTTTTTAAATACTACAAGATGATGTGGATTTGGTACATAGGTACATATTGGTAACATCTGAACAAAATATATTTAACTAGACTAAAATTGTAACTTGTGTATAACAATGGTCATTGTGGTACACCTACTTTGATATTCTCAGGGCATATTTTTGTTTAATCACATTATCATTATGAACATTTATGATGGATATAAAAAAATTATAATCGGTATTAAAAGATAACATTAACATATTTAATCATTATTCTTATGACATAAAATACCGTTATAATTTTAGTATTTGTAAATGTAACACGTATCTCACTATGGTATAAATATTTTATAATGGAATGATATGAAATAAGAGGAACTGCCTAAATGATGCGTGCAATGGGCAATTCACTGATGACATCTTGAGAAAATATAGAATAGAAAACATCATAAAGATGATAAATCAACTAACATAAGTTATGAAGAGTAACCAGAATCAAGAAGAGAGTCAAGATTCATGTTTAAGGGAAGAAAATTCCTTTGAATAATTTATTCATCAAATGATTCCTTCTTTATGTGGATATAATAACCCATTGCTTGAATAAAAGTGGGTGAGAACTATATAAATTAACTTTTCTATAATGTCACGAACTGTCCCAATGGGCCCGTGCCATGACTACCTAAAACCTGCCTCCTAAAGTCCAAGGGCTAGTATATAGCCTCGAAGCTATTAACATACATGTGCGATAAATTTTCCTAAATACCTATTTTCACACACATACCCAACCAAGTCACACACACTGACCAAAAGAAAGAACAAAATTACAAAAAAACACCCAGTAATAAGTATAACTTCAATCATGTGGGCTAGAATACAAACCCTACAAAAGGACTAAAAATAGGAATGCACACAAAGGAAACTATGATGGCCATCTCTGGAAAACCCCACATGGTTGTCACAGTAGTGTAGAAACTTGATTTCCTTGAAGTATGTCATTCTTACCAAGTCATATTGGTCCCTACCTTGTCCAAGGCCACTAAGTCCACTGTTGTAGCATCTGTCAATCCCGTCTCCCGATGAATCGTTGGCGTAATGTCAATCGACAACACCAGACACAAAATGTGAAGTTGTATCCCCTACAGGGTTGAGTAACATAGTACTCAGTAGGGACAAAGAAAAAGGAAATACCCCATAGTAATTCTTCAATGAAATGCTCGGAATAGAAGACATATCAGACCATGTGTATTCAACAGTATTAACATTAGCATCATTAGTGACATAGTCAAACAACTTAGTTACTAGGGAAATATTCCTCTAATGAGTATAGTGGGACTGCCAGGTCACAAAGAAGTGATTCCCACTAACCTTTTACTTCTTAGGTACACATCCCCATTGCGTATGGTAAACCTTCAAAGTGAGAGAGAAGTTCATCCCACTAGTCATGGCCAAGTGAGGTATTATACCTCGTTGCGTACTATGGGCCAACAAAGTCATAGAAACGTTATTCCCACCATGGACCTTCATTGCATTTCAAATTCATTGAAAGTCACCATAGATCATGGAAAAATATCATCATCATTGTTGGGGTCCCAACGTAGGAAGAATCTCACAAAGTAGATGCACATATTTCATTATACGTGTGTTTTAGTAACAATGGGACCGGTTGAGATGAGGCACGATCTAACTCGGTAGGATGGACCCAACCAACCAGGCCCAGGGGGTCCCACATACCCTAGTTTCAGATCGACCAACTTGACCTGACCTGGTTGGGGACTCGGTCGGCCTGGAAAATGGTCCAGACCTAATGGGACTCTCTGGACATGCCCAATTTGGTCGAGGGTTCAGCTCACCGGGTAACCGATGACCTGGTCTAGCCCATCCCACCCCGAAGGGCATGGATCTGATCTGCCGGTGGGGGTCCAGCCCCTCGATATGGGTCTGGTCCGTCGGTGCAAGTCCAACCCATAAATGTTGGTCCAGTCTAGCGATGTGGGTCAGGGCCGCTGGCCATGGGAATAGGTTGTTGGGAAATGATCTGGCCTGACACACCAGCCCTAGGCCCAACTGCATGAGGTTGCGGTGGTACACCGCCTGACTGGGATGTGGCAGCCTCATAGCGTCTGGTACCGTCTTCCCTTTTAGACACCATATGGCATCCACCTCCAGCCATGTTTGATGGACCAAAACTCGTCTATCCGAACTAGGTGGCCCGGATGAAGGCCACCCTAATCCATATAGCACCCCACCTGGCACCACGTCTTCTGTTGACATGGATTGAAAAGTATGATGTGATCCCCATCAATCGAAAATCCATCAAGAGCCTATATTGAGGATATATGAGAACAACAGGGCTCACAGTCAACATCCACAATCTATACCACCATAACTCACTAGAGGATTGGGGGAGTGAAAGATATAGATTGGAGTTAAGCTTCTCCATCATTACCCAAGAATGATATTTATATCCCAACTAGGTGCTTCACCGCCTCACTCAGTAGTTTAAAAATAGACCTCATGTTGATCGCATCATCCACCATGTTACCCTTCCCAAGACTATATACTATCTCAATGTCATAGTCCTAGAGGAACTCTAGCCATCGTCATTGTCTCAACTTTTAAAATATCTATGGGAACCTATCCATGCACATGAAAGGATAACACTTTTAACTAATTGATGATCCCATCGAACCTTTGTTAGTGGGTTCACTTTCTTGATGACCACATGATTAATGTGATGGTAATCCACAGAAAACCTTGTTCTCCGGTTCATACTAAGAACATCTTGTGCATGTCCCCCGCATATGCACCCTAATTGTCATGATCCCTAAAATCCCTCAAATATATTGATGTTGATATCAGTGTCATCTTGAGGTGGTGAATGATATAGAATTACCTTCCCCTAAGAGGAGGTAATCCTAGAAAAATATTTTTAGAGGATGTTCCCGCACTCTATTAGTACCGTTGGGAACTGAAAACAAAAAAAACACAAGTTCCATGAGGGTAAGGATGGACGACTCAAGAGATATCGGTTGCACCTTCCTATTCACGAGTTTATTCTGTACTGAATGTGTTTCCTTTTTTTTTCACAGACCATGGAAAACCCCATTCCAACGTTACAGAACACTACATCCTCTTGCCTAAAACAGTCAATCTGAGTGTGAACTGTCAATTACACTTCTATACTCAGACTAACATAGTAAGTCCTCAATGCTCCCACCAAGTTGTTCCAACTGATATTATCACCTGAATGATCAGGACACATTTTCGGCTTAAGTGTGATTATCAAGTCTTCTCCCATAGGTATATCCAAACAGACGGATCATGTCAATGGTTTAACTAGGATCTCTAGGTATTGAACTTGATTCATGAATGGAATGTTGGATTAATACCTATGTTTAATAATACAACAACTAGTAGTAGACACATACCGTACCTCGAATCATTCATGGATCCCTTGGGTCATACTCTTTGACCACATGTACCTACTCCCCATATCCTGTAGCTCTATAAGACTGGTGGGGACCACATTAGGGTGCTTCTTGTAATATGTCAAAATTTATACCACCTCATGTTGTTCTCATAGATCCTAAGAAAAGTATAAATTCACTGTGGAAGAGTGATGGATCAGATTTCCCTAAACACATCTCTCTTGATGGTCTGTGCCATTATGCACTAGTCGTATCATATTCATCGAGTATCTGGAATGGTCGGTACGCCTCGACGAATACTAAGCTACCGACATGTCATCACTCCAAAGCTGTAGAAGCTCATGGTATCAAATACTCCTTCGAATTTTATGTCAAGAAACCCCTTATATGGCCAAGGCTCTCATGCTTTGTCCATGGAAAAGTCACATAATTATAAGATCATTGTAATCTAAACACTATCCTCGCCCAATTGATCCATGTAAAAGGCTCACTACCTGGTCCACCATCGGATCTAATATAGTAATGGATAGATTGTAACTCGGTCACCACCTCAAGCCAATCATTAGCAACATGTGAGTTGGGCTCACCTCAAATATTGAGGGGTATGTGTCGTAGAAACTTGTGTAAGGCAGTCTCCCTACACATGTTCTCTACCAGAACCGCCAACAGGTGATGCTGACCATCAGGTCATGGTGGAAATGGTGGACGAGATGGTGGGTCCATCTTTAGAACCGGTCCCTGAAAAAATGCCGCCTCTCTAAGAGGGATATCTTCAGGACCTCATATCAGGATCCCAGCTTATCATATGCAAGGAATAATCTTGAATGATTTTCAAGATGAACCATGGTTAAGTGGTTATACCTTGTGAGTTGAATTTTATTAGAAAACAAAATGAGACACTTATGCATCAAATGATTTCATTTATTGAGTTGAAAATAAGACATAAAGGCCATGTTGTATCAATATGTTGGCTGCCACACCAACACTGGACTCCCTCAATGTGAATGTCATACTCACAACTCTTAACATTGTTTTCCCAAATAAACATAGACACTCGGTCTTTGTGGTAGGACCGAACTACCACTCATACCACTTTTTTTGACCCATCACTAGGGGGCCATGCTGTGAATACCCCATGCCCTCCTCATGATGGACATTGGAAAATCACTAGCACTGAAGGCATCAACCTGCAATTGGGAGGAATTTTCCTGAATACCTATACACACACACATGCCTTACCATGTCCCGCACACTTACCAAAGAAAAAAACATACTAATAAAACAAGAAAAAGTAAAAATTATATCTGAAAGACAGTGTGATAGAATAAAATCCCAACGAAATGCATGAAAATGGGAAAGTACACAAAGGAATCTCTGAGGGCCATCTGCAAAACACCCCACCTAGTTCTGAGAGTAGTTTAGCTACTGGAAGCCGTAGAACTATGTACATCTAGCCTAGTCCTATTGGGCCTCACCTGGAATAAAGACGTCGACTCCACCATCATAGTGTCGGTCGGTCCCGTACCTCTGATCCCATTTGTCAGAACATCAATTGTCTACACCATACACAACAGGTGAGGGAGAAGCCCATGTAGGGTTGAGTAACATAGTACTCAGTAGAGACCCCCCAAAAAAGGGAAAGACCTCCTATAAATTACTCAATGTAAAGCATGAAACACAAGTCAACTCACGCCAGGTATATTCTAGGGTAGTAACAATATCATCATCAGTCACATCACTGAACACCTCGATTACTGGAGAACTTCTCCTCTAACGAGTATTGTTGGACTACCATGTCACAAAGAAGTGGTTCACACTAACATTGGACTTCATAGGTACACCTCCCCATCATGTATTGTGGGCCTGAAAAGTCACAAAAAAATTTATTCCCACTAGTCATGGCCATCTGAGGTATTCCTCTTCATCACATATCACAGTCATGCAATGTCACAGAGAAATACTTCCCACCATGGGCATGAAAATTCATACATAATTACTTCATATTGGTCCATGGACGTGTCATCCAGAGTTGGAAGTCAAAATTCCTCTAGTCTCAGTCATCCACCTGGTTCCGTACGTAGGGTGATTGGGAGAACCCATCCTTAGGCCCTTCATCACATCGCAACTTCTAGTAAATTCACCATAGAGAAATCCAAATTGTCCACCTTGTCAGGACTATCTCAATGCGACAAATGGTTCATCAATCAGATTCTCAGCTAGCAATAAACGTGTGTTTTATTATCCAGAGGGTTGGTTGCGATGAGTCCTAGTCTGACCCGGTCAGACCAACCTTACCAGCCCATCACATGAGTCTGACATACCCTAGTTTAAGATCGACCAACTGAACTCGGCGACCTGGTCTGGTCCAGCGTGACACGAAGGGCTCAGTTCCTGCCTGACGGTGCAAGTCTGGATCCTTTGTGCAGGTTCGGACCGTTGGTGCGGGATTGGCACATCATGCTAGTCTGGTCCATCAATTCGGGTCCCACTCGTCGGTGCGGGTCCGACCCATTGGGCATGAGACAGACCCACTAGGTGTGAAACTAGACTGATCCTATGGGGGCTTGACCCACTATCCCGAGGCCCGACCGCATGAAAAGGTTAGGGTGCACCGTATAACTGTTTTGCGACAGCCATGCCGTATATGTTCCCCTCTTCCTTACGGGACACCGTAGGGCCTCCAACTCCAGCTGCGGTCGACAGTCCGCGGCAAGTACAACATAAATGGGTGGGCAGAATGCGGGCCACCCTCCTCCACATGGGAACTCACCTTGTGTTGAATCCTTTGTTTCAGCGGCCTGATGGTCTTGGTCACTAGCTGCTGCGGAACAATGCTCCACCCTACCGCTAGCATGGCCAGAGGACCTCCGTCCTACTGACCGGCACCCAGCTGGCACCTGCCTCCGCCGACACGGCAGAAGATCCTTCGGCTGACCACCAGACATGTAATGGTGGTCCTTTCATCATTCCACCTACATCTATGGCCTTTTTAGTTTTCCCTTGTCAAGACATAGGCCTTAAATCTCCCATTCTGCCATTTTGGGAATTCTTCCATAAATAACACACATATGGAGGTGCTCGAGCCTTATTCTTGTTCACCCAAGCCCTCTTCATAAGATGTTTATAATCAATGGGGGTGGCCCGTGGATTTTATTATTGACAATACAAGAATAATCTAAATCCTACATATAAATCACCAATAGTGTTACCCTTCGGCATAAACACAAGATGCGCGAGTAAAAATGATCATGTATTGATCCACCTTCATCATTTCTTGAATAGAACATGGAATAAAATCAATATCATATAAAACCCCTACCTCATTGACGTTCGATGCTGAAGTGTCTGTTCTTGGGGATTTAATATGTCGATGCCAACACTTTCGGTTCCATTCTTCATTGATCATTAACGTCTGTGAAGTCTTGCGGAATTCATCATTGCTCATCATTAGAGTGGAAATTTGACAAAAAAAATTAGAGAATCCTCCATATTTTTATTTCCATACTCCACACATTAGATTATTTAAATAGAATAAAAATCATTTCGATGCTACACCCATTAATAATTCTCAATAAATTCGCCTCATTTAATTAACCACATTTGATTAGACATTATTGTAATAGAGTCTCAGTTTTAAATGAGTTTTTATTGACCATCCATTAATGATCCTCATTATCGCCTCATTGCTACCTTGATGCATCGTAGTTCACCAAAGAATTGTGAGAATGAAATAAAATAACTCTTTTAAAATATTTATTTATTTATCTAGAAAATATCCAAAAATAAAATTTTCAATCATCCCTTTAATGACAACGTTATGTCATTTCATGGAGAATCCTTGCATTTAGAATTCTTCAGCGCCCTCAGATTTATGATCCAAGAACCTATTCAGAATATAATAAATCATCTTTTCTCCTTTAAGGATTTTACATTAAAAGATTATTAAAAATTAACTTTCACCCTCCTCCCGAACCGGTCAAGGATAGGATCTGCCAAAGGTGTATACACCCTCCATATCTCAACTATACAGTCACATTTTCAATCCCAGTTATAGTTTTGGAGTTATATTGATTTTAAAGTATTATAGTTTTAATTATATTATTTTATTTACTGCCTAAAACTAACTTCCACTGTTGGCCAGTGTCGGCCAATGATAGGATATGCATAAAGAAATCATACCCTCCCGAGCTCAGCGGTGGTTTTTGATTTTTAGCTGAGTCACGGTTCGTGAGTTATAATAATTCGAAATATTAAATAATTTTTATTTAAATATATTATTTATGGTTATGCCATTTTTGGTTTTTCTCACTGGGGGTACTGCGCCGACCAAAAATATGTCGCTCTTAGTGTAAAAGAACCATCCCAACCTCAACGGTTACTTTAGATTTCGTATTCGAGAACCTGTTTTAGGGTTATTATACTTTTTCAGGAATAATGTGCATGAGAAAAATTTCAAGTGTAACATTTTTCAATGGATCCTTCTGGGATCTCCGGGCCTCCGAATCACATATGGTCAAATTTCATGGTCTGTATATAATTCAAAAAAAAATTAACAGAAATTTTGATACATTTGATATAATATATTCTTCAGAGTAATAGAAATTTTTCCTAGATTTATACTACTCATAAGGAGAAGTTGATTAGTGGTGAAAATTGATTAAAAACATGATTCCATGAAAATAAATTAATTTGATTTAGTGGGAATCGTCCGTGGAAATATTTTTTCGTAAATATTTTCCCTTCTCGATGTGAAAGAAAATGGAGAGGTAATTCCTATTTCTTAATCATAAAAATAATAATTCACTGGTAATTTATATAATGATATTTAAAATAACCCCTTGATAAATTTCTATCTTTTTTATGGATCCAATGTTGAAGGTTGATAGATTCTTTGGTGGAATTTCAACCCTGCTGTGTAAAAATCTAGCTAGTGCAGACAATGAAAGATATGCGGAGAGATTGCGGAGAAAAATGAAGGCTGAATTAGAGTTTATAGAGACATAGTTTTCACATAGTTCAAATGAAAATTAGAAATTATTGGATTCCAATTTAAGTAATAACATTGATTAGAAAACGGGTGGAAGGAAAAAAACATCAGATGTGAAAAAGAAAGAGGGAAGAAGCATTCCACGAACTGCTTTCTTGGGAGTGGATTGTGTTAAATATTTAGAATTTATATACATATAGCACAATAATATCATGGTGAGGTGAGGGATCATAATATCAACACTTACAATAAAGGGACAACATATCAAGACCATCATGATGTACAATGATTTACGTGTTGATAACTTGGGAAGTTTTCCAATCAATGTCCAAATAAGGTGATAATGTAGGGAAACAACCATCAACATTAGCATTGTCTAAGAGTGAAAGGTCATGAATTTTCAATCACGACATAAAATGTTGAGGATCTGAATATAGTGGTAGGTACACTATTTTTTCTATCAATTCTATATTGTTATTTATATTATTCTGGCTCTATACATTCCTTTATTTCATCAATGTTTTGGAAATATTATTGAATGGATCCTTGAACTACTAGAAGTAGAGTAATAATTATGACATCTAGGTGGGACTATCATAGTATCTACGATGTATAGAAAATATTGGATTTATTATGGAATGTAAAATATCATCAAATATATAGTAGAACATCCCTTATTGGAATTTGAAATAATAATAGGGATGGATTTTCTCTCAATGTATAATGTTATGATAAAAAAGGTGCAAGGAAATATCATTAGTATTGAATGGGAAACATATTGTTATTTTTAAAGGACATATATCCCAGTCTTATAATTTTATATAAACACATCCAATAACATTTTTAATGGAGATGATAGGTGAAGAGGGAGAAAAAGATTAATGTTTAAAGATAAATAATAACACCATCATCTGGGAATATATTGATCTATTTACTTTATAGTTTAGTAGACCTCCCCAAGAAATATAGGTAGAGTTCTCCATTGAAATATTTCTTTTATCCAATATAATATAAATGACACATATATAATATAAAACTAGGGTGTTAGGGTAATTAATGAAAAAAATTCAATATATTTTTGAGAATAGATTTTTCCAAACATGTGTGTCTACATGGGTAGAACCTATTCTCGCTGAAAAGAATGATAATGGAAAAATGTGTCTATGAATTAATTATAGAGATCATAATGATATCATAGTAATGTAAATGTACCCACTCTCAATGATTGATCATTGTTTTTATCACTTTATGGTGCTCAATTATTCTTCAAGATTTAGCTCTGATCTAGGTATCATCAATTGATGGTGAAGAATGAAGATATTCCAAAGACCACCTTCTAATCATTATATGTGAATTATGAGTTTTATGATATGAACTATGGCTTGATTAATGCTCCAGTTATATTTATAGATATGATTAATAGAATCTTTATGAATTCCTCGATAAATTCATGCTAGTTTTTATTATTGATATATTGATATACTAAATTTTTTTGAGGAGTATAGCGATCTTCTAAGGGATATGTTGTGAACTCTGAGTATGGAGTGTCTATTTTGAAAACTCATAAAATGTGAAATATATTTAAAAAAATTGAATTGTTGGGGAACATTTTCATTATTGAATGAATCACAGTTGACCATGTGAAGAGAATGGTTATAGAGGAGTGTCCTCATCTGATAACTGTAATTGAGATTCGTATTTCTCTTCGATTATTAATATATTATAGGTGATTTGTGAAAAAACAAATTCCTAGAATTATTTCCCACTAAACATGTTAACTCAAAAAGGGGATAAATTCATCTATATAATGGAGTGAGAATCATATTTAAAAAAACAAAATAAGTCATTAGTCAATAAACCTATATTAACTCGACCCTCTATCAAAGAATGATTCATAATTTATAGAGATGCATCATTATGAAGGGATTTGGTTTATCATATTCAAAAATGAAAAGGGGATTTCTTATTAATATAGATAGTTAAAGCCTCATGAAAGAATTATATGAAACAAGACCTTAAGATAGCTAATATTATTTTTTTCCTGAAAATATAGTGACACTATCTTTATGGGTTGACATGCAATATATATACAGAACACTAATGTTTGAAGTATACATTCACAAAAAATGAGTATAACAAGAGACAAAAGAAATGGATTGATTATTTAAATACTATTACTGTTAAATTCATCATCTACCCTAAAGAGAAAAATATCATTGAGGCATTTTATATGAAATAACAAATTGAAATAGAAATGATTTTGATTCATGGATATCTCTTGATCAATGACCAAGTAAAATTGGACATGGGAATCATAAGGATAGAAATATAATAAACCATATCCCAAATAATTTCCCAACCATCTTTATAAGGCCCCAGCCTTAAACCTTACTTAATATTGAATTAAAAGAATAATTCACGTTGAGGATCTTTTCAGGTTTAGAGTTTTAGAGAATTAGAACATAACTATTACATCTCAAAAGATTACAAAGTAGTCACTTATACTAAGTTTCTATAATAAAAAAAACTCTTGAAAGAAACATGTTTAGTTCCATGTTTTATATAGCATGACATTCCCTTGATCCCATCCTTGACCTTATTCCACATTAAGTCCTGTGAAAAACATTTCAAAAAAACTTGGGATGAGAATAAAAAGCTCAGTAAGGGATACATAAAGAATGAAAACTGTTAGTTTTTCAAACATCAAATAAACCATATATACTCTATCAATGTAATACCTTCACCTTCATGAAGTAGTAAAAACTCTTCACTGAATAAAGTATCATTACTTACCTTTTTGTAACCAAAGTATCACCATAAAACCCATATAAAGAACACATAACATATATAAAGGTAACTTGGGACATAAACATACTTAAGTGGAATAACCATACAGTCGACATCCACACATATCACTTAATGGAATAGCCATACGGCCAATTTCCATACATACTTAATTGAATAGCCATACGACCGACTTCCATACCCAATGCATTGGAGGTTATAACGTAACCACCCGTCCTGCTATTCACGGCACCACCCGTCAAATGGTTTATAACGTAACCATCCGTTAAAATGTCCAAGTACCAGTATAAAATCATAAAATATAAAACCAATATAAAGGAATGATAACATTTCTACATTTCAATCACAATATATCATAAATATATTGACATAATAGAATCATTTTTCAAAACCATTTTCAATACCAAAATACATAAAAGAGTATATGGTATTTATTTTATTCTAAAAACATTACGGCTTGTTGAGAACGCCAAATACCAAATAATACTCGCGGCGGCAGAAAAGGACGTTGTCGCCGCGTACGTTAAAAGAAACATTCCTTTTTGTCATTTTGTAAAATGCTTCGTAGAAAAAGATTCCTTTTGTATAAAAGTAAAAGTCAAAAGGGTTTATACACCGTATAAAAGAAAGTTGTGTATAAAATAAAATATGCCTCAATGAAAGGAGATTGAGACGAAGTCCCATACCTCGGGTCCGACTTGACTCGATCGTTCTTTAACGTCCTGAATAATAAACTTGAGTTAATTTATACTTGATTAAGAACCTTTTTAAAGTTCATTATTTCTTTTATATCACTTATTACCATGTTATAAACATTATGTAACCATTTAAGTTAATAATGTTTGTTTTGTCAATATTTGGTTCTTAAGTTGAAAGTTGACTTCTTACAATTACATGTTGTTCGTGTGGTCAAAAGTTCTTTATATCCAGAATGAAATTCCTGATTTGGATATCATATATATCATATATATCCAGAATATACATGTATTTATAATATTACATAATCATTTAGAGGTAAGAAATGAAATGCACCGTTCATGGAGACGGTAAGCCGTACGTACGCATGAATGCTACTTTCATTTCTTTGTCATATTAATGGAATTAAAACTAAATGAGAGGTATGTATATTTTAATTCCAGAGTTATATTCATCATTTAGATATATCATTAATTATATATATCCATTATATACATGTACTTTTAATAGTACATTACATTTGGGGATAAGAAATGAAATGCACCGTTCATGGAGACGGTAAGCCGTACGTACGCATTAACGCTACTTTCATTTATATCTCATACTTTAATGGAAAGAAATAATAATGATATAGAGGTATATTATAATACCAGTATAACATTATATATAATAACTTTAAATCCATCCTTTACACATCCCACATATGGCATTAACGAATCACATCACTTTGAGGGGGCGGTAGTCCGCACTTCCTTAAATGAAGATATCGTGTTTACCCATAATGGAAACCATAAAGGTATGCCCAAAATGATAAACACAGAAGCTTAAAGAAAAAATAAACATATTATATATCATATATAAAAACAGTGACATCATAATGGCCACCTTTGAAGGTGTTAAATGAGTATTGAACAATCATCGTTTCGGGAGGCAGAATTTCGCCATCCACGGAAACTGTATGTTCTTTAACCATTTTATGTAGTTGTGTGAGAGAGTAGCTCGAATAAATATTATAACAACATCCTATTATATTGAAGATACTGGTGTTGTTACAAAAGAAGTAAATAAAAAGAGTTTAGAGGGTTGGAGAAGCAAAATAAAACAAATGAGCAAGAGAAAATGAATTACCTTTAAAAGTGTAACTCTTTTTGATTTGAGCCTAAAGGCTTCCTTTGAAAGGATTATGCCCAAAGGAAATCCTCTAGGATGAGGATAGGGATGTGGAGAGAGTAAATGGGCAGGGTTTGGCCGAGCCAAAGGCTTGAGGAGTGTGTTAAATGAGGTAGAGGTGGGGGCCTTTTATAAGAGAAGAGGAGGGGAACTTTTTGAAAGTAAAGAAATATTACTTTATTTGAAAATGTGTTTCGGTTTTAAAAGTTCCCACATTGATATAATTCGTTGATAAGGTTATAAGGGTTCTAAATCCACTCATCCAATTGGTTTTGGACATGTGTAGTTCATAGATTTTACATTATCTTTCCATTTTATTTAAATCGACAAATAATGATGTCATCGCTGCATCATTATTATGTCATAAATAATTTAATTTATTTAATGTTTAAAAATTATAAAAAAATACTATGATGTATGAAATCTTTTTATCTTTCCAATTACTATTTATAATCAAAAATTTGATTTTTATAACCCCATGTGAAAATTGTTTTCGTAAAACATATTATGTTTGTGTCATTTTTTACTTTTACATTAAATAAAAAGTTATTTATGTCATTTCCCAACCAAAGTGTCTCCATGGGGTCCCCAAGTTGACCCATGGCTTGTCTTGGTCGGCCATGACACAACCAATGAGGGTAGTACATGTTTCAAGCTCATCTTATTTTATTAAAGCATTATTTTTTACCTTAAACTACACTAATTACCACTAATCGCGATTAAGAAATTAATAAGTTACTATTCACCAAAAAAAATTATTATAATCTCATTGAACCACATTTTACTTCTTAATGACAACCATGTATGTCGGATTTTTGAAATTCAAAACACAATGATGGCAAAATTTCATTTAAACGGAAAATCAGTCTTTATATGTACCACTTAGTGGTTTCAATATTCATCAAAAATTGAAGTTTTTCAGAAAATTACCAAAAATTCACCCTAAGCAATATTTGATATTACGAATTCAAAAATGAAGTCTATTTTACAAAATTCAAAACATATAAGTCACATTAATTAATTTAATAATTAATTCCCACCGTCAGAGCAAATAGAGTGTTTTTATGAAACAATAAGTACCAAAAGATTGACACTAGTTTAAGTCCGATTTCAAAGTGAAATTAATTCCAACGACGACTATTGGATTTAATGGTAATTTTTTTTTCTAATTTCACTTTAAAACAAATTCAAAATATAATCTAATAATATGAATAAATTAGATCAAAAAGAGGTTTTGAATTAAAATACAACATTTTACACTATTCATTAAAAAAAACTTTATCAGAAAGGTACCAAAAATTTACACAAAGTAAATTTTGATGTCCCGATTCTAAAGAAGATTTATATATGGTCCAATAGAATTTATAAGATCGATCAAAACTATATTTAATGACAGTTCTCCGTCAAAAGGTGATAAGTGGACCTTTCATGAAAATTAGGGTATAAATGCCTAAAATTGAACTCTTTCCGTATTTTAAGCGTTTATCTTTTATTGGGTAAATGTAAAAACATTTAAAAACATATATAATCATATTTTAGTTATTTCTATCCATTTCCTCCAGTACAACGGCTACTCGTTAACTAACATTTAAAATAATATTATTTTATTACTTGTGTGCAACGTAAGTTTTCAAAGAAACTCATCGTTGCGTACCGAGTACGCTATCGAACGTAGAAACCCATATTAATTAAAATTAATATTTAATTCGTAAATATTAATAAATATGAAAATTCTTTATTCTTTATTTACTTGGGATGTTACATCCTTCCCCCCTTTTGATAATTGCGTCCTCGCAATTTTATTCACTTATCAAAATAAGTGGGGGTATTTATTCCTCATAGAATTTTCAGATTCCCATGTTGCCTCTTCAATCACATGGTTTTTTCACAAAAACTTTACCTGATGAATCACCTTATTCCATAACACCTGTTCCCTATGGTCCAGAATCTGGACTGGTTGTTCCTCATAAGATAGGTTCTCTTCCAGCTGAACTACCTCTGGACTCAAAACATGAGATGGATCTCGCATATACTTTCTCAACATTGAAACATGAAAAACATTGTGTACCTGAGATAAACTCGGAGGTAAAGCCACTCGGTATGCAATTGATCCGACTCTCTCTAGAATTTCATATGGTCCAACAAACCTTGGACTCATCATTCCTTTCTTACCAAATCTCATCACACTTTTCCAAGGAGAAACCTTGAGAAAAACATGATCACCTACCTCAAAAGATAGATCCTTCCTCCGGTTATCCGAATTACTCTTTTGCTTGCTCTGAGCTGTTCTCATGTGTTTCTGAATCAACTGAACTTTTTCTGCCATCTCTTCTACCAATTCTGGTCCCATCATCTTCCTTTCACCCACTTCATTCCAAAATGCTGGTGTTCAACACCGCTTCCCATATAATGCCTCAAATGGTGCCCTCTGTATACTGGAATTAAAACTGTTATTATAAGAAAACTCAACCAAAGAAAGATGTTGGTCCCAAATTCCCTGATAATCCATAGAACAATCTCGTAGAATATCCTCCAATGTCTGAATTGTTCGTTCTGAATGCCCATCTGATTGAGGATGAAAAGCTGTACTAAAATTTAATTCCATACCCAACGACTTCTGAAGGCCTTTCCAAAAGTTAGATGTGAACCTGGGATCACGATCAGATACAATGGAGAGGAGAACTCCATGTAACCTGACTATCTCTTTAAGATACAAACGTGAAAGTTGATCTAGGGAAAAAGTATCTCATATAGAAAGGAAATGAGCAGATTTGGTCAAGTGATCAACAATAACCCAGATTGCATTATTACCTCGAGATGTCCTCGGTAATCCCACAACAAAGTCCATGGATATGTTTTCCCATTTCCACTCTGGCATTGGTAAGGGCTGAAGCATCCCTTTCGGTAACTGCCACTCTGCTTTAACCTGTTGACATGTCAAACACCTCACAGTAAAATCAGCAATATCTCTTTTCATTCCATCCCACCAATAATACTCCCGCAGATCTCTGTACATCTTAGTACTGCAAGGATGAACTGAAAAAGGGGAACTATGAGCCTCACATAACAAATCATTCTTCAACTGTGAATCACAAGGCACACATAACCTCTTCCAAAACCTAAAAACACAAACACAAACTTATCCAAGAACTCATGGAAAATTTTATTCATAAGGTCCATGAATACAACAGGTGCATTGGTTAACCCAAAAGGCATAACTACAAATTCATAATGGTCATATCTAGTACGGAACGCAGTCTTCGGAACGTCTGCTTCTTTTACTTTCAACTGATGGTACCCCGACCTCAAGTCAATCTTCGAAAAATACTGAGCTCCCTAGAGCTGATACCACTTCATTCGATGGCCCGACATCTGCTGAAGTTGTTGTAAAGGTTTTCACCACCCCTTTGTGCTTGTAGTTTGGCTGCATTCCCACAGTTGAGTTCTTCATTGGACACTCGTTTGCATAATGACCCATTTCATTACACTTAAAACATCTTACCATTTGCTTTTCATTTCCTGCTTGATCATCTTCCTTACAGTTACGAGCAATATGACCAGACTTACCACACCGAAAGCACTTACCAGATATGGATAAACATTCTCCAGGATGCATTTTACCAAACTTCTCACAGGATGGATATTTGGTTTTCTTACCTCCTTACTTCTTTGATGAATTCTTCGCATTCGCCTGCCAACTAGATCTCTTATTCTGTTGTTTGTCATAGAACACCTGATCATCGGCAAACTCCATTTCCACCTTCTCCACACATCGAACAAGTTTTTCATAACTTTTGAACTCACGAGAAGCTAAATCCCTTCGATACTTTGGCTTTAACCCTGAGTAAAAACGGTTTATTTTACTATCAAGATCTCGTATGATGTTTGGAGCATACCTTGCCAATCGAGTGAACTTTGCTTCATAAGCATCCACTGAATCATCCTCCTGCCTCAATTCTAGGAACTGTTTTTCCATCCTAAGACGAACCACCTTAGGAAAATATTTCTCAAGAAACATACCTTTGAATTATTCCCAGTGAATATCCTCAATCTCATAACTATCCCTGATATTTTTCACCATCGACCACCACTGATCAGCTTCACCTTCAAAACGGTAAACAGCAAGACTAACCTTTTTATGTTCTGAACACCCCATGACATAAAAAATCTTCTCCAGTTCTTTAATCCACCCTTCAGCTTGCACAGGGTCAGAGGATCCTCTAAATAATGGGGGATGTTGCCTCATGAAATGTTCCACCACTGACATGTTCCTCTGCGATTGATCTGGCTGATCTCGTGCATGGATACCACCATCATTTATAGCCCGAGTCAACTATGCCATCACTGTAACAAACTGTTCAGTTCCGATTCCGAACATCTCATGTTGCTGATTTGGAAGGTTATCTTCCTCCTGATGTCGTCCCAACATGGCTGCTTTGTTTCCTCTGTGGAAAACCATTCTGAACACAGAAATATCTTATGCGAAGCAACATGGTAATCCATAAATGCTATATCATTTCAATCATATTATAATTTAACACTTTTCTAACTCCTAAAGTTGTCTAAACCTACCTTTGATACCAACTATAAGGCCCCAGCCTTAAACCTTACTTAATATTGAATTAAAAGAATAATTCACGTAGAGGATCTTTTCAGGTTTAGAGTTTTATAGAATTAGAACATAACTATTACATCTCAAAAGATTACAAAGTAGTCACTTATACTAAGTTTCCATAATAAAAAAATCTCTTGAAAGAAGCATGTCTAGTTCCATGTTTTATATAGCATGACATTCCCTTGATCCCATCCTTGACCTTATTCCACATTAAGTCCTGTGGAAAACATTTCAAAAAAACATGGTATGAGCATAAAAAGCTCAGTAAGGGATACAGAAAGAATGAAAACTGTTAGTTTTTCAAACATCAAATAAACCATATATACTCTATCAAAGTAATACCTTCACCTTCATGAAGTAGTAAAAACTCTTCACTGAATAAAGTATCATTACTTACCTTTTTGTAACCAAAGTATTACCATAAAACCCATATAAAGAACACATAACATATATAAAGGTAACTTGGGACATAAACATACTTAAGTGGAATAACCATACGGTCGACTTCCACACATATCACTTAATGGAATAGCCATACGGACAATTTCCATACATACTTAATGGAATATCCAGATGGCCGACTTCCATACCCAATGCATTGGAGGTTATAACGTAACCACCCATCCTGGTATTCACGGCACCACCCGTCATATGGTTTATAATGTAACCACCCGTTAAAATGTCCAAGTACCAGTATAAAATCATAAAACATAAAACCAATATAAAGGAATGATAACATTTCCACATTTCAATCACAATATATCATAAATATATTGACATAATAGAATCCTTTTTCAAAACCATTTTCAATACCAAAATATATAAAAGAGTATATGGTATTTATTTTATTCTAAAAACATTACGGCTTGTTGAGAAAGCCAAATACCAAATAATACTCGCGGCGGCGGAAAAGGTCGTTGTCGCCGCGTACGTTAAAAGAAACATTCCTTTTTGTCGTTTTGTAAAACGCTTCGTAGAAAAAGATTCCTTTTGTATAAAAGTAAAATTCAAAGGGGTTTATACACCGTATAAAAGAAAGTTGTCTATAAAATAAAATATGTCTCAATGAAAGGAGATTGAGACGAAGTCACAGACCTCGGGTCCGACTTGACTCGATCGTTCTTTAACGTCCTGAATAATAAACTTGAGTTAATTTATACTTGATTAAGAACCTTTTTAAAGTTCATTATTCCTTTTATATCACTTATTTCCATGTGATAAACATTATTTAACCATTTAAGTTAATAATGTTTGTTTTGTCAATATTTGGTTCTTAAGTCGAAAGTTGACTTCTTACAATTACATGTTGTTCGTGTGGTCAAAAGTTCTTTATATCCAGAATGAAATTCCTGATTTGGATATCATATATATCATATATATCCAGCATTAAAATTTATTTATAATATTACATAATCATTTAGAGGTAAGAAATGAAATGCACCGTTCATGGAGACGGTAAGCCGTACGTACGCATGAACGCTACTTTCATTTCTTTGTCATATTAATAGAATTAAACCTAAATGAGAGGTATGTATATTTTAATTCCAGAATTATATTCATCATTTAGATATATCATTAATTATATATATCTATTATATACATGTACTTTTAATAGTACATTACATTTGGGGATAAGAAATGAAATGCACCGTTCATGGAGACGGTAAGCCGTACGTACGCATGAACGCTACTTTCATTTCTATCTCATACTTTAATTGAAAGAAATAATAATGATATAGAGGTATATTATAATTCCAGTATAACATTATATATAATAACTTTAAATCCATCCTTTACACGTCCCACATATGGCATTAACGAATCACATCACTTTGAGGGGGTGATAGTCCGCACTTCCTTAAATGAAGATACCGTGTTTACCCAAAATGGAAACCATAAAGGAATGCCCAAAATGAAAAATACATAAGCTTAAAGAAAAAATAAACATATTATATATCATATAAAAAAACAGTGACATCATAATGGCCACCTTTGAAGGTGTTAAATGAGTATTGAACAATCATCGTTTCGGGAGGCAGAATTTCGCCATCCACAGAAACTGTATGTTATTTAACCATTTGATGTAGTTGTGTGAGATTGTAGCTCGAATAAATCTTATAACAACATCCTAGTATATTGAAGATACTGGTTTTGTTACAAAATAAGTAAATAAAAAGAGTTTATAGGGTTGTAGAATCAAAATAAAACAAATGAGCAAGAGAGAATGAATTACCTTTAAAAGTGTAACTCCTTTTGATTTGAGCCTAAAGGCTTCTTTTGAAAGGATTATGCCCAATGGAAATCCTCTAGGTTGAGGATAGGGATGTGGAGAGAGTAAATGGGCAGGGGATGGCCGAGCCAAAGGCTTGAGGAGTGTGTGAAATGAGGTAGAGGTGGGGGCCTTTTATAAGAGAAGAGGAGGGGCACTTTTGGAAAGTATAGAAATATTACTTTATTTGAAAATGTGTTTCGGTTTTAAAAGGTCCCACATTGATATAATTCGTGGATAAGGTTATAAGGGTTCGAAATACACTCATCCAATTGGTTTTGGACATGTTTAGTTCATAGGTTTTACATTATCATTCCATTTTATTTAAATCGTCAAATAATGATGTCATCGCTGCATCATTATTATGTCATAAATAATTTAATTTATTTAATGTTTAAAAATTATAAAAAAAATACTATGATTCATGAAATCCTTTTATCTTTCCAATGACTATTTATAATCAAAAATCTGATCTTTATAACCCCATGTAAAAAGTGTTTTCGTAAAACATATTATGTTTGTGTCATTTTTACTTTTACATTAAATAAAAAGTTATTTATGTCATTTCCCTTCCAAAGTGTCTCCATGGGGTCCCCAAGTTGACCCATGGCTTGTATTTGTCGGTCATGACACAACCAATGATGGTAGGACATGTGTAAAGCTCATCTTATTTTATTAAAACATTATTTTTACCTTAAACTACACTAATTACCACTAATCGCGATTATGAACTTAATAAGTTACTATTCACCAAAAAATTTATTATAATCTCATTGAACCAAATTTTACTTGTTAATGACAACTATGTATGTCAGATTTTTGAAATTAAAAACACAATGATGGCAAAATTTCATTTAAACGGGAAATCAGTCTTTATAAGTACCACTTAGTGGTTTCACTATTCATCAAAAATTGAGGTTTTTCAGAAAATTACCAAAAATTCACCCTAAGATATATTTGATATTACGAATTCAAAAATAAAGTCTATTTTACAAAATTCAAAACATATAAGTCACATTAATTAATTTAAAAATTAATTCCCACTTTCAGAGGAAATAGCGTGTTTTTATGAAACAATAAGTATCAAAAGATTGACACTAGTTTAAGTCCGATTTCAAAGTGAAATTAATTCCAACGACCACTATTGGATTTAATGGTAAAAATATTTTCTAATTTCACTTTAAAACCAATTCAAAATATAATCTAATCATATGAATAAATTAGATTAAAAAGAGGTTTTGAATTACAATACAACATTTTACACTATTCATTAAAAAAAAACATTATCAGAAAGGTGCCAAAAATTTACACAAAGTAAATTTTGATGTCCCGATTCTAAAGAAGAGTTATATTTGGCCCAATAGAATTTATAAGATCGATCAAAACTATATTTAATGACGGTTCTCCGTCAAAAGGTGATAAGTGGACCTTTCGTGAAAATTAGGGTATAAATGCCTAAAATTGAACTCTTTCCGTATTTTAGGCCTTTATCTTTTATTGGGTAAATGTAAAAACATTTAAAAACATATATAATCATATTTTAGTTATTTCTATCCATTCCCGCCAGTACAACGGCTACACGTTAACTAACATTTAAAATAATATTATTTTATTACTTGTGTGCAACATAAGTTTTCAAAGAAACTCATCGTTGCGTACCGAGTACTCTATCGAACGTAGAAACCCCTTTTAAATAAAATTAATATTTAATTCATAAATATTAATAAATATGAAAATTCTTTATTCTTTATTTACCTGGGATGTTACAAGCTGCACTAGATAAGGTCAATAATGATGAAAGGTAAGATTCTTTCTTAAAAATGTTAGTAGAGGATGTGATGAATGGGATGTTTCTTGAGTTCAATATTTATTAATAATGTGTATTGAAATTTAATAAAAGGAAATGTGTGCCATATATCATAGTGATAAAGAAGGATATGAGGGAATAATCCCTATATATAAATTCTGTATACATATCAGAAAAACTAATGTTTATATGGACCATCTTGATCATTGTTAGTGGGATAATATAAAAAATTAGATTTTAGACTACATTGTATGATTCTTGGTGGGTCAGAAAATCAAGGTAGAGTGATAAATTCATAAATGGGTATTTCATGAACTTCTCATACCATCATGGATGTGAGACAATTTGAATATGGACATCATAAATTTTCTCCCATGAACATCGAATGGAAAAAATTTGATATGGGTTTTTGTGGTCTTCTCACTAAGACTTCCAATTTCATTTCTATTGATGATGATTTCACTCTTGGCAAATATTCCATGATTTACGTAAAGGATGTGGTGAGGTTTCATGGGATTCTACTTTCTATCATTTCATATAGGGATCGAAGGATCACATATAAATAATGGATATATCTTCAACATGAACTGAATACTGAATTGAATTTGAATATGGATTGTCACCCCCTTACTGATGGCCAAATTTAAAAGACTATTCAATCACTTGAAGACATGCTGAGAACATTATCAATGGAATTTATAATAGGGTGAGATCCATGCCTCCCATTAGATGGGTTAGAATAAAAAATAATTTTTCCACTCAGGTTTCCAAATGGTATCATATTATGTTCTATATAAAAATATATTTAAATGTTCTGTATATTGGGAAGAAGTTGGAGAGAGAAAGATACTTGGTCCTGAACATGTGTAAGAGATGATAGAAAATGTTAATTCCATCCAATAATTTATAAAGGATGATCAAAGTCAACATAAGATCTATACTAACAACCATTGAAGGGGATTGGAGTTTGATGTTAGTGAAAAAGGTGTCCATTATATATCATTATGGAAGAGACTAATATGACATGGAATGAAAGGTAATATTATCCCATGGTTCACTGGACCCTTTGAGATCCTTGATCTCATATAAACACTGGACTATCAACTATAACATCAACTAAATCAAGGTCAGGATAATGAGGTATTCCATGTACCTCTCTTGAGGAATTTCTAAACTGATATCTTTCTTGTACTAAACCCATAGGTGGTATTACTATACCATGATCTCTTTTGTGAGGAGAATTCGGTAGAGATCGTGGACCCCAATAAAAAATGTTTTATGCAATAAGTATACCCTTATTTTCAATTAGTTGTGAAACTACCATAAATATGATGAAGTGATATGGGAACTATAGGAGACAAATAGACATATATACCATCACATTTTCTCAATTAATAGAATCAGTATAAATTTTGAGGATAACATTTCATACAGGTGGGAAAATGTAATGTCCCAAAATTCTTAAATGATATTTTCCCCGATTAAATGATTGTTATATAATATCAAGTATTTTACACATAAAAATTTTAGAGAAGAAAAAATACCTCATTCATAATGATCACATCATGATTTATTAATAAAACCAATTTAAAAAAACAATACAATTGGAAAATAAATAAAAAATAGAATAGCTAGAATAGGGAAATAAGATTCACCCAAATATACTAAAATAATAGGGCCCACTACTAATTATAGAGAAATGATACAAAAAATTAGTAAACAAATAATCATAATAATAAATTAAAATATAATCATAGGGATTAATTTATGTGAATTTTAAGGAAAATAATGAAGTGTTAATTGTATGGTATAAATGGATATGTGCCTAATTAGATTCATCTATTATATGACAGTTGGTCAAATATTACCCTAGGTAAATATGAACATTGGTCATTATGAATGTAGGAAATTATACCCTTGGTCGATAATTATACCATTATAACAATTGTTTATACGTAGAAATGAAAAAAGGTAGTTGAAACATAAAATATGATCGATGTACTCAACTATTAGATTCATGTCATTTGGAGACCATATTTCAGAAAATGGTAGCGAGGTATATCCACCATGGTTATTCCATGACCATTCACATGAAGAGAATAAACAATTTAATCTATTAAAAAATAACATATGGGATAATTTTTTGTTAGTGGAGATTACCACTTGGTTGATGTTAGCTGAACCAACCCACAAAACTATGACCATTGCGCACCTCACCTGTGGGGAATAAACATGAGTAATAAGGGGTTATGTTTCTAGGAACTATCTTTGTAAATTTTAATTTATATTTAATAAATAAAATTGTTATTCCCTGATTTCTATTTTAAGAATAGTTTTTATTATAAAAATATATATCAAATTTAGATGAACTAGATATGTTTTTTTGATGTAAATGAAACATAATGGTATTTTTTCGAAATATTATTTAAAATTTTATTATTAACTCAAGAATTAAGAATAAATTTTTTAGTCAAATAATCTTTCAAACACAGTCACCTAAATATAAATTATAAAATAATTTTAGAATGGAATAGGATTCATTTTAGATTTGTTAGAGGATTGACCAGCCAAAAAAATATTATTTTTAAATTAATATAGATTTATATAAATAAAAGATAAAATTTTCATATTTGGAGAATTATTCCAGGAAGATATACTATATATTCCAAATTATTATTCATAAATTTGGTTAGGGTGTATTTAAAATTATATTATTAAATATTTTATTCTTTTTATGAATCATGAAGACTATCATTTTTGTATTTCTATATATGTTGTGAATTCATAACTATGTCATAATAATTAATTTATTAATAAAACAAAATATATCCCCTGAAATATGTTATTTTATTAGTATTAAAAAGAGAAATATATTTAATCAATTTCTAAAATAATATGCAACATTCCAAAGTGTCAAAATAAATATTAAATTTTTGATAACATTTCATTGTGGAATTATTACTTTTCCATTAAAAATATGAATTAAAAAATTGGGTTCTATTTTTGTGGATTAAAATATCATAAAATGTTATTCAAATTTCAAAATCCATAAATGAGCATTATTGAAAGGCTAATGGTTTTACATTTTACACAACCTATATTTCAAATAATAATATATGGAAATTATTATTCAATTCCTAAACTTAATCTATAAATAACCACCCATTTCACCATACTCTTTAACTCCAAAACAATCCTGCATGATGTTTTAGAGATTTTCTTATCAATTATTCCCACAAGGTTTTAAATTCCCTCATTATTTCGTCCTTATATTTTAGGAACAAATCTTCGAGGAAAGGGAAGTCTCCACTTCTCTTTCAATTCAAGATCCCTTTTTTATATGTTATATACTCTAATTCAAAATATAAAGTCAATATATCCAATTTCTATTATCCAATTACTATAATAATTGTATTTTATAATTTTGAGGCCTTCTTTATACCCTATTATACCTTATTCTAAAAACATGTTTTATACTTATCATGCTACCAACTTTACATATGATATTTCCCTCTTTTACATTATAAATTATATTTTTATTTTTATTTGAAATCCCAAAACACTTTTATTTTCTATGGGTATAAACATATATCTAAAAATTAATTTTTTATTTTTGGATTTACATATATTGAACCCACATTTTTCATTTAATGGGTTAAAAATTACAGAATGATCATGCCATTCAGTATTTCGTGTATGCGAATATTTTTTATAGGAAACTCAATCATTATTCACACAAGTTTTAACGTTAATTATTTATTATGATATATACGCCTCACATGAAATTATGTTATTAGAAGGGTGTGCCCTGATATCTTCCTAATGATATTGGTGAATAATTTAATCTCTACAGATGACATGTTTGGAAATAACATGGATAAAACATTGGTAATTTTTTATTTATGAAACCATGGTGATAAACTGTAGTGATATTCTTATTAATGTATCATTTAAATGTTATAACCCCATTTCCATGTTACGATTGAATTTGTTATTATTTTGTTATTCATATTTTTCATGCCTTATTATTATTCCTCCTGTTATTATAGACATTTCCCAAAATCATGGGATCTTTATCTCTTTTTCGTATACCCTTAATAGGCTACAATAACACCCCTTTGCATTGATGTATATCCCGAGGATATGAGAAACATCAAAAGTAGTATAGGGTGAAACCATGATATTTTATTTCAAGTGGATTTAGAATAATGTTTTATGATTTCATGTATTATGTACCATATTTCCAAAACATATAATAATTAAAAGATCATATATTTCTACATTTCAATGAATATTTATTTAATAAAAATGTGTGATGGAATATAAAAATTCATTTTACTAAAAAATACATGAAATTTTCATTAATATTTCCAAATTTATTATTTTATTTATGTTATTTTCAACTATCTTATTGTATTAAAAATGGGGTAGATGATTATGTATATGAAACTATTATATTGTTTGTTTCAAATTTAATTGTATATTATAAATTTTTTAAAATATTATTGTTTTTTATTAATAAAAATGTCGATACTATTGGGGGGTTATTGTAAAAATTTGTGGTTTATTTTTAATATAACATATCATAAGTTTACATTCTCACAAATGTTAATTATTTAATCATTTACATTACATTATGTGATTGATAATATATTTATTATGTTTTTATAAATTTCATATTTTTTAAATATTAAAATATTATGAAAATTTTATTTTTAGAAAATTTATCCGGAGTTATAATTTTTTAATAATTTTTATATTTGTTAATTAATTGATAAATTTTGAATTTAAAAACATATATAATGGTTTTATTTAATGTTACAATGTTAGTTAAATTAAAAATTTACCCTGGATTAGAGAAAACTGATTGACTCTAAAATCCTAAAAAAATTATCTTCGTATTTTTAGATTAGCTCATGTTAAGATTTATTCATTAATAATTAATATTATGCAATGCGAAAACATTATGAAAATAATTGGGATCATTGTTTAATCCAATGTGTATAATGTCTTATTTTCATGTCAGATAAGAAATTATTTTATATTCATGTAACCATATGTTAGGTTCGATTGCTATTAAATGAGCTACATATTTCATGATTAATATAATATGAAGGTTTGAGATAATTTTATTAATGAATGAAAATGATTTTTTTTTGAAATTTTCATTGTTTTATTTTATTTATTTATTTATGAGAAGGATTTAAATATAATTGAAATGGTTTCATAAGAATAATTTTATTCTTATAAGGATGATTGGGCTTATTAAAAAGATTATTATAGTTTCATATAATTATCTTATCAGCCATATATAAATAAATATTATATCACAAAGTGAAAAAATTAACTTAGTATCTATTTTCCCACTATATGATACTTTTCTGTTGTTATTTCAAAATATGGGATGATAAAAAAAACAATAGTAAAGGATACGTAAAAGTAATTAAAAAATAATAAGTCATTGAATACCCATAAACAAATTGGCACTTTTTTTCTAATTAACATTAAACTGAATATAAATATTCCCTTTCATAAGAAATACAATTCTCAACCAATATAAATTTATAAATAAATTTAAAAAATATATTTAAATAAAAATAAAATTCATTAAATTAAATATCTAATAATTAAAATATAAAGAAATAGTTCAGAGAAATTTATGCGTTTCACACTTAAAAATTATCACAAACCTACCCATAAACTGATGCACATTATCTTACCTTGTTAAATCATAATATTTCAATAAAATAATGTAGGAGGAATTATTAAATTATATATGTTACTAGGTTCCATTTTTTATATTAATCATGAATGTAATATTTTAAATGGAATAAACTACCCTATAAATTCAGAAAACTTATGAGGAGAAACCATTAATTTAGCTAACTTGGCCCCGAGATATTATTCATTATTGAGAAATATCTGATACAATATAATTTAATCTCTATTATGATTAATGATCATTATAAAAACATTCCCAATAAATATAATATAATCCTAACACATGAAATATATTTTTTACATCATCATAATAAAAACTATATTCCTTATTGTTATTTGAAAATTATTTATTGAGATAAAAATATACATCTCTTTTAAAACTCTTTTTGGAAATACTACCAACAAATGGATATAGGGGTCTTCATTGAAGAAAATATAGAAAATATGTGATTTAATTGAATCATCCAAAAATAGATATGTTAGTGTGTAAAAATAGTAGATGTCACAAACATTAAAATATAACATTCTTTTTTAATTTTAGTTATAATGTTACGTATAATAAATATCAAAATATTCCATTTGAATATATTTGGTTGATATTCAATAAATAAATAAAATTTATTTTAAAATAATTTCATGTCCTAATATATAAATCTTTATGTTTTTTTCATTATTATTATTATGAATGAAATATATTTAGAAAAAAATAGTTAAATCATTTAAAATGAGGTTTTTAGGGTAACAAGAACCATGCCTCATGTCTGACTCATCACATAAATTTTTTATCTTCATGAATAATAAAAATATTTTAATTATTACATTTTTTAACAACATTATTAATGATTATTAATCCTTTAATTTTATTTATTACTACGTGATATAAGTTACATAATCAATTATAGTAAGGTTATAAATTTTAATGATATTAGACTCATATGTTCAAAATGAATTTGATAGGATAAATATGGTAACATATTTCATAATTAACTCAAATAAAAATAATAATCAATATATAATTATAATTTTTAGATTTTATTTATAAATTTTAAACCTCCAATAATTTATCATTGGTAATAATGAATTATGTTACAATCATAAAGATGGTAGATCATACCCATGCCCGAGTAATGATTTTAATTTTCAAAACGAATGAGGGAAAGAACTTTTCCATTATATAATATTTCTATAATTATTATTATTTCTTAAATATCATATTTACTCATCATATAAAATTTTTTATACCATCCATGTGTTTTTGTGATGAAAAACGAATCACATCACTGTGTGGAGGTGATAATCCACATGTACAGAGGAAAAAAATTATCATATTTCAATGGATAGAAATATATGAAAATAAATAATATATTATATATTTTGAATGATAATAATTTCATGAATATCATATATATTTATATATATAGAATAAATAAATCATTATAACCATCAATGATAAGAGTTAATGGAAAATGAGTTACATCAGATTTTGAGTATATAGTCCACGATAGACATGATTGATGGTTTCATTTACTATTTTATGGAGGAGGAGAAGGGTATAGGTTATGATGTTAACAAAAATGATTATATAAATTTTATTTAATTTTATAATTTTTCACTGATAAATATGTTTTAATAGTGCCATAATAATATAAAAAATTATCATTAAGGACTCTTCATCATCTTCATAAAACCTCTCCAAGATCATATTGTAGGATAATTCTATCATCCAAAACGGCCCACTAGGACAAGGGGAGGGTTTCGAAGAAGTAATTTTGGATGAGACTAGATGAGCCATATATTTATTAAATTTTGGATAAGAGATTCAAGGGGTGTCGTTTAGTAAATGGGGGGTAGGGCACTCTTGAAATTTTTTAAAATATAAAAATATATTATTACATTACTCCATATAAATATCTCGAAAATATAACATTAAAAAATCTTATATGAGATAGAGGGAAAATATATCCATAAAATAGTATTTAAACATGTTTATAAATCATGTTAACCCCCATCACATTTTTTCACCCCGAATAAAATTTTTTAATCATAACAATAGTAACATATTTTAACTATTATTGATAATAATTATGAAAAATCATAGTACAAACAAAATAAAAAATATTAATTATTTTTATTATGAAAATTTAATCCATCTTATTGGATTCAATTCACATAAGTAGAAGAATAAAATTTAAAATGAACACTGCAAAACAAGAGAAAATGCAATTTTCCAGAATAAATTTATTTTATATTATAAAACGTTTTCATACGAAAATGTATAATAAAATAAATTCTAATGTTTCTTATTAAATTATTAATAATATTAATAAATTTATTTTAATTTTTATGGGTTTTTTATGATAATATGATGACCATTTGTAGAAAATTAATACTCATAAAATAGTAGATCATTTATAAAAAATGAAATTATAAATATTCCAATTAAAAAACATTCTTTCAACTGATGAACATAATATGATTCATTATTACTTATAAAGAGAGTGTTTGAATAATATTATGATTTTAATTGAAAACCACCACCATATTAGAAATTGTGTATAGTTTAATATTGATCCATGATCACTTCATAAGGATACAAATTATCTTAAGGAGTGATAGTACCAACCTAAATAAGAAAAAAATGTTTTGAGGGGACAATAGTTATGAAGTGGTTTATAAAAATACCAATTAACACACACCATACATGATAATATCGCATAATTTTACATAACCAAATTAATATGCATGTCAAATGCATCATATTTATTTATTATTTTTGGGGTATTATTCAATGAATTTAATTAATGAATATAATGTAAAGCCCTTAGTCCATTTGTAATGGATTATTATTAAGGAATAAATCATATCTGAGGAATATATATATATATATATATATATATAATTTTATATTAATGTATCAAATTCATGAATTATAGAATTTATATTATAAATATATTATAAAATGTGTCATATATAAATATATATCATGCTTTATGTGCATGTATATTTTACTTCACATCAAAAAATATCCCACAATATCTATCATCTGATAAGTACATTATGAAAAACTTGGATACACTTTATTTATCTATCTAGGTTAATTTACATAGATATTTTCATTAAACACACTTTCTATTGAACAAAAAAAATTATAAAAAATTATTCATAGACAATTCCCAATATATGTGACACTATATACCTTAGACATAGTTAAAGAATTATTATTTCTCAATTTCAATGATGTATGAAAATAGTGACCTCTATAAAAATATTAGTGACAATCATGCATATGAGGTTCCAATTGTGATGTCTATAAAAACATAAATATCATTAAAATAACATGTTTAACTCCATAACTTTTAGGGTGTTTATTTGAACATATATTCATGTACTATATCTTCTATATTAGAGTAAATTTTTTTGGAGTTTTACTATATGGTGAAAATTGTGAAAATAGGATGAAATATGGGATGTACACTATTGGAACCTGGTTAGTGAAAACCATGTGACCCATCTCAACTAACCATGTGCTCCTAGGAAGGGGTGAATTTTGTGGATGGTACATCATTTTGGAAACCATGAGCCCTATTAAGACTAATCATGCACCTGGAAAATAATAGGTCCACAATTTAGGTGCATGGGTGGGATAAATAATGAGCCTCAGCACATGAAACAATGCCCACAAATTAATTTATCTCCAAAATTTATTTAAAATTTTCCTAAACCCCATAATTAAACCTAAGTTGACACCCATTGGACCCTAGGTGGCCTTTCGTGATTTTGAATCTCATTAGACGAATTCTAGGCCCTCTAATCTTACTTTCTTTACAATTCAATACCTGGATAGAAGACCTACTCCCCTCTAAGTAAGTTAATCCAATCCCATTGTATTCTTAATCATCCTTCTATAATCTCAACTTCTTGTGGGGTTTGAAATATCTTATATTCACTATATATAGATATATATTAGATAAATATAGAACTAGGATTTTAGATAAGTAAGTAGATATTTGAGATTATTTTTCCCTGAATCATGGTTTACGTTAAAGATTAAGGATGCGATCTACTTTGTAATGCTTCTCAATTCTGGGGATTTTTGTTGGGAAATCATTTGTCAATGAATCATTTTAGGTGGTTTAATTATGAAATCCCACATCCGTGATTTGATTTCAAATATCCAAGGTATTTTGTTGTAAATTGTTTCAGAAAAAGAAATCCCTAATTGGAATAATAAATTTCATGATGTATTTAATTACGATATTTGAGAAATTGTAAGATTTTGGGATTATTGAATAGGATTATTAATTGGTTAATTAATTCTGAGATCTGGATATATTTTACTAGATAATTAATTGTGATAATTTACTATGATGGAAATATTGTGGTTGAATCAAGTAATTAAATGTTGATTAATATTAATTAATATGTGAGTTAATTATCTATGTAATTATTGTGAAATTGGGATAATTATTCATTGATTTAATTCCCAAAATTATTATTTATAATTAAAAATAATTAATTTTTGAATTAATTATTATATATTTAAATTTTGAAATGGGTAATTTGTTGCTAAATTGATTAATGGAATTGATATTGTTACATAAATGTTGAATTAATTAATAAAAATGGATTATTTAATTTATAAAATAAGTAATGGAAGTTGTGGTGGTTTTGGTGATAAAAATATTTAGGTTGTTTAATCATGGTTTGAAATCTGGGGTTATATATTATGATCTACACCCATGTTTTTGATATAAATTAATGGTTATGAAAGGGGGAATTAGACATGAAGGTGTACACCCAAAATAAAAATAGAAATAAATGTTTTAGATTTTGGGTGCTTCACATGGAGTAACACACTGATTGGTATTTTGGGTAGGTAGACATGGGGTTCTACAACAATTCCGATTTTGGGAATTAGAAATGGTGTTTTGTATCGATTGTGATTTTGGGTTTTAGACATTTAATTCCACACCAATGATATAACTATCCAAATTATTGAGAATTGGGGTGCTAGACGTGGAATTATACACAAATTGGGATTTTTGGGTGTCGGACATGGAATTTTACACCAATGATAAATATAAATGATTATGGTTTTCTGGTGTTTGATACAGAATTATACAATAATAAATAATATAAATTATTGTGATTTGGGGTGTAAAATATGGTGTTCTATACCAATGAATAAAATAAATGACCACGATTTTCCCCAATAGACATGGCATTCTACACCAATGAAAATTATAAGTAAATTTTATAGTTAATATGTGACATGATTATATCCTAGGACTATGTGGTTAATAAATATTAATTGAGAATGTGATAACTATTTAATTATCCATTGTAATAAATTCTTTATACAACTACATATACTTTTTATTGATTGGATTTTTTAGATACCATTAGTGTTGACCCAATAAGATGTACTCACTAACAACTTATGTTTCATAATTGGTAATGAAATATATCTCATGGATGTAGGAGAGACTAATGAAAAGGACCCACTGATAGATTGCTGATTCGGAATGGAGCATGGTTGAGGGAAGCAATCATGGTTCAAGACCCACCTGGGAGTTGTTATTGTCATTATTTAGAGTATTATTTTATACACTTGACACATGTTTTGGAATGACAGGTTTTTATGTTCTTAGTTGGATATTGAATTCACTACATTTATTATTATTAGTTATTGATATTTTTAAAGTCCTATATGCTTCTGTTATTGTTTATTTATACCAACTAGTGCATTAATATAAAAAAATATGGTATAGTATCAACATGATTGAATTACTAGAAAATCTATGATATTCGACATCCCCTAACATTTTTTGGATGCCTTCTTGCGGTCATGTGAATGACTGGATCGAGGCACCGGTGCATTATATTTAGGCTAGAAGATTAAATAATTGTATTATATCCTAGTTTTCATTTCTTCTTATTTCATCTTATTTTTTTGGAATAGTATACCAAAGTCATGGAAGAGTCATATAATGGTTAGGATCTCGTTAGTGGGAGTAGATACCCCGTGTATTATAGGGAACGTTGTGAAAATGGTGGGATTTTTGTAATTGTTTTTTATGTTAATGTTGAATATTATTTCACCTTGGGAGATTCACTTATTATGTGATATGAGTATCGTTTTTGATATTTTCTACGGCTGTCTAGTGGACCAGAATGTAAGATTAGTTGAGTATAAATGTGTCATTTTATGAAGTCAGTATTTTTTAGGGAACAATGGTCTTTTTAGGCACGCACATGAAAATGAGTTTTGGGTAGGTTTTTGAACGTAAATAATTTTTTGAAATATAAAATTGAATAGTAAATGGTTACCAATATAAAATTTGATGTCTTAAAATTATGAAATAATGTGAATAAATGGGTGTCTAATAGAGAGACTTGAACTATGAGAATATGATTACCATTTTGAACCAGGACCTCAGTCTTGGATAGTTTAGGGTAGTGATAGCGTTGTGACGTTGAATACATGTTGAGTCTTGGGGAAAATAATTGCAGATAATTGGTGGGGTTTTCCTCTAATTTAATTTTGATAATGTTGGGTGATTATTCATAAGATGTGTGTTTTTAATTATAATTTTATGCCTCTATGAAAAAACTTATTGAGAGGATGATATGAGGATATTGTGGGAGATTATTTATCAGTAGTGAATCCTAAGGCATCTATAGTTCCATGTGAGGATGTATGGGGGACGTTCCAAGAGAACGTCTATCAATTCATGCAATTCATAAGAAGAGACTGATGTTGGGTTGAGAATATCATTTGTAACATGAAAATGGAGTTTCAATTACAAAACCCTCCTACTTTTACAATAGATAGTGGAATTAAGGGAGATTAATTTTGGATTGAGTTGACCACTAAAATAATTGTCAATTTGGGGTCTCTGGAAAAGAATAGGGTCAAGTTGGAAATTTATATGGTATGAGAATCATCTAATCACTGACGGGTTATTTAAAGGCGAAGTAGACAGATTGAATGTATTCTATAGAAGAAATTTCGGGATATGTTCTTGGAGAAATTTTACCTATAGAACATGAGATAGGAGAGAGTAGCTACATTTATGAGACTAGATTAGGGGATAAAGTCCATGATAGACTATGTTGGGTGCTTCATAGACTTGTAGTGCTTTGTTCATGTGCAAGAGTCATATCAGTCTCCTTCAAAAAATGATTTCAGGATTTATGTATGTGTGAATCAATGTCCCATTTGATTATCATCATGAAAAAGAAGCTTTTTAAATTTTTAACATGGGCTCTCATCTAAGAGGTAAACCTAAAAGATGCTTCTAGTGGTAGACAAGTTGATTCTTTTGGACCATTTGGAGTTACATCATTCAAGATTAGATGGCATCGTTATGAGAACATTGGAAGGAGTATTGTGAATCATAGTGTATAGTTAGGAGGATGAGTTTCTATGGATCTTACCCATTTTATTTCCCACCAGTGTGGTAGGATGGGACAATTTACTAAATATTCTTGCCTACCAATAATGGATTTATATGACAATGGAATGTTGGGACATAAAAACAGATTCTCCAGGAACCAAAGATAATTAATTATTGATGGAGGAGATTAGAAGAAACAAGGTAGATAAAGGGGATAATCTATACCATATTAGTGTGGTAGCTGGAGTACTATTTGTTAAGGACGTAGAGGTAGTGGACACCCTTCTTCTGGGAAAGAGCACCCATATTAGCAGCCTGGTGAAACACAAGGGAGTCACACGACATCACATGGTAGAGGGGTAGTATAAGGCCCCATCCTTAAACATTGTATTATCTTGAGTTAAATCATGAATTAATATTGAGTATCTTTTCACATTTAGAGTTTTAGAGAAATATTCCCTAACTATAACTTAAAAACTCAAATTTTTAAAAATTATACACTTCTACTCACTATTCATTTTTTCTAAAATGAAAATCCTTAAAATAAGACTTTATTTCCTTTTATTGACAAAAATAATCTTACCATTCATCTTGACATCAACTTTTATATTACTCATCCATACACCATGCAATTTTTATTATAACTTGGGAAGAGAAAAACAATCTCAGTAAGGAAACTCATATAAGGAAAGAAAATGATCATCCATTAATTAATATAATCCCATGACATCATACCTTTCACCCATATAACATAAGCTCGTTAATATAGCATATGAATACATAAGATCCGTAGAAAAATTATTAAGAATCATAAATCGTAACGGATTTCGGGGCAATCATATCATACTTACGTTATATCATTCACAGCTAGAAAGAGTAAAAACTTCATGGTTACATTTGAAATAATGTCACAGTGTATTTCCTAAATCTATTAGGAGATATATTTTTGTTTAACTGTATATCCCTACCCAATTATTTGGAGAGATATCACAGGCTCACTTGCCCATGGTATATAATATAATAAACCATATAAATAAATAATTCCCATGAACCATAACATAATCATAATAGATAAAACAAGAATAATGAAAAATAGCATTAGCACATTACAATCACAAGATATAATTTCAAGAAATAGAAATAATGAATCCAATAAGATACCATTCTCAATTAAAAAAATAATTGAAATGGTTATATGGTATTTAGTTTTCTTTATAAAACCATTATAGCTGGTTAAGGAAGATCAATTTAAAAAAATGTCCATTAACGTGGAACGGTCATTCTCACTACATACATTAAAAATCATTCCTTTTTTCATCTAGTAACATGCTTTGTAAACATAATTCCCATTAAAAAACCATTGAATGAAATTAAAATTTAATTTGGGTTTATTATACACTATATAAAATAATATGGTGTATAATGTCAAAATATGCCTAAATGAAAGGAGATTGAGATGAAGTCCCTTATATTGCGTCTGAATTGTTATATTCAATAATTATATTATAAAATAAAAAACATAGGTTAATTTATAATTTTTGGAGAACCTTTTAGAAGTTTATTATTTATATTATCACTTATTACCATGTTATAAAATCTAAATTGTTATTTATGTTCATATATAATGTTTCTTAGACAATCGCTACTTATATAAAAAATGAACAAATTATGAAGTAAATTTTCCATGTTGTCATAAGAACATCATCTCCAGAATTGTATTCATTGAATAGTCATCATATTTATGCATGAATAATAAATTCTAAATCAGACCATTAATTATGGTTATGAAAAATAAAAAATGGTAAAATCATGTAGATGATAGCCCATACATACACAAGTGTAACGTTTTACATTTTTCGTTGATCCATATTGAAATAAGATAATTATTATTTTTTATTTACAGAATGATAATAAAATTAATAAAATAGTAATACTTTTTTATATAAATATATATATTATACATGTTATGTGGTGAGTAAACATTATTATCATCACTACTTAGATGTGATCATTCACACAAATGCACGAATGGCGTTATAATTTTTATGTGCATGGAAGGTAAGAACAAAATGAAATTTAATTCTTCTAAAATGATAAATATTTTATGAATATCATATATAATCATTTATTCAATCAATATAAACGGTCTTGATAGATGGTATAGAAAAAAAACTATATCGGTTCAGGAGGCGATAGTCCTCTGTACACATGAAGGAAATGTCCATTTCCCATTTGATGATATTGGAGTGGAATTTGGGTGTTGATATTAACAAAATAATATATCAATATATATCAGATACATGAGTAATTATTTTATCTTAGAAGAATAATATTTAAAGGACATGGAAGAACAAATAAAATAGAAAAACTTAAAAAATGAGGCCTCTACTTTGGTTGATCACCTTTGAAAGAGTCATTAACACCTCTAAAAAGGGTGTTCTCCTTAAAATAAGACCTCCAGATAATCAGAATGTATTTTAAAAAGCGTTTTGGGTAGATCTCGGCTGAAATAAATGGTTCATGAAGTGTGAGTATTAGATAATATTGGGTATCTTCTTATATGAGAGGGGAGGGGCACTCTTGGAAACTCATTAAATATTAAATTGCGATAAATTAATTTTTTAATTTAATTGAATCAAACATGAGATAAATATAAGATAATTTTTTAACAGTTATAAATATGATAATACTATATAATTAATACAAGTATTTATTTAACTTTAAACCTTATCTTTTCGGTTTACGCATTATTATTCTCTTTTAATTTTATTTATAGAGACATCATTATAAATATTAATTTGTTCTAAAATTGACCTATAAGGAATTAATATCCCAAAATTGGACACATAATGAACATGTAGACCTCATAATAGCCACATTGGTATTTTGAATGATTTATAAGATACATAATATAATTTTGAAATTATTATGTTTATTAAATATTAATTATGTTAATTTTTACACTATTCATTTCATGAAATTTAATTAAATTCCAAAAAAAGTGATAACATCTGAAAAAAACCATTTAATATAATTATAACATGTTAGATGCCACTATAAAATTTATGGATGACATAAATTATTTCAAAAAATATTTATTTTATAATTTATAATTTTATTTATTATATTCTGTAATGAAAAATTTTATTATTGCATCGTCATTGTTCCGTAATTAAATATAATTAATTATTTCATATAAATTATAAATAAATTTCAATGAAGAAAATAATAAATTTACCTTATAATAATTATTTATAGTCAAATAGATCACTTTTATAAATCCATATTAAAAGACATGACTTTTTTGAAAACAAAAGAGTAAAAAATGACTATTCATTCCATATAATTTTATAAATGAATTTAATTAATAAAAGTGGATGAAAATGTCCTAAAATTGATCAAATGATGCTCAAGATCAAGATACATAGATACAAATTAATTAGGACATGTTTTAGAGTAGTTTTTTATTATTATATTATTATATTTACTATAAATTAACTAATCTACCCTTAACGGTGGTAATTAAAATAATTACTAATGTTACTATACATAACGTCCAAAAAAATATGACGTATTTACATAATTTGGAAAAGATTAATAAAATTATAGAATCCATTTTTCCAAATTCAAAACATATAACCTTTAGTAATTAATTTAAAATGAATCTCCAATTTTAATTTGATAAAACGAGTTTTTCAAAGGTAAAAACAATCAATATATTGAAATGTGTTTATATCTAATTTCAATGTGAAACTACATCCAAAGACCAAAATTGGTTTAAATAATAAATACATTATTTAATTATACATTCAAAAAAATTAAAAGGATAATCTAACTATATAAATAAATTAGAAGAAAATGTAGTTTTGAAATAAAATGTAGTATTTTTCACAATTCATTAAAAATTTAATATTATGTGAAAAAAATATCCTATGTTAATTGTTTTCAATTATTTAGAAGAATATTTTTATATTTTCAAATATATCATATAAAATTATCAAAAACGAGATTTAATATTGGTTTACCCTCAAATGGTGGTAAAACAACGATTTAAAAATATTAATGTGTTTGATCCATCAAATTTGATTTATTCTCATTTTAAGCCACATAGATTTATTGGAAAACAGATAAAACATTTAATAACCATGTGTAAAAATAATATAGTTAGTCTTTTCTTTCTATCAAATACAATGTCTAGGAATTAACTACCTTTTGAAATAATATTACTAATAATGTATTATTTTTCGGCATATCTCAGTCTTGTGTGCAACATATGATTTCAGAGAAACACATTGTTGCTTGTTAGATATGTTATCAAACAAATATTCCATTTTCAATTAAATTTAATATCTAATTCATAAATAATTATATATATGAAATATTTTATTTTATATTTACATGGGATGTTACATCCTTCCCCCTTTTGGAAATTGTGTTTTCACAAATTTATTCACATATCAAATAAGTGGGGGTATTTATCCCTCAAAGAATTTTTAAATTCCAATGTGGCCTCTTAAAACATATGGTTTTTTCAGAAATCATTAACTAATAAATTAAATTCTTCCTCAACACTTCCTCCCTATAATCTAGAATATGGACTGGTGTTTCCTCATAAGAATGAGTCTATTTCAACTAAACAATTTCTAGACTCCAAACATGGGATAGATCTAACATATCCTTTATTAACAATGAAAAGTGAATATCATTGTGTACGTAGGATAAACAAGAAGTTAGAACCAATCATTAGGAAACATATCCAACATTCCCCATGAGTTCTTAGGGTACATTAAACCATGGACTGATCATCCTATTTTTCCAAAATGCATAACACCTATCCATGGTGAAACATTGAGAATGACATTATAACCTACCTCAAATGAAAAATATTTCCTCCGACTATCTGCGGAACTTTTGTTCCTACTCTTGTCTATTCTCACATGTTTCAAAATCAACTGAACTCTTTCTGCCATCTCTTTTAACAATTCTTCTCCCTTCAGCTTCTTTTCACCTATATATTCCCAAATAGTTGGAGTTCAACTTCTATTTCTATATAATGTCTCAATTGGTTCCACATGTATACAAGAATGAATAATTTTATTATACGAAAACCAAATGAAAGGAAGATAAGGGTCCCAAATTCCCTAGTAATCTATTGAACAAGAACATAACATATCCTCTAATGTCGGAATTGTCTATTTATCATTCCAATCTGGTTGATGATGATAATATGTATTAAAAATTAATTCTGTACCCAACCACTTTTTGAAGTACATTACAAAGGATAGAAGAAAACTAGTGATCTTGATCAAATACTATAGAGAGAGGTACTCCATGTAACTTGACTATCTATTTATGTTACAAGAACTAATGTTGTTCTAGAGACAATGTATATCAAATTGGAAAAAAATTAATAGATTTAGTCAACTTATCAACAATATCTCAAATTTTTTTGTCACCTCGACATGTATTCTGTAATCCCACTTTGAGATCCATAGATATATTTTCCCACATAGACTTTTGGTACTAGAAATTGATGAAGCATCCCTTTTGGAAACTTTTTTTCTTACTTCACCTATTAATAAGTCTAGAACTTCCTAGTAATTTCTGATATATCTCTTATCATTCCATCATTACAGAAATACTCTTGAAGGTCTCTATACATCATTGAATTGTCATGATAAACAAAAAATAGTGAACTATGAGCATCACCATAAAACATTTTCTTAAATTCTGAATCAAAAGTTACACGTATTATCTTATGAAGCCACAACAGAGAATCTTTATCAATGATAAATTTAGGTTACATAACCTTATGAATAAATTCTACATTTCTTTAAAAGTTATTGTCTAACTTCTTCAAATAAATAATTTTATCTAATAGAGATGATTTCACTGACAGTTGAAACCAAATATAGGAATTTTCTACACCAATAACATCCATGTCGATGTTCATAAAATCATTAATCGAAGGGTTACATTCTAAGCACAACACGATTAATATTTCATAACATTTCTGACTTGATGCATCGATCACTTTGTTTTATTTTCCATGATGGTAATGAATCATGAAATCAAAATCCTCGATTAATTCTATTCATATCCAATGCCTTTTGTTCAATAATTTATGAATTAATATATACATAAAACGTTTTTTTATTAGTATATATTTCACACCTTACAACAAACAAATGATGCCTCACATTCTTAAAGAAAAAACTACAGTAGCTAATTCCAAATCATGTGTAGCTTAATATAACTTATGAGTTTTCAACTGACATGAATCATAAGCAATTGCCTGATCATTATACATTAGAAAACAATTGAATCCTTCAAAAAAAGAATCAATATAAATAAAAAATTCACTATTTACTTGAAAGTAATTCCAATGTTTGGGCATTCACCAATCATATTTTTAATTCATGTTTAAAATCATCTCATTGTTTTGTTCAAATGAATTTAACACCTTTTCTAGTTAAATATGTTAGTGTTCTAGATAGCCATAATAAAATTCAAAAAACATCCAGTAATATCCTAATAAACAATGAAAAATTAAAATCAAAATTATATATTTTTATCCTTTTCATTCTTCAAAATGTTTTATTAAAGTAGGATCAATAGTTATGTCATTTTTAGAAAAAATGTGACCATTTAAGAAATTATTTTATAACCAAAAATCAGCCTTTCTATATTTTCAATATAGTTTATTTTACTTTTAGTTATGAAAGACAACCCTTATATTCATTTCATGCTAGTATTTTATTTTTGAATATAACAAAATTTCATTAATAAACACAATTATACACATATTCAATAACTCATGGATTATTCTATACATAAGATCCACGAATATAGATTGTGCATTTGTTAGCCCAAAAGGCGCAGCTACAAATTAATAATTGCGAAATTTAGTAAGAAATCTAGACTTTATAATTTCTACATACTTTACATTCAACTAATGTTACCTCGAACTCATGTTAATATTTACAAAATGTGGTGCTCCATGGAGTTGATCAATCAAATCATCGATATGAGGAAAATGATTCTCGTTCATTTTAGTGATGTTATTCAAGTATCTATAATAAATTCAATGACTTATTTAACCATGTTTCCTTTCAACAAAGAGGACAAGGGCACAACATGGTGGTGGGATAGGTTAAATGAATCCTTTATCAAAAAAATCATGCAATTGCTTCATTAACATTAGATGTTAAATTTGATCCATTCGATAAGGGGGTTTTGAAATTGGATTTTCTTCAGGAACTAAGTGAAGATTGAATCAGGCTTTGGGATCAGGTATAATACCGGGAAAATAATCCAACAAACATCCATATAGTCCTTTTGAATAGGAAAATCATTAATATGAAAAGTTCCATTTTTTTTAACAATTTTCACGTGATAAAATTCATTTCCATCTCTCAAATGTTTCTCATCTTCCAGATATGTTATCCATGTTAATGGATAATTATTATAAATAAACTAAAACTCTTTTGGAAATGAAATATCTTAATCTATATAGTCAATGTTAGTAAGAAAAAATCCATTCCATATCCAAAATAACATCTAATTTTACTGGAGGGAAAAATATGTTTTTCAGTTAAATTATATCCAGAGATGAGGATATAAATATTTTTATAATTTCTTTTTGTCTCAACATTTTCTCCTAGGTGTTTTTTCCATATGTTCGTGATTCATTTATAGAGGTGGAAATTAAATATAACATGAAAATTTATCAGAAATTAATGAATTTGTAGACCCTAAATTAAACAACACATTGGCATAATCTCAATAAACAAAACACACACATGATACCACTCCATTTGATATCCCAATATCTGATTAAGTAGTTGAATGGGATTTAACCACACTATTTTTCTTATAGTCTGGATCTTTCCCATAATTTTAGTTTTTCGTCGGCTACTTGTTCGCATAGTATAACATCTTGATACATTAAAAACATTTCAAAAAAATATAAATATGATTTTATCATCCCACAAGCTTTAACTTTTTCAGCACAATTATGAGCCATATGTCTAATCTAACCACATCTGAATCACTTACCATATATCATAAGGCATTCCCCAATGTTCTTTTTACTAAAATTTTCATAAACAGTAAACATATTTTTCATACCGTCATATATTTTTGGGGAATTATTTGATTTTTCCTTCCTCCTAGACCTCTTATTATGTTCTTTTAAGGAACACATGATCATCAAAAAACTCTATTTCAACCTTCTATTCGGATCAATGATGATTTTTCATAAATTTTGAATACACAAGAATCTAACCGCCTTGGATAAATTGGCATTATTCATGAGTAAAACCTATTTATTTTTCTAGGGAAATCCCAAATGAATCTTGGAATATATATTTTTAGTTGACTGAATTTTAATTCATAAGTAGCCACCGAGTCATCCTCCTACCTTAATTTCATGAAATGGTTTTCTGTCCTAAGTAGAACCACTATAGGAAAATATTTAATGAAAATGACATTATTAATTTAATATAATTCCTTGGAATCAATATCTTCAATATTTTTTATATTCATTACCATTAACCACCACAAATTAGATTCACCTTCAAAACAGTAGAGAGAAAGACTATCCTTTTGATTTTATAAACACCTAATGACATTAAAATCATTTATGCAACATTAATCCAACATTCAGCCTGAACGGGGTCTGATGATCCTATAAATGATAAGGTATGTTGCCTCATGAAATGATCCACTAAAAACACACTTCTATTTGGGTTATTGTGATGATCTCATGGATAAATACCATCGCCAGTTAGAGCATGATTCAATTGTTTCGTCAGTATAACAAGCTATTCAGTTATGGTTATAACCATCTTAAGTTTCTAATTTGGAAGGTTGTTTTACACTTGATTTTATCCCATCATATCTTCCCTATTTCCTATATAGAAAAAATTTCTGAAAAAAAATTATAGATGAATTAACATGGAAATCATAATTTTCTATATCATTTCAATATGAAAATAATTTAAAAAAAAAATTATGGATATTTATGTACAATATCCTAATCTATAATGTTATCTAAACCATCCTCTGATACTAACTATAGGACCCCATCTATAAACATTACATAATCTTGAGTTAAATCATGTATTCACATTTCGGATCTTTTCATGATAATAGTTTTACAAAATTTGACCATAACTATTACATAAAAACTAAAATATTACAAAGTAGACACTTCTAATCAGTATCTATATTTTCAAAAAAAAATATTATACTCTTTAAAAAAACGATTTGTTTTACATGATAAAAACATTTTTATTGTTCATCTTGACATCCACCTTTCACTTACCCATCCTTACAACATGTAATTTTTTTTAAAAATGTGCTATGAGAACAAAAATCTCACTATGATAAATAATATAAGAAAATAAAATGTTAGTCCATTAATATATATAATCGCATGAAAAAATACTTTTCACCCACAAAAAATAATCTCTTTAACAAACAACATGATGTCATAAGATGCATGAAATAAATATTAGAAATCATAAATCATACAATAATATTGTGTAACCCAAATCATAATTACATTATTGCTTTTATAGCTGTATAAAGTGTAACCTTCAGGGATATATTTAGAAAACCCATCACAATATATTTCCCTAAATCTCTTATGAAAAATATTTTTGTTTACCTCTTTCTGATTAACCAATGCATTGGAGATCAATCCTGGGATCACCCACCATCAGTTTCTTATTGAACCATCTCTCTAAATAATCAATTCCTAAGAGACATATCATAATCGAAACACATAAAACAAGTATAATGTAAAAATATTATTTCCACATTATAATCATAAGATATCATTTCACGATATAGACATAATGAATCTCTTTTAAAAACCATTTTCAATGAAGAAATACATAAAAATGGAAAATTTTATTTATTTTTTTTGTTAAAAATATTATGGATTGTAGAAGAATCCAAATATCAAATAATGTCTATGACATCAGAAAGGATTTTTCCCCTCGTACGTTGAAAAAAAATTCAATCTGCAAAATTCTTCTTAAATAAGATGTTCCTTCTGAAACATTGAATGAAATTAAAATTCAATGGGTGTTATTATACATTTTATAACATAATGTGGTTTATTACATCAAAAGATGCCTCAATGAAGGGAGATTGAGACAAAGTCCCTTACTTTGAGTCTGAATCGTCACATACAATCTTTATATTCTTGAATAATAAACCTAGGATATGAAATACATGATTAAAAAAATCAATTTTATTTTTACTTTTTTATCACTTTTTATCATGTTATAAATCATACATATTTATTTATTTTTTTATCAGACGTTTTTTATATTAGTCACTTCAGTCAAAAATGAACTTGTTAGGGAGCAAATTGTATATGTGGTCATAAGTCGGTCATCTCTAGAATAGTATTCATAAAAAAATATTCTTTTTATTAGGTAATCATTGTTTTTACAACAAACCTTTAATTATGGTTATTATAAATGAATGATTTTATAATCATTGGGACGGTAGGTCATACATACACTGGAGTAACATTTTATATTTTTCATTGATCATTATAGAAATATAGTAATTGGTATTTTATATTTATAAAGAGATCATAATATTATTAACATAATAATAATTATTTAAATATAATTATATATATTATACATGTGATTTGGTGAATGAAAAAGATTCACATATCTTCATGGAGGTGATAGTTTTCATATACGCACGAATGATGTTATCTGTTTTATGTGCATGGAATGTAAGAACTTAAATGAAATATAATTCTTTTAAAATGATAAATTTATCATTAATATCATAGATGAAAATTTATTCCATCATTATAACTATTCTTTATATAAGATAATTAATGAAAATTATATCAATTCGCAAGGCGGTAGTACACCGCACACACAGATGAAATGTCCATTTAAATTTAATGAAATTAAAGACGGATTTAAATGATGATATTAACCAAATACAATATCATTATATATAGGATAATGGATTTATTATTTAATATTTTACAAATAATATTCTTATGAAGTGGAAGAGAAATAAAATCTGTTCACTAAATAAACGATATGTATTCTAAGGTTAATAACCTTTGAATAAAATGATAACACATGCAAGAGGTTTTTTTTCCTAATGTAAGGCCTCATGAAAGTTGGTAGGGGTTCTAGATAGGGTTTTGGATAGATCATGGCTGTACGAAATAGTTTTTGATGTGTGAGAATTACAGAATAGTGGGTACCGTTATGTAGGATAGGGGAGTGACACCCTTGGAAACTCATAGACGATTATTTTAATATAAATTTATTATTTAATCCAATTGACACCAACATGAGATATGTATAAGATAAATTAATTATTTTTTGAAATTATCTCAGCCCATAATGTTTATACTTGGATTGGTTTTATTTAAATCCTTATCCTTTTATATTACCCTTAATTATTATCATTTAATTTTAATTGTTGTAACAACATTTTAAGTAGTATGATGCTATAAATTTTAATTATATGTGGTCAATTTTCCATAATTGGTCACATAATTAACATTGTGAACATATCATAGTATAATTTTAATTTTATATTTTTTTTTATTTCTAAATAATTTGATAAATTATTATATTATTAAAGTATCAACTATATCAATTTTACACTATTCATTTCAATAAATATCAATAAAATCCAAGGAGAGATATATATTAGAAAAAAACCATTTCATTGACTTATAACATCTCATAACCACCTATAACATTTTTATATTGTATAAATTATGTACAATTATTTCTATTTTTTTATTTATCTAATCATTTGTTTTATTCTTTAAAACATGATTTTATGTTTTCATCATTATTGTGTCATAAATATATCTAATTATTTATTTCTTAAATTTTTTAAATAAATTATCATGAGGTACAAAATATTTTTATCTTTATAAATACTATTTAGTTTCCTAGAAATCCCATGTATATCTCTATATGAAAATACCTACCTCTTTTAAAAACAAGTGTAACAAAAATGACTATTCATTCAATATAATATTATAAATGTTTTAAAGTAGTCCAAGTGGATCAAAAGAGTCTAAAAATTGACCAATGGATTCTCACTGTCTGTATACAGTCATCTAATCAAATTGTGATAATTTTTTGGGTAGTTTTATATTATTATATTATTTTTACCTTTAATTACCTGAGTTACCCTTTACCATGGTAAATAAAATAATTACTAGTGTAACTATTCATAATGTACAAAAAATAAATTGTACCTATTTACATAATTTGTACCCAATGATTCCAAATGTTGTTTCTATTTTTCTAAATACCAAATAATTATGTTTGAGTAATTAATTTAATATTAATCCTCATATTCAATATGAAGAAACTATTTTTTTAAAAGTAAAATCTATAAAAAAAATTAACATGTTTTTACATAAAATCTCAGTGTGAAATTTATTCCAATGGAAAAAAATGCATTAAATGATTAAGTATTTTTTATTTTAAAACTAATTAAAAATATAATCTAACTATATAAATCAATTATATGAAAAAGATGCATTGAATTAAAATGAAGTATTTTTCACTATTTATTAAAAACTGAACATTCTCAAAAAAATACAAAAAATATATCCAAAGAAATATTTTATGACCTGATTCCAAAAAATAATATTACTTTGACTAATACATTTATAAAATATTCAAAAAATCATTCAAAATCACTTCTCTATAAAAAGGCGGTAAAACTACCTTTTAATAATATTAGATTGTTTTATGCTTAAAATTGGACTTCTTCCAATTATTATTTTCTAAAATTTATTAGAATAAAATAAATAAAATTAATAAAAATGTGTCAACATAATATAGGTATGTTTATTCATTCCCTCCAATAAAATTTCTAGGGGTTAACTACCGTTTAAAATAATGATATTACTAACATATTATTTTTTGGTATATCTCAGCCTTCTTTGCAACATAATATTTCCGAGAAAACAATTATTTTGTGTTAGGTATGCTATCAAGAATAATTATCCATTATAAAATAAAATTTATTTCGAATTCATAAAATAAATATATATGAAAATTTCTTGTTATATAACTACCGAGGATGTTACAGACATGGAAGTGGCATGCAGTACAGCCTAGAAATTTGGAATGCTAGAATGGACCATTGATAGTGAGATATACTATTCTAGTATGTTTTACTTTAGGTAGGGAATTATTTGAAACATCTACCTCTCATTCCATTATATCAACAAAAATTAATAATCATTTGAGCCTAGATGTACAATTTGTTTGTGGGGTAATGACTATTGATACATTATTGTGAGTATGGTATGGAGACATTGGTATGCCCATGGGTTCTTATCATAATGTTAGGGGGTATCATTTCCTATGCGATATATATATATATCCTTCACATTTCAGTTTTTGACCTAATTATGTTAATGGTCTGGCTAGTCGCATAGTAATCACATATATATTATTACCTAAGGATATGACTTTTATATCTACAAATGGAAACCAAAATAATAACCATGGGTAGTGGGATATCCAGGTAGGCCTTGTAGGGTCAACTAATCCATAACTAGGATAGATCGTAGCACATGTTTTTATTTTATTACTACAGGATGGTGTCGTAAAGTATCATGTATTTTTAGAAGTTGTGTATCAGTTTCTAGATATTATTCCAAATATTTTTAGGGGTTTCCACATGACTGTGATGTGGAATTCACAACCAAGCTAAGGCGTATGGATTAAACAATATTTATTCCACCATAAATTATGGAACTAATAAAGCTTTAAGAACTCAAGAATCAAATAGATTAATTGGAAGATATGGGGTTTATCTATCCGATTGCGTCACTTTGGGGATCACCGTTATTGTTCATAAAGAACGATGAACGGAGGTTTCAGTTGTGTATCAATTACTAGATGGTGAAAAAATGGCATGTAATGAATCAATATCCTCTTCCACATATCAAAAACCATTTTTACTTGTTAAAATAATAATTAATGTTATCAAAGATTGACTTGAGATTAGGGTATCATTAGATGAGAGGTTATGAATTCTGATATACCCTTGACTATTTTCAGAAGCAGGTGTGGGATATATGAGTGTGTCGCAATTCTGTATGGGATGAAGAATGAACCTATAGTATTTGTGGCCTTAATGAATCAAATCATATGTCCATACCAAGATCATTTTTTTCAGGTGTCCATGGATGACATATTGGTGTAATCTAAGACACTTGATGATGATTTCCAACATATTGACATCGTCCTGAGTACTCTATTCGATAATTTTCTATACTCCATTATATATATTTATTAGTTATTGATAGACCATGTAATGTTCTTAGGGAACATAATTTCAGATGAACATGTGTTATTTTACCTAGTGAAGGTTTAGGTATTTGTATCATTGGATCATCCCATGAACATGTTTAATATCCTAAGATTTTTGGGGTTTACAAGATATGATATGATGTTTAACTAGGAATTTTACTATTTGGTAGTTCTTCATTTAGGCCTTAAAAAGAATTGGGTAATGTTTTAATGGATGAATTCTTCTTGGAGTTAAATCAAGGAGTTGAAGAATAATTTGACTTCATCACCAATCTAGTTCCTACATGAGCCATTTTTGGAGTAGACATTGTATTATGACTATAATGAGACTGGACTATGAGTTGTGTTGATGTAAGGAGATTAAGTTGTGGCACATGGGAATGGGCAGTTGATACCCCATGAATGGAAATACCCTATGTAAGACCTCAAACTAGAAGTAGTGGTTTATTCTCTCACGTGTTGGTGACACTATCTATTGGGTGAGACGTTTAAGTTGTATACCGATCAAAAGTACATATGGTATATCTTATCACGATAGGGATTCAATCATAGTAAGTGGATATGGAATTAGTATATGGAGTCTTTTCATTTTTATCATGAATATATGTATAGAAATGGAATTTTTTTATTGTATCCTCGATTAGAAAACCACGTAGATATATGGTTGTAGAATCTAGTGCTGAGTAGAAGATGATAGATTTTGTGGTTAATATGGGTGTAGAGGCTCAACAGAGTAAGGAGTAGACGAATCATGTATCCGTTTCCATCGAGTCTTACATTTGAACTAACTCTGATATAGGGAGTATTAGGATACATATTGTTTTACCTTGAGGTAAATCCTTGAATGTGGGGAGTCACCTTAACGATGAGATAATAAATTTCAAAAATCAGATTGTTGTACCTACAAGCATGCGAGAGAAATTCATAAGAAAATTTCATGCCTCAATGTGGGTGGAAAATCCAACTATGAAGAAATTTTATAGTGACCTACAATGATAGTTTTTGAGGCTGGGAATAAAGAATGAGATAGAAGGATTCATGACATGATGCTACACCTACTAGAAAGTGAAGGTAGTGTATCAATGACCTGGATGTTTTATCCAATTGTTAAATATTTGAGAGTGGATGTGGGTTGAAATACATTTAATATTGTGGTGGGTATTTTTAAGACTCCAAGACGAATGCCACTATTTGGGTTTTTTAGGATTTACTGTTGAAAATAGCACATTTATTGTCTATACGAGAAGCATTCTCAGTAGAGTAGTTATGAGATTTGTATGTTCAACAGATAGTCTTTCATCATGGGGTGGAAAAGACTATTATTTCAGATGGTGATTAGTATGTCACATTATTCCTCTGGATATCTTTCAAATGATTCAATGTACACTAGTTTTATTATGTATGGTTTTCTACTCACAGATGCGTGGGCAGTCAGAACATACCATACATGTGCTTTAACTTGTGCTATAGGTTTGTGTGCATGACTTCTGTATATCTTGGCAGAAGACATTTTATTTAGAGTATATTTCATATAAAAATAGTTATCAGAACACAGTACGTATGGAACCATATGAAGCTATTTATGGTAGTCTATGTAGATTAACATTATTCTAGAAAGTGGTATGTGATTAAATGTTATTGGTACCGGGTCTGATGCAGGTGACATAGAAATAGCTACATTTGATTTAGAATTGTATGGTTATAGAAATAAGTATGTAGAAGTATTATTTTGATAGATAAAGACAACCCCTAGAGTTTAAAAAGTGTGATCATCTATTACTTCGTGGGTCACGATGGTTGGGTCACTATAGGATATATAGATTGGGCATGATGGCACACAAGTTTGTTGGACTGTTTGAGAGTGTGAAGAGAATCAGTTTGGTGGCATTCCAATTGAATCATCCATATATTTACAGTGTTATCCATGATTTTTTCCCAGTGTCATAACTATATAAGTATTACACTGACCCTTCTGATGTATTTGATTTGGATGATAATTATATTGGGATATACATGTCTGTTTCCGACGCTTTCGCCGGGGCGCGCGCATCCGTCTGTGAGGACGCGCGGCTGTGTTGCCCTGCATTCCCACTTTCCAAAGGCGGGCGGCATTCGTTCCTTGTTCAGGTACGTCTGCTCCTTGATCGAAACGGGATGATGGGATGTCGGTTCTTCCTCCTGTGGATTCCTCCTCAGAACTCGTCACCTAGTCCGGGTCTCCCTTATAGATTTAATACGTAGTTCGTGAAACTCTTCCCGGTGCCATATCGTCATGGACGCCGGTTAATTACACTACTTCCGTCAAGACTTTCCATAGGGTCTTGACATGGTAGCGACCTTCGGTCGGAGTAAACGGCAACATCATGAATGTCGGGGCATCTCTGGGTGCGTGGACATAGGGGAACCTGTATTCTTCCTCATAAGAGGGCATCTCAAGGGTGCAGAACCCGAGGCGTGCATCAGAGGTTTTCCTCAGCTTCCTGTGTTTAGCACAGGGTATGTTGCAAGATTAACGTCTAGCAGAGACGGTTACACCAAAGGCGTTCCATCCGAGGTTTTCCTCAGTCATCTCATGTTTATCACGAGGTAGGCCGCGAGTTTAACGTCTTGCGGAGACGGAATGAGGGTGATCAGAACATCCCATAGAGATGGATCAGATTGGTATATCGCATAGAGACGGCTATGGTCCCATAGAGACGGATCAGAACGCCCAATGAGGACGGATCCGAGGTGGTGCACTCCCTATAGGGGAAAAGGGAGATGAATCGGGGTGTACACAGAGGACAGCGACCTGGAGATATGATGGGGCTTACACATGGAAAGCGGCCCATGCGCCGCTAGGAGCAGCGAGGAGGTGGATGGCATGATCCCACCGGGATGTGGCGGCCCGGGTGAGAATCAGGATGGGTGATGGATGGATGAGTGAAGTGGAGGAGGATGAAATGGGACCATCGCAGGGGCGACGGTGAAGTTGGGCTTGAGCCTTGAAGAGGCTTCCTACGTATCCCCGTGGCAGGGAATCAAAGTCCGCGTAGTTCGGGATGGTGCCGGTAAACCGACGTGAATTGGGTGATGGGTGGGCTTGAACCTCGTGGAGGCTTCCTACGTACCATGCCTTAACACAGATCAAAGTCCCCGTAGTTCAAATGGATGATGATCGCAATGGCTTACCACTGGACCAGGATGGGACCCGACGTGAAATGACGGGTGGGTGTGTCGGTGAGCCGACGTGAAAGTGGACCTTGGTCCAATGGGTGGTGGGCTTGAACCTCATAAAGGCTTCCTACGTACCATGCCTTGACACGGATCAAAGACCTCGTAGTTCGGAGAATACAGTTTAACGTCATGCGGGACGAAAGTGACCCCTGACGTGAATAAACGACGGGTGGGCTTGAACCTCGTGGAGGCTTCCTACGTACCATGCCTTGACATGGATCAAAGACGTCGTAGTTCAAAAGGTCACAACGGCTTACCGCTGGACTGGAATGGGACCCGACGTGAAAGAGCGACGGGCGGGTGTGTCGGTGAACCGACTTGAAAGTAGACCTTGGTCCACTATTGGTGGGCTTGAACCTCATAAAGGCGTCCTACGTACCATGCCTTGACACGGATCAAAGACCTCGTAGTTCAGGTGGTCACAACGGCTTACCGCTGGACTGGAATGGGACCCGACGTGAATGAGCGACGGGTGGGTGTGTCGGTGAACCGATGTGAAAGTAGACCTTGGTCCACTATTGGTGGGCTTGAACCTCGTGGAGGCTTCCTACGTACCATGCCTTGACATGGATCAAAGACCTCGTAGTTCAAATGGGGGGTAGACCTTGGTCCACTGATGGTGGGCTTGAACCTCGTGGAGGCTTCCTACGTACCATGCCTTGACACGGATCAAAGACCTCGTAGTTCAGGTGGGTTTCGCCGGTAAACCGACGTTAAAGTAGACCTTGGTCCACTATTGGTGGGCTTGAACCTCATAAAGGCGTCCTACGTACCATGCCTTGACATGGATCAAAGACCTCGTAGTTCAGGTGGGTTGGGTCGCAATGGCTTACCACTGGACCAGAATGTAGTTTAACGTCGTGCTGGACGGGGGTGAAACCCGACGTGAAAGACGGGTGGGCTTGAACCTCGTAGAGGCTTCCTACGTACCATGCCTTGACATGGATCAAAGACCTCGTAGTTCAAATGGGGTTTCGCCGGTGAACCGACGTGAAAGCAGACCTTGGTCCACTGTTGGTGGGCTTGAACCTCGTGGAGGCTTCCTACGTACCATGCCTTGACATGGATCAAAGACCTCGTAGTTCAGGTGGTGAGTAGACCTTGGTCCACTATTGGTGGGCTTGAACCTCGTGGAGGCTTCCTACGTACCATGCCTTGACATGGATCAAAGACCTCGTAGTTCAGGTGGGTTGGCCAGGGTCGGTGCTCACTCTAAGCCCACGTGAGTCATGCTCGGTGTGAGAAACAAGAGGTTGCAAGGACCTGACGATCACGTCGCGAAGGGTGCGTCCGTGAGAAGCGAAGAGGGGCTTACGCGTTGAGCGGCCCATGGTGTTGGGACTTACTCCAGGATGGAGGCCCAGAACGGCTTACCGCTAAATTGGGTCACAACGGCTTACCGCTGGATTGGGTCACAACGGCTTACCGTTGGATGGGGATGCCAACGGCTTACCGCTGCATAGGATCACAACGGCTTACCGCTGGATTGGGTCACAACGGCTTACCGCTGGATAGGGATCACAACGGCTTACCGCTGGATGGGGATGTCAACGGCTTACCGCTGCATAGGATCACAACGGCTTACCGCTGGATTGGGTCACAACGGCTTACCGCTGGATAGGGATCACAACGGCTTACCGCTGGATGGGGGTCGCAACAGTGGATGGGGCTTACGCGAGGAAGCTGCCCGGGTGCCACTAAGGAGTGGCACTGGTGAATGGGGCTTACGCTAGGAAGCTGCCCGGGTGCCACTACGGAGGGGCACTGGTGAATGGGGCTTACGCTAGGAAGCTGCCCGGGTACCGCTATGGAGCGGCACTGGTGAATGGGGCTTACGCTGGGAAGCTGCCCGGGTGCCACTAAGGAGTGGCACTGGTGAATGGGGCTTACGCTAGGAAGCTGCCGGGTGCCACTAAGGAGTGGCAATGGTGAATGGGGCTTACGCTAGGAAGCTGCCCGTGTGCCGCTAAGGAGCGGCAATGGTTAATGGGGCTTACGCTAGGAAGCTGCCCGGGTGCCGCTACGGAGCGGCACTGGTGAATGGGGCTTACGCTAGGAAGCTGCCCGGGTGCCACTAAGGAGTGGCACTGGTGAATGGGGCATACGCTAGGAAGCTGCCCGGGTACCGCTATGGAGCGGCACTGGTGAATGGGGCTTACGCTGGGAAGCTGCCCGGGTGCCACTAAGGAGTGGCACTGGTGAATGGGGCTTACGCTAGGAAGCTGCCCGGGTGCCACTAAGGAGTGGCAATGGTGAATGGGGCTTACGCTAGGAAGCTGCCCGTGTGCCGCTAAGGAGCGGCAATGGTTAATGGGGCTTACGCTAGGAAGCTGCCCGGGTGCCGCTACGGAGCGGCACTGGTGAATGGGGCTTACGCTAGGAAGCTGCCCGGGTGCCACTAAGGAGTGGCACTGGTGAATGGGGCATACGCTAGGAAGCTGCCCGGGTACCGCTATGGAGCGGCACTGGTGAATGGGGCTTACGCTGGGAAGCTGCCCGGGTGCCACTAAGGAGTGGCACTGGTGAATGGGGCTTACGCTAGGAAGCTGCCCGGGTGCCACTAAGGAGTGGCAATGGTGAATGGGGCTTACGCTAGGAAGCTGCCCGTGTGCCGCTAAGGAGCGGCAATGGTTAATGGGGCTTACGCTAGGAAGCTGCCCGGGTGCCGCTACGGAGCGGCACTGGTGAATGGGGCTTACGCTAGGAAGCTGCCCGGGTGCCACTAAGGAGTGGCACTGGTGAATGGGGCTTACGCTAGGAAGCTGCCCGGGTACCGCTATGGAGCGGCACTGGTGAATGGGGCTTACGCTGGGAAGCTGCCCGGGTGCCACTAAGGAGTGGCACTGGTGAATGGGGCTTACGCTAGGAAGCTGCCCGGGTGCCACTAAGGAGTGGCAATGGTGAATGGGGCTTACGCTAGGAAGCTGCCCGTGTGCCGCTAAGGAGCGGCAATGGTTAATGGGGCTTACGCTAGGAAGCTGCCCGGGTGCCACTAAGGAGGGGCACTGGTGAATGGGGCTTACGCTAGGAAGCTGCCCGGGTGCCACTACGGAGGGGCACTGGTGAATGGGGCTTACGCTAGGAAGCTGCCCGGGTACCGCTATGGAGCGGCACTGGTGAATGGGGCTTACGCTGGGAAGCTGCCCGGGTGCCACTAAGGAGTGGCACTGGTGAATGGGGCTTACGCTAGGAAGCTGCCCGGGTGCCACTAAGGAGTGGCAATGGTGAATGGGGCTTACGCTAGGAAGCTGCCCGTGTGCCGCTAAGGAGCGGCAATGGTTAATGGGGCTTACGCTAGGAAGCTGCCCGGGTGCCGCTACGGAGCGGCACTGGTGAATGGGGCTTACGCTAGGAAGCTGCCCGGGTGCCACTAAGGAGTGGCACTGGTGAATGGGGCATACGCTAGGAAGCTGCCCGTAATGTCTTCCTCATGTCTGGTCATGAGGGCATCCCAACTCACTGGTGGGTTGAGGTATGTGCCTATGCGCAAGTGCACAAGCGGGATAACGCCAAGGGCGTTGGAATCAGCCCAAACAAAGGGACAAGAAAAGTGTGAATCACATGCCCAATATTCAGAACGTCGTGAGATTGGCGTGGTGATGGAGGATTACTGCTGACCATATTCGCAACGCAGCATCCATATCACGTTAGCTAGAAATGAGGACAACAAATGAGGGTCGACTGTTGACCATGTTCGAAACACGGGACCATGTCACAAGTGTTGTCGATCGATCCTTCGGGACGTTGGCCCAGGACAGCAGGCGGACCATAGGTCGATCATCCATACTGTTAGGGGGTCCCTCCAGACGTGATCAGTCTTCCGGGGCATTGGCCCAGGACAGCAGGCGGACCATAGGTCGAGCATCCATACTGTTAGGGGGTCCCTCCAGACTTGGAAGTGAATGACGATCCAGACGAAGGACACGCAACGCGTGAGGTGGAGTGATGGAATGTTTGAATGGATTCCAACGCTCTTGATGTTACGCCACTGTGATCATGGCGTTAGGCATCTTATGCTTGGCGCACAAGGCGTCTCTTGTTTAATGGAAGAGGCATCCTATGTTTGGAATATAGGGATTACTACAGTTTATAGTCATGTAGGATGGACTGTTAGCATCTCATGCTTGGAGCATGAGGCATCTCTCGCTTGGAGCAAGAGGCATCCTATGTTTGGAGCACAGGGTTTACTACAGTTTATAGTCATGTAGGATGGACTATTAGCATCTTATGCTAGGAGCATAAGGCATCTCTCGTATAGGTCAAGAGGCATCCTGTGTTTGGAACATAGGGAGAATACTACAGTTTAGAGTCATGTAAGCAGGACTATTGGAGGCTCATGCTTGGAGCATGAGGCATCTCTCGTATAGGGCGAGAGCCATCCTATCGTTTGTTAGATAGGGAGTACTACAGTTTATAGTCTTGTAGATAGGACTATGAGGCAGAAGGTGCCTAGAAATGGTTGGTGTTGGGACTTACGCAAAGCAGCCCTTTCTGGTTGAACCTGGCATAGGAGCCAAGTGATCGGGTTTGGAGGAGTTGCCTGAGGGATGGTTCGACTCGAGGTGCTCGGGGAATTGATGATGAGAATCTCGACTCACGGCACGGACTGAAACCAAGAGGATATGTCAACTCAAGGTGTTTCATGGTGTGTGGAGGAGTATCTCGAATCATGGTGTTCCATAGGTGGAATGTGGGAGCGCATAAGGGCGCAATGGAAAATCCCGGCATCCCGGCCCGAAAAGTTCGCGGTGCGACTCTCCATTTTTCATGGGGGTCTGTGACGGTAGCGAAGGGACCGGCCCGGAGGGCGCGAAGGTAGGATCCTCGCGAAGGATGGGTCTTCACGAAGGAGCTTCGCGAAGCATGGCCTCGCGGAGCAATGGCCTCTCGCGGAGCAAGGGGGTCTCGCGGAGCTTGGTCTCGCGGAGCAGCATCGCGGAGCTTGGTCTCGCGGAGCAGCATCGCGGAGCAAGGGCTCGCGGAGCAAAGGGCTCTCGCGGAGCTTGGTCTCGCGGAGCAGCATCGCGGAGCATAGGCTCGCGAAGCATGGACTCCTGGAGTCTCGGCTCGCGGAGCAGCAACGCGAAGGAAGCTGCTCGCGGAGCATGGCTTCGCGGAGCCGCAATGCGGAGCTCCGCTCAGCCTCCCAAGGGGCGAAGTGGCCGTGGCCGTCCTCGGCCGTCCTGAGAAGGGGGGTGAGCTGGGTATTTATAGGCAAGGGGCGCCGCGAAGCAGAACTTCCGCGCCGCCTCAGGAGCTTCGCGGCGCGCTCGCGAACGTCAAATGCGTTCGCGGAGCATCACCGCCTCTGGAGCTTCGCGGCGGCTCGCGAACGTCAAATGCGTTCGCGGAGCATCACCGCCTCTGGAGCTTCGCGAGGCCGCGATGGTCGGGGCGCTTCGCGGCGGGGCTTCGCGGGACCGCGCTGCACGGGTGCTTCGCGGAGCATCACCGCCTCCATTTTTCATGATTCAAATATCATATCAAATAAATTCCCCCATCACAGTACATGGATCCAATCCCATATTTTGCCACTCATCCTCCTATGATATCCATTTCTTGTGGTGGATAAAATATTCAATTTTGGAATGATCTAGATTTAGATTTGATAAATTTATATCTTGGTTTTGGAATCTATATATACATCTATGAGTTTGTTATGTGTTAAATATTTTTTTCGGGTAAAAAATCTTGGTCCATTCTTTGTCGTTATTCAGACCAATTTTGTGTATTTTTATTAGGAAATTGTACCTCAATGAATCGAGTTAGGTGGTATAATTTTCAAATCCTATATGAATTATTTCATTTTTTATATAATTTTTTAGATTTTATAGACTTGTTTATAAATATAAATCCCTAGTTATATTAATTTATGTGGTAAATTAATTAATTGTGATATTTGTGAAATTGTGAGATTTTGGTAATTTGGGGTTTTTCAACACGACAATTAATTGGATAATTATAAATGAGATATTTGGATTTTTGAATCATAAATTAATTTTAATAATTAGTTATTATATAATTGAGGTGGTCGAATTGTGTAATTAAATGTGAAGTAATGATAATTAATTTTTGAAATAATAATTAATGTAATTATTTTGAAATTAAGATCATTAATGGATGGGTTGATTATCAAATTTTAAAATTTGAATTAATAAAAATTATTTATTGAATTATTTATTTAGTTTTAAAATTGTGAAATGGTTTATTGATTGTTGAAATGATTAGTAGAATTTATAATTTAAATTAATTAATTAATTAATTAAAATACATGGATTAATTAATTTATCTATTAAATAATCAATGTAATTGTGGTAAATTGTGCTAAAATGATAAAATTTATGTAATTGTTATTGTAAAATGGGGTGTTAGAAATAAAAATCTACACACATGATAATGATATAAAATAATGGATGTGAAATGAGGATTTAGACGTGAGGATATATTCCCATAATAATGACATAAATAAATTGATGAAATTGTGGGTTCTAGACATGGTGTTCTACACCAATTTTGATTTCTAGGAGTTATACATGGAGTTCTACACCGAATCGGGGTTTGAGTTTTGGACATGGAATTATTCACCAATTAGGATTTTGGGTGCTCTAGATGGAATTCTACATCGATAATAGATCTATCAGTATTGTTTACAATTAAAGTGTTCGACATATAATTCTACACCAATTTGGATTTTGGGTATTGGACATGGAATTCTATAGAAAATTGGATTTTTGGCTATAATACATGGTCTTCATCACTGATTAGGATTTTGGGTTGTTAGACATGTAATTTTACACCAATGATAAATATAAATAACCATGATTTTGGAGTGTTAGTCATGGTGTTATACCCTAATGAAAATTATAAATGATTTATATTTTGAGGTGTTGGACATATAATTATTCACCAATGAATAATATAAATTACAAGGACTTTGGGTGATATACATGGAATTCTACACCAATTATATTAATAATTTTATTTTGAAGTAAATATGTTACTTGATTCCATACCAGGTCAACGGGGATAATAATGAACAATTGATAATGTGATAAATGATTAATTATGAATTTTAATTATATATTAATATAACTACATACACATTTTACTGAGTGGAATTCTTTAGACACAATTAGTGGTGGCCTACTTAGTTGTAATAACAGCCTAACTATTCTACATGATATGTACCAGAATAGATTTTATGGATGAAGTATAGATTAAGGGAATGAGACCTTTATTATTGGTTCAATCTGGATGTATCATGGTTAAGGGAACTAGACATCGGTGACACCTTCTTGGAAGATAATATTTTCTTTATTTTGAGATTCAATTTTTACACGGGACAAATATATTGTAATGTATGTTTTTATGTTCTTAGTTTGATATGGTATTCCCTACATTGATTATTATCAGTCATTAGAGTTGTAATTCTTATACATGCTTCCTCAATTGTATAATTATTAACTGTAGTGTTTTACTCAGATAAAATAAGGTACAGTCTCCCCATGATTGATTTTTCATACTCTCATGGGTAGTGATAATCCTCTGGTATATAAAGATTCACACTTAAGGTCATGTGATCGTTCGGCATGGGGCACCGGTTCATGGATCTCAGACCAGGATGTTACAACTTCTCTACCAGAAAATATATCTTATAAATTATATTTATAAATATATAATCCTTTCATCCATGAAAATGTGTGACCACTAGACATTTAACACATCAATATAGTTTAACTAAACCGTATTTTGTAGATTTTCACAAAGAGAATGACCATGTTGATGAATACATAATATGTTAGTGGTCTAATGGACGAGTACATCAGATGCATCTCATCCATATAGTTCTAAACACAAATTTTTATTCATCTATGAATATACATGAATTTCCTTAGTATAAATCAATATAGGGATATATATCTTTTCTTATAATACATGTGAAAAAATCCCATATTAGGTACAGTAGAACAAATAACATGTTCAAAATGATGTCCATCCTCCCTAGAGTTATTAATAATTATAAATTGACTTGTTTTTGTAGGATATCAATGTATGATGGTTCTCATGATATGTATATGAAAAAAATTAGGTTTTAAGGATTGATAAATAGAATACCCCCAAATTATATCTCTGAAAATATAACATTCAATGAGATATAATTTCATGGATAAATCCAAGAAATAATTCTTTATTTGTTAACTCAAGAATCTATTCTTTCTATCTCATATACGACCCTTTATAATGGATACATGAATCTATTCAATCTAATTTATATGATCAAAATCCATAATACCACATGATGATCATCAATTAAGGATTATTCAATGATGGAAATTAAAGGGGATATTTATCATTTCTCCATTATTGTAAGGAAATTTCATCACACACAAATGAATGATAAACATTGTTTACCATAATTATAATTACATTATAATGTTTCACCCATTAATAAAAAATATCTTTATATCAATATATTATACATGACGTATATTATGTTTCTATAGAAATGGTCTTTTATCATTATATCTATTTGTAATTCATGTCATATCCCAATTAGAAAATCTAAAAAAAGAATCCCACTAACAAACTTGGGAGAAAAAATTTAAATAGAAAACTTATTATAATAATTCGGATACATTGGATTCATATTCCTTTTTTTTACTCTTTTACCATATAGTAACATTCCTTAACACCTTAACATAAAATGTTATAAACTTATTGTCTATTTTCTAAATATAACTATTTACAATCACATCATCATTATCCATTAATCCATTTACATCATACATTTTTCTTAAAATATATTTTAAATATTACAACTATTTATATTATAACTTTAACAACACATCCTAATCCATTTACATGATAAATATTTATGGAAACAACTATTTTAACTATGGTAACTTTTTATATTCATCATTACCACCATACCCCTAAATCAATCAACATGACAATTCATACACTTTTTTTTCTGGTTGGTATAAACCATTAATGAATAGTGATGTTAATTTGTTATGATATCTATATAAAACTATTTTAGTTTTCATTACCACGTCATATCTTAATATTCTATAGGATATTAAGTGATGAATTTAGATAATCCTAGAATATAATTATCCTTCATCTCTATTTTATTTTCACATCGTATTAAAACCAAATGCAACTATTTATATTTTTCATTACTATCACATAAATTATCTATTTTTGACAGAAATTATGTAATCACATAAAATAAATCTGGTACGTTATTCTATTTGTTAGCATTGAATGTATCTAGGTTATATCATACTCCAACAATCATCCTATATACTATATTATAATAGAAATACTTTTCTATCACACATGTAGACCTATTTTTTCTTCAATAAAATAAATTTATTACCTTTTAGTATGAATATTAAAAAAATAAATATTTTTCTATATCATACATGGTTTTTTATATTACTTGTACATATTCAAATTAAATTATGTATTTTTAAAAATATACCACCAACGGATGTCGGAATACATTTCAACATATATTAATAAATATTTAGATAAAAATTATTTTACTACATAAATAATTTTATCCATATCATATCATATTTAAATTTTATATAAATTTCTAATTCACAATCCATGAGAATTTATTTAATTTTCTCAAAAATTAAAAAAATCATTGTTATTGAAAATATTCTCTTATTAGAATAGTGAAATAAGATTAATATACATATTTTTCACATAGATTCATTTGATATTGATAAAATATTATAAATTTAAAATACAAATGTAGTAATTATTTACCATATCTTCTGAATATAATATACATGATCAATTTTTCATTTTATTTTGATTTCCTTTTATATTTGTAACACTTTATAAAATATACATATGTAATAACATGACCCTAAAAATTAATGAATTATTTTCTATAATTTTCATACAAGAAATATAAATTCTATGGACTTCCCAATACCTTTCCAATATTATAGATATTCCCATATTATGGAATCATTTATTATTATTGATTACTCTATCATATTTTAAATAACCTCAACCAGAATATTGCGGAAACATTCATGGTACTTTATAACTCTATACCTTATAGAATTTAACTTTTACTTCCTTGTAAAATCAATATAGTTCCAAAACATATACATCATATTAAAATTAAATATATACTTAACACATTTAAAATAACACGAGTAATAATTTATTAAATTCATCCATATTTCCAAAACATTTACATATAGGACAATGGACTAAATTCATTAACAATAATAAATTTTATAACAATTATTATGTCTCTTAAAACATATACAATCAACATACCAAATAATATTGAACATATAACATAATAATATCTTAGGTCAAATTTCATCTATTTCTATATAAATAATAAATAAGTCCTTCCATAAATCTATAAGGATCTAGATTTTCTTGTCAAATATATTTAACATTTTATTACATAGGAAGGAGGTTTTAAACACATATAATACTTCTCATATTGATGAATTTATCATAATATACTCCTTTTATGATTTTTCTACGATAATATTCATATTTTTATGTTTAATATTAATTTTATTTTTATGATGATATAGAATTTATATATAACAGATATTTATAAAAGATGAAAATCATGTATTATATTCATTCATCCATAAATATTAATAAACATCCTACAATTAAAGCTGACGACCCCATACAACATATATATTTAGTAATCTATGATCCATATATCAAAATTTAAAAAAATTGTTTTATCATTCATCTCACTATTCAGTTATTTAAGTAGGAAATCATCCCAATCAAAAATATTATGAAAATTATATAATTATTTTATAAATATTTATGTACATCCACCATAAGGAATCAGTCACATCTGTTATAATTATACTATTTCTATTAGGGCATACCATCTATGTTACATAATTAAAATTCCAAAATAAATCTTACCAAACACAATACTGGGGAACATGAATTCAGTATAAAACTACCTATGAAGATATTTGAGAGGAATAATTTAATTTATTTTCCTTAAAAATATAATCTATGGGGAGCCAACATTGGTAAAAGATACCCTTGAAGGATGATCAAGGATTCAGAAAGCATTTCTCTGAAAGGAATCCCAAGCATAGTATTTTAGGGGTTTCTATTTTTAAAGACTCTATCATTTAATATAAATAATTGTAATATGAAATTCATAACTCTAAAAAATTAATTAATAATCATATTCTCATTTATAATTTAATTTTTATATGCGTGTTTCTAACAATTTATCTGAATATTTATTCGAACAAACAAATTAATGTGCTGAATTCAAATTAATTTGTTACTCTCTATATAACACAAAATCCTATATTAGTCACTGAAAAATTGAAGTCCTGTATATTAATACATAACCAAATACATCATATGTAAATGTTACATTAATTCTTAATATAATTTAATAAAGTTATGTGAGATTACAAAACTCCACATGAGTAATCCAAAAGTGATAGATAGCCAGCCACCTTTACATTCTTATTTAAGAAAAGACTATATAAAAGATGGTGGTCCAACCACATTTTCCACCACATGAGGAGAACATAATAAAGGTTTAATTCAATTCATGATCACAAAAACACCTAATTTTATTGGACGATCACAATTAATTATTTTGAATACCATAACTAAAAATAAAAACCAAGGTCAATGAAGATAAAATATAAATTTTATTATATCAAACCTACATTAATATTAAGGGTTATATCTTAGAATAATGTTATCATAAAAATTGGGAATAAATAATAATTTTGTTTAATAAACATTTAAAAAAACATGAATATAAACCGGATTTAATTGATAAATAAAAAAGAAAAATTACTTTCCAAAATAAGATTCTTGTTTGAACAAATAATAAATTACTTCTAATTATAAAAAAATTATAATTTAGATATAACACAATGATTATATACTTATTTCAATAAGAACCCATTTATATTGTATATTAAAGGGAATTTATATTATATTTAATGAATTATAATCATTTTTTAATTCAATATTTTATATAATAAAAATATCATATATATTGTAAATTATAAACACTTGATAAACATCCTATTATGATTTATAAAAAAATATTATAACTTTATATCGTATAGAATTCTATTTAAATTTTGTAGAGATATTTTAAAATATTAACATATAATATATTGGAAAAAAATTTCAAATTTTTATTATGTAATTTATTATAAATTACTTATAAATTAAAAAATTAATTTATCTATTCAACATAATGAAAAAAATCCAAATACAAACTTTATAACATTTTATAGAAAATTTATAAAGAATGAGAATCATTTTAAATTTTAAAAACAATTCAGAAAAATTATTCTATATACCCATTTGTAGGAACCAATTCTTCACATTGGTATCCACCCCATAAACCTAAGAAGGGTTTCAGAAATCCTTCTCTTAATGGTAAGTTATTCCTTACGTGTATAAGAAGATGATTTAACAAACTCTGTAAGTGTAAAATTCATATTACCCTTATGTGAATGATTCACGTAATGGTATGTACAAATTTGGATTTAAAAAAAATATAGGTAATAAATAGATTACCTTTACAAAGCTCACTTATGGAAATGTATTTCATTTACACAACTATATGCTGTAACGGTACTCCCAATAATTCATATATTTTGTAAAGGTAAAAAGTAGAGACATTGATGAACCAACTCTAATATTGTTTTGATATTTGAAAAATTCCCAATAAACCATATAAATACCCCTTGTGTCGGGACACTACCTTTAAATAATGCATTTTTTAAAAGGTATCAATGATATTACACTTATGGATACCTTCTACATAAGTCTATCGTAAAAGGGTATCACATAAGGGTACCACATTTAGGTAATTAATATTTTTCATTATGTATAACTACCCTGTGTGGGTAATACATTTTAATAACCAATTTTTTAAAGTTAATATGAAGGATACCATTACATATACCATTTACATAAGGGTACTACCTTAACACATTCAACATAAATAAGGGAAAAATCATATTTACCCATATGAAACTCATGTATGGGCCTATAAGTTTTCTCTTGTTTAATGGAAAAAATATTACTTATTTTTAATTGCAATAATTTGATTCAAAAATATATAAATCATGATAATACACCTCTGATACCATAGATGGGTTTCACATGATCATATAACAACAATTTTAAGTGGATGGAAAATAAAAAAAATGAGATCAATATTCAAGAATTTTACATATAAATAATAGTGTAAAATAATGTAGTTTGGAGTCAAAAAAAATAATATATTCATCTTCCTTCAAACAAGTATGTTTTAAGAAGACTATATGGGGTAGTGAACAAAAGAACCATACCTATGAGGGAGTGTACCATACAATGTGGTATACAAATCAAAGCATATGTGTTTCTAATTATTGGGGTATTATTCAAAAAAACATTGAATTTAATACAATTTTTTTATCCATAAATAATGGATTATAATTAATGAATAAATCATTCAGGATACATTTCGAATATTAATATCATATTCATGCATTGGGTTCAAGTATAATAATAAGTAAAATATATATAAATTATCATCAATTATATAAATATATATATCTCAATCATCATATTCTTGTATACTTGAATAACATTCATGTGCATTTTATTTCATATCCGAAACATTGAAACAAAATATATATTTTTAAATTGTTGAAAATAAAATAATTTTTTTAAACAAATATATAGTTTTCACTCTTCATATGATAAATATTAATTTTAGGATGTTTCTCAAAAACTCACTAAAATATAATTTGATCATGGTAATATTAATAATGATTTACATTATGTAAAATTAATATTCCATATCTTTTAAAATAATATTTTAAAAACCCATAAAATACATTAAAAAATTTTACATGAAGACCACTTTTTCCTTTTTGATTAAAAAATTGAAAATTATTCTTACAGTGAATAAAAAATATAAACATAATTCATGAATATTAAAAAATAAAAAAATTCTTTTACAAATGACATTAATTGGTCTTTTACATTCTTCCCACTATTGGAAATTATATAGTAATAAATTTATCTAGATCTCAACAATAAAGTGTTAAACATTTTCAAATACATTTATTGAAATCCAAAATTCTACAAGCGTAAATAAAAAATCGTTTTTAGAAAAGGGAATGTGAAATATTCCGGTCATTTGGAATAAATCATAACAAGATTTCCTATAATGATAAAAATGGCATAATGTCAATGCATTTAATTGAACTAAAGTGTTATTCATGATATAATTATGTAATTTTTTAGATTAAGAGAGTCCGTAAATTCATTAGAAATGACCATAAATATATAAAATTATAATTTGAATATTAATTTTATATATTTGAGGGATTTTTTTCATTTTTTCTCGAGAATATGATAAAATAAAAAAACATGATTTCTTTCCATTTCATAAGAACAATTTCATCATTACATTCTGCTTCAATCAATTTCCACTTCTATCACAACACTTGTTCCGTGAAAAAAGATATTCATAATAAAATGATAATTTCTAAAGAACTAAAATAAAATTCTAATAGATCACAAGAACCACAAAAGGATAAACATTTGTTCTTTATTACATTATGAAATATCTAAAACCAAAACTGTTTTCACAAAATAATAAATTCTTCCACACGAAGATGGAATCATACATAAATATCCAAGAACATAATAATAGTAGAAAAATTTCTTAAAAAATAATTTCATAAACGTAAAACTTTATAAAATCATAAGAATACAACACAATAATATTAAAACCGAAACATTAGAGTGATTTAATATTATATTATTCAATGGTTAACATATCATTAATATCTAATGAAAAAAATCATAAAAATCATATACACCAAAACAATAAAAATTAATATGATATAGTAATCTAAAATGTAATAATAACAAATGATCAAATTAACTCATTTTACACATTAATAAACACAAAAGATCCCCATTACGTTATTATCTCGATTTGAAATACCAAAAATTATGATTCATCAAATCCAATCATATGATTTATAGAACAAAAATTACTATACATTAAAAATACATTTTATAATAACTTGAAAATATTTACTCTAAAATAACATAAAATACACCAAATTTTGTATAATACATAAATACCAATATTCATTATCAATTAAATTTTTAAAAAAATTAATTTCATACTAACAAGTATATCACATAGGATTGCGGTATGCATTTCACTATTGACCTCCATTAGTTGTGGGTTAAATATCTACAACCTTGATTGATGTTATGAGTTATCACCCATCCTATGGGTTTTTCTTTTTCCATAACTATATTTATATATTTATCTTATAAATAAAAAATAATATGTGACATTTAAATTATTAATTATCCTCAATCCTATGAATATCCCAAAAATTAAGATAAAGATCCTTAAAAAATATTTATCATCAAATAACTTGTTAACCTATATGGTTTTCAAGAAAACATATTTTCCCCTCAAAATAAAATAATCCTAATTTATTATTATTACCTTAATATAATGAACATATTAACAAAATTATTTAGATAATATTAAATCATATGTCCTTAAATTTATGTCTCTTATAATTATGAAATTTTCATTACACCGCTTTTCAAAGGTATCGATTCCATCTAAAAAAAATTCAAAATTTTTAAAACACAGTCAACAAAAAAATAATAAAATTCTATTTGACACTTTTTTTAAAATTTAAAATCTGATATAGTATAATTAAAAACAATAACTAAATCAATATTATAAGAATCGATACACATACGCACATACTTTATTCAACATTCACTTTAAATTATTTACCGTGCATTATTTCCTTATTTATTAAAAATATATTCTTCCAAATAAAATATATAAATTACATATATTTGAGTCATCAATACCAATATAATATTATACCTTTAACTAACAAAAAGAATATAATTCAATCCTTAAATCCAGATATCATGATTTTATTGATATTCCCTTTAACATTCGTTATGATACCCAACTTCCAGAAAATATTTATTCAAGTCCATTGCGGTAGATGCCATTTCAATAGAGATGGAAGAGTTGTGATCTTGAAATCGATGAAAAAGGTTCCATGGAAAATAATTATTTGAGATAAATACAAATGAGTTAGATTAGAGTGATATTTTATTTCAGGTGATTATAATTGACATGAAGTTATCAACATCATTTGAACATGATTTTTCAATAACATTGGTAATAAATGTATCTTGAAGGGATAGGAAGGTTGTTCCAAATATATTTCCTTCCATCTTGTGAAAATATCCTTCATCAATTGAAATTACATTATATAAATTTGAATAGAATTATTATATATTAAAAACAATAAATAATGATAAATTTAATACCATATATATTTTATTGTACATTAATCCTTCAAGAATTTTATATCATAGTAGATTTATTTTATTTTAAACCTCTAAATTAAAATAATTATCCTTATAATAATAACAAAAATTTACAAATCATAAATTGTTTGTTTTTATGTAGGATTTTTTTTCTTTCTATTAAATAACACTATATACTCTAAAGTTTTCTCAACCCATCCCCAGATATAAACTATAAGGACTTGAACATAAACTATAAAAAATTCATATCTAATTAATTATCTCTATAAAAAATTCATTATAAATATTAATTGAAATATAAACCTAAAAAAATCATTTTAAATCTTGATAAACTTATGAAAATAATTTACAAAAAAATTATACATTTCCCTCTTAAGAAGTGGCGTATAATTACATTTGAAGATACTATCATTATTTTTCATTGGTAAATAAATTAATTTACATTTAAATCCATAGAATGTATTGATATAAAATTTAAGAAACTTGGGACATAGTTCTTATTATCACACTAATGTCCAATATTATAAATATAATTATTTGTATGGTAAATTTTGGTGATATTATCGGACAACCTTTAACTAGTGAACTACATTCCTTTATCGAATGAATTAGTTAGCTATAATTGGATCACCAATTATATAATTTTTATCATACTTACCCATAATTAAAAAAATATCAATAATCTTCCAATAATAATTACACCTGAAATCCTTAATTTGTATCATCATACAAATAATGATATTCATTTTATCCATAAGAAAAACAATTCATTATATCGAACTATCTATTCCATATAAAAACATTTTTAAAAATATACATAATAATGGGAAGGAGGATTTTTCTTTTAAGAATTCATAGAATAATATATATGAAAACAATAATTAAATTGTTGTTATGGAAGTGGGAAAATTTTGTTGATATTATATAAAATAATATAATACTTCACTTTTCCATTTTGTCAAAATATTTTAGATAAGTTATATAAAATGTTTCTTATAAATATCCATTAATTTAAAGTCAAAAGAGATATAAAACTTTATTTAAAATTATTTTATGTTCATATAATACATATATTAAATAATTTTAATAATATGTATATAGAATAATACAATATTGAATATAAATCTTTTAATAATTTAATACTTGGATTTTAAGGTATAGTTACCCTTACGTTTAATCTAACTTATCACAAACATTATATATCTTCCAGAATAAAAAAAGTATGTTAATTATTAATATTATTAAATATATTTTCCTTTAAATAATTATTTTTATTTATCACTATGATATATACAATAACATAAACAATTAACATTATAATGTACGTCTTGATTATAACTAGTTCATGTGTCCATACTGACTTTGGTAGGTTCACAATTCCGAGAGTGGCAATTAGTAAATATTATATAGTATAATTACCCAGAAAAAAATTATAATTTTTATGCATAAATTTTAATTATTAAACAATCCATGAAATTTAATTTTGAATTATTAATTATGTTATAAATGTGGGGATGGTGTTTCATACTTACGGATGAGTAATGTTTTCTTTTTTCAAAAGTTCATGTGGAAAATATGATGATTGAAATTTTATCATTATATAATTATTATTATATTATACATATAGTATTAAAAAATAAAATTTGATTATATGAAAATTAAAGTGGTGTGGTGAGGAAAAACAAACCACATCACTTCGTAGAGGTGTTAATACAAACATACAAATGAATAAAATTATCATTTTTTCAATGGAAAATAGTGATAGAAAATAAATTAAATATTATCATAATAAACTAATATTTATTTCATCATTATCATACTAAAATAGATTAAATCAATCTGTATAACCATTCATGGGAGCTTGTAATGGAAAAAAAATAAATTGGTTCACCATCTAGTAGTCTTCCTAACGAAATACTATGGTTTCGTTTTCTATTTTATAAAAGAGGATATATTTATAAGTTATTTCATTAAATAAATAAACATTAATTGTTATTTTTAAATTTATTTCATTATTTATCTATGGTTTAATGATTTTTTATTTAGGTATGAAAATTAAGAGATGAATATTCTAAGAAAAAATTGTACCCCTTTTTCGGAAAACATCTTTAGATTTATAACAAAATATTCCATATGTTATTTTTATTATCAAATAAAGGAATATATGGACTTTAGGGGTATTTTATAGGGTAATTTGTTGTGTTATTTTCCAAACTATATGGATCGTGAAGTATAGAGGGGAGAGGAAAGGATTGGCCTTTTATATTATAGGGAGAGGAATCACATGTAATTTCTTAAAACGAATGGTTCAAAATTTTAAATACATTGAATATTAGATGGTATAGGGCATATATATTTGGAAAAATAGTATTTGGATAAGTTTTTAGTTCATTTTAAACTTTATCTCTTATGTTTATCACCCCCGGTAAATCAGTTTTGACCATAAATTTGGTAATAATTTTATAATATTATTACTATTCACTATCACAAAAAATAATGTTCTAATTATTACATAATTTTAAATTAATTTATATTATATATTTAATCCATTTAATAATATTCATTACATAAAAAATTATATATTTAATTTGAAATTAAATGCCCATAACACAATGAAAAGTGATTCTCTAGAAAAATTTTCATTTAGTCTTCAAAATATTTTTATACAAAAATCAAGAAAAATTTATTATATTTTTGCTAATTAGGTTGTTCATAATAAAAAAATATAAAATATTACCCTTAAAAAAAATTTAATATTATCAATTCATGAAATTAAAAGGTATAATTTAATAGATATTATAATTTCTCACTACACATTTTTAAAATCAAATTGTTTTGAAAATTATATAAAATTCACCTCCTGGATATTTTTTTCAGGATGATTTCAAAAATGCAGTTCCTTTTTTTATTTAAAAATTATAAAATTTTGAAAATAATACTTGAAATATAACCATTTATTATATATTAAATAATTGGTCTGAAGAAAACTATTTTATTATTCATTCCAAAATTATATAATATTTTTATTGTGAACATTAATCTATAAAATACAATTCATAAATATTAAAGGTCATGAAATTGATTTTTTTATAACATTATATGAGTGTTAACACATTGAGTCACTACAAAAATTCTGTTATGTTCATTTCAATTTTTCCTTCTTTATATGATTTTAAAATAGATATATTGTCAAAATAAACACATTTTGGGAAGATTAATGTTTTAATAAAGAAATTTTAGGAAAAAAGTTTACACATTTTTTAGTATATGTTATCAATAAATCAATATAAATGAAAATGTATTACATAAATAATATGATAATATTTGACTGTTTCGATTGATAGGGTTGACTTAAAGAAATTATTGGAAGAAAAATATAATGACATGACAATCTTTATAGAAAGAACTATAAAATGGTGTAATATTAATTATGGAAGGAAGTATGTGGAAGTTATTTATATAATTTGTGAATGAGTGAATGAGGAATAAAAATAATGAGAAAGAATAATCTAAAATGATGTTGGAAATTGATATAGTCCATTTACAAATAATATATCATATAAACTATGAATATATATAATTTAATTAAGAGATATGTGATACCATTAAAATAAATAAAAAAATACAAGGTATATATTCCATAATTTGGTTATAATACCTAAAAGTGAATAATGACCATAATGAACTGTTAGAGGAATAATATAGATATTTTGAAGTAAATCCTTTACCACATGTCTTGAACAACATTATATTATCCAAAAAATACATAAATTGAGTATCTATATAAATTTATATCATATTAATAAGACATATTTTATTTATTTAATATATTATAATTTATAATTATTTTAGTAGATTGGTTTTCCTTTATTCGATTTTCCTGTGTTTTATAGGTATAATAGTAAACCAACTTTAGTATAATAGTAATGGTAATCTTTATTTATCTAATCATACTATATTATATATAATGTGAAACATATATTTTACTTGTCATTTAACAAGATTAATAGTTTAATAGTTCAATAGACACTTTAAATGATTAATAAATCATTAATTGTTTCCTCGTATTACCATTTTTATGTGACCAAATTAACCATGTGGGGTTATTTGTAATAACATAATTATATTGACTATTTTATGAATACATAATATTAAAAATGGAAAAAATTTATTATTAATACCATAATAAAACTATTTTAAAAACAATCCATCCATTGAGGATGTGGGAGTAGAACAAAATTTTCCTTATAAGTGGTATAACCTAAAATGGGTTAACAATGTACTAATAGAGATTAAAAAATTAATGGAAAATAATAAATCATTAAATAAAATATTAAAATGTTATTAAATTCCAATATCATGTCATTATAATAAAAATATATAATTTATGTTGGGAAAAAAGTAGAATAAAATCATATGTGTTTCGAAATGACAATATTAAAATATTTTTGAATTTCTTGTACATAACCCATCCATAATGGTCCAAAGTATGTGCTTACATTATTACATTGGGGAAAGATAGAATATATTACATCACTAATTTAATAATTGTTTATTAGTGTTGAAAATATATATACATACTTAATTTTCACATTACAGTAGAAAAAATAACATATAATATAGTATTTTCATTGAGAACACCATTATTTTCATTATCACATCCATGTATTTCAATTCTAATGAATTTTATGGAATTATGTGGAAAAAATAATAATAAAATGGCGAGATAATATTCTTAGTAAGGTTAAGCATATCATCGATACAATCATTATTAAAAAAGAAATAATCAACATTACATGGTAAAAATATGAAACCACCTGACATTTATTCAATAACATGTGCTTTTAGACTTATTTGGAAGAAATAAATGATTATCAAATAATTAAATATACATTTTCACATAAACAAGAAAGTAATCCATAGATATCAAACCATAAAAATTAATCACAAGTACGTCAATAATTAATATCATAATATTGGAATTCATAATGTTGGACATAGTAAACAAACCATCAAGGCCATGTGAAAATGCATCTTATAATAATGGATAATGTAGTGGCCAAATACCCAAGCTAGTTTGGCTTATGATACCTAATGATTAATTGATGGGATATATTAGTCTGTGCTCATGACACAGTTATTTTAATGTACCCTTATATGAAATGGATTAAACATAATCAATGTGAACAAATTTTTTGAAAAAAAACAAATGAGATGATACTAATTTCTACAATAAAAAATAATAATCATTAACCATTGAAATTTATATGAATAATGTTATAAAAATAACATATTTTCATTAAATAATAATATATACTCAATAATTTTCAAATAGAAAAATATAATTTAAAATGATATCTAGATTATTTATTAGGGAAAACATGGCTTTCATTTTGAAAATAAATATTTCCAAAATATTAATGAATAAATTTAATTTAGAAAGAATCATTGATAATAGTAAATGAATATATAATGTAATTAGTTTTCATGACATTGTAAAATTCTATTCATGATATTTATATTAAAAGACTATCCTTTCACAATTTCATAAAACGTGAAAGAGTAACTTATTCGAAAAACTATCGTATATTATATTTAAATTTTTAAAAATAATTTAAAAAAATTTATAAATTTAGTGAATAAATAATTGTATGATGTCAAAAAATCTTTTTATTCATTTTATCGTAAATATGAACACATAAGATAAGGATTCATGACCAAGTTAGAAATCAGTGTTGAATTTCCATAAAAAATTATATTAATTTCTTATGTACATAAAGAGTTTAAATTGATTGAAAAATTAAAATTTATTAGAATGATCATTGTATAATGAGATATTATTTTATTAATTTGGTAATATAAAAAAAATCCCCAATGGGAGACATAAACATATACAATTCAGAATAGTGGTGAGATTAGAAAATGAACCCTTCCGTAGTTCCGACTTTCATCACACATGTTTCAACCTCATCTGTAAAAAATTGATATTTATAATATTTATATAATATAACCATAATCATATATATCATACCATATATGATTTACGAAAAATAATTGATTGCTTTTTTATTAATAATTCTTTGATACAATAATTATTTAGGGTAATTACTTCTTAGTTATTTATGACTGTTATAGTTTAGAAGTTTCAATAATTGTACTTTGATCATATTTCCCTCGACTGAAAAATTTTAATATTGTTTTAAATAACACATATAGTTATTATATAAATATTTGGTTTCACCCATAACTATTAGATATTGTAAAATTAGATACAATATTTCAGGTTTTGGTAGGTCGTACATATGCATGAACACTATTTTAATTTTTTAACAGATAAAAAGAAAGAAAGATAAAAAATATTGGATCCTTATAGAATCATTATTGAATCATATAATTAATATATTTTAATAAAATTAATTCTATTTATGTTCCATTTATTGTGTAAATTTTAAAAATCACAATGCTTTGTTGAGGTTATATTCCACACGTACACATGAGCAACATTAATTTTTCCAAAATATTGGAAGGTAAAAATGTATATATAATCATATTACAACTAAATTAAAATTATGCTATAAATATGATATATATATATTTATTTATATTAAATATATCATTATATCTGTCCTTGATAGGTGTTAATGGAAAACTAGTTACATCAGTTTGTGAGGATGTAGTCGTACATACAAATGATCTATGGTTTCATTTCGAATTTGATAGAAGAGGATATGGATATAAGTTATGAAATCATTAATAATAATCAAAATATATTATATAATGTTTTTTATTATATTATTATTATTAAAACTAAAATTAATTTTTGTAATTGAAGATATAAAAAGTAATATCTTAGTGAATATAATTACAATCACTAAGAAAAACCTCATCTGGATCTCATATTGAGGACACTTTGGTTAGTTTTTTGAAAATAAAAGTAGCTATAGAACATTTAAATTGATATTTATATTATTATTGTCTTTATTTAGTTAAGATAAAAGATTTAATATGTGTGAATAACATTTGTGATAATTTTCCCTTTTATGATTTAGGAGGAGTGGGGATTTTATAAATAAAAAAATCTCTTCAATAATGGGAAGTTAATATCAACCCAAGTGCATTCATAATCTATAAGTAATGTATTGGATGGAATATAATTTTTAGGAACACATACCTCACAAAAAAAGAAACATTTTTTAAAAATATTATTCCCTTAGACACTATGATTACTACCTTTACCAATTTAGTTTCCACTAATGTAATTTTTTTTAAGTTCCCATGTAATTTAGTTTTTATGGTTATAAATAAATCCATATTATATTATTTGGATCAAATGATCATAAATATTAAATAAAATTTATCAAATAAAATTTCTATGTCTGTGGAAAATTAATATTACCATAGGTGCATATATCGTTCAAAACCCTTTCAAACTTTTACTTCCAAAATTAATTTTCACTTCATCTAACAATCATTATAAAAAAAATTTATATCATATTAAATTATATTAATTATAATTATTAGAAATATGAAATACATTTTACAAAGTTCATTTCGTGTATTTTGATGAATATATATTAAAAATAAACTCATAAGTGTGATGAATATGTGGTTTATCAACGAAATTTTTTTCATTAATATAAAACTAATTATATCAGTATTTGAGGTAATGTTTTTTCAAGGGAAAAAATCGGATTGATGATAATAAAATTGAACTAATTTCGCAATAAAAACTATTTTAACACAAAATTTATTTTATTAATTCTTGAATCAAAATCTATTTTTTTAATAAAAATATATATTTTCCAATATTTATATAAAATTAATTTTATATTTTGTGAAATTATCAAAATTTAAATGTTGGTTATTTATAAATTTTTAAATTATAATTATTTTTATATTATTATTCAAAATTTCTAAAAGGTTTAAAAAATAATATAAAAATATTTGAACAGAATGTGGTGGATCCTTTTTATAATAAAATAATTTTGTAAATATAAAATTTTATTTATTCTTATTCAATACATTAAAACTATATTCGAAGAAAAATAAAAAAATTATTGAATATATAATATATTAATTTTTTTATTACCATTAAACAATAGTGAATAATTTATTTTAATAAGATAAAATCATATTACTTAAAATAAAATTATTTTGTCGAAAAATATCACATTTCAATTTTGTTATTATAATTTGACAACCAATTAATTTTTTTAAGTAATGTTTAATCCATTTAATTTTCCTAAATTATTTTTCCCTATTCATAATTAACATATTAACAGCTAGTTTATAACAATATGTTATATTACCATTCATTTAGACATGGGGTTGTGATGTAGTAGAATATAATAAATTAATTTAAAAAGAATCATGTCATAACAAATAAGTTTGTTACCTTCTTCCCTTAATCAAAAAATTGAATCCTCAAAATTTCTAGAATTTCATATAAGGAAAAAATGGTGTTCTTCAACATTTCTTCAATTTACCACATCCCATCTTATATATAATAATTTATTTGAAGAAACCTTAAAGGAAAATTATTTTTCCCCCATAAAACGTTCTCTAGTGTGTATAATCTGATAGGCTATGGATAGTAAGATATATCTGGATTTAACTCAATATATTTAGTTGTGAGAAATTTTGTAGTATCTGGAATGTCATTCCTTAACAATGATATATCTAAAAAATATGGTACATTAGAGAAACTTTTTTAATGAAAAAATGTATGTTTTTTTCAAAGAGTTTGAGTTTAAATCCACCTTTTATTGAATAAAAATTTAAAGGACCCCCTTTTGAAAATTGGTTATAGGGAACCCAATCAAATCATTGGACACCAACATGATATTCCAAATATTTATTGTGGTAATAGAAAGAACTATTTTTCCTAATTTAAAATTCATTAATATGTGTTTCAATTTTTTTACCATTTCAATTATCTCATCTAAAATTGATGGGCCTACAAGTTTCCCTTCACCCATTTCATCCCAACAAGATGGAGTATAAAATCTCATTATATATAATTCTTCATATAGACACACACTAATACAAGAGTGAAAGATGTTTCTATAGTTGAAATATAAAAAATGTAAATTTTAATACCACATACCTTGAATTTCAATAGAGCCTGAAAATAAATTTAATTTAATTATTGAATAGTCCTTTCGTACTATTCGTTATTTTTAGGGTGACAAGCGGTGCTCAAATAAATCTTAGTATCAAGATCTTTATGAAATCTTTTCCATAATTTCAATGTAAATTTTGGGACATTACAAGACACAACTGAAATGGGTCCACCACAAATTCTTATAAAACATTAATATAGAGTTAAAAAGGCTCTCATGTGGTAAATATTTTCTTATAGTGGTGAAATGTGACGATTTGTTGGGGAAATAAAAAATACCCCATATTGAATAATTCATTCAATTAGAAATTTGTATACCATTTTAAATTTCCATAGTAATTTCATCCCATTTCAACATATGAATAAGAAAGAGGTTCCATGACTCCACTCATACACTATCTCTCAGCATTTATCTATTGGAAAACCAAACATCATGACATAGAATAATCTACTTCCCACCTCATATTTTGTAAGGTAATTTGTTACCATAAATGTTAAATATCATTTATTGTTTTAATGTCTTAATTTTCGACGAATGGGAAGAGCTATTGAGTTCACCATTGTATCTCTTTTTTATGGGATTCTTTGGAGCCTGAATCATATAATTTTATAAGAAAAGGGAAAGCCACAATATTAGTGAAAACTATGGGGTATGTTCACATGGTCTCTACTAACAACGTGAGGTGCGAGAGTGGGGAGATATAGGTTACATGGTTTGAAGAAACTGTGTGGATAGAGACGCACAAAAATATAAGGTACCTGATTTTTTTTTAGATTTGAATTGCATAAGTTGTTTATGGTTAGACAAACTGTGTATAGTGATCATGCATGGTGCCCCACCTTATAACAATAGGCACATGGTAGTCACACGGATTGTCCAACCTTGTAACCTTACTTTTTGGGTTAAATTAGAATATCAACAATAAAATTATAATAACATAAAACTAATTCTATTTTCATCATTCATTGGATAGTACCAATGTGGGAATAGCCATATTAAAGACAAAATGTATATTTTTCCACCGAATCCCCATACAATCTAGCAATCGAGCACCATCAGTCTCATTTGATCAACGCCGCTAAGTACTCAATTTATATTAAAAAGTTCTTCATTCTTCTATGAATGAATATAGTTATTTCAGTGAAGGATCATATTTACTACATTCACTTACATCATTTATTCTTCATGTTTCTTTTAATCTGAGTTTAATCAAAATCTGATACTGGAAGAAGACTCCCATATGGACATACAATAGGTGGCATATACATTTATTGTAATGCTTGGTTCTTTATTATGCTAGTTTCCATTTTAATACTCATGAGAACATCCGACATAGCAAAAACTAATTTGAATAATTGAATTAAATGAAATGGAATCAGTTAGGGACACCACATTATGTTTATTCATATTCGTTGGTGGTTATTCCATTAACCAAGTCTAGTTATGGGGTGTGACATGTAAATTTCCTTTGCACATTCCATGTTGAACCACACATGGGGTAAGTTAGTGATTTCTACGCTAGAGGAATCCTATTAATAAATGAATGAAATTGAATTTTTTTTAAGATGATATTGTTTTCTTCCCTTTACATGTGTTATCATGATATTGTTTAATTGATTTGTTCAAATGGATTACTTAGAAATTATGAAAATAAGTGGGTAAAATCAATAAATGTGAATTTTTTGTAATTTTTATATAAGTAGGTAAACTCAACGTATAAATGATAAATGATTAGAATATATAATGGTTATATTTGACGTCATGTGTGTGTTACTCCATGGGTTATGGAAATGGAAGAGAATTTCTTGGACCTATCTCTTACATGGATACTAATTAATTGTAATTCTTTAGGCCAGTATAACCCTTCAACCCATGTTTTTTGGTATCATAGTGGACATGGTCAGTAGACATTCTTCTTGGACCCAAGACTAAATGAGATTCCACCAAGATGATCCTTGGATGCGATGGGGATAACATGATCCAATATACATTCGATATATACCTGAGGGGAATGAATCTTGATTTTATAGCATATATGTGGTAAATGTGATATGATTAGTTATATTACTCGATCATTTTTTATAACACTTTTAGTTATTTAACGTGACTATCATGATTGGAATATAGAGTATATAGAAAATCCATGGTTGACATGATATTTATAGATGTAAAATGAGGTGTAGTTAGATATTTCATTATTATTGTAGCTACCTTTTTTAAATCTTTTAAAACCATGATTTGCAGGGAGCCTTGTAAGTCTATACAATATCATTGTCTTCGTCATAATATGCCTCGAGATCATTACTTTTTATTTCTTATTACATGTGATATGTATTTTACTCTAATTTATTATATTATATTACACATCCATGAATTGTTATAGGCCACCAGGTGGTTACCTACTAGGATTTTATCTCACACCCTTTTCTAAATTCTATTGGGTTCCTGAAAAGTCTATTGGAATTACACTTTTTACCATGGAATACACCAACGGTTCGATGATTGAATTTGTGTCATTATTAGGATTATAAGAGTAAGACATCGTTCCATGGATCGTGGTGCTATTTGGTGATATCACATTTTTATGGTATTTATGTACATGTGTTGTACTGATGGAATGAATAATGTTTTGGATACATTGTAGACATATGACATGTTCATCATTGAATATGAGATTACTTGTGGAATTTTTTTATCTTATTGATATCATTAAAATATTTATCTACTATCTGACTTGTTTAATGCATTCAATAATGATTGTGATTGATATTTCATTATTTTACACTTTGGTAATGATAGAATAATATCCTAATGGAGAATTCCAAGGACATCACTTCTAGTCTAAAGTATCAGGTGTCCAGAGAGTTGTGTTTGAGGCCATGTGGCCAATCGATCTTGAGGCACCATTTATGAGAATCCAGGTCTGGGACAACACAAAGTGGTATCATAGATATTTTCTTCTTATGGTTTTTTAGCTTTTCACAATATATAGGGATAGGAATGTATTGGAATTTGGTCATGAGTTGGTCCTAGGCATAGCTAAATCATGTACATGGAAAATCCAAATTTCACAGATAAAAATTATTGTTCACTATTTTTTTAAATTTATAGTTTATTTGATTCCATTGTTGGGTGATGCACATAAATAATGAAGTTATAATTGACACAATTTTGTGTTATATATTGTTTCAACTTGATCAAATGAGGGTATTCTATCTCAAGAATATGTTTAAGACACTCTATAAATCACATTGCTTGCATTATGTTATGCCATTTAGGATTCATTTCATGGTTTCATGATGTTGTCATTGATTTCATAGTAGATATACCTACATTATTATATTATATTGTGAAGGGAATTGGAAATCATGGCTGCTACTAGGGTACCATCTATATAATGACAACTGTTTTCTTGATGATGCTACGACACACACCCTAAGCATCTATTTTTTCGCTTGTTGTGTCATGGTGCATGAGTTGCATTGATTGGAATGTGTTATGGTCTGGATTATTTGGATTCCATATTTCGGTTTGCAAGTATTATTGGACATTATGTATTAAAAAGTGGCATACCATATGTTTAAAATATTTAAAATGAAATGATCAATGAATGTTAAAATAAAATGTAACTTAACTTTTGTATATAGAGAACAAGACCTGGACCTGGTTTCTAAGTGGACTATAATAGGTGTCTCAAGAAAATTTTTCTACAATTTTTATAATGTCTAATATTTAAGATCAAGAAGTGTGGATCAACTAATTTATAAAAACGTTTTGACATGTTTCATTAATTTAGATATAATAATTTATACTATTATTTTTTATGGTCTGTGTATTGATTTATAGAGTCATACCACAAGGATGTCCCCAAATTTCACTCTCGGTGGGAGGTGATGACAATGTTCAATATGGGGTGGTCCATGGGAAAGAGGTAGCTCCTCCATTACATCTTGATATGGAAAAACTATTTATTATAGACACAGGTGTTGAGGCATAATTCTATGAGGGGTTTTTATACTTCCTAAAGACATTTTAGGGAGCATCACAACATATATTGTCTACTGACAAGCTAACACATCTATTCTAGCTATACATACTCCCATGTTTTGGGGAATTATAGTCTAAATAATGTTTAGGTATGTATTGATACTACTCTATTAGTATATAATCTTCTCGAGACACCTCCTGAGTGGGGAGTGGAGCTCATGAATTATATGTTATGTAGAGAAGAAAATAAATAGTAGGATGCTCTGAACCAAGCAGGTTGGATTTGAGATATGATTTAGACTGATTTCCAAAATAGGTATTATGACAACTTTTACCTCAAGACTATAATCTTATTGTGGGACAGTGATTTCATGAATCTGTAGTGGTGTGCCAAGATAGTTATTGAGAACTAGGCACTATTTAAATAGTTTCATCTTTTTAAACCAATGTACCATTCTAATGAGTTATGGAGAGAGAGACACAACATGTAAGGTCTCCAAAATTTAATTACATATTATTTTAACATGTTCATATTGAACTCTATTGCTGAAATTGAGAATTAGATGCTGATTAGAGAGACAATACTATGTCAATCTAGGGGCATAGAGAATAGAAGTGTAGTCTCTCAACCAAGTGGTTAAACATCTTATAGAAGGATGAATCATTTTCATTATTAATTTCAAATAATTAATAGGGAGGAAATGATTACAGGTAGATCTTTTTTCTATCATTAGTGTGGAAGATGGGGATATGTGAAAAATCAAATTGATCATGACCCATTTTAGTTATGATCTCATGATAGGTTGGATCACATGCCAAATTTATACTATAATGTTCATCCATTAATGAGTGGTAAGGGTTATATAAATCACTAGGTTCAAGAGAAGGATTTATATCTCTATGTTAGATTGGGATCTCGAGGAGTACAAGGTGATCGGGTGGAGATGGGGGTTGTTATGGAAAAGGAATCTAGAAAACAGTTTAACTGAGATAACAAAAAGAGCCTACACCCGGTATAGAGGTTATGTAACAAGGCTACAGTTCAGAAAAGATATATACAATAAATACTACAATAGAGGTGAATGGAAATGGACCATCTACTATGAGGTGTATGATTTTAGTATCCTTGAGTCTTGTAACTACCCACATAGGTCCATCACATAGTTTCATATCTATACATGTTTTGAAATCCTTGTACTCATTAAACAAACTTATAATGGCATTATGATTCTTGAAACTTCATTGGGTATCTAAATAGATGATGTACATCAGTGTAGGATGCTACCTCTTGAGGTTGGACATTGTGATTTTGTTTGGAATGTTTATTTCTTTGAGATAAATGTGTTTAACATCATACTCGGGATGGACTATCTAGTGGCTTATTGATCCTACGATTAAATTCATCATTGAAGGGAGAATTTCACATCACCATTGGGAAAATTTTATACTCAAATTATTGAATGATGTGTTCATGTCAGCTGAGCTGGATTAAATCATCATGTCCTAGGAAGAATTACAACCCATATCATTTGTTTGTATATAGATGACCAGGAAGTAATTCTGGAAGACTTTCAACCGGTAGTTGATTATTTTATAGATGTATTCCTAGATTACATTACATTTTTACCACCATAGTAAAAAGATGAATTCTCTATCAATCGTTTACGACAAATTTCAATGGAATCAATTCCTCATTAATGGATTGCTATAATGGAGTTACTGTATATGAAGAGTCATCAATAGGATTTGGTTGTAAAAGGGGTTTATCCAACCAAGTATATCTCTATGGTGTTCTCAAATAATTTTTAGGAAGGAGGAGGATTTTACCTTTTGGAAATGTCTCCATTATCAAAAAAATTATAACCTGATAGGTAAGAATGAGTATCCATTCCCATGGATAGATAACATATCTGATCAGATTCAAGGAGCTTGGGTGTTCTTGAAATTTTATTTGAGATCTAGATACCATCAGCTGTGTGTTCAACCGACAAAAATTCTTCTTACATATTTTCATATTAGGGATGTTCTATATCTAGTTATACTGTTCAGTCTTAGAATCCCACCAACATTATTCATGGCGACAATGAACCATGTTTTCCATATTTATTTGGATGATTTTTTTGTGTATTTTGTGGATGATATATTGATGTATTCTCTCAATTGATAAGAACAAGAAAAAAAATATGAGATCATATTGGATACACTGATAGAGAATCATTTATAATCTATGCTAAAAAATTTACACTTCAAAATGGATAAAATCTATAACATGGGTAACCTTATCATTGAGACCAGAGTATCAGTATACCCCGAGAATGTGAAATAAGTAGTTTACTGCGACAATCCCAATAGATTATTTGATATATGAATTTTCTTGGGCTAGTTTGATATTACAATAATTTCAAAGAGGACATCTCATGCATAGTAGTTCCATTGATGGGATTGAATAAGATGGGAATGATGTTTGTATGGTTAAATACCGGAGAAATATCATTTCAGGATCTAAAAGAGAGATTGACATCACCATCAAACCTGATTCATCCAGAGTAAGGCAGAATCAATAGTATGGATTATAAAATATATGATATTGTGCATGGAGAAGTGCTAAATTAGCACCGACCATGATTCAATGATGTTGAAGATGTTATCGATTGGGAGAGAATTTTGTTGTTTAAAATAAAAAAATCCATAATTATATATTTACATACTGTTATATAGATTTGAGGCTATGAATGTGGGTCTAGTACCAATATTATATTAACATCGATCATTCCTACATGCCCTAGAAGGGGAATGTTGTTGGTGATGCATTGGTAAATAGTAATCAGATACGAGATGTTTAGGATGCGAGTAGTGAATGAAAACTTATGGATTTGTTATATGAGATACAGTTGGATGTGTAGGATAGTAAGGTGAAGAATTTCATTTCTTTTATAGATGTGACCTATACACAACTTGATAGATTGAGGATGTGTCAGATATTGAATTGTGAGGGATTAGGCCTAAGAGATACTTTGGGAATTGAGGAATCACCTCATGGTTGGACTCTATGTGATACTGAGTTCCTACATATCCATGGTCATGTATGGGTTTCAATGGAAAATGTGAGAAGATTTTTTAGGAATTTGATGACATTGTGTGGGGAGTGCATCCCAATTCAACCAATTTGTACTATGATTTATTACCATAATACTAGTAATCAGGTATGATAAATGAGGTTGATGGTTTTTTCACAAGGTGATCCAATAGTTACTAGTTGAAGGAATAACATTAGTGAAAACCCACACTTTTACATGAGTTACATATTCTATAGTAAAAGTGTTATAACATCCTAAAAGATTTGATGACTGGTTTACCGACATTTCCCTGATATAGTAATTCAATATGAGTTTTTGTTGACAGGATCAAAAAGGCCTGACATTTCCCACTGATGAAAGAATCCTTCAATGTGGATGAACATTGGAGGTTGTACATCCGTGAGATAGTAAAACGTTATAGGGTATCACACAATATAATTTCATATATGGATTCCTTGTTTAACATTTGATTCTTTAGAATTTCTCAAAGGGAACAGGTAACACGTGTGATTCGAAGAATTACATACCATCCTTAGAGTGATGTTCATTTATAGAATACCAGAATGTTTCTTGGAGATATCTTTCTGGAATGTATCTTAGATTTTGGGGGCTCTTGGGAGAGGCATATACCCATTTTTGATATTTCCAAAAATAAAAGTTATCAAGAGAGTATACATATATCTCATTGTATGAATTTTTATTCATGGCCATAATGGTTTCCCCAATGATAGTAAGGGAACATGAGGGTGATTTACTTGGATAGTGTCACATGTTTGAGAAATATTGAGTTGGTCTAGTTGATTTAATAGTGGATGCGAATAGAAATGTATCGATTTGAATCTTATGTCAATCAACATTGAAGATGCTTGGAGTTTGAAGTTATGGATCATGTTTTTCTTCATGTATCATTGAGGGTGGTACATTGAAGTATTATGAGGTAGGGTAATATTTCATAGTGATATGTCAGGTAGATCATGATTATGGAGATTGTCATGCTAGTATCCTATCGGTAGTAGGTACCTCACAGATAAAGATTCATGCATTTCACCTTCCATGTATCTCAACTGTTTCATTATCATTTGGACTTATATTCTGATTTTTAGCCTGAGGAGGTTGATTTAATGGATTATATGTCCTTTGAAAATCATATGATTCATATAGTTTTTAGGGTAATGAATGTTCTTTGAGGCAGGTCAGTACATCTAGTAAGAGTGTTATAGAATAAAAACCATTTACATGAATAAACATATGAGTGGGGGTTGAGGTACCTGCATAGTGGATAGATTTATTGTCAGATGAATATTAAACACCATTGGGAGGGTAATTTGTGGAATAATTTTTTCATGGGGAGGAGATTATTAGATCATGTGTTTTTGTATGAGGTATAAATCTTATTTCTTCGGTTTAAGTGTTTAATTACATCCAAATGTGGATACCCTTTGAGGTCATGGGTGTATCAGGGGTGTCCAAGTATTGTTTGGAGCCTAGACCCTAGCTATTTGGAAAAAATTACAAGCTGCATGGTTAGTAAAAATCATGATGGGCATGTTGCATGTAACTGCTAAATATGAAATTCTTGATAGTAGGGAGATAAATACCTTAAAATTTTGATGAAACCATAAAGATTTAGGTTCATCCATGTGTGGGGAACCTACAGATTTTAGAAATGATAAATTTCAATTTTCTGCACATTGTTAGTAAAACTATGCACAATTACCATGCGAGGATCCCCTTCTTATAGTAGTGGGAACTCTGTTGGTTCATGGTTTGACCAACCAAGTGGGAAAACCATTTGGCCCTATATTTTGAGTGAAAGTAAAAAATAAACCATGAAGTTTCTATAGCCTAATATATTAATTCTATATTCTTCATTTATTGAGTAGAAATTATGTAGGGACAACCCTTGTTAAGAAAATTGGTAGATTTTTTCAATGATTCTCTATCCAATCAGGAAAAAGAGCACCATCAACCTCATTGGATCTATGTCAGCGAGTACTCAATTTATTTTTTGTCAATAATTATCATTTTTTGTATCAAGGGAGTTATTTAGGTACAATCTAATATTTTATAATTTTAGGATCGTCATCCTTTATTTGTGTTTATTATAATATGACTTGAATCATAAGTTGATACTAAATGATAAATCTACCGTGCACACATAGTAGGGGGTCCATATTATTCCAGTTTGTTTTGGAGATATATTAAGCTATTATATATTGTTACACCAAAAAAAATTTCCAGAAAATCCATACAAATGTATTAAAAAATCAAATTAAATGAAATGAAACTTATTAGGGATTTCCTTTTAGATAGATTGATATGTGTTGGAGGTTATTTCTCATACCACAACAAACATAGGATGTCCTATGTAAATTTCCTATTATTATTCCTTGTTTAACAACCAATGGGGTGATTTAGTGCAGTTCTAGTTTAATAAATCCTTTTAATAAATGAATTAAATTGAATTGGCTGAATAAGATATGATTTTCCACCCTTTACTTGTGTTATCATGATGTTGATTAATTAAATTTCTTGAATCGATTATTTCTCAATTGTGAAATTTAGTTGAAAAATCATTAAATGTGAATGATTGTGAATTTCTATATGAGTGAGTAAAATCATGGAATGAAATGATAAATGATGTGAATTTTGAATGGTTACATAGGATGTCATGTGTGTGCTATGCTGTGGGTTATTGAAATGGCTGAGAATTAATAAGAAATGTATGTTCCGTGAATTTTGATTTTGTGGGATGCCTTGGGCCATGCTACATGAGGGAGCTGTGTTGTTTGGGAAGATAGTGGACAAGGTCGGTATACATGTTCCATGGAACCCAATTAATGCCTAACTGAGTTTCTATCGATATTCACATGGATCTTTAGGTAGATTCCCTGGCCGATTATACTAAGGATCTTATAGTTAATGGTCTAAACATGATTTTATAGAACAACCATGGAAAATATGATATTCTTGGTTATATAGTTCAAATGTTGTTGTTCTAACACATCTAGTTATAGAGCGTGGTCGTGGTTGTTTGATATACATATTATACTAAAATGTTGTGGTGGACATGATATGTATGGAGATATGTCGACGTTGTGTTAGTGAATTCTATATTTTCATAGATTATTTGTTGTAGGATCATGACACGTGTTTTTTTATATTCATGATGGGATATATAGTATCAAATTATTTATATTATATAATCGATGGTGACTTTTCTTTTTCATATTGCTTACATCAGATATCTATTTTACCCTTTTATTGATTTTTATATTGTATAAACAAGACTTCTTATATACCTTTGTGTGGTTAAATACTTGGATTGTATTTTATAATGTTCCCAAACCATCATTAGGTATACAAACAGACTCTTTTGATGTAGGCAGGTCCTGTAAAAATTCCCAAATTTTATTGTTGGACATTATTCCATGCTTGGGATAAGGTGATCACAAGACCAAAACAAGGTTAGTGATGCTATTTGGAGATAACACATTTTAGTATTTTGCTTATTTCACTCAATCTATTGTACGGATTCCATATATTCCAAATTTGGATGATTTATAGAAAAGTGAATGGTTTATCATAGTATATGAAGTTACGTTTGGAATTTCTTTAATATATCTTTCATCATGATGTTTGGCTATTATATGATTGATTTATTTAATATTCTTTTGCTTTTTAGTGATAATATGTAGTGTTATACTCTATTAATGAGGGAATTGTCTCCCCATGGACACACCATAGGCCCTCGCTTCAAGTCAAAAGCTTCTATAATTTTTGGGGATACATTTTGAGGACATGTGGCCAACCGGGCTTAAGGAACTGTTCAGTGCAATATTGGTCGAGGACAGTACATATTATACAATAAAAAGTTTCCATTCAAATATATATATATATATATTCTAGTTACCATTGTGTATATTGATATTAAATCATTGAGAATCATTAATAAATTCATTATTTACATCACGTATCGAAGGAACATATATTATATTTAAAAATTATATAATGCTATCATAACATATAAGGACTTTGAATTTATAATATTGTATGAAATAAATTTTCATTTCAAAATTCTCTTTATTAGGATAATCAAAGTATATATTTTATAATAATGATGGATTGGAAACCATTTGAAAAAATAATTATGTTTCTCATAATTTAATAATACCGAGATCAATATTTTCTAGATCCACAAACATGTAATCTATTTCAATACTCATTTGGGGCATAACTCCATGATCATTCCTTCTCAATGCATCCAATAACATAGCTTCCTTCATTAGGTTGTAGAGTATTGAGCATTCATAATCCATTAGTAGCTCAATCCATTTCCATGGCCTCATGATGAGATCCATCTATTAAATCATGTCGTATATATTATTATAATCAATGTATGTCTCACTTCTAAATCAATTGGGGAAATTTATTCAGTATCAAAAAATAAATATTTTCCTTCCACCAACTCATGATAATGGGTTCGGTAGTATTCATCCATGGAAATTAAACAACATTGATAACTAGAAAAATAATTTATCATTAATCAAAATAATGCAACCAAGTACCTACATTGATTCCTTAGTATTTATATCACAAATCCATTATATTAAGAATGTAAAGTATAAATTAGATAATTCAGTTAACTCATATTAAATTATCAAAAACAATATTAACAATTCATTTTCCATGTGACCTTACCCTATTTAAGAGTATTTTTGGTTAATTGGAATGATGGTCATGAAATATTTTTAACAAATATTCAATCATAACCTACTACAGAATGAAAACTATGAACCTATATTAGGTTCATTGGTGTAGGAAACTCATAAATTTTCTTTATTTTCACATGATCAATTATCATTCCACCCATGCATAGAATAATTCCTAGAAGGGAAACTTTTTAAATCTATATTTTACACTTTAAAAATTTCCAATATAACCTTATTCATATAATATTATTATGAATTATATTTATGTGATTCAAATGGTCATCATATATCATATAGTACACTAATATATCATCAATAATTACCACAAAAAATAATTAGGATATTCAATATATACTATATTCATTATATCCCTAAAAAAAATTGTGGGCATTTGTCAATCCAAATGGAAAAGGTATAAACAATTAATGTGTATACCACTTTTCAAATAACGTATTTGGAATATCATAATCCATTACAAAGATATGATGTTATCTAGAATGAACCTCGACATTTAGAAAATATTGAACTCTGTGATGTTGATCAAGTATGTAATCAATAGAATTTAGATATTACTTTTTATTTGATGTGAGAACAATGATCTCCCAATATTTAATGTAAACCATTATAGATCAATAATTATTATTAATGAAAGGTATAGGGAATCCCCTTGGTAAATAAATAGTTAATACAAATCCTTTAAAAAAACTCATCTAGTTTTCAGTAGACTCCACTAATTCCATAGAGAACATTCTATATGTATTTTTTGAATTAGTTATTGAATTTTGGATCAAATCAATAGAAAACTCAACATGACACGCTATTGTATTTCAAAGAAAATTCCTCAAGAGGTAACTAACTATATTAATTTAAAATAGGAAAATCATAAATTTGAATATTAAAATTTTCATATATATAATCTTCCTTGGATTCTACAACTAGAAACACATTTAGAAGGGATATTTAATGTAGAAGTAGGAAGGAAACAAATGATAAATTCTCCCCTTTATCTATTAGAAATCCAATAACTTCATCAAAAATTATTATTTATTTCTCTTTGAATTAAAATTTATTCATCTATTTCTAAATGATATTATATACATTTGATTATATAAAAATATACCATAAGAAAAATAATGAAGTATAAAAAACTGGTAATGGTTATATGTTATAATGGGGACTGCGTAAAGCATACTTATTATAGTGATAATTCTAATATTATTCTTCAATGACTAATCACTTCTTTATGTTATTAGAAATTGTCCAATCACATTGGATAACTTGTATTACATAGAATATCGGGATGAATGATAATAAAAAAATAATTTGTTAAATTTTAGGTTTTGATTGAAGTATCTTGTACTGCATATTTAATAACATCAACATTAGTTGTTGTCATCACATAATCTTGAAAATACACCCTATGACTTTTCATGAGAAAATTAATCCAACAAGTGGGGAAATCATTTTCATAGTTTCTAATATACATATAACTAAATCATTGAAAATTATTATCATTATTTTTTTAATGTTAATCATGTTTATAGTTACATTTATCTCCACACTTTTAGAAATAATCCTTCCATATTAATCAAATTTAACATTATAAATTTCCTTATTTATGAAATGTTTGATATTACTCCATTATCTTCTTCACATTTACCATATTTCATTTTACATAGTGTTAAACCACTATTTAGATGAAATTCATTATGTTTATGGAATAATACATGGTTAATTATTTCTCTATATTAATATTACATAATAATATGTCATCTTATGATGATATGGTTTGGGAGTCTAGATCCCATCTATCGATTGGAATTATCCCATCACAAAATTTTTCCAACTTACACTTCTAATTGTGTAATCTATCTACATCAATCCTTTATAAACATGTAAATTAATATTTTTTACTTAAAAACATTTTCCTCAAGATATTGTCTTAACATCATGAATTTTATTTCCATATTTCGTCATTGTTTGCGGGGGAAATATTATTTAATGAAAATTTATTTAAGATACCCCCATTCCATGCTCTCTATGTCCTCCTTATCAATGGTGTTTTCAATCACGGAAAAACAATGATCAACATCCCCTAAGATAAGTTAAACATCCCTGAGAACCTTTACCCAGTCAATATATAACATGGTGAGAAATATCTTCTATATGAATCTTATCAATTTCTCACGTAAAATTTATTTTCTATTCCCATTTAATGATGGAGGTTTCTAACACATGAGGTGATGTAAAATATCTACACCTTGTTGTTGACATTTAGGTTTCCCTATTCAATAATGATTGTTATTTTAACCAATTTCACCTTCTGTAATATGGTTTTAGTTGGTTCAGTAACATATCCAACAACATTTTCATGACCAAAAGGGAAATCCACACATGGATTAGACACATTGGTATTTTTTCGATTCATTACACTAGGCTCCATCTCTAAAAAAAATGTAATACATAATGGTTGATAACGAATTTATGAATCATAATTAATAATTTCCAAACATGTTAAAAACATCATAGAATATAAAAAAAATTCATAGATAATCTCAATATCATAAATTTGGTACCCTTGGAAAAATTATTAAGTCATAAAAAGGTATTAAAATTATTCATAATGTTTTGTAAAAAAGAAATTAAATTTACCAAATCATATCCCCCAATAGTGCCAAACCATGTGTGAGGTAAGGTCTTTTGTTATTCCCCCGGAGATGATTGAGTTAAATACCAATGCATCTTTTTTATATTGATTTCCCATAAATACAATTATAATAGAGCCACATTCAGTATAAGTATTTAGAAACGGATTTATTTATAGAAAAATCACATAATCCAATAATTTCTAACACTTTTTGTTTTTTTCTTAAGAATTTAAATATCCTTAAATTTAGTAATAATATTATAATCCTTAATCAATTTTTTCTTATTTATCATTCTGGAGGGCTATAAAAAAAATGGATCTAATAACCACTATAAAGGCCTAGACCCTATTTATAAGGCCTCGACCTTAAACCTTACTTACTATTGAATTAAATGAATAATTCACATTGAGGACATTTTCAGGTTTAGAGTTTTAGAGAATTAGAACATAACTATTACATCTCAAAAGATTACAAAGTAGTCACTTCTACTAAGTTTCCATAATAAAAAAAACTCTTAAAAGAAACATGTCTAGTTCCATGTTTTATATAGCATGACATTCCCTTGATCCCATCCTTGACCTTATTCCACATTATGTCCTGTGAAAAACATTTCAAAAAATACTTGGGGTGAGCATTAAAAGCTCAGTAAGGGATACACAAAGAATGAAAACTGTTAGTTTTTGAAACATCATGTAAACCATGTATACTCTATCAAAGTAATACCTTCACCTTCATGAAGTAGTAAAAATATTCACTGAATAAAGTATCATTAATTACCTTTTTGTAACCAAAGGATTACCATAAAACCCATATAAAGAACACATAACATATATAAAGGTAACTTGGGACATAAACATACTTAAGTGGATTAACCATACGGTCGACTTCCACACATATCACTTAATGGAATAGCCATACGACCAATTTCCATACATACTTAATGGAATAGCCATACGGCCGACTTCCATACCCAATGCATTGGAGGTTATAACGTAACCACACATCCTGGTATTCACGGCACCACCCGTCATATGGTTTATCACGTTACCACCCGTCAAATGTCCAAGTACCAATATAAAATCATAAAACATAAAACCTATATAAAGGAATGATAACATTTCCACATTTCAATCACAATATATCATAATAGAATCCTTTATCAAAACCATTTTCAATACCAAAATACATAATAGAGTGTATGGTATTTATTTCATTTTAAAAACATTACGGCTTATTGAGGAAGCCAAAGACCAAATAATACTCGCGGCGGCGGAAATGATCGTTGTCACCACGTACGTTAAAAAAACATTCATTTTTGTCGTTTAGTAAAACGCTTCGTAGAAAAAGATTCATTTTGAATAAAAGTAAAAGTCAAAGGGGTTTATACACCTTATAAAAGAAAGTTGTGTATAAAACGAAATATGCCTCAATGAAAGGAGATTGAGATGAAGTCCCTTACCTCGGGTCTGACTTGACTCGATCATTCTTTAACGTCCTGAATAATAAACTTGAGTTAATTTATACTTTATTAAGAACCTTTTTAAAGTTCATTATTCCTTTTATATCACCTATTTCCATGTTATAAACATTATGTAACCATTTAAGTTAATAATGTTTATTTTGTCAATATTTGGTTCTTAAGTCGAAAGTGGACTTCTTACAATTACATGTTGTTCGTGTGGTCAAAGGTTCATTATATCCAGAATGACATTCCTGATTTGGATATCATATATATCATATATATCCAGCATATACTTGTATTTATAATATTACATAATCATTTAGAGGTAACAAATGAAATGCACCGTTCATGGAGACGGTAAGCCGTACGTACGCATGAACGCTACTTTCATTTCTATTTAGTATTTTATATAATGGAATCATAATGATATAAGAGTATATTATAATTCCAGTATAATAACATATATAATATCATTAACTTTATCCTTTACACATCCCACATATGGTATTAACGAATCAAATCACTTTCAGGGGGCGGTAGTCTGCACTTCCAAAAATGAAGATATCGTGTTTACCCATAATGGAAACAATAATGGTATGCCATAAAGGAAAAATACAAAAGATTAAGGAAAGTATAAACATATTATATATCATATATAAAAATAGTGACATCATAATGACCACCTTTGAAGGTTTTAAATGAGTATTGAACAATCATCATTTCGGGAGGCAGAATTTCGCCATCAACGGAAACCGTATGTTCTTTAACCATTTGATGTAGTTGTGTGAGAGTGTAGCTCGAATAAATCTTATAACAACATCCTAGTATATTTATGATACCGGTGTTGTTACAAAAGAATTAAATAAAAAGAGTTTTGGGGGTTGAGAAGCAAAATAAAACAAATGAACAAGAGAGAATGAATTACCTTTAAAAGTGTAACTCCTTTTGATTTGAGCCTAAAGGCTTCCTTTGAAAGGATTCTGCCCAAAGGGAATCCTCTAGGATGAGTAGAGGGATGTGAAGAGTGTAAATGGTCAGGGGATTGCCGAGCCAAAGTCTTTAGGAGTGTGTGAAATGAGGTAGAGGTGGGGGCCTTTTATAAGAGGAGAGGAGGGGCACTTTTGGAAATCATGAAACCATTATTTTATTTTCAAAAGTGTTTCGAATTTATAAGGTCCCACGTTGATATATTTCGAATATAAGATGATAAGTCTTCTAAATATTCCAATCCAATAGGTTTTGGACATGTGTAGGTTTTAGATATTACATTATCGTTCCATTTTATTTAAATAGTTAAATAATGAAGTCATCGCTGCATCATCATGATGTCATAAATAATTTACTATATTTAAAGTCTAAAAATTATAAAAAAAATACTATGATGTAGGAAATATATTTAGCTTTCCAATGAATATTTATAATCAAAAATATGATCTTTATAACCCCATGTAAAAATTGTTTTTGTAAAACATATTATGTTTGTGTCTTTTTTACTTTTACATTAAATAAAAAGTTATTTATGTCATTTCCCAACCAATGTGGATCCATGGGGTCCCCAAGTTTCCCATGGCTTGTCGTGGTCGGCCATGACTCATCCAATGAGGGTAGGACATGTGTCAAACTCATCTCATATTATTAAAACATTATTTTTACCTTAAACTACAATAATTACCACTAATCGTGATTAAAAACTTAATAAGTTACTATTCCCCAAAAAATTATTTTAATCTCATTGAACCAAATTTTACTTCTTAATGACAACGATGTATGTCGGATTTTTTAAAATCAAAAGACAATGATGGAAACATTTCATTTAAACGGAAAATCAGTTTTTATAAGTACCACTTAGTGGTTTCACTATTCATCAAAATTTGAAGTTTTTCAGAAAATTACAAAAAATTCACCCTAAGCTATATTTGATATTACGAATTCAAAAATGAAGGCTATTTTACAAAATTAAAAACATATAAGTCACATTAATTAATTTAATAATTAATTTCCACTTTCAGAGCAAATAGCGTGTTTTTATGAAACAATAAGTATCAAAAGATTGACACTAGTTTAAGTCTGATTTCAAAGTGAAATTAATTCCAACGACCACTATTGGATTTAATGGTAAAAATATTTTCTAATTTCACTTTAAAACCAATTCAAAAGATAATCTAATCATATAAATAAATTAGATTAAAAAGAGCTTTTGAATTAAAATACAACATTTTACACTATTCATTAAAAAATGAACTTTATCGGAAAGGTACCAAAAATTTACACAAAGTAAATATTGATGTCCCGATTCTAAAGAAGAGTTATTTTTGGTCCAATAGAATTTATAAGATTGATCAAAACTATATCTAATGACGGTTCACCGTCAAAAGGTGATAAGTGAACCCTTAGTCAAAATTAGGGTATAAATGCCTAAAATTGAACTCTTTCCGTATTTTAAGCCTTTATCCATTATTGGGTAAATGTAAAAACATTTAAAAACATATATAATCATATTTTAGTTATTTCTATCCATTCCCGCCAGTACAATAGCTACTTTTTAACTAACATTTAAAATAATATTATTCTATTACTTGTGTGCAACGTAAGTTTTCAAAGAAACTCATCATTGCTTATCGAGTATGCTATCGAACGTAGAAACCCCTTTTAATTAAAATTAATATTTAATTCGAAAATATTAATAAATATGAAAATTCTTTATTATATAATTACCTTGGATGTTACATCCTTCCCCCCTTTTGGGAATTGCGTCCTTGCAATTTTATTCACTTATCAAAATAAGTGGGGGTATTTATCCCTCATAGCATTTTCATATTCCCACGTTGCCTCTTCAATCACATGGTTTTTCCACAAAACCTTTACCTGATGAATCACCTTATTCCGTAACACCTGCTCCCTGTGGTCAAGAATATGGACAGGTTGTTCTTCATAAGATAGGTTCTCCTCCAGCTGAACTACCTCTGGACTCAAAACATGAGATGGATCTGGCATATACTTCCTCAACATTGAAACATGAAAAACATTGTGTACCTGAGATAAACTCAGAGGTAAAGCCACTCGGTAAGCAACTGATCCAACATTCTCTAGAATTTCATATGGTCCAATAAACCTTGGACTCAGCTTTCCTTTCTTACCAAATCTCATCACACTTTTGCAAGGAGAAACGTTGAGAAAAACATAATCACCTACCTCGAAAGATAGATCCTTCCTCCGGTTATCTGCATAACTCTTCTGCCTGCTCTGAGCTGTTCTCATTTGCTTCTGAATCAACTGAACTTTTTCTGCCATCTCTTCTACAAATTCTGGTCCCATCAACATCCTTTCACCCACTTCATCCCAAAATTCTGGAGTTCGACACTGCTTCCCATATAATGCCTCAAATGGTTCCATCTGTATACTGGAATGAAAGCTGTTATTATAAGAAAACCCATCCAAAGAAAGATGTTGGTCCCAAATTCCCTGATAATCCATCAAACAAGCTCGTAGCATATCCTCCAAGGTCTGAATTGTTCGTTCTGACTTTCCATCTGATTGAGGATGAAAAGCTGTACTAAAATTTAATTCAGTACCCAATGACTTCTGAAGGCATTTCCAAAAGTTAGATGTGAACCTGGGATCACGGTCAGATACAATGGAGGGGGGAACTCCATATAACCTGACTATCTCTTTAAGATACAAACAAGAAAGTTGATCTAGGGAAAAGTATCTCGTATAGTAAGGAAATGAGCAGAATTAGTCAAGAGATCAACAATAACCCAGATTGAATTATTACCTCGAGATTTCCTCGGTAATCCCACAACAAAGTCCATGGATATGTTTTCCCATTTCCACTATGGCACTGGTAAAGGCTGAAGCATCCCTTTCGGTAACTGCCGCTCTACTTTAACCTACTGACAAGTCAGACACTTCACAGTAAAATCAGCAATATCTCTTTTCATTCCATCCCACCAGTAATACTCTTGCAGATCTCTGTACATCTTAGTACTGCCAGGATGAACTGAAAACGAGGAACTATGAGACTCACATAACAACTCATTCTTCAAATGTGAATCACAAGGCACACATAACCTCTTCCCAAACCTCAAAACACAATCATTATCAATGTTGAATTCAGGAAACTTACCTTTCTGAACCAGCTCTACCTTTTTCATCAACTCACTGTCTCGCTTCAATGCTTGCTTGATTCTGTCTGATAGAGAAGATTTCACTGATACCTGAATCAAAACAGAAGAACATCATGTACCAACAACTTCTATGCCAAAGTTCATCAAATCTTTAACCAAAGGATCACGTTCCAAACGCAACATTGCTAATGAAGCATTACCTTTTCGACTCAAAGCATCATCCACTTTATTTGCTTTTCCCAGATGGTAATGAATTGTACAATCATAATCCTTGATTAATTCCATCCATCTCCTCTGTCTCATGTTCAAATCTTTCTGAGTGAATATATACTTTAAACTTTTGTGATCAATATATATTTCACACTTTACTCCATACAAATGATGCCTCCAAATTTTTAAAGCAAAGACAATAGCAGCTAATTCCAAATCATGTGTAGGGTAATTTACCTCATGAGTTTTCAACTGTCGTGAAGCATAAGAAATTACCTGATCATTCTGCATAAGGACACAACCAAGTCCCTTCAACAAATCATCACTGTATATAACAAACTCAGCATTCCTGGAAGGAAGTGCCAAAACTGGAGCATTCACCAATCTTCTCTTCAACTCTTGAAAACAATCATCACATTCTTTTTTTCAGATGAACTTAACACCCTTACGAGTTAGCTTAGTCATTGGACTAGATAACCGTGAAAAATTTTCAACAAACCTTCAGTAGTAACCTGCCAAACCAAGAAAACTATGGATCTTGGTTACATTTGTGGGTCTTGGACATTCTTCAACAACTTTTGTTTTAGTAGGATCAACAGTTATGCCATCTTTTGAAACAATGTGACCTAGGAAAGAAATTTGTTGTAACCAAAACTCACACTTGCTGAATTTTCCATATAGTTTCTTTTCATTTAAGGTTTGCAAGATAACCCTTAAATGACTTTCATGCTCCTCTTTACTTTTAGAAAACACCAAAATATCATCGATGAAAACAACCACAAAATTATCCTAGAACTCATGGAAAATTCTATTCATAAGGTCCATGAATACAGCAGGTGCATTCGTTAACCCAAAAGGCATAACTACAAATTCATAACGGCCATATCTAGTATGGAACACAGTCTTCAGAACATCTGATTCTTTTACTTTCAACTGATGGTACCCCGACCTCAAGTCAATCTTCGAAAAATACTGAGCTCCCTAGAGCTGATCAAACAAATCATCGATATGAGTAAAAGGATACTTGTTCTTAACAGTAATATTATTCAAGGCTATTTAATCAATGCAAAGTCTCATTGATCCATCTTTCTTTTTAACAAACAAGACAGGAGCACCCCATGGTGATGTGCTAGGTCGAATGAAACCTTTATCTAATAACTCCTGCAATTGTTTCTTTAACTCTAAAAGATCAAATTGAGCCATTCGATAAGGGGGTTATGAAATTGGTTTAGAACCAGGAACTAAGTCAACAGTAAATTCAACTTCCCGATCATGAATAATACCAGGAAACTCATCAAAAAAAACATCAAGATACTCATTTACCACGGGCACATCATTAATCTGAACAGTTCCTTTATTTTCAACAATATTTTCAAGGTAACATTCATTTCTATCATTTACTAGTTTCTCAACTTCCTGATATGTTATCAAAATCTAGGGTTCATTCTTGTACAGAAACTGAAAATATTTCTGAAAAGAAAACATTTTAGCTCTGCATTCAATCTTAGCATGATAAACAGAAAGCCAATCCATGCCCAAAATAACATCAAACTCTACTAGAGGCAAAACAATAAGGTTTTATGGTAGATTCTTTCCACACACAAGTATAAGAAGGTTCTTATAATTCCTTTTTGTCTCAACGTTCCCTCCGGGTGTTTTTACCATAAGTTCAGGATTCATATCTTGATATGGAATTTCCAATTTACTAGAAAACTTCTCAGAAATGAAAGAGTGTGTAGACCCTGAATCAAACAACACATTGGCATAATCTGAACAAACAAATAGTGTACCTGATACCACTTCATTTGATGGCCCAACATCTGCTGAAGTTGTTGCAAAGGATTTCAACACCCCTTTCTGCTAGTAGTCTGGCTGCATTCCCCCATTTGAGTTCTTAGTTGGACACTCATTTGCATAATGACTCATTTCATTACACTTAAAACATCTTACCGTTGGCTTTTCATTGCCTGCTTGATCATCTTCCTTACAGTTACAAGCAATATGACCAGGCTTACCACACTGAAAGCACTTACCAGACTTGGATAAACATTCTCCAGGATGCATTTTACCACACTTCTCACAGGATGGATATTTGGTTTTCTTACCTCATTTCTTCTTTAATGAATTCTTCCCCTTTGCCTGCCCACTAGACCTCTTATTCTGTTGTTTGTCATAGAACACCTTATCATCGGCAAACTCCATTTCCACCTTCTCCGCACATCGAACAAGTTTTTCATAACTTTTCAACTCACGAGAAGCTAAATCCCTTCGATAATTTGGCTTTAACCCTGAGTAAAAACGGTTTATTTTACTATCAAGATCTCGTATAAAGTTTGGTGCATACCTTGCCAATCGAGTGAACTTTTCTCTATAAGCAGCCACTGAATCGTCCTCCTGCCTCAATTATAGGAACTGTTTTTCCATCCTATGACGAACCACCTTAGGAAAATATTTCTCAAGAAACATACCTTTGAATTTGTCCTAGTGAAGATCCTCAATCTCATCACTATCCCTGATATTTTTCACCATTGACCACCACTGATCAGCTTCACCTTCAAAACGGTAAACAACAAGACTAACCATTTGATGTTCTGAACACCCCATGACATCAAAAATCTTCTCACGTGCTTTAATCCACCCTTCATCTTGCACAGGGTCAGATGATCCTCTGAATGATGGGGGATGTTTGTTGGGTCGGAGAGTGATGGCAAGAGGGGGGGGGGGGTGAATTGCCTTTTCAAAAAAGTTTAACAGTTTAAGAAAAAGTTAAAGCGCAGCGGAAATAAAAGAGGCAAGACACAAAATTGATAACAGAGTTCGGCCTGAATCTCAAGCCTACGTCTCCGCTCCCAACTCAACCGTTGAAAGATTTATACGACAGCTTGCTTTTTAATGGTTGTAGCAAGAAACCCACTAGACTTTAAGGCAGCCTAGAAACCTATTACAGCATTCTTTTTATTGGTTGTAGCAAGAAACCCACTTGCCATCTTACAGGTGAAGGCTAGCTCACCTATGACTCAAGCCTTTTACAGGGAAGGCTTGACTAACCTCTTCACACCTTGAAGGTGGTGTGAAAACCCAAACTAAGGGAGGATGAGAGAAAGAAGGGTTTGTATGCACAAACTCAAAATAATGCTCAAAATGATAAAACAATAAAAACCATAAAGAGGAGAAGTCTTGGGCGCCAATGGATTGATTGGTGATAATGAAGAGCGCTCCCAAGCTTCTATGGTGGTGCTCCTTGGTTGTGGAAGTGAGTTGGAGCAGGTGGGGATCCTTGAAGGAATGCGCCGGAGGTTCGCCAATTGATCGAAAAATGATCCCGTGGGCTACCGTTATTTTTCGGGGCTTCCTAGTCCTCTATTTATAGGAGAGGAACACCCAAATGGCCGTTGGGGGTCTTCGGAGCCGTTGGAGAGGCCTTCAGAGCCGTTGGGAGTCAAAAGTACAAGTCTGGTCAAAGCCTAATGGCTAGTTTGGATGGGCACACCGGCTGGCCGGTGGTGTCTCACCAGCTGGCCGGTGGTCCACCGGCTGGCCGGTCCTGATCCACCGGCTGGCCGGTGCTCCAGACAGAGAGCAAGCTCTCTACCCAGGTTCTACCGGCTGGCCGGTGGTCAGCCACCGGCTGGCTGGTGACAATACCGGCTGGCCGGGGAGCTCACACCGGCTGCCTGGTGGCTCTGGACAGAAACCATTGCTTCTGCCAGAGACCACCGGCTGGCCGGTGGGAATCCACCGGTTGGCCGGTAGACTCAGAGAGTCTACTTTCAGTCCTTCTTGGCCCAACTCCTTGGCAACCTTTTGACTATCAACAAAAACACTTGAAAACAAGTTAGAACAAAATAAGAGTGATTGTGATCATTAAAATCCAAGAGAGAGGGGTACAACAATCTCCCCCTATTTTGATGATCACAATCACCAAAACAAGAAATGTAAAAGACTGAAATGAAAGGCATGCTTTAAAGGATAAATTGAAAAGTAAAGCAAAGCATAAGAGAAATATTTCTCCCCCAATCAACCAAGGAAATCTCCCCCTTTGTGATTATCAAAATAGCACGGGGCATAAAATTTGATTGAAGGAAAGGTTTGAAAAACAAGATAGCGATTTTGAACCAATTGAAATTTTTGAAATTTGAATTGATAGTTTTAATTTGAAAGTTTTGAATTGAATGTTTTGAATTGAAGGTTTTGAATTGAAAGTTTTGAAAAAAAAACGCAAAAAGGCTTAAACGATCCTAACTCCCCCTAAATAAAAACAACAAATCACCGGGTAGAGGATTTTAGAATCGAGACAAATTTTGGTCCGGAGAGACTCGCTAAAAGGGATTTTTCAATCCAAACTTATCTTGTGGCGGGTCATCTCCAATGAAATTCATCGTTAAAGGAAATGGTTTTGGGCCTTCCATACCGGGCATTTTTGCAGTTGCACTCGTAAATTATGTGCCCGATCTTTTTGCAATAGTTTCAAAATTTATATTGGGAGCTCCCCCTTACAAAAATAGTAGGAGCATGGGAAGAGGAAGCTTGCTTGGAATAGCCAAGCCCTTGGGTGGTTCTAGATATGCATTGGGAACCAAGGAGCTTCGAAAGGTTATGTTCACCTTCGGTGAACTTAGCTAGGGATTTCCTTAAATCCTTGATTGTTGATTCCATAGAATCAACATCGGGAAGGTTTTGGATCTTGAGGGACAAGTCTTCCTTCTCTTTGAGAAGTTGATCCTTTTCGGGAGAAAGAATTTTGAATTTCTTTTTTAAGGCAATAAATTTGGAAGAATGTTCGTGAAAACCTTCCTCCAATTGATCTCTCGCATGTTGGAGATCCTCGTAAGATAAATGATTGAAAGAATTGGAAGAACAAGAGGAAGAGGAGTCGGAAGAGGTTACCTCATGAAGTGCCATTAGACATTTTTTAATGTCGTCTTTTGAGGAGGAGGAGGATGATGATCTATCACTCCAAGTGGCCTTGAATGCCTTTTTCTTTTCCTTTTGCTTGGTCCTTGTCTTGTGGAGTGGGAAATTGGGATTATAATGGCCTTTCTTGCCGCACCCATAGCATGTTACCTCGGGCTCAGATTTTTCATCGAGTTCTTCCTTTCGAGCCTTGCGAGATTTATTCTTTTTGTTCTTCTTCATGAATTTGTGCATCTTGCAGGCAAGGTTCTCGATTTCTGAATCGCCGCTTGAAGAGGAAGAAGATGAGGAGGAGGAGCTTTCTTCTTTTTGAACATTGAAGGCGATGTTCTTTGGAGTTTTGATGAGTTTGCCTTCCTTTTCAGCTTGCCTCCTCATGGTGATCTCGTAGGTCATGAGGGATCCGATGAGCTCTTCAACCGACATTTCTTTTAAATTCTTCGCTTCTTGAATTGTCGTGACTTTCGGTGCCCATGAACTTGGTAAGATCCAAAGGATCTTCTTGACCATCATCTCTGCAGAAACATCATCTCCAAGAGACTTTCTCCCATTACAAACATCAGTAAAGCGAGTAAATATATCAGTAATATTTTCAGATGGATGCATGGTAAAAGACTAAAAATCATGACGGTACATATCCAATCGAGTATCCGTAACTTTGTTGGTCCCCTCAAGGGTAACCTCCAAAAGTTTCCATATTTCATGAGATTAAGTGCATGTTGAAACTCGATTGAATTCATTACGATCAAGGCCGCAATGAAGAGCGTTCATGGCTTTGCCATCAAGCTCGAAATTTTTAATATCGGCTTGAGTCCATTTGGATTCATCGGGAGATGAGAGAGAGTAACCATGCATGACAATTCTATAAATAGGATAACCTATACTCTTAAGAAAAGTAGACATGCAGGTTATCCAATAGGTATAGTCAGTTCCATCAAAAAAAGGAGTACGACCCAATGAATAACCTTCAGGGGCGAAAGAAGATGAAGCCATCACAATGGATCTTGAATTTGAAACTGGTGATCAAATTCTCCCTCTGATACCAATTGTTGGTTCGGAGATTGATGGCAAGAGGGGGGGGGGTGAATTGCCTTTTCAAAAAAGTTTAACAATTTAAGAAAAAGTTAAAGCGCAGCGGAAATAAAAGAGGCAAGACACAATATTGATAACGGAGTTCGGCCTGAATCCCAAGCCTACGTCTCCGCTCCCAACTCAACCGTTGAGAGATTTATACGACATATTGCTTTTTAATGGTTGTAGCAAGAAACCCACTAGACTTTAAGGCAGCCTAGAAACCTATTATAGCTTGCTTTTTATTGGTTGTAGCAAGAAACCCACTAGCCTTCTTACAGGTGAAGGCTAGCTCACCTATGACTCAAGCCTTTTACAGGGAAGGCTTGACTAACCTCTTCACACCTTGAAGGTGGTGTGAGAACCCAAACTAAGGGAGGATGAGAGAAAGAAGGGTTTGTATGCACAAACTCAAAATAATGCTCAAAATGATAAAACAAAAAAAAAACCGTAAAGAGGAGAAGTCTTGGGCGCAAATGGATTGATTGGTGATGATGAAGAGCGCTCCCAAGCATCTATGGTGGTGCTCCTTGGTTGTGGAAGTGAGTTGGAGCAGGTGGGGATCCTTGAAGGAATGCGCCGGAGGTTCGCCAATTGATCGAAAAATGTTCCCGTGGGCTACCGTTATTTTCCGGGTCTTCCTAGTCCTCTATTTATAGGAGAGGAACACCCAAACGGCCGTTGGGGGTCTTCGGAGCCGTTGGAGAGGCCTTCGGAGCTGTTGGGAGTCAAAAGTACATGTCTGGTCAAAGCCTAATGGCTAGTTTGACTAGGCACACCGGCTGGCCGGTGGTGTCTCACCAGCTGGCCGGTGGTCCATCGGCTGGCCGATCTTGATCCACCGGCTGGCCGGTGCTCCAAACAGAGAGCAAGCTCTCTGCCCAGGTTCTACCGGCTGGCCGGTGGTCAGCCACCGGCTGGCTGGTGACAATACCGGCTGGCAGGGGAGCTCACACCGGCTGCCCGGTGGCTCTGGACAGAAACCATTGCTTCTGCCAGAGACCACCGATTGGCCGGTGGGAATCCACCGGTTGGCCGGTAGACTCAGAGAGTATACTTTCATTCCTTCTTGGCCCAACTCCTTGGCAACCTTTTTCCTATCAACAAAAACACTTGAAAACAAGTTAGAACAAAATAAGAGTGATTGTGATCATTAAAATCCAAGAGAGAGGGGTACAACAATGTTGCCTCATGAAATGTTCTACCACTGACATGTTCCTCTGCAGTTGATCTGGCTGATCTAGTGCATGGATACCACCACAATTTATAGCCTGAGTCAACTGTGCCATCACTGCAACAAACTGTTCAGTTCCGATTCCGACCATCTTAGGTTGCTGATTTGAAAGGTTGTCTTCCTCTTGATGTCATCCCAACATAGTTGCTTTGTTTCCTCTGCGGAAAACCATTCTGAACACAGAAATATCTTAGGCGAAGAAACATGGTAATCCGTAAATGCTATATCATTGCAATCATACTATAATTTAACACTTTTCTAACTCCTAAAGTTGTCTAAACCGTCCTATGATACCAACTATAAGGCCCCAGCCTTAAACCTTACTTAATATTGAATTAAATGAATAGTTCACGTTGAGGATCATTTCAAGTTTAGAGTTTTAGAGAATTAGAACATATCTATTGCATCTCAAAAGATTACAAAGTAGTCACTTCTACTAAGTTTCCAAAATAAAAAAAACTCTTAAAAGAAACATGTCTAGTTCCATGTTTTATATAGCATGAAATTTCCTTGATCTCATCCTTGACCTTATTTTACATTAAGTCCTGTGAAAAACATTTCAAAAAAAAACTTGGGGTGAGAATAAAAAGCTCAGTAAGGGATACACAAAGAATGAAAACTGTTAGTTTTTCAAACATCAAGTAAACCATGTATACTCTATCAAAGTAATACCTTCACCTTCATGAATTATTAAAACTCTTCACTGACTAAAGTATCAATACTAACCTTTTTGTAACCAAATGATTACCATAATACCCATATAAAGAACACATAACATATATAAAGGTAACTTGGGACATAAACATACTTAAGTGGAATAACCATACGGTCGACTTCCACACATATCACTTAATGAAATAGACATACGGCCAATTTCCATACATACTTAATGGAATAGCCATACGACCGACTTCCATACCCAATGCATTGGAGGTTATAACGTAACCACCCATTCTGGTTTTCACGGCACCACCCATCATATGGTTTATCACTTAACCACCCGTCAAATGTCCAAGTACCAATATAAAATCATAAAACATAAAACCAACATAAAGGAATGATAACATTTCCACATTTCAATCACAATATATCATAATAGAATCCTTTATCAAAACCATTTTCAATACCAAAATACATAAAATAGTAAATGGTATTTATTTCATTTTAAAAACATTACGGCTTGTTGAGGAAGCCAAATACCAAATAATACTCGCAGTGGCGGAAAAGGTCGTTGTCACCGCGTAAGTTAAAAAAACATTCCTTTTTGTCGTTTAGTAAAATGATTCGTAGAAAAAGATTCCTTTTTTATAAAAGTAAAAGTCAAAGGGTTTTATACACCGTATAAAAGAAAGTTGTGTATAAAACGAAATATGCCTCAATGAAAGAAGATTGAGACGAAGTCCCTTACCTCGGGTCCGACTTGACTCGATCGTTCTTTAATGTCCTGAATAATAAACTTGAGTTAATTTATACTTGATTAAGAACCTTTTCAAATTTCATTATTCCTTTTATATCACTTATTTCCATGTTACAAACATTATGTAACCATTTATGTTAATAATGTTTGTTTTGTCAATATTTGGTTCTTAAGTCGAAAGAGGACTTCGTACATACATGTTGTTCATGTGGTCAAAGGTTATTTATATCCAAAATGACATTCCTAATTTGGATATCATATATATCATATATATCCATCATATACATGTATTAATAATATTACATAATCATTTAGATGTAAGAAATGAAATGGACCGTTCATGGAGACGGTAAGCCGTATGTACGCATGAACACTACTTTCATTTCTATTTTGTATTTTATAGAATGGAATCATAATTATATAAGAGTATATTATAATTCCAGTATAATAACATATATAATATCATTAACTTTATCCTTTACACATCCCACATATGGTATTAACGAATCAAATCACTTTCAGGGGGCGGTAGTCCGCACTTCCTAAAATGAAGATATCGTGTTTACCCATAATGGAAACAATAATGGTATGCCATAAATGAAAAATACAGAAGCTTAATGAAAGAATAAACATATTATATATCATATATAAAAATAGTTACTTCATAATGGCCACCTTTTAAGGTGTTAAATGAGTATTGAACAATCATCGTTTCTGGAGGCAGAATTTCGCCATCCACGGAAACCGTATGTTCTTTAACCATTTGATGTAGTTGTGTGAGAGTGTAGCTAGAATAAATCTTATAACAACATCATAGTATATTGAAGATACTTTTGTTGTTACAAAAGAAGTAAATAAAAAGAGTTTAGGGGTTTGTAGAAGCAAAATAAAACAAATGAACAAGAGAGAATGAATTACATTTAAAAGTGTAACTCCTTTTGATTTGAGCCTAAAGGATTCCATTGAAATGATTATTCCCAAAGGGAATCCTCTAGGATGAGAAGAGGGATTTGGAGAGAGTAATTGGTCAGGGGATGGCCGATCCAAAGGCTTGAGATGTGTGTGAAATGAGGTAGAGGTGGGGGGGCTTTTATAAGAGGAGAGGAGGGGCACTTTTGGAAATAATGAAACTATTATTTTATTTTCGAAAGTTTTTCGAATTTCTAACGTCCCACATTGATATATTTAGAATATAAGATGATAAGTCTTCGAAATATTCCCATAAAATTGGTTTTGGACATGTGTAGGTTTTAGATATTACATTATCTTTGCACTTTATTTAAATCATTAAATAATGAAGTCATCGCTGCATCATCATGATGTCATAAGTAATTTAATTTATTTATAGTATAAAAATTATAAAAAAAAATACTATGATGTAGGAAATCTTTTTAGCTTTCCAATTAATATTTATAATCAAAAATCTGATCTTTATAAACCCATGTAAAATGTTTTTTTGTAAAACATATTATGTTTCTTTGATTTTTACTTTTACATTAAATAAAAAGTTATTTATGTCATTTCCCAACCAAAGTGGCTCCATGGGGTCCCCAAGTTGACCCATGGCTTGTCTCGATCAGACATGAAACATCCAATGAGGGTAGGACATGTGTCAAGCTTATCTCATATTATTAAAACATTATTTTTACCTTAAACTACACTAATTACCACTAATAGCGATTAAAAACTTAATAAGTTACTATTCACCAAAATATTATTTTAATCTCATTGAACCACATTTTACTTCTTAATTACAACCATGTATGTCGGATTTTTGAAAATCAAAACACAATGATGGAAAAATTTAATTTAAATGGAAAATCAGTTTTTATAAGTACCACTTAGTGGTTTCACTATTCATCAAAATTTGAAGTTTTTCAGAAAATTACAAATAATTCACCCTAAGCTATATTTGATATTACGAATTCAAAAATGAAGTCTATTTTACAAAATTAAAAACATATATGTCACATTAATTAATTTAATAAGTAATTCCCGCTGTCAGAGCAAATATTGCGTTTTTATGAAACAATAAGTATCAAAAGATTGACACTAGTTTAAGTCCGATTTCAAAGTGAAATTAATTCCAACGACCAATATTGGATTTAATGGTAAAAATATTTTCTAATTTTACTTTAAAACCAATTCAAAAGATAATCTAATCATATAAATAAATTATATTAAAAAGAGGTTTTGAATTAAAATACAACAGTTTACATTATTCATTAAAAATGAACTTTATCGGAATGGTACCAAAAATTTACACAAAGTAAATTTTGATGTCCCGATTCTAAAGAAGAGTTATTTTTGGTCCAATAGATTTTATAAGATTGATCAAAACTATATTTAATGGCGGTTCGCCGTCAAAAGCTGATAAGTGAACCCTTAGAGAAAATTAGTGTATAAATGCCTAAAATTGAACTCCTTCCGTATTTTAAGCCTTTATCCTTTATTGGGTAAATGTAAAGACATTTAAAAACATATATAATCATATTTTTGTTATTTTTATCCATTCCCGCCAGTACAACGGCTACTTGTTAACTAACATTTAAAATAATATTATTTTATTACTTGTGTGCAACATAAGTTTTCAAAGAAACTCATCATTGCGTATCAAGTACGCTATCGAATGTAGAAACCCCTTTTAATTAAAATTAATATTTAATTTGCAAATATTAATAAATATGAAAATTATTTATTCTTTAATTGCCTGGGGTGTTACACTATTATCCCAGATTTTTTGGTCACTTTACTCAATTACATTTAGATTCAAGTTATCACATACCAATGGAACAAAAAATATTGAACTATTTTAGAACTAGATACATACGTTCATTTCCCATTACATTTGAAAACATAACACACAAAATTGTATTTTCATTGAGAATAACACAATTTATGTTATCAAATCGTTTTATATGAATCCGAATAATTTTCCTAGAACCATGTCTACTAAAAATAACATGAATGTGAGATCTAAAATTATATGTAAGGATATTCACAGAACAAAAGATATCATGATTAAATAAGGCGTAACCAATATATAAAGATAAATGTTTTTTTAAAAATACAATTTAATAAATAACTTCACTATAAAGAATAATATATAAGGAATAAGTTATGATAAAATAATTCCATATAAATAATAACATTATATTAAAACTTATCCATGGATATCATAGCTAATCAAATAACAACATGGACATTAATAAATAATATGATAATTTTGGAATGCATAATGATGCAAAACATACACATATCCGCAAGGAGTCTTGAGAAAACAACACACATAAATGGGTAAAGCCTCAACCAAATACCCAATATAGTTTTCTCCTGAGAAATACTAATGTATCAGGTGGCTATAACATTCCCTACATATTACTTAATATGATCACTTAATTTTTCATATGAATGGCGGTAAACATAATCTATGTATATAATAATTATGAAAATCTAGAAGATGAAATGTTCACAATTCCTATAATACATAAACATAATTATAATGCATTCAGTGTAATATGATGAATTGTGTCAAAATAATAAATTCCCAGTAAAGAATAATATATATCAAATAATATTGACATAAATTAACATACATGAATAATATTAGTGGAATATTCTTTTGGGAAAATACCCATTTTATTTTAAAAGTAATAGATTCAAAAATACAAATGATTTAATTTTATTTATAATAAACCATTGAATCTTGTAAATTAATGATTAAACAAATGAGTCTTCATGTTGGTGAAATTTTTTTTCCATTCTTTATAATTTAAGAAATATTCCTTTCACACTTATTTACAATGTATAAAATGAACCACATTGAGAAAACAAAATGAATATTATATTAATTTCATTTTAAAAAAATTAAAACATGGGTAAAAACTAATATTTTATCACCTTTATATTGACAATTCATTGTTAAAATAACTTTTTTCGATTATAAGTTCGTTATTTTTTATGAATGATTTGTTTTTTTAGTTTTTATCGATGTGTATAGATCATGATCCTATCATATACAGTGTTTTAATAATCATTATCATATCATATATATTCATTATATACATCTATATACTGACCCATTAATTTTATATATTGAAAATCAGTTACACCATTCATATTGATAGTAAGCTGTATGTATATTGGAACACTGTTTTTATATTTTGATTGATGGAAAGAAAGTTAAACAATAATTAATATTTCATGAATAATTAATATTCATTATAAATATTATATTTTCATAAAATACATATTTATTAGTATCCACATAATACAGAAATAAAAAATGAATCATATTACTTCATGGATGTGGTAGTCCAAACATTCACATGAGTGATGGTATAATTTTTTAACAAATAGGAGGGTAAAAAGGTTGATATGAAAATATAATTATAAAATGATAATATTATAATAAATACCATAATTATATACCTAAAATAGATCACTATAACTCTTTATAATATTTTTTATCTATGAAAATTACAATAGTTTGTGAAGTGGTAGTCCAATGAACACACAAGGGGTAGTTTCATTTCCAATTTAATGGATTATGAGATAAATTTGTGATAATAAATCAGAATAATGGCATATATTTTTTTTGATACTTTTATTTTTAAATATTAATTATTAATACATTAATAAAGGTGGTAATTGATGAAGTGAAAAAATAAATATCTTAGTGATGTCTATTAAATTCCTATTGAAAACCTATTTTGGATCTTTTGTTTTGGTCTCTAGATTTTGTGTTTTGGGATAAAAAACCAGAACAAGGATAAAAATTGATGGGAGTGATTTTTTAGGGTTAATTCAAGATAAATTTCATAATAGTTGTGAATAATTGTAGGGAGGAATTTCCCATTTATAATTTAATTGGGGTGACATTTTTTAAATACCCAATGAATTTTAAAAATTGTAAGTATATATCACCCAATGTGCCTCCAAAATTGATAAATAACGTTGATAGACAATAAGGTTGATAAACACCTCTAAAATATTAAATAATCATGCTATTAAAATTTTATCCCCATATCCTCTAAGGATGCTCACCTTAACTAATTTAGTTTTATTCATGGCAATATGTTTTTTCATTTAGAGAGGTATGTATTCATTTTATATTAAAATAAATTATAATTATTAGATAATTTGGATCCATTTTTTATAAAAATTAAATCTAATTTATAAATTGAATTTCTATATTTTCTATAAAATTAAATTTAACATTGGAGAATGTAACGTGAAAACCCCTGTTTTATCTTTAACATTGAGAAATAATCTATAATCATTTTACTATTTAGTGGGACAATGATTTGCGTTGAAAATTTTATATAATTTCAATTATTTTTTTCACAATATTTTATCCATTATAGGAAATTATATTCAAATTAATTTTTATATTTATCATAAAATTAACCATGAAAATACGATGAAAATGTGATTTTCCAAAGAATGTTTTTCATAAATATTAAAAGAATTATATCTATCTTTGATATAAAATTAATTTCATCGAAATAATTTTTATTAATCCAAAAATTATTTATCTAATTTTAATGTTATATTTTTTTAGATAGTATGTAACTTTATAAATTTTTAAAAAGGAAATGATTTTTTAATCCAAAACACAATTTTTCAATATTTGTTAAAACATTATTTATTTCAACAAATTTTCGAAAATTCACTCAATTATAATTTTCAAATTGTTATTTAAAAAATGAGGTTACATTTTTTAGATAAAATTTCTACAATTGGATGAAATAAATTAAAATAAGTGCACAAAATTCGATAGAACTTTTTTTTATAATAATATGTTTTAAGAAAAATAAAATTTGATTCATTCATTATGCCATGATCTGAAAAAATATTATATGAATGTAAAATATTTTGTTTAATATAAAATATATAAGTATAATAGAATAATTCACACATAATTATGAACTTAATTTATGATGAAAATATCACATGGCACACATAAAAACATTTTTGGTAGAAAACTAGTTTTTTCTAATAAATTCTTTATATTCATTTTTAATCAAGTGATATGAAATTAACTTTTTAATACATTTTTCAACCATATAAAAGTATTAATTTAGTTATTCCTATAAACATATGTTTATTTTAAATCTAGTTAACAATGATATAATATATTATGTTTTGTTTAGACTCAGTGATGCATATATTACTAGGTATTGAAGAGAATAATTTTATTTAAATGGAAATATATCATAAAATATATGGCTATTATAAATCCTCTTTTAGAATTGAACTAAAATAATTAAGGGATGGCCTTTTAATAATTAAATATCTTCAATAATTCATCTATGTTTTTTTAGTTATATAATTTATTGAATATGACAATTTTTGTAGTAAATATAAAGGGGCAGATAACAGTTGTATTTTTCAGTGAAGAATATAGGTTTTTTAGTTAAATAAAATATTATTTATAATGATTATGGATATTGATAATTATTTCCAAAAATTATAGTAATTTATATATTGTAATTTAAACTAAATTATTCTTATGACATATATGATATAAAAAATCATTTATTTATCCTATAATATAAAAATCATGTTTCTCCAGATTTCATTATTCACCTAAGTATTTCACTATCTTATAAATTTTAAAAATATCTCCTTGATATATGTTAAAAAAATTTATTAATTAAATAACGTATATATTATGAATATAGATCTCCAAATTATCTATTTATAACACATATTTCTGGCATAAAAATATGTGTTTTTTTATTAATGTATAACATGCTTTACTAATAATATATATGTATACATATAAAATTGTACATAGTTCTTTTATGATTTCAGAAAATTATAAATAGTTTTTTAATCAATAGTAAACATTATTTGACATATATACATCATTATTTACCATATCAAATTATTTTACTCTCCCATCAACAAGGTTTTTATTATAATGGGCATATTTTTAGAGGATACATTACTTGTGTATAACTGTATATAAGCCATATAATTATCATAAGAACCGCTTAATTCCATAGTTCAAATTTTATTCATTTTTATATTTGGGTTATAAATACATAATTTTATAAACCAAAAAAATTATTTCTACAGTTTTTTTTATTGTTCTAATAATATTGTTTAATAGTGTATTATTTCTAGGTGAAAATAATTACTTAAAATTCCAACTCTTAATATTATTTAATTTTAGTCATTTGCCTATTACACATGATCATATCTCATGGAATGTATTCATCCTTGGATTATAACATTATATTTTGAAATAAAATTAATTTTTTAGAACATGGTGCATGTGATTTATTTATAGTATTCTCTTACACGAAATTTTATTTTTATAAGAGTTTCGGAAACATATAAGTTCGTGGATGTAATTTTCATTTGATAAATTGGGATATTATATTTTTCCCCTTTAAAAATTCATTGAAATCAAAAAACTAATTTAAAAACCAATGATTGTATCCTTTTTGAGTTTATAGGTTATAATGTTGCTTCTTTGTAATTATGATATTTAATTTATCCAAGCCAAGATTATTCAATTTTTTCATAGACTGTTACCCCCATGATGAAATATCTTTCTTGGATGCTCCCCATAAGAGAAAACATACATCAACTACATATCCTTTGGATTCAATATATGTGATCGGTTTTATTTTTAATATCCCATGTGGTATATGTGTATAAAATTATGTTCATGAGGTTTTTTTTGTTCAAGTGGATGGTGAGAGGAATCTACTCCAATGAGATAAATAATCTTATTGGGGTCAATGTATCTATATTAGATATTTACCATTTTTTATTCATCAAACCTCAATTCCATGGATATATTTGACGGTAATATTTACCCCCATCATCATTATCTAGTCCTATTCAATAGTAATCATCCTAGAACTTCTATCTAATATATACTATTTTGATGTATTTATGAATCAATCATACTTTTTTGCTTATTTCTTCCAACATATCATGTATAAATACATTATTTCTTCTATCTTCATCATAACTTTTTATAGTTTTTCAAATTTCCCAAAACATCCTTATATGAATCATTATGTCTTCATTAATAAAATATATTTTTGTATGATAACATAATCAGTCTATGAAATTGATCTAGAAATAAAATAATATACATTTAGTAGGTTATAAGGGTGACATCCATAGATTTAATGTCTCTTTTATATTTACCATATGTCTAAGATTTATATGTAATAATAAATTTAAATTTTTGTTTAATTACTTTTTGAAAATACACTTAAACATTAACGATAACCTCAAATCATAATAGGATTATATAAATAGTATTGATCATTTCCCCCATAAAATTTCATTGATATAAACGAAGTAAATTGATTGAGTACCAATTCTTCTTGTAGAGATATTATGTTCATAATAATTAAATTTCAATACACTATATCATATTTTGAATTCATTCCAATAAATATATTTATATGAAACAAGAAAAAAACTATATTGATGTTATCAAATTAAAATATTAGTTTGAGTCAGAATTTCACTATTCCCATGTAATTTTAACAATCTTCCATAACATGTTTACATTCTTTGAAAATTAATGTATACTTTTTAATATTCTTCTTCATATCCTCACAACATAAGTTATTATTATGATTTCTATACATCTCTTTACTTTTTAGGATTACATAGTAAAATTAGTAATGTATATCATATAATATCTCTTTTATTATTTTCTCCACTGATGGTTTGGAAAACCCTCCCCCAATTGATAAAAGTATATCTTTACAAATTTGTATATATAATATAATACTTATATTTAATTCATTTACATTTCTAGTATGATAACATCATCCCTTTTTACCACCACAATATTATCATAGATAGATTGTTGAGAAATATTTTTGGAAAGTTAAGATTTTATCCCATTGATTATTTTCCATTAATCTATATTTTATATATATAAAGACTATATAAAATTGAATGATTAAAACCAATAATGTTTAGTGAATTTTCTACATAAATAATCTATCACTTTTTCACCTTTATAGTATTTTAATGAAATTTAAAATCATTGTATTTGATTATATCTAACCTCCTTAATTTATTCATGTTGATCTCATTTTATGTGAATATCTATTTATTGTGTATTATGATAGGAAAATATTCTACAGTACTTACCACAGAGATAAAATATGGAAATATTCAAAAAATAAATATCACCAAAAAATAAAAATTATGCATTATATAATTTCTCACATGTATATTTATTAGTTTTCTCATAGGAGTATTAAATGTTTCATTTTTATAGGTAAACACCCCAATCTCATATTTTAATTATCACATTATATCACAAACTAATCTCAACCTAGGGTTGGTGTGAGCATAGGTGTAGGGACTAGCCTTTGTTTTAAACTATGATTACCTTTCTACATGTATCTTTTTAGAAAAAAATTAATCCATTAGAACTTATCATATTTAGTGTTTCTGAACATTATGGGAAATTTCCAAAAAAAACATTTAATAATCAAAAAACAAATCTATGTCAACTAATAATCATCACCATATATATTAGTCTTGATCATTCAAAAATTACTTTTTTATTTCTTGGATCAATATATATTCCCTTTTATTTGTATTCATGCTTCAATAATGTAAATTTTTCTACCTATAAGTCCCATTTTCTATATTTATATATAAACACTCTACTCCAAAAGCCTAATACATAGTGATAAATTGATCCCAATGATATTCATACTAGAAATGTGTACAAAATACACAATAATAACATAGTTGATTAAGGATTAGAATGGTATATACTAGGATACACGAATAATATTTTTGTTAGACCATGTCATTTTAGGTTATACAATACATCATTTCATGGTGAGTGAGACAATGTTGTGGTTATATAGAAGAATTTAATCTAATAAATTATAATGCATGGTTTTGATATTTTTTCCTAGACCAGGGTATTATTATAAATTTATAATAACGTTCTTATAATATATAGATATTCAATCATCTTAAACTATTATATATATTTTAAAAATTAAAGAGTATAATTTCATATAAATTTGTATCCTATAACATATTTATGAAACACTTTATTTACATTACGTAATTATTCAATTCTAAAGAGGGTCATTTCGTGGATATTAAAATTGATTCATTGTTTTGGTGATGGTGTTTATTATACAATATTAAAATTATCAATGTTGATACTACCTATATAATCTTTAATATCTAAACATAAAATGTTTAAATAGACAATGAGGATGATGTAATACTTCCAATGTTTTTATATATACATTTAATATATGGATACATTAAGAAGTAGGAAGACATTTTTTATTTCATTGTGATGTTCATCAATATCATAGTGATGTTCTAAGACACTTTTAGAACATTAGAGATGATGTATAAAATTCTTCATTTTGTTTTTTCAGTCCAAATAAATGGATATAAATATTTATTTTATAGGTGTTCGATGATATTTTATGCTATTTCAGATAAGTGTTATCCACTCCAAAATAAATTAGTGGTATCTGAGCCACATCCTCCTCATTGGATTGAATTATCAATGAGAATAAGAAACTCATATAATAACTAATCCAATGTCTAGGGAACAAACCACAGTAAAATAGATTTGGTTGTTTTATATTTCTAGAACCACTACATAAGTGTTATTTTAAATGTACATTGTCCTGTTAAAGTTATAAAAACATATGATAGTTCATATAAAATATTCATAGAAAACACCATGAAATATAATTTATAAATTTGTATATCACCATGATGTCATCAGCAGATAAATATGTTGTAGTGATCCCCACCATGATCAATTAATAAGATGTCGCAAATATTGAAAATTCAATTCCCAAAATGGCTTGTAGCTGGTGGAAACATGTTTATCTGATATTTTGTTGTGTTTTTTCTAAATGAGTTATAATAATGTGGTATAAGTGAATTATTTTGATATTTAAATAATTATACTAGATCTAATGTTTATTTTTATTTCTAAAGAATTATTATAATAAGTTGGTTAGAGGTCCTAATAATAGGTATCATTAAGAATTGAGAAATTAAAGATGAATCACATTTATAGAATCTGCTAATATAATGGAATTTAGTTTTTTTCTAATTTATATTAAGAATATATTCAATAAATGTACAGTATTCTACCTTTCATTTACAGTATCTCTTTTAGAAATAATTTAATAATAACAAGGAGTATTTTTCCACTGAGAAAAATTATTATCCTTTTTTATATTCTTGAATATCTATTTACATGGCATCCTGATGGGTTTGATAAAGTTGTTTGGTGTCTCATATAAATATTTAGTTAAAGAATATTTATGAAAATAATATATAAATTATAATTATGTGTATTGTATAGAATACTCTATAAATTATTTCTTTGAAGTGGTTGATGATATCAATTGAGAAGATTCGTAGTTATGATTAATAAAGATATTGATTATTATTTTGATAAAACTACACAATGATGAAGTTTCCAAAATTTATTAGCATTATAATAATATCAATGAAATATTATAGGGATGACTTATACTGTATATATAATTTGGGATATATTGTGGAAATTATTAATGATAACATGAATATGTTGTGATATATTTTGATTTATTCTAATGAAGTCAGGAAGAAACGTGAAAAATATTGAAATGAAAATTTTCCAAACGGTATTGTTTATGAATCTTTAAAATGATCCATTGGAGTTTATAAGGATAATCTGAGATCATATACGATTTATCATTTAACTTCTTAAGATTCAACCAAACATCATTATGTTTACCCTAAAATAGAAAAATAAAAAAGGGAAATAATCATAAGGTAGTAAATTTTCATTAGGTTCATTTTTATTTTATAAAGATCATTATTGGATATTATAGGGGTTCCCATAGGATAATGTAAGTTTTTTTATAGGTAATTATAATGATGATACATAGTATAATTTATGCTTCCTATAAATTATGATATATCATTAAAATTTATTTATATATAAAATGATTCATGATGGTATAGTGATATTCTTCCTTGAATATACATCAGAGTAATTTAGTGGCAATTAGATTCATGAAAAAGTACATAGTGATATAGGTTGAGTAATTTCTATTAGCTAGGAGGAATTACCCACACCATGATAGATAATCTCACACTATAAATATAACTATTGAAATAAAAAATATATGAGGTTAATATTTGAAATTCATAGACACTCACACCATATTTAAATGGACATACTATAGTTTATGAAAATGAGGATGCTTGTGGGAGAGTATTAAACCATAGTTTAATGTTCAAATATCGTGACTATAATAGATACTGACTCTCATGAATATGTAGACTCACTATGATATAAATTTTAAAAGTATTTAAATAAAAAATAAGAATTTGATAATTCTGATATAAAGTGAATAAAAAATCCCACAAATTATTCGTTTTGAAGTGGAAATAATTTTTTATGATTTTATATAAATATTTAAGGAAATGATTTAAATAGGATGAAATTATAATGAATTTGGAGGAAAATATTCACAAAATAATGTTACTATAAATAATGATAATAAGAAAAAATGGGGATTACATTTCTACCATTATTTTCAAATTAAATCCTTATATTGAGAATGAAAAATGAAAGATTTTACTTCTATTATAGCCTATGTGTTTACAAGAGAAGGTTTTGATGCTAAAATCATTATTCTAATTATGTGTTCGATGAATAAAAGAGAATCAATGAAGTTATTAAGGGTAGTTCTGAGGGATTTTTTTTAAAATAATATAAAAAAAGAGACACTAACATTATTGTTAGTACTTATCAGTTAGGTTGATGTAGAAAAATATTGATAAGATTATAATTTCAAATCCTATATCATAAAAAATATATAATCACAAGGAAACCCGTATTGTTTCAATAGATTGATTAAGAATATTAAATTTATATTTTCATTGATGGACATGATTCAATACTACTGAATTTTATCAATGTGAAATGTGAAAAATCACGTGTTTGAGTTTTCATAATTTTTTTAGTTTATTTTACATGGTTGGTTCATTGTAAATTTGTCAAAGGATGTACCATTTCTTGATATATTAATTTAAATTGAAGGGAATGCATATAAAAGATCAGTAATAACCAATATACAGTATGAAGGTAGATATCAATCATGGAGGTAATCAATGTTTAAAAAAACATCACAAACCATTGGTGTGTAGTTTCCAACTATTCTATACATGATTTATAATATAAATTGAGATAATGAGTGATAGATCCACTCACTAAAAAAGTAAATAGGTAAAATGATGATACAAAATAAATTATTTATATACTAAATAACAAGGATTTTCCATCAAAAATTGTCCTCGATTATAATTTATCCTAATCATTTCATGAGGATAATAAATTTGGTTATGGTATGTGTCGAGTTCACAGTGAAATTTTTTGTGTTTCGATAGTATTTTTTATGTTTTCTTACATTATTCACTATTTGATAATTCTAAGATTATGTATTCACCTTAGAGAGAATCGGGGGGTAAAAGTTTTAGAATAGTTAAACTACGTCTAAATACTATGTGTGAAACCTTTAAACTTGTGATAGTGAGTAATTTCACTTTTTGGGAATAGATTTGCTTAATTGTGAAAGATAACCATGTATCCCACCTTAAGAGGGTTATTTTTAACATTTCTCCTTCTTCTTAATTGGAAATTAGACTTTTGGATTTGTTTATTGAAACTCCATGACCCGGATAGCTCCGATGGATCTTTTTAGATCCTTCAAGATCATCTAATGAGATTTTATGTGGTTTCTGGTAAATCATAAACAAGTTCATGTAGTATAAGATGATCCTATATTTCTATTTTGGTTTCAAGTCTTTTCCTCTTCTCATATAACAATAGGGGTTGTGAATAAACGATTGTTATGGTTAAGGTGGTGAAAATGTTAGGTTTTTCTTTCAATAGTCGGGTGAAATAGTTGGAGTTCTTTTTTGGTGGATTTCATATATAGAAACCTGATTTCACCATATAAGGAAGGTGTTTTATTTTTTATAATTTCCAGAACATTTCACAGAGGCTTGATCTTTTTTTATTATTTTATAAATATTGATCTTTTTTCTCCTTGTTTGTAATCTATAATGGTTTTCGTGATTCAATGATGGGATGTTTATGAAAATAGTTTTTTTAATGTTTTGGGCCGAAGCCTCATTTTATTATTTAAAGAAAAAACATATTTAGACTAGGTAGAGGGAGACCCGTTACATAACCAGAGGGCCCAAGGCCAAGTGTCTTGAATTCTAGTCTTGAAAGCCCATTTTTTGGCCCAAAGAGCCCCATGGTGAATAGTATTGTTACAGTAACTAGGCTATTATAGTACCTGCTACAGAAACTCCACCACCAATGTTCTTCCAATAGTGCCTCCGCCGCTACAGTTCCTGCATCAGTGGTATAGATAGCAGTAACTATTTTTTTATTTGGATAATTTTATGGTTTACCATGGTTGTTTCATTAGATGTGAACACATCCACATTTGTACGGGGATCAAAAATATATGGGCATGAAAATTTATTTGGTCATTGATAAACAAACTCAACATAAAACATAGATTCTAAATCATATATTCCCCCTTCGTCCGCTCTTCTACATTCCTCATCTGTGAAATTTTTTCCATTAATCCCTTATTGTGTTCATAAAATCTCTTCACTATAAAGTGAATATAATGGGGTTCCAAATTGTGTGTTTGAAAGAGTTTCTTGTTTGGAACTTTGATATGATCATATTTTTTAAATGACCTAAATATCCATTTTTAACATTTCATACATGTTATGTGTTTTTTAATGGTTCTGGAAATGGTATTGGAAGTAGATCTCGAACTGTGAAATAGAAAAGGCTCATTCAGTATCTTATTATTTTTTGGATTCTGGTTTGAAAACTAATGTAACATATATGGTAGGTTTGAAAATTATTAATGGATTATTGTGAGATGTTCACCACTCTGTTGGCCCCTCCATTAGGAGGTTCATCTCATATGTGGGGCCTTGATCGAGGACAGTCGAGCACAAAAGATGTGGGTTTTTTTGAGACATGAATGTCAAAACCACCCCATTGACAATGTACTACTATCAAGGTATTACTAGGCACGATCTAAAGTGTTTTGTGATGGTATCTTATCCAACCCGATGAGACGTGATTGTACTCCAATGATTTTTTGAGAGGCTGGGTGGGACATGCAACTAGATTGGAAAATTCTGAGAGGAGAGTTTGCTATTGAATATGGAGATTCACCTTATGTCAGTAGGTTATTAAAAATAGAGTAATTCTAGTAATTTCATTTATAGTTGTTTAAATAATTCTCATAATTTCTATCTATATATTATATACTACTATAGTGCACTTGTTTTCATGATCTGCTAGTTCCATCTTATTTTCACTATCTACATAATTTTATTTTATTTATTTATTATCACCTGATTCATTTCTTCTTTCGGCATTTGATTTTCACGACCCATCCCCAGGGGCCCGTGTCGTGACTACCCCAAGCCGGTTTCTATAGGCCAGCAGATGGCGACAAGAACCAAATGCATAAATCCATAAAATGGGATGGCATTTTCTATTATTACTGAAAACACACACAACCGAGTACACAATTGAATAAAAAACACTATGTAAAACTGTATAACAACAGTGTACTGAAAATTAATGGTGCCTGAAATATAAGCACAACTATAAAGTAAAAGTAAAACTGAAAAGGAAAAAACTGTTGAATGGAGAAAACCAGCCTTTGGATCGTCCACCACAGATCCTACCTGAAGGGTAGGTATAGATAGCCTCCTCATCACACCACATCTTTCAGTCTCCTCCGGGTATTGACTCGTCATGAGGTCCCCCTCCGGGTACCATCTAGTCCTCGTACACTCAGCCTTGGTCAGCTTTCTCCGGCATCTTCATCCAACACAACGAGGTGCGGGCATAACCCTTGTAGGGGTGAGTATAACAATACATAGTAGGGACCCAGAGAACCTCAAGGTCTCACAAAATCCAACATGGATAATCCACAAGGTATAAAATAAACAAATAACCCCACTTAGATATATTCCCATACATATACCTAAGTTATCTAGTAATCAATCTCAATCGTGAGGAAAACACAAGAGTAACTGACTCAGCTCACATAGATAGATAACATATGTAAAGAGATAGAGATGATCAGATGTAGACACTAAATCAACTTATTTTGTTGAACCCAAATAGGATCTTGGAACAGATATCAGAACTATCCAACACACACAGGATCTGTGAAAAATTATTTTGTCGAACTCACACAGGATACAGGAACAGAAGTCTGAACTGTCGGACCCACATAGGATCCAGGAATAGTAGTTAGAGCTCTCAAATCCATATGGGATCTAGGAATAGTCGTTAGTGTTGTTTGACACACACAGGATCCATGAACAGTCATCAGTGCTATCGAACCCAAATAGTATCCAAGAACAGTCATCAGTGAACAGCAAGCCACTGGGTTCCACACGAAGAATGATTGATTCCGGGAGGGTCCGCTATTCAAGTCTAGTGTTGATACATCATCTACCATGAATTCCAAAGATGAAGTATCTCAAAGGTCCTATTTTTCATAGGGGTCTCAATACAACAGAAGGATCGTCAATCGGAAGCCCGGTCTATGAGTTATTAGCATTTCTGTTCCGAAGGCCCGGTTGGATATAGGTTCAATCCAACCCTACTCTACCCCAATTTCATCCAAACCAAATGTGGAGGATTCTAAAAGATAATTATTCCTCCATGATCTCTGTTTTTGCAGACGGTTCGTCAATCGGACACCCGTAGCCCAAGTTATGGGCGAAAAAGTGAAATTGGGTCAAATGGGTTGGGATCGGGTACAAACCAGTCGGACCGACATCGCGTGACCTGGCATGGGTTGACCCGACCAACCGAAATTGGCCCAGCCTACCAGAACCGATTCGGCCCGCGGCTGCGGCCCATCTCGCGTAGGGCGGCCTGACCCACGCAGGGCGGCCCGACCCGTAGGTAGCGTGGCTCGTGTGGCCTGCGCTGGAATCCCGGCCCGAGGTGGTGTACGGGGGGCGGTCCACCTAGCCTTGGGGGCCAGCGGTTGGTGGCGCCCAATGGTGCCCACCCTAGACACGTAATGGTGGGCGGGTGTTGTGCCCCCCCGTCTCCCAAATGGAACCGGTTCCTGGTGCCAGTTTGGTAGATCCCGGGACCCAGGAGGGTCCCACCTCGTCCGGCTGGCCTAACAGCCAGCCGTGTCGACACCACTGGCGGCCGGCCCAGCCAGGCGCCACTACTCCAACGATGCGAGCCCCCTAGCCACAGCTTCATCATATATGCAAGGCATTATCACCGCTCCACTCTAGCATCCTGGCGGCCGCCCATGTGCACCACCGCAGCACGGGGCCACGACATGTTCCTCTGCTCAGTGCGACGGTGTTGTGCCCTTCGGGCGACTTGGAAGTCCTACGCCACTAGTTTCCTTCATGGTCGGCCTGACACCGATCTCCATTGCCTCACAGCGGCCCTTCGGCCACTGGCCACTCCTCTGGCGGCGCCATTGCATCGCCACCATCGTCAATCAAGAATGAAAAAATGGAGGGAGATCAAGTCGTGTTGGTTCGGCCCGCACCCTCCATGTTATGGTGATAACAATTAACTAAATGTACACCAAGATATAACGATGAATAACTGGAACAAATGAAAACTCAAATACCCAACCTTTGTTCGTCATTCGTTGATGGAATCACGGAAAGTAGATGAAGATGTTCGTTGTTCGTCACGTCCTTCGTACGCTTCCAATCCAGTGCTGTGTCAGCTCGCAGAAGATGCTCCACGTCGGTAGGTTTCTGATGAAGAAGTTCGTAGAGGATCGACACTCTTCGTCGGTGGAGCGTTCTTCATTCTTCTTTGGGTGATTTTCACAATAACTCTCTTTTTTCCATGTTTCTCCAAATGAAAAATTCCAATCAAATGGAATATGTCCCCCAAAAATAATAATTTGTCTATTATTTTAGAATGTTGCATTTAAAATTCTTAATGGAGTATTAATTAATTGGCCCACCCAATTAATGTGGAGGATTAGGGAAATTTTTCACAAATTAATTAATGGGGAGTTGAAGAGGCTCCCCTTTATTAATATGGTTCTTGAGAGTTTCTCAACATTAATGTGGAGTTTAAAGAGGTTAAAAGCTAAGGTGGTCCCCACCAAATTAATACTCACAAGGGAGGATGAGATTGGGTGGGCCCCACCACTATAACCATTTCTGGTAGGTTAAGGTGTGGCGGTCCCCACCTAGAACTTCCACATGGTGGATATAACAAATAAAATAATTTAAGTCATGCACTCAAATTTTTTTATTATTCCCACGCAAAACCCAATAACTAACTTTTGTCCTCGACCAACTGTCATCGGGGAGAAAGTCTTCTTAAGAGAATATCGGCAATGCGAGTTCAACGATGACCTCAGATTTCAATTCTGAGCACCAGTTCAAAATATTTAAAATCCATCTCTTATATTTAATTAACATACCCGAAAAAAACTTCAGAAATTGATTATGGGCACACTGGGCATCAAAATCACGCGCCATCAATATTCATGGAATCGTAAAATTTCCATCTATTTAAGAAAATATTTACCATGGAAATTCCATGTATTGAAATTCTTCCCACCTCAGTGCTTTACATCCATGTATGCTACAACTTGAACTAAGGTAATAAATGGCGGTACTGAGCACGCATTTGAGTGTCCCGCTCCCATGTTATCTCTTGGGAGATCCTGTGCTACCGATGAACGTGAACCAGAGGTATCGACCGTCCACGAAGGACCTTCTCCTGTAGATCCTCAATCTCCACTGGAACATCCGTAAAACTTACCCTATCGTCGAAGTCCATCTCCCCGTGGTCGATGATGTGAGAATGGTCATGCACATATCTCCTCACCTGGAATACGTGGAAGATGTCGTGCACCCGGTGCAACTGAGGTGGAAGATCCAGGCGGTAAGCCAGCTCGCCTACTCTATTGAGGACCTGGAACGGTCCGCTGAATGACATAGAGAACTTTCCGCCTATGCCAAATCTCCAAAAACCTCATCCGGTTGAGACTCGTCGAAAGACATGGTTTCTATCCTAGAACTCTAGAGGTATTTGTTTCCTGTCAGCGTATAGCCTATGTCTACTATGTGCAAACTTCATCCGCTCCTGGATGATCTGCACCTTCCTTGTGGTACTCGTACCATCTCGACGCCCACTAGTGCTGACTCCCTTGGGACTGTCCAGCACAACGGCGATCTTCAAGGTTGACCATACATGACCTCAAAATGGGTTATCCCGATGGTGGAGTGATAGTTGTTGTTGTATGAAAACTATACCAATGTTACATGATCCTCCCAGAAGTGACTAAAGTCGAGGAAACATGCATTTAGAATTTCCTTGAGGTTCTGAATGGTCTGCTCAGTCTGACCATCCGTCTGAGGATGGATGGCTGTGCTCAGATTAAGCTGCGTACCGAAAGCCTCCTGCAACCCCTTCCATAGCCGAGATGCAAATTTTGCATCAGGAACAGAGATAATAGAAGAAGGTACTCCATGTAGCCTCACAATCTCCTGTATGTAGAGGTATCCTCAACTCTCTACTGAACCATTCTCTATAATAAATAGAAAGTGGGCCGATTTGGAAAGTCAGTTGATGATCACCCAGATATAGTCATGTCCCATGGACGTACGTGGAAGACCTATCACGATGTCCACGGATATCCCTTCCCACTTCCACTCTGGGACCACCAAAGGCTGAACCAAGCTTGTTGATACCTGATGCTCTGCCTTCAATTGCTGACATGTTTGGCATTGAGAGACAAACTCTTCTACTGCCTTCTTCTTACCCGACAACCAGTGTTGTCGTCGAAGGTCATGGTACATCTTTGCCACTACTGGATGTAACGCTAGAGGAGATGCGTGGAACTCCCTCAACACATCCTCCTGAAGTGACCCTAGCACCATAGTACATCCTCTAAAGAGGATGATGTGATCCCCACCTTCAGAAAATCAATCAGGTGCCTGCGCTATGGATATCTAAGAACATCATGTCTCGCAGTCATTGTCTTCATGATGCACCTCCATTACTCGTTGAAGAAGACGCGGAGTGACTGTAAGTGACTGAAGGAAAACTACTCCATCTCGGTCCACAATGGATATCTGTAAATCATCCAGCTACTTTGTCGCCTATCATAGAAGTTGTATACAAGATCTCCTACTGAGTACATCTACTACTACATTCCCATTAGCAATAGTATAGACTATCTTGAAGTCCTAGTGCTGGAAGAACTCAAGCCATCACCGTTGTCTCAAGTTCAGGTCCTTCTGAGAGAAGATATACTTGAGACTCTGGTGGTCAGAGTAAATTGTGAAATGAACGCCCATAAGATTGTGTCTCCACATCTTCATGGTTAAGACCGCTACTGCTAACTCCAGGTCATGGATAGCGTAGTTATGCTCATGTTTTCTCAACTGACGAGAACCATAAGCAATCAGTGCTCGCTCCTGTATAATGAAACACCTGAGTATGGTCCCTGATGCATCACATTATACTACGTACCCTATGCCCTTCTCTAGAAGCCTCAATATGGGGGCACTCGTCATGCTCTTCCACATCTCATGAAAGCTATGCTAGTATCTCTCTGACCACACGAAGGGCTTCCATTTATTCATCATGGATGAATGTGGTGCTGCAACTCTGATGAAGTCTAGTATGAACCTCTAGTAGTAGCCAGCCAATCCCAGAAAACTATGAACCACCATCACACTCCTAGGTGGATCCCATGAAAGTACCGCCTCAATCTTCAATAGATCCACTACAACTCCAGTCTTCGAGATGACATGTCCCAAAAAGCGATCCATTTAGATCCAAAACTAGCACTTTCAGAACATACCATAAAGATGTTGCTCTCAGAGTGTGTCATGTACTACCAGCAATTGGTAGGAATGCTTTTACATAGTCATCGAGTAGATCATAATGTCTTGGATGAAGTATATGAAAAAGTGATTGAGGTATGGCTGGAAAATCTTGTTCATGAGACTCATGAACACTACTGGAGTGTTGGTTATTCCAAAAGGCATAACCAAGAACTCAGTGTGGTCGTACTGACATCTAAAGGTCATCTTCTGCACATCCTCATCTCAAAATCTGATCGGGTGAAAGCTTGATCTGAGATATATCTTCGAGAACCACCGTGCTCCCATCAACTAATCAAAGAGGTTGTTAATCCTCAGGAGTGGGTACATGTTCTTCATGGTCAAGTGGTTCATGTGAAATTAGTTGAAAAAATTCCTCAAATCTCCCATCCACCTTCTTGGCGAAAAAAATCAAGGATGCCTCGGGAGAAACACTGGGGTAGATGTATCCCTTCTCCTGTTAGTCCACCAACTGTACTTGCAGCTCATGGAGCTCCACAGGAACCATATGATACGTTGGTGAAGACATCAGTGCAATCCCGGGGTACAAGTAAATGTATATGTCCACCTCTCTACGAGAAGTTAGTCCTAGAACATCGTCAGAGAAAACATCCGCGTACTGGTCCACCACTACATGATAAGTCAGACTTTCCACATCAACTACTTTGAGGTTAAGGTAGGCCAACTGATGACTGATCTGTTTCACCCTCATCCGAGTAACTACATACTATGCTACAAAGGCTCCTCTATATCCACTGAAGGTGAACCTATTCCCATCTGTGTGGTCACACCGCACTTTGCACCTAATACAGTTGATCTGAGCATGGACTGGAGATAACGAGTCCATACCCAAGATGTCGTCGAAAGGACTCGACGCCTCTTTGTGGAGATCCCAGCCGAAGCTCCTTCCTACTAGAGTAATCTCACACTAATGGAACCAGTGCGTGATCATCATGTCTACTCTCGTAGGAGTCTCTAGCCGTAAGGATCCAGCCAACAGCTTCGTCAGATTCTCTAAGCTCCGAACGAGGGCAGTGGAAATGAATGAGTGACTAGAACATCTGTATATAGGAACTGCAGAAATGGTGGAGTAGACTCAGATCATACCACGAATCATTTCCAGAGCGTCGTGATCATAAGCCTCTGCTTCTTAGAGCTGAGCTTTCCCCAGTCCACCTGCTCACTGTGCTCGGGGTGGACCTCCTAGTGGTGGTGGTGGTAACACCTCGTAACGCCGTCCACCGCCAGGTGCACGACGAGCTCCTCTGCCATGTCCGTCTGCGCCATGTGGATCGCATCGATCGAAACACTAACTCTGCCTGGGAGGTCCCTCAACTGTCTAATGATCATCCAATAGTGGGTCAGACAGTCAAAAGCCACGTGACTCTTCCCGCTGTATATGAAACACTTCATGTTCCTCGAATGACTGTCTTTATCTCGTGTGCCTCGCACAACTGAAACTGTGTCATGAGGTCATTCACCGGATGGTCTGGTCTGCTTGAACCTCGACGAAATCTATCTACAACCTGCTGTAGTGGACTCCGCTATGTGACGCCTGGTGGTAGGTCTCACTGCTGGTGAGTGCTCAACAAGGAAACTCTCCACTAAGAGGACTCGCTCCAACACCCCTGCCAGCGTCAGGATGCTGAGGGAGATCATCGAAGCCCTGATCTCTCACCTGAGCCCCTGGTCAAATGTTTGGGGCCTAAAGAATGTGTCATGCACCATATCTGTAGAGTATGATAATAGGTCGGTGAACCTTGTTGATTATTGTGCCACCTTAATGCTACCATGTGTATATGAAGTATCTCTTGAATCTGCATCGCACATAGGGTGGCTGGGACAAACTCTACCCAAAACAGGCTCTCGAAGTCTGCCCAGAGAAGTGTTTCCTCATCATGCACCTAGAGTATCCGGATCCACAATCTTCCTGCAACTGCATGAAAGAGACTCGCAACATGGATCATCATAAGTTCTGTTGGTGTCCCTACCAGTCTGAAGACTCTCACCGTAGCCTCTAGCCAATCCTCCGCTTCCTACGGGTCCATCTCACCCATGTACCTGGGCGGCATCTAGCACTAGATCTCGTGCAATGTGCTTAGGCAGCGTGCACTCTCTTTTTCTAGGGATGGTGGCATCGGTGGCCCAATGAGTAGTGGTACCGCTGTTTCTACAGCTATGATAGGGCCCTAGAACGAGGCCTAGTCACTCTATGGGCCGCCATCTCATATAAAGCCTGGAACCCGGGCTGGATATCTATATGAGGCCATCCTAAAAAGTAATAGGTTCACCATGGTCAATAATTTTTACCTGGAGAGCTGACTCAAAAGATATCACAATGAAGACTCTTCAAAACACACACGTAATCAATGTATTCGTGCACTGAGTCGGAAATCTGAAGTCAGGGTCCTAGTGTATGGATACGTCAGCTGTCGCACCATCACTGGACTCCCTGAACTGAAAACCACACTCACTAAACATAACACTATTTCTTCACCGAAAATATCAATGTTCTATGTTCTACGGTAGAACTGACACCTATGTTACCAATTTTCCAAGACCCTTCCTCCGAGGCATGTGTCGTGACTACCCCAAGTGTGCCTTCCATAGGCCAGGGGATAGAGACTAGTGCAAAGGAGTAAATCACTAAACTGTGATGGAATTCAGTTTATAACTGAAAACATACACAACCAAGTACATAGATGAATAAAAAACCTTATGTAAAACTGTATAACAATTGAGTGATGAAATTTAAAGAGGCTGGAAATACAAGTTCAATTGTAAAGTACAAGTACAACTGAAAAAAACAAAACAACTGAAAGAAGAGAAAGAGCTCTTGGATCATCCAACAAAGATCCTACCTGAAGTGTAGGTATAGATATCCTCCTTAGCATACCACTTCTGTTAGTCATCTCTGGGTACTAACTCCTCATGAGGTCCACCTCCAGGTACCGTCTTGTCCTCATACACGCAGCCTCGGTCAGCACTGTCCCTTGTCTGCATCCAACACAATTAGTTGCGGGCATAACCCATGCAAGGGTGAGTATAACGATACACAGTAGGGTCCCTAAGACCCTTAAGTTCTCGCAAAAACCAACAAGGATAAATCACAAGGTATAAAAATAATCGATAACCCCACTTAGGTATATGCACATACATATACCTATGTTATCTTGTAATTCGTCTTAATAATGATGGAAACACAAGAGTTACTGACTTAGTTCACACGTATATAAAACTTATGTAGAGAGATATAGATGATTAGATGTAGCCAGTGAATCATCTATTCTGTTAAACCCACACAGGATCGAGGAACAGAAATCAGAACTGTCAAACCCACAGAGGATCCAAGAATAGTTATTCTGTTGAACCCACACAGGATCTAGGATCAAAAGTCGGAACTGTTGAACCCTCACAGGATTCAAGAATAGTAGTCAGTGCTGTCGAATCCGTATGGGATCATGGAGTAGTCTTCAGTTCTATCGAACCCACATTGGATCCGGGAACATTTATCAGTGTTTTCGAACCCACATAGGATCTAGGAAGAGTGGTTGGTGCACAACCAGCCACAGGGTTCTGCACGAAGCATGCTTTATTCTGGGAGTGTCTGCTCCACATGCCGAGTTTCGATACATCATCTTCCACGAATCCCCAAAAAAAATTATCTCAAAGGTTCAATTTCTCATAGGGGTCTCAACTCCACATGCAGCGTATCAATCAGAAGCCAGTTCTGTGAGTTCTTGGCATTTCTGTTCCGAGGGCCCGGTTTGATTTAGGTTCAATCCAACTCGATCGTACCACAATTGTGTCTAAACCTCTAGCATGGTATTCCAAAAGAACCATCCTACTCCAGTCAATGTAGATACATCAACTACCATGAAGTCCCAATAAGAAGTATCTCAAAGATTCACCTTATCATAGGGGTCATAATGCAACAGATGACATGTCAATCAGACGCTCGGTCTGTGAGTTATTTTCATTTCTGTTCTGAGGGCCCGGTTGGATTTAGGTTCAATATAAACAGACTACACAACAATTTCTTCCAAATATCATGTGGGGTATTCGAAAACCTTATTTCTCCAAGATCTTCATCACCGTAGACGGTTCTTCAATCAAACACACCTAGTCCATGTTACGGGCGAAAAAGTTAAATTGGGTCAAACGAGTATGGGTTGGGTCTGGCCCTGGCGGACCGACCGGGCCCGACCCAACCTCGGTCGACCCGACCCGCGGGAACCATCCTGGCCCTCTCAAACTTGTCCAGCCCAAGGCGGCAGCAAGGCCCACGCTACCCAGCCTGGCAGGCGGGTAGCGCAGAACGCATGGCCTGCCCTGGAAGCCTGGCCCAAGAGGGCCTGTAGTGGCGGCCCACCTGGCATGGGTGTCCAGCGGCTGGCGGCGCCCTACAGGGACCATCCTAGTCATGTAAGGGGACGGGGGGTGTCGTGCCCCCGTCACCCGAACGGAACTGGTGCCCGGTGCCAACTTGGTATCCCGTGAGACCCAGGAGGGTCCCGCCTCGTCCAGCTGGTGAAGCAGCCACCCGCGTCTGCTCTGCCAGCGGCCGACCCAGCCGATCGCCTTTGATCTAACGTCGTGGCCCCTGGCCGCGGCTTCTTCCTCTACACAATGTGATGGCTCCACGTCCCTCCAGGGGCCTGGAAGCCACCTGTGTGCACCACCCCGGCTAGGGGCTGTGGCATGTTCCTCCATGCGGCATGATCGTGCAACCCCCTAACGGTGACCAGGCGGCCCTGCACCACTGGTTTGATTCGCGGTCGGCCGGACACCAGCCGTCGTTGCACCGCTACGGCCCGTTGGCCCTGGACCACTCCTCAGGTGGCGTCGTTGAACCTTCGTCATTGTCAATCAAGCTAGGAAAAATGGAGGTGGGTTGGGCTATGTTTGTTCGGCCCACAGCCTCCATGTTATGGTGATAGCAATCAGCTAAATGTAAATTAATATTTAACGATGAAGAACGGGAAAATTTCAAACTCAACACCCATACCATTTTTCTTCATTTGTTTTTCGTTGACAGAGTCGTAGAATGTCGATGAAGAAGTTCGACGTTCATCACGTTCGCCACACACTTACAATCTCTTACTGCGTCGGCTCGTGGATGATGCTCCACGTCGGTAGGTTTTCAAGGAAAAATTTCAAAGTGGATCGACGTTCTTCATTAGTGGAGCATTCTTCATTCTTTGTTGGGAGATTTTCTTTATATCTCTCTTCTTTCAATGTTTCTGCAAATGAAAAATGCCAAGAAAATGGTATATGTCCCCAAAAATAATAGATCGCCTATTATTTTAGAATGTTGGATTTAATATTCATAATGGAGTATTAATTAATTGGCCCCACCCAATTAATGTGGATGGTTAGGGAATGTTGTCAGAAATTAATTAAAGGGGAGTTGAAGAGGCTCCCCTATATTAATTTGGTGTTTGAGAGTTTCTCCACATTAATAGGGAGTTTCAAGGGGTTAAAATCCAAGGTAGTCCCCACCAAATTAATCCACACATGGGAAATTGAGTTCGGGTGGGCCCCAACACCATAACCTCTCAAGAGAGGTTCATGTGTGGCGGTCCCCACCTTCAACTTCCACATGGTGGATATAACAAATAAAATAAACTAAGACATGCACTTAAATTATTTTATCATTCCCATGTAAAACCCAAAAACTAACTTTCATCCTCGAACAACTGATGTTGAAGTGAAAGTCTTCATAAGTGAATACAAATCCTGCGATTTCAATGGTGCTCTAAGATTTGAATTCTGAGCACCGCTTCAAAATTTATAAAATCCCGCTCGTACATTTATTGAATGTACCCAAAAAAACATCAGAAGTTGATTTCGGGCACATTGGCCCTTGAAATCACGCGCAGTCAATTTTCACGGACTTGTAAAATTTCTATGTATTAAAGAAACAATTTCCACGGAAATTCCAGGTCATTACATTGATTTACTAAATTTGGATTTAAAATGGAAATGTGTTCCAAAAATGATGCCTATGTGTGTGTTATTTTTAATGTAGGGGTTTTAGGGTAATATGTGTTTGGATTTTAAATTGATTAAACCATATTTTCAATTTATATTTTTAACTATTGTCTATGTACTATCATGGGAAATGAAATTTAGGGATATGATGGTTCTCACCTACTGAGATATTTATGATCACACCCTACTTGTGCCACTTGAAATCTATATAATTAATCTATTTATCATGTTTAGGATTCTCGTAAATGTTTTTCTATACAGTGGGTTGGTCTTGATTGATGGTGGTGACCAAGAAGACACATGGAAATTATGTCATTCCATTTTTTTTTTCTTTCTTTTGTTTTTTTAGTTCCCGTTCTATTTTAGCTACTGTTATTGTATTTATTTTGATTAGTGGATTATAATTTCATGCATTCTGCTCAGTTTTGATTAATGTTTCTTCAGTTTATTAGGTTAATCATTCCATAATGGTTTATGTTTCATACATGGTGAATTTTTTTCATATCTGGCGGATCGAGGATTCCTCTTAGACCTTTACATGTGTTGAGTTGCATGGAATCCATATCTGGTACCTAAAATTGGTATAATAGTATCTCTTTTTATTTTGGTTGTTCTGTGTAATGGATGCATGTCTATCAGAATTTGTGAGGTAGGTGATGGAAGAGTATCACAATTTCATTCTCGTTCCAATCCATTAGAAACAATGGATGGTTCAATATTTTAATTTTTTCTGTATTAGGTGTGTAAATTGAGGAATGATAATGGAGGTGAGACGATGTTTATATTTTGTCTCACTATGATCTGAGACCCTTGTTACCCCAGATTGCATGATTCATGTTCCTCATGTTGGTTACTTCTTGCATGAGGCATATCCCACTAACTAGGTTGTTGGCATATATATTGATACTAGTTCACTATTTTGAGATTTTGGTACAATGTTTGTTTTGATTTGGTTTTGGTTTGGTGTGAGTGTAATTTTAAAATGAAAATTATTATTGAGAAATAATTTATCAAAATTGAAAATTATTTTGGGATGGGGCTTTATTGTAAATTAGTATATTGAATTATGAGTTATATTATAACATGTGCATTCGTATTTGAATTTGGATTGAGATTTGATATGGTTTTGAAATAAGAATGAAGTGTGTCTTTTGAGAGGAGATCCGGGATTCATTGCTGTTTTTTCTTATTATATTGTATTGTTGATTGGGGATTCCTTTTTCGATGAAATTTGGATAATAGTTTTTTATTCTTATTTTTTCTTTCAGCTCATACTATTCCCCCTGTATTAGTTCTATAGAAATATTGTCAGTCTCATTAATATTTTTTATTTCCCCATACTACTTGTGGTGTGGCTAGATCAAGATAATATTGGTCATTGTCTATTTTATATAGGCATCAAGGTTTTTTAGAAGTTTAGTAGAGGATTGATGTCATCAAACCTATCATCAAGTTATTGGGAACTCCTAAATATGTGAATGTTCGTGTTATTTTGGGTTTATTTGGAGGGCCCTCATTGGATTGGTAGAAAGTCATCATCCTATCATCATTGAAAGTTGGTGTGAAGTGGTATTTGTTTAATACAACTTATATACATTGTTTCATAACTTAAGAAGATAGGGAAATGAATGTAGTAGATATGTTATTCGTTTATCAAGGAAAGTGGTCATTGAGGTACTATGTTAGCTTCTTTGATGAGTTGGTTTCATTCTCTCCCAAGAATGAATTAGAAAATTATATGAATGTTATTATTTTTTCTAGGTTATTTTCTCATAGATTAATTAGTGGTTCCTTTTTTATTAGGATGTTCTTTTTGAGGAGCTGGTGGAATTTGAGTTTCTATCCATGTTAGTTCCCAGGGTGTTGTTGGTGCAATTTGTCCCTCATAATGGTTCCCTATTTGGTGATAGGTGTATGCTGGAGGAAGCAATTCCTATGGGGTAGCATTATTTTTTTTCATTCCTCTCAGTCATCAAACCCATCTCTTGTGTTCTTCTAGTGTGGCCAATTTTGGGATTCAAAGATGAATTATCCTAATCTATTGTAGACCTATCTTCATTGTGGCCATTTAGGTCACATTCAATAGTTATGTAATACGATTTTCAAGAAAAGAAATTTCTAATCGAAGGATATTAGATCCACAATAGGGGAAAACATTTGATTTATGAAATCGTGGATCTATCCTTATACCCCATAGTGAATATCTTGAAAAATTTATAAATCATTAGATGAGGTAGAGTTTTTAGCCCATATTTTCATTCCCATTTTTTAGTGGGTATGGTTGATATTATATATTGTTGTTTTTTTAATATTAATTACCACTTTTTGGTAATAATCATGGTGTTTTTATTATTTTGGAATTATAGTGGTTAATCGTTTTTTATTGAGCCTTTGACTTTTTATTCAACTTATGTGTTCATAAAACATTTTGTGGATTGATTTTGTTTCTCCATGGACCTCTATTTAGAGAGGTTCATGTATTTTATAAATTATTATTTGTGATTTGATTCACTGTTTACGTTTCTCCAATGGATTTTCCAATTTTCAAGTCGTTTTTGTTCTTGTGGGATGTTAATGGTTTTTTTGTTTGTGTTATTTGGTCTCTGATGGTGTTTTTGAGGTTGTTTTATGATGGGTAGTTCGTAAATGGTTGGTAGATGCACCATGGTTCTTGTTGTGATTTATTTTTGTGTTGGTCAGTGTTATCTAGTTTCTTGGAGTGGGGAGAACCATATATCTATCTTTTCACATGTTTATCTTCATTATGGTTTTCTATAGAGTTGGTTGCTATAACTTATGGAGTTGATAAAGTCACCCATATGATTATGGTTTTGTCTGGTTTTTTTTTAAAATTTTTTTATCATTCATATTGGTGGCAATCTTGGGGAAACCAAATTTTTTGCTGCGTTATTTTTTAAACATGGATTGTGGTTTTAATTTTACATTATCCTCTTGATGATGTTGTTTATTTTGGTTGAGGTTTGTATCAAGTTATAAGTGTATATTTTTTAGTATCTGTAATTTTTTTGAAGGTTTTTGGAAATATGCACAGTTTCAGAATTGTTATACTAGGACTGAAACATTGGTTGAAATAGGTCCCATGGTTTTATCATTGATAAACTATGTGTGTATTCTACATGTGATTCCCATGAACTCTTGACAGTGGGGTATTTCATGGTTTTAGAATTTCTAGATTAACAGTGTGAGAAACCCGTACAACCACCAGAAGTGGAATGTTTTTGAAAATTAGTTTTCTTTTTAAATATATGTTCTCCAATTTTATTTTCTCATTTTAACCCCATGACAAAAATTCCTCCCATGTATCTTTTTATATCCTTTATATTCCTCCAATGTAATTTTTATATGGTTTCTTTGTGATTCATCACTAAGTTAAAGTGGTATCAAATCCTCTTATTTTCTTATTTTTTGTAATCATATGATACTCTTCTCCACTAAACATTGAGGCCAATTTTGGATAATTTTCATTCTTATTTTGGTGAACAATTAAACAGTTTTTTGTTTTATGTGTCACGAGTTTTATTTGGAGTGTCTATTCAGTGGATTTTGTATATGGTGACACAATTCCATGACATGAAGTTTTTTCCCATTATTTTCCATTAAAACACCTTCCATAGAGTCATGATCTTTTCAAATTGTAATCTACATGCTTTTTTTTCTTGTGTTGTGTCATCATAAATGGTCTTGGTGTTTCGATGATGTTATTTTGATGAAAATAATTTTTTCCACATAGTTTTCCATATATATATATATATATATCCATCGATGGAATTCGATTAAAAATCAATTTATCATTTTAAATAGAATTTTTTATTTTGATGTTATGATTTATGATTTCCAACCATTGCTTATCTTCAATTTTCTAATTTTTTTTGATTTATATTTTTATTTGAAATATTTGATAATTATATTATAGAGTGAAAGTGTGTGGATTTTTACATTAGTGATAGTGATAGTGGTGAATCAATTTTTTGGTTTAGGTTATTTCTTGGTTTACCATGGATGCTACATTTCATGTGGTCACATATGTATGATTATTAGATGAACATGTGGATGGACATATAAATGAAATGTTCTTAGATAAACATGCTCAACTAAAACCCTATATATTAAAACTCTTATTCCCCTCCATATTTTCATCATCAACCATCTTCTACTCAACTGGTTCCTTCATAAACATATTATTTTTATAATGGTCTCATGGTTTAAACTGGATCAAATGTGGTTCCAATTTTTTTTCTTAAATCATGGAATGTTTTCAACTTGGAGATATGGTTTTCTTCTATACGTCCTAGAGGAATGTTTGGAACCATTCGTACATCTTGTGTGTTTTTTTCATTGTCATGGAAATTTATTTGGTATCATATTTGGAAGTATCAAATTGATAAGGTCCATTTGTTATCATATAACATTTTGGAAATTGGTGCAAAAAACCTTGTAAAGTGTAGGAATATTTGTAACATTATTAATGGATCATTATGAGATGGGAACCTTTATGGTAAAACCTATATAGAGAGGGTCATCGCAGAGGATTTTTTGTTGTTGGGGACAAGAAAAAAATTTGTTTGTATATTTTAGATTGATAAAAAATCTGAGGACCTCCCCATTCAACGTGTACTATTATCGTGGGATTCAAGGGTGCTATCTAGTGGGTCGAGTGATGGTTTCTTATCGAACCTGATGAGAAGGGTTAGTACCCTTTCGATTTTAAGAGAGGATAGGTGGGATGTGCCACTAGAATATCCAATTTAGCGTGGCTAGTTGGTTATTGACTAAAGTGTTTCACCATATCTATATAGGTGAGTCTGAACCGAGTACATTCATAGATTTATTATAAAGATGTTAACGAACTGCTCATGATTATTATCTCTATGTTCTGTTTTACTCTGATGTAATTATTTTATATCTATATTAGTTTCTACTTTCGGGCACTCTTTACCTTATTATCTGGTATTTAGTTTTTACCACATATTTAATTATATCATATGAAATTTAGGTTACTAAAAAAGGATATAAAATGGATAGGTTTCCTAAAATGTATGGTTGTGTGTGTTTTATTTTTCAATGTATGATTTTATAGAAACATGTTCTTTGATTTTGAAATTATTTATCTTTAATTACGATATGAATTTTGTGATTATATTTATGGACTATCTTAGGAATGGAAATGTATAGACAGTGTGGTGCATACCTACTACATTTTTTATTCTCACACCCTACTTGTGCCACCCATCATCAGTAGAGAAACTATATTTTTTGTTTTTATATTTCTAGTTCATGTTTATATGGGGAGAAGGATGGTCATTGATGGATTACGGGGACAAAGAGGTCTTGTGGAGATCATGTCACTCCGTTTTAGTTTTTTTTCTAGATTACATCTTTGGTTTGTTGAAGATTCATTTTATATATTTTTTTATTTATTTTGATCCTTTTTTATAATTTCATGTGGTGTATTCTATTTTGATTATTTGTTTTGGATTATTTGGAGAAACCATTCCAAAATTCATTATCATTGGTTACTGGTGCTAGTATTCAAGCCGGTAGGATAGGGAATCCCTTTTGGGCCTTAACACATGTCAGCTTGTGTGTTGGATAGGATGGAAGTCTATCCTAGTTTAAGACATTTACCTACTTCATATGGTTGGTGATATCCCATATGGTCCTCTTTATTTGAATAGAATCATAGGTAACAACTATAATATTATTAAAAATGGTCTCTAAACATTATTTTGTTAGAGTTTTGGAATTCTTATATATCAAGGAGTAATAAAGTGAATTTATAAAATAGTAGATGATTTTCTTATCAATTAATAATTGGAGAAATGTTTTTTCCAAGACATCTAAGAATCAAAATGGAAGAGATACAAAAATGTTAAGAAAGTATTGAACAATGGAAGAAGAGAATAATTACTCTATATGATATGGAGAATATCAAATTTGAGTACATTGTGTTAAATTAGTATAAATTTTATTTATTAATAATAAATGATATGAGAGTAAATCCTTATTATTAATCATAAACATATTCAGTTTCCACATACTATAATCCTAGTAATGATAGATTTTGAATGTAGGTCGAATAATTTGTTTGTGAATACACATGTAATAATATGAAAAATAATTCCTCATGTATTTCATATTCATCAAATACTGATGATGTAACTGAAGGATCTGATCATAACTTTCCTACAGAAGTCCTTGACACTGGTGGGGATGATCATAATTTCCAGAATTCACGAGATCTATCAATTGATAATTTAATGTTTATCATGGATTTCTTTTCTAAAGGTATAATAATTTATTTGTGTCTATTTTATAAGTATCCAAGAGGATATTCCATTGCATGAAGATGATTAAAAAATAAAAGAAAATTATTTAACAAAAACAATAACAAAGTATGTAAAGAATTCCAAACTATTAGAATCCAAAATTAAAATAAATATGTATCTTAGAGAATTTATTTTTATATTTTAAATTCAGTTTCTCACTACAATTAATAAAATAGATGAAGGATATAAAATTATTGAATAAGAGTCCCATGAATTAAGAGAATCAATTTCTATTAATGATGTTAAAATTTGGATCAAATCCAATATAATTAATGACATTGAAACTGAATTAAAATAAAAGAAAAAATTATATGAAGATAAACATTAAAATAATAAAAAATAGTGTCAAAGAATATTAAAATTAATGGAGGATGAGAAATACATTATCAGCATGAAATTTCATGAGCATGAATTTATATTGTCAAATCATGATGTTGTATAAAATATTTCCTTCCAAGGGGATTATACCAGAGTTTATTCCACACACAATTAAAAGTATAACTATTATGATTAATTATATATATTTTTTGGGAATAACATAATGAGGATATCTGATGATCATTATATAGGAATGGTAAACGGAAGGGTACCATACTGATCATATAATATTAATTTTCTTAATTATGATTCCATATATAGGTTATGTTCAAAATCAAAACCTATTTAAAACTGGATGAAGAAAGGAAATAAAAAACCCAACACAATAACTAAATTTATTTAAAAAAATATAAAATATTTTGTTCCCTATATACTACCTAAAATAATGGCATCTCAACACAAAAACATCAAGGAGTAAAATCATCCTAGACTACATTTCACATTTTGAAATCACAGTTTCAGGCTTATTGGTGGTGTTGTGCATGTTTTTGTAGAAGTCTACATATTTTTTTGAAAAATAAGTGTACCTATACAAGAAAAATATTGCCTATGTGTGTGGTTATAAAAGTTGGAATGGATAAATCTTAAAAAAATAATATTTCAAATATGTTCATTTGGGACATATTTAATTGAATTCACAAATTATATTGAAGATGCAATGAGTGTGGTAATTTGGAAGATACATTCATGGTCATGTCAACCAAATATGTTTCCAATGTATTTTATTGGAGTTGAAAATATAATATAAATGGTAGTGATCCTAAATTGGGAATGAATCATAAAATACATGATAAACATAAATGTTTCAAAAAGATATAAAATAAGACATATGATAATTCCTTAGGTTATATTCAATTTAAATTTGTCAAAAAAATTTAAAAAAATTCAGAATAATCCCTTTTAAGTACCAGAATAATTTAACACCATGGAGGGGGTCGTCTTATTTTAAGGTAGAAGAGAAAAAACATGTAATTTTTCAAAAAATTTATGGAGATCACTTTTAATAATGATGATCCGATTAATTAAAAATATTAAAATCAATTAACTATTAAAATGAAGGATTTAGGGAATAAAAAATATAGTTTCCACATGGATATACAATAATTTTTAACACATTCTTAAATAATTCAAGTAGATTTCCCCAACATAGTTTGAAATTGAAATAAAATTGCTGAAATATTAATACAATAAAAACTCGAATAGAAAATAAAATATTCCAAATAATGAAAAAAATAATATTTATTATGTGGTTTTTAAAATATGAAAACTAAATACCTCGTATGGATATGTGTGGAAGGTTTAAGAAATATTTACTCATAAAAATGGATTGTTTATTTTTTCTACCAACTCAATTAGATATGAAAAATTCTATCAAGAGGGCACTAGATGATACATTTATGATGATGGGTAATATATAGTAGAATGTTGCACACTTATGTTTTTTGAAGTAATTAATGATTCCAGGTCAGTCAAAGTGCATGATTTTTTTTCTAATGTTAAATCACGGAGAAAACATATATAACATCAGTATAAATGGAATGAAAAATATTATTTAAAAAATATCTAGCAGTCTACTCTCACTAAGGATATGAAAAGATTCTCATTATTTAATTATGTTTTACATTGTATTTGTGTTCATTTTATGTATATAATTAAAAAAATACTTGTTACCATTGCAGAACCACCTAAAACATTCATGTTTTTAGAAATAGATAGTCAATTGAATTAGTCACAAACTTTTTGTTAGATTTAATTTTTCATGTTAGGTATTGACCTTGAAAAAAGAGATAAATAATGATAAAGTGACATTTGAGTGTCCACTTGTGGGGTTATAACATGAAGAATGTTTAAATGATCTGTAAATACTATATTAAAAATTTAGAAATTTAATAATGTTGATGAAAATGGTTATTGATGAGGAATGTATTGATATTATCTCATATGTATTTATGAAATAATAATGAATGGTGTTATGGAAGAGAATTTCAATGAATAAATAACTTCAATAATCAGATTTTTAGATAAGATGGCTCATTGGTTTCTAATTATAATACTACTTATTATTTATGAATTTCTTAATGTGCATGTCATATTGATTTTGTGAACATTATATTTGAAAAATAACATGGAAATTATTTCAATAATTTTTAATCATGTGGGTTTTTAATGGGTTTTTACTAGCCTATAAAAAGTATATCAAATTGTATGGAAATATTATTTTTTCAGTTTGCATCATATTTTTATCTTATATATATATTTATTGACAAAATGAGACAATATTATTCTCTACACTAAGCATAGATTTGGTGTATATATTATGGAATATTCTACAAAACAAAACATTAAGTGAATTGATATAATAATATCCCATCATAAATTTATTAATTGTTAATAATTGATAGATAATAATAAAATATGTAAATGGGAAATGGGAGACAAGTGAATTTATTTTGATTAATATAATGAATATAATGACCTGAATTTTCAATGATGAGTATCATATAAATAAAAGAGGAATATTATTGAACACAATTTTTGTTGTGTTTTATTTTTTTCAATGAGTGACAACGATCATGCTATCGATATGCGTAATTTCTGAATGTGAATAAGAATAAAATCATAGATTTTTATCGGAGATCCATAGAACATTTACAAGAAGGTCATATTTCACATTAAAGTTGTCATAATGTTATTAAAAATTATTATTTTCATGGTGATTATATAATCATCTTATATATAGAATGTTGGTTTCTAATTTTTCTATGTAGAAATAATTTTTATAATGATTATTTGTTTAAATTGTTTGAAGAGATTCAATTAAAATAAGATATGAATAATATAACAGGGTTTATTTTATATAAATAATAGAGATACTTCCATTGGTCATTCTTGATGAACCATTCAGATGACAATGAATATGGCTAGAGATAGAAACATTGAGTATTATATATAGATATGGTTGAAGATGATTTTGGATAATAAATTTGGATCTTTTGTTCCATAGAGTTTAGAATATTTTAGTTAAATTATCTCCTCAAAGTGAATGAGGACATCAATTGAGAGATTTTATCAATATGTTTAATACAAAAAATTGGTTAATATTTTTTTACAGGTACACTTGGATAGTGTTTTAAAAATTGAATTGAGAAAGTGGATGTTCATTAAAATATTCTATCGATTATATATATGATGAACATCCTTTGGATTATATTATGGTAATGATTTATAATATTTTGATGTCATGCTAATTTTTATTGATTGGTTTTGATGAAGTTGTGTAGAAGTATGAAAATATGGAAAAGGAAAATTTTAATCTGGTTCATTTATTTAATATTGAAAAGATTCCATTTGAGATTGTAAGGATTACCTAAGATCAAATAAGTATTATCCTCTAATTTAACTATATTTAGTAAAACATCATATGGTTAACCAAAATGCGTAAAATAATAAAATAAAAATCTTCACATGTTATTGAATCTTAATAAAGTAAATTTTAAGATTTTTCATGGTTTATTTAATAAAATTTAATGGTTTTTGACAAGACATTGTACACATATCCTTAGGACAACATATAGTTTACATAGACGTATTATAAGGTTCATATACATTTGAAATAATTTAACAAACTATGTAACAAATAAAACAAATACATAGTTTATTTCTTCATCAAATAAATATCATAATAATTTGAGAAATTATGATTCAAGGAAAACGACCCGATGATGATGGTAATGGAATATGAATTAGAAATTCATAAATTTCCAAAATATGAAAGTAAATCCTATGATGTAAATAACGTTTTTTTATTTTAAAATGTGTTGATATTTTGTATGAAAATGTGTAGATAGTCATCTATCATGGGAATCTCCATAAAATAGTTTTTGATGAATACGATAGTTTAAGAAGAGGTATGAACCACAAAATATTGTACCATGGTGATGAATATAATTATGAATGACTCTATTGAATATGATGATTCATTAATTTGTCTATATTATCTAAATTTTGAATAGAATTTAGACAAATATAACTTCTTTATCTCATAAAGAATAAATCTTATGTTTCTTGGATGACCAAAATGGAAATATTTTATAGAGATTCAAAATGAGATTGATGGTTGAAATTTTTTGAATATTAAAATGAAATAAAATGTGTCTAAAATATTAAAAAAATAATGAGAATATAAAATTGTATAATTAGAAATATCTGTGGATTAGTTTGAATATAATACCTTTATATGAAATACTCTTAGTGAGGAATAAAAAAGAGAAATGATATATAATTTGATACCGAGTTTTTTTATAGAAGAGAGTGTTCCAAAATTTAAATAATGTTTCATATTTAATGTAAAAATAAGAAAAGAGAAACAACACTAAATAAAAGGAATTAACATATTCAATAAATAAAAAAAATGGAATTGTAAATTAACCCTGATGTTTCCTTTTATTAGTTAGGTTGAAATATATTAATATTTAAAAGATTAGCTACTGATATCCTATATGGTATTTAGTAGTGAATCTTATGTAATCAATTATTATTGATCTAGATTATTAAATGATATTATATCAATACCATTTCAAATAGACCCATTATTTTTTTGGTAAAATACATAAAGGAATTATAATATTGATCTTGTGTTATTTGAGTTACTAGTAGTTGTTATCATTATACCTCGATGAGGTTGTGAATAAAATTCAAAGGATATACCTTTCTGATTGAATTCAATTAATAATAAAATGGAATATTTTTGTGATTGTGATAATAACCCAAATACATTACTTATTTATTCATTCATCTTTGAAGGGAATCTAATTAAATAACATATGTGTTATTTTTTTTTAATTTTAAATTTATCATTATAAGAATGAAAATAAAAATAGAGATAAAGAGTGAGTAATCCATTAACTAAAGATGTTTAAATCCAAAGATGACATAATGTCCAAATTGTGAATAATTCAAAAATTGTTTATTCAATCCCTCTTAGGGTTACTCATATTTCATGTGTTCAAGTAAATTAGTATAAATTCACAAATCGTTCCCATGATTGGATTCCAAATATACTAAATACATTACATGTGAAGATTTTTATTCATTCTCATTTATAATGTATCATATAGTGATTACTTAAAGAAACATGTGAATTCCATATCAAATAAACTAAGCATAAAAAGCACACAAAAATGATATAGAATTTCTTTTGTATGAGGGGTGACTTAAACCATACCAAATATGTATTTATAGATGTAATCTAGTTTTAATGTTGATTTATATGAAGTATAATTTATAATGTGTTTATGAAATAAAGAATATACATGTGTTAATATTTATTTATGGATTATTTATAAATGAATATTAAAAAATTTTATATTAAAAATAAATATTTAATTAAAATTATTCAAAAAATTCCAAAAAAAATAGATGATTTCATCAATGGATAAAAAAATGTAGGATATTTAGGATATGTTAAATATTTGAATAGAATAATAACAATTTTTATTTTTCATATATGTTTTCAATTTTTTTTCATATTTAAGATTTTCAAGGTGCTGAAATAAAATTACATCAAAATTATGAACATGAAGTAGTTCATACTAAAATAAATATAAAAAATTACTATTTAAATATTTTCTTGAATGTGCATAGGGGAATACCTAAATTATATATTTTCTATAATATTCTATTGTTATTTTAGATAATAAATTGATTTAATCATGTCTAAATTTTTTAATTAATTATTTTTTAATTTACTCCCAATATTATAAAGTGTAATAATTTTTTAATATTGTTAATTGATATGGGGTATATTTTAAAATAGTTATGTTTATTCAGTAAAGTACCATGAATTCATTTAAAAAGTATCATGCTTTGTATGATAACTGAAGGAGTTTTCAATTACATTGATTTTGGAATATTCATGAGTTATAGAATTGAATTGATATACCAATTTCTGTTTATAAATATTATGTGCTAATATTTTGATGGAATTGAGGTCTCTCTAGAATAAAGAACATTGGGTAGAGGTAATTTGGGATAGAATTCTCAGTAGTCTCGGATCTTTGTCTCTACCCAGAAAAATGTGGGTTGGCTACCCATTGTTTTGTGAATACTGTTGTGGGGAATATTTATTTTATTATATTTTATAACTTATAATAAAGGGATTCACATTCCATATGCATGTCATGAATTTCGATATGTGTAAAAATAATTGTATTTTTTCTAGAATAGTGACACACGTTAAGGATTCGGCAATGTGTTTCACATCTATATGAGTTAAAAACATTGATTTTGAGGAAGGAATATGAAATAAAAAGTAAATAATTAGAGGTATGAAAAAATTTGAAGGCAATACATATGATAATATGGGAGGATATTTAAATCCATTATAAATCAAATGTATAATATTTCTTCTAATTCAACACTTACCAACCCCATGATCATCCAAACAAGTAATCCAAGACAAAGAAATGTGCCCATTTTTTATCTGTTACATAGAAAGTAGGATATAGGTGAACCTAATGTTTAGTTGATGATTCCCAATATGATATTAGGTTTCACATTAATAAAAAATAATGAATATGATTCCTAAGGGATACATAATAGGTAAATCATATAATAGATTGGGCAAGGATTTATCTAGTCAGCAACCTAATAGTTATGTGATATTATTAAAATTATTTTAATAAAATACTATCCAGACTTATGTTCTGATCCAATCGAAGAAAATTCATGATAAATTTGGATCTTTTCTCATGAAAGGGTCAAATTCAATAAAAGGGGTCATTATTTACATTGAAAAACATTCAATAAATGCAAATCTTAAATTTTTTACAGAAATGATACACACATGAGAAAATATTCTATGTTAGAAAATATTTAGTAATAATCATTGAACATTTATATTATATCAATCATCGTAAAATAACATCTTAATAACTTTTTATCTTGTTAAAGAACACATTAAATAATCTTATGCAAGAAATAAAATTCCATATTTTAGAGGAAAAAACATTTTGATTATCAAAAAATTTATTTTTTATACAAAAATATAAATAATCATATAAGAATCCTAGAATGATTCACATTAATTGTTAATTCTATTAAATTATATGAAACCAAGGGAACACCAATTTTTACTCTTTTATTCAATATGGTTTTGTAATTTTATGTCATTGAGGGAATAAATGTATATTTAATGGATTGATTTCTCAATTAAATTAATTCTATAATTACAATTGTAGTGGATTTTATAATATGAATGAGTTTAAGATATATTATAGTATATTTTCAAAGTGTTCTGGTTTATTGGTTTTGAAATGGGATATCCCATCATTTGATAATATTAGAAAGAAAATGTTTTAAGTTGATATGAAAATATTAAATTATCAAATTTTTATCCATTGTTATAAGAAACTATTAATGGATTTGTGATAGTGTTTTGGTATTCACATTATATAGAATTTAATATAGTAATTGAAGGGGTTTAAGAATATTCAGAGGGACTCTATAATATTTATGATTTTTTAAGCCAATTCATTGATTTTTAGTGGTTTATAGTACCAAATGTATGTTTTATAGCGTTAAGAAGTATGTATCAGTTAAAAATATATGTAAAAATTGATTGTTCTTATGGTTTTCATTCATGTGATTTTGTAAAGGGTTTCTAAATCATGTAATTAAATGTAAGGATAAAACGTTTTATACAAGATAAAATATTTTATCCATTATTGTTTTAGAAATAGAAAAATAGTTCCTATTATCCCATAGTTTGATATTTTAAAGAATAACATATTCTTTTCATAATATTTATCAATAAACCCATAAGTACATATAATATATTTATTATACAAGTTTATTTTTTATATATTAACATTAAAATAAATAAATATTTTATAATAATATAATACCGATCATTTAACATAATGTGATATTTTAAAAAAAATTGTTTCTAAAATACTTATATGAGTATGTTTTGACTATGACATGTCTTAAGTATAAAAAATAAATGATTTAAAAAGACAATTGAAAATTAAATTTCTAACTATATCCCAAAATGAATTATTATGTGGTGGAAGTGATAGTTAATGTATGTATTTACATCTCGTTATAAAAATGAGCTCTTTTAAATGATTGAATGTAATACTATCATGAGTGCAATGATGAAATTTAATAAATTTCTATATATTTTATAGAAGTTATTAACAGTAAAACATTTTAAATTGTTATTTAATGGAGTTTGTATACCTTTACGATTTTTTAACTAAATGAATATGATTCCTTTATATCATTAATATTCAAATAAACAACCCTAATAAATTATACTCAGTAAAGTAGTTTAATGAGTGGTTTTATCAAAATGTCTCATTAAGATGTGATAGGAATAACATATACATTTAATGTGATTTAAAACACAAAATTTATAGTAAACATGGGTAATCATTTTTACACATATAATACAATATATGATTAAATTGATTTATATGTGTTATCATTACGTATTCATAAATCTATTCTCAAATAAAAAATATCTCATATTATACAAAACCGAGTATCTAAATTATCATTAGTTTATATTGTATATATATATTATTCAATAAGTTAAATGGTAATTTACCTATGAATTTTTGACACTGTGTTTTCCAAAAATTATGTATATACTCTGTTATGATTTTCCAAGGTGAATAATTATGGTTACCAAGGATAGGGATTATTATAAAGGTATAAAATATTTTTAAAATAAAAAAAGTTTATTTTGGTGTTTGATAACATCTATATTATACAAAAATGAGTGTATTATATTTTGTGTTTGGTATACTAGGTAGTATGTTAAATAGTAAGTACTCATGCATGATAATGGAAATAAAACATTCCTGAGAACATTTATATTTTTATTCCCTTCTACTATTCACGAGGATGAGATAACCGGTGGTGGTTGTGTATATTTTCGATCATATCAATAGTTGAGTCATTACCAAGATGGTATTCATCATCTCGTATGATGAGTATGAGATCTGATAACATGGTTGGTATAAAATTCGGATGTGTAGAGTTATACCATGATAATTTTTAGGAAATGGGATTAAAAATATGTATAAGGGGAATGTGATGAGCTGATCCGCATCGGTGAATGACCTGAGATGCGGTCATATTTCATGATTGTTTAGATTTTGGGAATCAATAATATTTGAGTTGGTCAACTTGGATTAAAGTACTATATATCAAATAGTAATTTATTATCATATAAAGTGGAATTATATTATTATCGATACTTTTATTTAATCCTGTTAAATGCTTGAAATGGACACATATTTCTCATCGATCAATATATCATCTCTTTATACGCACTATGTTTTATCTTAGTGTGGAGTGAGTCTCCAATTATTATTTCCCCTTCACTGGGGGGATTATAGGGATCCTTTGTTGGCTCTTCCCTAAACATCCTAGGAGATTCATTTAATTTACGTCTGTTAACTACCACCACCCACTTCCTATCATATTTCTAATCCAAAGGTCCCCTCATTCACTGATGGGATTTTTTATTTTCCATGCCTCCTCCCATAATTCCCATAATATTATGCCTTACATCACCTCTCTATTTTGGCCCTTTTCAAATGGTATCAAACATCATTATAATTAATTTTCAAAATCATTTTGACATCCCTTATCATTTATAAATATTATTTCATGATCTATTACATAGATATACATATAACAAAATTTCACAATATAGAGAGGCCTAATTAAAATGGGAAATCAAATATATATCATTATAAAAATAAATAGAGATACAATAAAATTATTTAAAAACAACAGAATATTCCCTAAATTATAATTATCCTATGATAATACAAAAGAGTTCTTCAGGATTTATATAAGAATAGAATTATCTATAACCCTTGTAAGAGAATAATCAATGTATAACATGAAATAATGATATACATGTCAGTCAAGAGGCATAAAAACGATAGGATCAAATGATTAAAATCGTAATCATGAATATTGTTGAATATTTTAAGATTATAACATCGTATGATTTTTGGAACAACAAAAAAAATCATCATAACTATATTTATTGTATAACCCCTATGAAATCATAACATGGTGTTCATAGGATAACATCACATTAACTATAAATGGTATCTCATGGGATGAAACCCCTTACAAATTACATTTGATGATTATATAATTTTCGTCCCACATTTCGCATTCGTATCACATATAGGATTTTTTTCTCTACAAATATAATGAAACATTCAAACATCATTAATCACTATTAATCCCACAATTAAGTAGTGTGACATACAAAAATGGAACTCTATAATTAATGAAACACAATTACATATATGTGAATAAAATGATGTGGACATGGGGATGTGTATTTATATCACAAATGATTGGAATAAAAAATCATTACAAAATATTGGCATAAAAACAACTGTAAAAATAAGTTTTGGGATGGGTTTAATGATAGTGAAAGGTGGTCTCTCAGAATATAGGAAGCATAAGGATAGAAAAGTTATGTGTAAGAACACATTAATACATGAATGAATAAAAATAAAATTATGTAACACAATGAAAGAACACAAATAAATTTAAATTTTAAGATAATCCCTTACATTAGTAATCACTACTAAAATCTATTAAGAATATTCGTTAGAGAATGAGAAAATATTAGTAGGAATATAGGGTGGTGTCGGTACAGTAACTTCCCGATCAATTTGTTTTGAGTGAAGACAAATTCGAGGTCAGGTGGGTATTTATTTTCACATAGAGTGTAATAATTTATTTATTCTAAAATATAGGTTTTGGACTGATTGAGGTAAAATATTTGTGACTGAAAATATTTCCATGGTTTTGTACATTCATTTGACCAAATATGAATTTTTTTTAAAATATTTTATTTGATAATAACTATACTAATTCAATTTATAACAATGATGATGTTGAAATGGGTCATTTTCATATGTAATTATATATAATACCAGAAAATATAATACTTGTTTTGGAAAATTCATAATAGGTTAGTAAAATTAATAAAATAGCATCAATACTAATTATTTTATAGTTGAATTTTTTTATCATCTATTCCATTTCTTATTACTTAATATTTGATATATTATGATTTATTAATATATAACATATATTTATAATATATTTAATTTCTACCAAAAAATTTATTTGTCACCAAATTTTTTGAAAAATTCACAATTGGATAATTATAATGTGTTGACTTCCAAAATAATATTTGAATACAAATTTTTAGAGAATTAAACTTTACACCTTTAATAAAGAACCTAGTTTGTATAAAAATAATAGCATTCTCTAGGCTAGTAACATTCTGACCCTTATAAAAATTACATTCTATGTCATTAAATATATTATCATTTATATTTATATAATCATATTTTTGAAATAATTTTTTCTGATAAAACATTTATTTCAAATTTATTGAATTTACTAAAAATTGTATTTTATTTGTCATGATATATTTCCCAAAATGTACATTATTTCATTTATTTGAAATATATTATGTTTTAAAAAATCATTATATAGTCATAAGTATGTAAATTAATAACTGAAGGGATAAATTTGATTATAATTTTGTTGTTATGAAAAGTGGAAAAATTCATAATACTATGGTCTAGATATATGAATCCTTATTACACAAGCATGCCTCATAAGGGTAATGTTTGTGATAGTGGTAATTTCTAGGGGTGGTTCAATAAACATGGTTTCAATCATGATATTTATAAGATTTAATTTCTAAAATAAATGATTTTTATCATATCTCAATTTTTATATATCAACATTGATGTGGTCAAGGATAAATCCCAAGGATGTCCCCCTCCTCGGAAGCTTGGATAAATGGGATTTATATGGTATACTATTACTTTTCGAGTCCATCTATTTATTTATTTGTTTGAATTAAAAATTATTACATCCCTTAATATATATTAATATTAATTTTAAATATAGAATAAATATATTATACAGGATTATGATGATTAATAGTATTTTAATTTCATATGATAGTAACAAATGAAATATATTCCTTGTAATTATTATAACATCATTACTAAAAATTTATTTTTTACATTTTTAAGGGAATTTAATTTAAATGATTTTGGGTTATTTTTTTATTCCCCCTTTTTTCAAAAATTTCCCCTGAAAATTTATTTCATACACTGTAATATATGTGTGTACTTCTGTTTTCTTTTGTTCCATTGTGGCTTGCTCAAACTTTTGATGCCAACATCATACTTTGACCATTTGAGTTATATTATTTCATTAATCATTATCTCTACAATATAGTATCTTCACAATTTATTTAACATTTTAATGATGATTATTAAAACTTACCACCTCAATATTTTGGCCATTTTATGGATATGGAATGTTCTTTCATAAGAGGGATGAATGGAACACAACTTGAAATTTAGATATGTTCGGTTGGATTGTCAATCAATTCAAAATAACACTATTACAATCAACTAAATAATATTGGATTATATATATAGGATTAAAATTTTTATACTTCATAAACCTCATGAAAATTTTGAACTATCATATATAGTTAAATAATTTATATTTGTTCTCAAACTAAAGGTCACATAAATAATTTTTTAAATATCTTTTTTTGACAATGTATAAATTTCATATGATGTTGAATGGTTTGAAAATTCCTTTTCAACTACTCAACATTTTATAACCCTAAAAATTTCTACTATGTAACATAATCCCTACATATTGGTAGCATACACCAATTTCCATATAGAATCTCATTAGATACAATTAAAATTATATAATAGAAACTATTATTATTTGAGAACTCCACTAGGGGGAGATATTGGTTCATACATAATTTTAAATCCATTGAAAATGATCATTTCACATCCTTTAGAATTTAAATGGATCTCCTAGATTTGACAATCATTTTAGGGTTATAAGAAGTGATAAAACATTTATTTTAATCCAATTCTTCCTAAAGTTGAATCCCAAACCTCTAGGTAAATTATAGATCTCAATATGATGTAATGGATAATGGTACTCCATAAATTATAACCACTTAACATATGTATATCTTTTTGAGTTTTTTAAGAGATATATCTTCTCTTATATCAATGAAATTATGTCAATATTTAATGAGATTCAGTTCCCTAAAATTGGAGTTAATTCTCTTAGATTACCTTGACATTATTATGATTAAATCTATGGATATAATTTTTCAATTCCATTAATGTATGAGAAATAGATATATCATTCTCTTATAATTAGTATATTAAAAATTTATATTTTCGGAATTATAAGAATCAATATACATATTCATAAATTTCCAACTTCATGTTATTCCATTAAAATTTAACTATGTGTCTCTATTGTAGAGACCTAATCATAGATAGCCCATATCTAGCCCCTGCTATCATTAGATTGGTATATGATACAAAGATTCACATCATGAGGGATTGATCAGATTACTATTCATGGTAATCAAGATTCATACATGATTATTAAATTAAATTTCAAAATATAAATGATAAAATAATTTTATTAAAAAATAATATTATTTCTCACTAGAATATGCATATATATCAGTTCTAAGAAACATCCTAGTTTTATAGGGAAGGAAAATTTAATGATAATAGATATAATTTAGTAGGGTTTAATTTCATAAAAACATTAATGAACCAATGATTGTAATCAATATGAGATTGGAAATAACAAAACCATCATTCCATTAAAAATAATAATAATAGAATTAAATGCATCCATATATTTTATTTAAAAGTAAAATTCATTTGGATAGTAATAAATGAATACTGAATAACAGATATTACTAATTATTATGTATAATGTTTCCAAGGAACAAGAAACCTATACAATCATGATATATCCTCTAGAACTTTTAAAAAATACTGGTTGAAAAACTAAATAGATGAGGCCATCCGACTGATCCATATCATGAGACTATCGAGGCATTGAGGGGATTACATTAACCGGTCCACAAAAGATATCTTTCATGTCCAAATTATTCCTTTAATATCAAACTATATAATTAATTTAGGGAATATATGCCTTATGAAATATTTTTATTAATAAAAGTATACAACGGTATAAATATTGACCTAGTTAATCAAATAATTTTAAAAGTAATCACTCTATGTAAAATGGATTATGATTTAGGAAATTTTCATATCAATGATAAATGATATGGATAGTTATGGGAAATTTAATGTTTACTGATTACTTGATTGTGAATACTTCAAGGGGAAACTAATGACTACGAAAATTATTCAAGGATATGAATTTAAATACTATCCTTGGAAAAAATAATCATATTTCCTGTAAAAAAAATTAAATATGGAATCAATACAATGTATAAAAATTGGTTTAATAATAAAAGGGAATTGTTTTTAGTTAATAGAAATACCATAAAAATCATTAAAAACATTATAGTGGAAAATATCATTTCTACCTAGAAGATCTTTTTGAAAATAAATTTTAGATAAAAAATCATTGATAAATATTTTTTTGTAAAATTTAAATTTATTCTTGAAATAAATTTTTGTGGTTTATTTTTTACATGTTGTTCAAGGTAAAAACTACATTCTCATTACATGGTAAATGTTTTAGAAAATTACCTTGATCTAAAACAGTGAAAAAGATTATTTTGAAAAAAAATTAAATTCAAAATGGATGAAAATTTCATTAACTAATCATTTTTTAACTTGTTACAAACAATTTAAGATAGATTTTTTGAAAGAATATTTTTGAAAGAAAACAGGCTTCTGAACAAAGAGGTAAATGAAGTCTTATTTTAATATAGAACTTTATGAATCATTTTACATTTCTAAGAGTGGAAATTTTTACAATTACCTAAAATATTTCTTGATTAAATATTGGAAGTTAAAATTATTGGGTTTATTAATCAATGATAAAATAATATCTTTTTATGGATATTAATGTGTAAAACATCCAAAATAAAGTTATATTGGTAAATAAACACTTAAAAATATCATAACGTTAAAATGAGAATCATACAATGAATCAGTTATGAGTGTAAAATCTAAATTCTAATAAATCTAGTGTAAATACAAGAATAAATAGTAAAAATACATTACACATATAATCATTGGATATTAATTTCAATGAAAAAGTGATATAATCCAATGAAAAGGAATTCAATTATAAAATTCATCCTCATGTGGTATCCTTTATTTCAAATCCACTTAAATGAAATAAATCAAATTGAAAATTATAATACCATTAATAGATGAATTAATCTATAAATTAAATTTCAATGGGATTTATATACATAATATAATAAAACAATTTTCATAACATTTAAATATTCTTCAACGAATTGAAACTACGACGAAATCACCGATCACTTGGTAAGATTTTAATTATAATCCCAAGGAAAGTAATAACATCAAATGAATCATTAAATACAATGAATATATATATATTAAATTGTAAAAATGCTAAAATAATGAAATATTATTACCTAAAGGGTAATAATATTTTATAAAAGGATCATATATTATATAATAAATATTAATAATAATATTAAATAAGTTAATAACATGTTTAAAACCACTATTCTATGATCGTTGTTTCGGGTAGAATACACAATCATATAGAATGTAATTTTTTTTATGTTTAGGGCAGTATATTATACCCACATTAAGTGAATTGTGTCCTCCCAATTTAATATTGATCACTAAAATAAAATTATTTATGTTTATAAATTTCATTATGGAAGGACCTTATCATGAGAAAGGTTGGTAAAACGTCCTCCCAATAATAGAGAATAGGAAATACCATGGTCATAAAAAGGTTCCCAAGTTTGGGATCATTAGTGTATGTTGAAAATATGGACATGAATGAAAAGTGTAAATAAGAATAGGGAGTGATTGATTTCATTGATCACAAACAAGTGATTTTTTATTAGAATGACGTGTTTATCAAAAACGTAATTATATATTTAAAAGTCTGTCATTTGAAAAAAAATGGATGTGTTACGGTAACAATATTTATTGAAGACGCCTTCCATAGAGTTTAGGAATTCCTTCACTCTATAAGAGTATATTTATTCATACATTTTAAAAACATTTCTGTTTCATAATAGTAGTTTCATATTATGTTTTTTTAATCAATTAATTCTGAATTCATCCCTTAATCCGTGAAATTTATATCCTATAATGAAATTTGATGTCCGAAGTACTAAAATTTACATTTAATGGACCATAATATCCACAAAAGAGATAATTTATTTCCATTTTCCCTAATTATTTCTCAAAAAAATTATGTTATTCCATTATTATATACACTTCAAATGTAATACAACTAGATTGACATTACTTTTTCAATTATATTTTTTACCAAAAAAAACACACATTAGCTAGGACATCACATATGTGAGTGGTAGAAAAAAAAACTGTAATCATCCTCAGGTCATGGGATGAAGCCCCACCACCTCATGGAATGCAACACATTGTCACCATGTGTGTGGGTTTTTATTTTTATGAACAATGTTATATTAATTCATATAATTCTCCCAAAATAATTATTGGCATCCTTGAAATTCAATCATTAAATAACTTTTTCTCTAAAGTTCTCTGTAATTGTTTTTTCAAAGACTAATAATATTATTTGTCTATTAATGCAATGTCAATAATTACCATATTAACCATAATGGTCATATATACCTTTAAAGATACATCTATAAAATGTAAATTCATTATTCCGAAAATAAATTTTCCACATTAATATAATCATTCCCTAAATATCTCCAAAAAAGTTTCTTAATCATGGTAAACTTCAATCACAGAAATCATGAAAAATAAGTGTTTTTGTCTCTTAATATATATTCAATATTAACCTCATAATCATAATCATATGAATAAATCTTATATTAATGAAGAAATATATTCTTCAGAATATTTAACACAATCCATATATGTTTCGTGATACCTATAACTAATATTCCATAGGTGAAATATATCTATAATTTAAATATATAATCCAAATAAATACTTCAACTATTTTAGTACCATATAAGACATTATTTTCTTTATAGATTAACTTAATTCATTCATTGTAATCTTATTTTAAAATCCTTAATAAATTTATGTAATGAAAATGTAAATTATCCTAAGCATATATCCTTAAAGTGTCTAACTAGGGGAATAGTAAGGCTCGTTGTCATGTACTATGTTATGGTCGAGTCTAGATTTTCATGCCCTTTTGGAGATATTACCCATTCTCACATCTATTCCATTACCATATAAACTTATAGTATCTAAAAAAATATGTATTGCAAGGAAATAACATGTAATATCTATCTTACCCAAAATATATGATGTTTTATTCACTAATAATAAAATTAAATATTTGTTTTATGTGCCATAATATAGGTTTTCCTAAATCCGGTTCCAAAGTATTATACTAAACATCCATTGATATAAAATATATAAAATCAACCTAAGAAATCCTATAGAAGGTTACTACTACCATTATCTGAGCATATAATACATACATTCTATTTTAAAATTATAGTTCAATTTAGTAGTCTTCGTAAACCAAATAAATATGTAATTCGTACATTATATTGGGATACAATAATTACAAAAATAAATTTTCTAAAAATATAATTATTCTCTTTAGCATCTCCTTTTTACCAACCATAGTACACTTCATGGTTTCTTGGAAAAATGAAACAAAATATGGGTGAGCTAAAATTCACATCATGGGATAAGTATAGTGGTAAAACTAATGAATGAATTAACAAATTCAATTCCGAAATAGAAATAAATAAACAAATATTCTAGTTAATCAATAAATTGATAATTAAACGCATCCATATATTCTTTCATATTAAAAATCATCTGGAATGTAAAAACAGAACAATAAATAAAGAATTACTTATTTATTGGATTTCCCATTTCCTAGGAATATAATATCTTTACCATCAAGATCATTCCTCCAGACTATTTAAAACATAATAGTGAAACCCCACTTAATAGAGACTACCTAACTAATTTTCCAATGAGGATACTAAAGAATTGTGGGGTTTTCAGTATCTAATCACTAACACTTGTCTTTCATGTACACAGAATTCCTCATATTTAAAATATTCAATTTATTTCATGATAAATATGCGTTATAATATATTTTTATTGAGTAAAAGATATTTATATATCAATATTTACCAAATTAATAAAATAATTTTCCATGTAAACACCGTATGTAATAATGATTTATACTTTAGGAAATAATTATATACATGATTAGTTATATGGATATTTAGGTAAAATATACTACTCATTAATCATATGAATGCGAATAATTTAAGGGGAAGTTAATGAATAAAAAATGCATCAAGGTTATTAATATCAATATGATCCTTGGTAAACGAAAAAAATAATCTAGATAGTGAATATAAATTGAATCAATATAAAATATAACAATTGGAGTAATGATAATAATATTAATTGATGATTATAAATACCATAAAACTATCATTAAAACATTCTTGATAATAATTGCAACTTTATTTTGAGATATATATTTATAATAAATTTTCATAAAAGATCATTTAAAATATTTTTTTTTTAAAAAATAATTTCATAGACATGAAAAATAATATTCCAAGAAATTTTGGTGGGTAATTACATAAATTTTATACAAGGTAAAAAGAACATTTATAATGCATGGTAACAATGTTAAAAAATCTCATGTTTTAGAAGTAAAAATGAATATTATTCTAAAAATAAATTTTTACAAAAACTTTAAAAAGTATTTAATAATTTATTTTTAATATTTTCAAAATATTAATGAATTATTATTTTGAAAAAAAGGTTTTGATAGATAAAAGATTAATGACTAAAGAGAGATATAATGTCTTGTTTTATTAAAAACATTTTATAAAATATTTAAATTACTGAAGAGTTGATAAATGTAACAATTACATGAAAAATATAATGAATAACAATAATAGAATATAATGAATATTTTTATTAATCAATATCCATATAATATCCTTCAATATAAATTCAACTGTAAAAAATCCTGATTAAAATTATATTATGAAGTAAACCCTTAAAAAATGAAAATGTTGATGTGATATTAATCCAATGGTTAGATTATGTCGATACAACCAAAATAAAATATTAGATACGTTTATTTAGAGGTGCTTATTCATAAAAAAATCTAAATTCATCTTATGTATATTTAAAGGGGTTATTCACAACACCCTCTCATCATTGAATTTAAAGAGTGTTATGAACCCATATAAATTCATTTACTATTTATGTTAGATGGGGTTATGTACAACTCGTGATATTCATTGAATTTAGAGGGAATTATGAACCCCCTATAAATTATCTAATATTATTTTTTTAATATCCAGTTGAATTAGGGGGTGTTCTGAACTTGATATTATTTAAGAAATTAGTTGGAATTCATAAACCCCATATTTGATGAGATCAGTGATGGTTCACAACCCCCTAAAACTCATAAACTTGAGGGGTTTGAAAACCCTCTAATGTAATAAATTATAGGGGTTAGAAAACCACGAATAATAGAATTAATTATGCGGGGTTCAAAAGCCCTCCAATGTCATCAAATTAGATTTGGATAAAAACCCCATATACTTAAATGGATTTTAGGGCGTTGTGATCCCACAATGTAAAGAAAAACAAATTACATAATAAATATGTATAATTAAAACATAATATGTAAATATATTTAAATGAATTATATGAACATGTTATATTAATAATTTATATTATTTTATTTATTTTTAATTATTTGTATACATAAATACATATACAATTGTATAATATTATATGCATTGATATATATTTATTTTAAAAAAATTAATTTTATATTATATTACTTTTGTATAATTTAGTAACATAAATAATTATAAAAATATATACCTATATATAATTTATTTGAAAAATATATCAAATAAAAACCCAAGCTCGTTGGTTTTATAATGTATGTTATAAAAACTGTTAAAATTTTAAATAATATGTCAATTATTTTGTGATATATATAATTAAAATTATATAAATTAAATTTATTCAAAAAATAATATATTAATGTACATAATATTTTACAGTTATATTTTTTAAATGAATATATATTAATCTACTAAATAATATTTTTTGAAATACATTATATAAATATTTTCATATATTTTATTTTATATAATAATAAATATATAAAATATAAAAATAAATTATATTTAAAATAAAAATGTATTTCATAAAAAATTATATAAATTTTATTTCATATAAAATGTTTTTATAAATTGTATTTCATATATAGGTATTTGAAATCATATTAATTATATTTTATTTATATTTAATATTATAAAGTATACACAAATAAAAATATATTAACGTACATATTAATAAATATATGTATTGAAATACATTATATAAATATATAAAATAAATTCTTATATATATATTAATAAAAAAAATTGTATATAATATATAAATATGTATTTATGTATATGAATAATTTACATTAATGTATCAATATATTTGTATATACATAACACAAATAGAATTAGAAATATATTAAAAAATATATAATGCCAAATTCTTGTAAATATAAATATAAAATAAATAGGTTATTTAAATGCATAAAATGAATAAAATATAAATTAATTATAATATAAATACATAAATAGTTAATATAAACATTTATATGTTAATTTATATAAAAATAAATAGTATATATATAGTTATATGTATGTAAATATTTATATAGATAACTTACGAAATGTATTTAAATATAATAATGAGTACTTATTTTTATATCTTTAAAATTAATTTGTAGTTAAGGTATTGATTGTATTTACAGGTGATGCAGGTTTGAAATTCCCCTACCTCTTGAATTTTAATGTAACAGTGAAACTGTTCATGATTGGAAAACTGAATGCGGGGACGTTGCTGAGTGGAGGAACGAGACAGGAGGTGGAGCTAACACTTTGGGGAATTGGAGTGAACAAAGACCACCAAGATGAACTGATCTTGGGAAATATATGGGTTGGGGCCAGGGCTACCAATGTTTGGGAAAATAATATACCTATTGGCAATTCAAGGAAGAACTATGGGTTGGTTATAATTAGATGGGGGCCACAAGAATGTTCATAAAAATATTGTAATAATTTTTAGAGGTAGTTTTTAAAACCGCCTCTAATCTGACTATAAATAGAGTGGCTTAAAACCCCCCACTAAATTACTCTAAAATTAGGTGTTTTATAAATCCTACCCAATTATTCTAAATAAATATAAATTGGGGTTTTTTATAGTCTCTATGTTGGAATATAAATTATCTGGTTTATTCCCATCTATATTTTTTTGGGAGAAGATTTCGCGGTCCAATTATAGGGGGTTGTAACCCCCCCCCCCCCCCATGTAACCTCCTATAATTTATAGGTGGGTTACTAGAATTCCACAAAAAAGTCTATAATAAGATTACGTGGGAATGGTTTTTAAGGTTTTAACCCCCTATGAACGGTTTGTGGTGCAAGATTACAAAGTGAAATTAGCGGGGTTTTTTGAGCCCCTCTAACTTAACCACCTCAAATTGACTTGTAGATTACAAGTAGTTCATGAAAACTACCTCTAATAAGACTATTATTTATATTTTGATCTAGCAAGGGCCAAACTGGGATGTGTCTTTACTCCAAAAAAATCCTCAGATGACACTTTAGGCTTGTTTGGGCTTGGACGAACAACCCCATGAGGCATCCGGAGCCTGACCTTTGACCAGGAAAAACCATCTGGTTGAGCCAAGCTTTTCAGGTTGGGTAAAAGGATAACCCATTACATAATTTTATAATTTTCAAATAATATATATCATGGGTTATGAAATTAATCATTTTAATGTTTTTAATTAATTTATTATTTTTTTTCTAAATATATTTTGTAATCATTTTTTATAACTTTTTCAATGTTTATTTTAAAATATTTTTAGAAACATTAAAAAAAATTCTTAAATATTTTATACATTATAACATTTTTATTTTTTTAAAGTTTTTATGGTTATTTGTAAATTTATTAAAGTATTTTTGAACTTGTTTTTATTATTTTGAAAATGTTTTTTATTTTTATTTTTTTCATATGTTTTTTGAAATACGTTTTATGAAAACATTTCTTTAAAAATAAATCATTTAAATGTTTCATTAACTTGTATTAAAAATATTATTAATATTTTTTATTAAATTGTCATTAAACATTTTTATTTTAACATTTTTGTTAAATGTTTTTTAAACATATTTTATAATCATTATACGCTTTTTAAAATATCCATTAAAATGTTTTCTGAACATTTTTTTAATAAAAGTATTTTAGTAAATGTATATTTGGAAATGATGTTTAACTTTTTCTTCAATAGTTATATGAAAAATGTTATTAAAAAGATAGACAGTTATTTAAACATTTCTATGAAAATGTTTTCTACATTATTTTAATTTTTTTTTATTTTAGTTTAAAAGCATTTATTTTAATCCTTTTTAAAAAAATTAACTTTTTTATGATGTTTATAAATGTATTTTATAATAATATTATTTAAACACCTTTTTAAATATATATCAATATTTTGAAACCTGTATTTTCTATTTTTTATTAACATTTTATTATACAAATAAATTTTTTTCGATTTCATTATCAATAATTTGACATGTTTTAAATTACTCACATCCTATGTTTTACAAGAACACTCAACCCCAATGTCAAATTCATATTATAATGATAATATTTATATTACTTTAATAAAAATATAAATATATTAAAATTTATCAAATAATCAAATTTTAAATAATTTATCAGGAAATGTTCAATTAAAAATAATGGATCTGCGGTGACTATCTTGTATAAATTATTATCTTTCATCATATAAAATAGCATTCATAATAATATGATCAATTTGTAAAATGATAACTAATAAGTGGTTTTGGGGTGTGTATAAGTGGGTGGGTGTGTTATTTTTTTCTAAATAGATTACAATTTGGGAATATATATATATATATCAAGACTAAAAAATCTTACTTTTGTGATGAGTCATTTGTGAGAGACAAATGACTCGTTGTAACTAGTCCCTGAAATCAGACTATTTTAAACGGATGAAATATGTCATTCAAAAATAGTTTTTGTCGGGTTTCAAACCACCCAATGCCAAACTCATTAGCAAAAGACTATTTGTGGTGAAACACTTATTCCATGTCGAATGTCCAATAGCTCGGAAGTATTTACGATGGAATTAATTTTGTCGCTAATAGTTAATTGATTTAATCTCTATAAACCCTTCTTTCTCATACACTCCTCCTCTTCTGCCTCTCCCGCATAGCTCCACCTAGGATCTTACCTTCCTCCAAGGTATGCCTCCACACCAATACAATAATCCACTGCACTACTGCATCATTCCACTACTTAGAAATGACATCATGTTGGTCCCTCTTCTATGTAACCACAATGTAATGTCACCCTGGGTCATTCGCCCCATATTTTCAAGGTACTGACATAGTATTCCTTCTCCTGTAATTTTTTTCTCATAATAAATCTATATTATGGACAATAGTCTTTTCAAAACCATGGAAAATTGATTTAGCCTTTTTTAATTTATTTAATATTTTGGTTTATTATAAATTTATTATTTTATTTTTGGTTTTCAATTGTTTTTGTTGGAGTTGATTTCATTTGAATACTGGTAAACTCAATAATTTTTTGTTTTGAATTGTTTTTGTATAAATGTTGAATATATTTTTTGGGTTTCAATTTTTTTGGTTGTCAATTATAAATTTATAAATTCTCTACATACTATTAACTTATTTTTATATAAATGTTCTAAATATTATTTAAATATTTTGTAGCTTATTCCGATTCAGTATTTTTTGGTTGTCAATATTAGAAATCAGGTTAAATAAATGTTTTAAATATTTTTTAATGTTAATTTTTTTATTTTTTTCTTTTTTTCTTAAAAAAACTTTATTTTAAAATATTTTTATTTTATTCTATTTAAAAATTTGATTAATGAATAAACCAATAACTATTTAAAATTACAAATTTTATTTAAAACATAGTTAATAAAAATTAGGTTATTTTTTACAGCATTCTTAATATATATAAAAATATATATAATTATTAAAAATTAATAAAACAATATTAACTGTAATAACTGTACTATTAATTTAATTAATTAGTAAAAATTATTAAATAATTAATAATAGATAATAATTAATTTTTAATATTATTAATCAATTTTAATTATTATATTTTAAAAAAATCATATATAAATAATAAATAATTTTTATTAATTAAAAAAAATATTATAAATCATTAAATTTTAAAAACATTATTTCCAATAACTACTATATTATTTTATCAACCCATATAAAAAAATTAATATCTATAATAAAATTTATATAAATTAATGTACATGCTATGTTAATTAAAATAAATTTAAAAATGTTGGAATATATATATAAATAATATTTATAAAAATATTAAATGTAATACCCACCCATGTGATATTACTAAACATCCAACCCAAATAAATGTAATGTCATTCCTACTGTAGACACCATATCTCATACCCAATGGTCATCTATAATGCTTTATATGATAAATATTTTTGGAGATGCCTTAGATTTTTATAAGAACATATAATAGAAATATTAAATGAATTACCCACACGTGCAGTGTTACTAAAAAACTGATGCACAGAAATTTAATGTCACATCTAGGGTAAACCCCACATCTCAAATCCAACAGCGGTCTCTGATGGTTCATACGATAAAAATATTGGGATATATATTACTATTTTTAGAATGTATAATAAAAATATTAAATGAATTACCCACACCTCTGATATTATCAAATAAAATATAATTTCATGCCTATGGTAAACCCCACATCATTGACCCAACAATGGTATCTAATTTTTCATATGATACACTAGTTTTAAGATATATGAAATATTAATAATAAATGATGATAAAATTATTTAACGAATTAATATCTTGTGCAATGTAACTAATCACCATACCCTCATAAATGTCATACCTAGTGTAAATCCCACATCTAAGACTCAATAGTGGTCTATAATTTCCCATATGAGACACTGTTAACGAGATATTCTATTATTTTCAATAATTAGAAATTTCTTATATGTAGTATTTAATATTTCAATTCTATATGAACCGAGCCTCCACAATCCATGTAACCTAGTGCTAACTCATCACGACACTCTGATTATACTTCCTTGAATTTTTCATGGTGTTAAAATATATTAATAATTTCCAACTATTCAAAGTGGTTGGTAAGATTTACTCTTATGTATGATGTTTTTGTAGATTAATATAGACTCAATAAGTAGACACTAGTTTCTATTACGTGATCATTATTGTATAAATAAACACAAAAATAAAAACATATTTAGAATAAATTTTGTTTACACTAATGGATTTGAGACCTTTAATAATTATCATTGTCGAATTTCAATTTTTTTTAAGGAACATTTAAATTCCCATATTTGAAATGTGATATTGGGATAATTTAAATGTTTGAAAATTTTGGAATTTATCTTCTTCATTTTGATTTTCATAAATAATGTATTTTTTTTATATCAACATGGAGAAAAATATTTAGTAGAAATTAAAAAAACAATTGGATCTGGTTCTATCATTCCAGAGTTTAAAACAAGAGGCCGCTAGTCCGTCTAATCCTAAAATAAAAACATATAATTATATTTCAATACCATATTTAAAACATTATCAGGTTTAGAAATTATTGTAATCTGATGAGGAGGCCTTATATTTGGGATTCCAAATGAGAAAACATCATGTTTTCACAAAATTTATAATTAATAAATCAAATTTTGGAATGTCAAAATGATTTTTTGGATCATATTTTATCATTGGTAAAATCATTGTTTCCAAATAGAAATACCTTACCTGATAGTTTCTATAAAAGTAGGAGGTTGGTTCATAATTTGGGTTATAGTTATCAAAAAATTCATTTTTATTAAAATGATTGCATCATATATTTTTTTAATCAAGAATCCTTTGATAATTTTCCAACATATCGAGAATCCCGGTTTAATGATACCCAATAGTGAATGTATAGAGTTACCTTCAAAATGTTAAGGTTTTTGCAATTACACCACATTTACAACATTTATTTACATCTCACAACATAGTTGAATCGATGATATAGAATAATTCAAATATTTACATTAGAAAAAGCTCAAATCATCCATGTGATGGTGATTCATGGAAACAGTTTGATCAGATTCATCTTAATTTTTCTTCATAGCCATTTAACTTACGTTTGTGCCTTTCCACTAATATTTTTGTCCATTTGGTGCATAATGTAGTCAAAATTCATATTGGCATAGTAACATTACTCCTGAAAACACAACTTCTTCGGATGGAAATGATGGAAGCATATATATATATATATATATTTGGAACTACTATTTTTAGAATTTCAAAAGAATAATATTGATGTTTATTTGAGGCCACTAATTGATGAGTTAATTTCATTATTGAATTACAATGTGAATATATATGATATTGATGAAGATAATAATTTTATACTAAATGTTTCCATAATATAGATGATGAATGACTTTTTGGAGTAAGGTATGTTATCTTGATAGAGCACACATGGCCTAAAATCATGTCTATAATGCATGGCTGAGATTAAATCATTTATTCTTGGAAATGTATTAAAGGTTTGTTAATTTGACTTTCATTTGAGATTTATTCTTGTGGATAACCATTTTCAAAGTAACATAAACTATTTAAAATTGGGCCAATCTGAAACAGATGACCCTCCTATAGTGCTCTCAGGAAATTAGGTAAATATATTATATCTACCTTACATCATGTTAATTTTGTACCAACTATAAATGAATAAAAATGAAATGGTTTTGTAAGAGATCATTATTGAATAAAGAAGACTATTTATGGGGTCATCCACAATATTTTAATTTTTTTGGTTCATCACATGTTATGTTTAATGTATACTGAGAAGAATGTTTTTGATAACATATTTTATACCATGTTCAACACACCTAATATGACCAATGATAATTTAATGGAATAGTAAGATATTTTCTAGATTTGTAGAGGCCCTAAAATACAATTATTTAAAGATAAAGTATTAAAAAAAGATTAAAAATGTAGCTTAATCACTTACTAAAGAAAACCATTTATTTTTCGTTCAATGGATAAGATATTTGAGGTCACTAGATGGTTATGCTTCTAATGTTTTCCATTTCATTGAAATATGTTTAGTACATGGATAAAAAGTCATGAATGCCAAGTTATAATTCTAAAATTACCACCTATTGGTCTTAGAGGACTATTGAGTTCTTCAATATGGAATCGGTTTACTGAAGTATCTTTTTTTCTGAGATATTGGCGTATTAACATTGGATTATGATGCATTGAGCGTGCTGATTTTTTTTTTAATTTTAGGTAAATTGTGGAAAATATTTTTACTAGGCTTGACTGTTTCCAAAGAACATTTAATATTTAGATATCTTTATGAAGCTAAATATGGAGTGTGAATACAATTTGGGTGGATGTATTCATTTGATAGATTTATGAAAAAATTAATGAATGTAGTACATAACAAGGAATCTGTTGAATGGTAGTTTGTAGAAACATATTTGTATGAGGATATTGAAAATGTTTTCTATTATTTTTTTGTCGGAATACAATTCAATGAATAATCGCATGGATCATAATGAAGAAAAGGTTTATGTTGTTATAGACAATTATTTCTCATTTTTTAATGATCCAAATCTTGGTTTGGTGGTTATCCTGAACGATGGCTTATAAATGAAGAACTGTATAGTGATTATACATATGTTCTACTAAATTGTGATTAAATGTCATGAAATGTGCTGTAACTAATTTTCAATTATTATTTTTTAATATTTTTAAAATATAATTTTATTTTTATTTAATTTTTTAGACTATGTGACAACCATATAAGAAGAAAATTTATTCAATTTACATTTTATTCTCTTAGAGAACGTAAGTCTACAATATTTTTCATATTTCTATTGAATAATACTGTATTTCATTCCTTTTCATAAAATATGAAATATCTTTTGAAATGATACCTATTATTAATAATTTTTATTTTTTATAGACACCATAATAGGAAAATAATTTTGATAGTTGATTATGCATGCTAATAAATCCTACATCAAAATTGGTAAAATAATATAATGGGAATGTGGTTAATAAATTTCTATTACATTCATGCATACATGTTTATTCAAAGAAATAAATGAATGGTGGTGTTAGTTTGAAAGGATACCATCATATGGGAAGTAATATTGTCTTTTATGGTATGTTGGAAGATATAATTGAGTTATGTTACATAGGACCAAATTATATAATAATTTTTTAATGTCATTGGTTCGATACAAATTGGGGGTTGTGAGTTCATCCATGATATGGATTCATTGACATTAAATATTACATGATTCTCTTATAAAATTAACCATTTGAATTGGAACATCAATCACATCATGTTTATTATGAAAATTATTGAGATATTTATAGAGATTTGATTGATTTGTATGGTGTGTTAAAAATTAAATCACATAACTATCAATTTAATGAAAATAATTGTTCTATGAAAGCTAAACATATTGAAATTTTTGAATAAAAATTCAAAAATATATCACATCTCAATTAGATATAAATACCAATTATGATACTCCCCAGTAATGGGATGATGATATAGGCAATTTTGATGAGGTAATAAGGGATGACGGAACTGAATGTCTTATGGAATTTTACGATGCTGATGAAGAGGATGAGTACATTAAAATCAATGAAAATTATGAAAATGATGATGATTGATGTATTATATTCAGGTATTTTGTTAGATGTTATTATTATATTTTGATATTTATTATGTTTTTATATTTTATATTTTTATTAATAATTACTTATAGGAATGATTTTTATATTATATTATTTAATAGTTTTTTACATTTCATATTTGTATTAAACATTTATTACAGGTAAGAATAATTGTTTTAGCTGGATGGAGATGATCCTAATGATATAAATCATCCTCTAACTAATTTTTGGCATCCAACTAATGAGCCTAATTCAGGTGACCCTCATTATAGGGTTTTTATTAGGAGGGGGTGCGGTCATATCTATTGATGATTTTAGATCTTCTCCCAGATTGTTTTCCATCTATTTATTTTCATCCACATTAATGGGGGTTTGTTTTTTCTCTCTAATATATATTTTATATTAACTTTTTTTATTAATATTTTAATTTTTTAATAATTATTTTTTTTAATTAGAAGAGTTTTTATAATTTATCTATTTGGTTGGCTGGTGTGATTTTAAGTATTTTTTTTGAAACATGGGGTTTATGGAACAAATTTCACATCACCATGCATTTCCAGATGTTCATCCACTAGACTGTTTGTTATTAAATTATATAAAAATTTTAAAATATATTTAATTACTAACATATTTTTGTAATTGACTTAAAACTTTTTTTCCCTGATTCTTGACATCAAGAGGGGTCATATCTGAGAGACATGGGATATTTATATACATGATCACTTTCAACAATTTCTACACAACCATAGATATTTTTGACTCGTCTTGGGTTATTCATTAACCTACCTATATTTGAGCATTGGTATGGGATGTATTTTTATCCATCTGGATAGTAGAGTCATTCAAGAAGAGTTCATCATCTGGATGTTAGAGCCGAGGGAAGAAATATGTCATAAATATGGAAAAATTCATAAAATTTTTCATCCATGGATGATATAGAGTAGTTGATATTATTTATTAATATAGATATACATTAACAGATTTTTTTATATTATACAAGTATTCATGGACCCATATATTATGGATTTTTAATTGTATAATAAGATCTACATTGACCTCCAATAGAAGAAGCTGTAGGAAAACAACAAAGCCATATTGTTGATAGTATTTTTTTTAAAATATATTGGATATTTATTTTATTGTTATTAGAATTATTAATTATATTTAAAGGAAACATATTAGGTAGTGACTTCTCAATCACATGATAGTCAAGGAGAGATAGAAAAATAGGAAAATGGTGATTTTTGTTTTGATGAGGGTTGGGATACAAGAGACATTGCATGGTGTCAAGAAATGTCTGGTGATTGGTAATGGTTCTCAACTGACACCTTTGGGTTATTATGGAACTTCTATGATTGAAAAAATGATCACAATGGGTGATCGTGGGGAGTCTGTGGTGATTCCATCATCCATTTGATAGTAAGGGGATATGTTGAGAGCACTAGATGAGATTATAAGGGAAATGTAGAAATAGAGGAAGGTGGAGTGTGAGCAGTAGTATCTGAAATATGAGAAGATATTGGAGTATATGCATGTCGTGCATGTTGCGTCTACATAAATATTCACTTCATACATTGGGTGATCAACCCCTTTTTCCATTTAGTGATCCTCCTCCAACTAATGAAAATTAATGATTTTAAATATTTTATCATTTTTTGGTAATTTGGAATAACAAACATGTCATGTTTCGGCAGGCAGGTGGTGACATATGCATGACTCGTGATTCATGCAAGTGGTGATGCATGCAGTATGATGTAGGAATGAAAATGTACTAGGTCATCAAGTTAGTTTGTAGGACTTTGAGCTATGTAATGAGATTCATGCCCACTGGGTCTTCAGGAAAAACACTGAATAAACAAGGGTTGATGGGTGGGTTGTACCATGGGGGGGCGTGGACTTTCATTCCATCCTCGGTGTGTGGTGTCCATGTTCAATATAATAGTACCCCAAGAACCTAATATATATTAATTATTTAAATTATTAAAAAATGTATTGATTTTTTAAAATTTATTAATATTTTTTAATATGAAAAATAATATTTTATTTTAATTTAATTATTTTTAAATATATGTATTTTTAATTTAATTTTTTTATGATAAATTTTAAATTATTTTTTTAGATATAATTTTTTTAAAATAAAATATATTTCATTAATTTAAAAATTTTAAAATTTATGTTTATATTTAATATATTATTTTTAGAAAACAATTATTTGCGATAGATGGACAGTCTGGGAAAAATATGTAATTGCGAAAGACTATTGAAATTGATTATTTAAAAATAGTACTTCACATATTTTGGACATGTGGTCTATCCATCACAAATAATAACTTTTTGTGAATGTCCATCGTAAATTTTTGTAATTGTGAAACTATATATTTTGATATTCTTTTGGAGACAAACTCCCATCCAAAATGAATTTTTGTGAAGGGAATCCATCGTGAACACTCTATAAAAAGTCAAAAACAATGTCATATGTCTAATAAGATCTCGTTGTAAGAGAAATAAATTAGGGTGTTAGGGTTTTTAACTAATGGGTGAGTTATTTCATTCCAAATAGACTTATATATGAATATAAATTCTATATAATATATGGATTTTGTAACACCCTATGAAAAAAATAATGGTGTTGGGTGAGGCATGTACTTAATTAGGTTAGTGTGATATTTTTTTTAATATATATTGAGGTATTATATATATATATATATATATATTAATTTAAATAATTTATATATAAATATATTTATTTATTTAGTTGGGTGAGTGTGTTATTTTATTTTGTTAGTACATATTGAGTTATTATATATATTTGTTATGCTAATATTTTTCCAAGATCACCATTTGGACCAGTTTTTATAGAAACATCCTTAGAGATGTGTGGTAGGGTGTTCATGTATCCCTAAATGTAGATTCTATGATTTATTTTAGTTTGTGGGCTTTTAAGGGATGAGCTTCGTGCAATCTAGTGTGAAAGGCTTTTGGCCTGAGCACAACGTCGTCTAACTCATGCTTTTCCAGGTCGGGCCTCATAGGATTCAGGTCGAGCCACTCCGACTTTTGGGTTGGTGGGCCAAAATTAAACCCTTAAATAAGAGTATTGATGAATATTAGTTGAAGTTACTTGTAACTAATCCTATTGTATTTATATGGGTTATAACACCTCTAAACTAAACAATAACACTTCTAGTTTGGTTATTTTTTGTAGTGTGTGTATGGAAAATATTTCCACATATACCAAGATTAAATAATAAAATATGTATGAAAAGTTTATTACACATGTAATATTATAATTTTAACCACAACAAGAGTGTGATATTACCCATGTAAAAGGAATTGGGTTATGAAATTATATAACACTTGTTAACATTTAATTCAAATCCCATTAAATGAAATAATTCCTATTAAAAAATAAAATAACATGAATAATGATTATTTCTTGATATTAAATTTCAAGAGGAATTATTTACACCTTATAAATGAATCTTGAATCATAACATTACAATATTCCTCAATGAAATGAAATTGTGATGAAATATCTTACCACTTCTTATCTATTGAATTATAAGCCCCGTTAAAAAAAGAACATAAAATGCAACTTTAAAGACAATTTATATTAATTTATTCAGTATAAAAAATAATATAAGGCCATTATGTATAAAACAAAATAGAAATAAGTTGATATTTTTTTATGCCTCACTAAAGAAAATGTGAGACGAGATTCCCTTACTTCAGACTATCATTTTGATATTAGTTATGTGTACTGTTTAGTTTCTCGAAACAATTAATAAACTTATTTTTAAAAAATATAAATATTTATGATAACATATTTTATCACTTTATAATTAAGTATTTTCCATTTGTTAATAATCAGTCATTATTTTCATCATTTCAAGTAGTAAATATATTTATTTTTTTGTATTTAGACTTGATATTTTCTATTCCTATCACATAGATAAATATTTAAAAATATAAACAATGTAAAACATGGTTTATAAACTATATATATTCATTATTTATGTATTTATAGCAATACATAAAATTTATTGATAGGGAATGAAATTCACCCTTCATGAAGACAATACACCATACATAGGTATGGACATTGTATCCATTTTCTTGTTATAGTAATGAATTAAATATAAACAGTAATATTTTAATTATCATTCAGGTTTTATTTTTACGTAATATATATTAATTTATATTAATAAAACCATTATTAATATATACATTTTAATGTTTCAACTAATCACGTATCATTGAGGAGGCAATAGTATAGACGTCCACAAATGCTGTTATATTATTCCAACAAAATGGATATCATGATGGTTTGTGTTATTACAAAAAAACTAAAGTCATTTTAAATATAAAATATACAATGTATATACAATAAATCCATCATTATTACCAACCCTAACATATGGTAATGGAAGAACAAACAGCATCGTTCAGTGAGGCAGTGGTCCACCGTACACGCCAATGATGCTTCTGTATCCCATTTGATGGAATTGTGTGATGTTGTAGGTCATACCCATGAAAAAAAAACATGTTGGTATACGTTAGATACTAATGATTTTATATCGTAAAGATATTAGATTAATTTAAGTGTTAGAGGAAGAAATAAATCAAATATCTTCATTGAATAACATTTCCTTTTCTTTGGGGAAGTCCTTTTGGTTTCCTCCAAAGGACATAGTTTATTTATTCCCAGCGTGGTGATTTAGGTAAGATTTGATAGACGTTTGGATGTCAGTTTGTTATATTGTTTATCTGCAAAAATTATTTAGAGTTGTGAATATGTGGGTAAGTGAGATCCCTTTTATAGTAGTGGAGGGTGACATTATAGTAAATAACCAAAAGGTAAACACTATTGGGAGGTTTCAATTACAGAATGCACCCAAATAATAAAATATTTTACATAAAATATTGTATATGGTCTAAAATTTTCCATAATATTTAATTTTAATGTTTTCTTGGTCATTTTTCCCTTGGAGATTATTGTTTCATCCATTAGAAATTTCATTTTTATCTTCATCGCGATGAATTTTTTTTCCCTTTTTTCAATAATCATTATAATAAAAAATTAAATGATATTTTTATAAAATACTAATTTTCCTTATAAAAAATATGGAATCAATTTTTTCAAATTATAATTAATGAGGTTGTAGAAATTAATTTATAATTATTCATGCATATGTGACTAATAAACAAGTTTTTAAAATGAAAATGGTTAAATGTTTAATAAGTTGTTATATATAAATTCAATATAAAAATAATTCCAATGAGATATATTGGATTAATATATTGATAACTAATCTAATAAGACTTTGAAAAAAAATTAAAATATAATTTGACATTAAAAATTATTTATATGATAAGCATGTTTTCATTTAAAATTCATTATTTTGGACTATTAATCAATTAATTGATATTCTAAAAAATTATAAAAATTAATCCTAAGGAAATATTGAAATTTTAATATAAAAAAATAATTTTATATTGTCTTATAAAATTTATAAAAGTGTCAAAATATATTTTTAAAACAACTGCACTATCAAATGGTGGTAGAATGTGCTTTTAAAAAAATACATTGTTTTTTGCATATCTTTTTTTAGGTTTTATATAATTCATATAAACTATATCGAATTAATTTCAGAAACATTTTTTGGATTATATATTATATATAATTTATTATTAATTTTTTTTGAGAGTAATTAATTTAATTTATTATTACAAAACACCTTTTTTGAATGAAAACCGTTTTTATAAAAGCATTCCATTTATATAAAATTGGTTTAGGTTTTAATTTATAATTTATTGATGACCAATTAATTCAGTTTATATTATTTAGAATTATTATTTTTAATATGATAGTAAATCCATCCCACAACCTCCAATTTAATTGCTAGTAGATAATTTCCATTAAAATAATATTACTAAAAGTATTTAGTAAATGTCGGTCTTGTGTGTAACACAAGAAATCAGAATAATTGTTGTTTTATATAACACAAGATAAATCTAAATCACGTGCATTAAAATATATATAATATATTGAATTTATTAGATATATTTAATATATAAAAAATCCTTGGGTTTTTATATTCCCATCTATGCATGGTGGTGCATGTCACATACACTATCAAATATAACGGCCATCGTCTATAATTTCTGGGATTTATATATACATATTTAATACATCCATGAAAAATATAGAAGGAAGATCTATGTTACACATACATAATATCTCGATCTATTTATTGTTTTTTGGGTCTAATATTTTGGTTCCAAATCTTATAAATCAATATTCCAAAATGTAGAACTCCAAAATAATTTTTACCTTCCTATATATTTTATCATTAAAATTTTGATCCGCCACATTCCTCTCAAGAATTGATGGTCAATAAGTTAGTTTTTAAGGGTGGGATAACTCACATTTTTTTATTCCCGGTTACATTATTTTTTTCTAGAAATGATGTATTATATTTAATCGTAATCATGTATACGGTTATTGGATCCTTGATTATAAGGCCCCAACCGTAAACATTACTTAATCTTATTTTATGTCAATATTACTAATTTAATTCACATTGAGAATCTTTTTAGGTTTAAAGATTTATTGAATTACACTATAACTCATATATAATAACTCAAATAATATAATGTAGACACTTATAATCTCTATATATTTTTTCAAAAAATAAAATATATTAAAATGAAATAGTGTATCTTTTTAGGTACAAATGTCAAAAAAATTTCATTTGATCTCATACATGCCTATATTCTCATTTAAATCGAGTGATTTTTTTCCAAATATGGTATGATCATAAAAATCATAGAATGGATTTCACAAAGAATAAAATATGTTAGCCTTTCAAATACATGTAATCCAACGAATTTTTTCCCATAAAGTAACGCTTTACAACTTTATGATGTAGTAAATACTATTCGATGAATATTATTTCAAATATAAGCCATTTTGTAACCATAAAACTCATATAATACAACATATAATATATAAAATAGTATCTTGGGAAATGATCATACATTAATTGAATAATTGTATGGTCGACTTCTACAGATAAAACTCTTACAAATTGAATATCCAAACTGACAAATTCCATTCCAAATGCTATGGAGGTTAAAATGTAACCCCGCATCCATGGTATATCATTGAACCTCCCATATTTGGATAATCACCTAACTACCGGTATTTGGTTTATCACATAACCACCTTTCAAATGTTCATGTACAATTATATAATCATAATTCATAAGAGATTGAAATTATCATCATTTCAAAATTTCATTTGAAAATCAGAAGAAATAATTTACAGATGTTAAAATTGTAAATCCACAGTCAAAACTATTTTTAAAACCAAAATAACCAAAAAGGGAATATGTTATATCTTTTTTCCATTTGAAAACATTAAGCCTTATTGAGGAAGCTAAATATCAAATATTGGTTATGGCGGCTGAGAAGTCATTGTCGCTGCATATGTTAATAGCATCCATTTTTTTGATTAGTGTAATTTTTTGTATAAAAAATATTAATTTTGAAATCCATTTAATGATAGTATCAATAAAAGGGGTTTATTATACAACTTATAAAAGTAGGTGGTGTATAATATGAAAATATGCCACAATAAAAGGTGATTGAGATGGTGTCCCTTGCAATGAACCTGACTCGTCATGTATGTTCCTCGTTCATCCAGAATAATACAAAAGGTTAATTTATACTTACATGATTTAATTTTTCAGGTTAATATTTTCTTTTAGATCAGTTTTTACCAGGTCTAACAATTTAGTTAATTATTTGATTTCTTATCGGGTGTTTTGTTGATATTCGGTACTTCAGAAGAAAATGAACATGGTTGGATGCCACTGGTTCTTGTGGTCATAAATCCATCATAGCATGAATTATATTCATGAAAATATTATTATAATTTTATACATAAATTACACAGTTAAATCAATCCATGAAGTGTGGTTATAAAATATGAACATTGTTAAACTCATGGAGACAGTAAGCCGTACGTACGCATGAACAACCACTTCCATTTCTCATAGATAATTATGGAATGAATTTATAAGGCCCCATCCATAAACATTACTTAATCTTTGGTTATTACAAGAATACACATTGAGGATCTTTTTAGGTTTATATTTTTAGAGAATTAGATCATAAATCATGCATTACATTCCACATTTAAACAAGATGGTTACATAAAATATTGTATACATTTTTTCTATCAAAGGAGACATATTTAAATTAAAACATGGATTATTTCTTGACACTTCCTCGACACTGTCATCACATCATGTACTTTTCCCTTGACCTGTGAAAAACATTTCAAAAACATGGATTGAGCAAAAAAAGCTCAGAAAGGGATATAAAAAAACGTTATGAAAACATTAGTCCATGTATACATAAGAATCAATGAAATCATACTTTTCTCATAAAACATAATCACATTAAAATACATCATGAAATAATAAAAGTCATGAATAAATCATAGAAATAATAAGACATAGATGTAACTTGAGGCATTCATAACATTCATACGTAGGGAGTAACCCTCATGGTTACGTATGGAATACCCATCATAGTATATTCCCTAATTCCCTTCGGATAAACCATGACGTTTAACACCATTGCATTCCTCAATGCATTGGAGAGCTATATCGGGCTCACCTGCCCTTAGTTTAACACAGAACCACCCGTCTTCCTAAAAAATTTCAAGAACCATAACATAATCGTATCACATAAAACATGCATAAAGGAAACATAACATTTCCACATTTCAATCACATGATATCAATACAACACATTGATATAATTAAAACATTATCAAAACCATTTTCAATACCCAAAATACAAGAAAAGTAAAACGTGGTAAATATTTTTTTTAAAAATGTTATGGCTTGTAGAGGAAGCCGAAACTCAAATAATGGTCACGGTGGTGGAGAAGTCATTGTCACCACATATATAAGACAAAAACATTCCATTTATTGTTTAGTAAAACGCTTCATACAAAAAAGATTCCTTTTGAATAAATGTAAAATTCAAAGGGGTTTATACACCCTATAAAAGAAAGTTGTGTATAAAACAAAATATGTCTCAATGAAAGGAGATTGAGACGAAGTCCCTTACCTTATGTCTGACTTGACTTGATCGTTCTTTAATCACCCCAATAATAAACTAGAGTTAATTTCTAATTTCTTAAGAACCTTTTTCAAGTTAATTATTTATATTATATCACTTATTACCATGTTATGAACATTATATAATCATTTAAGTTAATAACAGTCGTTTTGTCGATCTTTGGTACCGGATTCAAAAATAAATTTCTTATAATTACAATTTGTTCATGTGGCCAAATATCTATTATATCCAGAAATATATTCATTATGTAGATATCATATATATCATATATATCCAGTATATACATGCATTTATAATATTACATAACATTTAGAGTTAAAAATGAAATGCATCGTTCATGGAGACGGTAAGCTGTACGTACACATGAACACTACATTCATTTATATTTCGTATTTAATGGAATGAAATAATAATGATATAAAGGTATATTATAATTCTAGTATAATATAATATATAAAATAATTAACTACATCCTTTATACGACCCACATATATCATTAACGAATCAAATCACTTTGAGGGGGCGGTAGTCTGCACATCGTAAAATGAAGATATCACGTTTACCCATAATGGAAACCATAAAGGTATTCCAGAAATGAAAAATAAAGAAGCATAAGAAAAACATAAACATATTATAAATCATATATAAATATATTGACATCTTAATTACACCATTAAAGGTGTTAAAAGAAGATTGAACAATCATCGTTTCGTGAGGCAGAACTTCGCCATCCACAAAAACAGTATGTTCATTACCCATTAGACAGCGGTGTGTGTAAGTGTCAATCAAATAATTCTTATAAAAAAATCCTATTATATTGAATATACTGGTGTTGTTTCAAAAGAAATGAATAAAAATATTTTATGGGGTTGGAGAAGTAAAATAATAGAAAAGAACATTAGAGAAGACATTACCTTTAAATCGGGTAACTCCCCTTGGTTTGGACCAAAAGGGTTTTTTTGAAGAGATTTCTGCCTAAGGTATGTCTTCTATGATGAAGATAGGGATATGTAGTGATAAAAGGAGCAGAGTTTGGACGAGCCAATGTCTTGACAGGTGTGGGTAAGGAGGGTATAGTTGGGGGCCTTTTATAATAGGCAGGAGGGGTACTCTTGGAATGTCAAGAAATGTTACTTTATTTTAAAATGAGTTTCAGATTTTAAAGGTCCAACACTGATATATTTCAAGGATATGGTAATAAGGGTTCAAAATAATCCCATACAATAGGTTTTTGACATGTTTATGTCTTGTATTTTACATTTTATTTAAATCGTTCATTAATGAGGTAATCGCTGCATCATAATGGTGTCGTAAATAAATAAATTTATGTCATGTCTAAAAATTATAAAAAAAATACAATGATGTAGGAAATATTTTTAGATTTCTGATGTCTATTTATAGTCTAAGATATCGTTTAACCAAACAAAACTAAAATTGTTTTACCAAGGTGTTACACACTTTTGTGATATTCTCCTTTCTTTGAAAATAAATTGATAAAGTGTCACTATCACCCAAAAGTGATTCCACTGGGTACCAATGTGGTCACATGGAATACCATGGTCTGCCAATGAACAACGAATAGCATTAAGACACATTTTGTGGTAATTTGATATTATTATGATATTATTTTATTATACTTAACTACCGGATTACTAATTAATCACAATAATTAATGATAATTACCATTGTAACTATTCATAATGTCCAAAAACAAGAGTCTTAATTAGATAATTTGGACCTTAGGATTCCAAATATGGAATCCATTTTACCAAATTCCAAACATAGAAATTGCATTAATTAATTTAAAAATAATTCTCGTTGTCGAAACAAATAGCGGATTTTTTTGAAACAATATCTATCAAAATATTGACACTTGTATATGCCCATTTCCAAAGTGAAATTAATTGCAATGACCAAAATTGGATTAAATGGTAAAAATATATTTTAATTAAACTTTAAATACAATTACAAAGATAATCTAACTATATAATTAAATTATATGAAAAATCATTTTTGAAGTATACTAAAGTATTTTCCACTATTCAATAAAGTATTAACATTGTTAGAAAAATACCAAAAATTTATCCAGAGTAATTTTCAATGTCCAATTTCAAAATAATACCTTTATTTTGACAAATAGAACTTAAAAAATTATCAATAGTTAGATTTAAAAATGGTTTTCCATCAAAAGGCATTAAAACAATCTTTTAGGAAATATTAGAGTATTCCATGCTTAAGATAGGATTTATTCTCATTTTAAACCTCTAAAACACTATCTAATTCATAAATAGAAATATATATGAAAATCCATAATTATTTACTTACTTGGGATGTTACATCCTTCCACACTTTAGAAAATTGCGTACCCACAATTTATTTACATACTAAATAAGTTGGGGTATTTATCCCTCATTGCATTTTCAGATTCCCATGTTTCCTCTTCAATCATGTGGTTTTTCCAAAAAAATCCTTTACTTAATGAATCACATTATTCTGCAACACATGCTCCATATGGTCAAGAATCTGGACCGGTTGTTCCTTATAAGATATATTCTCTTCCAGATGAACTACCTCTAGACTCAAAACATGAGATAGATTTTTCATGTATATCCTTAACATTGAAACAGGAAAAACATTGTGTACCTGAGATAAACTCGGAGGTAAAGCCACAAGGTATGCAGCTGATCCAACTCTCTCCTGAATTTCATATGGTCTAATGAACCTTGGACTCAGCTTTCATTTCTTACCGAATCGTATCACAGTTTTCCATGGATATACTTTGAGAAAAACATGATCACCTACCACAAAAGAAAGATCCATCCCCCGGTTATCTACATAACTTTTCTGCCGACTCTGAGTTGTTCCCATGTGCTTATGAATCAGCTGAACTTTTTTTCCAGCTTTTCTACCAATTATGGTCCCATCAACTTCCTTTCACCCACTTCATCCCACAAATCTGGAGTTTGAGACCGCTTCCCATTTAATGCCTCAAATGTTTCCATCTCTATAATGGAATGAAAACTGTTATTATAAGAAAACTCCACCAAAGAAAGATGTTGGTCCCAACTTCCCTGATAATCCATCGAACAAGAAAGTAGCATATCCTCCAATGTCTGAATTGTTCGTTCTGACTGCCCATCTGATTGAGGATAAAAATCGCTACTAAAATTTAATTCAGTACCCAATGACTTCTGAAGGCCTTTCCAAAAGTTAGACATACACTTGCGATCACGATCAGATACAATGGAGAGGGGAACTCAATGTAACCTGAATATATCTTTAAGATACATATGAGAAAGTTGATATTGGAAAAAATTATATCGTATAGCAAGGAAATGAGAATATTTAGTCAAGCGATCAACAATAACACAGATAACATTATTACCTCGACGTGTCTTCAGCAATCCCACAATGAAGCCTATGGATATATTCTCTCATTTTCACTCTGGCCTTGGTAAAGGCTGAAGCATCCCTTTTGGTAACTGCATCTCTTCTTTAACCAGTTGACAATTAAAACATTTCAAAGTAAAATCATCTATGTCTCTTTTCATTCCTTCCCACCATTAATACACACGAAAATCTCTATACGTCTTAGTATTGCCTGGATGAACTGAAAACGGAGAACTATGAGCTTCACATAACAACTCTTTTTTCAACTGTGAATCACAAGGCACACACAATCTCTTCCCAAATCTAAAAACACAATCATTATAAATGTTGAGTTCAGAGAACTTACCCTTCTAAACTAGCTCTATCGTTTTCTAGAACTCACTCTATTTCTTCTGTGCTAGCTTAATTCTATCTGATAAAGAATATTTCACTGTTACCGGAAACAAAACAGAATAACATCCTGAACCAACAACTTCTATGCCAAATTTCATCAAATCCTCAACCAAAGGATCATGTTCCAAACGTAACATGGATAATGAAGCATTACTGTTTCGACTCAAAGCATCTGCCACTTTATTTGATTTTCTTGGATGGTAATTAATTGGACAATCATAATCCTAGATTAATTCTATCCATCTCCTCTATCTCATGTTCAATTATTTATGAGTGAATATATACATTAAACTTTTGTAATTGGTATATATTTCACACTTTACTCCATACAAATGATGCCTCGATATTTTTAAAGTGAAAACAACAGAAGCTAATTCCAAATCATGTGTAGGGTAATTTACCTCATGAGTTTTCAACTAATTTGAAGCATAATAAATTACCTGATCATTTTGTATTAGGACGAAACTAAGTCCTTTCAATGAATAATCACTGTAGATAACAAAATCACCATTCCTAGAAGGTAGTGCCAAAACTGATGCATTCACCAATCTTCTTTTCAATTCCTGAAAACAATTATCACATTCTTTTGTCCAGATAAACTGAACACCCTTCCGAGATAGCTTAGTCATTGGACTATATAACCATAAATTTTTTTTAACAATCCTTTAGTAATAGCCTTCCAAACCAAGAACACTATGAATCTCAGTTACATTTGTGGGTCTTGGACATTCTTCAACAACCTTTGTTTATGCAGGATCAATATTTATTCCATTATTAGAAACAATGTGACCAAGGAAAGAAATTTTTTCAACCAAAAATCATAGTTTCTAAATTTCCCATTCAATTTTTTTTCTTTTATGGTTTGAAAAATAACCCTTAAAAGTATTTCATGCTCCTGTCTACTTTTAGAAAACACCAAAATATCATCAATGAAAAAAAACCAAAAACTTATCCAAGAACTCATAGAAAATTTGATTCATAAGGTCTATGAATACAACATGTTCATTGGTTATCCCAAAAGGCATTAATACAAATTCATAATGGAAATATCTTATACGAAACGGGGTCTTCAGAATATCTTCTTCCTTTACCTTCAACTAATGGTACCCCGATCTCAGGTCAATCATTGAAAAATACTAAGCTCCCTGGAGCTGATCAAACAAATCATCGATATGAGGAAAAGGATATTTTTTCTTAACAGTGATATTATTCAATAATCTATAATCAATGCAAAGTCTCATTGAACCATCATTTTTTTTAACAAATCAGACAGGAGTACCCAATAGTGATGTGCTAGGTATAATGAAACCTTTATCTAATAAATATTGCAATTGATCCTTCAACTCTAAATGTTCTATTTTAGCCATTCGATAAGGGGGTTTTGAAATTGGCTTAGCATCAGGAACTATGTCAATTTTAAATTCAACTTCTCGATCAGGTATTATTCTAGGAAACTCATCAGGAAAAACATTTGGATACTCATTTACCATTGGAACATTATTAATCTGAATGGTTCTTTTGTTTCCAACAATATGTGCAAGGTAACATTCATTTCCATATTTTACAATTTTCTCAGCCTCTTGATATGTTATCAATAGTAAGGGTTAATTCTTGTACACAAACTGACAATCTTTCTGAAAAGAAACTTCTTTAGCTCTATAGTCAATCATAGCATGGTAAACAGAGAGCCAATTCATACCCTGGATAACATCAAACTCTACTAGAGGTAAAACAATAAGATGTGCAAGTAGGTTACTTCCATGGATATGGATAGGAATATTCTTATAAATTTTTTTTTACTCAACATTTCCCCCATGTGTTTTTACAAAAAGTTCAGTAGTCATTTATAGAGATGGTATTCCCAATTTAATAGAAAATTTTTCAGAGATGAAAGAATGTGTATACCATTAATCAAACAACACACCGGCATAAATTGAAAAACAAAGTACCTGATACCACGTCATTTGATAGCCCAACATCTGCAGAAGTAGTTGCAAAGGATTTTATCACCTCTTTCTGCTTGTAGTCTGACTGCTTCCCATCATTCGAGCTATTTTTTGGGCACTCATTTTCATAATTACCCATATCATTGCACTTGAAACATTTCACTAACTGTAAATCAAATTTGGTCTTTCCATCACCCTGATATTTTCTAGTGCAATCTCAAGCCTTATATCTTATCATACCACATCACTAGCACATTCTAGAATTCAAAAGACATTCCCCACCATGCTTTTTACCAAATTTATCACAAACTGGAAACAAAGTTTTCTTACCATCATACCTTTTTGAACAATTCTTCCCTTTCTCCTGCCACCACGTTCTCGTATTCTGTTGGTTGTCATAGAACACTTGATCATCATAAAACCCCATTTCCACCTTCTCAGCACATCGAACAAGATTTTCATAACTTTTGAACTCACGAGAATCCAATTCCCTTTGATATTTTGGATTTAGTCTAGAGTAAAAACAATTGATTTTACTATCATGGTCTCGGATAAAATTTGGATCAAAACATGCCAATTGAGCGAACCTTTCGTCATAAGCAGCCACTGAGGCGTCCACTTGCCTCATTTCCAAGAATTGTTTTTCCATCCTAAGTCGGACAGCCTTAGGAAAATATTTCTCAAGAAACATACCTTTGAATTAATCCCAGTCAAGAGAATAAATCTCATCAGCATCCCTGATATTTTTAACCATCGACCACCACTGATCTGCTCCACCCTCTAAACGGTAAATAGTAGGACTAAAATTTTTATTTTCTGACAACCCCATGACATCGAAATTCATCTCCAGTTCTTTAATCCATCCTTCAGCTAAAATAGGGTAAAATGATCCAATGAATGATAGGGGATGTTGCCTCATGAAATGTTTCACCACTGACATGTTCCTTTGTGGTTGATCTGGCTGATCTCATGCATGGATACCACCACCATTTATCTCTTGAGTCATCAGTTCCATTGCTGCAACAAACTGTTTAGTTCCAATTCCGACTATCTCATGATGCTGATTCAGAAGGTCATTTCCTTAGGTTTTCCTTCCAAGCATTGCTTCCCTGTTTCCTCTGCGGAAAACCATTCTTATCAAACATGTCTTAGATGAAGCAACATGGTAATCTTCAAATTCTATATCATATTCAATTTGACCATTAAAAAAATATTGTTGATAATCATTTAATAGAATTATAATTCCCAAACTTATCTAAACTGACCTCTGATACCAACTATAAGGCCCTAGACTTAAACATTACTTAATCTTGATTTATTACAAGAATACACATTGAGGATATTTTTAGGTTTATAGTTATAGAGAATTAGATCAAAAATCAAGCATTTATTTCCACATTTCAACAAGGTGGTTATATAGAAGATAGTATTCATTTTTCCCATAAAAGGAGATGTATTTAAATTAAAACATGGATTCCTTCTTGACACTTCCTCGACACTATCATCACATCATGTTCTTTTCCATTGACCTGTGAAAAACATTTCAAAAACTTGGGATGAGAATAAAAATCTCAGTAAGGGATATAAAAATACGGAATTAAACAATTAGTCCATGTATACATAAGAATAAATGAAATCAAACATTACACATAAAACATAAGCATTTTAACATACCTCATGAAATAATAAAATTCAAGAATAACTCATAGTAATCATAAGACATAAAGGTAACTTGAGGAATTCATAACATTCTTACGTAGGGAGTAACCCACATGTTTACGTTTAGAATACTCATCACAGTATATTACATAAATCTCTTTGGAGAAAACTTAACGTTTAACTCCTTTGCATTACCCAATAAATTGGAGATCTATATCCGGCTCACCTGGACCTTTTTTTACAATAGAACTTCCCGTATTTATAAACAATTACAAAGAACCATAAAATTATCGCATCACATAAAACATGCCTAAAGGAAACATAAAATTTCCATATTTCAATCACAAGATATCAATACAACACATTAATATAATAAAAACATTATCAAAACCATTTTAAATACCAAAATACAAGAAAATTAAAACATGGTATTTATTTTTTATTTTAATAAAAATTTATGGCTTGTAGAGGAAGCTGAAACTCAAATAATGATCATCGCGGCGGAGAAGTCGTTGTCGCCGCATACGTAGGAAAAAACATTTATTTTGGCATTTATTAAAATGATTCATACAAAAAGATTAATTTTGAATAAAATTAAATGTCAAAGGGGTTTATACACCATATAAAATAATGTTGTGTATAAAACAAAATATGCCTCAATGAAAGGGGATTGGGACAATGTCCCTTACCTAATGTCTGACATGACTCGATCATTATCTAATCTCATGAATAATAAACTATAGTTAATTTCTACTTTCTTAAGAAAATTTTCATGTTCATTATTCCTTTTATATCACATATTACCATGTTATTAACATTATGTAATCATTTAAATTAATAACCGTCGTTTTGTCGATCTTTAGTACTTGAGTCAAAAAACATCTTATAATTATAAGTTGTTCATGTGGTAAAACATGAATTATATCCAGAATTATATTCATGATGTAGATATAATATATATCATATATATCCAGTATATACATGCATTTAAAGTATTAAATAACATTTAGAGGTAAGAAATGAAATGCACCATTCATGGAGACGGTAAGCCATATGTACGCATGAACACTACTTTTATTTCTATTTCGTATTTAATGGAATGAAATAATAATGATATAAAGGTATATTATAATTCCAGTATAGTATCATATATAAAATCATTAACTCCGTCATTTATAAATCCCACATATGGCATTAACGAATCAAATCACTTTGAGGGGGCGGTAGACCACACATGCTAAAATAAAGATATCACATTTACCCATAATGGAAACCATAAAGGTATGCCCTAAATGAAAAATACAGAAGTATAAGGAAAAAATAATCATAATAAATATCATATATAAGTATAGTTTCATCTTAATGGCCACTATTAAAGGTGTTAAAAGAATATGGAACAATCATTGTTTCGTGAGGCAAAAAGTCACCATCCACAGAAATAATATATTCTTTAACCATTAGACGGAGATGTGTGTAAGTTTAAATCAAATACTTCTCATAACAACATCGTAGTATATTGAAGATACTGGTGTTGTTACAAAATAAAGTAATAAAAAGAGTTTATGGGGTTGGAGAAGCAAAATAAAACAAAAGAACATTATAGAAGACATTACCTTTAAATCAGGTAACTCCCCTTGGTTCGAACCAGAAAGGTTTCTTGAAGAGATTTCTGCCTAAAGTAAGGCATCTATAATGAAGAGAGGGATTTGTAGAGATAAAATGAGAAGAGTTTGGCTAAGATAATGTCTTGAGGGGTGTGGGTACGGAGGTTAGAGGTGGGGGCCTTTTATAAGAGGGAGGAGGGGCCTTCTTGGAAAGTCATGAAATGTTACTTTATTTTAAAATGAGTTTTTGGTTTTAAAGATCCCAAAATGATATATTTCTAGGATAAGGTGATAAGGGTTTGAAGTACACCCATCCAATAGGTTTTTTACAAGTTTATGTTCTTAGATTTTACATTATCATTTCATTTTATTTAAATCATTCATTAATGAAGTAATCGCTACATCATCATGGTGTCATAAATAAAATAATTTATTTAAAGTCTAAAAATTATAAAAAATACTATGATATAGGAAATCTTTTTATCTTTACAATTACTATTTATAGTTTAAGATATCATTTACATAGACAAAAATAAAAATGTTTTACATAGGTGTTACATACTTTTGTGATATTCTTCTTTCTTTAAAAATAAAATGATAATGTTTCACTATCACCCAAAAGTGATTCCATGGGGTCCCTAAGATGGCACAATGCATCCCATGGCCGGAAATTAGAGAACTAGTAGAATTATGACACATTTTGGGGTCATTTTTTATTTTTATGATCTTATTTTATTATCCTTAACTACCAGATTACTAATTAATCAAGATAATTTAAGATAATTAACGTCGTTACGATTCATAATGTCCAAAAAAAAATAGTATTAATTAAATAATTTGGACCTTATGATTCCAAATAAGGAATCCATTTTACGAAATTCCAAACAAATAAATTACAGTAATTAATTTAAAAAATAATTCTGGTTGTCAAAACAAATAGCGGGTTTTTTTGAAACACTATCTATCAAAAGTTTAACACTTATTTATGCCCAATTCCAATGTGAAATGAATTTAAATGACCAAAATTGGATTAAATGGTAAAAATATATTCTAATTAATAATTATAACCAATTAAAAAGATAATCTATCCATAAAAAATAAATTAAATGAAAAATCAGTTTTGAAGTAAACCACAGTATTTTCCACTATTCATTAAAAAATGACCATTGTCAGAAAAATACCAAAAATTTATCCAAATTAAATTTCAATGTCCCAATTCTAAAGAATAAGTTTATTTTGAAAAATAGTTCTTATAAAATTGTCAATAGTTATATTTAAAAATGATTTTCCATCAAATGGCTGTAAAATAATCTTTTAAAAAATATTAGAGTATTACATGCTTAAGATTGGATTTATTCTCATTTTAAGCCTCTAAAAGACAATCTAATTCATAAATAGACATAGATATGAAAATCCAAAATTCTATACTTACTTGAGATGTTACAAAAGTTAGGTATTATTTTTTATTTATAAAGTACCATAAAAAATTAATATTATATTAATAATTTTAATATAATTATATATATTTTAAAATTTACATAATGAAAAAAACCCCTCACATCCCTTTCTAGAGGTGATAGTTCACATGTATGAATGAACTATGTTATCATTTTTAATGCAGATGAAATATAAAAATGTTATTAATATATTATTATATTATAATTTTTAATATTTCATTAATATCACATGTGAACATTAATTCTATCAATATAACCATTAATGATATATGATTTTGAAAAATGAATTTGATCAGTTCGGGGAAATGATAGTTCACAATTACATATAAATGAATAATTAATTCCCCATTTAATGTAAGTGTAGATATATTTAGGCAGTTATTTTATCATAATAAAATATAATAATATTTATGATATTGTATTTATTATTTCACCATGGAAGAATAATATTTTAAGGAAAATGAAGAAGAAATAGAATTGAAATAATTAAATAAAAACATTATATTTCCTTCGAATGATCACGTTTCTTAATAGCATAACACCTCATGGAAGGGGGTAATTCCTAAAATAATAGATAAATTATGGGTGGAGAGATTCTATGAAGTGTTTTAAGAATATCTTGGCTGAGCCAGAGGGTTATTGAAGTGTGAGTATTGGAGAAGAGGGTGTACCATTTTATAATAGAGGAGAGGAACACCCATGGAAACTCTTAAAATAAAAAATTAATATAAAATAATTTTTTAATCCAAATAATTATAAATTGAAATATATAGACGATATGATACAGATAGGTATAAATTACTTCGTCAAATTATTTTTAGACCTGTATTTATTTGATTTGAAACCATATCTTTTCGATTTACCCTTAATTAATCTCTTTTAATTTTAATTGTGATAACAACATTTTAGATATTATGATGATAATAATTTTACTAGTATGGAGTCAATTTTCATTAATTGGACACATTGTGATCCATTAGACAATATTATCACCAGTTTTTAATTCTAAAATATTTTAAATATTTTTAAATATTATAATAAATTATTATATTTTTGAAATACCTATTATGTCAATGTTGACACTATTCACTTTATTGAATTTAAATGAAATCCAAATAAAGAGATAAATACGAAATAAATCATTAAACGGACTAAAAACATGTCATAGTCACCTATTAAATTATTTTATAGTATAAATTAATTAAAATATTTTTTATTTTAATATATATAATATATTTTTTTGTATTTTTTTATAAAAAATAAATCACCACGTAATTATTGATTTATAATTTAATTTAAAATATTTAGTGTATAAGAAATATAAATAAAATACCATGAAATATGTAATAATTTTATACTTCCAATTAATATTTAATGTGTAGAATATTACTTACATAACCCCATATCAAAATGTTTTACTAATAAGACACATGTTTATGTTATTTTTTCCATTACTTTTAATAAAATGTTATAAATTTCATATTCAAAACCAATTGGCTTCCAAAGGAAAAATGTTCACTCCATGTATTGTATAGGTGGTCCATAAATCATCCAATAGAAAAGGAGATGTTTTATGGTTGTTTTACATTATTGTAATATAATTTTTATAGTTATTTAATAGATTTACCTTTTTATCGTGGTAAAAACAATACTAAAGTTACTATTATCCAACAAATTAATTTTGAATCTATTTAAAAAATTCAATCATATAAAAAAAAGTGATATTTGGTTTTTAAATTTCAATTCACAGAAGTGGAAAAATTAAAATTAAATTTAATCTTAGTATCAGAATTTGAAAATAGTTTTTTTTATTTAAAATATTAAAAAATTTCATATTTTTTCGATTCAATTTCAATATGACATTTAATCCAATAAACTCCATTAAATTTATTGATAATAACATTATATAAATAAACATTACAACCAACTAAAAGGAAAATATAACTATATATATATTAGATTAAATTAGTTGATTTGAATTAAAATATATTATTTTTTACTATTCATTAAAAATGAATTTTATCAGAAAAATACCCATATTCACCAATGTAATTTTTTATTTTACACATAAAAAGATAAGTTGATTATTTCAATTAGAAAATATAAAAGTTTGAAAAAAAAAATTAAAAGGGGTTTTTCCATAAAAAGCTGGTAAAACTACCATTTAAAAAAAATATGGGATTTATTCTAAAAAATTGGATTTATTCTGATTTTATGCATCTATAATTTATTTCATTTAAGTATAAACATTTAATAAACATGTGTAAGCATAATATAGTTAGTTATGTTAATTATCACCAATACAATGTCTTACTAATAACTACCATTTAAAATAATAATATTAATAACGTATTATTTTTCTATATATCTCAGTCTTGTTGAAAATTAAGATTTCTGAGAAACTCATAATTCTCTGACAAGTATGTAATTTTATATAGAATCCCCGTTTAAGTAAACAAAAAATCTAATTCATAAATTTGAATAAATATGAACAATTATTATTCTATAATTATCTAGGATATTAAATCCTTCCCCCATTTTGGGAATTTTATCCTTGCAATTTAAAATTTTTTCTTGGTAACCAAGGAATTACATTTCATAATTACATCAAATAAATATCACATAAATAAAAGAGTCAATAATAGATCCAACTTAATAGAATGAAAGTGAAGTACAAGGGTCACCTTAGATAACACATGATTGGATTCCATGTAAGAAAACATACATAGGAAATAAAAACTAACCATCATGTTCTGATGGAATGGTGATAGAAAACATGATCAAGAAAATGTTAATAATTAGAAACCACAAATTTTTGATGGGTTAAATGTTGATTGATTTCATAATAAGAAAATTAAACAAAAAAGGATTTTGTTTTAAGAGTCAAATCAAATATTTTAATAGTTAGTTTACTATATAGACTAACAACATAAAGAAATACACTTAAAAAACAGGAAGAGTTTTATCCCTTAGAAAACCTCACCACAAACTCATATATTTTGCTAAATGATGTGTATTTATGATCATTTTTTTCAGCCCAGAAATACTAGAATAAACTTCTAGGGTTTCACATAATCCAGATTATAATAAATCTATATTCATCAGGTCTAGAATAATTATCCAATAAAAAATTATTATGATAAAAATAATATAATTCCTTAAATGAAATAATCTTTAAATGAATAATGACTAATTTTAATCCCTAAAATTAAAAAGTAATTCCTCATGTCAAAAATATACCATTTAAAAAATAAGAATCCTTAATATATCAACAGAAAAATATGTTGCTAAGATTATATCCAAAAAATCAGAATGATATAATCAAATAATCTTATAAGATAATTTATAACATTTAACTAAAAATGACATCAAACACTATTAGGGTCTCATACAAAAAATATAATTTCCAAAATCACATATTCCTTAAGATTGGTTAATCATTTTGATATATAACCTGAATCATCATAAGCCCATAATAAAAACATTGATTCATCCAAAATAAAATTCTAAAATTACACCACAAATAATATCCCTTCATATTCTATTTTTTATAGGCCTATTGGTTTCCCATAATAGTGAACATCATTAAAAATTACATTTATGAATTAATCTAAAGATAATTATCATATACTGAAGGTATTCATTTGATAAAAAAATTAGTTCCCAAAATAAACATATTTCTATTCTAGGAACATGTTTATCTGAAAATTAAATTTAATAATAAACATGGAATTATTATAGGCATGTGGTAAATGGTAAAGCCTTGTCACACTTCAGTTGTGGGTTTGATTTCAACAACCTTGTCTGATGTGATGGGTTGTTCCCCTTCTATAAATTTGTCATTTTCCTTATATTATATAATTTAATAACAAACACAAATGATATTAAATTATCAAAAATAACTATAAAATGTTTTCTCTAAATATATTATCTCAAAAAATTCCTTTTGAAACCCAAAAAGTATAACCCCATAATTACCCCAAAATGAAAGATTATAAAATCCCTAATGGTTATCCATACGTTAGTAATTATGCCCATAAAATAAAATGGAATTAATAATCATGTAATATATTCACCTAAAAAACCTCATGGTTACACATACTAGAAAAAGTATTCTAATTTAATCTCTTCATAAAAAGTTCATTAATATTTTTAATCATATCATCATCCTATATTGTATAGTAACTCGTGGATACTTTATGTGTAGAATTTTTAATTGTTAATCATTCATAAAAATCAATTAACCATGCTTTTCCATATTATTACTTAATACATATTTCCTTGAAAAAATTAATCATTTAAAAAAATTATATAATGTAAAACCATTAGACAAGGAATAGTCCAAACATTTCATAAGACATTTTTGGTTTCCAAATCTTCAATTTGAATGGATTTCGGTGTTTCTAAAATTATATTTTTATGGTCATCCTTATCTCATTTGCGAACTTTTTTTATAAGAAATTTACTTTTCTAATGACCATACCCTCCAGATTTAAAACATTCAATTGATAAATTAGAAATAACGTTTTTCCATTTCCTAGAGTCAACTAAATGTTTCCTTTTTCCTTGGAGGGTTATTTCCTTATGACCTTCATTACCACATATATAACATCTTCCAAAGTCTTTAAACATTTTCTTATGTGTTTTATTCCACATCCATGTTATGTTTGTCATTGAATATACATACCTTTTTTATTATTACCTAAATGTCCACAATAGTTAATTTTTCTCAAATACAATCAATCAAAAATATCACCATTGTTCCAGTGGTAATTCATTACTACAGATAGTTGGTTTAGAATAACCATGAGTGCTTTATTTGTAGATCCTATTTCATTAGGTTTTTTTTCATTAAACCACCGTATTTTCCTTCACATCCATTATTGCATTGGTTCATGATGAATCCATCTATATACTAAAACAAAAAAGGTTAGTATTGGTATATTATTATTATAATAATATACAATGTTATGAGGATGATAAAAAAAGATATACTTAATCATGTTATCTCAATCTCATTTAGTTTATCTAAAAAGCATTTATTACTTATATTATTATAACAATTGTGGTTATATATATCTTCAAACATATTCTTTTCTATCAACCTAACATTTAAATTTATCTAAACCGACCTCCGATTAAAAAATCCCCTTCCTTAAACATTAATTAATCTTGGTTTATGTCAATAATTTGAAATTACATATCATTGAGTATATTTTCAAGTTTATAGGTTTTGATAATTAGAACATAAATCATACGTAACATCTCAAATATTTCAAACTAGACACTTCTAATCACTATACATTTGTCTCAGAGAATAATAAATATTGAAATAAAACATGGATTTTTTTCTTGTTCAAACATCACAAATTTTACCTTGATCCCTCCCTTTTCACTTTTCATCCTTATATCATGTGAAAAAACATTTCAAAAAATTTTATTAGAATAATATTTTAGGTAATGGATGCACAAATAAGTAATTCAATTTGCATTTTGAAAACATTTGATCCATGAAAACATTATCATAAAGTAATAATTTCCACATTTCTGATGTAGTAAAAACCCTTCATTAAAAATAATTTCATTGAATTGAATTGTTTTTACCAAAAAACACTTAGAAATACACATATAACATATAAAAAGGTAAATTTTTACATAATCATACGTAAATGGGATAATAATATTTTCTACTTCCACACGTATCACACATGAAAATGGAATAACCATACGGCCGGATTCCATTTCCATTTCATTAGAGGTTATAACGTAAGGAACCTTACATGGTTTATCATGAAACCACGAATAATTAGTTAATAATGTAACCACACCTAATTGTATTATCACATAACCACATATAAAATTTCTAAGACCAATTATATAATAATAATAGATAGAACATTGAAATTTTCAATATTCTAAAATTTCCTTTGAAATCAGAAGAAATAATTTAATGAAATTGAAATAGTCAATCCACATTTAAAACCATTTTCAATACCAAAACAACCAAAAAGGGAAAATGGAATTAGTTTATCCTTTTAAAAAACATCAAGGATTTTTTAGGAAGACAAATATCAAATAATGGTTTGGGTGGCGGAAAATTTGTTGTCACCGCATATGATAAAAAATATCTCCGATTTTATTTTGAAAAATTATACATATAATAAATGATTACTTTTAGAAAACAAATCAATTAAATAAAATTTACATGATTTTTATTATACATTTTATAAATGAAGATGATGTATAATATCAAAATAAATCTCAATGAAAGGAGATTGATATAAAGTTCCTTACCATGAGTTTGAATCATCACATATGTTTTCTTTTACATTGTGAATAATAAATATATGTTAATTTATTATTTATTTAGAACCATTATATAGTTTATTACACCTTTAATTTCACTTATTAAAATGTTTTAAAAATTATTTAACTATTTCAGTTTAAGTCGTATGTTTGGTCAATATTTGGTACTTGAGTTGAAAATAAACATGGATTGATGTTAGTAGTCAATGTGGTAATAAGTCCATCATCTTCATAATAATATTGATGACATTGTTACAATTTTTATACAAACATTTTACCTTTAAATCCAACAATTTAGTTTGGTTATGAAAAATTAACAACATTATATTAATGTATATGGTTAGTCGTACGTATCCATGAGTAACAATTTTCATTTTTCATTGATCATTATTGAACGAAGTTAAGTATTGTTTTTTATTTAAAAATGATAAAAAAATCATTAAAATCGGATTAATAATTTAAATATACATATATATATATATATCATAAAAGGGATATAATGAATAAAAATGAGTCACATTTCTTCGTGGAGGTTATAGTTCACACATACACACGATAGATGTTATCATTTTTATAAACATGGAATATAAGAACATAATTTATATATTATTACCCTATAATGATTAATATGTAATTTTTATGATATATAACATTTAATTCAATAATTATATCCTTTAATTATAGTTGGTTATGATAAAATAATTAGATTAGTTCATGGAGGTGATAGTTCACATGTACTCAAGAACGATTACTTCATTTCCCATTTAATGGAATTGGAGATGGATTTTAGTGGTGAAATTTTCATAATGAAATATTAGTATAATGATTATAATGTAGCAATTATTTTATATAATAAGAAGATGCTTTTTTGGAAAAGGAAGAAGAAATAGAATTGAAATACATAAATAAAAAAATTACCTTTCATTCGGATGGTCACCATTCGTAAAACCGTTTCAAATATAATATGGATGTTCACCCTAAAATAAGGCTTCATTGATGTGTTGAGGCATTATAGGAAGGTTTTTAGGTAGATCATTTCCAAACCAATGGGTTTGTGAATTGTGAGTATTAGAGCAGAGTGGGAACCTTTTTGTTGGAGAGGGGAGGGGCACCGTTGGATGCTCTTAAAATATTAAATTAATATAAATTATTTTTTAAACCAATTTAATTGAAGATAAGATATAAAAATATATAATGATTGAAATTTTAATTCCTTGAATCCTTTAAATTTGTTATATGTATTGATTTTATTTTTATCCTTATTTTTTAAGTTTACCACTAATTATTCTCTTTTAATTTTAATTGATGTAACAAACTATTAAATATTAAGGGGATAAAAATTAATCTTATATGATGTCAATTTTTATTAATTGGAAACTATATATAATTTTGGAAATTATTATTTCCAAATTTTGATTGTAAAAATGTTTTTTATTTTTAAATATTTTGATAAATTTTTATTTTTATAAAATATCAATTATGTCTATTTCAACACAATTCATTTTATTGAATTTAAATGAAATCAAAAAATGGAGATAATATCATTCAAAAAAATTTAATATACTTATAAAATGTCATATTATCCTATTAAATTTTTGTATCTAATAAATAATGTTAAATAATATTAATATTAATATTAATATAATATTTTAATTGATTATATTATTAAAAAACAATCACTGCATCAATATTGTGTCGTAATTAAATATAATTATTAAATTTATAAAAAATATAAATGAAATAAAATGATGTCATTAATCCTTTAATATTTATAATTAATATTTATATTCTAGGAGATATCTTATATAACCCTATGTTATAATTGTTTTAGAAATAAGAGACCTGTTTATGATATCCTTGTCTTTACGTTAAGTTGACTGTTATAACTGTCATAATCACACCTATATAGTTACAAAAAGGTAAACATTCAGTCAGATGATTTTAATTTTCATATATAACTCATGTAATAATATATTTTCTAGAGTCAGTGTAGTTTTATATTATTAAAATATTATTTCTACCCTTATTTATCAAAATTAAACTTTAAATGTGTGAAAAAAATACTAAAGTCACTATTCACCAAAAAGTATTATTATCCTATTTAAATAATTTCATACTGATTAAAACCATGAATGATGGGTTTTGAAAATTATATTCACATATGTGGAAAAGTTAAATTTAAAATTAATCCCATTGATATAATTAGAAAAATCATATTTTAAGTAAAACATTTGAAAGATTATATACCTTTTCTATTCAATTTCCATATGGAATTTTTCCTACTAAACTCCATTGGATTAAATGATAAAAACATAATCTAATTAAACATTAAAACCCATTAAAAGGAATATGTATTTATATAAATAAATTAGATTAAAACACAGTTTTAAATTACAATTTTGTATTTTTTAAAATTCATTGTAAAAAAAACTATCAGAAAAATACAAAAATTCAATCAAAGTAAATTATGAATTCTCACATCAAATAAATAAGTTTATTTTGAAAAATGGATCTTACAAATGTTTTTAAAATTGTATTAAAAAATTTTTATCCATTAACATGTGGTTAAATAATGTATTATAAATATTAGAGTATTTTATTTTAAAAATTTGGATTTATTTTGATTTTAAACCACTATAATTTATTAGATGAAAATAAAAACACTTAATAAAATATTTCAAATATAATGTAGTAAATTTTGTACATTACCAACAGTACAATGGCTAGGAGATTACTACCATTTAAAATAAATATATTAACAATGTATTATTTCTTGTTATATCTCAGTCTTTTGTGAAACAAAATATTTAGGAGAAAACCATTATTGTGTGTTGGGTACTCAATCAGATAAAACATCCCATTTCATGAAAAATTAATAACTAATTTACAAATATTAATAAATATGAAAATTTCTTACTCTATAATTATCGGGTATGTTACATTACTACTTAGATAGGATACCACTTTGTATGCCTTTCCATGATTGTAATAGTTTGAACATAAAAAATCTTTGTTCAACTATAACAACCTTCATTGGCGCATATTGATCTCCTTTTTTGTCAATATACAATTTAGGATTTTATAATATGTATATATTTCTCACTTTTCCCTATAGATGTAATAACAGAGAAAATTCAATTTTATAATCACTATAGATAATTTTACATTATTAATCAAATAATTAAACTCATGGATAATTAATTTACAGGATTCATAGGCTATCACTTTTACATTTTACATGAGAAAAAATACCCATCACATTTTGGATGTATCACTCTAAGTCACTAATCCTTCCATTTTGGTGGGTAATTTGAGAATAAGTGTTGTGATTGACCTCCTATTTATGACTTTAAGGAAATCCTTATATTCATATCTCTAGTTAAACTTTACTCCTATTTGTGTAAGTCACTTAGTAAGAGTGAAAATAATCATATGTTTTTTCATGGATAAATGATAGTTTCTATATGATCCAATAACAGTATAGATATCCCTTAGATATATTGGTATAATCCATCCATTATTGATTTCCTTATTTCAGGGATATATTATATTCCTCATGATAATGTTCTCAAGAAATTTTACAATATCTATCTAAAACTCCCACTTTATATACTCTTCATTTAACTTATCCATTTTCATGGTTTTTAGTAAAACCTCAAAATGTTTCACATGTTCATACATACTTTTGAAGTAGATAATATATAAATAATAAATTTAATATTTTTTTCAGTTAATCCGTATATAATCAATTCAATAAGTATATGATGATTGATGTAGAATTTGTCAATCCAAATTGAATTATTATAAACTTGTATTAATCATACATTGTTTTCAGAGAAAATATGGTGATGTCATCCTCCATCAATATTAATTGATAATATAATGATTGAGGATCCACATTAGATATGTACTAGGATCTATTTAGATGATTGAACAATTCAACAATATGTGGTGGAGAAACATGATATTTATTTAAATCCTTTTGAGCTCATTTTAATCAATATATTGCGGAATTTTCCATTATTATTAATAAAAATCAAAGATTCACCCTATGGTGTAGAACATGGGTTTATAAAACCATTATCTAGATTCTCCTATATTTAATCATCACCTCAAGGTAAATATTCATCATTTAATTTTGTGCGTTTGATATTGGAAAAGCTAGAGGTAAAAGTCTGATTGAGAAATCGTCAAAATGGTTTGGAGGAAGAAAAAAAAATTCTTTAAAAAACACATTATCATATTCACAAAAAATAGGAATGAAAACAATGATGAAATTTTCATTAGCCTTAATACCATGATCTATATTCCATTATCTATGATTTAGATGATTATTCAAATATATATTCTCTATAATCCTTGTACTTTTATAGAATTAAAGGGTGATTTCTGATACACATGATGATTTACTCCTCTTAGAATTTTATTTTGGTTTCATAAATAGATGAAAATCCATACCTATAATAGAATGGAATAGTTAAAATTGTAGTATCATAATATTTTCCTATAGAATTAGCATGAAAATATTTATATGTTAATGTTATATTCATGGGATGTAATAACTATACCATTTTATATCTTCCCAAATAATTTGAAATAATTATTTGGAGGTTTTTTTGAATACTTCTTTTAAACATATGTGATATTAAATAATGTATAAAAGCATAGTTAAATTAGAAATGTGTTATTGATAAATGGATAATAATTCTTCCTATCTCTATATGATTCAATTTATAATCATTTACTTCATCTAACAAATATAGAGATAATAATTTTCAAAATTCAAAGCATATAAAAGGGAATTTTTTCAACAAAAATAAAATAAGACCAAAATCACATGACTTCTATAAAAAATGAATTTTATGGATTTAAACAATGTTATTTATGGTCTATTTTGTAACAATATATTTATGTGAATTTTTTTCCATTTTTAATGATTTATAAAATGAATATGATTCAGTAGAGTAAAACAAACAAGAGGGTCTGACTTGGTGTGTAGTCATAAGGATATTTTTTCAGCACTGTGTGATCGTTGTGTTAATTCCCGATGAACCCATTTTTAAGATATTACCCATACGAACAACACTACCATTATAGAGCACAATTTTCTTTTGAAGATAGGTTGTATTTTCATGGATAAATCACTCTATACTTTACCAATATTTATATATATTTTCTCTATTTTTAACCTTATCAGTATGGTTTCACTATTATTTTATAATCTGTATTTAAAAAAATAACCATACCTAACTATGATGTAAATTTTGAATCCCATGTCTTTTATAAATTTTATTAATTGATCTGTTACATTAAAATTAATATAACAAAATTAAAAAATATTATGAAGCTTGGTGTGTTTGGTTTATTAGATACATGTTATAGTAACAATAAATAGTTATTTAATGAGATTATTTAAAATCTATATAACATGAAATTTAATTTCAAATAACTTTAAATACATCATTGCAAAATAGAAACGAGCGAGCTATAAATTCCAATAAGAGAATTATCAATGAATACGATGAAGTAAACTAATAAATGTGAGTAAAGAGGCATGAAAAGATATCATATAAATGTGTGAATCATATTCCAGAATATATAATAATGATTCATTATTATAACTTTATATGAATTTTGATAAATATAAAACATGAAATCATAAGCATTAAATATAACACCCTGTGTTCTTGTGAACCTTTTCTTAGAATAAATTAATTTTATTTGATGTTAGGTGTTGAACACTACGTTAGTAATTCATTAATTATATACTAAAAAATGATAATCATACATTACATGCATCACAAACTTGTATTATGTTACAGGAAATAATGAGTTTATATGAAACATCATTTTATTGTAATAATAATTAAAATGAGGTAGTTATAACCTATTCGTTAAAAATAATAATACAATAAGTAATAAGAAATTTAAACTATTATATAAAATTATTTTATATTGATATATAATATTTATAAAATTTCATATAGTTTTTAGTGAGGTCTTTATATGTTTGAAAATAATAATTTCTTAAAAGAACTGTTTTTTATTTCCTTCTATGAAAAATAATAAAATCATTTTTAGACAATTTTATAAATATAATTAGATAAAATAAACATAATATTTTAATTCATAATGTAAAAATTATCATAGGGTAATTTTTTTTATTTTTAAGAGAAACATAATAATTCGACAAATAGTGAAAATATTAAATTTTAATGAAAAGTACATTTTTCTAATTTATTCATATAGTTGACTTATATTTTCTATTGGTTTTAAAATAATATTAGATAAATTATACATATATTAATAAAATTTAATTAATTTTAATCTCCCATATATATATTTTAGATTTGAAATTATTAGGGGACATTTGAATATTCTCCCATTAAAAACCTGTTTTCTCACCATGTAATTTGGATTTACATTAAACATGATTTTTACACTTCGGTAAATTTAATTTTCATTGAAATAAATTTATTTAATCATTTTCTAATACTATCAACATAATTTTTGACTAAAAATATTAGTGAATGTGATTAACATTGATTATAATGATTATAGTAAAATTAAATATAATAAGGGAATAAACCATATTCATAAGAGAAAAAATGATCTATTACTTATCCAAAAACCATTTTATGTCCATTTTTAGGCCATTGACCTTACATAATTGAGTTATTTTGTTGTTTATGACTTTTTCAAGGGAACAATGTTGGTATAACTAACATGTTTTAAAAAATTCCAAGTGTTTTCCCTCATGATCTGCCTAATTAACTTCCTGAAATCAATACATTTTTTTTTCAATCCTACTTTTGGGAAAAAATCTATCCTATGAAGACCTTCGATGAAAACCAAAAGGAGTTACCCAAAGAACAGGTAAAATTCTTCCTCATGATCTTTTCTGTTATATTCTTTCTCTACTGACTCATTTATCCTAATTAACTACATAAATAATATCCTAAGTATATTTAATAAAAATATTTGTATTAATTATATTATTTCAACCAAAACCTACACACAATTCATTCTAATGGCTTACAAACATACCGTTTTTGTGTACGGTGAACTACTACCTCAAAAAATGGTGTTGTTTGTTTTTCTTTCACCAACTTTAATGGTTGGGAATTAATATGGAAAAACTTTTTTGTATAGAATATATGATTTGTATGATTTAATTATTTTTCATTATGAATTTTATAATAAATTATATTATTCTTCCCATTTTGTGTAAATACAAAAATTTCATTTTGGGAAGCCTAGATTATCGTCTCCCCAAAGCAATATGATTTGTTCAAAAAATACATGGAATGTATTCAGGGTGTGTTTTTCAAAAATATATGATATATATTAAGTTATATGACTAAATTAGTAATATATATATCATTGTGTGTTTGTGTGTGTTTCATTTAATCTGTTTTAATATGAGAATGAAAAACAGAAACAATTTTTATTCTTACATACGGACTACCGTCTCCATGAATTGTGTATTCCAATTAATATATATATATAATATTAATATATATATATATATATACTAAATATATATGACATTAAAATAATTTTTTACATTTTATAAATCATGTTATACGTTTGAGGAAAAATTATAACAAATTAAGACTCATGCGAAAAACAAAGTTGATAAAACCCAAAGCGAAAATTTAACAAGGACTTGTTTATAAGTGGTTAATGTAAATTCATAAAAACAGTAATTATTATTATATATAAGAATCCAGTCCTATAATATTTTTTATAATAAACTTATATTTATTACTCAGAAAGGCTCGGAGCATGAGTAAAACCCATGCTCCCCAAAAAAATATAAGAAAAAGATAGAAGTCAGGTTATTACACGAGGTACAATGATCTTGTACCAGAAAGATAAAAGAGAACAGAGGAATGAAAATTGAAAGAAGAACATCATAAATCCATGTAAAGCCATAAGAGTTGGTACGAACAAAAGCAACTAGCTTTTGAAGCACACACACTTTTCCGAAACCCTCCACCGAGTTCTACATTTGTGCTCACACAAGGTAACAACCTCTGACTCGGAAAAACAACCTAACATCAGTTTCTCCAATGCAGAGGACTCAAAAAATAAAAGATAAAAAAAAACTCATTTGGGAAAACAAACTCCTTTAATTTCTGAGTGACACAATCATCATCGTCCAAGGCATGAAACACAAAAAGGAACAACCCACAAGTACACATGACAAGGTCAGAAATTCCAAATCTTGTGTTATGGCCGCATGGTTAGAGTGTGCAAGAGAAACACAGTAGGCTTACTGCCTCCATTTTCATAGAACTGGCCCATGCCCTTGGTTCACTACTTCCTTGTTCATCCATGCTAAATAATGACTCAAGGTTATCAATATTTTTTTGTAGATTCTCTGCTTCGTGTGCTATTTTATTCCCCCTGCCAATAGAAAACTCCTCCAGTTCATCCAATGAGGACAGAACTAAAATGTTGTTGGTGTAAAGGGTTGTCAGAGAGAATTCGTTCAATGATCTCTTGATGATATTTCTATCTGGCTCCACACCTATCCTCATTTTCCACTTCGATTTCCTGAAATCTTATGGCAGACATTCCAGTTCCAAACATAAACGAAAAGTCATCAATTGAATTTATTAAGGATGAACCCCTCCTTGTGTCTGTCAAGGGGCAAGCAGAATTACTGTGCATCACCATCAGCCCTCCGTCATTAAACATATCATCATACACCATCTCTATAGTGATATATTTTCACCATCATATGTTTCTTGCCTTGGCATTGATACCAAATATCCATTCAAGATCATTTTCATCAGCTTGATATTTCTCTTGTGCAACGGGGGGGCCCACACACCCTCCTAAAGCTGTAGAACCATAGAAGAAGCAATCGAGAATGTTCTACGAGATATATATTCCCACCGAAGTTGATGTTAATTAAAATCAGGGTCTTTATCAAGCTCAAATTCCACTCTATCAAATATTCTCACCCTAATACTGAGATAGTTATCAACAAATATTACCTTGTTACGATATCTTCCAAAAGATATCCTTTCTTGTTCCATAATCTAAGGGAAAAAGTCTTCCTTTTATCCTTCACTAATAATAAGAGTGCAATTTATAAACTTAATTCTATTATAGAAAAGGTTTTTTGAGAATAAAGAGATTCATGAGATATGGAATGGGGATATATAGTCTCACTTTTTTATGTGAGATTTGTGTCTCATTCATAACAAATTTCTCTATTTTGGTGTATATTACTCCGATGAATATATTATATTTTGTAATTATTGTAAATTTTTTGGGTATTTACATATCTATTTTACGTTCTCTCTTTCATTGGGTTTATATTTCGAATGATACCAAATCTGTAAAGTTGGCTTCTCTCAATTTTCATTATTTATGAAACATTTTGTGAACATCAAAATCATGGTTTTAAAAAATTTTTTCCAAAATTTTCATTTAAACTAATTTTAATGGATACATTATTTTAAATTTTTTTAGGTTTTTCATGCTTACTTCATATGTTTTCTATTAAATTTCAATGAAATGGATTTCAAAAATGTTTTCAGGATTCATTTTTACAGAAATTATATTTCCAATTGATGTCATGGATATTTTTCAAAGAAAAGGGTATTCAATATGGTTTCAACATTAAAACTTATTTCTTTACAGAAAAATCTTCTTTAAAGGATTTATATTTTAAAATTTATTTTTTCAATGTATAATGGACAATTTTATGGAGAATTATTTTTAAAAGGATCCTTCTAAATTATTTTCAATCAATGATGCCATCCATTTGTGTTACTCATTCCTTTCCAAGAACTGATCTTAAGGTTCCATTCTTATTAATTCTCTAAATAGTTTTTTTATGGAATTATCTTTATAAATCTTTTTTCATTGGGTTTATTCTTATGAAACCTATTCCTCTAACATGGGTTTTTTTCTTATGAATCCTGTTTCATTCAATGTGCTATTCTTTGATGAAATTATTATGATACATTCCTTTTTTCCATTTGTTAACATATAATTACATGTTTTTGAAATCAATTTAGAATCATGGGTTTTGATATGATGTTTATGAAAACCGTAAAATTTTATGGATCGTGATATGATAAATTATTAATTATCTCATGGAACATGTACATATGATTTAATTATGGGGTGGGTGGGACCTACATATCCATCTATATATAGGTAAAAAATTTAATCTCATGAGATAAATATGTGAATCAAATTGATAGGATTTATCCACAGTTGGAAGATGTTGAAACTCAATCCCTTACAAAGAAAGGAATGAAACTGGGTATGGTGGTGTGTCCCTCTCATTAGGTGTAGTTATCATGAATAAGGAACATGGGTAAACCAGATTCACTCGAGGGAGATGGGGAAATGTGATCCACTATTTGATGATGTAGAAACTGGATCCCATAAATGTAAAAAACAATTAATGGAGATGATATTGTGTCCCGCCTAGTAGGTGTAGTCCCCATGAACTTCCTGGATATAATCTAGAAACTTGTCATGAATTATAGGTATTGATATTACATTTCTATGTGTATACCAAATTTCAATTAATTATTCATATGTTATGCTTTCCTGTATTATTCTATTGTTTTCATTATGATTCATTTATAATGAACAACCAATATTTATTCCATGATTCATATTCATGATCAATGATATACAGGGTGTCATCTTCTAATGTCATTATCACCTTATAACACCCTTTTGATTAGGTTTATAATTATATATCTCCCTTGTTTAACCTAACTGATCCTATGAGATCACCCATTTTCTGGTTCATTCACCAGGATATGATGATATGAATTAATTATGTTGTTCATAATAAAGTTTATAGTCTTTAATAACATAGTGAGATATAATGTAGCTAAATTATATATCAGTTTTTATGTTTACATGTTTCCAATGGCACTATACTAATATATTATTTGGGCATATGTTTTTGTAATTTTTTTGGGAATAAATCCATCAAGGATACATTATTGTATTTTTGGGTTTATTTTGTTTATTGAAAATGTTTCATTCCATGTTTTTTTAAGTTTTATATATATTTTTAACAAATTATATTGACAATGAACCATGATAAAAGAATTGATTCACTAGAACCAGTACATAAAATTGCATACAAAATGTGACACAGTTTTTCATTTCATACCAAACATTTGAGGTCTAAATTTTAAAGGATGTCTATAAACAAGAAAATTAAATTTCATTAAAGGCCTTATGAAAATGTATAAAAGTAATGAGTTTAAAAATTAATTCGATATTTGAAGGGATGGTCGAGATGGTGTGATGGTTTTGATATAAAGTATTAGGATTAAGTAAATCATTGTAAAAGGTTCAAAGGTTTTGATGGAAATATCTGATATTATAACATACATTAAAAAAAAATTGGAGCATTTTGAGATAGGTAACAGTGTGAAAGTTATTGAGGAAAATTGAAAAAATGCGATGAAGTTACTGGAATATTCTGGAATCAGTAGAAATGCATATAAATAGGACTATATCCCTTCAAAATTGTATTAATACATAACAAAAATATTAATGAAATGGATTCGAGATGGTGGTTCACGACGGTGATTCTAGAAGAAAATATTTTCAAAGGCTATGATTGAAAACAGAATGTTTTGAGCATCGTGGATGTAAGGGAGTTCATGAAGGAAATAAAAATCTGACTTAAAGATGGGAGATTCATGAAGGCTAAATTATATTCATGTAATGAAGGTTTTTCAAGATTGCTATTTGAGCTATATGAATGAAGAGAGCTTCAAGAAGGTAGTGTGCATCACGAAATTGTTTAAAAGTGATTTCCCAAAAATTATGTGGTAATGTTTTTGTAACATCCCAAGTAAGTAATGAATAATATATATTTATATATATATATCTATTTATGAATTAGATAGTGTTTTAGAGGCTTAAAATGATAATAAATTAAATCTTAAGCATGGGATACACTAATATTTTTAAAATATTGTTTTACTGACTTTTGATGGTAAACCATTTTAAAATGAAACTTTTGACAATTTTATAATCTATATTTGTCAAAATAAACATATTCTTTATTATTGTGGCAATGAAATTTATATTGGAAATTTTTTTGGTATTTTTCTGACAATGATCATTTTTTAATGAATTGTGAAAAATACTGCATTTTACATCAAAACTGCCTTTTCATCTAATTTAATTATATGGATAGATTATATTTTTAATTGATTTTAAAGTTTAAATAGAATATATTTTTACCATTTAATCCAATGGTATTCTTTTAGATTAATTTCACTTTGAAATTTGACTTAAACTAGTGTCAATTTTTTGATACTTATTGTTTCATAAAAACACGCTATTTGCTCTGACAGCGGGAATTAATTATTAAATTAATTAATGTAACTTATATGTGTTGAATTTTTTAAAATAGAAATCATTTTTTTAATTCGGAATATCAAATATATATTACGGCGAAGTTTTGGTGTTTTCCTGAAATTTCAATTTTTGATGAATAGTGAAACCACTAAGTGGTACTTAAAAACGGATTTTCCGTTTAAATGAAATTTTACCACCTCTATGTTTTGAATTTCAGAAAATACGACATAAATGGTTGTAATTAAGAAGTAAAATGTGGTTCAATTGGATTAAAATAATTTTTTGGTGAATGGTAACTTTTAGGTTTTTAATCGCGAATAGAGGTAATTAGTGTAATTTAAGGTAAGAATAATGTTTTAATAATATATAATGACATAGACACATGTCCTACCCTTATTTGATGTGTCATGGCCGACCCAGAAAATCCATTGGTCAACTTGGGGACCCCATGGAGCCACTTTGGTAGGAAAATGACATTAATATCTTTTAATTTAATGTTAAAGTAAAAAATGACACAAACATGAGTTGTTTTACTAAAACAATTTTTACATGGGTTTATACAAGTCGGGTTATTGACTATAAATATTTATTAGAAATTTAAAATGATTTCCTACATCATGATATTTTTTTTACAATTTTTATACATTAAATAAATTAAATTATTTATGACACCATGATGATGAAGCGATGACCTAATTATTTAACGATTTAAATAAAATGAAAAGATAATGTAAAATATAAGACCAAAACTTGTCAAAAACCAATTGGATGGGTGGATTTATAACCCTTATCACCTTATACTCGAAATACATAAATGTGGGACCTTTAAAATCCAAAACTAATTTGAAAATAAAGTAACCTTTTACACCTTTCCAAGAGTGCCCCTCCTCTCCTCTTATAAAAGGCCCCCACCTCTACCTCCTTACCCACACATCCAAAGACTTTGGATCAGACAAACCCTGCCCATTTTGTCTCTCCATATCCCTCTCTAACTCCTAGAAGCCTCACGTTGGGCATAAGTCTTCCCAAGGAATCCATTGAGCTCAAACCAAAGGGAGTTACCTAATTTTAAGGTAATGTCTTCACTTGAGTCCTTTTGTTTTATTTTGCTTCTCCAACCCCCTAAACTCTTTTTATTAATTGATTTTTTAACAACTACAGTATCTCCAATATACTAGGATGTTGTTATAAGAATTATTCTAGCTACACTTACACACACCTACATTTAATGGTTAAAGAACATATTGTTTCTGTGGATGGCGAATTTCTGCCTCTCGAAACGATGATTGTTCAACATTCTTTTAACACCTTCAAAGGTGACCATTAAGATGACACTATATTTATATATGATATATAATATGTTTATTTTTTCTTTAAGATTTTGTATTTTTCATTTATGGCATACCTTTATGGCTTCCATTATGGGTATACACGATATCTTCATTTTAGGAAGTGCGGACTACCGCCCCCTCAAAGTGATTTGATTCGTTAATGCCATATGTGGGACATATAAAGGATGTAATTAATAATTTTATATATGATATTATACTGGAATTATAATATACCATTATATAATTATGATTCCATTTCATAAAATACGAAATTGAAATGAAAGTAACGTTCATGCGTACGTACGGCTTACCGTCTCCATGAACGGTGCATTTCATTTCTTACCTCTAAACATTATGTAATATTATAAATGAATGTATATACTGGATATATATGATATATATGAAATCTACATCATGAATACAATTCAGTATATAATGGATATTTTACCACATGAACAACTTGTAATTATAAAGAGTTTATTTTTGAATCAAGTACCAATGATCGTTAAAACGACCGTTATTAACTAAAATAATAACATTGAGTTCATGAAATGTTAATAAGTGATATAAAAGGAATAATGAACTTGAAAAAGGTTTTTAAGCAAGTAGAAATTAACTCAAGTTTATTATTCAGGAGATTAAAGAACGATCGAGTCAAGTCGGACCCGAGGTAAGGGAACTTCTTAACCCAATTACCGTTCTTTGGGTTAATCAACTACTTTCAAATTATGTGATGATATTATTATGTCCTATATTGTATTTGTACTTTCTTTATGTGTAATTATAGCGAATACACATAAAATATCTATTTAATTTAAAAAATGATCTTTGTATGGGACTTCGTCTCAATCTCCTTTCATTGAAGCATATTTTGTTTTGTACACAACCTTCTTTTATACGGTGTATAAACCCCTTTGACTTTTACGTTTATCCAAAAGGAATATTTTTTTATATGAAGCGTTTTACTAAATGACAAAAGGGAATTTTTTTTGTCATACGTATGCGGCGACAATGACTTCTCCACCACCGAGACCATTATTTGAGTTTCAGCTTCTTCTACAAGCCATACATTTTTTTAGAGAAAAATAAATACCCTGTTTTAATTTTCTTTTATTTTGGAATTGAAAATGGTTTTCATAATGTTTTTATTTCAATGTGTTGTATTGATATCTTGTGATTGAAAAGTGGAAATGTTATGTTTCCTTTATGCATGTTTTATGTGATAAGATTATGTTATGATTCTTGGGAATTATTATGAAGAAATGTGGTTATGTGATAAACTAAGGGCAGGTGAGCCCGATATAGCTCTCCAATTCATTGGGTAGCACGAAGGGGTTAAACGTTGTGGTTTCTCTGAAGATATTTAGGGAATATACTGTGATGGGTATTCCAAACGTAACAAAGAGGGTTAATCCCTACGTAATAATGTTATGAATGCATCAAGTTACCTTTATGTCTTATGATTTATATGATTTATTCATTATTTGATGAGGTATGTTAATGTTATTTTGTTTTATGGGTAATGTATGATTTCCTTCTTATGTATATATGTACTCATGTTTTCTTTCCATATTTTTATATCCCTTACTGAGGTTTTTATGCTCATCCCATGTTTTTGAAATGTTTTTCACCGGTGAAGGGAATGGTACATGATATGATGATAGTGTCAAGGAAGTGTCAAGAAAGAATCCATGTTTTATTTTAAATATGTTTCCGTTGATTGGAAAAAATGAATACTATCTTTTATGTAACCACTTTGTTTAAACGTGGAATGTAATGAATGTTTTATGATCTAATTCTCTAATACTCTAAACATGAAAAGATCCTCAATATGTAATCTTGTAATAACTCAAGATTAAGTAAGGTTTAAGGCTGGGGCCTTATAGTTGGTATCAGAGGGAGGTTTAGATAACATTTGGAGTTAAGATTCTATTAAATGATTATCCAAAAATATTTTTTTTATGGTCAAATTGAAATGATATAGTATTTGAAGATTACCATGTTTCTTCATATAAGACATGTTTGTTCAGAATGGTTGTCCACATAGGAAACATGTCAGCTATGTTAGGAAGGCATACAGAGGGAAATGACCTTCTAAATCGGTAACTTGAGATGGTCAGAATCAGAATTAAAGAGTTTGTTGTAGTGATGGCTCAGTTGACTTAGGTGATTAGTTTTTGGTTGTGTTTATTGGTGATATTTAGGTGTTTTATAAAAGTAAAGAGGAGCATGAAAGTCATTTAAGGTTTATTTTCCAAACCTTAAAAGAAAAGAAATCGTATGGGAAATTCAGCAAGTGTGAGTTTTGGTTGCAACAAATTTCTTTCCTTGGTCACATTGTTACTAAATATTGGATAACTGTTGTTCCGGAAAAAACAATGGTTGTTGAAGAATGGAAAAGACCCACAAATGTAACTGAGATTCGTAGCTTCCTTGGTTTGGCAGGCTATTATCGAAGGTTTGTTAGAAATTTTTCACGGTTATCTAGTCCAATGACTAATCTTACTCGGAAGGGTGTTAAGATTATCTGGACAAAAGAATGTGATGATTGCTTTCAGGAATTGAAAAAAAGATTGTTGAATGCTCCAGTTTTGGCACTACCTTCCAGGAATGGTGAGTCTGTTATCTACAGTGATGCTTCATTGAAATTACTTGGTTGGGTCCTAATGCAGAATGATCTGGTAATTGCTTATGCTTCATGAAAGTTGAAAACTCATGAGGTAAATTACCCTACACATGATTTGGAATTAGCTGTTGTTGTTTTCACTTTAAAAATTTGGAGGCATCATTTGTATTGAGTAAAGTGTGGAATATATACCGATCAAAAAAATTTAAAGTATATATTCACTCATAAAGAATTGAACATTGGACAGAGGAGATGGCTAGAATTAATCAAGGATAATGATTGTACAATTCATTACAATCCGAGAAATGAAAATAAAGTGGCTAATGCTTTGAGTCGAAAATGTAATGCTTAATTAACAATGTTGCATTTGGAATGTGATCCTTTGGTTAAGGATTTGATGAACTTTGGCATATAAGTTTATGGTGTAGGATGTTATTCTGTTTTGTTTCAGGTATCAGTGAAATATTCTCTATCAGACCAAATCAAGCAAGCACAGAAGCAAGAAAGTGAGTTGCAGAAAAAAGTAGAGCTGGTTCAGAAGGGTAAGTTTCCTAAATTCAACATTGATAATGATTGTGTTTTGAGATTTGGGAAGAGATTGTGTGTGCCTTGTGATTCATAGTTGAAGAAAGATTTGTTATGTGAATTTCATAGTTCTCCGTTTTCAGTTCATCCTGGCAGTACTAAGATGTAGAGAGATCTGAGAGAGTATTACTGGTGGGATGGAATGAAAAGAGATATTGCTGATTTTACTGTGAAGTGTTTGACTTGTCAAAAGGTTAAATTAGGGCAGCAGTTACTGAAAGGGATGCTTCAGCCTTTTCCAATACCACAATGGAAATGGTAAAATATATCCATGGACTCCATTGTGGGATTTCCGAAGACACCTCGAGGAAATAATGCAATATGGGTTATTGTTGATCGCATGACTAAATCTGCTCATTTCCTTGCTATACGAGATACTATTTCCCCAGATCAACTTTCTCGATTGTATCTTAAAGAGATAGTCAGGTTTCATGGACTTCACCTCTCCATTGTATCTGACCGTGATCCCAGGTTCACTTCTAACTTTTGGAAATGCCTTCAAAAGTCGTTGGGTACTGAATTAAATTTTAGTACATCTTATCATCCTCAATCAGATGGGCAGTCAGAAAGAAAAATCCAGACATTGGAGGATATTCTACGTGCTTGTTCTATGGATTATTAGGGAATTTGGGACCAACATCTTTCGTTGGTTGAGTTTTCTTATAATAACAGTTTTCATTCTAGTATACAGATGGCACCATTTGAGGCATTATATGGGAAGCGATGTCGAACTCCAGCATTCTGGGATGAAGTGGGTGAAAGGAAGCTGATGGGACCAGATTTGGTAGAATAGTTGGTGGAAAAAGATCAGCTGATTCAAAAACACATGAGAATAGCTCAGAGCAGGAAGAAGAGTTTGGCGGACAACAGGAGGAAGGATCTCTCTCTTGAGATAGGTGATCATGTTTTTCTCAAAGTCACACAATGAAAAAGTGTGATATGATTTGGTAAGAAAGGAAAGCTGAGTCCAAGGTTCATTGGACCATATGAAATTCTGGAGAGAGTTGGATCTGTTGCATACCGAGTGGCATTACCTCCGATTTTATCTCAGGTACACAATGTTTTTCATGTTTCGATGTTAAGAAATTATATTCCAGATCCATCTCATGTTTTGAGTCCAGAGGTAGTTCAGCTAGAAGAGAACCTATCCTATAAGGAACAACCGGTACAGATTCTTGACCATAGGGAGACAGTTTTACCGAATAAGGTGATTCATCAGGTAAAGGTTTTTTGGAAAACCCACATGATTGAAGAGGGAACATGGAAATATGAAAATGCAATGAGGGCTAAATACCCCCACTTATTCGATAAGTAAATAAATTGGAGGGACGTAATTTTCTATAGGGGGAAGGATATAACATCCCAAGTAATTAATCAATAATAGATATTTTTATCTATATCTATTTATGAATTAGATAGTGTTTTAGATTCTTAAAATGAGAATAAATCCAATCTTAAGCATGGGATACACTAAAATTTTTAAAAGATTATTTTACTTCCTTTTGATGGAAAACCATTTTTAAATGAAACTTTTGACAATTTTATAATATCTATTTGTCAAAAAAACATATTCTTTATGATTGGGACAATGCAATTTACATTATATAAATTTTTGGTATTTTTCTGACAACGTTCATTTTTTAATGAATAGTGAATAATACAGGTTTTACATCAAAACTTCCTTTTCATCTAATTTAATTATATGGTTATATTATCTTTTTAATTTGTTTTAAAGTGTAAATAGAATATATTTTTACCATTTAATGCAATGGTGTTCATTAAGATTAATTTCACTTTGAAATTGGGCTTAAACTAGTGTCAATCTTTTGATACTTATTGTTTCATAAAAACACGCTATTTTCTCTAACAGCGGGAATAAATTATTAAATTAATTAATGTAACTTATTTGTTTTGAATTTTTTAAAATAGAAAACATTTTTTTTAATTCAGAATATCAAATATAGCTTAGGGTGAAGTTTTGGTATTTTTCTGAAAAACTTTAATTTTTGATGAATAGTGAAACCACTAAGTGGTACTTAAAAACTGATTTTTCGTTTAAATGAAATTTTACCACCTCTGTGTTTTGAATTTCAAAAATCTGAAATACATGGTTGTCATTAAGATTTAAAATGTTGTTCAATGGGATTAAAATAATTTTTTGGTGAATAGTAACTTTAATGTTTTTTTCGCGATTAGATGTAATTAGTGTAATTTAAGGTAAGAATAATGTTTTAATAATATATATTGACCTAGAAACATGTCCTAACCTTATTGGATGTGTCGCGGCCGACCAAGACAATCCATGGGTCAACTCGGGGACCCCATGGAGCCACTTTGGTAGGAAAATGACATGAATATCTTTTAATTTAATGTTAAAGTAAAAATGACACAAACATGAGTTGTTTTACTAAAACAATTTTTAAATGGGGTTATACAAGTCAGATTTTTGACTATAAATATTAATTAGAAAGATAAAAAGATTTCCAAAATAATGATAGTTTTTTTATAATTTTTAGACATTAAATAAATTAAATTATTAATGACACCATGATGATGCAGCGATGACCTCATTATTTAACGATTTAAATAAAATGAAAAGATAATGTAAAATCTAATACCTAAAATTGTCAAAAACCTATTGGATGGGTGTATTTCGAACCCATATCTACTTATCCTAGAAATACATAAATTTGGGACCTTTAAAATCCGAAACTCATTTGAAAATAAAGTAACTTTTTATACCTTTCCAAGAGTGTCCCTCCTCTCCTCTTATAAAAGGCCCCCACCTCTACCTCCTTACCCACACATCCAAAGCCTTTGGCTCGGCCAACCCCTATCCATTTGGTCTCTCCACATCCCTCTCTAACACCTAGAAGCCTCACTTTGGGTAGAAGGCTTTCCAAGGATGCCTTTGAGCTCAAACCAAAGGGAGTTTCCCGATTTTAAGGTAATGTCTTCACTTGAGTCCTTTTGTTATATTTTGCTTCTCTAACCCCCTAAGCTCTTTTTAATAATTTATATTGTAACAACTACAGAATCTTCAATTTACTAGGATGTTGTTATAAGAAATATTCTAGCTACACTTACACACACCTACATCTAATGGTTAAAGAACATACTGTTTCTGTGGATGGTGAATTTCTGCCTCACGAAACGATGATTGTTCAATATTCTTCTAACACCTTCAAAGGTGGCCATTAAGATGTCACTATATTTATATATGATATATGATATGTTTATGTTTTCCTTAAGATTCTATATTTTTCATTTATGGCATACATTTATGGCTTCCATTATGGGTATACGGGATATCTTCATTTTAGGAAGTGCGGACTACCGCCCCCTCAAAGTTATTTGATTAGTTAATGCCATATGTGGGACATATAAAGGATGTAATTATGGATTTTATATAGGATATTATACTTTAATTATAATATACCATTATATAATTATGATTATATTTCATAAAATACAAAATAGAAATGAAAGTAGCGTTCATGCGTACGTACGGCTTACCGTCTCCATGAACAGTGCATTTCATTTCATACCTCTAAACGTTATTAAATATTATTATTGCATGTATATACTGGATATATATGATATATATGATATCTACATCATGAATACAATTCTGGATATAATGGATATTTTACCACATTAACAACTTGTAATTATAAAGAGTTTATTTTTGACTCAAGTACAAATGATTGTTAAAACGACCATTATTAACTTAAATAATAACTTAGTGTTCATGACATGGTAATAAGTTATATAAAAGGAATAATGAACTTGAAAAAGGTTCTTAAGAAATTAGAAATTAACACATGTTTATTATTCAGGTGATTAAAGAACGATTGAGTCAAGTCAGACCCGAGGTAAGGGAACTTCTTAACCCAATTACCGTTCTTTGGGTTAATCTCCTACTTTCAAATTATGACATGATATTATTATGTCCTATCTTTTATTTTTTACTTTCTATATATGTAATTATAGTTAATAAACATAATAGATCATTTTAATTTAAAAAATTATCTTTGTATGGGACTTCGTCTCAATCTTTTTTCATTGAGGCATATTTTGTTTTATACACAACCTTCTTTAATACGGTGTATAAACCCCTTTGACATTTACGTTTATCCAAAAGGAATATTTTTTTATATGAAGCGTTTTACTAAACGACAAAAGGGAATGTTTTTGTCATATGTATGCGGCGACAACGACTTCTCCGCCGTCGTGACCATTATTTGAGTTTCGGCTTCCTCTACAAGCCATACATTTTTTTAAAGAAAAATAAATACCTTGTTTTACTTTTACTTTTTTTTGGTATTGAAAATGGTTTTCATAATGTTTTTTTTTCAATGTGTTGTATTCATAACTTGTGATTGAAAAGTGTAAATTTTATGTTTCCTTTATGCATGTTTTATGTGATACGATTATGTTATGGTTCTTGGGCATTATTATGAAGACAGGTGGTTCCGTGATAAACTAAGGGCGGGTGAGCCCGATATAGCTCTCCAATGCATTGGGTAACGCGACGGGGTTAAACGTTGTGGTTTCTCCGAAAAAATTTAGGGAATATACTGTGATGAGTATTCCAAACGTAACCAAGAGGGTTACTCCCTACGTAAGAATGTTATGAATGTATCAAGTTACCTTTATGTCTTATGATTTCTATGATTTATTCATGATTTGATGAGGTATGTTAAAGTGCTTATTTTTATGGGTAAATTATGATTTCATTCATATGTATATATGTACTCATGTTTCCTTTCCATATTTTTATATCCTTTACTGAGATTTTTATTCTCATCCCAAGTTTTTGAAATGTTTTTCACAGGTCAAAGGAATGTTACATGACATGATGATAGTGTCAAGGAAGTGTCAAGAAAGAATCCATGTTTTATTTTAAGTATGTTTCCTTTGATGGGAAAAATGAATACAATCTTTTATGTAACCACTTTGTTTAAATGTGGAATGTAATGCATGTTTTATGATATAATTCTCTAAAACTCGAAACCTGAAAAGATCCTCAATTGTAATCTTTTAATAACTCAAGATTAATTAAGGTTTAAGGTTGGGGCCTTATAGTTGGTATTAGAGTGAGATGTAGATAACTTTAGCAGTTAGAATTCTATTTAATAATTATCCAAAAAAAATTTATGGTCAAATTGAAATGATATAGCATTTTAATATTACCATGTTGCTTAATCTAAGACATGTTTGTTCAGAATGGTTTTCCACAGAGGAAACGTGTCAGCTATGTTAGGAAGGCATACAGAGGGAAATGACCTTCTAAATCAATAACATGAGATGGTCAGAATCAGAAATGAAGAGTTCGTTGTAGTGATGGCTCAGTTGACTCAGGTGATAAGTTTTTGGTTGTGTTTATTGATGATATTTTGGTGTTTACTAAAATTAAAGAGCATCATGAAAGACATTTAAGGTTTATTTTACAAACGTTAAAATAAAAGAAATTGTATGGGAAATTCAGCAAGTGTGAGTTTTGGTTGCAAAAAATTTCTTTCCTTGGTCACATTGTTTCTAAAGATGGGATAACTGTTGATCTTGAAAAAACAGAGGTTGTTGAAGAATGGCCAAGACACACAAATGTAACTAAGATTCGTAGCTTCCTTGGTTTGGAAGGCTATTACCAAAGGTTTGTTAGAAATTTTTCACGGTTATCTAGTCCAATGACTAAGCTAACTCGGAAGGGTGTTATGTTTATCTAGAAAAAAGAATGTGATGATTGTTTTCAAAAAATTGAAAAGAAGAATGGTGAATACTCCAGTTTTGGAACTACCTTACAGGAATGGTGAGTTTGTTATCTAAAATGGTGCTTTATTGAAAGTACTTGGTTGTGTCCTAATGGAGAATGATCAGGTAATTTCTTATGCTTCACGACAGTTGAAAACTCATGAGGTAAATTACCCTACACATGATTTGGAATTAGCTGCTGTTGTTTTCGCTTTAAAAATTTGGAGGCATCGTTTGTATGGAGTAAAGTGTGGAATGTATAACAATCACAAAAGTCTAAAGTATATATTCACTCAGAAAGAATTGAACATGAGACAAAGGATATTCCTAGAATTAATCAAGGATTATGATTGTACAATTAATTACCATCCGGGAAATTAAAATAAAGTGGCTGATGCTTTGAGTCGAAAAAGTAATGCTTCATTAAGAATGTTGCATTTAGAACATGATCCTTTGGTTAAGGATTTGATGAACTTTGGCATATATGTTTTGGGTGCAGGATGTTCTTCTGTTTTGTGTCATGTATCAGTGAAATCTTCTCTATCAGACCGAATCAAGCAAGCATAGAAGCAAGACAGTGAGTTGCAGAAAAAGGCAGAGCTGGTTCAGAAGGGTAAGTTGCCTGAATTCAAGATTGATAATGATTGTGTTTTCACATTTGGGAAGTGATTGTGTGTGCTTTGTGATTCAAAGTTGAAGAGAGAGTTGTTATGTGAAGCTCATAGTTCTCCATTATCAGTTCATCTTGGAAGTACAAAGATGTACAAAGATCTGAGGGAGTATTACTGGTGGGATGGAATAAAAAGAGATATTGCTGATTTTACTGTGAAGTGTTTGACTTGTCAACAGGTTAATGTTCAGCGGCAGTTACCGAAAGGGATTCTTCAGCCATTTCCAGTACCAGAATGGAAATGGGAAAATATATCCATGGACTTCATTGTGGGATTGACGAAGACACCTCGCGGTAATAATGCAATCTGGCTTATTGTTAATCGCTTGACTAAATCTTCTCATTTCCTTGCTATACGAGATACTTTTTCCCTAGATCAACTTTCTCGACTGTATGTTAAAGTGATAATCAGGTTTCATGGAGTTCCCCTCTCCATTATATCTGACCATGATCCTAGATTTACTTCTAACTTTTGGAAAGGCCTTCAGAAATCTTTGGGTATTGAATAAAATTTTAGTACAGCTTTTCATCCTCAATCAGATGGGCAGTCAGAAAGAACAATCCAGACTTTGGAGGATATGATAAGTGCTTGTTCGATGGATTATTAGGGAAGTTGGTACCAACATCATTCGTTGGTTGAGTTTTCTTATAATAACAGTTTTCACTCTAGTATACAGATGGCTCCATTTGAGGCATTATATGGGAAGCGGTGTCGAACTCCAGCTTTCTGGGATGAAGTGGGTGAAAGAAAGCTGATGGGACTAGATTTGGTAGAAAAGTTGGCAGAAAAAGTTCAGCTGATTCAAAAACACGAGTGAACAGATCAGAGCAGGCAGATGAGTTATGCGTACAACAGGAGGAAGGATCTCTCTTTTGAGATAGGTGATCATGTTTTTCTCAGAGTCTCACCATGGAAAAGTGTGATGCGATTTGGTAAGAAAGGAAAGATGAGTCCAAGGTTCATTGGACCATATTACATTCTGGAGAGAGTTGGATCAGTTGCATACCGAGTGGCTTTACCTCCGAGTTTATATCAGGAACACAATGTTTTTCATGTTTCGATGTTGACAAAGTATATGCCAGATCCATCTCATGTTTTGAGTCCAACGGTAGTTCAGCTAGAAGAGAACCTATCTTATGAGAAACAACCAGTATAGATTCTTGACCATAGGGAGCAAGTTTTATAGAATAAATTGATTCATCGGGTAAAGGTTTTTTTGGAAAAACCACATGATTGAAGTGAAAACATGGGAATCTGAAAATGCAATGAGGGATAAATACCCCCACTTATTCGACAAGTAAATTAATTGCGGGGACGCAATTTTCTAAATGGGGGAAGGATGTAACATCCCAAGTAAGTAATGAATAATAGATATTTTTATCTATATCTATTTATGAATTAGATAGTGTTTTAGAGGCTTAAAATGTGAATAAATCAAATCTTAAGCATGGGATACACTTATATTTTTAAAAGATTGTTTTACTGCCTTTTGATGGCAACCCATTTTTAAATGAATCTTTTGACAATTTTATAATTTATATTTGTCAAAATAAACATATTCTTTATTATTGGGACAATGAAATTTACATTGGATAAATATTTGGTATTTTTCTAACAATGATCATTTTTTAATGAATAGTGAAAAATACTGCATTTTACATAAAAACTGCTTTTTCATCTAATTTAATCATATGGTTAGATTATCTTTTTAATAGGTTTTAAAGTGCGAATAGAATATATTTTTACCATTTAATCCAATGGCGTTCATTAGGATTAATTTCACTTTGAAATTGGACTTAAACTAGTGTCAATCTTTTGATACTTATTGTTTCATAAAAACACGCTATTTGATCTGACAGTGGAAATTAATTATTATATTAATTAATGTAACTTATATGTTTTGAATTTTGTAAAATAGACATCATTTTTTTAATTCGTAATATCAAATATATCTTATGGTGATGTTTTGGTATTTTTCTAAAAAACTTCAATTTTTTATGAATAGTGAAACCACTAAGTGGTACTTAAAAACTGATTTTTCGTTTAAATGAAATTTTACCACCTCTGTGTTTGGAATTTCAAAAATTCGACACACATGGTTTTCATTAAGAAGTAAAATGTGGTTCAATGGGATTAAAATAATTTTTTGATGAATAGTAACTTTTATGTTTTTAATCGCGATTAGAGGTAATTAGTGTAATTTAAGGTAAGAAAAACGTTTTAATAAAATATAATGACCTAGAAACTTGTCCTACCCTTATTGGATGTGTCATGGCCAACCAAGAAAATCCATGGGTAAACTTGGGGTCTCCATGGAGCCACTTTGGTGGGAAAATGACATTAATATCTTTTAATTTAATGTTAAAGTAAAAAATGACACAAACATGTGTTGTTTTACTAAAACAATTTTTTACATGGGGTTATACAAGTATGATTTCTGAATATAAATATTCATTAAAAATCTAAAAATATTTCCTACATCATGAATTTTTTTTATAATTTTTAGAAATTAAATAATGTAAATTATTTATGACACCATGATGATGTAGCGATGACCACTTTATTTAACGATTTAAATAAAATGAAAAGATAATGTAAAATCTCAGACCTACACTTGTCAAAAACCTATTGGATTGGTGGATTTCGAACCCTTCTCACCATATCCTAGAAATTAAAAAATTTGCGTCCTTTAAAATCCGAAACGCATTTGAAAATAAAGTAACCTTTTATACCTTTCCATGAATGCCCCTCCTCTCCTCTTATAAAATCCCCCCACCTCTACCTCCTTACCCATACTTCCAAAGCCATTGGCTCGGCCACACCCCGCCCATTTTGTCTTTCCACATCCCTCTCTAACTCCTAGAAGCCTCACTTTTGGCAAAAGACTTACCAAGGAATCCTTTGAGCTCAAACAAAAGAGAGTTACCTGATTTTAAGGTAATGTCTTCACTTGAGTCCTTTTGTTTTATTTTGCTTCTCCAACACCCTAAACTCGTTTTAATCATTTCTTTTGTGACAAATACAATATCTTCAATATACTAGGATGTTTTTATCAGAATTATTCCAGCTAAACTTACACACAGCTACATCTAATGGTTAAAGAACATACTGTTTCCGTGGATGGCGAATTTCTGTCTCACGAAACGATGATTGTTCAATATTCTTCTAACACCTTCAAAGGTGGACATTAAGATGTCACTATATTTATATATGATATATAATATGTTTATGTTTTCCTTATTATTCTGTATTTTTCATTTATGGCATACCTTTATTGCTTCCATTATAGGTATACGCGATATCTTCATTTTAGGAAGTGCGGACTATCGCCCCCTCAAAGTGATATGATTCGTTAATGCCATATGTGGGATGTATTAAGGATGTAATTAAGGATTTTGTATATGATATTATACTGTAATTATAATATACCATTATATCATTATGATTCCATTTCATAAACTACGAAATAGAAATGAAATTAGCCTTCATGCGTACGTACGGCTTACCGTCTCCATGAACGTTGCATTTCATTTCATACCTCTAAATGTTATGTAATATTATAAATTAATGTATATACTGGATATATATGATATATATGATATCTACATCATGAATACAATTCAGTATATAATGGATATTTTACCACATGAACAACTTGTAATTATAAAGAGTTTATTTTTGAATCAAGTACCAATGATCGTTAAAACGACCGTTATTAACTTAAATAATAACATAGTGTTCATGACATGGGAATAAGAGATATAAAAAGATTAATGAACTTGAAAAAGGTTCTTAAGAAAGTACAAATTAAATGATGTTTATTATTCAGTAGATTAAAGAACGATCGAGTCAAGTCGGACCCGAGGCAAGGGAACTTCATAACCCAATTACTATTCTTTGTGTTAATCTCCTACTTTCAAATTATGTCATGATATTATTATGTCCTATCTTGTATTTGTACTTTATTTATCTTTAATTATAGTGAATAAACATAATAGATCTATTTAATTTAAAAAATTATCTTTGTATGGGACTTCGTCTCAATCTCCTTTCATTGAGGAATATTTTTTTTATACACAAACTTCTTTATATGCTGTATAAACCCCTTTGACTTTTACGTTTATCCAAAATGAATATTTTTTTATACGAAGCATTTTACTAAATGAAAAAAGAGAATGTTTTTGTCGTACGTATGCGGCGACAACGACTTCTCCGCCGCCGTGACCATTATTTGAGTTTCAGCTTCCTCTATAAGCCATATATTTTTTTAATGAAAAATAAATACCCTGCTTTACTTTTCATTTATTTTGGTATTGAAAATGGTTTTCATAATGTTTTTATATCAATGTGTTGTATTGATATCTTGTGATTGAAAAGTGGAAATGTTATGTTTCCTTTATGCATGTTTTATGTGATACGATTATGTTATGGTTCTTGGGCGTTATTATGAAGACAGGTGGTTCCATGATAAACTAAGGGTGGGTGAACCCGATATAGCTCTCCAATGCATTGGGTAACGTGAAGGGGTTAAACGTTGTGGTTTCTTCGAAGAGATTTAGGAAATATTCTGTGATGGGTATTCCAAATGTAACCAAGAGGGTTACTCCCTAGTTAAGAATGTTATGAATGCATCAAGTTAAATTTATGTCTTACGATTTTATGATTTATCCATGATTTGATGAGGTATGTTAAAGTGCTTATGTTTTATGGGTAAAGTATGATTTCATTCTTATGTATATATGTACTCATGTTTCCTTTCCATATTTTTATATCCCTTACTGAGCTTGTTATGCTCATCCCAAGTTTTTGAAATGTTTTTCACAGGTCAAGGGAAAGGTACATGATATGATTATAGTGTCAAGGAAGTGTCAAGAAAGAATCCAGGTTTTATTTTAAATATGATTCCGTTGATGGGAAAAATGAATACTATCTTTTATGTAACCACTTTCTTTAAACGTGGAATGTAATGCAAGTTTTATGATCTAATTCTCTAAAACTCTAAACCTAAAAAGATCCTCAATGTGTAATCTTGTAATGAATCAAGATTAAGTAAGGTTTACGGTTGGGGCTTTATAGTTGGTATCATAGGGAGGTTTAGATAGCATTAGGAGTTAGAAATCTATTAAATGATTATCCAAAAATATTTTTTTTACGGTCAAATTGAAATGATATGGATTTTGAAGATTACCATGTTGCTTCATCTAATACATGTTTGTTCAGAATGGTTTTCCACAGAGGAAACATGTCAGCTATGTTAGGAACGCATACAGAGGTAAATGACCTTCTAAATCAGTAACTTGAGATGGTCAGAATCAGAATTGAAGTGTTTGTTGTAGTGATGGCTCAGTTGACATAGGTGATATGTTTTTGGTTGTGTTTATTGATAATATTTTTGTGTTTTCTAAAAGTAAGGAGGAGCATGAAAGACATTTCAGGGTTATTTTGCAAACCTTAAAAGAAAAGAAATTGTATGGGATATTCAGCATTTGTGAGTTTTGGTTGCAACAAATTTTTTTCCTTGGTCACATTGTTTCTAAAGATAGGATAATTATTGATCCGGCAAAAACAAAGGTTGTTAGAAGAATGGCCAAGACCCAAAAATGTAACTGAGATTCGTAGATTCCTTGGTTTGGCAGGCTATTACCGAAGGTTTGTTAGAAATTTTTCACGTTTATCGAGTCCAATGACTAAGCTAACTCGGAAGGGTGATAAGTTTATCTGGACAAAATAATGTGATGATTGTTTTCAGGAATTGAAAAGAATATTGTTGAATGATCATGTTTTTCCACTACCTTCCAGGATTGGTGAGTTTGTTATCTAAAGATATTCATCATTGAAAGTACTTGGTTGTGTCCTAATGCAGAATGATCAGGTAATTGTTTCTGCTTCACGACAGTTGAAAACTCATAAGGTAAATTACCTGACACATGATTTGGAATTAGCATCTGTTGTTTTCGCTTTAAAAATTTGGAGGCATCGTTTGTATGGAGTAATGTGTGGAATATATACCGATCAATAAAGTTTAAAGTATATATTCACTCAGAAAGAATTGAACATGAGATATAGGAGATGGCTAGAATTAATCAGGGATTATTATTGTACAATTCATTACCATCCGGGAAAAGAAAATAAAGTGTCTGATGCTTTGAGTCAAAAAAAGTAATGCTTCATTAACAATGGTGCATTTAGAACGTGATCCTTTGGTTAAGGATTTGATGAACTTTGGCTTAGATGTTTTTGGTGCAGGATGTTCTTCTGTTTTGTTTCAAGTATCAGTGAAATCTTCTCTATTAGCCCGAATCAAGAAAGCACATAAGCATGACAGTGAGTTGATGAAAAAGGTAGAGTTGGTTCAGAAGGGTAAGTTGCCTGAATTCAACATTGATAATGATTGTGTTTTGACATTTGGGAAGAGACTGTGTGTGCCTTGTGATTCACATTTTAATAGAGCGTTGTTATGTGAAACTCATAGTTCTCCGTTTTCAGTTCATCCTGGCAGTACTAAGATGTACAGAGATCTGAGGGAGTATTACTGGTGGGATGGAATGAAAATAGATATTGCTGATTTTACTGTGAAGTGTTTGACTTCTCAACAGGTTAATGCAGAGCGGCAGTTACCGAAAGGGATGCTTCAGCCTTTACAGGTACCAGAATTGAAATGGGAAAATATATCCATGGACTTCGTTGTGGGATTGATGAAGACACCTCGAGATAATAATGCAATCTGGGTTATTCTGGATCGCTTGACTAAATCTGTTCATTTACATGCAATACGAGATACTTTTTCCCTAGATCAACTTTCTCGATTGTATGTTAAAGAGATAGTCAGGTTGCATGGAGTTCCCCTCTCCATTGTATCTGACTGTGATCCCAGTATCATTTCTATCTTTTGGAATGGCCTTTAGAAGTCGTTGGGTACTGAATTAAATTTTAGTACAGCTTTTCATCCTCAATCAGATGGGCAGTCAGAAAGAACAATCCATACATTGGAGGATATGATACTTTATTGTTCGATGAATTATCAGGGAAGTTGGGACCAACATCTTTCATTGTTTGAGTTTTCTTATAATAACAGCTTTCATTCCAGTATACAGATGGCACCATTTGAGGCATTATATGGGAAGCGGTGTCGAACTCCAGCTTTCTGGGATGAAGTGGGTGAAAGGAAGCTGATGGAACCAGATTTGGTAGAAGAGTTGGCAGAAAAAGTTCATCTGATTCAAAAACATATGAGAACAGCTCAGAGTAGGCAGAAGAGTTATACGTACAATAGGAGGAAGGATCTCTCTTTTGAGATAGGTGATCATGTTTTTCTCAAAGTCTCACCATGGAAAAGTGTGATGCGATTTGGAATGAAAAGAAAGCTGAGTCCAAGGTTCATTGGACCATATGAAATTCTAGATAGAGTTGGATCTGTTTCATACCGAGTGGCTTTACCTCCGAGTTTATCTCAGGTACATAATGTTTTTCATGTTTCGATGTTGAGAAAGTATATTCCAGATCCATCTCATGTTTTGAGTCCAGAGGTAGTTCAGCTAGAAGAGAAACTATCTTATGAGGAACAACAGGTACATATTCTTGACCATATGGAAATTTTTTTACGGAATAAGGTGATTCATTAGGTAATGGTTTTGTCTAAAAACCACATGATTGAAGAGGCAACATGGGAATCTGAAAATGCAATGAGGGATAAATACCCCCACTTATTTGATAAGTAAATAAATTGCGTGGACGCAATTTTCTAAAAGGGGGAAGGATGTAACATCCCAAGTAAGTAATGAATAATATATATTTTTATCTATATCTATTTATGAATTAGATAGTGTTTTAGAGGCTTAAAATGAGAATAAATCCAATCTTAAGCATGGGATACACTAATATTTTTAAAAGATTGGTTTACTGTCTTTTGATGGAAAACCATTTTTAAATGAAACTTTTGACAATTTTATAATATCTATTTGTCAAAATAAACATATTATTTATGTTTGGGAAAATGAAATTTACATTGGATAAATTTTTGGTATTTTTCTGACAATATTCATGTTTAAATGAATAGTGAAAAATACTGCATTTTACATCAAAACTGCTTTTTCATCTAATTTATTTATATGGTTTGATTATCTTTTTAATTGGTTTTAAAGTGTAAATATAATATATGTTTACCATTTAATCCAATGGTGTTCATTATGATTAATTTCACTTTGAAATTGGACTTAAACTAGTGTCAATCTTTTGATACTTATTGTTTCATAAAAACACGTTATTTTCTCTGACAGTAGGAATTAATTATTAAATTAATTATGTAACTTATATATTTTTAATTTTGTAAAATAGACATCATTATTTTAATTCAGAATATCAAATATATCTTAGGGTGAAGTTTTGGTATTTTTCTGAAAAACTTCAATTTTTTATGAATAGTGAAACCACAAAGTGGTACTTAAAAACTAATTTTTCGTTTAAATGAAATTTTACCACCTCTGTGTTTTGAATTTCAAAAATCTAACAGACATGGTTTTCATTAAGAAGTAAAATGTGGTTCAATGGGATTAAAATAATTTTTTGGTGAATAGTAACTTTTAAGTTTTTAATCGCGATCAGAGGTAATTAGTGTAATTTATGGCCAGAATAATGTTTTAATAATATATAATGACCTAGACACATGTCCTACCCCTATTGTATGTGTCATGGACGACCAATAAATTTTATCGGTCAACATGGGGACCCCATGGAGCCACTTTGGTAGGAAAATGACATTAATATCTTTTAATTTAATGTTAAAGTAAAAATGAAAGAAACATGAGTTGTTTTACTAAAACAATTTGTACATGGGTTTATACAAGTCCAATTTTTGACTATAAATAATTATTAGAAATATAAAATGATTTCCTACATCATGATATTTTTTTTATAATTTTTAGACATTAACTAAATTAAATTATTTATGACACCGTGATGATGCAGCGATGAACTCATTATTTAATGATTTAAATAAAATGAAAAGTTAATGTAAAATCTGAGACCTACACTTGTCAAAAACCTATTGGATGGGTGTATTTCGACCCCTTAACACCTTATCCTAGAAATACATAAATGTGGGACCTTTAAAATCGTAAACTCATTTGAAAAAAAAGTATCCTTTTATACCTTTCCAAGAGTGCCCCTCCTCTCCTCTTATAAAAGGCCCCCACCTCTACCTCTTTACCCACACTTCAAAAGCTTTTGGCTCAGCCATACCATGCCCATTTTGTCTCTCAACATCCCTCTATAACTCCTAGATGCCTCACTTTGGGCAGAAGTTTTCCCAAGAATGACTTTGAGGTCAAACCAATGGGAGTTTCCCGATTTTAAGGTAATGTCTTCACTTGAGTCCTTTTGTTTTATTTTGATTCTCCAACCCCCAAAACACTTTTTATCCATTTCTTTTGTGAAAACTCCAGTATCGTTAATATACTAGGATGTTGTTATAAGAATTATTCGAGCTACACTTACACACACCTACATCTAATGGTTAACGAACATACTGTTTCTGTGGATTGCAAATTTCTGCCTCACGAAATGATGATTGTTCAATATTCTTCTAAAACCTTCAAAGGTTGCATTTAAGATGTCACTATATTTATATATGATATAAAATATGTTTCTGTTTTCCTTAAAAATCTGTATTTTTCATTTATGGCATACCTTTATGGCTTCCATTATGGGTATACGCGATGTCTTCATTTTTGGAAGTGCTGACTACCGCCCCCTCAAAGTGATTTGATTCGTCAATGCCATATATGGGACGTATAAAGGGTGTAATTAATGATTTTATATATGATATTATACTGGAATTATAATATACCATTATATCATTATGATTCCATTTCATAAAATACGAAATATAAATGAATGTAGCGTTCATGCGTACGTACGACTAACCGTCTCCATGAACACTGCATTTCATTTCTTACCTCCTAACATTATGTAATATTATAAATACATGTATATACTGGATATATATGATATATATGATATCTACATCATGAATACAATTCTGGATATAATGGATATTTTACCACATGAACAACTTGTAATTATAAAGAGTTTATTTTTGACTCAAGTACCAATGATCATTAAATGGACCGTTATTAACTTAAATAATAACACAGTCTTCATGACATGGTAATAAGTTATATAAAAGGAATAATGAACATGAAAAAGGTTCTTAATCAAGTAGAAATTAACTCAAGTTTATTATTCAGGAGATTAAAGAACGATCGAGTCAAGTCAGACCCGAGGTAAGGGAACTTCTTAACCCAATTACCGTTCTTTGGGTTAATCTCCTACTTTCAAATTATGTCATGATATTATTATGTCCTATCTTGTATTTGTACTTTCTTTATGTGTTATTATAGCGAATACACATAATAGATCTATTTAATTTAATAAATGATCTTTTTATGGGACTTCGTCTCAATCTCTTTTCATTGAGGCATATTTTGTTTTATACACAACCTTATTCTATACGGTGTATAAAACCCTTTGACTATTATGTTTATCCAAAAAAAAATTTTTATATGAAGCGTTTTACTAAATGAAAAAAAGGAATGTTTTTGTCGTACGTATGTGGCGACAACAACTTCTCCGCCTCTGTGAACATTATTTGAGTTTCGGATTCCTCTACAAGCCATACATTATTTTTAAAGAAAAATAAATACCCTGTTTTACTTTTCTTTTATTTTGGTATTGAAAATGGTTTTCATAATGTTTTTATATCAATGTGTTTTATTGATATCTTGTGATTGAAAAGTGGAAATGTTATGTTTCCTTTATGCATGTTTTATGTGATATAATTATGTTATGGTTCTTGGGCATTATTATGAATACGGGTGGTTCTGTGATAAACTAAGGGAAGGTGAGCCCGATATAGCTCTCCAATTCATTGGGTAACACGAAGGGGGTAAACGTTGTGTTTTCTCTGAAAATATTTAGGGAATATACTGTGATAGATATTCCAAACGTAACCAAGAGGGTTACTCCCTACGTAAGAATGTTATGAATGCATCAAGTTACCATTATGTCTTATGATTTATGTGATTTATTCATGATTTGATGAGGTAGGTTAAACTGCTTATGTTTTATGGGTAAAGTATGATTTCATTCTTATGTATATATGTACTCATGTTTCCATTCCATATTTTTATATCCCCTGCTGAGCTTTTTATACTCATCCCGATTTTTTGAAATGTTTTTCACAGGTCAAGGGAAAGGTACATGATATGATGATAGTGTCAAGGAAGTGTCAAGAAAGAATCCATGTTTTATTTTAAATATGTTTCCATTGATGGGAAAAATGAATACTATCTTTTATGTAACCACTTTGTTTAAAGGTGGAATGTAATGCATGTTTTATGATCTAATTCTTGAAAACTCTAAACCTGAAAAGATCCTCAATGTGTAATCCTATAATAACTCAAGATTAAGTAAGGTTTAAGGCTGGGTCCTTATAGTTTCATTCATCGAATTGGATGAAAGTAGAACATCAAAAAAGAATCTTTCTATAGTTGAGTATGAATTAATTTATGATAATTATGGGAACTAATACTCCATAAAATAAAGGGGATCCCATCCATGAACTTTTAGAAAATGATGAGGGAGAAGGTGATCCAATCCACAAGTAGTGATCCATAGAATGTGACTCGGGGAGTGACCCTTGGGAATGTAGTGAGCTAACCATAAGCCGTGAAAATGGATTGAGAATATGCATAGATGTGATCTATCAGAAATATTTTAAATTTACAGTTATCTATACTGCAATTAGTGAAATCGATCATTGTTGTCCTATACTCCATTGATGTATCCAAGTGAGGGTGAACCATGTAAAATTGTTTTTGTCTCGGGCATGCTTTCAATTTTCTTCATAACATTGCTACGAGAAAGGGAGAGAAGATGCATCTATTTAAAAAAGAATCAAGATCTAAAGGGTAAATTTATTTAATGTGTCAAAACCTGATTCACCCCCCCTCTGAGGGTATTTAACCTAATTGGGTTTGCAATTGGTATAAGATCTAATGGTTTAATGTCAATAGTTCTCTCTCAATAGATGAAATGGAGGTTTTCAATCACAAATAAATTATGTTCTTTGATGGATGAAATTTTCAATTATGGAAAAAATAGATGTATACCAAATTTCAATCATTTGGAATTGATGTCTTTAGCATATAGATGAACTAATTTTTAGCCAATATTAATATTGGTGCTTTATCAAAAGCAGGAATAATAATTTAGGATGCTGGAACTAATGGAATAAATACATTAGTAGGATCGATATCAAATTAAATATATACAAAGCTGATCTCACGTAACTCATTACATGATATGATAGAATTTTTTTATTATTTATAATGGAGACTCAGAAGTCATAGAAGAAAAGAAACTGGTTCTACAGAAAAAATATTTGGATAACAAAATTTACCCTAATGTGTCTATTGATATATTATTTGATCGAGTAAATATTTTTTTAGAAGACATGCATGGTCATGAAAAGATAATTGTAGATGTAAATATATTTAAGAACATCTATAGATAACTTCCACTTCTAATTAATCTGAACGAAACAATACTAGAAGTTAGAGATATGAAGGAGATGACATTTGATAGCTTGGATAGTACTCTTGTTGCATATGAGATGATAAATGATGATAATGAGTCTATGGATAAAGGTAAATTCAATGTAGTTGAATTCCAGGACATGAATAAGATCACTATTAAATATGGCTTGGAATATGAAGAGATGGAATTTGTGATGTCATTATATTTCTTCATTATCATAATAGGATAAGAAATGTTTAAAGGGAAACTATTACTGGAATGATTTACATGTAGAAATCTTAGACATGTTGTATAATTATACCCTAATATGTTTCATGTAGATGAATATGATGATGTTAAAATTCCAAATAAGACGTCCTCTGACTACAATAAATGATTTAAGTTTTTTTTGAAAATGTCTTCAGTAATACGAGACATCTTTCAAAAAAAGTAAACAATTTTGATGTATCTGAGGTAGAATAGTGGGTTGACTACAAGGAACTGAAGCTAATTCTATGGTTGAAGCTTTTATAAATCCCCAAAGAAGGGAATAAATAGTCAATAAATAAAAATAAGTCAAGTTAAGAGTTGATCATCAGGTCGAATTAGAGTCTACTTCAGAGTAAATATATATTTATAGATCTACAAAAATGAAAAGCCACAATGTTTTTTGGGCTACAAATATTTATATGCAGAAGAAGCAAAAAATAGATGCATGAGTTCAATGGAGAAACTAAAAACATAAAATTTTCAATGTAATTATCTTACAAAAGGTAGTTGAGTGCAAGATCAATATTTGATAATTGAAAAAATAAATCAATATTTTTAAAAACACTGGAATAGATAAAATTTAACATATCAAATAACTAGAATAAAAATTTTACTGCATATAATAATGTGTTAAGGATCATGAAAAAAATCATAACTCTTGATATGACTTATGGAAGGCATATTTTTATCTAATAGAGAAGCTGTAGTTGAACAATAGATGTCCATTAGAAAAAAATCAATTGTTAAATCCAATTGATAATCCAAGTATGAGGGTTTATAAAAAAAGGTGTGCTGATTAATTTCAGACTGCATGAACCCATTACAAAATTAAATATTGATTTGGGTATGTATTATAGTCGAAATATTCATAGAAAACAATGGAAAACTATTGGTGTATAAGTGACACAGATGAATGTATCTCGTATTAGGTGTCATTGATCTGGAAATATTGGACAATCAAAAAATTTTTCTTACAAATCGATGAAAAAATGAAGGGCATAAGAACAAAAATGGTAACTAAACACAGTACAATATTCTAGACTATCTTTTTAGTTTCATTGTTTATGATTTGCAGGATTTGGATTCATGGCTATATATAGTACACCAACCATGATGATAAATGTGCCAGAGTATAGCCAAAATGGTCTCAAGATGAAATTCAATGAATAATCATGTTTAATGAAGACAAAAAACATATTTTCCTCTCTAAAAGATGTAGCGAATCTATCAATAACTAAATAATACAAGGCTTATCAATCCATACCATGTATTATGTCAAAAACATGGATAAAAGGAATATATCAGAGATGGATGTTGTTGTAGTGATTTATTTCAAAGCATCAGATCACATTGGAATATAGATTACTAAAAGTGGACCCACTTCTCATAGGATAGGAAATCAGAATTTGGTTACAAGAATACAATATTATAAGGACGGGGTCATAATATTTGGTAGTAATGAAGGCCTAAAGTTTTTTGTCTAATAAAAACACATGTTCGGTGGAAAATATGAGGTATTTGAAGATTCCTTTGTTGACAAGGGTCTCTATCACAACATAATATCATAGTAAATTATCTAACTCTGGATGTTACCTACACATTTCAAATAAATCATGTATCATTTCGGAAAAATATGGTGTAATAATTTTTTAGGGAGATCTTACAAATGGAAATCTATATCTTGTAGATAGAGTAGAATATATGTTCTTTATGTCCAAGGAAGAAGAAAATATGATATGGCATAAATGTGTTGGACATTTGATCCCAAATCCCTTGGATGATATAGTATAATATGATGATGCTTGAGAACCCCTAGGTTATCACATGATTATATAGATACATCTATAGAATATCAACAATGTAAGGTCATTCAAATTAAATAAAAGGAAAAAATTTATTGTCAAAAATAGTAGATGGAGTTGGTGCATATTTGTCAAAACCTGTTTCTCGGGTCCAATGTCATGACTACCCCATGCCTGCCTCCCATAGGCTATGGGGTGGAGACTAGTGATGATTAGTCATATCTCCCAAGTTGGAGTCATTTTCCCTAGTATATGTACGCACACACACATCTCTATGAAAAAGGTGAAATAGAAAACATTATGAATTCATGGATGAAAACCACTAAGGAAACCCACTCAGAGTAAGGTACATAACTAAATGAAAATGGGACAGAACACAAGTGCAAAAAAAATGGAAACGTTTGACCTCCTTGATCTTATTTTTTGAAAAAAATATCTTAATGGTAGTTATAGTAAGATTTATGAATTCCATTGATGCATATGACATACATTAGGTCACCTTTAAATAGATCTACCTCTAGTCCACCCGGGACTCTGTCTCTGCTACCGATGTTCTGCAAGAAGACATGACACGTTAGAGTGATGCACGTGCAGGGGTGAGTAATAAAATACTCAGTTGGGACACCAAACCCCAAACATATCACTATGAAATATAACATAAAAGAATCACATGGAGAATACTAGAAAGGAATCACATGAAGAATAACAAAAAATAAGTCTTTATGAAATACACCCATTAGACTACCAGAGAGGTACACAATGTGTTTCCTCTAGGAAGTATATTAAAGGAAGAACCTAGATTTATCTCACACAAAGTATAGGTCTATAGTAAATTAACATTATTATCACAAGAGTCCATAATACTTTGATGTCGTAAAACATATAGTTTCAAAAAACATGTAGTGTAGATAATACATGGATTTTTGGTAACACATGGAGTGTCCAAAACACATGCTTTTATCAATGACTAGAGGACCCTCTCTCTAGTATGAAAATGAAGTTCCAACATAGTCTAGGTAAGACACACTATCTCACTAGGACACACATTCTAGGTAAGACACAAATCCTAGGTAACAAATTCTCTAGGTAAGACACAAGTTCTCTGTAAGACACACATTCAACCTAAGAAAAAAATTCTTTGTAAGATGCATCATCCATATCATGCTTAATTCGGGTGCATGTACAACATGAGCCAATAAGATGTACAGTAAAATCCATGGAAAATGAATTAGATCATCTTAAATTGATAGTATCATTATGAGGGTCCTAACACCTCAAACGACTTGTCAAAAATACACATGGATAGTGAGTAATGGATGTTTACATAAAAATGGGATGGTTTGAGTTGGGCCAAGTCAGACCGAACCCAACCCTCCCTGCCAGGTCTGAACCTACCCACAGGGTCCTACCAGATCCACCAGGTCTTACCTAACCTGGCTGGGCCTAGCCCAATGCAGGTCAGGTCCACCGACAATGGCCTGGTCCGCTAAAGCTGACAGGTTGGTCTGATTGGGATGTAATAGCTATCGTGTCCATTCCCAATAACCATGGTCTAGCCACCATAGTTGATGCGGTGGTCTACCGCGGTCCAGAAAAACTACGACCCCCCTACCTTGTGATGCAGCCACCTGCCACATCTTCTGAGTCACATCGCCATCCTCCTACCGATGGCTCTAATCTTCCACCCTGCATTCTTTTCATCAGGGATATCCGTTGTCGGCCGCTACATCATGGTGTTCGCACCGCCGCAAGCTGTCACTGGAATCTCACATTTCGTGGGCCTAAATAGTTGCTTTAGTGGACCGGTTTTGGAACCAGGAAAACCCTCAGATTTTTTGGGATGATATCTTCACATTCCTGAGTTCACAATAGTCTTACAGTCGGTCCATGAGTATAATTGTATTCATAAACTCCCAAAACTTCCCAATGTAACTAGATTTCCCCTTTGATAAAGAACACAACAAAGGTAATATGAAGGGTACCAATATCACCATTTAGAATGGATCTATACATGTTTTCTGTTGACCTAAATATTATATTATTGTCATGATCTTGAATTATAGATTAAAAATCACAAATAACTAACTCCCAAATTAATCCCATATTTTTAACCATCACACATAAATGATCGAATGGTGATTGAACGTATTCATGGGTTAGTCCTATTTGGATGTTGGAAAAAAGAAAGTTGAAATAAAATCACATAGAAACAAACCCCATCCTATAGGATTGGATTGATTATTGATGAATCTCCATTCCTACATTCATCGTTCATTAATACACCGATGCATATTCTGCATCTGATTGTCAATCTTCCAACATTCAATATTTTCCAACAAGAGGATTTCCAAAGTATTTTCCTTCATTTTTTTCAAGAGCATCATGGGATCATGAATCAGATCTCATATCCATACCTTGATATTAAATTATGAAAGGAGTTTCATCGTCACTATTTTGCTTCATTGCAACATCACCATGCTATTTTTTTATGAATGGTAACAAAATCCTTTTTATGCTTCAAAACATTATTGTGTCGTTAGGAATCATTAAAAGAAAAATAAAATAATCTTTTTTAGTTTATTTTTATTATTCCTTAATATGAACAATAAATATTTTCCCCAGTCAATATGTGCTGGTTGAGGTTAGGTCCTACCTAATAAAAACTCACTTCTCTAAACACAACAGTGCCCTCAAAATTTAAAATATGAGAACTCAATTAAATGATACAAAAAAACGATAATGGGAACTATTTTTTCTAAACATAAATTTAATTCAAACATTTATATCTAAGCACCCTAAGCCTTGGAATCACCTGGCATATTAGTTCCTAGTCTCGAAATAATCCCATGTAAATTTTCTATAAAATAATTAAATACAATATCTAGGACATTACATTATTCCCACCTTAGGGGTGTACAACCCCAAATAAAAATACAAGGCCAAAAAAATGGGAATACTAAACAAGAAATCTAAGCCTCCGACTCCCATGTGTTATTCTGTAGATTCTCATTCTAGAATTAAATGTGAACCATAGTAATTGACCATCAATGAAGTATCCTCTCTCGTCGATCCCCAAATTCCACAAGGTACTCAACGACCTCCACCCTATCATAAATGTCAAGATCACCCCAGTCAAAGTCGTGAGATGGTTTGGGGACGTATCTCCTCGATTGGGATACATGGAAGACATTGTGCATCCTATCTAACATCGGAGGTAGATCCCTGTGGTATTCCACCTCTCATACTCTACATAGTATTAGAAAATGTATGATGAACATTGGATATAACTTGTTACCCGGACCATATTTATGTATCCCATGTCAAGGAAACACTTGAAGGAACACATTGTCTCCCTACTCGAACTCCAATGGTATCTTCCACTGATCAGCAAAAAACATAAGATGGATATGTGAAATCTTCATCCACTCCTAGATGACAAGCACCCTCTATTTTGTATCCTACAACAAATCTAGGCCCATGAGTCCTAACACTCCAGGATCACTCCAACAAAGTGGAAACCTTTATGGTCACACATACATGGGCTAGAACGGTGCCATACTAATGGTGGAGTACTAGTGGTTATTGTATGCATAATACACATAAGTTATGTGATCCTCCCAACTATGGCCAAAATCAAGGATAAAAGAATGTAGCATGTCCTCTAGGACCTGAATAGTTTACGTTGTCTCACCATCTGTCTATGGGTGGAAGGTTGTGAACAAGTGCAGCTGAGTCCTAAATGCATATTGCAATGCCTTCCATAACCAGGATGTAATGCATTCATAATGATATAAGACTATTTCTTAATGCCTTCCATGGATTCGAACTATCTTCTACTTGTAGAGGGAACCCATGCTCTATAATGAACACTATTCCTAAATCACTAGGAAGTGGGATGACATTGTGAGTCGGTTAATTATCACCCAGATGGTATCATGATTATAGGAATATGGGGTAAACTAATCAGGAATTCTATTGATATTTGATCCCACTTCCACTCTGGCATCTCAAGGGTTTGTATCAAATCCTCTAGAACCCGGTCTTCTTCCATCACTTATCAAAAAGTGAGGAATCTACATTAAAACAACACCATTTTTTCTTAATCTCCATCCATAAAAACTGATGTTAGAGGTCCTGGTACAACATTATCACACCTATATGAACCACCAAATTAGTTGTATAGAACTCCCACAACTCCTCCTCACACAACGTCTCTGGTACAACTATGTGTACTATGAAAATGATAATTTGCTACCCAACATTTGAATATCAATTAGAGGCATACCCTGTGGATATTTGAGCATGTGTAGATTCATAAATGATATATTCCAGTTGTGCCTCCTTGAATTTCTATATGTGTGGAGGGGTAACCACCATCTATTGGACATAAGTTGCTTCATATCCATCCACAAATGCAATCTGATGCAAGGCTAATGTCTTTAAGGCCTCATTCAGTAGTTGTGAACTCAACCTCTAGATAATAGAATCTACCACCACATTCCACTTCCTATGCATATAGACTATATTGAAGCTATATTTTTAGAATAAATCTTGCTAACTTCATTACCTCAGGTTTTGAACCCTCTAGGAAATTATATACATGAGACTTTTGTGGTTTGAGTAGATGATAACCATCTATCCCAAATGGAAGTGTCGCCATATCTTCAATATGAATAGTAGAACCTCCTAATCAAAAATCATGGGTCACATTGTTCTTATTTAGTGGTCTCAACTACCATGATCCATAATCAATCACCTATTTACCGAACATCATGACACGACCGATCCTGATTCCTGAGGAGTTGTAGAAAACCACATTTTAGATACCCTCCTCTAGAAATGTTGTGATGGGTGTGCTCGTCATATTATGCATCCTCTAATGAAAGATCCCATGGATGTTCTTCATCCAAAAAGGGTTTCCCCTTTCATGTCAAGGATTTCATTTATTTTTCTACTCTAGAATAGTCGAATACAAACATCTAATAGTACCCAGCAAAACCAATGAAAATGAACACCTTAGTAATGTTCTTGGGTGGCTTCCATAAAAGTATTGCCCTTATCATTGCTAGATCGATGACAACTCCAGCATCTGAAATGTCGTGTCTTAGAAAGTGGACCACTCATATCAAGAACTAACACTTAGAAGGATTCCCATATAGTTGGTTCACTTGTAGTATGTCTAGGATCATCCTCAGGTGTATCACGTGCTCCTCCTCAGATTCTATGTACACTAGGATGTCATCAACAATGATCTCCACAAACTCATCAAGGCAGGGCGGGAAGATCCTATTCATGAGTGCCCTGAATGCTGATGGTGTGTTTTTTATGACAAATGACATCACAATGTACACTTAATGTCCATACCAATTTGTTAATGTTGTATCTAGTATGTCCTCATCCAACACCGGAAGCTGATGATAGCCTAATCAATGTTATATCTTTGAGAACCATCATGCTTCCTTCAGCTAATCAAAGAGTTCATAAATCCTTGGTAGTTGATTCTTATTCTTCATGATCACCTAGTTCAGGCATTGAAAGTCCACACATAACCTCAAAATCTCATCTTACATCTTCGTAGACAAAAAATGGGCACCCAATAGGGAAACCCTAGGTCTCACAAAGTCGTTCATCTACAAGTCCACCAACGGTTCCCTCAATTCATGAAGCTCTATGGGAGACATAATATATACCAGTTCAAATATTGTTTTCCTTATAGGGTACATGTCATTTCATAAGTCTACCTCTCTATGAGGAGGTATTCATGGAACTTTTTCGGGAAAGATGTTCTCTCACTCGTCTACCACTATGGGTCACATTGCACAAGACTCATTAATTGCACCAAGGGTAATGATATCCAACTAATGTGTGATCGGCTTCACTGTTATCTTTTCAATTCCTTAATGAGCTTATTTGGTTTTCTTCTCACCGATAAGGGAAAAATGGTCCCATATCAACAGACACATTGCACTGTGTGCCAAAAATAGTCGATCAGAGCATGAACTTTGGATAATAAGGCCATATATAGAATAATTTCGTAAGGCATAGACACTACGACAAATAGATCAAAACTGAAACTCCCCCCTGTAGCGTTATGGCACACTTCTTTCACCAATGTGTGATCATTGAATATTTTCCTGTAGAAGTCTCTTAACATAGGGATCGAGTCAACAGCTCCACTGGAATTTCCGTGTCTCAAAATAGGGACAGAGTTAAAAAATGTTGAATGCATCTTGCATCTACAAAAACAATTGATAGCGTGGGAAAGACATAAATAATACCTCTAATCAGCCCATGAATATCGGGATTTTAATCCTCCATTTTCTGTAGCTGGCCTCTCCCTTGTCCACAAACTCCCCCAGCTCGGGGTGGACCACCATAGAGTGGTGGTGGTATTTCCTCGAACCTCCATCCACATCATGCCACTCATCCTGATCCCCTACCACATCTTCAACTATGTATACCACCCTATTCCAACCTCCACCACTTTATTAGAGGTCCCTCAACTATATCTTGGTCAATTGTACATCTTGTCAAACAATCTCTATATGGATGCACGCGACCACCATAAGAGTAGCATAGTTCGACCTTTTGCTGAATTTCTCTACCCGAGGAGCCACGCACCCCTGATCCCATGTCCTAGGGTCATCCTTGGGTCATTCTAGTACACTGGTACCCCTTCATAAACTGTATAATACCCACTACCAAAGACTCTGCTACATGTCACCCAATGGTAGATCCCACAGTTAGTTCTAGCTCCGCAAGAAATCTCTCTTCCATTAGAGCACACTCCAGCACCCCAGCATGGTTAAGAATCCTAAGTGATATCACCTACACCAAGATATTCGGGCATAGTCCATTCATAAATGTAAGAGCCCTAATCGATGTGTCCCTCACTATATATATAGAGTAGCATGAAATATTTTTGAATCTCACTCTGTAACCTATTATAGAATGGATATCCTTATACAGGTGCAGTAGCTCCTGTATGGGAATAGAGCATAAAATCACATGAAATCACTCTCCCATAATGAGGCAGTCAATGTATGTCTAGGATAGCATCACCTCCTCATGAATCTAAGTCATTAGGATCCACCTTCTCCCTACTGGGGCCTGAAGAGGGCTGGAGGATATGACTGCCATCTAGTATGGAGGAATCCTCACTAAGTGGATGTCTCACATCACCACATCCAACCAATCCCCCGCAACCTGAGGATTCATATCACCGTAATACTCACGATTTCGGTGCCTCTTGAACTCATGAAATTTGCTAAGCATGTGTGAACCCTATTCTATTTGTGTTGGTAAGAACAAATTCTGACCGGTTGGTGGTATCGTTGGTACACCACTGATATGTGCTATCTCTAGAAATAGTCCATGTACTGATTCATCAATGCTCAACGATCCATCCTCAGAGTCATACAATAGAATCCTAGCAAGACATCTACAAGGAGGAATCAAAAAATTAATATGTAACACCATTAATAAATTATACATGGAGAGATGAATCTGACTCAAGATGGACTTGGGAACATACTCAAATCCTACATGATTCATGAACCATTGATTTTCCCAGAAACTTGTTCTTTCATGTACTGAGTTAGAAAATACAATTCCATGTCATGGTTTATGTAAAAATCATCTGTTGTACCAAAACTATGCTATCTGGCCAGAAAGCTGAACTCTAAACACTAAAAAATATTTCCAAAAAAAGAGTAAAACCAACCACCCTCTACTTCCACTATTTCATGACATGTCCCCTAGGAAACAATCCTAGACTACCCCAAGCCAACCTCGCATATGCCAGAGGGTAGAGACTATAGTCGAGTAGGAATATCTTATAAGTGAGAGGAAATTTACTTAGTACATGTATGCACTCAACCATCTCCAAGAAAAACATGAAACTGAAAACACCCTGTAAACATGGTTAGAAACCAATAATGAAACCCACTCACAGTATGTTACAAAACTAATGTAAAAGGGGCCATAATACAGGACCAACAAAAAAGGAAATATACAAGCTCTGATATATCATCCACAGAAAACCCTACCTGATGTTTAGGCTCAGTAACCTTTCTGAATATCACGGAATCACACCATATCACTTGGGTCACCATGAAGTACTCTTATCTACGGTCAACCAAGGGCTCCATAAAAGATGCTGATCATCTGCACAAGACACAAATGAAGTGGGAAAATATCATGTAGGGGAAAGTAAAATAATACCCACTAGGGATACCAAATAATAAATGTATCACTATGAAATATACCAAAAATTAGTCAAATGAAGAACACCAAGAATGAAACAAATGGCATATTCTACAAATGAATCACTATGAAATACACCCAATAGACAAACAAAGATGTACATGAAGTGTATAATAATGAGAGTCACTAGGCTCACCTCACACTATTTATTAGTCTATGGTACATAAGATGGATTTTCACATGAATCCATAGTACCCTTAAGTAGTAAATCATAGAGTGTAGGTGACACACAGATCGTTGTTAACATATGGTGTGTAGATAAGATAAGGATTGTTGGTAACACACAAATTGTTGGTAATGTAAAGAGTGTATTCAAATACTAGAGGACCCACACTATGGTGGGATAGGGGAGTACCATCACAGTTTAGGTAAGACACACAATCTATATAAGACACATAATCTAAGTAAGACACATTGCCTAGTAAAGACACGTAGTCTAGGTAAGACACGTAGTATAGTTAATCTCTTAGCTTCTAGATTACATCCATATACATAATTCTGTCCATATGACACTTGTTTTGATATAATGTAATTATAAAGTCCCGTACAGGCTGATAATTTTTTATAAAATCCAATATTTATGGTGCTCAGGGAGGCAATTGTATAAAATTTCCAATGTTTTCAAAAAAAAATCATTTTTTATCTGTGAGTCGAGGGTGTTGGAATTGGCATGTAAATGTATCAAAATTTCAGTGCATCAGCAAGTCAGTGAATCAACAAGTTAGGGGTGTCATCATCAGTTAGCTGATTGTGTCGAAGTCAGAAAGTCAAGGGTATCAGTATGGGTGTGGCTGGGCATCACTACCAGGGCATTAGTACTAGGGCATCAGTACCAGGGCATCGATGACATGGCATCGGTGTTAGTGTGTTGGTGAGTCAGAGCATTAGTGAGTCATAGCTTCAGTGATTCATTGCATCGGCAACTCGGTGTTGTTAGCTCATCTTCGGTAGGTCACATTAGTAGGACACCTCTTGGTGGCTCAGCGTCGGTGACTCACCCATCTGTGGCACATTTTTTTCCCTATTTTCCTAGTTTTCTAGTTTCTCCCCTCTTACGTATTATTTTACGTAAGCTTATTATAAAGCCTTGTTTGGGAATTTTTAAGTTTGTTTCAAAAGATATTATGTAAATATTTAATATCCTAATTCTCCACTAACATTGAGATACTAAAAAAAATGATCTTGACCATGATCCCACATAATGACTTTTGAAACTGTTCTTCCTTTAAAATAGTATTTCGCTCTTCAAAGCTGAGACACTCTCTTCCTTAGACCCTTTTATTTTTTCTTTGGTGCACCCAGAGCTTTTCCTCTCCCCCAGGTTGTGCATATTTTCGGAAGTCGTCGTTGGAATTTCATGGAGTTCTTCCGTATTACCCGTGTGATCCCCTGTTTTGATGACAAAAATTGTTTTGTTCGCCTTATTATTCCAGTAGGTATTTCATATACCTCTATTTAAACTATTCATCATACATGGTCGGTGTAAAAATGATTACTTTTGAAGAATAGTTTAATAAATTTCTTAAACGACTAATAATTAATGGCTTGGAATATGATCAAAAAAAGTTGGAGTCAATGAAATAATGGGATGGGAGTGGTTTTATGTTGATCACATCATTTATCTACTGCCGTTGATTATTTTATGGTTTGATCAGGATGTATACCTTCTTGAAAATATGGTTGTTTGTGTCATTTTCTTGTGCACTAATGATTTTCTCTTTTATATTATTATACTTAATAAATAACTATAACCTAAAATCAGATTTTTCAAATATACCTGTATATGTTAAATGGATGCCCCATGATTAAAACCCATGTGTGATAACCCCTTTTTGTCAAAAATTATTGGAAGAACAATGATTTCAATATATGAATATATCATATATGAGAGGTAGGGTTGTGTGATGAATTATATTTTGTTTTTTGACTTTGTGTATGGGGTGGCACATGTGGTGTGTTGGTATCTCAGTTTGAGAGACCGATTGATTTTGGAATGGATGGACTTGTTGGTTATAGGACTATATTTTTTTTACCATCATGATTTGTTAGTAAGTGGGACTGCAATGTGGTTCCAGACTTTTTTTGTAGTGGGACTGCATCTGGAAAAGATTTGGGCAACATGGCTACATGTCTTGGTTGTTTTTGGTAATTGTGTCGGGTAGTGATGGAATAAATTAATCTAAACCCTTAATAAATAGATGGAAAATGGTTGAACGAAAAAGGATTTAGGTTAATGATTTGGTAGTGGCTATTTTTGTGGTTTTCTATATAAGAGTAGTAGCATAAGTGGTTCTAGAAAGCTGGTTCTTTGTTTTGGGGACGTTAGGTTGGGGTGTGTGTTTGTTTACCTATATGTATAAATTTTTTATCTTATGTTTTCTATACGCACACCAACCTAATTACGTACCATGATACAAACACGCCCATTTCATGTGGGAGGTTGTCTTTCCCAACATTCTAATTGGATGATGGATGGATAGATCCGGAATTTCATCCTCACACCCTCTTAGTCTTCTTACCGCTCCAGCAATTTTGGGATGACAGTAACGGATTGTGGCATACCATAGTCGATGATTCTTTGGTAAGGTATTTTTTGGTCGATGGTCTCAGGTTTTTGAGTGTCGTGTTGTTTTTCTTAATTGTCTAAGAGATGAGGCCCATGTTTCATGTGCTTAGAGGCATGCTGGGTTATATTCAAGTGTCAATGAGTGGGGTTTCTATGTGGTTTGAGGCCCATTTGTGTGTGGGAATGTTATGGCAGTTTGACTAACTTTTTGGAAGAGTTGTAGCATCAAGAAATTAGTAGTTAGGAATAAGAAGTTAACAAGAGGGATGGTGGTGAGGGGTACCCAAATGTCTATGTTTTAATACATCTACTTTACATGACTTTATTTATATAGTGAGTGTGCCCAGGTGAGGCTGGGCTGGTTATTATTCCTTGGTACATGCTCGAGGTTCTACTATATTCTCACAAGGGCATTAGTATATTCCTCCACTTGTGAACGGGGGGAGGGGGAGCTTTATTTTTCTATAGGGTATAATTATATACTCACCCTACATCTATATAAACTATTTTCAGGTATCCAAGATGACTTTGGGGACCGTACTGGACTTTACTATTGTAGGAATCAGGATAGTTTCCCTACTGCTACATAGTTCGTGTCATTTGGTACTTCCTTTTGTGCCATTATAGTACTTTTTTCATAGTTTATATTTAAATCGTGATTGGGATGAATTTTGGATTTTCGTTGTATAAAAGTTTGGGGTTTTTTTGTTTTTTTACCATCTTGTCCTCGATTCCTATTTTAAATAAAAATTGTAATGCATTTCATTTTTGGGAGATTCTATTCCATTGGTACTATTCTCCCCTTTGGGGCCAATTGAGGGATAGAATCATGGGTCATTATCTCTTCTTCATCTTGAAAATGGAAGTCTAGGGAACTTTTTCATCCCTTCCATGATATTGAAGAATGGTCATGATAAAATGGTGTTAGAGGCCGATGATTGAGAGATAAGATGAAATTTGTGGTTAGACATTGTGAGGATTGCATGGGATGGTAGAGAAACAGTGATAAGAGATGTTGTTGTGTGAGATAGGCTGGGGAAGTCTGGCTATGTCATAGGATATTAGGGCCCCCTTGATCCGATGCAAGGACTCTAAACCTAATGAACTTACAAGTGTTGTTACACTAATTGTAGGGTAGAGACCCATAGAGGGGTACAAGAATCATAATGACTTGTTTCCATGTGTGTCTTAAGAATTATGCAGTTTTAATATAAATAAAAAAGATAAAATAAATCATAAAATGGAATTTCTATACTACCAATGCTATGGAGTTCCATGATTTCACTTTTCACCTAAAGCACCCAGACATCACCCACATGTGGTATGCGAAGTTGTGTCCTAGTAGGCTGACCCGGTTGAATAGAAGTAGGATGATCAATTATAGAAAGAAGGATTGTGTTAAAAGACTCTTCTTTCTAGCATCTGACCTTGGTGGTGTTTGAGGGAAACATTTCACACATAGAGAAGGTGGGACGGATAGAGGATATGACATTATCCTTTACCTTGATCCATGATATGATGAAGTATTGGGTTCCTTTGACATTGTTCTAGATGTGAGGAGCATGTGTATGTGGTGGGAAATTCACCATAGCAAGATGAATGATATAGATTTCTCATGGTCTGACTTCAACAAGGGTTTTGTGGTATAATTTCATTGGTCGACGATGAAGGTTGAGAAGAGGTAAGAGGTGATATAACTCTAGTATAGGAGTATGCCATCAAGGGAACTAGTGATCATGTTCAAGGTTCTCCAACGATTTTCTCGAAATATCATTTTGGATGTGGAGTTGTTGTCAAGTCACTTATAGGAGACACTATGACTCTCTCAAAAATATGCAGTCACTATCATTACTTTGGTGAAGTATATAGATGTTCAGAAGAATACCAATTTAGTGGGAAGGATGAACTCACAAGGAGGTTTACCATGATAGGGGAGCTATCGGATGACTTCAATGGGGAAGGCAGTCAGCATTAGGTCTCCGGTATCAGGGACATCTTGGGTTTGGCTAGTGGGGAGTATGCCTCAGATGTTCTAGTTGCGATTGTCTGGTCCTCGCCCATTCCCCATGGGCTCGGGACCGAGTTAATTTTTCAATTGGAGGACATGGAAAAATTCTAAACAACTTCCAAATTTGAGTGCAAAATGGTTGGGGGAGGGCACGTCTAGTCGCCACCTCAATTTTGTAGTTTCTAGCAGACCTTTCCAACAGTAGGGGCCGCGGGCTCCTGCTCCACTGAGGGTAGACTGTGCTGGGGGAGGCCAACCACATGATGTTTCAATATGATTTTAAATGGTTAATTCAGTGTAGATTATTAATCTAGTGGTTACCTGAATGAAACTATCATGGGATGGTGTTGCCAATGTCATAGAATATAGGATCATCATTGGAAGTCTATTATTCTTGATAGAAACATGACCTGATATTGGTTAATACACATTTCAAACATCACAATAACAAATTAATCATATGGAAACCATCATACTTATAATGAAAATAATACTTTAGTATATCAAGGACATTGTGGATTTCAGTTTTCTATACTATGAATTATTTCCACAATAGTTATTAGGATATACATATATAGATTGGGATTGTTCAACTAATGATATAAAATCAACATTATGTTTTGAATTATAACATGAATGATTTATTATTTATATTCTAATAAATAAACAAGATTTATTTTCATTGAGCGCCGTAGAAGATGAATATATTGCATCTTCTCAAGAGTTCATACAATTTTTAGGGATGAAGTCACATCTTGATGATATGGGAGTTTCATTGATGTATCCAATCATATTCCACTATGAAAATTCACATGTTACAAATTATATAAAAATACCATCCCATCAATCGAGGAAAATTTATATTGATGTGAATTATCATTTTAACGTGTAGAAGGTAGAGAAGAGACATGTGAAGTTAGTGCATATTCTATGTTGCTGACATTATCTTAAGGGCCTTACCCAGATAAATTTTTTAATGCATTGACTACATCTCAGAGTTCATTCAAACCCCCACACCTGAAAAAATGTGGATTTTGGACCCCATATCCCCATGTTATTGTGAGCTTTTTCCTAAATGATCCAATCTATGTTATTTATTCTATTTCAGACAACAATGAAGTGTCCTTAAAGATTTTTTAATGAGGGGGTGAAATTGTGGATATTAAATGGTAGAAAATGTCACTTTCAAGAAATGGGGATAATCTATTAGATGGATAAGTGAATTAAGGGGAGAAGTGAATTTGGGATTGTTTTAAATTAGATTATACTAGAGATGATCAATCAATAGATATATATCACGACAGGTGTGGTTCGTGATGAAATCAGTTGAATGTTTTTGGTACAAAGTAATTCATTGATGAAAAATACATGTTACAATTGTTTCTCATGCTGGGCATGGACCATTTCGTCATAGATTATGTGTTTAAAAAATCTCTGACCCAAATTTTAATCATAAGTGGTGAATGTAAGTACAATATTAATGAATATTCAACGAGGCATCAAATTGTGAATAGTTATAAATAAACCTAAAGGGAGAGATTGTTTGGAAAAAAAATCTTAAGACAACATTGTAGTGTTTTTTCTGTTGATTTTATTTTTTTTATAAATTTGGTATTGAATGTATTTTGTCATTTTATAGAAATATTTTTTAGAAATCATGTTGGCAAGGATCTAAGATAACATAATGGATCCCATGAATGTTTTACTGAAAAATGTTGCCATAAGGTTATGTCGTTTCGTAGTGTTTTCCAAATTTATAGGGACAAATATTTGGAGGAAGGATATAATCATGAAACATGTATTTCATTGATGGTTGAATGAAAATATAACAATGTAATGAGTTACATGAATAATTGTATTTGCGAATTTTTGTCTGGAAAGGTATGATTGTTTTGATGCAAATTTGCATGATTATGAAAACCGTCGTGAAATGAATAGGTGATTTTATGGAGAGCTCCATGATTATGAAAAACATCAGAAATGGAAAATTATTATATATATTTTTAATATAATAACAACCTCATATGAGATGGTGTGGCCTCAAAAATTGGTTATGATTTTTCTAAATGATTTTTGAATCATAGAAAACACATATAATTAGGCCTCTACCGCCTTCAGAATAGTAGCGATACTTAAAAAATCTGAAGAATCTGAATTTGAGAAGGTGGTATGTGAATGTGTTTGTAATTACAATGTCTGTGAATTTTATGAAACCATACCTAATGTTTAGAGCATAGTCAAAATAATAGTGTTTGTGATGGCTAGAAAGAAATTTCCAAACATCATGAACAATGTTAAGGCAAAGTGATCTTTATGAAATGATAGATCATCACGATGAAAATACGAGATTCACAAAAGAAGGAAGCTTCACAAAGATTGTGTTAATAATGAAATTTTTTAAAAGATATTTCTTAGTAAATATGTGGGAAAACAATATTCAGAAATTGGATGATTGTGGAACCCTAATGGAGTGTCAATATAATGTTGAGGATGTATTAATTAGTGGAAATCATGGGACCAAAATATACATAAACTATGGGTGAGTCACATATAATAGAAGTGAGAAACAAAAGTGGGATGCATTTATCCATTCCACTAGTAGTGAGATAGAGAAAAAGACATGGTGAGTGACCCTTGGAAATGTAGTGAGCTATCCCTATACCCGATAATGGTAGTGAGCATGGGCATTAATGTGATCTAGACTGAACGATATACTTTAAAAGTGAGCTATAGTTGATTTTGTAAATTAGTATATTTTCATTCTTTTCACCTTGGACAAAGCCTGGTGAGGGTGAACCATGTAAAATTATGGTGTCTCCTAAATTATTTCAATTATGATCACAATAGTGCAACATGAATGATATACAAGAGTGTGTTGTTTAATAATGATGCAATAACTCAAGGGGAAGATTCCTTAATCTATCATACCACGATTCACCCCCCGTATTAGGGTATTTAACCTTATTGGGATATTAAATGTATTAAGTATTCTGAAAATGTAATGTAATGAGAATTTATGAAATGTGAGTGTCATTATAGTTGGTATCAGTGTGATGGTTTAGTTATCCTTTGGAAACTACGATGATATAGCCTTAGTGGCAAACCTATGTACTTGCATATGGATATGTTTATGGATGAGGGAAATTAAAAGAATATGTCCAGAAATTTTGGTAACTACTAGATTATGTGGTTTCCTTGAAATAAGTCATTATGTGGAATGTATATGGGGATGTGGTTTTGGTTCAAATGTACCTAGGAGTAACAACATTAAAATGGTGAATCTGTCCTAAATATAGTGTATCATTATACATCAAAATGTGCCTTATAATGCACCGTGTTTGAGATTCCTAGGTTATTTTCTTTTTGATGTTCATGGACACGTCATGAACCATCATGAAGGACTATAAAACTACTTGTCTCTGAGTAACCTAGGTTAAACCATGGGTGTCTTATATTTTGGAAGGTGTCATAAAATAGACAACTTGTATGTGGGTTTTCAGGATAATTTGCTTCCTCACTATGAAAACAAGTTCATACTCTATTTTATCAGGTTTTAGTTGGTGGATAAAAGACGAAGGAACAAATTTACTACTGATTGGGGTTGAGAATGAAATGATTCTTATCCAGATAATCTGAATGCCATGGGAACTGGAATGAAAATACTCGTTGTTGTTCTCATACGACTTTTAAGTCTATGATTCATGAAGAGGTTCCAAATGAGATATATGGGGAAGAAATTATTTTGAGTTCTGAATGATTAAACATCCACCTTCATTGAATAGATATTATCATCAAATTATTTCTGAATACTATATCTCTACACGTAAAGGTTATTTTTATATTCTCTATTGGTTAGATCATGAATAATTCATTCTTGATTTATATTGGTTAGAAGGGAATGCAGAGTAGTGGTTGAATCTAATAATGAATATAATTAATTAAGATGAAATTGGACTCATGGATTAGGTGGAGTTGGAGAAATTTTTCTGAATTAAGTAATTACCTCATGTTCTCCAAACAAATATTGAAAATGAGTTCCTCGAGTTGAACTAAAAGGAAGATGCCTTCATTGATAGTTATGCAGGTAATTTCAAAATACTTTGAAGGTATAATTTGAAAATACCATCCATCCCAAATGAAATTTTATAGGTTATTTATTCGTATAATCATACAACATAGAAGGGTGTTTTCCATAAGAAACATTTTTAGCTATGAAGAGATTGTGTGTGGACAATCAATGTTGAACTGGAGGGAGAATTTATATATAAATATAAATTAATTAACAAGAAAAGAAAGTAAAGGGTCAATAGAAAATATAAAATCCCTGAAGATAAGAGGTTGAGCCATCCATTGTGTTTTTTGGTGTAGAAATAATCCTGGATGGAATTGGATTATGGGGTATAATATGTGTTTTATGTTTTTAAGTGAAGGTTATCAGAAAATTCATTATCATTATAATGTGAAAAAGTTTTCCAATGATTCAAATAGAGGGAAATATACATTGAATTCAATATTCATGCTTCAGTGATTAATGTGTATGGATGATGGGAACTCTAAAAAATAGTTCCCAAACCCAAGGGAAAGTGATGAATATTTGTGTCTACAAAATTTTAAACTAAGGGAAAATTGTAATTTCATTTGGTCAATATTTTTGATGAGGGGTGTAATAACTACATTATGAATGGTATAATTACCATCCAATCTAGAACTACTAATGTATTATTGAATTTTGGAACAAACCACTGTATTATATTTAATGAATTATATAAGGGTATTAAGATTCCACCCAAAAGATTATATAGACAATTATTTTTGAAAAACCCTTCTACTATGATGTTTTCTTATCCCCTCTATGATTCTACTGTTATTGACATTTTGGAATGTTCTTCCTGTAAATATTTTTATTAATCATTTGGTGGAATTTGATGTCATCCTAGGAATGGAATGACATTTTTGTCATAAATACAACATTAATTATCAATGAATGGAAGTTGAATTTTTTATTTGAAACTATTCTATGATCTTCTATCAATGTGTTGATAAATATTAACATCCTATAGAGATTTCATCCATTGTATGGGTCTTAATTTCGTTTGAAAAGGTGTAATTGTCTGAAATGGTTAGGGATTACTGTGAAATTGATGATATGTCTACTTTTTTGGGAATATGTCGATGTGATCCAAGATAAGTTACCTATCAATAAAATGAAACTAGATGTTGTGATCTTTGTAGAACTCTAACATGGTTCCTCACCATTTTCAAAGACTCCGTAGAGAATGGACCGAATCATGTAACATGAATTGAATATGAAACCCCAGGAAACCATGATAAGGAATTTATTTGAAAAATTGGATGACCATGGGGTTTTATATATCCTCTTTTCTAAAAAATGATGGATCAATGCGACTCATTATTGATTATCAATAGATAAAAAATATCATGATCCAGAAAATGTATCATCTTCTATTTATTGAAGAATAGTTTGATCAACTGTGCAGAGCTCAAAACCTATTCAAGATTGACCTTCATTCAATATATCATCAATTTGGGATCAATAAATAATATATATCCAAGTCAACATTTCATAAATGGTATGGACACTATGAATTTATAATGATATCTTTTGTCTGACTAATTTCCCTATTATCTTCATGGATTTGAAAAATATTGTATTTAGTGATTACCTAAATTTTTTTGTGTTAGTGTTTGTATATGATATTATTATATTTCAAAGTAGATTGGCATAGAATTAAGAACACTCAAGGATTATAATAAATATCTCAATGATGTAGAAACTATATACTAAATTTACATTGTGTGAAAATTTCAATAAAATGGTGTATTTTTATGCCACACAATCATAGGATATGTTATAGCATAATATCAATAAAAGAATGAGTCTATTTATTGATGACATAGAAAAAATATTGTGCTTGAGATCTATTGTTTTCTAGCTTATTCTGGATATTATAGACGAATAGTTTAGAATTTATCAAGACTATCTAATCCTCTGACCATGTTTTCATAGTAGGGTTCCATGTTTCTGTAAACAGATCAATATAAAGAAATTTCATGGATCTATAGAGAAGTCCAGTTGGTGGTCTTATTCTTACATTACACTATTATAGGGATGTTTTTGTAATCTACAGTGATGAATTCACAATGGGATTGGTATGTGTTCTTATTCTGAATAACATGGTTATCACGTATTCCTTTTGACTACTAATGATTAACAAACAACATTACCCAACTCATGATTTAGAGTTAGTAGAGCTAATTATTTCTTCAATGATATAAAGGATTTATATTTATATAGAAATTTGTGATATATATAGAAATCATAATATTTTGAAATATATATTCACATAGATGGAGTTGCACATGTGCCAAAACAAATTTAATAGCTGATAATGAATTAGGATTTTTCAATTCATCACTACCCTTGGAAAGAAATCAAGGTGAACAATTATTTGAGTTGGAATGATCATGAAATATTAAACATGTTTAGGATTGAAAATGATCCAATATTAATGTTTTTCAAAATAATGGATACGAAAAACATGATGTAATGGGGAATGTATTATCTTTATCAATTGATTGTTCATCCCTCTATCCATGTGATGATCAATGTGGCACAAAAATAAGATATAGAGCTGCAAAAGATGGGTATAGATTCTTATGAGTTTAAACATGATCTATATGAATTAATAATGTTCAAGAATAATGTTTGTGTTCATTTATATTGTATTTGAATAAAGAGCTATTGGTGGAAGCTCATAGTTTTTAATTCTCTATTAATCATGGAAGTATGAAGATGTATAGGGACTTGTAATAATAATTCGTGTGGGGTAGAATAAATATGGATATAATGGATCTTGTATCATGATTCTTATTGTGAGAACATGTTAATGATGAAATACATAATCTATGGGGGTGTTGTATACATTACCCATACCTTAATGGAAATGAGAAAACATCACTATAGATTTTTTCATTAGAAACCCTAAACCTATAAATAAATTAATTCTAAATGTGTGGTATTTCTTCACCTTAAAACATTATGACACAACATTTTTGTCATATAATAATTCAATTTATATAACTTTCTAGGATATTCATTAAGGTTGTGCTAAGGTTTCATGGAGTACCACAATATATTGATTAAAATCATAGTCCAAGGTTTTCCTAAATTTTATTTCAAATCCTGCTATAATATTTTAATACAATAATGCTTTTGAGAACATTTTATCATCCTTTGATGGGTGTTCAGTCATAAATAACAATTCAAATCCTTGAGGGTGTGTCGAGGTCTTGTTCGTTGGATTTCAAATGTTGTAGGGATCAACTCCTTCCTCTAGATGAGATTTCTTATAAAAACATATTTCACTCAAGAATTTAGATGGTACTTTATAACTCCATATTTAAAAATAAATTTAGAGCTAAAAAATTATGGGGTGAAGGTGGAGACTGAAATATTTTGGGACCTGAGATAGCAGAGTAGATAGTAGAGAAGGTAAGAGATATTCGTCATCACATAAAGATATCTCGATGTTAGCAAAAAAATTTCCTGATAACTTTCAGGGTGATAAATATTTTAATATGGAAAAAAGTGGTGCAATGAGTTCTCCATGGATTAATTTTATAAGATTTGGAAAAAAAAGGAAACTAATCCCTAGGTATATCGTCCCCATTGATAATCATTATCATATCAGAACGATAGCCATTAACTTGGAACATCCTCCAAATCTCCTTAAATTTCACGATGTGTTTCATATATCTCTTAAATAGAAGTAGAAACCTTACCCTTAAAATGTAACTAACTCATAGGTCATACTTCTAGAGTATGATTATTCTTTTGAGGAATAAATGGCTGGAATTATTGAACATAAAGTGAATGGTCTAAAAAAACCCACTCACCTAGTAAATATTTTTTGGGGAAACCACCACCTAAAGAAATCAATGTGTGTGCATGAGGATATGATGATGTAGAAGTATCCTCTTACATTTATATCAGAGTAATGAATTTTTTTGTTGAAGTTCATTTTAATTGTGGTATAATGTAACAACTCATGTTTTTGTGATACTTTTTTGGAAGAAATTACATGTATTTGGTGTTATGTGACGCATGATACACTATTTCAAACAGTATTTGTTGGCTAAACCAATATAATCTTGTGTTAAATAAAACAACAATGTGGCTTGCAATATAAACTACAATGAGTTTCTACAAAAAAGAATTTTATTGTTATAATTATTTAAACACGATAGTTTTTTCAAAGCTATTACAACTAAAAATAGGATTAGTGATAAAAAAATTAAATAATTTTTATAATATATATATATATATATATCATGTTTATAATAATTCAGATAATTGTCTTAGTAAAGCCTTTATATATTTTAAAATATTAATTTAGTAATATAAATTATTTTTATTTCCTTTGGTGAAAAATAATAAAATTAACTATAGAAAATGTTTCAAATTAAAATTTTTAATTTTGAATTAATTTTTTAATTCATAATATAAATATTATGTTATTGTGATCTCATTGTATTTTTCCGAGAAATGTCATTTTTGGATTAATATTGATAAAATAGTATATTTTAATTCAAAATAGGCATTTTGTGTAATTTATTAATTTAGATAAATTATATTTTATGTTTGTTTTAAAGTCAAAATATTTCAATTATAAATCTATAATCATATATTAGACATTGGTATCATATTTATAAATAATTTATATTTGAAATATTATTGGATATTTGAACATTCTCAATTTAAAATCCCACTTTCTCGACACATCCGCATGATGGGCATTGAACTTAATGTTTCCACTTATGTGAATTTAATTTCAAAAAATTTACATATTTATCTATAATAAATCTAATATTTATTTTCATATAATAAAAATTTATTTTTTGACCATACTATTTCTGAATCTGATTAAGATTAATTACAATGATTAAGCTAAATTTAAAATTATAAATGGAATAACCATTAAAATAAGTGCTAGATTTACATAGAAACTTATCTAATTACGATTTTCTATCCATATTTAGTCAATATTCCTTCCATTGTTGATTTTTGTTTTTTATAAGTTTTTTAGTTTAAAATGTGGGTATACATAACATGTTTTCATAATGGCTGAGAGTGTGCCCTTCCACCCCTATAAAAGGCCACAATCTATCCCCCATCTTCACACATCTAAAACCAAATATGTTTGGATAAGATATTTCCAAATAACTCCCCAAATATATACCAATATAATAGAATCCTATCATTGGTCAAAAATACAACCAAGTAATCCCTATGGTGCAAACAAAATGTAATTTCCCCAAGAAGGGGTAACATCCTTCCTCAAGCTCCTTTCCATTTTATCATTCTCGAATACCACAACTTTTTTCTATTTCATACACACATAATGAACTAAATATCCTCACCATACTAATATGTTTTTATGTTAATGGTTTGACCTAAACATTTACAAATTTGGATCTATTGGTTAACAAATATAGAGTTCTTGTGTACGGAGAACTATCGCCTCATGAATCATTGTTGTGTGTTTTAACATCAGCACTTATCGGGGTTGGATATTATGTTAATAACCATTTTTATATGATACATATGATATATATTATGATTTTATGATTATTAAATTATTATATAACACATACCTTCAATATTTTAATTTTTTTGTAAATATTATAATTTCATTAGGGAAGTGTGGACTACCAGATCGTCAAAGAAATATGATTCAGCAACACACTAAATGGAATTTATTAATAATGGGTTTATGTAAATAATATGAATTATATTAAATAATAATACCCATTTAACTATATTATATATATTCATATTTTATATACTTTATTTCTTTGTTCTGAAAAAGAAACGCATAATCAATGTTCAGGTGTATGCAAATCCTTCTATTTCCATGAATGGAGTATTCCATATCACACAAGCACACACAAATATATATATTGTACTATTATAAATACATATATATAAATAATATAAATGATATTTACAAGATTTTCCAAAAAGAATAAATCTTTATATAAGTATGAGGAGAAAAAATATAAAAAAATAAGACACATTAGAAAAAAACCAGATATTACCCGAAGCGAATCCTTAGTTTCAAATTGTAAATAAACAGGTAATATAATGTAATTATAAAACCATATATTATATTAAATATTAGAATATGTTTTTTTAATATATTTTTATTAACCTTATATTTATTATACATGAGGTTTTTAAGAGCACTAAGAGAGTCACACCATAAAGTAATCAAATTTATAGTCAAACATTTATTTTTGTGATATTCATGTCTTATTCACCAAGAATTTATTTTGAATGGTTTATATACATCCCATGATTATATATTATGATTATTATAATTAAAATTATTTGTATTAATAAATCTATTTTATTATCTTTCTTTCATGGGATTTTTGTTTTAAAATTCACTAAATTGGTGAAGTAGTATTGTAAGAAATTTCCTTTTTTGAGACTCATGAAAAGAACATTAAAAATCATGTATTAAAAAATTATAAAAAATATATTTTAAGAACATTTTAATAGAAAATTATTTAAATTTTTTTATAGTTCTCAATCATCATTCATGGATATTCAAAGTATCATTTATAAAATGGTTTTCATAAATATTTTCATTATTATCTTTCTATGAAATGGATTTCAGAAACATTCTAAAGAATTATTTTCAATGAAAATGATGTTCAAATGGTTTTCATGTTTCTATTATATTTTTTGAAGAAAAAATAAAAATGATTTATTTTTTAAATAATATTTAGATACGAAATGATATTTTCCTCAATAAATATTTCTAAAGGATCGTTAAAAATTATTTTCCATCAATAATGAAATTTTCTGATGTTACTCATACCTTTTTGGGAAATGATCTAAACTTTCAATTCATATTATTTTTCTGAATAGTTTATTTTTTGAATTCCTAATGATTATGAAACCCTTTTCAATTTCACGGTTTATATGTTTATGAAACATGTTCCCTTTTCAAAGGTTTTGTTATTATAATACCTACTTCTTTTAATGGGTTTTAATTAATGAAATTAATAAATCATTTATATTTATATATTTTATGATATGAATACTTTTTTATAACACCCATTTCGTTTCATGGGTTATTATAGGATGATTATTAAACCCATATCTCTTTATGGGTCCTAATATAATGAATGTTTTATTCTCTAGTGGAACATATATGAATGATTTTATTATGAGATGGATGGGACAAATATCTATATCTAGTATATCTCCATCAAATGCATTGGTTGATGATTAATATCACATTAGATATTGAAGGGAATGAATTCAATGGGATTGATCAACTAGGGGAATTTGCGAAACATGGTCCCTTATAAGGAAAAGACTGTGACTAGAGATGTAGGTGTGTTCCTCCTCATAACTAATGCCACAATGAGTGTGGAAGATGGGGAAACTCAATATTTTATGGGAAGATAGGGAAACATGATCTAGTATTAGAAGATGGGAATCACTGTCACATATAATGAAAGGTTGTGTATTAGGATTACTGTGTATCCCTCCTAGTATGTGTAGTCTACATGAGGTTCCCTGGTAAGTTCTAGGAATACCTCTTGACTTATAGGGAATGATATTAAATTTTTTTGTGTATCCCATAATTCTGTAACTTATTCTAATATTATGATTTCATTTCTTATGCTCTTATTTCCATTATTATTCAATTATTATGAACTTTAAATCATTATGTCATGATTAAATTTTTTGGTCTTTAGTATTCCTGGCATGATCCTTTAATTTCAGTATCACATTCTCATACAAGTATGCTCATGTTAATGCTTACATATCTCCCTTTTTTACCCTTATTGAGGATCTGAAATCACCATTTTATGTTTACCTACCCAAGGAATGAAGATATATTTTATGTATGATGTTTCTAAGAAGAATTATCGATATGAATGACATAGTGGGAGAAAATTTATCTCTCTTATGTTCTAGTGTTTTTCTTTCCAAATTTCAAATGTAACTAAACTATTACATTATTTGGGAATTATTTTTATAAATTATTATATATTCCACAAAAGTGATGTAATGTAATTGTATGAAAAGAGAGGGTATTTACATAAATTGGGGTTAACATTTTAGAAAATATATCATAGTTTTTTTAGGAAAACCACACATCCATGATATATGGTACCTCATGAGATTAAAAAATTACACAATGCATTTAAGGGATTTATAATTTAGGCCCCCAATTATATTCATATCATGTATGTGTATTTATGTGGCACACAGATCATACAATAAAAGGTAAAAATTCATAACTTATAACTCCATGATCAAGGATTGTTGGATAAACAAATTGATATAACCTATCAATGATGAATAGTTACATCTTGGTGAATACCCTTGAGTGGAAATGGGGACATGTATTCACAACCAAAATGTTTGGCCTGAAAAATAATTGTATAATCCTAGAAGCATAAGAGATGTACAAAAAGGATTATTAAAGATTTTAGTGAGAGTGGAATGTTGTATATATTTACTTTTTAATCAAAACTATAGTGAAGGGATGTGTAAAAACACATTACAACATGAACTATTGGATATCAAAAGGTAGACTAAAAATAAATTAATCTAATAAAAAGGAATAGTAAGACAATACATTACTTCGTAAGTCTATTTAAAAATATTATGCTAAGATTCCAATGATTTTATGAAAACATTATTACAGATTTATAGGGGGTAAATGTATGAATATTTTGTTCAAAGAGTATTTAATAAAGAGTAAGTAGAGGGTGGGTGGTTGTTTTTTGCTAAAGAGAGGGAAATTATTTATTAATTTCTAAACCTAGGTTTTTTACTATTACTGATAAAAAATAATACAAACCCACCCATTTTTATACCATTGTTTTTTCCAAATAGGAGAGGTTTTCAATATTTTAATAAGATAATAACCAAAATAAGTTAATTAATTAGATTTATGATCTGAATCTGAATCATGTTAAAAAATAATTATTGTAAAAAATTAAATATATAATATAGACTTTTGAGGATTAATTTTAGGTTTGTAGAAATAACTAAAAAGATTAAAAATACATTATTTTATATCCAAAATGTATTTTTGGTTGTAAATAACCATTATTGTATTTAATAAATAACATTTGGGATTATTATGAGTTCTTTATTCTTTTAGTTGGAGAAATTCATTATAGTGATTATGACCACTTCTTTGACATCGCCTGTCTCAAAGAGGGTATCATCCAAAAACTAGTTCTTCATCCTCCTAGATATAGGGTGTCCTTGCTTTCCTTATTTATAATGGTGTGTGGCCTTTACCATTATTTTTGATGATTTGATAACCTTTATTGGAAAGGGATTATGGGATGTCATTTCCTCCTTCCATGAATTCCTCCTTATAGTAGTATTCTAATTTACAGCCTCCCTAAAATATTTTAGTCAGGTTAAATAAACTTGTTCTTGGTTCCGTCATGATGTGGTATCCAGTTAATTATACTACTTCTATTATTATTGGGATGAAATATGCGAATAATGATTATGGTGATATTAGATGCATCTAGACATCAATAGATGTTGGGTGTGTTCGTTTTTTAAAAACTCTTCCACTTTCAAGGTCAGGGGAATATCATTTACATAAAATCATAATTGTGGAACAAAAGGTATCCCATGTACATGAACAGGTAACTCACTCCAGGTGTGTTAGGAATATGTGCCTCATTTCCTCCATAATAATGTTTTCTATTCATAAGGTAGACCTTATAATTCCTCTTGGAGTGGACAAATTTTATTAGGTCATAGGGGGGCACTGTTGCATGTTTAATGTCTGGTGGGGGAATGGTCATAGGTTTAGAATCATGTGGGGACATCAACATATGTTTAGAGTCTTCTATACACATCATCACAAGTTTAATGTATTTGAGTGACATGTTCATAGGTATAATATCTATTGAGGATGTATCATAAGTAAACTTTTCATTTAATTGTCCATTTAGGGTGTTGTGTTACATGGAGATGCTAAGGTCCAATGATAATATAAAGTTGAACTGGTGATATTGAGTTTTTTGTTGGGGGAAATGATCACACATCAATGTTTATGCCTTCTATATGAACGATATAAAGATTTAATGGTGTCGTTGGGGTTTTATTATTGATCCTCAATTATGTGTGCCTTATATATTAGGATTAGACCCCAAGAATGCGTCCTAAAAAACCTTATTATAGATTGGAATCCCAACACATATTGATAGATTTCAATTTTTAAGTTCATGTAATATAACCATTCCATGGAAATTATCATCATGTTATAGGGATGGTAATTCCACAAAAGGAGTGACAAAAAGGGATGTTGTGGAAATTTTGAATATGGGATTACAAGTAGGTGAGGTATCATCACATGATAATCATACATGTGGAATCCTATGTTAGATTCATATGCTGGGGATATAGTTTCACATCATGTTTCATGGATGATGTCGCTCAGTTTACTATCATATGAATAAGATATTTGAATATGTATTCTAAATTATCATTACTTGGATGTGGTCAGTATCTTGTATAAGGTGATAATTTCTCGATATGGTAAAAGGTTATAACATTATCTATCAACAAAAAAATATTTCATCAGTTACCATGTTGATTCTACCTTTAGAATATATGTGTCTACTAGTATGTGACTTAGGATGTCAGTAGATGTAATCAATGATGGGTTTGGCTGACATATAAGGCCTAGAGATTACTATGTCTATTTTTAGGAGAAAGAGGTGATGAAACAATAAAGTATATTCTTGGTGAAATGGTGTTGGGTATGAGGGAGGATGATACTGATCATGTTAGTGGTCGAAGCATGACTATACCCATTCCAAATTGGAACATGGCACTTAAGCTGTCAACATTCATGGAACTCTGTCTGGTGGAAGTAGTAATTGTATATGTGATGTAGAGGTTTTTGTGAACATCATTGGGAATTCATGAATAAAAAGGGTTATGTAAACTAGTCACTCTATACTAAACATTAGTCATTGATTATGGAGGGTATTAGTTCATGCAACTTTTTAACTCACGAGATGCTTGGGGTTGCATAATGGAAAGTCATCATGAACGAACCCAACTATTTGTTTGGGGATGTTGTGTGAGGAAAAATAAAACATGAGATGAGAAAATTTAGGGGACATGTGATGTAGTTCACCCATGTTCTCAACCTTTGGGGATCCATTAGAGACTAGAGTTACACTATTTTAGAATAGGCTGAGCTGCGCAAATGTGATATATGGGGTATAAAATATAGGGATTGTAGAGACCTGAATCATGACGTACATGGAAATTACATTACTTATGCGGAATACGTAATAAATAACAAAAACAAACACACAAGAACCGTAACAGTTTAGTGTCTTTCGAAACTCAAAACGTAATCTTATAATTGTGTTGAAAGATCTTGAACATCTCTCATAAAGATCTTCCCCTTTTAGTTTTCTTACCTAAAACCATTCTTTAAATACTTGGGAAAAGAAAACATAGAAAGGGTGAGATCAAATTCTCAGTATGGGTAAGCATGGATAAAATAAAACAAATCATATACATTTGAACTTTAAAACATGAACATAATGTTTAAACATCAAAATCTTGGGCAATGACATAAAACATGGCAGTAAATAAAGCACAGATCATAAAGAAACCTTAATTGTAGAGACCCGAAGCATGATGTACATTGACATTACATTACATTTTTGGAATACTTAGTACATAACAAAAACACACACACAAGGATCGTAATAGTTTAGTGTCTTTGGAAACTCGGAATATAATCTTCTAATCCTGGTGAAAGATATTCAACATCTCCCATGAAGATCTTTCTTTTTTTATACCTAAAACCTATCTTTATATCCTAGGGAAAAGGAAACATAAAAGGGTGAGCTCAAATGCTCAGTAAGGGTAAACAAAAGAAATATCAATCACATCATATACATAAGCACATAACTTTTGGAAATCTTAACCTGTAAAAGAGATCATAATTTCATAACATGGGATAAATCATGGCAGTGAAATGTAATCACAATAATATAACTTAAAACATGAAACTTTGTGGCATACACACATAATCATAGAGAATAATTTCTTGTTAGTCAAGACTCATTTCCAAGACTATCTTAGTGGACAAAGTCCCTTTCTGAACCGAGTCACCCTCGTTTCAGTCCTGTTTCACTGAACCGGTATAACCTACCGTTCCATCCAAGTCTATGTCATGAGATATAAAATCATTACCCAATGCATTGGAGGGATATATAGGTCCCACCCAACTCATAATGATACCATTCTTATGTGTTCCACAAAATCATAAACCATACATCATAGCATAACCCATGTAATAAAAATGGGATTCTTAAACAACATGACATCGTAAAACAATTCATATAAGATAAAGGAATTCATAAAAATATTTCCATGACAACATAATCAAATCCATGTAATAATAGGGATAGAAACATAACCCTTTATTATCTTAGATGGAAAATAATTTTGATAAAACACTTGAACTCCATTGTTGAGGAAAATATCCTTTCTACTTCAAAAACATTTTCCTTTCTTAACATGTCATACAATTTTAAACTAAAAGAAGTTGATTAAAAATAAACTTGAAAACTTTTATATTAAGCTTCTTGGAAATAATGTTTTAAAAATCCATTCATGCCATATAAGTTAAAAAAACATTCTTCATACTTTTGACGGAAAAGTCAAAAAGTACCTCGCACGAAAAACGACAAAAGATTCCTTTCATATCTTTTACTAAAAACTCACCGAAGGGTAAAAATAGATTTAAACAATTGTAGGTGGATGTAAATAATATTACCTATTGATGAATCATGGATGTGGGTGATAAAATACACCTCAGTAAATACCAAAGTATAAACAATCTCGGATAAAATGAGATTGTGATATTTTCCTTACCTTAGGTCCGATTTGCTTCGTAAGTGTCCGAACCTCCTATATAATGATTTAAATAATGACATTAACTTATTATAGAATCTTATTCTTTGTTATGATATCATATATGGTTCACTCATGACTTTATATTACACGTTCTTTTGTAAATTCCATGTTAAAGAGCATTTTGGGTAAAATTGTTTCATTTGTCGTCCGTGTTTTGACTTGTAATTATTCATATGATTACATAGACCATGATTACTTAATTCCATAATATAAAACATGATTTATATATATATATATATTCATAATATACATATATATAATAAATCAGTAAATGGAAAGAAATACATCGTTCATGGAGACGGTAGGCCGTACGTACGCATGAACGCTGTTTTTGTTTCCTTATTGAGTTGAACGGAATTAAGTAGATGACATTCATATATATACACATAAATCCAGTATCATTATTATGTCATATATTTCATGATTACTTATTATATATACTTTATAATCATTCATGAATGGTTTAAAGTGGAGAATGAATCTCATCGCGTCGTGGAGACGGTAGTCCGTACGTACGCACGAGCGATGATATCGTTCTCATGATCGTGGGACTGTATTGGAGTGTATGTATACTATTTCAGAATCAATATCAATTTAAAATAATTATATATAGTTATCATTTAAACCATTATACCCATCCAAGTAAGGTGGTGGTGGAAAATAGATTTCACCATGGCGTGGAGACGGTATTCCATACGTACGCACGCGCGGTGATTTTGTTTTCCGTAGGATGGATAGATGGTGAAATAAGACTGTTTCATACTTATAATAACATATCCGTATATGAGTGCTACTGATGTTATTACTTCATAATGAATAAACCTAAGAAGAAGAAGTGTAAGAAGATATAAAGGTGAAAGAATCGGTAATGGAAATTACCTCTTCTTTGAAGCGCCTCTTTGAGACCTCCTCTTAGGGCACTAAAATTGGTTTTTTAGGAAGACCAGAACCTCTAGGATGTTTCTAGGGAATTGGATAAGAGAATTTTTCAGGGGTTGGTCGAGCTTGAAGGCTCAAAGTTGTGTGAGGAAGAGAGGGAGGAGGTGCTCTTTTATAAAGGAGGAGAGGGGCTCCTTTGGAAAAACTAAAAATATTATTTTATTATAAAGTCAAGTTCGGTTTTAAATAGCTCCAAATTGATTTATTTATAGAATAAGGTGGGGATGGGTCGAAATCCTCTCATCCAATAGAATTTAGACAAGTTTAGGTTCCTATTTTAACCTTATCATTTAGATTTAACATTAAGTTAAATAATTTTACTTTTACCGTGTCTTCTTGTGTTCTTATAGTATAAGGTTAATAAACTTACTATAAGAAGCCAAACGAACCCCAAATTGTTTATTATTAATATATATAACCTTATCTAAGTCATTTGGCCGAACCTTAGATTTTTAGGAATAAAATAACAATTAATAATATAATATTTGTTTTAAAAACTATTTTATGTCAATTTTGACACTATTTAGTAATTGATTTTTGTGAAAATCATAACAGAATGATAAGTTAGAAAAAAGTTAATTAAATCAATACTAACATGTCATATTAACCTATAAAATTAGTTTAATTCATAAAAAGTCTCAAATTATATTTATTTGGTTATTTATAACATCAATTATGTCAATATTTCATTAATAACATAATTACTGCATCATCGTTGTGTCATAAATAAATTAAATTATTTAATGTCTAAAAATTACAAATAAAATACCATTATGTAATAAATCTTTATAGATTTATAATTAATATTTATAGTCGAATTTATCTTATGTATAACCCTATATTAAAAATGTTTTATTAAATAAACATAGATTTTAACTCTTTTAACTCTTCTTTGAATTAAATAATAATAAATGTCCTAATCTAATTCAAGTGGGCCTAAATGGCCATATTTTATTCCTAAGATTGTTTTTGGTCGAATTAAACTTATCCAATAGAATTATGACATGTGTTAGGGTAATAATAATATCATTTTTACCCTTAATTACCCTATTTACTTTTAACCATGGTAAATAAAAGTAAAACGTTACTATTCACCAAAAATTAATTTCATCTCATTAAACCACATTTTACTTACTGAAATCAACCGTGTCCCTCGGATTTCTGAAATTCCACTCACAGAAGTGGTAAAATTATGTTTTATGAAAAAATTCAGTTTTTTTACTACAACTTAGTGGTTTCACTATTCATCAAAAATTGAAAGTTTTCAGAAAAATACCAAAAATTAGGCCTAAGCTATATGTGATATTATGAACTCAAAAATGATTTCTATTTTACCAAATTCAAAACACATCTGTTGCATTAATTAATTTAAAAATTAATTCTCGTCATCAAAACAAATAGCGTGTTCTTAAGAGATAATAACTATCAAAAGATTGACACTTGTTTATGTCTGGTTTAAATGTGAAATTACATCCAATGACCAACATTGTATTAAATTGTAAAAATATATTCTAAATATACTTTAAAACCACTGAACATAATAATTTATCACTATTAATTATTTTGATTGAAAAATTTGTTTTTAATTAAAATTTAGTAATTTTCACTATTCATCAAAATATGAATGTTATCCGAAAATCACCAAAATTTCACCCTAAGATAATTTCGATATTCCGAATCCAAAAATGAAGTCCATTTTGAAAAATAAAATTTACAAAATTTCAAAATTTTGTTATTACTATTCATAACCGCTAGTTTTAATAATATTTTAATAGCATATCGTTGTTTAGCGAAACTTGGTGTTGCGTACAACACACGCTATCGTGGAAGGTCGTGATTGCGTGTAATTCAAACTAGGTCAGAGATGTGTGTTGTGAAAGCTCCTTTTGGTGTAGCGTATAACATAAGACATTAATGAAATTAAAAAGAATATTTTTCATAAAATCTCGGGGTGTTACATTCTACCCCCCTTAAAATGAATTTCGCCCTCGAAATTCGTCGGGGTTATTAATGGTCTACTACTCGAATGTTTCTTTAATAGAAACCCACATTGTAAAAAGGAATACCAAAACCAATCTTTAAAAAAAAAGTATGAAACGTAACGGTTACCCAAATAAACTAATAACTGGGTTTCCACATAGGTGAAAATATGGATATGGAAGAAAAATCTAACCATCATGTTCTCATGATGAGTGGTAGAGAAAATGGCTATGGAAAAGCCAACAATCACAAATCCATAAATTTGTGACGATCTAAGGTACCATCTGATTAATCAGATATAAGAGCACTAGGACAACATTTTTGGTTTTCAAGATCGTTTCCCTAAAGTTAAAGAATTTGAATTAGAATAAATACTTACTTTATTTTGGTACAATCTCACCGTTGTTCGTGCCTTGAACAATTTCCACTTCATCTCTTAAATAAATGAAGTTGAATTTGTTATTTGTGAAGTGTTAGCAGATCATGTGATAGAATGACGGGTCATTCCATCTGTCTCAAACAAAAGGTTAGCAAAAGTTATTAAATATACATAAGTCATTCTATAGTGAGATTAATCATATATGGTTCCTAAAATGGACTTATACTTCATATATCATACTGCTTAATATAATAAAAATAGTTTCTACTAAACAGGGACTTCCTGTTGGCCAGTGGTAGGCAATAAAGGCCAGTCGCACTTCGGTTGTGGGTTCGATTCCCACAGCCTTGTCCGACCCGATGGGCTGTCGCCCGTCCTGCAGGTTGTCCTTTTTCTAAAGCTATATTACTATAACATCCCATCAATAATATCGAAAAAACTTTTTATCCTAAATTATGTCCAACATAATCCATTCTAATCTTTAGGCTTATCTAAAATACATCGGTCCAAGGTCATAGTATAAAGAAAATGATTACTTGAAATGTCACAGAACAATCACGTGAATGCCATCATTTATTCCCCCTATATCATAAGATATATCTTGTTGGTCAAATCACAAACATGTGAATACCTTAATCATGTATTCTCTTGAAGAATGAATACCCATTGAACCTTAGTGAATACATGAATGCAGTTAAAAGTTAACACTTTCCACATACCAAAATCCTCAAAATTCTATATACTCAAACCATGATATCACTTAGTCCTTATATCAATCATGAGCTCATGAATACTGTTAAACATTTCATTTTCTCGTTTTCCCTTCATTATGCACATATCATCTTATTTCCAAAAATATCTCAATCACTTTGAATACCACATTAGTCCAATACATAAATATTCCAATACTCCATGATACAACATTATTTTGGAGTCCCATTACATAAACACTTAATCATTCCACCACATCGTTGTCATATTCAACATCACCAATAGTGATCGCATGTGACTTCCCTTTGTCCTTTGACTTAAGTGGTTGCTCATGTCGATCATCACTAACCCTTGGATTAGGGAATTTATTAGCATAATGCCCCATTTCCTTGCACTTGAAGCATTGAAGTCTTGGTGGTGCGTTCTCTGCGGTGTTTGCTTTATTCACATCATTAGAAACCCTTTTTCCATTACTTCGACACTCAGCTGCTCGATGACCTTCTTTTCCACACTTAAAACATTTTCTAGTCCCTTTAAGACAATCTCCACCATGCTTCTTTCCACACTTTGTGCATAAGGAAACATTCATCTTCTTTTCACCATTATTCTGAGATTTCTCCTTGAACTCCATCTTTTGTTTCTTGTCAAAACCATGAGATGGATATGTAACACCAACTTCCATTTCTACCTTGATAGCAAAATTCACAATTTCGTCATAGCTACTGAAGTCTCTTATAGCTAATGCCATTTGAAGACTTGGTTTTAAGCCACTGAAAAATCGATCAACTTTACATTCAGGTTGGCTGATAATGCCAGATGCATACCATGCAAGTCTTGTAAAATTCGCTTCGTATATACCAACAGATTCATCATCCTTCTGCTTCAGCTCAAGAAACTCCTTTTCCATCTTTGTTCGAAGAATACGAGGGAAGTACTTACTGAAAAACAAGTTCTTGAACTCATCCCATTCCATGTACTCAATTTCATCTCTTGGCCTCGTATTCTTGATAAGATTCCACCATTAATCAGCTTCACCAACCAAATGATATATTTCTAAGATGACTTTATCATGTTCAGAACATTGAAGAACTGAAAATATCTATTCAGTGGTACTAATCCGTTGTTCAGCAACAAGTGGATCAGAAGTCCCACTGAAAGAAGGTGGACGTTGCCTCATGAAGGACTCAATAGAATATTGTTCCCTTCTCTGCTCATTTGGAAGTCCAGAATGATTCATAGCTTGTGTAAGTATAGCAATAAGATTTTGCACTCCATCTCCCATAACATTTGTTTGTTCAGGATGACAATCATTGCATTGTCCATTGCATTGATCAACACGGTTCCTTCGGGTTCCAGCCATCGTCTAAAACCCAAAAAGAATAGTGTGAGAGGCAAAAATCATGCTAGGGAAAACAACATTATAAAGGGGGAGTATCCTCAATATCTAACTTCTTAGGTTAAATTCTATGATTGTTACAGTAGTTCTAGGACTGTATCTTATACGTATACTTATCCTTAGGGATATCCCTAGACATACCTTAGAAATATCTCTAGGGATCTCACTAACACTTTCACATCCTAGTTTCCAAAGGTTGACTAAACCTTTCCTCTGATACCAACTGTAGAGACCCGAAGCATGACGTACATTGACATTACATTACATTTTCGGAATACTTAGTACATAACAAAAACACAGACACAAGGATCGTAATAGTTTAGTGTCTTTGGAAACTCGGAATATAATCTTCTAATCCTGGTGAAATATCTTCAACATATCCCATAAAGATCTTCCTTTTTTAATACCTAAAACCTTTCCTTATATCCTGGGGAAATGTAAACATAAAAGGGTGAGCTCAAATGCTCAGTAAGGGTAAAAAAAAGAAATATCAATCACATCATATACATAAGCACATAACTTTTGGAAATCTTAACCTGTAAAAGAGATCATAATTTCATAACATGGGATAAATCATGGCAGTGAAATGTAATCACAATAATATAACTTAAAACATGAAACTTTGTGGCATACACACATAATCATAGAGAATAATTTCTTGTTACTCAAGACTCATTGCCAAGACTATCTTAGTGGACAAAGTCCCTTTCTGAACCGAGTCACCCTCGTTTCAGTCTTGTTTCACTGAACCGGTATAACCTACCGTTCCATCCATGTCTATCTCATGAGATATAAAATCTTTACCCAATGCATTGGAGGGATATATAGGTCCCACCCAACTCATTATGATACCATTCTTAAGTGTTCCACAAAATCATAAACCATACATCATAGCATAACCCATGTAATAAAAATGGGATTCTTAAACAACATGACATCGTAAAACAATTCATATAAGATAAAGAAATTCATAAAAATATTTCCATGACAACATAATCAAATCCATGTAATAATAGGGATAGAAACAGAACCCTTTAGTATCTTAGATGGAAAATAATTTTGATAAAACACTTGAACTCCATTCTTGATGAAAATATCCTTTCTACTTCAAAAACATTTTCCATTCTTAACATGTCATAAAATTTTAAACTAAAAGAAGTTGATTAAAAATAAACTTGAAAACTTTTAAATTAATATTCTTTGAAATAATGTTTTAAAAATCCATTCATTCCATATATGTAAAAAAACATTCTTCGTACTTTTGACGGAAAAGTCAAAAAGTATCTCGTACGAAAAGCGACAAAAGATTCCTTTCATATCATTTACTAAAAACTAACCGAAGGGTAAAAATAGATTTAAACAATTGTAGGTGGATGTAAATAATATTACCTATTGATGAAGCATGGATGTGGATGATAAAATAGACCTCAATAAATACCAATGTATAAACAATCTCAGATAAAATGAGATTGTGATATTTTCCTTACCTTAGGTCCGATTTGCTTCGTAAGTGTCCGAACCTCCTGTATAATGATTTAAATAATGTCATTGACTTATTATAGAATCTTATTCTTTGTTATGATATCATATATGGTTCACTCATGACTTTATATTACCCGTTCTTTTGTAAATTCCATGTTAAAGAGCATTTTGGGTAAAATTGTTTCATTTGTCGTCCGTGTTTTGACTTGTAATTATTTATATGATTACATAGATCATGATTACATAATTCCAGAATATACAACATGATTTATATATATATATATATATTCAGAGTATACATATATATAATAAATCAGTAAATGGAAAGAAATACATCGTTCATGGAGACGGTAGGCCATATGTACGCATGAACACTGTTTTTGTTTCCTTATTGAGTTGAACAGAATTAAGTAGATGACATTCATATATATACACATAAATCCAGTATCATTATTATGTCATATATTTCATGATTACTTATTATATATACTTTATAATCATTCATGAATGGTTTAAAGTGGAGAATGAATCTCATCGCGTCGTGGAGATGGTAGTCCGTATGTACGCACGGGTGATGATATCGTTCTCATGATCGTGGGACTGTATTGGAGTGTATGTATACGATTTCAGAATCAATATCACTTTAAAGTAATAATATATAGTTATCATTTACACCATTATACCCATCCAAGTAAGGTGGTGGTGGAAAATAGATTTCACCACGGCGTGGATGCGGTATTCCGTACGTACGCACGCGCGGTGATTTCATTTTCCGTAGGATGGATAGATGGTGAAATAGGACTGTTTCATACTTATAATAACATATCCATATATGAGTGATACTGATGTTATTACTTCATAATGAAAAAACCTAAGAAGAAGAAGTGGAAGTAGAAATAAAGGTGAAAGAATCTGTAAAGGAAATTACCTCTTCTTTGAATCGCCACTTTGAGACATCCTCTTAGGGCACTAAAATTGGTCTTTGAGGAAGACCAGAACCTCTAGGATGTTTCTAGGGAAGTGGATAAGAGAATTTTGCAGTGGTTGGTCGATTTTGAAGGCTCAATGTTGTGTGAGGAAGAGAGGGTGGAGGTGACCTTTTATAAGGGAGGAGAGGGGCTCCTTTAGAAAAACTAAAAATATTATTTTATTATAAAGTCAAGTTCGGTTTTAAATATCTCCTAATTGATTTATGTAAAGGCTAAGGTGGGGATTGGTCGAAATACTCTCATCCAATATAATTTATACAAGTTTAGGTTCCTATTTTAACCTTATCATTTAGATTTAACATTAAGTTAAATAATTTTACTTTTACCGTGTCTTCTTGTGTTCTTACACTATAAGGTTAATAAACTTACTATAAGAAGCCAAACGAACCCCAAATTGTTTATTATTAATATATATAACCTTATCTAAGTCATTTAGCCGAACCCTAGATTTTTAGGAATAAAATAACAATTAATAATATAATATTTTTTTAAAAACCATTTTATGTCAATTTTGACACTATTTAGTAATTGATTTTTGTGAAAATAATAACAGAATGATAAGTTAGAACGAAGTTAATTAAATAAATACTAACATGAAATATTAACCTAGAAAATTAGTGTAATTCATAAAAAGTATCAAATTATATTTATTTGGGTATTTATAACATCAATTATGTCAATATTTCATTAATAAGATAATTATTGCATCATCGTTGTGTCATAAATAAATTAAATTATTTAATGTCTAAAAATTACAAATAAAATACCATTATGTAGGAAATATTTTTATCTTTCTAATTAATAATTATAGTAGAATTTATCTTATGTATAACCCTATATTAAAAATGTTTTATTAAATAAACTTAGATTTTAACTCTTTTAACTCTTCTTTGAATTAAATAATAATAAATGTCCTAATCTAATTCAAGTGGGCCTAAATGGTCATATTTTATTCCTAAGATTGCTTTTGGTCGAATTACACTTATCCAATAGAATTAGGACATGTGTTAGTGTAATAATAATATCATTTTTACCCTTAATTACCCTATTTACTTTTAACCGTGGGAAAAAAGTAAAAAGTTACTATTCACCAAAAATTATTTTCATTTCATTGAACCACATTTTACTTACTGACATCAACCATGTCTCTCGGATTTTTGAAATTCCACTCACAGAAGCACTAAAATTAAGCTTTATGAAAAAATTCAGTTTTTTTTAACTACCACTTAGTAGTTTCACTATTCATCAAAAATTGAAAGTTTTCAGAAAAATACCAAAAATTAGGCCTAAGCTATATTTGATATTATAAACTCAAAAATGATTTCTATTTTACCAAATTCAAAACATAGCAGTTGCATTAATTAATTTAAAAATTAATTCCCGTCGTCAAAACAAATAGAGTGTTCTTAAGAGATAATAACAATCAAAAGATTGACACTTGTATATGTCTGGTTTAAATGTGAAATTACATCCAATGACCAAAATTGTATTAAATTGTAAAAATATATTCTAAATATACTTTAAAACCACTCAAATTAATAATTTATCACTATTAATTATTTTGATTGAAAAAGTTGTTTTTATTTAAAATTTAGTAATTTTCACTATTCATCAAAATATGAAAGTTATCCGAAAATCACCAAAATTTCACCCTAAGCTAATTTCGATATTCCGAATCAAAAAATGAAGTCCATTTTGAAAAATAAAATTTACAAAATTTCAAAAAGTAGTTATTACTATTCATAACGGCTAGTTTTAATAATATTTTAATAGCATATCGTTGTTTAGAGAAACATGGTGTTGCGTACAACGCACGCTATCGTGGAAGTTCAAGATTGAGTGTAATTCAAGCCAGGTCAGAGATGTGTGTTGTGGAAGCTCCTTTTGGTGTAGCGTATAACACAAGACATTAATGAAATTAAAAAGAATATTTTTCATAAAATCTCGGGGTGTTACATTAATCATGATAAAATATCATGGGAATTAAACATGTAATTGTGGAAAAACATTAATCACATGATAGGATTTCTATAGTATCGAAGGCATTGTTTCCAAGACCATCTTAGTGGACAATGTCCCTTACTGAACCGAGTTTACATGCCATTCCAGCCCTGTATTACTGATCAATATTTACTTGCGTTTCAGCCATGTCTATATCATGAGATATAAATCATTACGCAATTCATTTGAGGGAGATATAGGTCCCACCCATCTCATTTTGAAATCATTATTACGTGTGCCACAAAATCATAAATCATACATCATAGCATAACCCATGTAATAAAAATGGGATTTTTAAACATCATGACATCATAAAACAATTCATATAAGATAAAGGAATTCATAAAAATAATTCCATCACAACATAATCAAATCAATGTAATAATAGGGATAAAAACAGATCCCTATATTATCTTGTATGGAAAATAATTTTGATAAAACACTTGAAGTCCATTCTTGAGGAAAATATCCTTTCTACTTCAAAAACATTTTTTCCTTTCTTAACATGTCATTAAATTTGAAACTAAAAGAAGTTGATTAAAAATAAACTTGAAAGCCTGTAAAGGAAGATTCTTGGAAATAATGTCCTAAAAATCAATTCATGTTGTATAAGTTAAAAAACATTCTTCTCATACTTTGGCCGGAAAAGTCAAAAAGCACCTCCCACTAAAAATGACAAAAGATTCCTTTCATATCTTTTACTAAAAACTCACCGAAGGGTAAAATTGGATTTAAACAATTGTAGGAGGATAGAAATAAAATTAAATATTGAAGAAACATGGATGTGGATGATAAAATACACCCCAGTAAATACCAAAGTATAAACAATCTCAGATAAAAATGAGATTGTGAGATTTTCCCTTACCTTAGGTACCATATGCTTCGTACGTATCTGAACCTCCTGTATAATTATTTAAATAATGTTATTTAATTATTAAAGAATCAAATGAATTGTTATGATATCATATATGGTTCACATATGACTTTATATTACCCGTTCTTTTGTAAATTCCATGTTAAAGCAACGTTTTAGGTAAAATCATCTTATTTATCTTACGTGTTTGGACTTGTTGTTATTGATGATATTATTACATATATCATGATTTACTTACTTCCAAAATGTACATCATGATTTATGTATCATATATATTCATTTTATATCCATCATATACATGTATTTATAATAGTACATAACATATGGAGGTAAGAAATGAAATGCACTGTTCCTGGAGATGGTAAGACGTACGTACGCATGAACGCTAATTTCATTTCTATTTCTTATTTTAATGGAATTATAACATAATTATACATATTTAAATTATAATTCATGTATAATATCATATATAATATCATTAACCACATCCTTCATACATACCACGTAAGGTATTAACAAATCACATCACTATGAGGGGGCGGTTGTCCGCACTTCCTCAAATGAGATTATCGTATTTACCCACTATGGAACCATAAAGGCTTGAAATAATTTGGAATTAAATAAGGATAGATAAATCATAAACATAATATATATCATATATAAATACAGTTCCATCATAATGGCCACCATGAGAGGCGGTAGAAGAAAATTGAACAATCATCGTTTCGTGAGGCGTTAGTTTTCCATCCACAGAGACATTATTTTCTTCATCCATTATTTGGAGGTGTGTTTACATGTAGTTATAATAAATCTTATAACAACATCCTTGTATATTTAGGGTACTGTTTTTGTTAAAAAAGAAATGAATAAAAGGAGTTTATGGGTTGGAGAAGTAGAATAAAAGAAAACAATTTAATAGAAACTATTACCTTTAATTTGGATAACTTCCTTTGGTTGAATCAAAAGGACTTCTTGGAGTGCCTTCTGCCTAAGGTAAGGATTCTAGGGGGAGGATAGAGATGTATGGAGATTATGTGGGCAGAGTTTAGACGAGCCAAAATTCTTGAGAGGTGTGAGGATTTTCATAGAAGTGGTCTTCTTTTATAATGGAGAGAAGGGGATCTTTAGGAAAGTGTGAAAACAATATTTTATTATAAACATATCTTCGGTTTAAAGAGGTCCAAAACACATTAATGTCGAAGATAAGATGACTCAAATTATAAATAAAATCATCCAATCATAATTGGAAATGTTTTGGATAATATTTTAATTATTATAATCTAATTTATTTAAAGCATTTATTAATGAGGTAAATATTGCATCTTTATTGTGTCAGAAGGAATTTAATTTATTTCATTTCTAAAAATTATAAAAAAAATACCAAAATGTTGGAAATATTTTTATCATTCCAATTAATATTTATATTCTAAATGATAATTTATATATCCCCTTATAAAATATAACTACTAAAAGCTTTTTGTTAATGCCAATTTTTCTTTTACATTAAATTAATTAATCTAATGTGTCATGGTCTTTCATAAGTGGATTCATGGGATTCCAAAATCGACCCAAGGATGCCCATGGTCGGCCACTACTCCTCCAATAATATTTGGAGAAGTGTTAAAGTAATTTTGAAATATTATAAAATTATTTTATCCTTGGATTACCCTATTTACATTTTACCACTGTAAATAAAAGTAAAAGTAACTATTCACGAAAAATTATTTTTATCTTATTGAACCACATTTTAATACTTGATATTAACCATGTCTCTTGGATTTTTCGAAATTCAACTCACAAAAGCAGAAAAATTATGTTTTATGAATAATTGCAAAATATCCTAAGAGGTGGGTAAAAGACAGTGAAAAGGTCAATACAATATTTTTATATATCTAAAATTACTATAAAATGAATCCAAGGAATTTCATTGAACATATATATGTATTATGTATCTATTTTGACCTAAAATAAATTTAAATCAAATAAATTATTATTTAAATAAAAAGTCGGTTTTAACAAAAAACTCAGTGTTTTCACAATTCATCAAAAATAGAAGTTTTTTAAAAAAAACCAAAAAATCAGCCGAAGCTATATTTTATATTCCAAATTCAAAAATGATTTCAATTTTTCCAAATAAAAAACATATAAGTGGCATTAATTAATTTTAAAATTAATTCCTGTTATCAAAACAAATAGCCTGTGTTTAAGAAACAATAACTATCAAAAGATCATCACTTGTTTATGTCCTATTTCAAACTGAAATTACTTCCAATGACCAGCATTGGATTAAATGGTAAAAATATATTCTAATTATACTTTAAAACTAATTAAAAAGATAATCTGACCCTATAAATTATTGCGATGAAAAAAATGTGTTTTTAATTAAAATATAGCATGTTTTTAGTATTCATTAAAAAATGAAAGTTATCAGAATAATATGAAAAATTTATCCAAATTGAATTTTTATATCGTGATTCCAAGGAAAAATTTTATTTTGTCAAATTGAACATATAAACATGTCAAAACTAGATTTAAGGAGGGTGCTCCATCAAAAGGCGGAAAACTGCATTTTTTTAAAAATACATATTTTACCCAAAAAAATTACATTGTTCTCAGACCATGTTCTATAAAATATATTAGATGAATAATAATGTCATAAAATTCAAAATGTAGTTGATACAACTCATAACGAATAGTTCATAATAATATTATAACAATATATCGTTGTTTAGTGAAACCTGGTACTGCGTACAACACACGCTATTAAGGAAGGTCATGATTTCATGTAATGCATTCCAAGTCAGGGTTGCATGTTGTGAATGACTCCTTTGTTGTTTCTTATAACAAAATCCAATCATATTTCATTTATACATATAATATATATATATACTCACTGTTTCCTAGAATGGCTGCTATCAAACATACTTAAAATTGTGTGTAACATAATCCAAGAATAGTGTTGTGTATACTGCAAGCTAATACGGTGTTGCATATAGCACAAGATAATCTTGGTGTAGCGTACAACACAAGATATTAATGAAATTATAAAGAATAATTCTCATAAAATCTTGGGTTGATACATTCTACCCCCCTTAAAATGAATTTTTCCCTCAAAATTTGTCAGGGTTAAAAATGGTTTACTACTTGAAAGTTTCATTCGTAAAAACCCACATAGTAAAAAGGAATAATGAAACTTCATTTTAAAAAGGGAAGTTAGAATCATAACGTTCACCCAAAGTAACTCAGCACTAGGTTTCCACATAGGTCAACATAGGTGATTATATGGATATGGAAGAGAAATCTAACCATCAACTTTTGATGAAGAGTGGTAGAGGACATGGCTATGAAAATTCCAACAATCACAAAGCCATAAATTTGTGATAATCTAAGGTACCATCTGAATCATCGGATATAAGGTGACAAGGATAAAATTATTGGTTTTCAAGATCATTTCCCTAAAGTTGAAGAATTTGAATTATAATAAATACATAGTTTATTTCGGTAAAATCTCACCGTTGTTCATGCTTTGAAAAATTTCCACTTCATCTCTTAAAGAAATGAAGTTGAATTTGTCATTCTTGAACTGTTAGCAAATCATGTGATAGAATGTCGGTTCATTCCATCTGTCTCAAACAAAATGTTAGCAAAAGTTATCAAATATACATAAGTCCATCTCTAGTGAGGTTAATCGTATATGATTCCATAAATGGACTTATACTTCTTCTATCATGCCGCTTAATAAATTAAAACTCGTTTCTACTAACTAGGGACTTCATGTAGGCCAGTGGTAGGTGATAAAGTCCTGTCGCACTTTGGTTGTGGGTTCACTTCCCACAACCTTGTCTGACTCGACGAGTTTTCACATATTCCACTAGTTGTACCTTTTCTTAAACTACACTATTATAGCATTCTATCAATAATATCGAAATAAATTTCTAGCCTTAAATAATAACAACATATGATCAACATAATCCATTCCAATCATTAGGCTTATCCAATATACTTCTTTCCAAAGTCAATGTATAAAGATAACTATTACTAAAAAGGTCATATAACAAGAACGTGAATACAATCATTTTTCCCTCATATATCACAAGATATATCTTGTTGATCACATTCCAAACCTGTGAATACCATAATATTTTATTCGCATGAAAAATGAATACCCATTGAACCTTAGTGAAAACATGAATGCTGTAAGAAGTTAACTCTTTCCACATTCCAAAATCCAACAATTCTGTATACTCAAACCCTGATATTTCTTTGTCCTTATATCAGTCATGAGCTCATGAATACTATCATAAATATTATTTTTTCTTTATCCCTTCATTATGCGCATATTAGGTGCTTTCCAAAAATATCTGAATAACCTTTCCTGGTTACCAGTACAATTCAGCATATACATTGAAAACTCAAGAAAAGGGAACAGTGTAAGAATCCTTAGACTTTTCTTTATTCCATAGTTCCATACATTATTCTTAATAAACACACAGTCATTACACTACCTTCTTAAACCACTAAATAAGCTTCATCATTTCTTCCATATCATATATCATTTGTAGTCTCATCATCACCATCCACATAAATATTACCCATATGACCATGCTGATTCTCTTCATGAGATTTTCCCTTAGGGAATTAGTTTGCATAATGCCCATATATTCCACATTAAAAACATCTAATCATTGTTGATGATGTAGCAATACCATTATCCTTTTCCATGCTGTTAACTGAACATTTTCCTTTTCACTTATTGGATTTGTATCATTAGTTTCCACACCCAAAGCATCTTATAGTTCTTTTGAATCATTCTCCTTGATTCCTCTTCCCACATGATTTTCATGAGGGAAATTGAACTTTCTTTCTTCTATGATCATCATGAAACTCTATCTTTCTCTTATTAGGCGAGTTAGGAATATTACCAAAGTTAAGATTATGGATCAGGTTATGAGATTGCTGATTAGTCTTAATAACTATGTATGGACTTCCAAATTGAATTTCATTTGGTGTCTCATGATGAATATCATTCCATTGTCCATCATATCCTCCATTACCATGAATCATCCCATTTCCATCCATTTTCTAAAACCCAAAAAGAATAGTGTGAGAGGAAAAAATAATACTAGGAAAACAACATAATAAAGGGGGGGTAACTTCAATATCTAACATCTTAGGTTTAATTCTAAGATCGTTACTGTAATTCTAAGATTATAACCTATACTTATACTTTACCTTAGGGACATCACTAGACAAATCTTAGAAATATCTCTAGGGATCTCACTAATGTTTTTGCATCCTAGTTTCCAAAGGTTGACTAATCCTTTCCTCTGATACCAACTGTAGAGACCCGAATCTTGACGTATATGGGAATTACATTAATTTTGCAGAATACTTAATAAATAACAAAAACAGACACACAAGGATCGTAATAGTTTAGTGTCTTTGGAAACTCGAAGCGTAATCTTCTAATCGTTGTGAAATATTTTCAACATCTCTCATAAAGATATTCCCCTTTTGCTTTTCTTACCAAAAACCATTCTTTAAATCCAGGGGAAAATAAAACATATAAAGGGTGATCTAAAATGCTCGGTAAGTGTAAGCATGGATAAAATAAAACTAATCATATACATTTGAACTTAAAAAAATTAACATAATGTTTAGACATCAAAATTTAGGGCAATGACATAAAACATGGCAGTACATAAATAATAGATCATAAAGAAACCTTAATCATGATAAAATATCATGGGAATAAACATGTAATTCTGGAAAAATATTAAGAACATGATATGATTTCTATAGTAGCCAAGGCATTGCTGCCAAGACCATCTTAGTGGACAAAGTCCTTTACTGAACAATGTTTACATGTCATTGCATCCCTGTATTACTGAACTTGATTTACTTGTTGTTTCTTCCATGTCTATCTCATGAGATATAAATCTTTACCCAGTTAATTAGAGGGAGATATAGTTCCCACCCATCTCATTTTGAAATCATTATTACATGTGCCACAAAATCATAAATCATACATCATAGCATATCCCATGTAATAAAAATGGGATTCTTAAACATCGTGACTTCATAAAACTATTCATATAAGAGAAAGGAATTTATAAAAATAATTCAATCACAACATAATCAAATAAATTTAATAATAAGGATAGAAATAGAACCCTATATTATCTTGGATGGAAAATAATTTTGATAAAGAACTTAAACTCCATTCTTATGGAAAATATCATTTCTACTTCAAAAACATTTTTTCTTTTCTTAACATGTCATGCAGCTTTAAACTAAAACAAGTTGATTAGAAATAAACTTGAAATCTTTTAAAAGAAGATTCTTGGAAAAAATGATCTAAAAATCCATTCATGCCGTATAATTTAAATAACATTCTTCTCATACTTTGGTCGGAAAAGTCAAAAAGTACCCCGTACGAAAAACGACAAAAGATTCCATTAATATCTTTTACTAAAAACCCAACGAATGGTAAAATAGGATTTAAACAAATGTATGAGGATAGAAATAATATTACATATTGAGGAAACATGGATTTGGATGATAAAATACACCCCAGTAAATACCAAAGTATAAACAATTTCGGATAAAAATGAGATTGTGAGACTTTCCCTTACCTTAGGTCTGATATGCTTCGTACGTATCTGAACCTCCTGTATAATGATTTAAATAATGTAGTTTACTTATTAAAGAATCATATTCATTGTTATGATATCATATATGGTTCATTTAGGACTTTATATTACCCGTTCTTTTGTAAATCCCATGTTAAAGCAACGTTTTTGGTAAAATAATCTTATTTATCGTACGTGTTTGGACTTGTTGTTATTGATTTTAATATTACATATATCATGATTTACATACTTAATTAATGTAAATAATGATTTATATATCATATATATTCATTTTATATCCATCATATACATGTATATATAATAGTACATAACATATGGAGGTAAGAAATGAAATGCACCGTTCATGGAGACGGTAAGCCGTACGTACGCATGAACGCTACTTTCATTTATATTTCTTATTTTAATGGAATTAAATCATAATTATACATAGGTATGTTATAATTACTGTATAATATCATATATAATATAATTAACCACATCCTTTATACATCCCACATAAGATATTAACGAATCACATCACTTTGAGGGGGCGGTAGTCCGCACTTCCTCAAATGAGATTATCGTATTTACTCACTATGGAAACCATAAAGGATTGAAATAATTTGGAATTAAAGAAGCATATGTAAATAATAAACATAATATATATCATATATAAATATATTTACATCATAATTTCCACCATGAGAGGCGGTAGGAGACAATCGAACAATAATCGTTTCGTGAGGCATTAGTTTTCTATCCACAAAAACGTTATGTTCCTCATCCATTAGATGGAGGTGCGTGTAAGGGTAGTTCGAATACATATCATAACATCATCGTAGTATATTTAGGACACCGTTTTTGTTACAAAATAATGGATTAAAATGAGTTTAGGGGTTGGAGAAGTAGAATAAAAGAAAACAATTTAATAGAAACTGTTACCTTTAATTTGGGTAACTTCCTTTGGTTTGAACCAAAAGAACTTCTTGGAGTGCCTTATGCCTAAGGTAAGTCTTCTATGGGGAGGAGAGGGATGTATGGAGATTATTTGGGGGAGTTTTTATGAGCCAAAGGCTTGAGAGGTGTGAGGAATTGCATAAAAGTGGTCTCCTTTTATAAGGGAGAAGAGGTGCTCTTTAGGAAAGAGTAAAAACATTATTTTATTATAAACTTCTCTTCGGCTTCAAGATGTACAAAACACATTAATGTCGAAGATAAGATGACTCATATTCAAAATAAAATCATCCAATAAGAAGTGGATATGTTTTGGATAATATTTTAATCATTATAATCTACTTTATAAAAATCATTTATTAATGAGTTAAATATTGCATATTTATTGTGTCACAAATAATTTAATTTATTTGATGTCTAAAAATTATAAAAAAAATACCAACATGTAAGAAATATTTTTAGCATACCAATGAATATTTATAGTTGAAACAATAATTTATATATCCCCATATAAAAATTAATTACTAAAAGTGTTTTGTTAATACCAATTTTGTCCTTACATGAAATTAATTAATCTAATGTGTTATTCCCATTCATAACTGGCTCCATCGGGTCCCAAAATCGACCCAAGGATGCCCATGGTCGGCCATTACTTATCCAATAAGTTTTGGTGAAGTGTTAAGGTAATTTTGAATTATTATAATATTCATTTATCCTTGAATTACCCTGTTTACTTTTAACCATGGTAAATAAAAGTAAAAGGTTACTATTCATCAAAAATTATTTTTATCTTATTGAACCACAAATTACTCCTTGATATTAACCGTGTCTCTCAGATTTTATAAATTCAACTCACAGAAGCGGTAAAATTATGTTTTATTAATAATTGCGAAAAATCCTAGGAGGTGAGTAAAAGACGGTGAAAAGTTCAATACAATTTTTTTATATATCTAAAATTATTATAAAATGACTCCAATAAATTTCATTTAACTTATATAAGTGTTATTTATCTATTTTGACCTTAAATAAATATAAATAAAATAAATGTTTATTTAAATAAAAAGTCAGGTTTAACCAAAAACTCTGTGTTTTCACTATTCATCAAAATTTGATGTTTTGTAGAAAAATAACAAAAATTCAGCCTAAGTTATATTTGATATTTTGAATTCAAAAATGATGTCTATTTTGGAAAATTCAATACAAAGAAGTGGAATTAATTAATTTTAAAATTACTTCCCGTTATCAAAACAAATAGCATGTTTTTTAGAAACAATAACTATCAAAAGATCATCACTTGTTTATGTCCAATTTCAAAGTGAAATTAATTCCAATGACCAAAATTGGATTAAATGGTAAACATATATTCAAATTACACTTTAAAACAAAATATAGAGATAATATATCCATATAAATTATTGTGATGAAAAAAAGTTTTTTTAAATTAAAATATAGCGTATTTTTACTATACAATAAAATAGGAAAGTCATCAGAATAATATGAAAAATTTATCCAAAATAAATTTTTATATAATTATTCCAAGGAAGAATTTTATTTTGTCAAATTGAACTTATAAACATGTCAAAAAATAGATTTAAGATGGGTGCTCCATCAAAAGGCGGAAAAACTGCATTTTTTTAAACATTCTTATTTTACCCAAAACATTTATTTTGTTCTCATACCATGTTCTAGAAAATATTTAAGATGAATAATAATTTAATAATATTCAAAATTTAGTTGATACTATTCATAACGGCTAGTTCATAATACTATTATAATAATATATCGTTGTTTAGTGAAACCTGGTACTGCGTACAACACATGCTTTCGAGGAAGTTCGTGATTGCGTGTAATGAAAGCTAAGTCAGGGTTGCGTGTTGTGCAGGAATCCTTCATAGTTCTGTATAACATAATCCCGTCATATTTATTTTATACATTTAATATATATATATATATACAAACTCACTGTTGCGTAGAATGACTTCTATCAAACGAACATGAAATTGTGTGTAACATAATCCAATAATAGTGTTGCGTATACTGCAAGCTATTACGGTGTTGTGTATAGAGCAAGATAATCATGGTGTAGAGTACAAAAAAATACATCAATGAAATTAAAAAGAATAATTCTCATAAAATCTCGGGTCGTTACAGGGATCATTTCAAAAACAATTATGGTGGGGGACTCAATTTTTAGGTAAAATACCTATCCATTTTCATGGTTTTGAAACATTTATTGTGGAATATAATGGGAGGATAGATCATGGGAATATTAGTTTTCTAGTCTCTCATGCCTTTTAAATTGGCGTGATTGTGTAAGGTAGTGGTTTGATGTCGATATACTCAAGAAATGTGTTTTTTGAGACAATTTTTTATTACATTCTCTTAAATAATGTTGTATTACACATTACCCTTTTTTATTTGATGGATTATCTTTCATTTATGCTATCCAATGTCGTAAATGTATCATTATACATACAAGTGTATTGTGTATTAAAATTGTTTGTTTTGTGCAATGTCCCAATGATGTGCGTAAGGGTCCATTCGACAATACGATGGGACCTAGAGTTAACATATGCCATTTAATTGTTAAAAACACTTTAGATTAAGGGAATCACATTTTTTACCCAAAAAAATTCTTCTATATAATTAGATATTACATAGAAGAAAATGGTCAGATTACGAGGAAGACACCAAACCTTCATCATTAATTCATTCTATTACACAACATGAGACATGGGTCACAAATGATAGTTTCACATGTGTATAACATGGTGGATAAAATTCATATAAATAGATTAAGGGGTAATTATATAGTCACCATACATCCATGCATGGTATTCTTTCTCTCAGGCATGTAACTCCATCATATATCCCAAACTCATGAGATTAAAAATATGAAATTCACAAAAAACAATATAACATGATATATTTTGCGCCAAAAGAAAAAAAATTTATGAACTGAGATAATGTTTCCTAATGATTATACAAGTACATGGGACAAGATCATGATGAGTCATCTGGAAATTGTATATCACTAGAATGATATAGAAATGAAAAATATAAGGGATAAGGCTACATCAATTGTTTTTGTTGCTTCCAAGATAGACGAAATGGAAGGAATCATGAAACTACATAGAATAGGATGGTCATATCACACCAAAAGGATCTACTACACCTTTCATTAGTGTCTAATTTTGAACAATTACTAAAAAAATTGATTTTGATATAAAAATTTGTCTTGATGAATGATTTGGTCATCCAAATTGCTGATATTGACACATTGAGATTCTATTATTCCATATACAATGAGATAAAATGATTGAGCATTAATATTGTTGTCTACCCAATAATATAATCGGTCACTATTAATATATAAATGTTTAGTGGAAGGAGAGGGAAGGTTACTAGGGAAATTATAGTAGCTGGGTAATTCCATGATCATTATACAAGAATCATCTATGATATTATTTATAAAAATTGTAAGGGTTGGTATAAAAAATATGACCTATAATCTAGGGGTAATTTCAAAAATGAGTGGGTGTGGGTGTAATGGTACGTTTAACATGAGGTTTATATAATATTGAGCTATGACATATAAATATACATAACATTGTGTGGACAGAAAATTCCATGTTTACCCCCATAAGGAGCACTTGTCAGACCTCTGTAGCATGTGGCTTATAGACACAAACACCATCTGACTCCATCATGGGGAGGTGATAATTACATTGTGGGATATATACCACACTAACGATATTATATTTAATGGATTATAATATGAATAGTTATTTATATTTCATAATAGTTGGGAATATGAGATTTAGGCATTGGTCAGCATGAAGATCATCATGGATCACATGACCCTAGTGATTGATCATCACCACTTACAATAAGATATCATGTTAAAGAAATGGATGGAATTGTTCTTGAATCTTCAAAATGAGATGACTCTATAATGGCCATTTTTTTTGAAGAATTTCACTGGTGGTGGAACAGGTGAAACTTTTTAATATTGAAAGAGGGATAGTACCATAAAAAGGTATGCAATAAGAACGATTGATATCCATGGTAAAATATACATTGTTTATGAAAAAATTTCATAGTGGGTGGTTTTTTTAGGGAATAGATGATTATAAAAGACTTTGGATAAGATCATTGTTGATAGTTGTGATCGTGTAATTATGGAACGATGTCAACCTAGTAATCCCTCGAATGAACTAACTTTATAGGCAAGTGGACCATATTGTAGGGGATAACATTCCCAGGAATATATATAAGCAATTCCAAGTCATCCATAGAGGGGTTTTGGTTCCTTTTATGGGGTGTGAGTTTTCAAAAGCCATCACCCCTCAAATGGGGGTATTCATCCATCCCTCCTCAGCGTTTATGAGGTTTGATCAGTAATCCTTAGTGAATTCGAGTTGATAGCTTTCATTAACAACACTGAGATCTTAAACATCATTTCCTCCCCAACCCCAAAAAGGGAGATAGTCGATGATATACATAGGATTCTATACTGGTGGGAATATGTATAGGACATTTGGGGTGAGGTGTCTGTGCCATAGATTGATAAAAACTTATACATTAATCTATCCACCCTTTATCGGTTCGCTTTGGTTTTCTGGTTCTTTTACCAACTAGAAAAACAAGTCCACACTGGGGTTCAATGGGAGAGGCACCATTGTTTCCTACATCAGTTGTGGTGGATAATTATGTATGAGGGTGTCAGGGAGATCATCACACTTCCACCAGCTAACCTCAATGATGGAATCACATAAAACTACATTGAAATCCAAATAATGAAATGTCTAACTAATGTTTACTCTAATGGGTGAGAATGGTGTCCCCATAAAATTTTCCACATGAGATTTAAGGTAGAGAGCGATAAAATCTTCATTAAACATAATATTGTAATATTGGGTTCCCTATACCAAAATTTAACAATATCTTTGGGTTACCATACCGTGATTACAGTGAGATATTTCTCATGTACACAGAGCATTTTTGTGTTGATATTTTTGTTGGAACTATTGAAATGATAGTGTGAAAATATTATTTTTTGAATTAATAGTTTTTATCAGTTACTAGGAACAAATGACAAACATTATATACTATGTAGTTAATATTAAACATATGTAATATGGACTAGATACATCATTCTTATAGGACATAGAATATGTATTAGTTTCATTTTTTGGTGTCTATATCAATTGAGTTGTATTAAAATAATATTTTCACTTCTTGATCTATAGTATGTGAGATCATGGGAAATAACCTACTAATAAAAACACGTCCAGTTTCATCTTTCAATGAATATTTCTATCTATGTACATGTGTAATAGACTCCTGAAAAGAGACCATTATCAATATATACCATTGGATTATATACATTGATGCATAGAAATATCCAATAAGTTGATGTCATGGTGACTAAAATTTTGTTGGTAACATCATTGGTGGTTTTTCATCTTTTTCAATGGTAAAGATGGAATTTTTAATGTTTGAGTTGAGGAAGTAATATATTAGGCCTATTTTATTAGGATTCTACATGTTCTATAAATGATTTGAATGTATTTCCATCTAGTTTAATCATCAAAAAACATCCTAAAAAGATGATGACATAAGTTTTCAACATATTTTATGCTATATCTAAACACAATATGATTATATTACATAGTGTCTGTTCATAGGATAGTTGTTGATTCTATGAATTTTACTTCTCCCTTTAGTAGAATTGATGGGTTACATGAATCCACACTTGGTCTATGAATAGTACTCACCACTATCAAGATAAGGTCCTAGAGGGGAAAAACAAATAGCTTATTTAAGGATATTCCATATTATGGTGAATATGTATATTGGACATGATTATCCCCATTAGGTGGTCTAAGAGTTGTACATGTTATCAACCATCGACAAATAAATAAAAAAATTATTATTAGAGTATATATAAAATTATTTGAATATATTAATTAACTGTAAATAATAATTTTAAGATATTCTCTGTAAATTTTTAATATTAATAAACATTATTTTAACATTAATGGTTTTATTAACATTAGTGAGGATTATGAGTAATGTTAATGCAATATTTTTTGTCAAATATTATATTTATTATATTATAAGACTGTAGTAATATATAAATGATTTATTGGTGTATTTTGTTTGTAATAACATGTCCTTTATTCGTTATTCAATGGTTTTTTTTATTTTTGGGGTTTGGGTAACCCCTTATGGGTATTAGAGTCTATAACTATATTATAAGAAGATATTTATTCATTGGAATACTATTCATTCAAAAAAAAATAAGAGTATCTCTCTCTAATATATTCCAAGAGACATAAAGTCTCTCCCAATGTGTTCAATTGAAGAATTCCTTTTGACGGTTTGAGGAGAATAGAATTAAGTGATTGTCACGGTGTTGAAAGATACAACAGATATGCTTGTTGGACTGATGATCTGAAAAATGGGGTGCTTGTTGATTCATGGTGTGTTGTGTGATGATCCATATTGGATTAGATTCCGATCCATTAAGAAACAATTATTGATGCGGATATATAATTGAATGTTCTAACGTCTCAAATGATGAAATATTTTATTAATTTGTGCTTCTAAATGTTCACATGAGATCCTTAAACCTTTATTGGGTCTTGAATCACTTGGTATAATGTTGTTTTGTCACTATGGTGATGAAAAAATGTAAAGAGTGTACCCACCGGTATCCAATATATTCAATGATACAATCAATTGTTTTCATAGGGATCATGAGGATTTTATGACCAATGGAAAAAATTGAATTTCTTTAAATTTTGTAAATTTCGTTAATTCGGCCCCAACGTGACAATCCATACATCAATCTGATTTCAGATGGACCTATTATGGAATTGTGAAATGTTTGATACAGATAATTTACAATTCATCTTTGGGTAACACAATTTAAAAATAAATATTTCATAGAAAACATATTTTACAATGACATAGTGTTTTGTTTGAAAACATATTTCAGAAATGTTTTATCATTTACACCAGAATGTATGATGTAAATATTTACTCAGGCCATTTTATCGTAGTTCGACAGTCAGATTTTATTTGGATGATTAGTTTGAATTCCAAATGATTGTGAAATTGGAGAACAAATTAAATTGTAATTGATTAGGAATTTTAAAACTATAAAATAAAAAAAACATCTTTTTCTTCAAAAATCTTATTTTTTTGAATTATATATAAATACAATAAGAAAATCGAAGGTGGGGAGGTTTCAATTTGTGAAATAAATATCCCTACTTCTTCTCAATGTCTCACTACACAAGGTCGCCTCCATGATACCCACGTACACGGGTGTATTCTCCCAAACTATCATTGCACCGACACCAACCTATATCTTCTCCAAACTTCTTCATCACCTCAATAGGACATCAGTATTGGTTATCACCTCGCTGAACCCATCGATGTGCGTCAGATATCTAGACAAGACCCCATGGTTGAGGTAGACTATATATTCTAACCCATCTAGTCAACCTGTAGGTGAGAAGAACAACCATGACCTTCCACACCCAACAGCATAGCCTTCCCCCAACCTCTCTTACAATAATACCAACAAATAACTCTTCCCCTTAGTGAGATGCCTCCACTACATTGATATCACATCATCCCACCCCCGACAAAAGCACTTCTATGTCGCTTCACAGAGCAAAAATGTTGGAATGACTCCCATGACTGTGTACTCATAAACTCTTATCCATATATATATTGAATGAATCCCATCATTTTACCCAGATCAGGCTCCATTGCATCCTACACTAGGTTGTGTCCATAATTATCCAACCACATACCCTTTAGTGAACCATGACACATGGTAACGTCACGCCCCATCTTTCCATTCTCCCAATTAGGCTACCTATTACTGAAACCGTGTTATTCCCACCAGTAAGAAACTTAGTGGTTCTACACAATCGAAAATATGTTTTGGAACTTGTTCCATACATAGAACAACCCTACACATCCACTACATGACATGAACCAGGATTGTGTGGGAATGACCCGATTTGTAATAAATCCGGGTTGGGTATGAAGCCAAAAATATTTTTTAATTATAATAAAGTTTAATTGGTTAATTTTAGAATGTAAAAAAATATTTTTATATTACTAATAAATCATGTAATATTACGTCAAAAACTAAATTATTTAATTAATTTAATTTTGAAGTAAAATGTAATGAAATAATATAAAAAAAGTAAATTAAATTATTTGAATTTATATAATTCATTTAATTTATTTACATTACCCAAAAATTAAATTTATTACAGTTGATTTTATCATGATTTTATTTGACCTATATTGTAGCCTTGAGAATCTACCAACCATGTCTGTCTCTTTTTATTTAATTAATTAATGATATAATTGTGGGTGATGAATTTAATTAATTATTTAAATAATATGGTATACACATCATAATTTTTTCTCTTTTAATATGTATAAGGGTATGTGCATTAATATAAAAGCGATATATCACTATTTTTTAATCCTGAGACCCCCTCAGCTTTCTATGAGTTCATTTTCCTTATGGTTAAGATAATTTATGATGTGGACTACTTCAAGTAGAGGTTAGAACTATGATAAGATATGTACATTGTAGATAGGGTAATAGATGCATCATGTGGCCTGACCCAACATAGGTATAATACCACAAGGCCACAATTGATCTCTGATGGTTAAATGGATCAACTACTATTACATTACCAAGACCAGTTGAAGAATTTTATTTAGTTTATCATTGTATGTTCGTTTATGCATTTTCATGATATGGGAAAAACATAAAATATTATATATTAAAAAATAAATCTGTAATTAATGATTTTTTATTAATCCTTGGATGGGGGCATGAAAAAAATAGAACGAACATTTTAATATTAATTGATTAAATTATAAAAAAAATATTGAATACACAAACAAATTAAGTTGTAAAAATCATTCATTGTTTGAATTTGAACAAAACCTTTTATTTGGGGAGCTTATCAGCCAATATTGAGGGTGAATCCAACTGCTGGGGTGTTATTTAGAGAGTGATGAGATGGTTTAAATAATGATGTAATCAATAAATTATCCTAATAAATCTAGTTTAAATTTTTGAGGCAGGGTTTACTAAATCAAATATATTATTTTAGAATTAACGAATTCAATCAATATATCAGGTAGTCTTGATGTAATGAAAATGGATATTCTAGTACCCACATAGAAAATGTGAAAATTGTGGGGTAACCAAAGCATGTAAAATATAAATAGTTTTCAAGGATCCTTGATATTAGAATACTAAAGATACATTTTATTTTGGTTCAAGTAAAAAGGTATTCTAGATTGTGATAAAATACTAGGATACATTAAATAATTTGAATAACTGGTAATTTCTAAATGGAAATAAAGATAAAATTTATATTTTACTAGATTTTATTTTGTTCGTAAATTAAAATAATACCATATGTCTACTATGATAATGTTTGAAAAATAAAATTGTCCAAAATGGAACATGTTTCCAAAGAGTAGTACATAAGCTTGTGATGAATTCTAAAAAATTGAAAATACAATTTAATAGTGTCCCTAAGACCTTTTCAGACATATAAAAAGAGAGGGTGAGTAAATTTATTATACAAGAATCATGATAAAAAATGATGGTTATTTTATAATCTTATCATATCCAACTAATGGGAGTTATTGACTTAACATTATAAAAATAGTGATATTACATGTATTATCATCTCAGAGAATCTTGTAAGGAAAAAGTGAAGCAGTATATGAATTGGTGATAATTATAGTCATTACATGAAAATATGAAGGTATTATTATGATCATTAAAGTCATCACATTATTATAGATTTTTTACCCATTTACACCTTTTTTGTTTAATATTACAAAATGAATAATATAGAGATAATGCTCCCTTAACATTAGAGTAAGGTTCACCATGAAATATCAAAATTAATAATGATTAATATTTAGTTCTAATGAAATAGTAGTTTATAGACTAGAAGAAAAGGACATTGAAAAACATTCCATTAAAAGTCACCTTCAAAACAAAATTTAATAGAAATAGTTATTAAACATGTGGTTACCATATTCACTTGACAAGAAATAAATATTGTAAAGCTGAAATGAAATGATGTAAATTGTAAAATAATGTTGTCACTTTTAATTATTGTATATTAATAAATTGTATGTAATTTTTATTTTATTGTTTTTAGGTATTAAATATAATATTCTTCATACAAATGCATAAGTATTCTTATAAAACTAGTAAAAAAATTCAACTAGACATAAGGTCTGTTCTCTAAGAGGGTGAGAAAGTGTTTTTCCTAAGTCAATAGTAGGATAAAAACTTCTTATTTGAGAAGAAATGATTCTAATTAAAATTTTGATATATATTATGAAAAAATTAATATCTCATCTCCACTGGACACAATGAGGAATTATTTTTGTAATGAAATGAATGCTATTTTTTATATTTAATAATAAACCATTATTTTCCCAATTCGTGAATAATTGTAAATTACTAATTAATTTATAACGTATGAAATATATAACCAGTTGTCGAATGATAATAATTTTTTTTCGAAAATCAATGTTGTTTTGAAGGATAAACCATGTATAGTTTTATATTATTTGGTGTTAAATGCCATTAGTATTATAAATATACTTCTATTCTATGTTTTGGACAATAAAACCTTTAGAAATAATGGTATTCCACAATTATTGTGGAATTAGTTTGTCTATATAACAAGAACAATTACAAGGGAATAGTAGTTTTAAATTTACTTCATTAGCATACATTATGTGTTTGTCTATGAATGTGAATCTGAAGTATGGTATATTAATGGTTGGAATATATTATTTTCTTCAATCTATTGTGGCAATGAATATCCTAATCATGATTTCAACAATCAATATAACATTGTCTGTAGTAATTCCAAAATGCACATTACGTTATCTGCATCAAAGATATGATGAAAATAGAAATAATTGATTGTGGTTCGTGCATGTTAATATTGATTAACTCAATGTTTCATGGATTAATTCATAAATGAAAATCTTTTTATGCATTTCACTCATGATGTATGTAAAAAGAGTTTAAATATTTCAACTTATATCCTTTTGAGATAATTCCACTATATTTTAAGACAGGAATCACAAATAACAGTGTTATCCCAAAACAATATTCCTTCTATGATGAAAAATTTATATCACATGAGTTATTGTATAATGTAAATTCATTATGTTATAAGATGTTTTGTTTTAAATAAATGTGTTTTTATGTATATATAAAAACATGCATTAAGCAAAGCATAACGTAGAAATAATGTAATATTCTTATATGTTTGTATGTACATTACATAAAACCCTAATGTAGAAACAATATAGTGAATTTATAGACTATATTTCTATAAAATGGTTCACACTTCTATTTGAGAATGTGTTATAATGAATTTCTTAGGTTTATTCAATGACATAACTGCATAAATAGTTGACATAAGAACAAGTTCCTCATGAAATATTAGAAAAGGAATGTTCCCAAGACATATAAATCATAGGAAGGATGATTCTATTGTCATTGGTTTATATTCACCCAAACTGGTGATGCAATATTCATTGTGAATAATAATTCCTATATCTAGTATAAGGAAATCAACTATCATTTACAAGGTAAATTAAAATTTAATAACAGACTTCATGTATCAATGTAAATATGGATTATAATTTTGAATATTTTGGGGGGATTCAAGTGAGAGTATACATGGAGTGTAGAATCTTCATACTCATAGGGTTTAATTGTTTATATAATATTATTATTCTTATATTCGTTTTAATTTTACCTATCATATCTATTTTCTATGATCCATTCATGTTTCATTAGATATTAATACCACCAATCGCATAAGGTGTGTTTATGACACAACCTAAAAGGGATAGTGATATCATGTAATGATAAAAATAGGTGAAATTTACTCATATAATGTTTAGGATTAATTTTTGGAAAAATTCCTGATTATTAAATTGGAATTAACATTTTCCTTATGTCTATAAGAGGTTAGTGGATAGGCCCATGATTCCACATAAATTAAGATTTTAAAAAACTGAAAGTAGTAATTTTTATTATATTTTATTAATAATATAATGAATGGAACTCTTTAATGTTTCAATTATAATATACACTTATGTTCTAGAAATCAAGATTTACTGAGGTAGATCTAATGGATTCTTAAACAAATTCAATAGCTCATATACTAACATGATATTTGAAAATACAAGTTAGATAAAATAAAAAGTGAATTTTTTACAGAGTCACATATGATGAATCATACCAAGATGACTTGTATGTTCATAGAAGGACATTAATGTGATGATTTTAATTCCATAGGCTTATAAATTTTCTAATAAAATATTCCATGGTATATTAAATTAGTGAAATTTACAATATAAATATTATAGAGGGAAAATATCAGTTAAATCTATTAGAACAACATGAGAAGAATTCAGAACTATGAGATTGTACTTGAGGATGTTTAAGGGATATGCTCCTGGTATGAGGAGTTAAATGGATACAAACTATAAGTGATTATAGATTAGTTTTATTTACTGTTAATATAATCATATATAATAGAGAAGATAATGTAATAATTAAGACAATTTAATTGATGTTAGTGGAATCCGTATATTCAAATTCAGAGTATATTGATGCATCTTTGGTTGCTAATAGGTAATTAAAAATAGGCAATTATTTGATCCAATCATTCGAATCACTACTAATATGTAAAAGTTTAATAATAATAATAATTATTATTATTATAATATTACTTGTACAAGCCGATATTTCATGTTTTGGGAGTATACAAAATGATATATATATATATAATCAGGGATTACATGTCCTTATGAGTCATAATCAAGTAAGTTAGGTCACAAATATTATAATATCTACATATCTGATATGTGGAAGACCTTTTTATAAGTAAATAACTATCCATTGACATGCTCTAATAACATGATAGGAAAAAAATAATTGTTAGAATGTTGGTCTCTACTACATGTAGGATTTTTGTAATTATGGGTTACCTATACCTAACTCAAGCCATACATCCAATAACCACACCTTTTATAAAGAGAGTTATAAATTATGTATAGTTTCCCTTATATTTTTGATATTTATGCTTCCACAGATTTTATAGTTATGTATCTAGAATATTTTTTGTATCAAATCATTATAGTTTTTCATAGGATATAAAGAGATCCATGAGATACTATGACATTAAATTTTAAAAAATATCCAATGGAAAATAAATCATACTGTCTGGACACAATTTATATTTGTATTTCAGGTTCTATGTTCTAAAAAACATTGTGACTTATTATCATGATGTTCACACATGTTGATATCTTCTTGGTGATATAATGTTGATAGAACTTCTTATAGGAGCCCCACATAATTCATGTTTCATTGGATGTTCATATCTATGATAATGTGTATTAGTATCCTTATTTGATATAATTATTACTGTATACATCTTCATAATATACATTAATTAAAGGGAAAACCCCAGACATTGATTTCTTGGAAAGGTAGATTATTTTGGTTCTTCCATTCTTGCTCTAGCATTGGTTGAATAATAAATTTTTTAATTTGTTTCTTCTAAGATGAGGGAGAAACATATTTATCGTAGTTGATAATGATGGTACCACCATTATAAATCCTTATCAACGGTAGTCGATGGTAAGTCCATCTTGTTAGATTAAAATGAAATAAATCATGAATGGATGATGAAAATGGTGTGTTATATGATTTATGACATATCTATATATAAATATATTATTTTACAATGTCAGTTTGTAGTATGTTTTTCACGGCTATGACTTCTCTTTATCTCTTAATGAGTCTTGATGGATTACTAAAATCTACTTGTTGTTTAAAAATTGCATTCTCCTCTATCGACATACGAGACTATAGGATCACACATAATAGAGTATTCATGAACATTCACTATTCTGGTTAATAGTTCTATAGGTCATGGTGGTCCCATAATGGTTTTGATAATTATTAATGTAATCCATCATGAACGGATACATAAAATCATTATTATTTAAACATGGAAAAATTGAGTTGAATATATTTATTAAATGTATTCACATGGTTTTTGTTAATACATGGAACAATGTTATATAATCAATAATTATTTTAATATTTATAGTTTGTTTTGTATTATTATGAATTATGAGTCAATTTAATGACATGTGTCATGACCCGTCCTCGGGACCCATGTCGTGACTACCCCAAACCCGCCTCCCATAGGTCAGGAGCTGGAGACTAGCACCAAGGGGTAAATCCCGACAAAAGGTGAAGGCATTGCCTTTACAAAGTAAAAAAACACCACAGAGTAAGAAAGAAGAAGTAAACACTATGTGAACCTGGGTACAAAAGTAGTGTGGAAAAGTAAGTGGGCCAAAATACAAACCCAAACTGAAAGTAAAGTACCACTGGAATGAAAGTACATCAACTGAAATTAAAGCAGCAATATCGAGCCGTCCACTAGAAGTCCCACCTGAAGGGTGGGTACAGAAAGCCTCCTCATCCCCTCGGGTCTAGCCATCCGCTTCGTGTACATTCTGCCCAGTGGTCCACCTCCAGGTACTGACTTGCTCCACAAGCCTCAACCACGATCAGCATTGTCCGTCGTCTGCATCCAACACAACATATTGTGGGCATAGCCCGTGTAGGGGTGAGTATACGCTACTCAGTAGGGACCCCGAGACCCCCGATGGTCTCCCAGAATCCACAAAGGATAATCCACAAACGAAAGATACAATCACGAAGTAACATCCAACACTATATAGGTCTATGCCCATACATATACCTAAGTCATCATTTCCAGTTCGGCTCCAACTCCCGAGCCCAAGTTCAATCACGTCCACATAGGATAGTATAACCCATACCACATAAGATAACACAACCCACTCCACATATGAAAGCAAGTCAATCATATCAAAGATATTGATTGAATGTCAAGATTCAACTGACACATGTATACTTCTTCGTAAGGTGATAGAGATGATCAGATATAGCCACTGATTCATCTATGTTGGGTCCCACGTAGGATACTAAACCAGCTGATCTGTCGGACCCACATAGGATACAGACCAGCTACTCTTCCAGACCCATGTAGGATAGCAAGAATAGAGTCAAACACTGCCAGACCCACGTAGGATACAAGAATAATAGTCATCGTCGTCGAACCCACAAAGGATTTCAGTACGGTCTTCATCGCTGCCGAACCCTCGTTGGATTTTAGTGTATTCTTCATCACCGTAGAACCCACAAAGGATTTTAGTATTGTCTTCATCGTTGCCGAACCCACGTAGGATTTCAGTCCAGTCTTCATCGCAGTCACAGCCAGCTCTAAGTTTCCCGCACACAGCATTCTCAATTCCGAGAGGGTTCGCTCCACGAGCCAAGGGGGGTCGATACATCAACTGATACGTAGTCCGGAGTTGATGTATCCCAAGGTTCCGCCTCGACAAGAGAAACTCAAAGTGACAGACGGCGTGTCAATCGGACGCCCGGTCTGAGAGTTATTGGCTTTTTTGTTCCAGGGGCCCGGTTGGTATTTAAGTCAAAACCAACCCGAACGCACTCCAACTGCGTCCAAACGTCGAGAGTAGAAATCCAAAAGGTCCTTCTCACTAAGAGGAATCCAAAAAAGTCTACGGTATGTCAAAAAGACATCCAGAGCACAAGTTATAAGTGTTTCCGCTCCGAGGGCCTGGTTGGATTCGTGTTCGAACCAACCCGGCCATACCAAAAGTTCTCCATAACCTTGAGTGTAATATATCAAACCGACCATCTCATTCCAACGATCGCCACGCAACTGACGGGGAATCGATCGGAGGTCTATAGCCCATGATATGAGAAAAAGAACGAACTTGTTTGGTTTTAGGGGGTTTGGGCCCAGACCGACCTGGCTCGAGACCCCCTGGGTCAGCCCAAACCATGTCATCCCGAACCGGGTACGGTTATGGCCCATTAGGGAGTGGCCCATCCTGGTGGGCGTGGCCCGGCCCAATCGGCACAAACCGGCCCAGCTGACATGGCCCGACCCGGCCTGGGCGGCCCGACCCGGTGCGGCCGGTTGGCCTGGCATGGGCGTGCCCCAAACGGCCAGCTCTGTGCTGGCCGAGTCGAGCAGAAAGGGGGAGGGGGGGGGGGGGGTGCCCCCCTTGATTGAAACTATGGCCCCCATGTGGGGGCCTCTCCTTTTCTAGTGGACGCGGCGCTGGGCACCACGTCTCCTTCAGGTCTCGCGCGGCCGCGTGTTCCCGGTCGCCTGACACTGCGGCTTCAACCGCGGCGGTCCCTCTTGGAGGTGCACCAGAATGCCGCCGCCTCCGGGTGGCCAGCCGGTGCCGGCTGCCGCCTCCGGACCCCGGTAAAAACCATGGTCCACAGGAGCCGCTTCGGTGGTCCGTTCTTGCTCCCGTCTGTTCCTGGGGTCGTCTCGGGACCCATAGATTACTACGATGACCTCCAATCGCTCAATGGTCTCGTTTCATCGTCGCCCAACGTTTTGCGTATCCAGAACAGATAATCAGTGGGTTCGGAATTTTTCATTGTTCTGCACCCACCGCGTTAGTGGTTCAAACTAATTTCAATAATTTAATCATATGTTGAGGATATAATCCACATAAATTAAATTAAACCAAACCTCCTACCTCGATGAAGTCGTCGAACGAGGTTTGTCGCGGGAAAGGGACGTCACAGAAGACGGTGTCGCGGAAGGAGGATCATCGGCGTCACGGTACACGGCGTCGTGGAGAAGAGGATTGTCGGCATCATGGTACATGGCATCATGTCGTCGATCTATATGGAATCAGCATTAATCAACATCCTTCATCGGAGGTCGGCGTTCTTCGTCGGTGATGTTGTGTTCTTCGTGTTCTTCAAGGAGGAAGATGAGGATTCCAATGCGTGAGAAATTCCTCTCCAATCCTTCTCACACAACGAAACAACAATACTAAACTAAGGTGTTTCCTTATTTTATTACTCATGCCAACCCTTATTTGAAATTAAAAATTAAAACACAATTTAATTAATGTGTGTTGACAAATTAATGAGGCGTTTAATAATCCAATTAAACGCAAGAGTTGACATGGCATTTAAGAGGGGGTGTAGGTGAGTTACCAAATTAAATGCATGTGGGAGGTAAAAAGGAAATAAAGGGGGTGGGAATCGTGTGGGCCCCACCTCACTTATATCCTACCTAGTTGAGTTAAGATATTAGATGGTCCCACTCCAACCACCAAGCATAGGTTTAAACTACAAAGAATAAAAATAAAAATTGTAGCACAATATTTTATTTTCTTCTTTAGATAACCCATTTAATTAATAATCTCACCCGAGCAAACACAACTCCGGAAAAGGTGTTCTTAAGTAATTACCAGCGCTGCGGTTACATTGGTGCCCTCAGATTTCGATTCCGAACACCGGTTCAAAAGTTAGTAAAACCCACTCATTCATTCACTGAACCTACCCGAGCTGAACTTCGGAAAATGATTCCGGGCACACAGGGCCTCAGAATCAGGTGCTGTCAGAAACTGTGTTCTTATAAAATCTCAAAGATAATTAAGAAAAAAATTTCCCTTGAATTTTATGGGTCTTTACATTACTCCCACCTCAGGGCTTTACGACCGTGTAACGATACATCATAACTAGGGGAACAAATGAGGGTACTGAGCACGCATCTGATCCTCCCGCTCTCAAGTGCTCTCCTGGAGGTTCCCATGCTGTCATCTGATGCACACTAAAGGAATCGACCACCCACGTAGGACCCGGTCCTGTCGATCCTCGATCTCCACTAGGACCTCCGCAAAAGTTTCCCCATCATCAATGTGTAACTCCCCATGGTCGATGATATGTGTCGGGTCATGCACGTATATCCTCATATGAGATACGTGGAATACGTCATGCACCCGGTGCAACTGAGGTGGTAGAGCCAAGAGATAATCCACCTCGCATATCCTACTGAGAACCTGGAATGGTCCGATGAAGCACAGAGATAACTTGCCACCCCAACCAAATCTCCGTAATCCACGTCGAGGTGAGAACCCCAAGAAGATTTGGTCGCCAACCTCAAAATACAGTGGTCTCCTCCACCTATCAGCATAAGACTTCTGCAGGCTCTGAGCTATCCTCATCGCTCTTGGATGACCTGGACCATCTCTGTCGTGGCCTTGACCATCTCCGGTCCCACAAGTGGTGACTCCCCAGGGTCTGTCCAGCATAGAGGTGATTTTCAAGGTCAGCCGTACAATTCCTCGTGTGGTGCTATCCCGATGGTGGAGTGGTCGATATTGTTGTATGAGAAATCCACCAAAGGTAGGTGGTCCTACCAACTGCGGCCAAAGTTGAGGACACATGCACGGAGCATGTCCTCGAGAGTCTGAATGGTCCTCTCCGTCTGACCATCCATCTGAGGGTGAAAGGAGGTTTTTAGACGTAGTTGTGTCCTGAATGCCTCCTACAACCCCTTCCAAAGATGGGAAGTAAAGCGAGCATCTCGATATGAAAGGATAGATGATGTCACACCATTAATCTGTACAATCTCCTGAACGTAGAGATGTCCCAAGATCTCTATTGAGCCCTGCTATGTGATGGGTAAGAAGCGAGCCGACTTGGTGAGTCGGTCGACAATCACCAAAATGGAGTCGTGACCTCTGGAAGTACGTGGAAGTCCAGTCAATAAATCCATAGATATCCCATCTGAATTCCACTCCAGGACCTCCAAAGGTTGTACCAAGCCTGCTGGTACCTGGTGCTCAGCCATCACATGCTGGAAGGTGAGGCATCAAGAAACAAACTCTGCCACAACCTTTTTCATACCCAGCCTCCAGTGCTGTCATCTGATATTCGGGTACATCTTTGCCACTCCTGGATGTACCGCTAAAGGGGAAGTGTGAAACTCTCTCAGCACCTCCTCCTGTAAAGCAACTGGTACCATGGTAAGTCCTCAGAAAAGGACTTCATGCTCTCCACTTATAGAGTATCCATCAGGTAGTTGTCCTGAGGATATCTGCACATGATGCATCTCACAGTCAGCGTCCCCACGATATGCCTCTCTGACCTGCTGCAGTAGTAGAGGAGAGACTGTGAGTGACTGAAGAAAGGCTACACCATCTCTATCCACGAAGGATATCTGCAAAGCGGCTAGCTGCTCCGTCGCCTCCCCGAGTAGCTGGATGCCCGTCCTCTTGCTGAGAGCATCAGCTACTATGTTCCCCTTTCCAGGAGTATAGACTATCTAAAAGTCATAGTCCTGGAGGAACTCGAGCCATCATCGATGTCTCAGATTCAGGTCATTCTACTAAAAGATGTACCTGAGTCTCTGGTGGTCAGAGTAGATTGTAAAGCACTCGGCCATCGGATAGTGTCACCACATCTTCAGAGCGAATACCACTGCTGTTAACTCCAGGTCATGGGTAGCGTAGTTCTGGTCATGCTTCCTCAACTAATGTGATCCATAGGCGATCACAACCCACTCCTACATTAGGACACATCTGAGTCTGGTCCCTGATGCGTCGCAATAGACTACGTACCCCACTCCCTCCTCTGGTAGCCTCAAGATAGGCGTGCTGGTCAATCTCTGTCTCAACTCTTGGAAGCTCTGCTGACATCTGTCTGACCACACGAAGGGTTTCCGCTTCTTCTTCAAATCTGAGAGTGGTGTCGCAACTCTGGAAAAGTTTGGCAGATATCTTCGGTAGTACCCAGCTAGACCCAAGAAACTCCACACCTCCATCATTCTCCTAGGTGGCTCCCAAGCTAGCACTGCCTTGATCTTCGCAGGATCCACCGCAACTCCCGCCTCAAATATGACATGTCCTAAGAAGTGGACCTCACGTAACCAGAATTGACACTTTGAGAGCTTCCCAAAAAGCTGGTGCTCTCGGAGTGTGTCTAGTACAACCCGCAAGTGGTAGGTGTGCTCCTCGTTAGTGGTCGAGTATATCAAAATTTTGTCGATGAAGACCACGACAAATCGATCGAGGTATGACTGAAAGATCCTGTTCATGAGACCCATGAACACTGCTGGAGCGTTGGTTACACCGAAAGGAATAACCAAGAACTCATAGTGGCCATACCAACATCTGTAGGCCGTCTTCTGCACGTCCTCATCTCGAATTCTGAGCTGATGATAGCCTGACCTGAGGTCTATCTTCGAGAACAACTGTTCTCCCTTGAGGTGATTGAAGGGTTCTTAAATCCTCGGTAGCGGATACTTGTTCCTCACAGACACCTGGTTCAGGCGACGATAGTCAACACAAAGTCGCAAGCTCCCGTCCGCCTACTTGGCGGACAATATCGGGGAAGCCCAGGGTGAAACACTGGGTCAGATGAATCCCTTGCCCTGCAAGTCCTCCAACTTTACCCGTAGCACTCGAAGCTCAACATGGGCCATCCGATATGCTGCAGTGGATATCGGGGCTGTCCCGGGGTACATGTAAATATAAAAGTCTACTTCTCTACGAGGAGGTAGTCCTGGAATGTCGTCAGGGAAAACGTCCGCATAATGATCCACCACTACAGGAAAACAAGGAATCTGCACGTCAACTGCTCCTAGGATTAAGCTAGACAACTGATGAGTGATGGGATGTCCTCTCATCTGCATGATTCCTTCCTGTGCTGCAAAGGCTCCCTTCTCACCGGTGAAGGTGAACCTGCTCCCGTCAGTGCGTACACACCGCACATTGCGCCTAAAATAGTCGATCTGAGGATGAACTATAGATAACCAATCCATGCCCAAGATGATTCCTTAAGGCCTCGATGCCACTATAAGAAGATCTCATCCAAAGCTCTCGCCGCCTAGAGTAAGCTCACACTGCCAGCACCAGTGCGTAATCATTGAGTCTGCTCCCGTAGGAGTCTCTAGCCGAAAATATCGAGCCAACGGCTCCATCGGAATCTCCGAGCTCCGAACAAGGGCAGCGAAAATAAAATAATGACTCGCTCATGTGTCTCTAAGAACTGCAGAAAGGGTGGATTAGACACATATTGTACCTCGAATCATCTCTAGTGCGCCGTGGTCGTAGGCCTCAGCTGCCGGAAGCTGAGCCTGTCTCTGCCCGCCAGCTCCCTGTGGTCGGGGTTCTCCTCCTGGTGGTGGTGGTGGTAAAGCTTCAAAGTGCCTCCCGCCACCTGCTCCTCGGATAGCTCCCATACCTCATCCGCATGGTCTCAGCAGACTGCCATGGTTGACACCCTACCTCTGCCTGGGTGGCCCCTCAACCGTCTGCTGCTCCTCGGCACCGCGGGTTAGGCAGTCACGAGCCATGTGGCCTTGCCCGCCACTTACGTAGCACTACCTGCTCCTCGAAAGGCTGGCATTGCGCCGTGTGCCTCGTACCTCTGAGACAGTGTCCTTAGGTCGTCTACCTGATGTTCCGGTCCGTCGAGACCCATGTGACATCCGTCAACTGCCAGCTGCAGATGACTTTGCTATGTGGCACGATGCGGTAGGTCTCGCTGTTGGCATAAGCTCAACAAGAAATCTCTCTGTGAGAAGAGCTCTATCCAGTACTCCTGCATGTGTCGGAATGCTGAGGGATATCATCAATGCCCTGATCTCATGCCTCAGTCCCTGCTCGAAGGTCTGGGCCCAGAAGAATGGGTCATGTACCATGTCCGTCGAATAGCGTGAGAGATCGATAAATCTCACCGAGTAATGGGCGACCGTCATGCTGCGCTGCCGCAGGTGTAGAAGCTCATGGATGTGCACTGCACGGAGGGTGGATAGAACAAACTCCGAGAGAAAGAGGCTCTCAAATTCCATCCAGAGGAGTGATGCCTCTTCGTGCACCTGGAGCATCAAGCTACACCATCTTCCTACTGCCGCGTGCAGGAGGGGTGCTGCGAGGACCCCCATGAGGTCATCTGGGGTCCCCACTAACCTGAAAACTCGCACAACCGCCTCCAGCCAATCCTCGACTGCCTGAGAGGCCGTCTTACGATGGAACTTGGGAGGTCTCTGACGCTGAAACTCGTGCAGTGCACTAAGGCGATGTGCACTGTCAATGGCTGGGGTTGGTAGCATCGGTGGCTCGGTGGGTAGAGGTACCGCCAGTGCCTCTGCTATTTAAGGGCCCTACACCGAGGCCTCGTCGCTCAGTGGGCTGTCGTCTTGCTCAAAGCTAGTAAACCCTAGCTGGCTGCCCTCATGGGGTCATCCTGAAAAAAAAAACAGGTGTGCCACAGTCAAAATAGTATACCTGGTGAGCTGACACAAATTAATCACAATGAAAACTTTTGAAACACAAATGCAATTCGTGCATTGAGTCGGAAATCAGAAGTCAGGGTCCTGGTGTACGGATACGTCAGCCGCTGCACCATCACTGGACTCCCTAGACTAATAACCACACTCAATACCCATAAAACTATTACTTCACACAGGAGAAAGATCGGAGTCCAGAGTTCTGCGATAGAACCGAACACCTCAAATACCAATTTGTCATGAACCGTTCTCAGGACCCGTGTCATGACTTCCCCAATACCGCCTCTCATAGGCCAGGGGCTGGCGACTAGCACCAAGGCATAAATCCCGACAAAAGAGGATGACATTGCCTTTATAGAGTAAACAAACACCATAGAGTAAGCACACAGAAGTAATCACTAAGTAAAACTGGGTAAAAAAGTAGTGCGGAAAAGTAGGTGGGCCAGAATACAAACCCAAACTGAATGTAAAGTACAACTGGAAAGAATGTACAACAACTGAAAGTAAAGAAGCAATGCTGAACCGTCCATTTGAAGTCCCGCCTTATGGGTGGGTACATATAGCCTCCTCATCCCCTCGGGTCCAGCCGTCTGCTCCGTGTACGTTCCGCCCAGTGGTCTACCTCCAGGTATCAACTTGGTCCACTAGCCTCAACCACGATCAGTGCTGTCCATCGTTTTCAACCAACACAACGTAGTGCGGGCATAGCCCGTGCAGGGGTGAGTATATGCTACTCAGTAGAGACCCCAAGACCCCCGAAGGTCTCCCAGAATCCACAAAGGATAATCCACAAAGGAAAGATACAATCACGAAGTAACATCCAACACTACATAGGTATATTGCCATACATATACCTAAGTCATAAATTCCAGTTCGGTTTCAACACCCGAGACAAAGTTCGATCACATCCAGATAGGATAGTACAACCCAAACCACATAGGATAACACAACCCAATCCACATAGGAAAGCAAGTCAATCATATCGAAGATATTGATTTAATGTCAAGACTCAGCTCACAAAGGTATACCTCTTCATAAAGTGATAGACATGATCAGATATAGCCACTGATTCATCTATGCTGGGATCCACGTAGTATACTAAACCAGCTAAGCTATCAGACCCACATAGAATATAGACCAGCTACTCTGCCAGACCCACGCAGGATACCAAGAACAGAGTCAAACACTGCCAGACCCACATAGGATACAAGAACAGTAGTCATTGCCATTGAACCCACGGTGGATTTCAGTATGGTCTTCATCACTCCCGAACCCATGTAGTATTTCAGTGTAGTCTTCATCGTCGTTGAACCCACCGAGGATTTCAGTACGGTCTTAATCGCTGCCGAACCCATGTAGGATTTCAGTGCAGTCTTCATCGTAGTGGCAGCCAGCTCTAGGGTTCCCGCACACAACATGCTGGTTTCTGGGAGGGTATTCTCCACGAGCCAACGGGGTTCAATACATCAATTGACACGTAGTGCGGATTTGATGTATCCCAATGTTCTGTCTTGACAAGATGAACTCAACGTGACAGACGGCGCGTCAATCGGACACCCGATCTGAGAGTTATTGGCTTTTTTGTTCCAGGGGCCCGGTTGGTTTTTAAGTCAAAACCAACCTGACTAAACTCCAAGTACGTCCAAACCTCTAGATAAGTATGCCAAAAGGTCTATCTCACTAATAGGAATCCAAAAAAGTCGACGGCACGTCAATCAGACGCCCGATGCTCAACTTATATGTGTTTTCGCTCCGAGGCCCCAGTTGGTTTCATGTTCAAAACAACCTGCCATACCCAAAGTTCTCCGAAACCTTGAGTGTAATAATACGAAATGCCCGTCTCACTCCAAGGATTTCCACATAACTTACGGTGTGCCAATCGGAGGTCCATAGCCCATGATATGGGCAAAAGAACGAACATGTCCGGTTTTTGAGGGTTTTGTGCCCGGACCGACCCGGCCCGAGACCCCCTGGATCGGCCCGACCCGGGTCCGGGTCAGGACCCTTAGGGCGCGACCCAGCCCAACTTGCTCGACCTGGGTGGGTTGGCCTGGTTCGGCCGTTTGGCCTGGCGTGGGCGCGCCCCAAACGGCATGCTCGGTGCAGGCCGAGCCAGGCAGAATGGGGGGGGGGGGCTGCCCCCGTTGATTGAAACTGCGGCCCCAACGTGGGGGCCACTCCATTGCCAGTGGACGCAGCACTGGGCGCCGCCTCTCCCCATGGTAACGCGTAGCCGTGAGTTCCCTATCACCTGCCTCCATGGCTTCAGCCGCAACGGTCCCTCCTGGCGGCGCGCCGGAACGCCGCCACCTCCGGGCGGCCGGCCGGTGTCGGCTGCCGCCTCCAGCCGCCGGTGAAAACCGGGGACCACCGGAGCCGCTCTGGTGGTCCATTCTTGCTACCGTCTACGCTTGGGGTCGTCTCGAGACCCGTAGATTACTGTGATGGCCTCTAATCACTCAACGGTCCTGTTTAATCGTAGCCCAAAGTTCCACGCATCAAGAACAAAGAATTGGTGGGTTCGGACTTGTTCGTTGGTCCGAACCCATAGCGTTAGTGGTTCAAACCACTTTCAACAATTTAATAATATGTAGAGGATATTATCCACATAAATTAAATTAATCCAATCCCCCTAACTCGTTGAAGTCGTCGAACGAGGTTTGTCATGGGAAAGGGACGTCACGGAAGACGGCGTCGCGGAAGGAGGATCGTCTGCGTCGCGGTACACGGAATCGCGGAAAAGAGGATCGTCGGCGTCACGGTACACGGTGTCATGTCGTCGATCTCCGAGGAATCAGCGTAAATCGTCGTCCTTCGTCGGAGGTTGGCGTTCTTCGTTGGTGACAGTTTGTTCTTCATGTTCTTCAAGGAAGAAGACGAGGATTCCAAGGCTTGACCAATTCCTCTCCAATCCTTCTCGCACAATGAAACAACAATTATAAATAAGGCGTTGCCTTATATTATTACTCATGCCATCCCTTATTTGAAATAAAAAATTAAAAAATGATTTAATTAACATTCGTTGACCAATTAATGAGGCGTTTAATAATCCGATTAAACGCGAGAGTTGACTTGGCATTCTAGAGGGGGTGCGGGTCAGTTACCAAATTAAATGCACGTGGGAGGTAAAAAGGAAATAAAGGGAATGGGGATCGTGTGGGACCCACCTCACTAATATCCTACCTAGTAGAGTTATGATATTAATGGGTCCCACTCCAACCACCAATCAAAGGTTTAAACTACCTAGAATAAAAATAATATTTGTAGAACAATATTTTATTTTATTCTTTAGTTAACCCATTTAATTAAAAATCTCACTCGAGCAAACACATCTCCGAAAAAGGTGTTCTTAAGTAATTACCGGAGATGCGGTTTCATTGGTGCCCTCGGATTTCGATTCCGAGCATCGGTTCAAATGTTAGGAAAACCCGCTCCTTCGTTCACTGAACGCACCCGAGGTGAACTTCAGAAAAATGATTCCGGGCACACGGTGCCTCAGAATCAGGTGCCGTCAGAAACTGCGTTCTTGTAAAATATCAAAGAAAATTAAGAAAAACATTTCCCTTGAATTTTACGGGTCTTTACAACATGTTTTTTATAACATAATATATTTATTATATTATAAAGATGATATAAAATATAAATTACATTAATGAAAGAGAAAGTTCTTCATAGCATGTCATTTACTACTTATATAGAAGGAGTTTTGTTTCTGAGGACTCGGGAACTAATTAAGTGTATTTGAGAGTGTGATAATGTAATATAAAAGGAGGAATTCTTTCATGGTCTAGTCTTTCCAATGGAATGAGATCCTATCTCTTATTTGGCATCACAGAGATAAAAATTCACTTTCTGAGTGTTCATTATGAGAATTACATCGATGGTTATGGGGGGATGGGTTCAATGTGATTATAAAGATGCGAAATTTTTATTCAAAGCACTTTTATAACACCAGGAATTTAATGAATGGTGAGATTATGCAGTCATGGAGAATTCATGGATTATATAATGAATATTGGATTTAGATATATTGAGATATGATCACAAGTGATGATTTTTAGTTGAAAACACCATCAAATCAAATGAGGTACTCTTTTATTAAATTTTTTATTTCAAATATCCATGTGAGAACCTCAGACGTCTTCTGAGGCTCAAATAAATAGATAAGACTTTGTTTCATCTCTCTAGTGATGAAATTTTTTCAAAAATTGATCTTATATCTTACTATAGATTCCAGGAAACATTTACACACTAGGAATCAATGGATAAGGATGGGGTCATGACGATAGGATCATTGGCTACAGAAACAGTGGTGGGGGAAAAAGTTCTTACTACCCCGACACCTCCTTATGGATAAGAGTTCCCTCGGTAGTAGAAATAAGATTAGTAAGCGATTTATAATTCATGGTTGAGAAAATTTGGGGCTGCCACAAGAGAGAAGATTAATTATCCTATAGATCTGAAAATATACTTATATTCTCCACGGTATATTGGGGTAATTAGGGCGGTTTGGATATTCCTAGACACTTGATAAATTATCAAGTAGGAACACCTAATAAGAGATGAAACAACGATAGGTTGGACTCACATGGGTTAATAACCTAGTACATTTTAGAGAGATATTTCCCTTACTTAATGACATGATTGATTTCTCTCATTGTTGTGGAGTGGTAGATCCTACCACCACCTAGGAATGGGTGTTTTTTTTGTAGAATAGAAGGAAGAAACATCTGGTTATGCACCTTCCAATGAGGTATAGATCCTGGAAACATCGCACAAGGATTCATGGAGAGGAGTTCTGTAATTATAATTTTATCCAAGTAATATCATTAGAGTATAGGGTAGTTACTCCCTCCTATGATGAAATGACTGTGATATTTCTCGGTAAGGTAAGCATTCCACTAAGAAGCTCAACTATGTAGTTCTCTTTTAATTGGAACCCTTAACACATGTTTTTATCACAAACACAATAATCAGTATGGGAGGGATGATATGCCTCTATTTATGGTGATCATGGTAACTCTATGGGATCTAGGAACCCCACCTCAAAATCATCTCCCAATGATCCAATGGAAGTGGCATTTGAAGATGATTCTAGAGATAAATAACCGGATAGACTGTTCCTCCTTGTCATATATTTGGGACCACAAATGGAATTCTTGTAGTATATTTTTATATTAGTGGGAAGGCCTCCTAAGTCATGTTATCACCATGATCCTTGTGCCTATTTAAGGTGAGTCTATAAATCACATTCATCCTAATTCTTAGAAATTCATTGGAAATTTCTTGAGTTTTTAATACAAATATTATTTTTCCTAGATAAAATAATATTTAAAAAGTTTTTTTATATACAAACAGACATAAAGATATATATATATATATATATTTATATTTAAATATATATTTACATCTATTTACTAAAACATAAACACATAATATATATATACTCATATATTTGTGTGTGTTTTTTATATATATATATACACAAATATTATGACATTTAATTATATTTTAATGTATTAATTATATATAATATCATATATATATATGTGTAAATTAATAGAATTATAGTTATATATAATTATCCATGATTTAAAATATGTGTTAATAAACTTAATTAAAATATCTATGTTTTCAAAAAAAAACATCTCCAATGTGAAAATTAGCAACATTTTCTTAAAAACCACAGACAAAATTAATACTATTTTTAAATGACACAAAATTTACTAGGTTTTTAAAAAAACATGGCTAATTAAATAATGCTAAATTAAAATTTTTTATAGTGTAAAATGAAATATAAAACCCTATTTGAAATTATATAATATAATTTTTATTCAATTTTTAATGATTAATGAGGAAAATTTAATTGAAACTCAATGATATTATAATATCATTAGGAAATATTTATATTTATAACTCATCGCATTGATCCGTGGGTGCATCAGAAAATCCTTCTTGGCATAAATTAGTATATTAACTAAAAATAATATTGTCTTCCAAGATTATCAATTTTCTTGTTTAAATGGTTTGAGTTAGATATTATTATTAATATTGTCATAATATATATACATGACAAGTCTTATTGATAGGTGATTCATATTGTTACCCAAATTCATTTAGAGTAAAAGGAATGATTAGGTTATGTCATAAAATATCTGTCTATCAATAATTTATATTGGATCAATTTATAGACAACCAATCCATTTATATTTTAATATTGAATTCATTGAATGAGATAATAGATATATATTCAAGATTATTTTCCCCAAAAATACTAATTGGTTAAAAGATAAGGAATTAAGATGTAAATATTATCCTCATGGTTATTTTTTGATAACAAAACAACAATTTCATGACGTGGTGATTGAATATTTTGAAAAATTATACATTATAGAATATATTATATAGAACCAAAATCAAATTGCTAATTAAATATTATTAGGCACAAAAATACTATATTTATCACCATTTCATTTTCATTATCCTTATTCATTATTGTGTGCCATATTCTATTGTTCTTCTATCATTTAGTGGTTTTTTGAATCAGTTATCCTCAATAAACCACCTCGTGACGTATTAAATTTTATAGTGTTCATGTTACATGTAATCAAATTGTATCATGAATAGTGAATTTAATGGAAACTTTTTTCCTCCAATAAAATTTATTGGATTCCTAATTTCCCTTTGTTTATCAAGTTAATTTTCCTCCTTTTACTGTATATGAACCATTTCCCCATTCTTTTGAGGTTATTTCATTGGTATTTTTCCAAAAATTTGGATATATTTATAATTAAATAGTCTGCTCCCCAAGAAAAACATTATTTGGGACTCCATGGAAAAATATTATTCAATTTTTTCTCCAATATAACAGTATCATTAAGAATCATAAATCTATGCACGCACTATAAATGCACATTTAACTATTTCCTTACATATATAAAATTAAAAAAATAAATTCATCTTTAAAATGGATCAACACAACATAATAATTAATTAAGTAACCATATATTCAATTTCAATAAAAATTATAAAATTCTACCTTATAATCCCTATGTTATTTTTTTTATAAGGCATAATATTTCCATCTGGAATTTATTTAAGTCAATGAAATTATATCACCATTTTATTGGAGAGGGTGTTAGAAAAATATTTCATGTTACATATTATAATGACATTTTAAAATTCCATTTAGATGATTTATTCCGTGGGTATGGTAGTATTTTTTAGTTTTTATCAATGGAAATGTTTTATTTCTAGGTTTTTAGTAACCAAGATTACTTTCCCTTTACATGAAAATAAGAGTAACAATTATATATTTTCATTAAAAAATATCCCTTATCCATGATTAAAGAATTAAAATTTCTACATAAATTTTCTGGTTACTCTCATATTAATTAATTAAGCATATTTTTTCATTCTTGGGAGAATATGTGTGCTATATATGGTTTGATTTATTATTCACAGTTTAATTCAAATTTTCCTACATCATCATTTTGTTTTGGACTCTTGCTCCAATAATATAATGAATATCCTTCAAAAAATAATTATATTATCCATTATATTCATTGATAATGTATATAATCATATTTAATTCCATTTAATTAATCCTGGAAAATTTAATGATAATAAAATTCAAATTAATAAACAAAAAAAGAAAAATAAATCACTTTAAAAAGTTATTTATGATTTACTTTAATTCTATATCTTATGTGGTCTTATATTTCATAAAATTATCTTTAATTTGAATGTACTATTATAGTTAAAAATATAACCCCAAAAAATAAATAAAAAATTCTCCCACACTCACTATAATAACACACAACCCAAATTATTGTAACATTGTTCACATAAAACTATATAATAAAACACATTTAAAATATAATGTTTAATTCCCATTAAAATATATTCCAAATAATATAATATTTTAAAATGAAACTATATATATATATTTTCAATATTATCCTCTTATATCTCCTCTAACAATTATCATTTTCTAGAGACCACAGTGATTTATATGAAAGAAGAGATGTGATAATGTTATAATTTGGGTCTAATTTTATACATAACGATTAGATAAATAAATTTCTTGTTATATGAACACCATGGAATCCTAAAATTAGGGACTCCTAAATACTCACAATTAAAAAACATATAAATAAAACATGTGATATGAAAATAACACAATGACCATGACAATCAATGAAATGTGACATAAACATAACTATTGTTATCATAAGCATAAATCAACTCTCAATTATAAGTCACCTAAATAAAATGTTACAGGATGGCCACCCATGAACCAGAAATATTATCTTATGAGATATAAGTAGTAAATAGTCTATTGATGGGATAACATATTTCTGGTCTAACTGATTTATTATTATATTTCAATAATATGTCTTCTGCATAAAATATAAATTATACAATAAGTATTAACGTAAAAAACCCATGAGAATTTCATAATTTATATAATAATGTCACAATAAATAAAATAATGAGATGTCCAAAGAATACTAACAATATAAGATATTATTTAATATTATGATTTTATAACTGAATAAATTAGTATAGATTATAAATAAAGTGAAAATTGTAAGGGTAAAATCATATGATATAGAAATGATGTATGAAAATGAACATATTAATAATAAATTAAATAATTGGGTGAAATAGGATTTAAATGAAATGATATTACATATTTTACCCACTTAATGTAAATAAACATTCCTATTTTATTTCTTAATAATAAGGCATTATTAATCTTCTATGGAAATATTCTTTAGAGAAGTTTTAACACCATATGTTTTTACAGAAATTTTATTCAAAATGAATTATTTTTCATTGATGTTTTTCAATTCACTAAGTCAAACATTAATTAAACATTCAACACTAAATTGGCGTACAATACATGAAACACTGACATGGAATACATTACAACTAAAAAAGAGTTTCTTTAAAATAAAAGTTCTTATGAAAATAATTTTAACGAGGTAACTAGTAAATATTTTAAATGTATTTAAATGAATATTAATAAATACTATTAAAATAAATTTAAATGTTTTTATATAAATGTTACATTTTGGAAATGAAATATATAATTTTTGGTAAAGTCTGTATATGTTGAAAAATAATATTTTCTCAAATAACAGGCCTTTCAAGAATTTATATGAAAATAATAAAATATATTTTTTAAAAAATATAAATAAATATTAAAAAAAAATATTTAATTTTTAATTAAAAATGGTGATATTTCATTATAGTAATATTTTGGTATTTTTCTCAAAAGCATAATTTTTGGATGAATAGTGAAAAATAGTAAAATTAAATTAAAAACTTATTTTTCATATAATTTATTTATAGGGATAAATTATTTTTTAAATTGTAATCAAAGTATAATTATATCATATTTTTATCAATTAATCCCATATAGGTCATTATAATCAATTTCACATTGAAATTGGGTATAAAAACTCACCAAAACATTTGGATATTTTTACATTAATTACTAACAGCGTCGTCCCGTCAATGGGATTAAATTTAAAATTAATTTCTTCCAACTTTGTGATTAGAATTTTGAAAATTTATTCCATGTTGGGTATAAGAATAATTTATATTTTCTAATAAGGTAATCATTTTCTGACAAAAAATAGTATTGAATGTAATTAAAAAAAATTACAAAGATTAATGTAAAATTAATCTTAATCAGTTACTGATCATTAATCATAAAGGCCATGTGGAATAGAATCATATCGAAGAGCATGTTTCTAGACTAATATCAAAATTATCCTCCATTTCTTAAAATTTGAAACATTACTGGATTCACATTAAATTGTAAAAACAAGGGTTTAATTATTTTTTCCAAAATTAATAAGAGTGCCACTCCTCCCCCACTATGAAAAGGAATCCTCTAATCCCACCTACTAACACCTCTAATGCCACATTATCTCAACCAATGTCTACAAAAATATATCCTAAACATCACTCCATTAATCCTTTATTCCTCACTTTGGGTAGAAATCAATCCAAGGAAACCCTTTGGTGAAATAAAAATTGAGTTACCCAAAGAAGACGATGCTTGTACGAGAACAAAGATATTCAAGACACAATGTTAAGGAATTTCTAGCATCACATTAATTTTTGTGATATTTAAAACTAATTCAAGACTAATCACTTTTTTTGGTGATAATATTTCTCATAATTATATTATATGGTTGTGATCATAATTTTTATGGTTATTTACATATCCATTTGATGATATATCTATCAGGCCATTTATGTTTCAAGAGTTACCAAATATATAAAGTAGTTTTATCTCAATTTTTCTCATTTGAGACAAATTCTATGAACTTTATGAACCATCATTTCAAAAAAAGTATTCCGATATTATCTTTTAATATATTTTTCAATAAAAAATAATTTAATAACTTGGGTTTTATGTTTTTCACTCTTCTTTTATATGATTTCTATTTTTATTATAAATAAATGGATTTAAAAAATGATTGAAGCCTTATTCGTTTAAAATAAATAGTTTATTAATATTTTTTCAATATTATTGTGTAATATTTTTATAAAAATGTTTTTCAATAATTTTTCTATCTCTCTTTATATGTTTTTAAATAAAAAGTCTTCCAAATTTTTTGAAAACCACCCTTTATTTGATTTTAGGTTTATATTCATTAAAATGGTTTTCAAAAAGTTTAATTTTTAATGATATATTTTCCATGATGAGAGGATATTAACCTCAATAATGTTTTTCAAATATCCTTCAAATTTATTTTCCATTATTGATAACATATTTTTATGTTACTCATTACCCTATTGGAAATTCTCTAACGATTCCATTCATATTTTTTATTTGATTGTAAATGTTTTGATGTAATTTTTCTTATGAAATACAGTTACACTCAACAGATTATATTATTTTGAAACCCACATATTATCCCGATTTATGATTTGATGATATTATTATGAAACCTATCTATTTTACATAGGATTTGATTTCATAAAATGTTAATTATACCCATTTCATTTCATTAGCTATGATTTGATGTTTATAGAACCCATCTATTTTATGGTCCATGATGTGATGAATGTTTTACTATATTGTAAAACATGAATAAGTTATTTTATTATGATATGGGTGGGGAACATATCTACCTCAAATGAATTTTTTAATTATTAATATCCGATGATATAACAATAAGAATCCAGTAAACAGACATGATCCTTTATGGGAAGACGGGGAGACCTGATCCCTTACAAGAGACTGATTTTGACTGGGGTGGTGGTGTTTCCTTCCGAAATGGTGTAATAAACATAATGATAGAATATTGGTAACCCCGATCCAATATGGGAAGATGGTGAAAAATTATGCCTCTCACAAAATGAACACAAAATAGGATGGTGGTGTGTCCCGTCCATTAGGTGAAGTTCCAATGAAGTGACCTGATAAGTTATACCTATACATCTTGACTTATAGTGAATGATATCACAGGTTTATGCATTACACAATTCCATGTCTTATTACTTTGATATTATTCTTTAAATAAGGTTAATTATTTCATTATGATTCATGCCATATTAAATGACATGATTTATGTGAGGTCCCATGTTTTTGATACTGTGATATGAGGGATTTAATTTTCTGATGTTATAATCACATTCTCATACCCATATTCACATGTTTATGTTAACATGTATTCCTTGATTACCCTTGCAAATAATATAATCATCGAACATTTTATGCTTCATTCACTTGTTTATGAATATATTTAATATGTTTTATGTGTCAAATAAGGGTTCTAGTCATGATAAAACCAGTGGGAGATATTGTAGGTCACTAATGTACCAATATTTATGTTTCCATGTTTCCAAAGAAACCTAAAAAATATGGCCTTTTGGAATGTGTTTTCATAAGTTTTTAAGTATTATACAGTAGATATTAAATGATAATGTATGAAAAATAAGGGTATCGATAGAAGTGGTACATGAAAATTAAAAATGGATAAAAATGTTTCCTTTTATTGGATTAAAAAATGAAATAATAATAATGGAACTTTAAGGAGTTATATATACATATCATATCATATTAATGTGAGAATTTAAATTATACGGAATAAAATATATATTTATTTACTATAAATTAAAAAAATGGATTGGAGTTTTTGAAAATGATAATGGAAACATTAACTGACAAAATCCATGTAATTTTTAACTAGTGGTTATTTTTACCACTATATGAGAAATCCCTCTATACATAAAATGTATTCAATATATCCCACTAAATCATCACTTAAGAGAATATTCTATGAACTTCAAACTTTTAATATCTTGATAACATATGTAAATAGAACATAATAAAGGGGTGAGCTCTGGTGGTCAAAAATGATAACCATAAGTGATAACAATCGATGATCATAATTGAGAATAAAATAAGAATATTTTAATAATAAGTATAATAAATAATGTTATAAAAAAATAGATAAAAAATCACATTATAAAATAAAAATACAACATTAAAATACCTTATATCATTGAAATTGGTAATAAATATGAATTTTTTTAACATTTATAAGAATATAAATTATAAAAAAGTAGACCATGTATTACTACAAGAAATTGGAGCTATTCAAGTAGACCAATACCAATTTCTGGGAAAACAATTGCTATTGGCTACCTATAAAAATGGTTTGTAAAAAACTACTAGTATGGGTTCTATAGATATAATATATACTTATTGTTTTGGAAACTCGATTATAATAGTTTTCATGGAATGATAATATACAAATGGTTTTGTCCAAAACAGTTAGTATATGTCCATTGTTTATACCATATACCAATGGTTTCACCAAACCATCTGTATATGTCACTTATGTGGACCTATACTAATGGTTTTTGGTCAAAACCATTTTTATAGTTCTATTTTAGAGACCCTATACAAATATATTTCGCTAAAACCATTTGTATAGGTGAATTCCATAACAATGCTATTCTAAAAAAATTATTTTATAACTCAATAATTCATGTTTCCTTTACCAATGATTATTAAAACCATTGGTATAGGTCTGTGAAAATGTTTTTGACAACTATTTTCATAATTGTCCATATATATTATGGATTATTTTTTCAAATAAAATTTAATATATCCAATGTTAATGTATATGTAAAAAAATATATATGTAATTATTGAATAATTTTTACAAAATTCATCTTAGGTTATTTTTCCCATTATTTGATTATAAATGGGTGGTGCTGGGATCGATGCCATTGAATGTAGAATGGATATTATTTTATTTTAAAATGGAATCACATAAAAAACATTTAAAATTCCATGAATTATCAAAAAATTATATACACATGGAAAATAAATGAGTATCCATATATATATAAAAAATTTATTCGAAAAACAATTCAAGCATGATAATAGTGATATTTTATTTACATCATGTATGGAAGTGTTATATTATTAAGAACATTATTTCCAAAATCAATCAATGTATTTCATCATGGTGAACATCTTTTTATCGATATAATAAAATAATCTATTCATAGCGGGAATGTATTTCATAAAAAAAATTGGTTTATAAACCTTTTAAAATCTGAGATGTCAAATGTAGTGAGGGATCAATTACATGATATAAAAGAACATTCATAAGACATCATGAAAAAAATGTGGAAGATAATATTATATGAATATCATCAAATCACTATTGAGATGTATCAACAGAAAATAACATTGATGAAAATGAGTTTTTTGTAGTTTTAGAAAAAATAAAATCAAAATACTAAATGTTCTTGATATTTGAAAATAATTTTAAATAATCTAATATATAAATGTAAGAGAAAAATAATATCATTTATAATAATTGAAAATTTTATAGAGTATTTAATATATAATTTCATATTCTGAATAATCTTTTGGTACATGTTGATGAAAAACATAAAAGAATCTATATAAAGAATATATTAATTAATTATTATAAGATGACATTATAAGCCACATTAAAATGTTAATTTCATAATGTGTGAATTGGAATCATGGAAATTTTTTTAATAATATAAAATGTTAATAGTTACTAAAAAATACATAAATATAATCAAAATTAATGGTGGGTGGAAGATAAAACATTTAATTTTTAATGGAAAAATAGTTTGAAATATTTTAAAATTTTGTTATTTGGAAACCAAAATAGTAAAAAGCGTACTGAATTTTATTATTAAAATTCGTCAATGGAAATTAATTAATTAATAGAAAATTGTACATAATAAAATTATTGTGAATATAGGTGGTCATTTGGTAAGATTTAAATTATGTATATGAGGAGAATATTCACTGTTAAGAATTCGAGTTTTTCATTCCAATTTGAAACATTAATTTGGAAAATATTTTATAATTTTTTTCATTGGTGATGAAAAATTACTTCTAGAGATAAAATTAAAAAATATATAAAATATTGGAATTTAATTATTAATTAATAATGGTATGGTATATTAAATTGATAATGATGTTGACCAAATGATTTAAAAACTAAGTCAACAAAATTCTAATGGAATTTATAACATAAGAATCAAATAAGCCAGATAGAAATAACATGAAATAGAACAAAAAAATAATTTTAATGGAATACATTTTTATATATGAAATAAATTTTGGTAGTTAATGCACTATATAAAGTAAATTATGACACACAATATCAAACATGTCTCATGGAGTTGAAATTAAGTTAAACAGACCCTTACCATGTATCCCAACTAATTTCAATGCACTCCATGATAACATATAAAAACATAAATATATTAATCACATATTAAAAATTATTTTTCTTATGCATAAACATTTATAAAAATAAATTATAATTTTTTTTATTTATATTAGTTAATTTATCATTTATATTCAATATCTAGAGTGTCAGACCTTTGTCATTTTGAAATAGATTTCTAGTTGTGGTATAATTATTACATATTCATTTATACTTTTCATATATTACCAGATACTAAATGGTATTGTAGTTTCTGTTTAATAGATATGTTTAGTGTCATAATATCATTTTTTGAGATATCTAGTTATGATCGCTGAAGAAGAATTTGGTGAATATCATTCGTCAATGATTTTTGGTGAACATGGCATGTTTTCATTAATAATTAGTTAAATATTTCTATTACCATCACAAGGAAAAAATAATAATTTATCACTAATTGGTATCTTATATCGCCTGAAATTAAATTCCCATATCCATCCATGATAAATATATATATTATTATTTGGTTAAACAAAACGATACATGAATTTGTAATGATTGATGGTTGATTATATGGTGGTTTAGTTGTAATTACAATATAATAGAAGAATAATTATATTATTTATTATTTATTATTATATTATATATGATTTTTAAAAAATTAGGTGAAGAATATAACCTTAATGATGTTATTTTTCAGTATAATGAAATAATTTTATCTCTTATGGTGCTCTTTTTAAATGTGGGATTTACCACAATTCTTTATTCTACATATTAGTCATAGTTTTTCAAATTTTTCATTAATTAAACATAATAAATTCATAAAAATAAAATTTATCCATTAAAACCATCCTCATTACAATACATACATAGATATGATGAAATGAAATATTAAAACGGATCATTTCATGGAGGTGGCAGTCCACATATATGCATGGATTTTGTTTTATTTTCCATAGAATATCTAAATGGAGTATATGGTTTATCTTTTAAGAATGTAAAATATATAATAAATATCATAATTTAATTATTAATTCCATATTAAAAAAATCATTTTATGGGGGTGAAAGAAAATTAAACAAGGTACATCATAGATGTGGTAGTCGGAACAAGTCTTGACTACCTAAGATAAAATTTTGAATGGATTTTTTCTAGTGTAAAAAATTTAATAAACATTATTTAAAATAATGATACTAATGTAATTAATTTTTAGATGTTTTAATATAATTTAAGATGGTGTTACAATAAAATAATAGATATAAAGGAGCAGTAATAAGTATATACATCACATCCTGGATTATATAGATTGAAAATTATTGGGAAAATCCCTAAATGTAACGTTATAGTGACTTTGGGTTGCTTTTTTTTGATGACAAATTAGGGTTCCATGTTAATTTGAGGAGTTATAGAGATATTATTAACACAATATATTGACAAAGATCCTATAAAAAGTAATGGATTCCTAGGAAGCGGTACATTGAAATGGGTATACAAGGTGGTCCCATTTCCCATTGTTTTCCAAAATATTTGGGTCGAAATATTGAGGATGTATCAAGTTTGATAATTTTGAATTTCAATGAATGACTCAAAAAAATGTTAGGTGTATATATTTCATGAATATTTGAGTTTTTTAAAGGTATGGTGCATTGTAAATGAATTAGGTGTTGCGAAGGATGAGTTTCATTAAGTTGAAGAGAATCATCAATGCGTGATGGAAATATTGTAAATATATTTGAATATAAGAAGATTTGAAAATGGGTAAATTTCCTTGGTTCTCAATGAAGACATGGAGATTCGTGAAAAAATATCAAGAGCCTCACAAAAATATTAAGGCAATCTTGGAAGCTTCAGGAAAGGGAGGAAATTCTTATTAATTGGCATATACCCCCTCATTTAATTATATAAGTCCCTAAAAATCTGAAAAACATGAATTTGTGAAGGTAATTAATGATGTTTGTTCTTGAAAAAATGGTCACGAATAAAGGATGTTCACAAAGGATATGAATTTTAACCAAATGTTTTATTCATTGTGAATGTATTGAGCGTCATAAAGGTGGAGTGAAATATCAGTAAGTGTTGTTCATAACGAAGGTGAAGTGAGCTTTGTGACATGGCTGTGATTTGTGAAGGAAGTTTTAGATTTTTGATAGAGGTGACCTTTTTTAATGTTTCAGGGTTCTCCAAATAAGTATTTACTTTTGAATAATTTGGCAGTTTCATGAAGGCTCTATGTGCTTCGTGAAAGTATTGGGATGTGATTTCCCTGGTAATTATGTTGTATTTTCTTATTCAGCAAATGGATAAAATTATAACATAATTTTGAATGAATTGAGGTTTAAAAAACCTCAATTATAGGGATCAAATTATGAATCAATTGAAAGAGCAGTAACCACACATTATATGAGAGTACTGAGATTTCAAATTCTAATTGTTGGAAAACAAGGAGGGACAATGTATCCACTCTGAATATTTTATTTACAGTGAGATTTTTTAATTTTACCACATAGAAACTTTGAATTTGTATTCTCCTTGGACATATCCCATTGAGGGTGAACCAATAAAAATTGATGTGTCTCATGCGTGCTTTCATTTCATTTCATACACTACTATAAGAAAGGGAGATGCAAGTTTTTTTTAATAAAAAAATACAAAGGGGACATTTTTTGATAATTTATTTGAGGATTCAGCCTCTCTTAGAGTATTTAATAATATTTGGATAAAAATTGGTATCATATCCATGGTTAATTTTGGTTTCTCTTGCTATGGGGATTCAATAAAGTTTGTCACTCATAATGGGATTCCTATCATTGATGGAAATAAATTCAAATTGTGGAATAATAAGATGCATCCATTATTTTTATCATTAGATATTAATTTGTTTAGAGTTCAAATGTATATTATTTTGGATATTATGGAGAGTTATTTTTTATTAGAGGATGAATATAGATAACATCATACAGCCTTGAAAAGAATCAATGCTTTAGGGGGGGCATATCCAGTGTAATTTATAAGAATGTGATTTCACATATGTCATCACATGCAATGTGTAAATGATTATAAATATATTTTAGGGTGAATCAAATTTCATAGACGAAAAGATATAGGTTCTATGGTACATGTATTATGAACAAATAATGCACCATAATGATTATATAGATTGATTGTTTGATTGGGAGAATGTTAACATGAAATAAATGCATGGTCTAGATGAAACTATTGAATATGGATACATTGTTAAGCACAACCATATATGGATTCCTCCTCAGTTAAATCTTAATTTCTCTATACTGGATGATAAAAATCCAAAGTACCTATCATTGGATAATTTACTTAGTAATCTTGTCATATATGAGATGATAAATGACAAAAAAGTTTTTGTGAATAAATTAAATTTCAAATTAGTGAAATTCTTGAACATGGAGATGATCATTTATGAATATTGGTAGAAATGATAAGTGATATATTAGGTGATGTCATTATTTTCATAAATTCTATATAGAGAAAAAGTAAATTTCAAAGTGAAACTCCGACATTCATGATTCAATTTTGATTTGGTGGACATATTTAAAAAAGGTTCCCTATGTTGTTTAAATATATTCATGAGGATCAATTTTAAATTCCCATGATGAATTCATATTCCCATGTGAGAGCAATGAAAAAATTCATTAGAAATTTCATCAAAAAGAATATTTGCTTTCACCAAAAAAAGATTGTACGTGTGAATCTGAGGATGAAGATATGGATAATTGCAATGATCATGTAGAAATTTTAATGTTTTCATTTATAGGTAGCTCTGAGATAGGGAAGAAAGAGACAATGATGAAGATGATGTTTAAAGAATCGTTTATATTCATGATGAATTATAATCTTCTTCTTGTAGTGATTGATTTATAATTTATGTTGATGAATTAGGTAGTAGCTTATGGGTTTCCCTATCTTTGACTCCATTAATAATAACATTCCTAACAACATCCTAGATTGAGAATTTATGGTTTTTTCCCAAGAGTGTTATTGAATCTATATTATTAGTTTGTGGTTTTTAATTTACCCAGACCACAAAATCCAACATTAAATTTTTTACATAGTGAGACTTGAACATGAGGTACACATGATAGGTGGATTGTATATATATTTTTGACTATGAGAGGGAGTATTGACCTGGTAAATTTAACATCATAGTAAATTCTCATATCTGTAACACGAAGGATGCTCAGTAGCATGGTATGAGGAATCAAAATGAGAAATGGTTCATGATGAGCCTGTTGGATGGCTAGAGGATTAATTTTTATGGGGATCATTAATCAATTACTTGTCATCCAAATTGGTAATAATTTCTCATGTAGACTAGGTAATGAATCGACAAAAATGTTTTCCTGAGTGTGTTGTGTTGTAAGAATATCTAGTATAGAACATGACATGATACCTAGAAGGTCATTAGGTGATGGTAATGTAATCCTTTGGTGTATAAGTGTAATAATACCAAATTCCATCATATGTTATATGATTATGGACTTACATGTGTCAATAATGGTAGTACATCCTGGTTTAAAAAATAAGTGCATTGAATTCATATGATAGTTATGGTGTCTTGGGATGATGTTGGACATTATTGATTTTGTTTCCATGTTCTTCACCTACCAAAAGGAAAATGTCGATCACCAGCTTCATGGTAGTTTAATGTGGCCACTTATAGATCCCAATTTTAATTTAGTGGATATCAGGAGAGGCTTTTGGATAGGGTTATTTATGACCCTATGCTATTGTGATCTGGTATGGTAGATGGTCAATCGACAGATGAAAGTTACTCACCTCATACTGATATGATAGAATCACACAAAAAATGAGATGGTTAACCTGTATATACATGATTTTTAAACTTATATGGATTTACGTGGAGAATTATATCACATAGACATAATTATTTATTGTTGTAATTTTGGATTTTCTTGTAGAAATCATGACAATCTATGATTATATTGAGAAAATGTACCATCCACATTCAGATGGCTTATTCAATAAATTGATTAACATCCTAGTGGATATGTTCTATGAATTTTTTAGATCATAGTATAAAAATATAGACTTGGTTGAGAAATCTAACACAAATCATATCCAATAATCTAAAATGATGGAACTATTTGGGGATCCCTATTGTTGGTTAACTTGAATCCCACCTTGTTAGCACGAGTTTGATGAGGAAGAATTTTTTTGGCTGAATATGATGTAGGATACCTCTTACTGGATGATGTATATTACGAAGTGGTTGGTGACAACTATGAGTAGGTAGCAATAAAATTCTTACTAAATGATATAACCCCTGAATTTCACAATAAGAATTCGCGTTTTAAATTTTATTATCACCTCTGTTGGGAAATCATCATTTTTAATAAAAAGGTAAATGGGAATTGTGGTCTATTAAATGCTTTGAGATGATTAAATAGATTGGGAAATTGGTGTATCATGTAAAATTTCTTCCATGTTGTCAAGGAATGAACGATGTGTTCTATGTTTTTTAGCATCAAAAGAGCATAACTGGTCATGTTTATATTGTATAATATGAGAATGTTGATATGGAATTAGATGCATCTAGTGAGGAGTATCTTATTTAGACTATAGACTGGAGAAATGAGTTCCTTTGGGGAAATACGGTACCACAAGTATGGATCCTATGGTATGATGGCTTGATCCAAGAAGATTCATGGGAATAGGAGTCAAATGTTTAAGCTTAGTGTCCTAGGTTAATTTAGAAAGTCCACTATAGATAATTCTAAAGAATGATAATTCATTAGAGATGGAGAATTGAAACGTTATCAGTTTTCTGTTTTCTAAAAAACCCACTTTGGGTTTAATAAAGAAGCACTTTTTGTGTAGGTTTAAAAAGCCATTTTTATTTTCTCCATTACATTTGGAATAGGTTGTGGGTAAAAGTAATAATTCCTCTACCAATAAATTATATAGTTTTGGGTGTTTAATTTGGGTAATTTATTAATTATTTCTGTTATGTAAGGGTTAACCTATGATCATAATGGTTATATAAGTTTATCTTATACCCTATGTATGGGTAAGCATGTGGTTTTAAATGTTTTATAAGGGTAACATATAAAATGAATAATGGTATCCTCTTATATTTAAATTTTATATAAAATTACATTTATAAGGGTACTAAGGAATTTAAAATACCAATACATAGGTTCCTCTATAAGGGTACTATTATAAGGGATCCATTTTAATTGTACATATGAGTTTTCAATATATATGTAAGTGTCTGCACATCATTTTTAATACATCATAAGGGTAATATAGTTTTTAAAACTTTCTACATAAGTGTATAGAAAATAATATTAATTGTATTCAAATGTGGGTGGATTTTCGTTAGGGTATTCTGAGTTTTAACTAATGATACCCTATATTTTCAAAATCCTATTTAAGTGTATCCAACTGTATAAGGTTTAAACCAAGTCACCCTTACACAATGCAAACTCTCATAGTATGGTTATTAATTATAAACAAGATAATAATAATTTCATATTTTTCAACCTATAATGAAATTTTTATGATTTAAAAAACCTAGAAATATGGATATTAATTCCATGACTAATCTAATGTTTGTAATCAATTAACAAAGGATTTCGAATTCTCCAATTAAAATATCCCAATGTTGAATGAATTAAATGGTAATTTAATTACAGTTTTTCATTATTGGGAACTTGTATATGGGTGGTCTTGTTTAAGATATCTAAAACCTTGTTCCTTCATGGTTTTTGATCCTTTTGATTATGACTAACCCATAGTACTATTATACACAATCTATAATGTCATATCCATCAATTTGAGACCTCCGTCTATTTTCTATGTGTGAAAGAGATCTCACACCCCCAATCAATGTATGGTACATCATATTAAGGGTGTAATTTATAGGACTATATTAATGTTCATGTTTTAAATTGGCCTTCTTTGTTTTTTGGAAAAATTATAAATATTTATTAAAATGATAACAACCCATAATTATAGAAATGAATATCAATAATTCTTAATCAAATTATTTAAATATTATGGGGAGAGAAAATAATTATATTTTGTGGGATTATATAATGTTATCTTGGGAATAAAAGGTTACACCAATATTTTTCCATAATTAATAGTTCTAAAAATATCAATGAGAGATAATCTATTAATCCATGTGATGATTTATTTAATTTGGAAATAAAATAATAAAATCAATTTTAATAATCTTTGTCGAGCAATTTCAACCAAAGAACATGCGAATGTGTTTTGATTAATTATCCATTGATCAAACATAAAGCTTATTCATCATGATGTTTGATATAAGAAGTTTTATAACATTTATAGCTCTTGTGTACACTTGTTACCATGGTTTTATTCTAGTGTTTTCATGGTTTTATTCTCAAGTGATGGTGATTATTCATGTGGACCTGTGTTTTCATGTTAAACATATATGATACATGGTTCTAGGGGAATTTTTTTAGTAGATTATCACCTTGTTTTATGTTGATTCACATGTTATTATTTGGATCTACTATATTTCCCATGATTACACGTTTTATTATTATTATCCTGCCTTACTTTGTATTGAATTATCCTTCCAATCATGAATTGGTGCTTGGTATATTTGAGAAGTGGCAGTCATGGAATGATTTTCCCTTATAGGTGGGGTTCCCAAGACATTCGAAAAATTTGTTGGTGGAGAATGATATTGTTGTGCCCTGAATATAACACGATGCACCTTGAGGATACTGAGTAATGTGTCGATACAGGATACACCTTGTCAATACAGAGTAACACATCAATACATGACTTATTAAGTGGATATTGAGTATCATTTTGAAAAATAGATTCACTTTATAGATAATAATTTTCTGTTGAATGCATTGTGTCAATTAATTGATTATTTTTAACATCACTAATGATCATTCTATCATAGAGCATGTGAAGGTACTTCTGGGAGTTTTAACATCTTTGTAAGTGCACAACCACTTAGTATGGGATTGTTTTTTGTTATGATTTGTTTTACACTTATTGTTGTAAAGTCGTACAATTATTATATATTTGGAAACTTCTTATGAACACCTTGGTGGTGACCCATTGTGTTTTATTACTCATTGCATGCATAGTTATCTCAATGCATGTGAGAAAATCATGTTTTATGATATGAGAAAGAGAAATGAGTCCTTGGAAGATGGATGAGTAGAGTATCATAGAGCTATTAGTAGACCATTATAGACTCTGGAGGACTCCACTATTTAAATTAATTATTTATCATTTAATTTATTTAATATGTTTTAGATTTTAACTTTGGGATCCCATTAATTTCATGCATGAGATTTATGAAACATTTTAGTTTCTACATGATTACTCTGATAGTTTACTATAACTTTTTTTAATTATTCTTTATTCTAGGACATGATAGGAGGTTATAATATCCCCCATAATATATTTAGACCCTACCAATTAGATTGAAGCCTCTTGTGTATATGTAGGAATGTATGAGGTTATGTGGTACATCGGTTTAGACATTGTGGTTTGGTTAGGGGTGTTACACTCCAATGTCTTTAGATACTTATCCCAACCCCAACTAACAATTAAAATAAAAAAGGTCTAGGGTTCCAAAAAATTGATTCATATCTTATTGAAGAATCCAAGGTTATTTATTAAGGGATTGAAATATGTTATTTAAGTTATTTATAAATTTTTTATATTTTTTAATTAATTTTAAAATTAAAAAATGCTTTATAAGAATCCCTTGAAGATCATATAAAACAAGGAACATTAATAATGGAGAGTGGGAAGGATATTTATGATAATGTATTAGAATATTCAAAATACCTAGGTCATGTATGAGGTTAAATGTTTGGTGTATCTATTAAAATTTTATTCATCCATTCTATATCTTAATAAAGGGGGATATATATAAATAAAAAAATAAACTATTAAGTAGCTAATGATTTGGAGATTGGTGAAAAAATGATTGGTATGATTAGATTATTGATATAGTCATTTTTCATAGACATGAGAATATTTTTTCCTGATATTTGTCTCAATCCTCCACCTCTTTATATATATCGCATGCCTCCCCCTCCTCTAATATATTTATCTCATCCCCCCCTCCATTATTTCACATATACTCATTGTTATATAGTGAGATCCCCAATATCCTATTATGCACTATGTGATAAAACATTATACAAGGGATACATTAAAACATTTTCACATAAGGATGGATTATCTTATGTTAATGTTATATTATATTATATATTTGTAAGATATATTATCATTCTATTCTTATGTGGTTTATAATGTTAAAAAAATATTTGGGCATCTTTTATATTGGAAATCTGGAATATTCCTACAATGTACCATATTTTTTTTAAAACATTATGACTTTTACATAAAATTGATGTTAAATTTATTTTATTATTTTTTTTCGAAAACATGACACATAAATACATATTTTCTAGAAGGAAAAAATATGCCAGGCCCCCAAATACTTTGATTATTACATTTTATTAATGATATTACAAATTATAAATATATGCATTTATATTTTTGGATATTTATAAAATTAAAAATATGGATTAAATTTATGGAAGTATTTATTAGCTTATTTGTTGAATGAAATATATCTTTGATCTTGAAAATGGAGATGTGATGGGCCACACTGTGATTAATATCTTTTACAAATAAATAAATTATCATATTTCAATAAATTCGATCAATTTGATCTAACATAACACACACACACATATATATATATATATATATTGATTTTTATTATATTTATTCATAAAAATTGTATTTAGTGTGATGAAACATTATGACACTAACAACCATCACTAAGGTGAAGGATGGGATACAAAATTTCAAGACCATTCTTTATCCAAGTTTATGGGGAGATAATGACCTCAGAGACCTACCATAAATAGGTCCCGTAGTGGCGACTAACACCAAGGGTATTGGATCACGCACAAAATGGAAGGAATTTCACTTTATATTTATTAGGATTAGGAGATAAGATAGTAAGTCTCATACAATAATAAAACTCGAATTTAAACTAAATCCCAACAATCCATTCCCATATGGATGTTTCAATAATAAGTGCTATAATACATGGAACTCCAAAGGTAAAAAACCAAAGAAATGAAAAACAACAACAACAATTGTCCTAACGCCCAAACTACTAGGGTCTCACATGGTCCTCTAAGTCCTCCTGGAAACTAGAAAGTAGTTTTATATACATAGGGTGAGTATATACGTATAATGAGTAGGGAAAACCATAAGCTCTTGTGCATAAGTGGGAGGAATTATAATGCCATTTGAGAAAAAGGAGATAACCAAAGCACATAGCAAGGAAACTATCCACCCAACCTTACCAAGGCACACTACCCATATAACAAAAGTCAAATAAAGTAATAGTAATAGAACATCGTTATTTGGGTACCCCAACCCACCTTCTCAATGGTTATTTATGTCACCCTAGGCGTCGGACCTCCCCGGCCATTTTCAATACAGTCCTGCTTCCATACACCGCCCGCACACACCTGGGATACCACAACCACTCCGCCAACCTACAATCACATGGGCCACAAGAAGACACAACCACTCCCACATACACCTTTGCCAAAACAACTACATCCATGCTCGAAGACACCTTGGCCTGAAAAACTGCTTCCACACCCAAAGACACATGTGCCTCATCCCGAAGACACTTGGGAAACAACCTACCTGAACACACCTGGGCTAACTAGCACAACATTCCTCGCCCCAAGAATATTAGTCTATAAAGGACCTCAGGCCATCAGAACCTTCTTAAAGCGTTTTGGGATATTTTGGAATGGAAGAAGAAAACGAGCTGATAACCAGCCACTAATAGAAGTGTTGTGAAACCCCCACCACCATTGATATGATGGTGTTTGTCACTAAGTGTTGAACATGGGTTTTGACGAATAAGGAACATAATTACTAAATTAATACATATAGGTAAATAATAACTCTTCTCCACCTATGGGGTTCCAAAACCATCTTATACTCAAGAACAATCATAACTATTCATTCATGAAAAAGAACACCACCCACTGCCAAGTCACAACAATTTCCCAGAAAAAAATTTCCCATTGAACTAGTTCATTTTATCACATTCGAGTGGTTATATTTTAAAAAATTCGTCACTACTAGGAAAATTACAGGAATAGCCACAAGCAAAAGAAAGAAAAATAACCAATTACCAGATTAATATTTCATATCAGGTTCTCTTGTAAAGTCACAACCACAAAAGGGATATATGAGATATCTCAAAGTACTGGAACCAAACCAAGCCCCTCCACATGGCACCACACAGCCATAGATCGAAAAACCAACAACTTCACCACAACAGGGGATCCCATACCCATCTATGTCACCCCACAAGAATCAATAATAAGAACCACACATATTTTAAAGATAGGGAAAGGGAGTTTCCAGATTCTATCACACCATTAATTGAGTTCACTTATTTCTTTTTGTTAACCAGTGTGTTTACACAAGGATTCTTGTTCACTAGAAATTAATTTAATCAACATAGTTTACATGATTAACCAATTTCAATGTTACATCCATTCAATCATCATAGAAGATAGGGTTCTATTAGTTCTCAAGTAAAGACCACTGACGACCATGATTTTTAGTGGACATAAGTCCATACAATTCACAAAATATTAAAAAGGATAAAAGATAAATACAACATCATCAATACACCCCTTCTTTATTTAAATGTCTATTTATTTTTTTTTGTTAATGTTTGGATTCATCTAATACCATAGAAACATTATCATACCTACCACACATGATACACATTAAAGAGAGACAAAGGAAAAAACCCTACCTGGATAGTGAACGGTCAATGTTTTTCTCCAAGAACCAAGAATTGGGGATGTGAAACATAAAAGGGATGAACTCTGGGTGCTTGAATAGTTGGTAGGAAATGCTCCAGCACAAGTGAAACACTTTCCTTGGGAAGGGGGACTCCAAAAAAACAAGGATAAGAATGAAAAGAGACCAGCCTCAAAGCTGAAAGAATTTTTGTGTGATAAAAAGCTGAGATCTTGGAGTAGTAGGATATCATAATATTGAATAGAATTATAGTTAGATCATGGTTTTTCCATGGTTTTGTGTGGTTACATACGTTGGAATTAATTTTCATTTCATACTTCTCATCAAAGAGGAGGTCATAATAGATGTGTGTTAAATGGTTTCCTTCAATCAGAAGAAAACATGTTACAGGGAAGAAATTGGAAAGTTTGGGAAAAGGTGTGACACCGAGGTAAAGACACATGTTTTGGTATGTAAAAGGTCTCCTGGCTCTTGGGAGATTTTCTATATCATTTAAGGAATTTAAATGTGGTTAAATAGGGTATTTAAAACACTCTTAAGTCAAAACATACATTGCATAAGCAAAACTGGAAAAAGAAACAAGGGTGCGACACTGTTTAGTAAGAAACCATTATCGGTGTCATGATCATGGTACCATCCTCACAGTGCCACTGTCATAGTGCCACCCTCACGGTGCCACCGCTTTGGTGTGAAACCATGATGGTGCCACCATTTCGGAGTGCGACCATGACAGTGCGACCATTACGGTGCCACACCCATGGTGCCACCATTTCAGTGTATGACCGTGATTGCCACCATCATTTCAGTGGACCCGTTTTATAGAACCATGTTTTTGGAAAACTATTTAATGATTCATTGTCTGGGCCATTAAATTAGATACATCTCAAACTATTCTATCCCTTGATAATTAATACTAGACCTGATGAAAAGGGAGGGTTCCAAACCACAACTTCGAATGATACCTCTCAACAGTAAACCTCATCGACATTTCAGAACTCCAATTTTTCAAGTAACCAAACAATAGATAAATGTGTCACTATCTAAACTAATTCATTATGGAGTTGTTTTCCATATATCTTGATACTATCTGTTTTGGGTATCACTGACTCACCTGCACGGGTTTAATCGCATCCACCATAATGTGTCTTGATTAGGGATCAGGTCCTAACTTCCCCATATTCATGACACTTCACACAAATTCAGAGAACTAGTAAAATAACACATTTAATAGTTAACAAGGTCCAACATTTCATCATAGACAAGTACAAAAAAGAATAGAACAAAATGAAAAACAACTCTGGGTACTGACCGTGCATATGTGACTTCTATTCCCAGGTACTCTCCTCAAGGCCACCATGCATCCACAACACACAAGCCAAGAAAATGGTTCATCCAAGATGCAACTTCTGTTAAAAATCCACGATCCTCACTGGTATTTCAGAACTCTTCGCATCATCCACAATATCCTACTTTCCCAAGTCGATGACGTTTGAATCACCGTGATGATACTGAAGGAGCTGATACACATGTAAGATGTTGTGCACTCTCTGTAGCAGCGGTGGTAGTGCAAGCTAATCAGCCATTTCACTGACCCACTGTAACACCATGAGGGGTCCAACGAACTGGGGAGAATGCTTACTCCCACTTCCAAACCACTATTTCCCACGCCAAGGGGAGACCTTCAAGAACATGAGGTCCCCGAACTCGAACTCCAAGGGTCTCCTCATACTATTATCATGCGACTTATTTCGGTCCTAGGCCGCCTTCATTCTCTATCATACAAGGTGATCCTTATCTACCGTGCTCTATAACAGTTCCAAGCCATGAACACCTACTTCCCCGACCTTCATCCAGTGCACGGGTGAGTGAAACGACCTCCCATAAAAATATTCGAATAGAGACATGCCAATGGTAGTGTGATATCTATTGTTGTACAAAAACTCTACAAGAGGTATGTGTCGCACCCAAAATCCCCCAAAGTAAAAAAACAAATTCATGTATCATATCCTCCTACATTTGTATGGTGCGCTCTACCTGCCCATCTGTCTGAGGGTGGAAGGCAGTACTGGGACATAACTTGGTGCCAAAAGCATGTTGCAATCCTTTCTAGACCCGTCAGGTATAGCATGTATCCCGATCTGAGGCATTGGACCTCATAACTCTATGAAACCACACCACCTCATCCATGTACTATTGTGCTAGGGATTTCACCATACTAGACTCCTTGATTTCTAGGAAGGGATCATATTTCATCAGTTTGTCCATCGTTACCTAGATGGAATCACAACCCCTTTGACCCTTGGGTTGTCCTATGATTAAATCCATCGAGATGTCATCCCACTTCATATATAGGATATATAATGGTTGTAACAGACCTCCTGGGATGTGGTGTTAATCCTTCAACTGCTAAAACATGAGGAACATTGCTACGAACTCTAACTTTGTACGCTTCATCCCGGGCCACAAAAACTGACCTCTCAAGCCCCGATACATTTTGGAAACGTTTGGGTGCACCGCTCAGGTGATTTTTGGAACTCACCAAGCACTCTCTCATGCATCATCTATAGGAAAACATATTTCCTTAGAAAATAATTTTATTCTGACCATCCTTCGACCTCCCTTCTAGAGAATTGACTGTGTTAACCCGATCACACATCACTTCACTCCTTGAGGATACCCACGAAGAATCCTCCACCTACCACAATAGAAAGGACTTCACTTCCATATGAAATAGACAACCTATACCTCCATCCACCCTTCAATACAGGTGTAGGACAACCAACTCCTCTGTCACCTTCCAAGATTCTAACGACTCTCGAACCGCATCCTTCTATGACATCCTGCTCAATTATTCAGCCACCATGTTCCACCTTCCTAAAATGTAGGAAATTTTGAATTCATTTTCCTAATGAAACTCCATCCACCTCCGCTACAATAAGTTCAGGTCCTATTGGAAGAAGATATACAACAAACTCTTGTGATCTGGGAAGACCACAAAGTGCCCCCTAATGAGGTAGTTCCACAACAACTTTAATGCGAACCCAAATATTTTGAGCTACAATTCATGGGTGGAGTAGTTATGCCAATGGGGAGGTAACTACCTAGACCAATAAGAGATCACCCCCGGTTTCTGCATCATCACTCAACCCAAGCCTTGTCCTAACGAATCAAAGAACACCTCAAACATCACCCCTTCTTCTGGAAACCTCAGTACTGGGTCACTTACCATCCTCCGCTTCAAGTAACTAAGGGTTGTATGGCACATATAACTTCATAAAAAACTCTACTATTTTATGGTCAAGGCATTCAATGGTTTTTCATCTTGTGAGTTGTTGGGAAAAAATATCTGGTAGTAACCAGCTAAGACTAGGAAACTACGAACCCGTATTACATTCTTGAGTGCCACCCAAGAAACAATCATCTAGACCATTGATGGGTCCACCTCTATTCCATGCTCGTGCATCATGTGTCCAAGGAAGTGCACTTATTGTGTCCAGAACATTCACTTGAAAAAATTTCTGTAGAGCTGGTGCTGTCAATGGACCTATAAAACCATTCTTATAGGATCATTGTGATCCTCCTCTGATCATGAAACGATCAGGATGACTTCAATAAACACAACAATAATCTAGTCCAGATATTCCAGGACGATTGAGTTCATGATCCCCATGAACACAGCTAGGGCGTTCATAACGCCGAACGACATGACTACGAACTCAAATTGTACATATCTGCACCCGATGTCCGTCTTCAAGATGTCACTTTTATCCACCCTCAACTAGTGATATCCGGACCACATGTCTATCTTGGAGAACCATCATGCCTCCCATCAATTGGCCAATGATTCCATATATCCTCAAGAGAGGGTAGCAGTTCTTGACCATTACCTGATTCTGTCTTTGGTAGTCTATGCAATGCATGAGACCAGCATCTGTCTTCTTCACGAACAAGACCAGAGTGCCCCATGGTGATGCACTTGATCGAAAAAAAAACCATTCTTCATTAGATCATCGATCAGAATCTATAACTCTCGCAGCTCAAATGGCTCTATCTGATAGGGGTCCATCAAAATCAGATAGGCACCAGGTTGCATGTCTATAATGATCAAAATGTCACGTTGAGGGGGTACAGTCACCAAATCCTTAGGGACAACGTCCATGAACTCACTGAAAATTCCCAAGACTTCCACCATTTTTGTATTTACAAACTCCACTGACAGCTCAGCTGACATGGAAAGGAGGGGCTCCACATTCCAGCTACCTCCCTAGAAACCCCGCTCACTGACAAAAGTCACATGTCGGCCACCCATATTTGAAAACACAACACTTATCCATAAGCAGGTGATAATGGAACACACATATAAAATCTAGTTTATGTTCATTATGACATAATAATGCTATATCTGTAGAAAAAGAGGGTCCTCACTCGACTGTTGTGGTCATAATATCCATCTACATCCATAGAAAACTTGAACAAGCCGGTCTGACCTCCGACTTGTGTACTCAAAACCAGGGGGATAGAATGACTCTCGGTGTCTAGACCAAAAGCATGGCCTAGACTGGGTGCAATACAGGAGTACGAATCTCATTAATCAAACAAAGCATAGGCAAGGGTACTAAACAAGCTGATCGTGCCTTGAACGACTTTCTGACCCTGCTGGAACTGTTACATCTGTGGTGTGTAACTTCCCATGCCCAACTCATATACCCCTCAACAGTCATCCACATCCCTGACCACACCCTAGTCGAGGTCTCTGAGGAGCGCCCTGAGGTCGGCCTCCTCATGCAACGTCTATTCTAGGAGAAGAGGTAGCTAGTTGTCCTTTCTACTGCTGGTGAGAGGGCCTGGCTGGAAACTACTCACATCTTGGGTGGGCGTTGAACCTGCAAACCCCTAATGTACTTCACTCGGTCCGGGAACAGATACCAATGGTGCACATGGCTACAACAAATGAAACATCTTGGTCCTGGGCACAAAAAGGAAAGGGCTAGGACCGGGAAATCAAAACTAGAACAACTAATCTATGCACCTCACATATCGAAACCTAGAAGGACCTGATGAATGAGGCATGCTGCGAACAACCTTCCCCTTTGACTAGAAAAACATGCTCCCCTCTCGTGGCATACCTCCAAGAGTGTGCATCATCTCCACCACTCTAGCCATCTTTTGGACCTCCATGTTCATCATTAGAGTGAAGGGTGTAACATCATACAAAAGAGAATGTCAGAGTGCATCCTCTAAAAGTCTCTCTCAAGGCTCCTCATACAATAATATTTTAGGAGAAAAGTAAATGATATCCTTGAACTGCATCACCAAATCTGTCACTAAAATTCTACCCTAATGAAGGATGAGTTTCTCCTACCTATTCTCAGCCTTCATCATGGAGGAGAGTAATTCCTCCCAGAACTCCCTCTCAAATTTAGTCCATGAGACCTCCACCTCCCTCTTCTCTACATGATAGAATGTTCACCACTGACACATTTTTCATCACATATGGATTAAAAAAAGAGGCACCCAGTACTCTATCGGAGCCTGAATCAAGCTGAAATATATCACTGGCTTTTCTAGCCAGCTCTTTGTCCCCATATCCGAGATGCTTCCCTCGTACATCCTGAGGGTTTACTGCTAAAAGGATCGAAGCGTACTATGAAACTGATCATCCTCCTCCTCTTGGTCATCCCTCTATTGATCAACCAAATCAACCTCATGGTCCTCGTATGCCTGTACTACTCAAAATCATCGTCCAGGTTCCATAGCTGAATGTTAAACAAGGAATCCCTAAGACTGAGTAGTGTAGAAGTTTGAATTTTATTTTTGTTAGACTTTTTATTCATCCTATATCCCCAAAATACCCAAGAAACACCATAACAGAAGTCATTATAATGAATGTACCATTCCTAGGGTCTCCACCCTGCAATCAATGTAGTATCATCTGGTCATTTGGTAGGACCAGAGTCCTTGCATCAGATCACAGGGGGCCCAAAAATCTCATGTCGTAGCTGGCCTTCCCTATCCTATTTCATGCACCATGATTTCCCAAAAATGTTTCCCTACCATACCATGAAACCCTCACTATACCTAACCTGAATCTCCCTCATATCTCTCAATAGCCTCTGATACCATTTTGTCATGACCCACCTTCACCAAGGTGAGGGAAGGGGTAAAAATTTTCCAGACCCTTCCTTCTTCAAGTTGATGGAGATATAATGCCCCTCGAGACACACATTCAATAGGTCCTGGGGTGGCTACTAGCATTAAGGGTATATGATCACACAAAAAATGGATGTAATTTCCCTTTTTATTTATTAGGATCGGGAGATAAGATAGTAATCCCCAAACAACCCCAAAACGCGAAGTGAACGTAAAGCCCAACAATCCTTTCCTATATGCATGATTAAATAATAAGTGCTATAATATGAGAAACTCCAATGGTAAATACCAATGAAAGGAAAAAATAAACAAAAACTATCCCAAATTCCAAACTAGTATGGTCTCATATGGTCCCCAAAGTCCTAAAAGAATCCTGAAAGTGGTTTTATATACGTAGGGTGAGTATACAAGTATACTTAGTAAGGAAAATCGAAAGATCTCATGCACAAGTGGGGAGGCATTATAATGCCCTGTGATAAAAAATACATAACTGAAGCACATATCAATGAAACAATCCACCCAACCTAACCAAAGAACACTCCCAAATAATGCAAGTCGAGTAATGTAATAGTAATATAACATCAATATTTGGGTACCTCGCACAACTTTCCCACTAGTTATTGAAGTCATCCTACGCATCAGACCTTCCCATCTATTTTCACTAAAGTCCCACAACCATACCCCGCCTGCGCACAACTGTGCTACCACAACCACTCACCCCTCCCGCAAACACCTGGTCCACAACCACATGTAACGATGCCCACAGATACCTGGGCCAGAACAACTACTGTTGCGCCCGAAGACACTGAGGATGGAACAACTACTACCACACCTGAAGACAGTTGGGCCTCATCCTGAAGACACTTGGGAAATAACCTTCCTGCACACACCTAGGCTAACCACTACAGTGTTCAATTCCCAAATAATATTTTTCTATAATTGACCTCAGGTCATCACAACCATCTTGAAGAGTCTTGGGCTACATGGGAAAGGGACATAAAAGGAGATAATAACTAACCATATTGTTACAACCCACCATCACTAAGGTGATGGAAGGGATATAAAATTTCTAGATCCTTTCTTCTTCATGTTTAAGGAGAGATAATGACCCCCAAGACGCACCATCAATATGTCCCTGCGTGGCGACTAGCACCAACATTACAGGATCACAGAAAAAATGGATGGCATTACACTTTTTATTTAGTGGGATCAAGAAATATGATAGCAATTCCTAAAGAACACCAAAACTCGAAGTAAAATTAAATCCCAAATATCCATTAAAATAAGCATGTTTCAATAATAACTACAAAAATATAGGAAACACTAAAGGTAAATACCAAAGAAATGAAAAAATTAAACAAAAACTCTCCCAAAGTCCGAACTATTATGGTCTCACTCGGTCCTCGAAGGCCTCCTAGAAAAATGAAAGGAGTTTTATATATGTATGGTGACTATACAGGTATACTCAGTAGGGAAAACAAAAAAGCTCTCATGCACAAGTGGGGAGGCATTCTAATTCCCTGTGAGAAAACAGAGATAATTGAATAACATAGCAAGGAAACAATCCACCCAATGTCACTATGGAACACTACCCAAAAAACATAATTTAAGTAAATTAATAGTAATAGCACATCGATATTTGGGTTCCCCGCACCACTTTCCCACTTATTATTGAAGTCATCTTACGAGTTAGACCTTCCCTCCCATTTTCACAGTAGTCCCACTTCAAATCCCCACTCGTACACACCTGGGCCACCATAAACACTCACCCTACCCACAATCACCTGGGCTACAACTACATGTATCCATGACCATAGACACCTAGGATATAAGAACTACCACCACACCAGAAGACACATGGGAAAGAAAGACTACTGCCACACCCGAAGAAACCTAGGCCTCATCCTGATGACACATGGAAAACATCTTACCCGTACACACCTCGGCTAACCACCACAACATTCCCTGCCTGAAGAATCATGGGCTATAATGGACCTCAGACCATCAAACCCAGCCAGAAGTGTCTTGGGTTACTCAGAAATGGGAGAAGAAAATGAGCTAATAACAAGCCACCCATTGGAGTGTCGGGAAAAACACCCCCCATTGAAATGGGGGTGTTCAGCGAAAAGTTCTCCAGTTATGTGGGGCACAATTAAGAAACATAAGAACTAAATTACACATATATGTAAAGCAGAACTCATCCCAATGTAGGGGTTCCAAAACCAGCCTATAAACAAACACCCTCATTACTATTCATTCATTAAAAAAAATCACACCACCCACAACCATGTGACAACTCAATCCCATAAAACAATTTCCCATTAAAGCAGTTGTTTTTATCACATTCGAGTGGTTCTATTTTATATAATTCTTTACTACTAGGAAATTTAAATTCACATACACAAGTGAAATAAAGAAAAAAATTATACATAAAGTATATTAAGAATTCACAACCGGTTCTCTTGTAAAGTCACAACAACAAAAGGGATCCGTGAGATCCCTCAAAGTACTGGATTCAAACCAAGCCCCACCATACAACCCAACACAGCCTTAGATCAACAAACCAAAAACTTCACTACAATAGGGGAGAACATCCCCATTTATGTCACCCCACAAGAATCAAGTAGAAGAACGTCACATATTTCCAAGGCAGAGCAAGGGAGTTTCTAGATTCTATCACACCATTAACTGAATTTCTTCTTTTGTTTTGGATTACCATAGTGTTCACCCAAGGATTCATGTTCAGTAGACATTCATTTAATCAACCGAGTTTTTATAATTATCATATTTTCATGTTACAACCATTCAATCATCACAGAATACTTGGGTCTATTAATGCACAAGGAAAGGCCACCAACGACCTTGATTTTTTTTAGACACAAGACCATACAGATCACAACATATAAGAAGGGGTAAAAGAGTAAAAAAACATCATCAACACCCCAATTAATTCCTTAAATGTCTGTTTCTTATCTTCATTATTGTTTGGTTTCATCCAGTCCCATAGTAACATTAGCAAACCTGCACCAGATGATACACAGTAAAGAGAGACGATGGATGAACCCTTCCTGGATGATCAACACTCAACATTTCTTTCCACTCACTAAGAAACATGGGATGCATGACTTATAGGGGAGGAACTCCATGGGGTCCATGAGTGGGGAGGAATGGATCCCGCACATGCCACCAATTTCCTCGAGAAGGGGGACTCCAAATGCACCAGGGAGAAGAAGGAAATGAGACCACCATTAAAGAAGAAATAATTATCATGCAATACAAAGGTGAGATCCTAGAGTTATAGGATATAAAATACATAAATGACTTAAAAGGCAGATCATGGTTTCACCACATGGTTGGGTGGTTACACATGATGGAATTAATTTTTATTTAATAATTATCATTAGAGAGGTGTCCATAACAGTTTTGTGTTAAACTGTTTCCTTTAATATGCGGGAAACGCACAATAGGGGAAGAACTGGAATGTACAAGAAATGGTGTGACACCGAGGGAAAGAGAAATGTTTCTTAAGTCATGGGTAACTTGGGTCTTGGTTGACTTTTAATATCATTTATGTTTCTTAAGTGGCTTTGAAAGGTGAATTTAAGACACTCTTACATCAAATGTAACATTGCAGGAGTGGAACTCGAATGAGAAATAAGGGCGGGACACCGTTTGGTGATAGACCATAAGTCGTGTCACAGTCACAGTGCCACCGTCATGGTTCCACCCTCACGGTACCACCGCTTCGGTGTACGACCATGAAGGTGCGACCATTACAGTGCCTCTTTCAGAGTTCCACTATCAATGGGGTCACCATTTTGGTGTACGATCGTGGCGGTGCGACCGTTACGGTTCCCCTGTTATGGTGCCACCGTCAGCGTTTCCACTGTTAGTGCTGCCACTATTTCGGTGTGTGACCATGACTGGCGCCACTGTTTCGGTGGAACCGTTGGATGAAACTGTGTTTTTGGAAATCTCCTTAATGAGTCATTTCCCGGGCCATTACACATTAGTTTATGGATTCATTAAGACAAATTTTTTCTAAAATAACCAATAAAATGAATCATAATGAAAGAATATCATATATCTAAAGAAATTATAATTAATATATTATGTGTTTGAATCATCCATATACTGATTGTTATTTTTGAGTCCCACTCATAAGAAATGAATATAGAATATATTTCACAGATATACCTCTAAGGAACATAAATTAAATGTGACTTTGGAGTCAAAATACAAAATATTATTCCTTATTTAAATATCATAAACACAACCCACAATGATCTTCCACCATAGTATCCTTATTAGTCATACCCTACATAAAAAATTTCATCATTTCATAGGGAATGTAAACATTAAAACGGGTGAGCTTAGATTCTCGGTAAAGATAAATAAGGGATATATAAATGATAACATAAGCATAACATGAGAATATGGGTATGAGAATATGATCTTATCTTTAAAAATCCATTCCCTCTATGTCATATATCATAATCCTACGTCATTCAACAAATATTGGTAGTTCAAAAAACATGAATCTTAAAGGAATCAATGAAAATATGCTTTGAGAGAATAACATGGACATAGAAAAATAAAAAACAAATATGTATAAAATTTTAAATACATATAAAGAGATTTATGGTAACTCTATAACATAAGGACATGAAATTATTACCATACAAGAACATATAGACATGAAAACTAGGTCCACACATTATATTATAGTGGTAAAACCCATATCCCCAAAAAAACATGGGCATGGAAATTGGGTCAATGCATAATCCCAAATATATTAAATCTGGATCCAAGCATAATCCTAGGGAGATGAAAACATGCACCATAAATAATCCTTTGGAAATGAAATAAAGGACAACATAAAAAAATATGAACTTAAAATGAAGTATAATTATAACATATTTGTCTCATGGGTTATCCATGTTTACCTTATGCATTGGATGACTATATAATTTTGGGGCCACCCATCACATTATCATAATATAATCAAATATGTTTCACAAGATCGTTAGTAATTCATTATATTTCCTTACCCATGGAAAATAAATTTGTATTATAAAAATTACATATTAGAACACCCAAGGAATGAAAATTTGTTTCATAAACTAATTATATCATGGGAATAAAACCGTTCCCATAAAATCTTCTTTAAATAATCAATATCATAATCCATCCATAAAATGAAATTGGTTTTTATCATTACATCATATACCTAGTAAGTAATATCTATCATCAAACAATGTTATCATGTATTAAAATTACTTTAAATATCAATGAAATAATTCTTGTGGAAAAATATCTTTCCACATTGATTTTTGTTATATAAAATTCTAATATTTCAAAATAATAAAGAAAAAATGTTCATTGAAATGGCCTTGTTAAATTGTTCAAAAATATTTAAAACATTAAGTGTTCTTGATGGTAGAAAATTACATTAATAATATGTATTTGGAAACATATATTCCTTTCCCTTTTTTATAAAAATCATTAAAACCACACACGACAAAATAACAGAATATTTATATCATTTTTAGAAAAATTAAATCATACGTAATAATGATATTAACAATTAATTTAAAAATATTAACAAAAATATTGAAAACATTTTTAGAGATCATTGATATTGACGAAAAATTATTTTCAACCAAAGAGATAAATAAATTCAGATTTTACTGAAAATATTCGTTCGGCCTCTTTGGTTCTTAAATAATGGGAAATTAATGTAAAATAGGAAATCTGAAAAAATCATTGGAGAAAAGAATTTATGTTTTTATTTATATTGGAATTATAACATTGAATCACCAAAAATTTATTCCTAAAAAATAAAAAATAGTTATATTATAACGTTAAACCCTTAACATATTGGTATCATTTTAATCATAAACTCCATTAAAGAATATTAATAAAGGAAACATTATACTGAATTAAAATAAGGACATTCAGGACAAAAAATTTCATTGAGTTAGTTTATACACCAAAAAAATAAAAAAGTGATGAATATAGAAATTACTTCCAAAAATAAGATTGATACTAAAAATCTGTTACCACATGTTTTCTTCACATTGAATGTTCTATTACCTCATATAATTTAGTATACATCATTCATATTTACATATATAAGGCCTAGGGGGAGTATTTTTGGAATATAAACATCTTTAGAACATGGATATGGTTGTCTTCAATATAATTGTTTAGGTTTTGGTCAAGATATAAGGATTAATGTAATGTAAATAATAGAGATAAGGTGACTCCTTTTATAATAGAGGAGAAGGACACATTTGGAATTAACAGAATGAATAAACCATAATTAATTCCCTATAATAAAAATTCTTAAATATGAGATGATATTTATGGAAAAGATTATATTGTTAAAATATCATCATCCCATGAAATTTAGATATGTTTTGGAACCATTTTAAACTTTATCATATTTATTGACTCATTCATTTATAATTTTTAACATTAACCACAACGATGGAAATTTTTTACATAAAGGGTTAAAATTGAACATATAATTTGAAAAATTGAATCATAAATGTCAAAGGGATGAAATTTTATAACATTTATTATCCAAATTGTCGTTTTCAAAAAAAATATTATTTTTATTATTTTAATAAGTCAATTTATTAAAATATCACTAATGTCATTTTTATCAATATTAATATAATTTGTGTTTGAAAGTTACATAAAGTCAATGGGATTTGTATATAAACATTCGAAATAAATTTACTATGTTATATTAATCTATAAAATTAATTGAAAACAACTATTCATACATTTTTTGTTACTTTTAAAATATCAAAAATAAGTTATTTTATTTTCATATTAATTAAATAAATTCAGTGCAACATTGCATAAGTGTTTCATATAATAAGTAAATGACTAAAAATTTAAAATAAATTTATATGACAACATATTATTTTATATTGAAAAATATTTAGAACCTAACTTATCCACTTTATATACTTATATATATATTTTAAGAAAATTAACATTAAGGGTGTAACATTTTGTTTTTGTACATCCCTTTAATTAATATAAATGATATAATCAATGAAAAATGGAGTCAGGTATTCAAATATTCTAGACATAGATGGAAATTCTTGTGATCCACTCGTAAAATATGATAAATTCTTGTGTTAGATAATTATAAATTCACTAAACCATTGTTTTAATAATATTTTTCTCATTTCACCGTAATTTTGTTATAAAAAACTCACTAAGATCACTATTCATATTAAGAAAATGGAAAAGGGAAATATTTTCCAATTTTAAAACCCATATTTTAAAAATTCTTTTTAATTTTTAAATTTTCTATTTCTATAATTGGAATATATTATTTTTCAAAAAAAACAAAAATGTAATGAAAAACATTTTCTTATAAAAAATTCATTTTAAGTATCCAACTTTTTGAAACCAAATTATAAGATAAATTTTATTCTAAAAACTAAATTGGATTATTAATTATATAATTCAACTATATTTTACTCTAAAACCATTTTGAAATGAAATAAAACTTTTTATATGCAAAAAAAATAGTCTTCATGGAAAATCAGTATTTTTTTTTATTTGTTGGAAAATCTATTTTTTCAAAAAAATAATAAAAATTAAAACTAATGTAATTTTATGTTGTGATTTAAAAAATTATTTTCATTTTATTAAATAATTTTTCGAAAATATAGAACAAATTAAATATAAAATAATCCTACCAAAATCAATAAATATTATTTTAAAATTAAATTTTTCAATATGAATTATATATTTTTTTCTAATAAATGCATTATTATTTCTTAACAATTAAAATATAATTTTTTTTAGGGTAGGAACATTATATATAAATAATTCATATCATGTTTATTCCTATTAATACAATTAAATTCAATTATTAGATTATAATGGTAATATTTAAATAATAATATATCAATATTCTTTTAAGATTGGTTTTGCATGTCATATATGATATCGAACAAAATTTTCATTTGATAAAATATCGGGTTATTACATTCGCCCATTAATAACAAGTTCCCTCACATTTTGATCATCTAGTGACTAATCACAGATTTTATATTTGAGAATTCCTTTTTTGAAAAACCACATCATTAAAATGCTTAATAAAAATCATTTTAAAAGGAAAAGTAGTAATCAAATATGGTATCGAAAATAACACATTATTATTTTCCTTGATATGGAAGAAATTAGTGTAATATTAAAATTAGACATGTAGAATAAAATTATCATCCATAGACTAATATGTATCCATGTAGTATATGAAAAGGAAATATTTGGTTAATAAGAAACCATAAATCTTGGTTGAGTGAAAGACCAACCATTCTTAAAAAATAATATTAATGGGAAATAATTTTTTTAGATTCCTTTCCCTATAGTTGAGGGATTATTTTTCTACAATTACAGTGAACATGATAAAATATAAGTAAATTAATTATTTCAATTTCATAAAAAGAATTTAATCCATTGGTTATGTTTTAGTGAATTTCTAGTTCATCTCATATTCCATGGTATAATTATTATTATTTCTTCTGTGAAGAACAAAAATTAATATTTATTTGATCATAAGATCCATAAGTCATTCATCATATCTCTAGATTTTTACCAAAACCAAAATGGTTATAAAATTTGTAAAATATATATAATATATATTAATCTCACAATCATTTACAAAAACACCATGTGTTTAACTTCATCCATTCAATAAATGGTTAGCCTTATGACACTTCAAAAAATAATATCTTCCCAAAATGAAGATCCATAGATTTTGGAATAAGATCACCAAATTTGTAATATCATTATTTAATTAATCACCCCAACATCAAATTGCAGTTCTCAATGACACATACAAAACATGTGTATAAGTCGATTTCTCTTAAAACATTATAATATATGAAATAACCAAAAAATATAAATGAAAACATATATTATTCCAAATGAAAACAAAATAATTATTCCTCAAATAATATAATTGACTCTCCATAATATTTTATAAATCAAAAAAATATTCAAATTCTGTTGCAATAAAAATAAAACAATTATTCTACAAATAGATAATTAGTATTGAGATTATTAATACAATATCATATACATTATAAATATTAATAATGAGTTTTTATAAACTAATCATTATTATCATAATATCTAGAACCTATATGTGGCATTTTGTAATTAATCATTTTTTCCATAATATATATATGCACCTTTAAATTATGATTCAATGATACAATTATGGTTCAACATATGCTTGAAAATAGATTAATGAATACTTTTACAGAACAATACATATTTTTGAAATAATTATTTTAATTATAATTACTGTGAAAAAAAATATTCAACAGCCTAATTCAAGAATCAAATTCAATAAACACCTCTATTATTATATTTCCTTAATAAAACATTAACTATGTTTCATCATCTTATTCCTAAATACTTCAATGATTTTTTATTTTATTTTTAGTCTCTTCAACATCAAAAGAAAATCATTTACTCCTATAACATTGAAGATCCTATTATTTATATTACCATTTTATATATCAGTTTTCGTAATTCACATGATTTCTAAATTGAAAACATTCAGTTTTCGATGATACCTTGGGAAAACAATTATCCTCATCCATTTTATTAATTTTCCATTCATTTATACTTCATAAATTAGTGGCTCTTTGTCTTTATTTCATACACCCAAAATATTTTCATGTACCTTTGAGATATTCCCTTGGGTGATTCTTCATTCATTATAGAAATGTAGAAAAAAATTATTTATTACTCTATGATATTTAAGAAACACAATTTTTTCTCTGATAAGGTGTGTCATGAATCCAACGCCAGTATAGGTTTTTACTCATCTAAATATATTTTTGATGAGCTATAATTACATGGTTTTACATTTCAACTCTGGTTAAACATGGTTTTACACAAGGAAAATTATACCACCTTCCATCACATTCATTATTAAGAAACTTCCTCTACTTATAACTATTTACTAAAAAAATTATATATTGTGAGGAATAATAATAATAGTTGGAAACCACATGACCCTAAAAATATTTTCTACAATGTTTAAATCATGACACCTTATTTTCAATCATTTATTCCCTAATTTTAAACTATGTCATCCATGATCTTAATCATTTCAAATAATTAAAGATGTTTTATAAAGAAAATGATAAATAACATAATTATATCCCGTGAAGATGTAAAACAATGTGTGCAGTTTAGGAACACTAGCAGTTCATAATAATTATGGTGAATATATACTCAACCAACTCATGTTAAGTTTATTTCAAATTGATGGATCTATTCCCAAACCATGAAAACTTATAGTATCCAAAAATTGATATATTTCTACGAAAAACACAATATATTCCTTAGAAAAACATTACATTGTAATCTTATATACCCAATGTATGAACAAATTTTATATAATCCTAATGAAAATATATTGGAAAAACATGTCCTCTAATAAAAAAATAATTACAGAAAAATTTTATACATAGTAATTACTTCATAATATTTGAATTTATAATATATTTTTCAAATATAATCTTAAGGACAATAAACTTTTACTGTATTTGGAGACAAGATTTGCAGTATTATTATTTAAAAAACTATCTTCTATATATCCCATAATTATCTTCCCACATAGTTCTCTTCATAAACATATTTTATATAAAACCATTATTAAAAACTCAGGGAATGAAAAAATAGGAATGTTTATGCACATATTCTCAGTATGTGGAAACAAGGTTGAAATCTATTGACACATAAGAAATATCTATACATAAGGGATTGATAATATAATAAAAACCTCTAAACCCCATACAATGTATCTCATAAATCAGAATACCAATTAATAACATTATTCATGGTCGTTTATATGACAATAATTATAAAATCCTTAATGAACATGTGCCATGAAAGCATTATATAGAAAAAATAATGTGGAAAAAATATAATATCATTGTGAACATGTATATATAGAAAAATATTCAATAAATATAATATGAAAATTAAATATTACACTATCATAAATATTTATTCAAGACAACTCTGTCCAAATACAATATAATTTACATGAAATCCAGGTACACAAATAATCATATGGATATGAAAAAGGTCCAGTCATTATAATATAGACATGAAAAATAGTTCAACACAAATCCAAAATACATGAAAACTAGTTACACATATAATCTTATTCACATGGAAGCCTGGTCGATATATAAAATTATTAACATGAAATTTTGTTCACACATAACATATTCATCTCATTGGTAATCAATATTTTCCCATTGTATTGGAGAGCTATATAATTTCAATAACACCCATAATTTTATCATAATTCATTATTATTTGTTCAAAAAGATTTTAAATAATTTATCATGTATCATAACTCATGGAATGAATATCAGTTATATAAATATTTTATCATAGAATACCCATGTAATTGAAAATGCTTTCATAACATAATTAATTCATGTGAAAGAAATTGGTTTTATAGAATTATACATAAATCAACATCGATATAAGATATTTATAGAATAAAAGGTGATGGAATACTTTGATCATATACCAATTAAAACATAATTAACATCAAAGGATTTTATCAAAGATGTAATATTCTATTAAAATATCATTGTAATGTCCGTTGAGGAAAATACCATTATCAAATTAAAAAATATATTTAAAATAGAAATACATACAATAAATTATGGAAGAAAGTTAATTTAAAAAAAATACGAAATTCTAATGGATGTATAAATTATTATATAACTCATGATAGAGAAAAGTTACATACATTTTGCGTCGGTTAAAAGAAATACACATTTCAAATTTTTTATTAAATGTTAAAAATACCTCATTCCTTAAATAATAAAATATCCATTTTAAATAAAAGTTTTTAGTTTTAAACCATATGTAAAAATGACTTCTTAAATCATTAAAAAGTATTAAAACCATTCTTTATAACGTTTTAAAAAATGGATTTTGAAGAATACTGATTTTAAAAAAAATTAAAAATAAATTCAGTTTTCCGTAAAAACATTTTTTTGGTATCATTAGTTTATAATGTGTGAAAATTTAAAAAAACGTAAAATATACATAGATAACCAGAAAATAATAATACACTTGTATTGTTTGTGTGGTAGTTCATTAAATATCATTATCTAAAAGATAATAAAAATAATCAGAAAAAATAATGAGACTATAACACAAGACTCCCACAAATTTTATAAATTGTGAATCACAATAACCATAAGAGAATAAAATCAAATAAAGAATTAATTATTTCAAAAATAAAAAGATCATTGAAATAACATGTAAAAGTGGCAATATATACACAAAAAATAAGAAACAAGTGGTGATTGTGGAATTTGTTTCCTAGGAAAAAATGTGAAGAATGAAATCCATTACATTTATTTGACAATGATTCGAAAAATATTTATCCTCACCTTATTTGGTGTACATCCATTGGATTTCTTCTTAAGGGGAATTGGGTTGGTTTTTTGGTAATCTACACACCTCTAGAACTTGGATAAGTATGTTGAAAATATAAATTGGTAGGGATTGGTTGTTTTAGAGGGGTCAAAGTAGAGTGAAGAAAATATAGAAGGGGTGTCCTTTTATAATTTAATGAAATGGAACAGTTTGAATTGAAAATAAAGATTAAAATATAATAAATTCATTCTTTATAAAATTGATTCAAAATGGATAAATTTTTGAATAAGAAATTATATGGCTGAAATACCATCATCTAATAATATTTAACCAGGTTTTTGATCAATTTTATTCATTTTTTTAATAATCCCTTTATTAACGTTTCTTAATATTATGTCCAGTACCAGATATTTCAATCTTAAAGGGTTATATTTTTACTTATGAGGTGATAATTGGCTCATAAATGGACAAGGGATTATGAGTTTTACCTTATATTATATACGTTTTCTCTTTTAACATTATTAAGATATTTAAATATTTGATTGAATTATTATTTTCATAAAATATCATTAATTTCATTGTTTACCCTATTAACATAATTAAAAAATGAATGTAACATTAAAAAAGCATAATTCGAATATAAATATTTAACATGTATATCGTATGTTTTATTAATCTCTCAAATTCATTGAAAATAATTATTCTCCAATATTGTATTATATTTGGTATGATTAAAAAAATTCATTTATTTTACTTTTTATAATTAAAATAAGTACATTTTAGCTATTACAAAAGTATTCAAGGTAATTATTCAATCACTAATTAAAAAAATGAAATAACTGTAAAAAAATTAATTCAACATTCAAATATCATTTTTAAACTGATTTTATTAAATTCGTATCATTATATATATATTTCATAGATATTAATGTCAAGGGTGTGGCATCATATATTTATTTTTTTATAAATTAATATATAGTTAATATTCAAAGAAAAATGGAATAATGTGGCCATCTATTTGAGAAATAAATTAGAATTTCCAAACCACGGTCATGAAAAAGGAAAAAAATGTGTTAGGAATATGTTAATGCCTTATCCAAATTATTTTTCCCTATTTTAACCATTCTACTCTTACCGAGGTGATAAAAATTTACTAGGGTTTCTATTCATAATTAAAAAAATTGAGTATTTAAACAAACTGAACCAACAAATTTAAAATATTTTATCAATTTTTGATTAATGAAGTTCCATAAGTTGAATAAATTTATTCACGATAAAAATAAAAAATTTAATGAAAATTACTTTTCTATAAAAAAAACCATTTCAAGCATAAAAACATTTTTATAAAATATCCAACAATAATATTTGATTCCAATTAACTTAATTGAAATTTTATTCATGCAATAGAACTATGTTTAGTTCAAAACCTATCTATATGAACATTAATGTTTGTTCAGGTGTAATAAAATAATATATATTTAATTAAAATTCAGTTTTTTCAATTTTTATATGGAAATCAATATTTTCAGAAAAATCACAAATATTGACCAAAATATATTTTTAATATGATAATTTGTAAAATGATCATAATTTTAAGAATTAATTTTCTAAAATTAAATAAATGTTAATATAATATTTTCCCACAAAAATTTTTAAAAATATATTTTGAATTATATTTAATTTTTAGAAAATAATGCAACTTTAATAAAGAAGCAATGATGATTTACATAGAGTTAATCAATAAATTTCCACTCAGTACATACTATATATTTTTTTTATAATGTGTTCACCCTGTAATTGAATATTTAGATTATAATATTCTAATTTAAATTATAATACGATGTGTTTCATTTAATATCATTGTTCTGTGTCTTATATGCAATCAAACATCATAATATGCTTTTAAAATATTTTGGTGTTACTAGTTTGAATGATTTTTTTTAATTTTAATTTCTACTAATTAGAAAATAACACACAAAATATGTTACTATATCATTGTCCAGTTGATGTTGTGTACTTTTAATCACTATGATAAAGGACTATATTGGTTTTCATTTTTAAATGGTGATGTTTGAGAATATATTAAATAAGTGTTAGACAATGAGGATTGTTTTTAAAACATATATATTATATTACATTTTTATTTTACTTTATTCATTTAATTTTACCCTAATTCATTAAATCCATATATTTGGTCAATAGGAAAGTCGACGAAAAAGTAAAAATATATGTGTGAAAAGTTATTAATATATTATAAGTACTACAATTTAATTTATTATTAAAATGTTATTTTCAATTGATAACATCAATTGAAATAGAATTTTAATAATAAAAACGGATTAAAAAAAGAAATTAAATTCTAGGATTTATATATGAAATAATTAACACTGATATAGTTTCATATTTTTATAAGGAGATTTTTCCTTATAAGTTTTGTTTTTTATTACTCTCATTATTATATTGAAAAATATTTTCAATATTTTATTTTTTTTATTTATATCATTTCAATTATCCTCCCCCATATATTAAATATGATCTAAATTGTATATGGGAAACACTGGATGATTATTATTTTTAAAAAAATATATTAATTTTTTATTAATCACTATATGTTTCCAATATAAATTTTGAAAATTTTAAATTATGAGCTTCTGAGAAATAATGATGTAAATAATAATTATTGAATTGAATTGGATTATATTTATTTTGATGATGTTTTATTCTCATTGTTATTTTTTGTGTGTTTTTTTATTTATTCTATTATATGTGTGGGACGTTTTCATTATATTAAATAATAGGAATTCAATTTTATATTTTCCATTTTTTAACTTATGTAAAAACCAATTCCAAATAAATTTATGTCCATTATTTTATAAAATTTACATAAAAACAACATTCATATATGTTATTTTATAAATTAACTAGAAATCTATGTGGCCTCACCTTTTTAGAGGTTTTTCAAAATTGTTTATTTTATAAATGATGCGCGCATTGATTTTTTATATCCGATAAATAAAATAATAGACATAAGAAAGAAAAATCACATATTGGTTATAAAATAATAGACACCGTATATCAATTATTTTTTAATTTTATAATTGTTCTCAACATTATTTCTTGTTATAATAAATACCATGTTTTTTCTATTATTAAAAATAATCAATGTAAAATAATTATTTATAATGTCTATTATAAAGATGAAATTTAAAAGATTAAAAGAAAAAGAACCCAACACAAAAAGATCCCTTTTCTATACTAGTGTCTTCTTTTATTCCGTAGTTATAAACCACATATATAATTTTCCACTAATTATGTATAGATTCCCCTTTATGTTATTTCCTAGAATCACAATTGTACCATCACTTCCTTTGACCATCCAACACTTCTTATTAAAATTATTTAACTAAACAAGTCAGATAATTTACATAAACATTGAAAAATTTCTCCATAGTATTTTACCACTAATAAAAATGTTCCCCTGATGTATTTCCCTCTATTTTTTAATTTTTTGAATCTAATTATATTAAAACCATTATCATTTCCAATGTAAATGAAAACATCCTTTCAATACTTCATTATCAAGAAAATATATTCATTTCTCATCATATATAAGGTTAACCCTCCATCATGGATTCGTACCCTTTCCATGAATATTTATTTTAAATGAATTTTCTTAATCATTAAAATATTTATTTTTTTCTTTCTGTATACATGTTCTCTAATTCACATCCTTTTGGGTTGAATGAGATTTTCCACCAACTTTTCAATTAGATCAATATCTTCCAGCAATATTGCAAATTGATAATGATTTTCACCCTTTGATGAATGATATGACCTACTATGATATCCTATTTCAAAATCCATTTAAATATCTATTTATATCCTTAATAAAAAATTCAATTCTTTGTTTCCATTACCATGACACCAAAAAGTGTCCATTAAAAAAAGCATGTGTATAAATGTTTTTTCATCCATTTTTTTTCTATTATTCATTGAACTGTCACTTTTCTTTACAACACACATAGTGTGTCTACACTATGACTCAACAATAATAACACTGGATTAATTGGTAATTATTACATTTCTTCTCTAATGTACCTTTTGAATCTTTTGTATTATTGGGGTTACCAAATCAACATTCCTCTATAGTGTGAATTGTTTTATTAATATATAAATAACCAACATATTTTTTATGATAATGAATCCTAGATGGCTTTTCAATATTTTTGAAACACTACATTTGTGTGAAATTTAATAATTTTTCCATTTACTCCTCATTTTTATCCTTAACTTCTTCAATATCACTAAACTAAAACGTTCCAATGTCATGCTAAGTGTTAATATTATTTGTTTTTATTTATGCATTCATATTATATTCATGTATTCACCTTCTATTTAGTTAATTATTTTAACAATCTCCATCATAGAATCATCGAAACCATCAATAATCTAGAAATTCAAAATCTTTTGAATTGCCTTCATAGATGATGAAAAGTTCTGTAAAATAACTGTATGGCATAACCTATGAATAGTAACTAGACTGGTTATCCACATGACCCCTAATGTACCTCTTTTATTTACAGATATTGAAATCTAGTGGAAGGTTTCAACTGAGATTTTGTGGGGAGCCTACTTAGCATACACCAGAGTATATAATTATAATAAATAGATGAATAATCATCATACACATCCATCATATTATAGTATGTAGAATTATTGATTAATTTTATTAAAAAAAATTATGATATAGTGTATAGAAACATACTATCTATCAGGGATTTCACCTAAACTATGATTCAAAAGAAACAAAAACAATGGATCTACTTTATCTCTGACACTAACCACATCCCAAGATCAATGTTATCATATGATTCAACTCATTCACCCAGTCTCATCTTCATCCCAACCTAATCCTTCTACAATATGATTATCTCCCTAGGTACCCTAGTGTATTGGTGTTCCAAGAAGGTTATGAGAAAAAAAATCAGTAGGGAACCACCAAATTATTCTTATACTAACTAGAATATTATATGATATGTTCATATGATATTATTAGCTATATAAATTAAAAAAATTTGTAACAATAAATAAATAACACACTCTTGTCGATTCTTAGGATCAAGACCCCATTCGACCATACATACATCAACCAATGTTAGGTTGTCTCTAATAAAATTGTGATGATAACACATATCAGTAACATGTGGGGTCCACATCCCTAGAATATTATTTAGTATACTAATTTCTCTATGAACCCATCCTAGTATAGTATAATCATTTTAAGTATAAATCCATTTCATTTCAAACTTAAAACTCTCAACTAAAATATATTCTAACAAAAAAACTCGCCCATTATTTTAGCTCTATTTATCGATCACTAAATCATGGTTTTTCTAATCCCTATCCTTGTGACTCCAAGGAATCATCCCATTTTAGAATCAACATCTAATATACTAAAATATGGTAACTCCAAAATTGATATTTAACTTTGTGGATGGTCAATCCATGAATCTGATACCAAATCATAGAAACCCAACAATGAATCTAGATCTGAATCCTACTATCCATGTCATCATTCCTAATAAAAATTAGGGTAGAATAACTATAAATCTAACTCAAAATCATTGAATCCAAACCATAGATTTGATAATTAGTCACTTCACATTGGGAATTGTCAACTAAAAAAGGAATACAGGATAAATTATTTATTATGTATGTCATTAACCACCCACTTCTATCATGATTCAATTATGGTTTGGGTCCTAGGGTAAACTCATAACCATCTCTTACCAATTCCATATGTACACACTCATTTTCATCAGTCAATGGGTTAACCACTAGGGTCTCTATGGTCAATCAAAATGGAGGCACAATTTATAGAGTCCTCATTCTCAATGTCCATCTATTGAGTCAACACCCTTCACATGGGATTTCATGATTATTAGTAGTTTCATCATGTGAATGGGAAACTTCCCACCAAGGGTAAACTATTCAACATTAGTCTAGTGAGACATATCCCAGGGCCAATCCCATAACCAATGTCCATCTTGATTTCTCTGCACCCCCAATTCAATCCAACACATTCTTAAGGTCATACAAAATTGATAATCAACCACTAAGGGAAAATAAAGGAATATCTAAAAAACTACTTTGACCATATTTTCATAGAGGAATACCAATGTACGTTAAATAAATAACAGTCCCAGGACCCTAGGTCAACGCTCACCTCCATCATGTAGGTGTCACAAGCTCCATGTAATGAATGAATAAGAATTATTTTTTTATGGACACATTTCTCATGATGTCTAATGGCACACTAGTAATTAAATAATCCTGACATCATCGATTGGCAGTAGAGGCAATGAGCTAGTGCACAAGGGGTGCTCGTCACCCCTGTCACTATATAATTTCATTGAAAAAAATCATTAAATTGGCCAATAACATTTATAAAAAATTGGTTTCCCACATGTATAGTTCAAAAACTATACAACATATGAAATAAAGTGTATACAAAAACGATATCTACTACGTATGACTGCCTGTAATGTTTTATCATTCCACTTTTACTCATAATGTTCAGAGACAAACTTGAAGTCCCATCCAAGATTTTGTAGTATCAACCCATCTGAACCTAGATCATACTAATGAAAGTAGCCCGTAATTCTCTCCAAACAAAAAATTATAACTAATTTTATTATTTATATTAAATTAAAAAATAAAAACTAACCATTAAATATATAGTAAAAATTTACAAGGTCATTATTTTATATTGGAACCATGTCTAACCAACAATGAGAGGCCCATAGTTGACATTTTAAGGGGAATGAGGGAGAAAGTATTAATCAGATGTAAAATGCATATAGAGTAAATGTAGTAAAAAAGAATAATCCTTATTAAATGAGTAATTTAAAAGATGGATGTTTGATAGATTTTTATAGGTTGCACAATATCACCACACTATTCCACAAACCATGAGCCAAAATTGACGATGGATCTACCTACCACACATCCACATTTCGTGGTCTACTCACCCGATTGACAAACCATGTACCAAACCTTGAAGAAAAAAATTGGTACACCACTAAAATGTCACCATGATTTTTAGTGAAAGGTCATATAATATTCCCATAAACATGTAGAAAAATTACGGCTCATAGTAAAATTACTAAAAATTTTATTATAATTAGGTTCACAGTCGATCTCCATCAAATAATGCACATCAAACATCATGGCCTATAGAAAATGAGAAAGTCATGTTTATATGAATATATTTTGTAATATTGTTTTATATATTTATCTATTTTTCATTTATAAAATTTAATTTTTTTTAATTATTATAATTAATGTGTATTTTATAATTTTAAATAACAATTTTTTTGAAAAAAATGAATAAATAGATTACTTGTTTTGTGATGGTTTTATATATATATTCTTATATATTACAATGTTTAAATAGATTCTATTATGGAAATACTTTATCCTATGGACATAAATTCATTTAGATACCAAAGATGGTTCACAAGAAAAACTATCTATAGGGAGGGACATCCATGTAGAAGCCCCTACATGACAAATCAAAAGGGAAGAATAAATATCATGCATTTGGGACCATAAACCATCTATTGTGGTTATATCTAGATGGGGGTAGAAATAGGGCCACACAAGTGATAGGAAAACTAGTTTTTCATGAGACCTCTATTGTATATTTATCATAACATTCCACTATAAAAATAGAGTCATATGTTGATGAGTGGTTTACTAATGAATTATTGGATGTGGGATGTGAGAAAACAAGGGTATTGTGAACATAATGAAAATGACATCATATCAGGTATGTTATTGTGTCATCTTCCTAGAAAAGAAGATATTATACAGACCATCATTCCATTTCATCATCTTTGAATAATTATAGTAATCCCCCCATGTCCATCGAAGAACTAAGCCCATGAAAAAATCGATTTTCGATCCAAAATATGAAGAAATAAATGTTATGTGGTGTAGCGGTATTGCTGATTATTTTAATATGGGAAGGTTACACCTTGTTATGTCCTATATGATTTGAAACTCTATTAGTCTATTATTGGAATGAATATGTTGAGGTTTCACCTAAGTGCTGTACCATCTCAATTATTTTTGTTAGAGACAGAGGAAAACGAGGAATTATTTATAGCACCCATTATGTAGAGTACCCATACAAGGATAATTACACTGATAATTTTTTTAACATGTATTTTCTCTTATCTCATAGTGGTTCCTAAAATAGAAATTTCAAGGAATGTTATGTATGAAAGAACATGAAACCATGGATATTACATTTCACTGTGAAGAATTATTAATTATTAGTGATAATGAATCATTCAGTATAAGGGGTTTTACCTTGTCACATATGGTTTCCTAGTATAATTATTCAATTTCAAAAATATTTCAATTTTCTATGTAATATAGCCTATTCCTTGGGGAGTTTGAAATTGTGGAATATGCATAAAAATTCCCCTACTCCCAATGAATTTATGAGATACCCAAAAATAAGGGGAATGGTATAATACCAAAATTAACATATTCATTAAGAAAATATAAGGAGATTGATCCACAACACGCCCCCTATGATTGATAATTTGAAGAATTAATATTAAATTAGGAAATATATTCATATACGTGAAGAGTTACCGACTGGTTCACATTGAAAATCATATAGGAAGGGACATAAGTTTAAAACAACAGAGAAGTTGTAGTATTTAATGGAATTATTTCTTGTAAATAGAGTTCAATGCTACTTTGAAGAAGAGATCTAGACCAAGAGCCTATATGTGTGTAGATTCTCTTACCCAATTTGGGTGTATTGTTATAGGTTTATGATTTTATAATAGGATTCATGTGGTATAATTCTTTATGGGATATGAAGAATGGATGGAGGAAAAAGTTCATCTTCAACTATGATATTTTTTAGGTAGGAATTTATTTTATCATACCTCGTTTATATTCAATTCAATATTTATATATTATGTGTGGGAGAAATAATAATTTGTTTCTATATTTCAATATATTTTTCTTCTATCACAAATATCTTTATTACTTTCCCAATAACACATATTTTTTATATATGTGGTGATATATAATTCATGAATGATGATGTACTGTAAGGAAGGTTGAAAATTATAAAGCGGATGTTTATATTATTAAATAATAGATTAATATTATATATTATTACTTTAAATATGTATGAAATTGAGATATAAAACCTAATATTATTCCATATGAGTTTAGTGACAGTGAATCTCCTAGGGGAATAGAGAATTTCTAAATAAGATAACTAGGTAATTGAGTGCTAACAATACATCACCTTCTACTAAAAAACAAATCATACTAAAAATAAGGGTTTTTGGACATTCTTTGAAATAGGATTTTATCCATACTAAAGAAATTTCATTAATTATAATTGTCTAGGCTATATACTCAATGAAATTTTATAGCTGAATATTATGAAAATTTTCATTAATGAAACTAAACTCTCATCCAGGAACCACCATACAAGAATTCACTCTCCCTCTTTTCATACTTAAAGTCAATTTTTATTATGTAAATAATATCACTTAATTATTGTATGTTATTTAACTTTGATATTCCATAGAGGAAATATGTATATTGATTAATATTACCAATTTTCTATTTGAATCATCCCCTCACTCAAAACCAATGTAATCATAATATTAATTTTAATTTGGGTTACTATAAATTATAAATTTTATAAAATTGTAGTATTTAATGGAATATTATGGGTGTGTTAGATTTTCAGTGTTGTTATCAAGGAACACATTATTTATAAATTCAATAGTTGTATAACTCTCATCCCACTTCTTGATGTTCTAATTTTAGATTAGGCTATTTTTTATTTTCCTCTTCCTCTGTGTTAGGTTATTTTTGATTGGGTTCTATGAAAAAAGAATTAAAGAACACATCTAATTGGTAATAAAGTTATCACACCTACTAAAATAAATTGAATAATATAATAAGAAAATATAATATCAAGGTTTATATAATTAATGTATCCCATGTGAACCACAACCGTACCCAATTATAGAATATTCACTCCTTGGTGTGGAATTTGAGTTCAAGGTGGGATTGAAACTCTTTAAGAGAATGACCATGATGTTTGATGTATCGTAGGAAAGATCTATTCATCATAATATTACCAAATTTTCCATATAGAATTACCTAACACTTATAGATGGTGAGGATAATGATAAAGGTATCGAATTCTGACTAGATGATGATACAGAGGATCAATCAACTTTTGCAAATAAACATCAAATAAAGAAAAATAATATAGGTGAATATATTTTTTATGAAACAATAATGTTACATATGAGGAAAATCTATGAATTTATAATAAACAAGACATCCCAACACAAATCAAGGATAATTATCATAAAAAACAAAAATAAAAAAAAAGTTTGGTTCCATCTTTATCCGGCATTTGGTGAATTCCTTATATGCTCTTACTATATTACCTTTTGAAACACCCATTAATTTTTCACAAAATTATGTTGAATAAATCGGTGATACTATAAATCAGGATCTTTGTGAACAATTTAATGATGTAAAGATACAAAAAGATGGAAGAGTGGAGTGGTACAAAGTTGAGGTAGCTCATGCACTTCAATTCCAATCACTGGGGTTTTCTAAAATATATTACCCTCCATGAGGATTAAATTTTAGGAAAATGAGTTCTAAAAGTAGAACATATACACCCGAGGATGTATACCCAACTCCTATCACATGATCCAAGATAAAAGGTTGGTCATAATAAAAAAAATAAAAACACATTGTGGTAGGAAACATGAGTTTTATTTATTCTCTTTCATAGTACGTAAGACTCTTCGGGATACATTGAAACGTCCCCATCTTATATTTTTCATATTTAATTTAACTGATATTGTTCTTTCATATATTTTATTTAATTATAGGTCTATAAACTACAAGGGAATAAATATATAAATGAAGAATTTATTTTATTTAAAGAGGGGATAATTTAATTCAGTATTCATTTTTACTCCCATAGTTTTCATAATATGTTTCGAGATATAGTGAAAATATACCCACCCACGATTATATTTGTGCCTCACATTTTGACATATAGATGAATTAAGATCCTCATAATGATATTTCATTTAATTTCTAATTTCATATAATTTAATGCGTAAGATGGGAAAATTGGTTATTTAGAGAGAAACATAATAACATGATTTCAATGAACCATGATTTTCCTTTTTTAGTTATATGTTGAAGAATTTTACCATTCATATTTCAAGAATTGAATTTCAAAAGTTGATGTTGATTAATTTATCATTATTACACATTCCATGAATAATTTTATTTAAATAATATATTTATATTCCCAATTTCTTTCTATCAAAATATTACTAATACTTATTTGTAAATTTATTAAGAGAACATGGGTCGTATTACTAACTATAAGTTGTATTTTCCCTTGTGAAAATGGATATTTCAAAAATTAACTATGATAATGATTGATTCATTTTATTATTGTATATATAATCTTTGAAACCAACCTAATATTCATCCTATTTTACCTTTAGTGAATGTTAATTTCCTTCAATATGAGTAATCCATATGACTTTCTAATTTTCAATTCCTACCTATAATATAATGTTTAGCATGATTTTCCTTGTTTATGTGTGGTGGAAGAGGATGTCATGGTAAAAGAGGATGTTTGTTTTTAGGGGGTTTTTAAATTAAGAATTAAAAATGATTCATGTTATCTTTAATTTTATTCAATTATAACCCAATAAAAAATAATGTGTTGATTAATTGAGGATAATAAATATCCATCACTCGGGAAATGATTTTTAATTTTTTTGGGTTTTTAAATGTTTTGAGACTTTTACTAGCTCAGTTTTTTTAAAAAAAAAAATTGAATTTCAAAAGGAAAAAAATAAATTAAATTTAGAGGCGTAATTAATTCATTAGACAATAATTTCATAAGGACAAACATTGATATCAGGGATATGGGGAATACAAAATTTCCAATAAGAGAATGACATTTTATTTTCATTTATTTTCATACCTTACCCTAGATATAAACATCCCCTTTTCAGTTATATAATTTACTTATCAATTTTTAACCATGCAGAATCCTCGGGATAATTTGGTCTACATTTGTAATTTCCTTATGTTTTTTAAAAGAGAATAAATATGGTGAGGTAGATCAAAACATGTCATTTTAAATAACTATATGTTTGAATTCTTAAATGGATGATATGGGGATCCATTAGTTTTTAGTAAGGTAAATAATTTACATTGAATTTGATGAGGATTTGGAATTAATTTTTTGAAGTGGACCTCATAAATCATCTCTTCCCAATTGATAATTTTTTTCTTTCAGTAATTTCCAATTTAACAATTTGTAGAATGGGGTGTTATTTATTAAATTATTAGTGGATATATATGATTGAGTGCAAGATTTTTTTTACTGAAGTTATTTTTATAGGCTTTATTTTATTCATAAATTTTGATATTTTAATTATAAAATGTATTTTTTTTATTATTAACACCCATTTTTAATTAATTAAAATATATTATGGGTATTTTAATGTTTAGAAAGGAATTTTATGAGAAATTAAATAAGATGAATAAATTTTTAAATTTTTTTCTATTATATGTATTTTATTATTTTTCTACAAAAAAATATGATACCACATGGCTACTCCTCATCCTATGGCCAAAAATCCACTTAACTTCTTAATAACATTCTTAATCCTACCATCCACTCAGAAGGTCGGCTATGTGGAAGGGACCTAAATGAGTAGGTGTAAGGGAAATAGAAAGAGAATTCATGTAGGGAGTACACGATTATTCATGGGGGTTAGGTCAATGCAACAGTAGGAGGATAGCTTCCCTGGGTTGGGGTTGAACCAGTGGCGTCAGGGGTCCCATGTACCACATCTATCATAATGTGACACTAAGGGAATAAAATTATTTATAAAGGATCAGGTAACTTGGGAAAAATATATTGCGGAGACTGTATAGTATTGGTTATTATGAACATATAGAAATGATAACAATTTAGGATTTCGTCATGATTCATCATACTAAAAATTATATCCGGCCAAATACCACTATGCTATATCATTTTCATTTCCACTACACTAAAATCAACCCATTTTCATCCCATAAGGAAGCCTTGAAGAAACTATATTTTTTATCCACACTATGCCACACCAATGGTAATGCAAGAGAGTGAACTTGGAGTATTAGTTGACAAAGGGTTGATTCACTATAATATGTACTCTATGTCATGAAACCTTTTTTATGATGGATTTTGAAAGAATTTTTTTCCATCACACAAAAAATTCTACATAAACACTATAATGTCCAAATTCATAGGAAAATGAAATTCAGTCCATGGAACCCATCTTGTACCATATCCAGTGAAGGGATAGGTACAAAAAGATGGTCGTGTGGTTTGGTTCTCCATTTCTGTAGAGCTTCCTGAAATGGAAGTGGAAATTTTTGGGAAGGAAAAAGCAACTTGCAATCATGTATAATATATTGCACCGTATAAATACATGCATTCTTGGTGATAAAGAATATTATTCCAAAAAGGATGTTTCCTAGTCATATCATGTTATCCCCTTCAAATATTATAATTAAAAAAATTTCTCCTATCAATGTTGTATATCCATGTGTATGCAGATTTTGATATGGAGACATGTGCATGGGAAGTATTATACATAGAGGGAGTCTAATGGATCCCTTAAAAGAAGCACATGATTTTTATATTGAATTTTAATATTAAATGTTAGAAGATTAGAGAATACTCATTAAATAAATAATATCTCATAGTGTAACATCCCAACCTGGGTTCCACGCCTTAGTTCCTCAAGCTGGTTTGCTACATGACCTCAAGTGTGCCTCCCCATTTTCCAGAGTCTAGTGACTTGCAGTGAGGGTATAATATCAATCATTGGGATACTATTCCCTCCTTACTACAGAAAAAACAACATATATAATAATCAAAAACCAAATTAAATTAATATTACTATGAGAAAAACAATATCAGAAGATGACTATAATTGTAATTAAAAAATAAAAAACTAAACATTAGATATGTCATGTCAAATACTTGTCACATTTCAATAGAAAAAACACAAAATAAATAAAGAAACTAATAACTATATAGAGGCAATAAAATCACACTTAGTTACCTAATCCATTATCAGTCCCAACTCATCCATCTGTCACAATGAATTTTCCCTTAACCTATCCTAAAAACATGAATTATATCAGGATACTAATCAGGCAGCCTGAGTAGAGTGTGAGTTCAACTCAATAGGCCACAACCAATGGTGTCTAAAATAATATCCATTCAAAAAAATTATATGAATATCTATAAATAATAAAATTCAGGATATAAAGTAAATAGATTACATATTTTATTTTATTCTATATTTTATCACATAATCACTCTTGTTTCCAATGACACTCGATCCCTCGATACCTTCTTCAGCCGGTGTTGATATTTGAACAATAACACATTTTCAATTCCAATCCTATTTTCAACTATTGTCATTAATTATCAATTTCATTTAAATTCATAAATTATACAATTAGTACCATGGTCTAAGGGAATAAAGTTGGGCCTATAACACCTTGGTTAGGACCTTGTGGGTATTTATAACATCAGACTATGTACCACAACATTTATATCAAACAATTAAACAAGTGGGATTTTGAAGAAACATTCAATGTAATAAAAACATATATCACCAAGTTACATGTTATAGAAAATTGTAATAATTAATTCACTAATTAATTAATCCAATTAAATAGTTTCATATTCTAGTTATTCCAATAAGTAATTCCCAAATTAAATATTCCAATTATACAATAGCATATTCACGTCATTCAACCAGTTAATTAAATATTTATTTTACCATGTTCAACAATTTCATAATCAATCTGTTCAATTAATTAATTAAACAATTAATTAATCAAATTCTTTATTATCAAATCATATTAATTAATTTTGATATTTAATTAATCGAATTCCATAATTACATATTTTCAACATTTCCCACTAACTAATTTTTCAATTAATTAATCCAATGTATCAAAATATACAATTACAATAATACATATAAGTCCCCAATCAAAAATATTGTATAATATTATGTAAATATAATAATATGAATTTATTTCACATTGAGGATATTTTCATATTTAGAAAATTATATAATTAGGCCACCACTCATACATAATAACTTAAATATTACAATGTAGACACTTTTACTCACTTAAGAATTTTTTTCAATAAAACCAAAAACATTTTAAATGAATCATGTTTTTGTTTCATGTTTAAACTTCATAAATTTTCCATGATCTCATACCTGGCTCTATTGTAATTTGAGAAAAGTGAACAACATTTCATGCTTGGGATGATAATATAATTCTCCGTATTGGATACACAATGAAATAAAACTATTAGTCTTGTGAAAACATATAATCCATGAATACTGATTCATAATGTAATTATTTACACCTTTATGAAGTAGTAAATACACTTCCCTAAATATAATATCATTGTTTTGCTTTTGTAACCAAAGGATTACATCAAAATCCTTATAAATCAACATATCACATATAAATGTAACTTGGGAAATAATTCTACTTAAATGGAATAACCATTCTGTAGACTTCCACATATATCAGTAAATTGAATTTCCATGTGGACCACTTCCATACCCCATTAATTTGAGGTTATAACATAACCACTCATCCATGGATTTTCACAAAACGAACAATCTCATGTTTTTCACATAGCCACCCGTCATATGGCCATGCACCATTATACAATCATAACATATAAAATATTTCAATTATCAACATTTCACTCATAAAAATTCATTTTCAATCACAAGAAATAATTTAAATATAAAGAAATATTCAATCCATATTAAAAACCATTTTCAATACCAAACCACCCAAAAATTGAATATGGTATTTATTTTCTAATAAAAACATTATGTATTATAGAGAAAGACAAATATCAATGAACAGTTACGGAAACCGAGAAGTTGTTGTCTCTACATACGCTAAATAATATTCATTTTGTTGTTTCATAATGAAATTAGAAAACGTCGTATAAAATGTTTCCTTTTTAAATCATTTGACTGAAATTAAAAATCAATGGAGTTAATTATAAACTTAATAAAATAAGGTGGTGTATAACATCAAAATATTCGTCATTTATAGAAGATTGAGACTGAATCCCTTACCCTGAGTCTGACTCATAAAATTCAATCATTATATTCATGAATTTTAAAATTAGGTTAATTTATACTTTCTTGAGAACCATTTAAATTTTTATTATTCATTTTATATCACTTATTACCATGTTATAAAAATTACATAATTATTTATGTTCATATGAGACGTTTTTTCGATTTTCAACACATGAGTCGAAAATGAACATGGTTTGATGTTAGTAGTTCATCTGGTCATATGTCCATCTTCTCCAGAATAATATTTATAATATAATAATATTTTTTACATGACAATTATAAATTTTAAATGAATCCATTAATATCTGGTATGAAAAATCAATAATGTTATAATGACAGAGACGATAGGTCATATGTTTTCATAAGTAGCATTTCCATTTTTTCATTGATCATTATGGAAATAAAATAATAATTATTTAGTATTAAAAGATTGATCATATTAAAACTAATATAATATTAGTAATTTAAATTTACATATATATATCATAAAAGTGATGCGGTGAATATAAACGGTTCACATCGTTTCATGGAGGTGATAGTTCACAAATATGCACGAACCACGTTATCATTTTCATGTCAAGGAAGGTAAGAACATAATTGAGATATTACTATTTTAAAAAGAACAATATGTCATTAATATAATATATAAAAAATTATTCTATAATTATAACTAGTATTGATACACATTAACGAAAAACAACAATAACAATTTGTGAGGCGGTAGTCTGTCGTACCCACGAATGAAAGGATAATTTCCTATTTAACAAACATTGATATGGATTTAGGGGTTTATTTCAATATATTGAAAACTATTTATATCAAGAATAATTGGGTTTATATATCATCATGGATGGAGTATATTTTAAGGACATTGAGGAAGGAATAAAATAGAACCACTTAAAAAATAGTACCACTTCTTCGGTTGATCACCATTGAAGAACACATTAACACCTATAAGAAGGGTGTTCTTCTTATAATATTGCATCAAGAATGTGGGTTTTATTATAAGAAGTGGTTTGGGATGAAATTGGCTTAAAAAGGCTTTGTATGTGTGACTATTATAGAAGAGTGGGTACCTTTTATAGGATATGGTTGCAGCACCCTGGGAAATTGTAAAAACATTAAATTAATTTAAATTCAACATCACTTCCAAATGGTCATAAAATCATTTATCTCTAATATTAGATGATATTGGGTCGAATACCAAATATCCGATTAAAATTATACATTTTTTGAGTATTTTTTTTATCTTTATATTTTTTTAACCCGTATTTTATCATTTTTAATCTTACTATGATATTATGTTGTTTACACATTGCGGGTTAATGTAATGAACATAAAATTTCAAAATACCAAAAAAAAATTCAATTTACGATATATTTGGACTGAAACTAACCATTTTTATAAATACTATACATTTATAAATTTAAGATCATTTAATAAAATATTTTCTGGTTTAAAAATACCAATAGTGTGAATGTTGACACTATTCATTAGATGACTTTTAAAAATCTGCTAACATTATGATATGTTCAAATATAATACAAAAAATCATCCAAAAAATTTCATATATATCCATAAAATGTGTGATGAAATAAATTATTTCCATTACTATTTATTTTAATATTTATAATATTATTTATATGATTATTTCATTAATTAATAAATTATTACATCATCATTGTGGCACAATTAAATTTCATTATTTTTCATCTAAATATATAAATAAATTATAATAATGTATTTAATAATTTTATATTTCCAATTATAATTTATATATTTAGTAATACCATGTATAACTACACATTAAAATACCATAATTTTTAAAAATAATAGTGTAACAAAAAATGAGTATTAATTGAATATTATATTATAAAAGAATTAAATTCATCCAAGTGGATCCATGTTGTCCTAAAATATGCCCAATGATGATATTTGTTGAGATACACTCATCCAACTAAAATATTTTAAGTTTTAGTGTAGTTTGATATTAATATAATAATATTTTTACCTTTAATTACCTAATTTCCCCTTAACCATGGTAATTAAAATAATTACTAATGTTACTATTCATAATGACAAAAAAATAAAAAAACAATTTTAAATAATTTAGAACATTGTATGGAAAATATAGTATCTATTTTTCCTGATTCAAAACACAAATGTAAAAGTAATTAATTTTCAAATAATCCCTGTGATCAAAATGAGAAAATAAATTTTTTAATGTAAAAAATCGTCAAAAGATTTATGTGTGTTTTTATCAAATTTAAATGTAAAATAATTACAATGAAAAAATTTGGATTAAATGAAAAAACATAATGTATATTGACTTTAAAACAAATTATAATTAAAATCTATCAATATAAATAACTTATACAAAAAAGATTTTGAATTAAAATGTACTATTTTTACTATTCATTTACATATGAATTTTATCAAAAAATACACCAAATTATTAACCAATGTACGTTTTGATGTCCTTATTCAAAAGAATAAATAAATTTTATAAAATATAACATATAAAAGTTAAAAAACTAGATTTAAAAATAGTTTTCAATTAAAAGGTCGTAAAACTCTATTTTTTTAAAAAAAAATTATTCTCTTATGTGAATAATTGAATTACTCATATATCATGTATTGAAAAAATATAATATGGACATTAAAAATAAATTTATTATATATATATATATTATTAAAATCCATCATGAGTGGTTTTATTATTTTATAAACTCATTTATTTTCATTTAAATGTTTTTTTTTCAGAAAAACTTTTTTTTATTTACAAGTGGTTTTACTTTCGTTTATAAATAATTTTTCAAAAATGAAATAATTATATACAGGTGTAAAAACTATTTTCCAAAATAAATTAATATTTTTAATTCCCTCAATTTATGATCTAGGTTATATGGTAACATAAGAATATTTAGTTATTTGGTTATGTTTGATGTGACATATTATGTACTCTATCAAACATAATGTCACTTTCTAAAATACCAGAGATGTTAAATTCTACCCCCTAGGAAATTTCATCCTAGAAATTTGAATTGGTCTCAGTAAATAAGTTATGAATCTTCAAAATACCATTATTTCAACCCGACGTCGAAAAAGGGCTAAATAAAACATCCAGTTTAAATGAAATAAAGGACCGAATAAAGGTCACCGGAGATAACAAATACAAAGATTAAATGTAGGGAAACATGGATATAGAAGAAAAAAAATTGTGTTTTGATAGAGATTTATAGAATAAATGATAATGATATTGTTAAAAATCATAAAACCACAAACTTGTTATCGGATAAACGTTCTGCCATTTTGTGGTTAGAAAACTGAGAAGAACACATTTTAGTTTTAATATATTTTCATAATGACGAAAAATTATTTTAATAAATAGAATAAGAATATAAGTAAATTTTCTTATAGGGTAAGCATATTTTCTTCCATTAATTGTATTCCACCACAAACTCATTTTTTATCTAAATGATGAGTATTTAAGATGAATATTTAACCCCTGAATTACTATAATAAACGCAAAAAAACTCTCTTAAACCACTAAAGGTTAACTATCTATTTCTCTACCATTACACATTAACCAAAACCAGAATTATTAGTACAAAATTAGATAATTCTCCCCAAAAATAAAAATCATTTTTACAGATATGTACTACTTTAAATCTCCAAAATTCAACAGTAATATCCAAATTTTAGCAAAGCCCATCCAACAAAAAAAACTTTTTAAAATTCCTCAAAATAATTGAAACTATGATTTCATCCCAAAATTCATATGTATTAGATCCCATAGTATTTGAGGATATGTATTAAAATTTATCTCCATAAATAACTCTTAATGTATCATACATAAACTAACTTCTAATCATATATTATAACTATTAGGTTAATCATTTCAACAAAATAACCCAAATCATTATAAGTCCACACTAAAATAATTGATTCTCTGAAAATATAATTTAACCATTACCCCTCCATTAAATCAAATTGTATTCTATTTTACTTGATCATATAGGGTTCCCAATATAGTGACTTTCTTATAAAATAACATTAATCCCTTGCACATACAAAACATCAGGGTTACACATACAAGAAAAAGTATTCCAACGTAATCCCATGATCCAAAGAGAATTGATAGTTTTAAACATTTCCTCATCTTGAAAAATGTCATAACTCTGTAATCCATTATATGGTGACTTTTTAGTCATTATCCATTCTTCATGATAACCAAACTTTTATTTTACATCTTATTACTTAATACTTCTATCATAAACCCAAAATATGAATCATTTCCTAAGATTCAATTATTTCAATACATGAAACGTTAAATAAACCATACATTTCATAGGTCATTTTCTGTTTCATCATCATTTATTATAAATAAATTAGGTATTTCTAAACATATATTTTTACCATCCTTCTTATCCCATTCCCAGACCTTCATCATAGGACACCTATTTACATAATGACTATACTCCCCACATTTAAATCATTCAATTGAAAAATCAGAAGGAACTTCATTCCTCTTCTTAGAGTCAACTGAGCACTTCTTTGTTTCAAGGTACATTATTGTTTTATTGAAATAATTACAAAATCTATAACATCTTCCCATCCATTTAAAATGTTTTAGTAGTTTTTTTACACATCTATGACACATATGTAGTTGAATATAAATACTTTATGATCATTACCTGAACATCCATATGGATTAATTTCCCTCATATATATTTCATTAGAAAACTCACCATGGTCCCAGTGGTTGATCATGAATCCTAATAGTTGGTTTAGAATAACCACATGATTTCTCATTGAATCTCCTAGTCCATTAAGATTCTTATTCATAGAACCACCAGATTTTCCATCACATCAATTATTACATTGGTACCTGTTGGATCCGACAATTTACTAAAGAAATTTTATTTTGAGTATATCAATAAAATCATCATACACAATCTTATAAGGAAGATAAAAACTAAGATATACATATTCATGTTTTCTCGAACTCAATAACTATTAATATTTCTAAAATTCTATCCATTTACGTATTATAACAATTGGAACTAATTCTTAAATAATACCCTATCCTATACAGTTATCTAAACTGACATCTGATACCAAATATAAGGCCCCTGCCATGATCGTTACATAACCATGAGTTATTTCAGAAATTTGACATTATTTCACATTAAGGATCTTTTAAATTTTTTTACTTTTATTAATTAGGCCATAACTCATACTTAAAACTTTAAATATAATAAAGTAGGAACTTTACCTCACTAACCATTATGTTACATAAAACAAAAACCATTTCAAAGAAACATGTTTTTGTTTCATGTTAAAAAATCATAAATTCTCTTTAATAACATATATGACTCTATTATTGTTTGAAACATATGAAAAAAATTTCAGACATTCAATAAGAATAAAAATCTCTACAAGGGATTCACAAAAAATGAAACTATTAGTCTTGTTAAAACATGAAAACTATGAATACTTTATCATAAAATAGTACTTTTCACCATTAAGAATCATTAAATACACTCAACTGAATATATTCTATTTTATTACCCTATTTATAACAAAACTTTTGTTAGAAAATCCATAGAAAGTAACATATAACATATAATGATTAATTTGGAAATCATAATACTTAAATAGAATAACCAAACGGTCAACATCCACACATATCAGTAAATGAAATAGCCATACAACCGACTTTAATACCCAATGCATTAGAGGTTATAATGTAACAACCCTTCATTGGTATATCACAAAACAAACCTATATTGGTTTATCAGGTGACCACCCATCTTTGTTTTGTAATGAAACCACCCATGAAATGTCTAAGTAATGTTATATAATCATAACACATAATTTTTTTCAATTTTTGACATTTCAATCATAAAATCTTATTTTCAATAACCAGAAATCATTTCATGATATTGAGATTTTCAATCCACTGTCACAACTGTTTTCAATAAATGAAAACAAAAAATGGAATAATGTATTTATTTTCCTTTTAAAAACATTATGAAACATATAGGATGTGAAATATAAAATAACAGATATGCCGGTAGAGAAGTCGTTGTCGCCGCATACATAAAAAAACACTCCTTTCACTTTTTGTAATTAAAGTAAAATGCTTCATATAAAAAATCATGTTTTGAAAATATTTTAATGTAATTAAAATTCCATGGGATAAATTATACACCCTAAAAGATAAGGAGGTTTGTACCATCCAAATAAGCCTTAATGAAACAAGATTGAGAAGAAGTCTCTAATCTTGCGTCCGACATGTCACGTACAATCATTATATTCTTGAATAATAAATGTAGTCTAATTTATAATTTCTTGAGAAACTTTTTCAAGTTTAATACTATTTTTATGTCATTTTTTATCATGTAAGAAAAATTACATAATTATTTAACTTCATATCATAAGTTTTGCTGATATTCAGTACTTGATTCAAAAAGTAACATGCTTTAATGTTAATATTCCATGTGATGCTATGTTCCCCATTTGTAAAATAATATTCATGAAAAAATAATATGTTTGATATATAATTTATTATTTTTAAATCAAACCATTCATTTATTATTTGAAAAATGAATAATTCGATAATTATTTAGATGGTAGGTCATACGTACGCATGAGTAACATTTCCTTTTTTCATTGATCATTATAGAAATAATGTAATTATTATATTATAATTATAAAATTGAAATGACATAATAATGTTTTTATAAATAATATAAATATAATTATGTATATTATTGAAGTGGTGGGGTTAATAAATTTGATTTATATCGCGTTGTGGAAGTGATAGTTCACACATGCACACGAATGACGTTATCATTTTTGTGTTCATGGAAGAAAAGGATATTATTGAAATATTATTATTTTAAAATTATAAATATGTTAAGAATATCTTATATAAACATTGATTCAGCCATTATAACCAGTTTTAATAGACGTTAATGTTAAAAAAAGAACTATATCAGTTCATGAGGAGGTAGTTCGTCGTACATGCGAACAAAAAGATCATTTCACATTTGATGAAATTGAAGATGAATTTAGGTGATGATATCAACATAATAACTTCTCATTATATAAATGTTACTATAGTTATTATATAATCATGGTTTAATGGTATTTTAAGTATGTTGAAGAAAGAATTGATTATAAACACTTAAAAAATGGTATATCTTCTTCGGTTGATCCCCATTGAAGAACACCTTAAGACCACTCAGATTAGTTTTATAACTATGATAAGGATTCAAGAATGTGGGAAAGGATTATAGGAATTGTTTTGGGAATATTGTTTTCTACTCGAATGGATTTTTATTTGTATGAATTATAGAATAGTGGGTACGTTTTATAGGATATGAGAGGGGCACCTATGAAAACTCTAAAAATATTAAATTAAAATAAATTAAATTTTGGTTCCAAATGGTCCAAAAAACATTTATTTATAAGATATGATACATTTAGGTTTAATAACTACTATAAAATTAAAATTAGTCATGTTTTATGTTTTTTTTATTCCTTATATTTTTGGTTTAACCCTTGTGTTACCCTTTTCAATCTTACTGTGATGTTATGTTATTAACAAATTGTGCATTTATGTAATTACTATTACATGTCAAAGGACCCAAAAAAGATCCACCTATGACATATTTGAACATATAATATCCATTTGGATAATTATTATATTTTTATTAATTTAATATCATTTAGTAACATATTTTATATTTTAAAAATATCAATAGTTCCAATTGTGAAACTATTAATTAGTTGACTTTTAAAAATATCATAACTGGATGATAAGTTCGAACAGACTCATTTAAATAATAAAAAACATGTAAAATATATCCATACATTCTTTTATGAAACAAATTTTGTAAAATGATATTTATTTACATATTTTTAAAATCATTTATTTATTCTATCATTATTTAATAAATTATTACATCATCTTTATATCATAATTTAATTTAATTAAAAAATTTATAAAAAATATAAAAAAATATCATTATGTAGGTAATAATTTTATCCTCACTATGACTATCTATAGTAAAAGATATCCCATGTACAACTCCATATTAAAATACTTTACTTTTTGAAAAGAAAACTGTATCAAAAATTGTTATTCATTTATTATGATATTAATAAAGAAAATAAGACATCCCAGTGGCTCCAAGTGGTCCTAAAATCTACCCAAAGATGGTAGTTTTCTGGATATAGTCATCCAATTATATTAGGGATATTATTAGGGTCGTTTTATATTATTTATATATTATTTGTACATTTGGTTAATTGATTTACCAATAACTGTGGTAATTAATATAATTACTAAACATACATTTCATAATGTCCAAAAAATAAGAAGGAACTATTTAAATAATTTTGGAATTATTATTATAAATATATAATATTTTTTTTTTAAATACATAACATAGAAGCTTCAGTAATTCATTTAATTTTATTTTCCATTGTCAAAATGAGAAAACTGGTGTTTTGAAAAGTCAAACACATCAAAAGATTGACGTCTATTTATATCTATTTTGAAGGTGAAATTACGTTCAATGACAAAAATTCAATGAAAAAATAATAATCTAATTATACTTTAATATTAATTAAATATATAATCTAACATTTTAAATTACTTAGATGAAAATGTAGTTTTGAATTAAAAGGCTGTATTTTTTAATATTCATTAAAATGTAAATTAAATTAGAAATATAGAAAATTTGAATCTATAATAATTTTTTATATCGCTGTTAAATATAATAAGTTTTTTATATATAATATATATAAGTGGAAGAAACTAGTTTTAAAAATGGTTCTCCATCAAAAGGTAGTAAAACTGCATTTTTTTTAAATACATGTTTTGTCCAAAAAAATGAATTTGTTCTATTATAATATATATAAACCACATATGAAAAATCTTAAACATTAAATTGAATTAATTAAATAAATATTCCATAATAATTTCCATCATGATTGGTTTTATTATTCTATAAACTCACTAACTTTCATTTAAAATTTTTTCCAGATAAAATTTATTTTTATTTAATATGTGTTTTATATTAATTTGGAAATAATTTTTTATAAAATAATTAATTTTACACATCTGTATACAATATTTTTATAAATAAATTAATTCTATTTATTCCCACAAATTTAAAATCCTTGTTATATAGTAACATAATAATAATCGGTTGTTCACTTATGTTTGATTTGGAATATTATGTACGCAATCGAAAACAGTACTTACTTTTTATAATATACTGGATGTTGAAATCCATTAATTAAATTTATAATTAATTAATTCAATTTAATTTTTCCAAAAATTACATAATCAATTGATGTATTCATTTCATGATCCAATTACTAATAGTGGAAATTGAAATAAAACAATGCGTACATGAAATTGGGTTTAAAGAAAATGAGAATTGAATTTACACCTCCTACCTTTATATCATTGTCAACTACTCACCAATAGAAATCCACAATTTAAGAAAAAAGATAATGATCACGAAAAATAATGATATCTTGTTCAAAAAACTAGATCAAATATTAAATGAATCAAGATTCAACAAACAAAGATCTTGATCAATTAAAAAGTGAGGAAATCCCTTTAGAATAATAAAGAAAGAAGAGAGAATGATGGTAAACTAAATGAGATATTATTATATTACTATTTTGGGTGAAGATCATCAATACAGACATTGAATCATTTACAAAGAAAACATAGAGCCACAGGAATTCATCTAATATCCTCTATAATCATAGGGAATTGATTAGGGTTGAGTTAGGGGGTTTAAGGATATTAGATGGGGTTTGAGAATTTTTTTATCTAATTTTAAAATATATTAAAACACCATGCCTGGTTTTCATAGAAAGGGATCATAATTTTCCAAAGTGTAAACCTAAACATTGTACCTCTTTTTTAAGGGGGGGGGGTCATGTTTTCCCTTAAGAGGATGCACTATTTGAAAAACCGTGTTCAAACTGTTAAAATAATATCTATGTGGTTCACAGGTTTTTTAGGAAGTGTTCATAGATTGGGAAAACTATGCAACAATATTCCACAACCCATATTCCTTAAAATATTATTCAGTTTCGCACAAAAAACAAACCAATTTAATACAAAAAAATGATATAATCAAAGCAAGGTAAAAACATTCATTTGAAAGAGATCGAGACATCTCCCAAAAAGTTTTATATATAATAATATCCCTAGATTACAATATCTCTTCCTCTAGTGATACTCCCAAGAATCTATAAGATTCAGTTGTCAAATTATCTGGCCACCAAGCCCATCTATTCTCTTACCTCACCTAATTTTCCTCATGAACAAGGTCATTTTCCCAGGATACATGAACTATAAACACAATATATTACTACAACATATACTCACTGCAATCCAACACACATATTAGATGATCCTCAATGAATGTATAGGTCTCAAACTCAACACCATCACACAACGATCATATGAGAAGTGTAAGGGTGATATTGTATAAGTTTTTGCGCATGAAAACCCAAGGTTATAACACTATGTCTATGTGGAAGAGCCAATCAATATTCCATGAGTTATATTCTCTCAACAATATCAAGTTGATTAAAAAACCTAGGCTCCAAAATTCCCTCTCTATATATCCTACATTGACCCAATATACATGACATTTGAAGGACTATATGGCCACTCTCTTTAAAATCATGAGGACATAGACCTCTATCTACATATTAATTATTTATACTCCAATATATTACTGTAAACTTGTGAATTAGTTGAGACTTCTCTAATTTCTCTAGCACATGACACTGTCACAATAACTTTTACTAACCTACCTCTATCCAACAAAGAGTTTTTTGCATGCCCTACCATAAAAGTGCCTCATATGGTGACATATGAATAGTTTTCTGATAATAGTTTTTGTATATGAACTCCACCAAATCTAGGATATTTTCCCAATTCCCACCAAACTCAAGAACTGATAATGAATAAATATCTTCATGCACCTCTATCGTACATTTAGACTGCCCATATGTATGTTGGTGGAATGTTGTACTATATAGAATATGTGTACTAAGAACCCTATAAAATCCCTGCCATAAGCATGAACTAAATCATGAGTTGCATTATAAAAAAATACATTGTGTCACCCTATCAAGATGGACTATCTCCCAAACATACTAGTCTCACAAATGATCTGAATAAAAAGTCTCATATATGGGAAATAAATGAAATAACTTTTTAAAATTGTCCATAATCAACTAAATAACATCTTTCTTCTCTGTAATTTTTTGAGAGAACAACCATAAATTCTATAGTAACGTGTTTCTATTTCTAGTATGTAATGGGAAATGGATGTAGTAAAACATTAAATTTTTGATACTCCACCTTCACATGTTTATAGGTGTAGCATCATTTCTTGAACCCTTCAATATCCTTTTTCAAAAACCAACCACAAAAAAATATCATTGTCAGTCACAATACAATTTGGTTAGACAATGATGAACTGGACACATCAAGGTATTAAATTCATGGATCTTCTCCTCCCGCATTCATATAGGCATAAGAACCAGATTCATAATGTTGTTGATCTTATACACTTATATTGTCCAATCAATAGTTTGCTCCCCACCTTCAATGATTTCCCTCAAGTTCAAATATTCTAGATCCTCATATTGCCTCTCATTGATCCATCTCAGTAGTCTATACTCCACTAAGACTCGTAAAATATTCATTCTCTCCTGGCCCTTTTGAACCACAAAATGTATCTCAGATAGTAAACCTATCATTATTTATTCAACACTAGAATCATGAACTACCTAATTCTGAGTTTTCTGTATTATGTAATCCATGACACTATTTTCCTTCCTTGGCATATATAGTTAGTAAAAATAAAAAACATCTTATACTCAACCCACTAAAACTGCCTGATATTCTTATCTCACTATCAAAATATATACTTTAGTCTATTTCCATCATAATACACAATAAATGTGTCTCCCTAAATATATATTCTCTAACACATTAATTCATAAAACACTACATCCAACACGAGGTCATTCATAGGGTAATTCCTTTCATGAGGCCTAAACTAACGAGACCAATAATTCAACATCATTTCCCTTATACATAAACACTACTCCAAGAATAATCTAATAAGAATCACAAAACAATGTATAATCTACCACTAGCTTGGGTGGGATCAAGAAGTTTTCCATAGTAAAGTTCATTTTCCAATACTTGAATGAAATATCATAGGACTCCATCCATTCAAACTTTATATTCTTTTTGGTTAATTCTTGAAGAGGTGTTTCGATCATGAATAGTTCTGTATAAACCTTCTTTAATATCCAGGTAATCCTAGAAAGATACATATATAATAATATTAATGGAATAATACTTTGAAACAACAATATATACATTCTCTTCTTCCACGAAAACACATTAATGTTATATGATGTGACCGATGAAGTGCACCTGAACAATAAAGAATATACAATTATGAAACATGGAATATATTCGAGGCTCTATCATTATAATTAGGACGATGTCTGGATGTTTTCCATGATCTTCATTAGTATTTATGTACACCAAGATGACAAAAAAAAATACACAAACAAACTAATCTTGGTATGGATTGAATATTCGGTTCATCAATTCCATAAACACTTCTAATGAATTGCTCATCTGAAACAATATCAGAATGAACTTTTATATGACATGCCTTCATCTAAAAGCAATTTGAAATATATCAAAAGGACACATTCTCTGTTAATGATACCTTGATCTCAGGTAAATAATGGATAAGAAACAAGCTCTAATAAAATGGTCAAAAAAATCATAAATACATGGATGAGGATATTGGTTCATCATAGTAATCTTTTTCGACTTATAATAATCAAAACACAAGTGTAAGTCAAATAAGACTTATTTTATAACAAGAATAGACAACCCCAAGTTGACATACTCAGATATATTAATACCTTATACTATAACTCTTATAATTTATTCATAAGATCATTAATCTATGTTGGTTCCATTTTATATTGTGGAATAGAAACTTGCTCAACCTATAGAATGAGCTCAATAGTAAATTCCACATCTATCTCATGTTGCAACCCTTATAATCCACCATGAAACACATCCCAATACTTATTCACTATAGGATAGAATGCATACTACTTCACACATACATCATCAAGAAATATACTAGTAACCTAGGTTGTGAGATCCCCTATTTTGTTATGAATTGGTTCTGCACGGCCCACCTAGATATCCTATTCTCCATGAGGGATGTAATTGTTACCCTTAGGAGATATAAAAGTCAATCTCTTGTTGTAATGTTATATAAGGGATGTGAATTATACTAACATGTCCAACCCCCATAGATTAACATAATTTAATTTGAAATTAAATAAATTTTTTTATCATTCTTTATATATAAATTTATGCTTACTCTATACAAAACATTTTGTTCACTCATGTTACACACTAGACGTAGTTTTACAACCTTTTAAAAGCGATTATATTTTGAAACTAAATGTATACACATTTATAAATTTTATTTGTCAAAATAATCAACATTTTTGTATTAATAACATCAAAATTTTATTAGGGTTGTTATTTTTTTTATTTTTCTTTGAAGTTCTATTTATGATGAATAGTTAAAAAATCTACATTTTAGTTGAAAACTGCCTTTTCATCTGAATAATTATTAATATAAAATTTTAATTATAACTTCTTTTAAAGTTCAAATATATCATTATGTATCTATTAAACCTCTATAGATCATTGGAACCATTTTTTATTTAATTAAAATGTATATACTTCGTGATCTATTGAGCAATTTAACTTTAACACCCAACTTTCTCGCAATGTCTATGGGATTATAATTGAACACATTTTTCCACTTCAATTAATTTAATTTGGAAAAAATAGAAACAAATTATTTTCATCCTTATTATATTTATAATATAACATGATCAACTCATATTTTGGCCAAAAACAATAGTGAATGTAATTAAAATTAATTATAATGATTAAGGTAAAAATTAATCTTATCCAGGGACTAAAACATAAACATAAGTGACAAAAAATCCGCAAAACATATAAAAATGAAATTTAATGACCTTATTTTGACTATATCACCTCTTGGATTTAATTAAATGAGTTTTTTGGGGGAACATGTTCATAAATTTGACCTATATAATATTTTAACTAGTGAAAAAGAAAAAAATGAAAAATTTGACACCTTTAACATTTATAATTTTTTATATTATGGAATAAGCTACATATATTATCTTATAAAATTTATTTTTAATATAAAATGTTTTTTATCATGGTAATTTAACTATAATTTTTAGAGATAATTTAGTTACATTAAATTCTTAAGAAATAAAAATGTAGTGATTATTTAGTAAATAAGAAAATTAAATAATAGATGATAACAACATTAAAAGAAAATTATATTTAATGAATTATTGTGTTCCATAATATTTTTTGATGAATATATCACTTTAACTGGCTGTGACCTTAATATATTTGAATTAAAATATGTTTTATATTTTATGAATAAAATTAATTAAATAATTTCAAAATTGGATGATATTTTATTTTACAATAAATGATATATTATTAAATGATTTCAAATCAAAAAAAATATTATCTTCTACCAAGTGAATTAAAAGTATTATTACCTACTAAATATGGTCCATTAATTGACCAATTTATCTTTTATAGTTAACAAACATACCCATAGATAATAAAAACATTGCTAGTGCGGTCTGGGTTAATACATTGTTTCACCGCGTTACATGTGCTTCTTTTAATATAAATGTCCATAAATCAATGATTTTAATATTTTTAAATTTATATCACATTGATAATTAATAAATTATATATTTTATTAAAAATATCACTATAATTTATTATTAACGGTTATATTACTTAAGCTAGAGAACTAGTTACTTTTTTAAAATCTAAAATTATAAAATTCAGGAATCATAGAAGATAGGGAACAAAATTATAAAAATATACTTGTTTTTGTGTGGTGGGGGTTATATTCAACCATAAATCCCCTTAAATCAATTATGTTTCCATTTGGGAGGGATATGAGGTTAGCGAGAACTCCCATTGGTGTATACTTTCTGCTATTTATATAAATGACACTCCCACTACATTAAAAAAAGGCATTCAATCTTCATATCCCCCATACCAATCAAGCACATTGGCTTGCCCAAACTCTACATGAAAAATCTCCCAACTTCCCTCCACTCAAAATTTAATCCTATATTTGGGAACAAATCCGACCAAGGAATCCCATTTGTGCATACTAAATGAAGTTACACAATGAATTATTAATATCTTATCCCTTTCTCTTTTTATTTAATTTTCATTCTCCAGCAATAAAATATTTTTATTTCTTGATTAAATAATAAAATCAATATTCTAAATATTCTGAGATGTTTTTATATTAATTTTTGGAGTTATAAGTACAAACACTTTCAACTAATGGTTAAGAAACATATCCTTTATTTTTATGATGAAATACTACCTCATGAAACTATGGTTGTTCATTTTTCGTTTACCACCATTCATGGTTAGAAATTATTATGTACACACTATTTATATATGATATATATGATATTAATAATGGATTGATGATTTTAAAATTTTTATATAGAACATAAAATTATGTTTTTTATTTTATGGGAATACGATAACAATGTTTGTAGATGTGTGGACTAGTACATACATAATGCGATGTGATTTGTTTATGTGATACATATAATGTATAACATATGGATTTAATTAAAGATGAGTGAAAAAAATTATATCTATATGATATTAATAAGATAAATAACTTTCTAGAAATACAATATATCAATTTTTTTATTAGAGTTTTCACACACTAAATGTGAAAATGTCAGTCATGGAAATCTGGACTACTCCTTCCTCAAAATGATGTGATTCCTTCTAAATGACGGGAAATATATATATAAGAATACTTGAGTTAATAAATGATACATGATATATAATTATCACTTTTTAATTAAATAACGTTACATACATTCTTTCCATAAAAATCATTGAAAAATAGGTACATTACTCATTTGTACGTACAACCTATCCTCTGAATGATTGTAACAATGGTTCATTTTTCATAATCAACCATCCTAATTTGTTTTAAAAGTAAAATTTATATATAAATATGTTAATTATTTCCAGATTATGATTATTGAAATTTATATATATTGTCACCTTTGACCCTAGTTGACCTACAGAATTCATTTTTTCCACAAAAACCACGTAGAATCAAAACAACCAACATAAAATTTATTGTTTAAGTAGATTATTAAGACATTGTATGAAGATAAGTAAAATTAATGATAAAAATGAAAATGGTTCTGAACCAAATATTTTATTAACATATGTTTATTATTGTAGAATATAACAACACACATGACAATTCAGACTTAAGGTAATGTATTTTTGTCTTACATTTCTTTCCATGAGGCATGAACTATTTTTCACCACATAATTTTTCTGAGTGGTGTGTCTACTTCCTATTTCAAAATATTATATCAAAAATTATTCTATCATAATAGAATTTAATTTTTCATTTGATATCATTTCATTAATATGGACTATGATTCAAATGTTTCAAATTGTTAGGGGACACATTTGAATGTTTAAGGATTAATATCCTTCAGAATTTTTTAGTGATATTTGAACGGTATTTCCATTAATCAATGACATCAAACATTAATTTTATTTATCCTCCCCTGAGAAATGTTTTACTAATTTTTATTATTTTTACAATATATATATATATGATGATAATTTATTTTTTTATGAATTAAATATATAACTCAAAATGACGAATTCTAGGGACATGTAATAGCGGGTTGGCTGCAGACATTATATAGCCCCTTGATTAATCGATAAGTTCTATAAGACAAATAAATTGATGAAATCATAATAAATTATTTTTTTTATAGGTTATATAATTAATTTATTGTTTTTCATGTGCTTAAGATATGAATTGTAATAACTAATCATTTCATTAATTTCCAATTAGTATCATATCGATGAGATTTTCATATGGAAATATCTATTGATGCATCTCATTCTCATCTTATTGATTAAATGACATGGGTTTAAATTTATTTATCATTAAATATTGATAATTCATTTTTCAAATATTCTAATGGAATGTTTTATAAGTTTAATACCCTTCCATGTTGATTTATTTATATTGTTTCAAGATTAGTTTCACTTGTCCTGCCCCAACCGAGCATTTGAGATCACCATTATTATATTTACTTTCCCCATGATTCCCTGAAGAGTGCTAAAAATTTAATAAATGGATATAAGGTATAAAATAGATTTATTATCTTAAAAATGAAAATTTTTATGTTTTATTTTGTGAATTAATTTTAATAAAAGATTCGTGTATGTTTCTAGTGTACTATGACTACAAAAATGTGCATTCCTTTGGGATTTGACTTACTTGTATCTTATAACAATTTAATGGTTTCATGACACAATCTCTCAAACTTCTAGGGTTGGGTAACTATAGTTGGAATCAAAATAATTTTAGCAAACACTATAGACACTATATTTAGAAAACATATATTAGGGAACATATCCTTAAGATAGAAATTAAGGAAAAGTATAGAAGGGAATCCAAGATTTTTTCTATGGAAGATATTATGTGGTTATTCCTAGAAATGCATCCCCATTTTAATAAGAACATTGATTGTCATTATGGAATAGATGAAAATAGGGTTAACAACCCTGAAGAGTTGTGTCATTCCTAACTCAGTGTAACCTGGTAAACGGTAATGTGCTATGCACTGGGTTTGACACTTTTTGGGGATACAATTTAGAAAACTTACATTTTTTGTACAAACCATTAAGAATGATTTAAAAATAAAAATTATTCCAATGAAATAAATTTAATTAATATTATATTATATATGAATAAAATGTTTAATTTATTTTTTGTATATACTATTTTTGGGATTATAAATTATGTATTATAACGAATTTATCTAATTTGGACTATATATTATTTTTGAAATGGTTCCTGGAAAATGAACCATGAACCTGACTAATTTAAATGATAAAAAGAGTATAATGTATCATATATTTTTTGACCTGAAGAGAATATTTAATTGGGAACTATTCCATCAATAATTCCCATCCTATGGGGCCATAGTATCATTTGATAATGAGATGGGTAATGAATGGACCATGTCCACTGGATTCAAAGGAAAGTATGATATAAAGTGGATTGAAGGTCAAAAAATGTACAATAGGAAGAATGGATAAAATTATTTTACCACATGTGATAATTGTTGAAGTAAACACCCTGGTACATGAGGGAAGAGAATGAGAGTTTATTATAAGTTTAGGTAAAAGGGGAAACACGTTCATGGTTGCAAAGAATATAAATAAAATTCAAATATTAAATTATTCACTATTATTAGATAAGACACTACAAAAATCATTGTACCATTAATCAAAGTAATATAACCCTATGGAGGTTAGTGGATCATGGTCATCATTATACTACTACCACAAAAGAAGATTGTGGATTAATATTATTATGTTTGAAATTAATATATATTTCAACTGAGCATTTTATCAATGATTTACTGATTATAAAAAATTAGTAATATATGAGGATTACACTAAAATACATTATAATTAAATATTAGATATCATATATTGAATTGTACCAAAAAAAGCGATTTTATATCAACTTAATCTTTTTCAAAACAAGTCATTAAGGGGAGGGTTTCCATTAATAACTTTATGATACTAACATACTTTTTTAAAAATAAATATATGGTTTATTTGGATATAGTAAATTGGATAGCACATACTACCTTGTAACTGTTTAATGTTTTGTTTAAAAATTGTTTATGACATCATTGATGGATTTTACAGCACTTTTGGTTTTATTGAATATATCAAGTAACATTTGTTTTACATAATTAATAATTATGAATTCCTATATTCAATATTGTTTTATTATAATTCATGTTATTAATATATTTCAATGGAATACCTGATGAACACATTCAAATGTTTGGAATCTGATAATTTAGAGATTCTTCAGGTAGATTAAAGGGTAATGATAATTTGTTTTTGAAATTTAGTTACCTAATTTCTAATGTGTTGTAACATAATATTTAGTACGTTTATAAAATTATGAAATTTTTTAAGTTGAACATTGTATGTGGTTTTTATATTGATTTATTACTTCACTATATAAAGCATGTTTTGCTGAGAGATGATGTGGAAATAATTCAAGGCACAAAAAAGTAAAAGATCATGTCTATAGAAATAGATATTTATTTATATCTAGAGAGAGTGAAAGTGTTTCACAGTAATAAGAAATAGTATTTTAATTTTCATTTCTATTATCATAATTTTTAGGTGAAATTAATTTCCTTTTTCACACTTTTATTTATGGCCATGTGGTCATCGACATTCCGCTCACCATGTTCTTGATAAATCTCGATCAGAATGTAATATTTTGATTTTTCTTCCATGTCCATGATTTTACTAATGTTATCCTAATTGAAATCCTATTTTTTGTGACATTCTCACATAATTTTCCTTCTAAGAATGAATATGTGTTGTTAACTCTATTTACAATGTATGTTTTTTCAAGAATAATATTCTCAAATTTCAAACCATATATTACTGAGATCACGATTAAATTGCGAGGATGAAATATAATTATGCTAGGAGGATTATAACACAACATGTATTTTCCATATTTTATTTTTAATAATAAATTTAATATCATTCTAAACATTCTTTGCACACAAATTGTTTTTACACTGCACCTGACACATAATTATCTTATATTACAAGTGAGATCTACTTTTACCACCTTTTAATAGCCCATAAATTATAAAATATATTATGAAACTATTATAATTTTTTTATAAAAATACAAATAATTTTTGAATTAGGAATATCTAAATTAACTTTAGGTGAATTTCTGGTATTTTATGAAATGTTTCATTTTTTTATGAATACTGATAATTAATGCATTTTAATTGAAAACTATCTTTTCCTCTAAATAATTTTATTGTTAAGTAATATATATTTTTTTAAAATTCACAATAGATAAAATATTTTTTTATATTAATTAATTCATTGGATTCATTTTTATATTTAATTTATATGTAATGACTGAATAGAGTTTTGTTCTTTTTTTCTTAAAAAACATGCTTTCTCTCCATATCTGTGGTATTAAAATTTAAAAAATATTTGTCCACTTATGTGAATCTAATTTGAAAAAATGGAAATACATAGTGGTATTCAAAAAAACGTTATTTCCAAATAAGATATTTTTTTAAGGATATATTTTTGAAATTTTTTAAAATTAAATAGAGTGATTAGTTAAATTTAAGATTAAAATGGAATTATCCTTAACATTACATGGAAAACAACATAGAAACATGTAAAAGGGTCGTTTAATGTCAATATTTTGACTAAATTCCATATTTTTTTAAATTTTATTATTTAATGGGAAACAGTTTCATAAAATTTACCCATATAATAAGTTAAGTAACGATAAAGATACAAAGGAACCATCATCAACTTTAACTATTTTAAATCATTCGTGAATGGAAGAAGTAACATAGTTTCAAATATAAACTGTAATTTGAATGTTAAATGTGTATTTTTTATCATGATAATATAAATATAATTTTTATAATTAGTTACAATAAATTATATATAAAGTCAAACAAAATGATTATTTTTATAATAAAAAAATAAAAAAAATGTTGCTAAAAACTATAAATGTAATGTAAACATTTTGGATTACTATGTTGAATTATTATTTTTATATGAATATATCATTTTATAGGGACTTGAAAATAATATATTTGAATTACAATATTTCTTTATATTTTTAAAATAAAATTAATTAATTAATATCAAAATTTACATTATTGATATTGTACAATAAATGATATATCATTAAATGATGTAAAATTATTTGAAAAATCCTATATTTCTTTAATATATTTGTAATAATTAGTAAATACTTCACATGGTCCTTTAATCATCTAATTTTTCATTCATAATTTAAATATTGACATTTATATAACAAAAACGTTTTTAGCATTGTCCGGGTTTAAGTAGTGTTTTCACACATTTTATACAGTTGTTTTAAAAATATTTTCAATCACGCATGAGTTTTTTAGATTCTAAATTTGATATCACATTTTTAATCCACTAGGTATATATTTTCTAATAAATATACCTTTAATTTAGTCTTAATGTTTAAATTACATAGGTTATATTACTAGTTACACTAATAAATTCCAAAATGATGAAGTGGTGGTAAAATAGAAGTTATGAAAATAAATTATAAAAATTAACATATTATTATGTCTATGAGACTTATCGAGACCATAAATACCATATAATAAATTTTTTTCAATTTTAGTGGCACATTAGGTAAGTGGTACCTCCTAACAGTGTATAACGTTTTTATTTACAAGAATTATACTTCACCTCTATTATAAAATAACATTCACTCTTCCCTATCCACAAACATATAAATCACTTTTTTTCACTCAGACTATGATGAAATCTGATCCAACAAACCATCCCATTAACCTATAATCCACTATTTTTATAAAACCATCGAAGGAATCCCTTTGGTGGAAACAAAAAGGAGTTACCCAAAGAAGATGTAACATCCAACCTCATGCTCTTTTGTTTTATTTTCATTCCCTGACCCCGTAAAATAATTTTATATTATTATTATATAATAAAATATGTATCCTAAATATATTGAGATGTTATTATATAAATATGTTTCCCAACACTTACACACACTTCAATCTAATGTGTAAAGACCATACTGTTTCAGAATATGGTAAACAACCACCTTATGAAACAATGATTGTTCATTTTTTATTTTCCAGATTTACTGGTTGGGAATTCTGTTGGAAATTTTTTTATATATGTTATATAAGATATTTATATCATCATTATGCCTCTTTATTTATATATAGATTACACCTTCATACTTCCTATTTTGTGGGAATACGATTACTTCGATTGGGGATGTGTAAACTACCACCTCTTCAAAGCGATGTGATAACTTCAAGCGATACATGGGATGTATAAAGGATGGTTTCCAAAAAAATTGAAATAAATGACATATATAATATATTAATGAAAAAAATAAATTTATTAAAATTAATATATAATTTTCATTATTACTGGGTTGACGCTCTAAAAAGTGATGACGTTGATCGTGGATGTGTGGACTACCGCCTCCTAAACATGATGTGATTATATTTACATCAAAAACATTATAGATATAAATATTTATGATTAAATACAATTTATTTATGATATATTGATCATTATATAAATAAATAATATTATTTATTTTCATTCCATAATGATCATTGAAAAATGGTAACGTTACTCATGTGTATGTACGACCTACCATCTCCATGATTGTAATTTTGGTTTATTTTTCATTTCCATATTTCATGTTTGGTATTTAAAAAATACATTACGTGTCAATATGATAATTATTTCCTGATAATTATTCTTCATATGTTTATACGATGACCCATTTGGCCTGAGTTGACCTACCAATTTCATTTTGGACACATAAACCATACATGGTCAAAACAGCCAATGTAAACTTAGTTATTTACGAAGTTGTCTAAATAATTGTAATAAGTGAATTAAATGTAATTCTAAACCTTAAAATTATTTTGAAGTAATTAAATAATTAAAATAATTTTAGTATTCAGGAATATACACACATGTAAAAGACAGACTCAATGTTATGGATTTCTATATCACTATTATTTTCGTGATGCATAAACCATTTTCACCTACTACGTCTTTTGTGTGCTTTATCCACTATCCATTTAGATATATTAAATCGATAATTATTTTATCATAATTAAATTTAATGGTTTGTTCGATATCATTTCATTCATATGGATTATGATTAAAATTTTTCTAATTGGTTTGGGACACTTTGAAATGATTAATTATTATTTTCCTCATTAACATTTTAATGATATATCAGTGTTATTTCCATTCATCATCATAAAAATGACATGTTGTTACTTCTCCCTCACAAAATAATTACTGATAAATCTATATTAGTTTATTCAATATGTATATTTGAAGATACATAATATTTTTTATTAATTAAATCGATTACGCGATATGAGGAATGATTTGGAAGTGAAATGATAGTGGAGACCATACGTTATATTTCCCCCCAATGCATTGACAGGTTCTTATGATATGAAAGTGAAGAAAAATTCTGAATAGTTTATATTTTCAGGAGGCTATTTCTAATAGTATTGTTTTTGATGTTATTGATACCTGAAATCAAATAACTAAGAATTACCTTAAATGTTATATATCATTCTTTCCGTGAAATTTAAATATGATAAGAGTTATAGATTAATTTCATTATAATCGTATTGATTATATGTCATGTGTTTTCATTTATTTACCTTTCCATACTAAATATACCTTATCCATTTTTTAATGGCATGTGTTTTTAGTTTCTTACCTTCCTATGTTAATATTTTTCATTGATTCATTTCTTCTTCCACTTTACAAAACATTATTGAGAAATTTAGCTCAACCTTATTATTTATCCTTTAGCCTTGGACTCCCTAAATTGTATTGAGAATGATATACAAGGATATTCTTGATGCAATGGTTTTTTTATCATTCCAAAAATTATGATGAAATTATTGTATTGATTTGTAATACATGATGCTTGTGTTTATCTAGTACACTAAGACTAATTAAAAATTCAGTCCATCTGTACATGAATTACTTGTATCGTATTTCATTATAATGGTTTCATGTCACCGGATCTAGGATTTCTAGGGTTGGGTCAATACACAACTAGTCCATAACCATGATTTTTTCAAATACTGACATGTAAAATATATATAGATCCCATAGAAATCTAAACTCCCCAACCTCAAGTGAAGACCCTTTTCAATAACATATGTCTCTCGACCGTAATCCCCTAGGTGTATTTATTTACATCACTCCACTCAAAAACTCTATCTATAGGATTAGGACATTCACAATTTGTGTTTATATAAAATAATGAGAGGCATGTGTATCACTTAATTCACTAGATATCATAGAAGTTAAAATAATGATACATATAACTATCGATGATCCATATTTTTTATCTACTATTGTAAACTAGACTGCATATAACTATCCTTCCCCTCTTCCATATGATGAATTATGACCCCCCTGAGCTCCAAAAATCTTCGAATACATGATACCTTTTCCAAAATCTTTATTTAAACTATATTTAACCCCATGGATATTAGAACTATAGCTACCATACTGATGTAGTGTAGAAGATCACATTCATACACATTGATTCTATATAGCTACACCATCATTAAAATTTTTTCAGTGGTTTATATATAACCTTTTTATATAACCCATCCTCACTCATTCTAAGAACTCCAAAGGTTGTTGGGGAAAATGTATATGAATGTGACATGACATATTATAGTGATGATAGGTCAGTCATGCCAAGTACTGAGTAACTGGCTTTTCTCCATGGCCACTATTATTTCTTTTTCCATGGATAACATTCTCATTATGATACTTCTTACTCTCAGAAGACCTACCTTATGGTCATCTAGAAAAAACCCACATATATTCCACTATAAGCCTCATTTATGTTCACTTCAGATATGGGAGCCTAATTCTTCACTAATAAACACATATTCATCATGATGATATTTACCTAGAACATAATATCATATTTAAGCCCAACCTAAAATCATTTTTCCACAGTAGCCTCATCTGTTTACAATTCTAGAACAAGGTATTATAATTCTATACTGCATCTAGCATTTTCCATCATAGATATTATCCCCAAACTTCATCCTTACAAACTCATATTATATATCTTTCATGTGTGTCAAAATATAATAGTTCTCAAGAATCTTCTCTTGAATGTCCATATACTCAATAGTTTTCAGCATTCTATCTAGAGTTTGTATGTCCCACCATCACATTTCCAGACCATATATCATATTAATAGAATTATTAACTCTTTTAGTATTATGATTCCCTAAGTGGTATTTTTTTATCTAGATTTTTTCAATCAATAACTCATCATCCTAAAGTCCAGTATCTCCATTGATATTCTTAGGGTTCTAAAACTGGAGCAACCATATCAAATCAGACATGTTCTGTACGACTCACCCTGAGTCTAGTTAACTAGACATCATGAATTGGGAATATTTTGACATAAATAATCTCTGAATTCTTCACTCAGTACTTCACATACCTCAAGTTCCACTACTGGAGGATCTTTTCTAGACATGTCCTCATGTAATCCACTCAAAAATGGATTTATAGAAGAATATCTCTACAATTCCAAACTCACATATTAGGACACAAAACACAAAATTAACCCAAATATTTGATTCACAAAAAACCATAACAGAACATTCCTCCGAACATCACCACACGGTCAAACCGTGGTGCTATCTTTTCTCTTTAACATCTTAAACCTATGTCATGTTTAACTAGGGGTAAAAGTATCCTCATATTAAAGTTTCTCATTATACACCCATTTTTCATGTCCTTCTTCATTTTTTAAATTCTCAATTAAATTATTGGAAACATTTCGGTTAAAATAAAAAAGGAATATTTTTTTTAAATGACATACCTAAAACCGTCTTTTCCCATCCATCCCTAAAATGATGTATGCCACATTTGAAAAAAAAGCGAACAGAATGATTCATTAATACTCAACTACCATGACACATTATTCCATGAGTCTAATATCAGAAAACACCGGGAACAATAATCTGACCACACAACAAGTGTGTCACCCTAGCCGAAATATCATCCAACTATAACAACAAACAATAATAATAACAATACCACCAAATATAATCGGTTTCCCCCAATACATGATTCAAATAATCTCATTACTGATCTAATTAACAAGGCCTATCTATTCATTGTCTCCATACAACATTTCCCAAATAGAAAGTCAAAATAATAATAAAAACACGGCTCTAATAAAACATTGTATCATTCAGCACAGTTTCCACACACTGTTGACCAGAGATGGTTTGCTACATGATCTCAAGAACACCTCTCCATATGATAAAGGCTTATTACTAGTATCAATATGGTTAATTTCTTCACATGATATATATTAGACCATCAATCTATTGGGTGTCCTCTTGTATAAGGGGAGGTACACTTGTGGGCATGTAGTGAACCTGCATGGGGAATCGGTCTGTGGTACCCCTATTGGGACATTACACATTGATAATTATATTAATTCATAATAAAGTAAGAAAGTTATTTTTCATAGATAATTATTTGTGATAGTGTCTAGTAAAGAAAAAAGAGGTAAAATAAGTTTAAATGAAATGATAAGAGGGATAAGTCGGAGTAGGTGAATCCCTTAAATTGGGAGTAATGTTGTTCTAAAGAGGAGATCCAAGCCAATGGAATATGTGTACAAATATTTTTTGAACCATAAGGGGAGGATTTATGTTATTTTAGATTCTAAAATAGGATTCATGTTGGATAACTCAATATGTCATTTAATGTGGGAGTAGGGGTAATGGTTTCCTTTAACTGTGATGTTTTGTACCAAAGAATTTGTTTATGTATTTGATATATAATTCTGAATTCATATGTTGGTTGAGAGACTAATTAGAATATGTTTCCATTTTAGTGATATAATATTCATTTAGTAATAATTTCTATATTCATTTCTCTTGAATGAATATTTTTCTGTGTTTTTTGAGAGATTATTCATGAATGGCCACTTATTCAATGGAAGGATGACTGTAATTAAGGGGATGTATATTAAATTAAATTATACATTACATTTTAAGGTTTTATAACATAATTTAATATTAAATTTTTATTTAATATTTATTCTCATTATTTGGTGAATAATGTGAAAGAATCTCTTGGGGGACAAGATTTTAATTAAGGGTAGTAGGGATGCAACAGTTGACCATAATTCAACTTTTTTAAAAAATACTGATCTTAATGCATATAGGGTGGTTATAGACAAACATTGAGAGAGTGGCAGGATATCCTAATGACATTATTTTAATATTAAAGGTATAGGATTGAAATTTAAATAAATCATGATATAAATTAATATAAATACATTCATTATTAAAATTGAATTATCATTCCTGATCCACTATTCCGAAATCTTGTAACCATATTTTCTTCATTATTTTAATTTTTTAGTCTATCCATCAAATATTTAAATTTATTTATATAATTGTATTTAATTTTAATCTAACAAATTCCAAAATATTGGGTTATATAAATCTTTTCCATGTGGGATTGATGTTGATCTCACTACTACTCTACTGATTATAGTTATTATATGTTGGGTTACAATAAATTATATACATGATATGACCATAGGATTCAATGAAATCTTGTAGGAAAATATAAATCCACTAAAACATATAAAAAATAACATAAAGCTCCCAAGGCCTTCATAAGAAACCGAGGTACCTTCTAACACTCATTACATTTATAAAAACACAGCATTAAGACATCACTACTATCTAAATTATTTTCTCAATCATATACCAAATTCAACTCGTCCTATAATAAAAAATTAAAAAACAAATTAAAAATTTATTTCTGGATGAAATCCATTATAGAGGCCCCTCCAAAACACCTCACATCCCTAAAAAGTCACGGTGGTCATCCAACCATACATCCCAACCTATCCACATTGTCAACTTATCATAAATCATATAATTTATATAACAAAATGATCATGGAACATCCAAGGCATAACCTTCATTTAATGAATATCAGACACCCAAAACACATGAAAGAACTCATATATATTTTTTAAAAACCGTGATATTGCTTTCCCAAGCTCCTCAATCCCAAGACCAAGTCACATATTCATCCCATTAATAATTTTCCCCATACTTCATGCCACTATAAACATCAACTTACAACTTCTTAATTTCCAATAATTATGTATTATTCTCTTGGAGTTTTCTATCAAAACATTGTACCCATGTTTCTAGATGTTCCCATCATAGTTTCCATCTTTATGTTCCAGATCACATATGAGAACAATATTTGACATTGGTACACACACTCATTTTCTTACTACATTCAAATGATCGCCTATATGAACCATCCTTGCTTTAAATGAGAACACTAACATTTTCATTTATTGGCCCATCCAAAACCCAAAACAACCCCATTTTATCCAAAACGTTGAACTCCATGAGGTATTAGGAATACCACACTAAAATAACCCTTAAACCACCTATAAATACACATTAATCTATCCTAACATAGAAATCGTATAATCTAGACATCAACACGTCACCAATTTTTCCTAATCCTAATGCATTCAATCATAGAGCCATACCGTGATAATCTAATTAAACCATGTGATGTTCATACCCGTCACCTAATGTGATCACATTAAAGAGATCATTAGTTGACTAAACCCACATCATTATTTCTTTTAGAACCAATATAGTTCTGATAAAAATTTATCATATTTTCATAATCCATCCTGATCTCAATACCCTTGCATATATATCACATGATATCATACCAAATTTGAATGTGGAATTCACTATGAAATTTATATGTACTTGGTTCCATTTAATCACTATCATTTGAATTCCAAAATAGACTTCCTGTGAGTGACCTCAAATTCCCCACCACAGTATTATAAATTTTTTCTACACTTAATCATGACTAAATGTCTATAGGGAATTCCATGTCCATCCTTGAATGAAATAACTTTACATGACCGACCTAATCATTCAAAAGACCATCCCAAATCATCAAACAATTTCTTATCACCATGTCATGGGTATTTCATACATAATGTCTTCTAAAATTAATCTAAGATGAGGGTCACCACCTCTATTTTTCTACTGGCATACTCCTCACCATATGTATTTTTTATACCACTCCTTGATCAAAATTCTCACTAGGCCATAATACCATAACATGCATGTACTTCCACCCTATCCATAATAATCATGTTCATGTAACATATCACTAAATAAAACACAATATCACCACATATTTCCACCATATTCCACCTTGATCTCATAAGGTAGTGAACTATATTGGAAAATAGAATAAACCAATCACTAAAACCTGACTCATGCACCCATGATTCGTACATCATAAAATTATTTTGACCATGATCCATGGAATGTTAATTATTCATGAAAAGAAAAACCCATATGATACTATCTAAGGGAGTAACATACCTTCCATGATAAGGTTAGTCATATTCTTATCCACCACACAGTTTTATTACAAATCACAATTATCATTCAGTACACCCACAATGATCATTAGTACATCCAATGCACCATAAAATAAGGTTAATTCTACAAGAAATATATTTATAATCATTTAATACATAATAAATTCAATTTAACATCATGGTATAGATATAAACATGAATCACCACACTCATGACCCCATCCTCGAGGAACAAAAATACTTGATACAACCCCTCTCTAATGATTACCATGTATGAAAAAGCCAAAACTAACCCACTATGTTTCATTTCAATTATATGGTCTTGAGGTATCCCTCCTTCTCCAAGGTTCTGATAACGAAAAAGGTAAATCCCCTTGAAGCATCATATGTGAATATGTCTCATAATCCAATAGATACACATGTAAAACATGACCCACTGACGGGTATCATAAAATATAATCTACAGTCACATTCCAAAAATAGCCACTAATATTGGTTGGGATTATCATGACCATTAGTTTGAGAGACAACACCTATATAATCCAAACTCTTCTAGGTTCACACATATACAATAATATCCCCATTGACGATCCATTCTTGATGATTTACATTCATGTGATTTAGTTAAATAGAAATACATTCCACGTTATGCATGAAAAAAATATCAAGGTTGTAACTAGAACATTATATAATTAAAACTATAATATAATAAATCCTAGGGGGTTTATCATCATGTCATAAAACTCCTATAATGATCTACACGTATATCCAAATGTCCCCATTATTGATGGATTGGATCAACTCCATTATTATCCATCAATTCTCCATAGGAACCACATAACATTCCAGTAGATGGAATCACATAAACAAGTCAACCCAAATGAGTATTATGACACCATATTAATGGGTAGGTAAATTCAATACGGTTAGTTTAGAATACATGGAATTTCTAATCCCCAATCATTAGTTAAATCACTGACAATATGGTTTCTATATCATTTGGATTCAATATGTCAATATAAATGCATGTGATGCCTCTTTCCTCTATATGAAATGATCCAAAATACCAATAAATGGACTCTCTCTAATTACCCAACATAAAAATTCCACAAAAAATTACTCATATAATTCAACATAATGTCTATCATGCTTGGTAAAAATAAAAAAAAGTGTAAGTGTAATATAAATAAATCAATATCAGATTCATGATAGCCAGTAGTTCTACCAGGAATAGATCTTGTGATGCAAAAATCCTGATTTGATCAGAAGGTTTGAAGCATTAATATGTTCCTTTCTTCCCACTACCCACAAAAACAACAACAAAATAAAAATAATGCTTGGATTCCACTGTGTAATGTCTCTTTCAGGCTCACACTATGAAAAACTGAACTAGTTTCATAGGTAACTTGATGAACATCCCATTAAATTCCAGAAGTTATTGACTAGTAGTTTTTTTATAATGATGTATAATAAGGAGGATATATTTAATTTATTGGAGTTCATTATCATAATAAAAAATATCAAAACATAATACAAATCCATCATATACAAGTACACAAATAGCATAACTGAACTAATGAATTGATGAGAAATAAAAATTTTATATAGAATTTTAAACACAGATCCCATTGTAAATGTCATATAATTCATGAAAAAAATAAAACAATACAAGGGATACACAATAGATTTAATCCAAACCTCATCCCAATGACTATTTCCCTGTCTAATCCATCTTGCTCGATCACTCCTAGGACTCATCCCACCTTGTTATTGTAACCTATAGAGCGTTATCTTATGGCATTCATGTGCATTGACAACCCATTTAGGATATGAAATCGTAACTAATTATGTTAAAACCAATATAGTGCTTTATTAAGCATCTTATGTTGTGATATGTGCAGGTGACAACCTTAACTGTCATAATAAATAACTACTATAACATAAATAAATAATACTCCATAGTCGATCCTCATGTTTGGGACCCGAATTGACCAAAACTATTTTGGATTGTCTCATAGTGTCTCTATGAATATTAGGATGACTTAATACCACAATAAAATGTGGGAAGTAGCACCATGGTTCCCCAAATTATATCTTTTTTGATTTTGAGGACTCGTCATCTCATAATTTGAACATCCAATCAACAAATCCATAGCATGTCCTACTACAAGCACCAAATATGAGGTATCACCAAAACATAGATCCAAAAATGAGACATCTATAAACATAGAGCTCTAAATAAATGATATCTCTCTCCATACACTCATGACACTAGGTACATGTCACATGGTAGTTACTAAATCTGAATTCTAAATCAATGGATGCTCTAACACCGAGTTTCAACATTATCGAAGCTTCAACTATTAATCTGGATCCAATGCATTATAGTCCAACCACGATACCAAATAAAAATAATTATAATTATCCATGATTCTAGATGTAAATACTGGCATCCCATCCAAGAATATAATACAAAATTTTATTAGATTAACTATGAATATGGACCCAAATCCCGGTAGTCTTCTCGTATGTCTGATAACAATTCACCCCCACTTGTAGAATTTCAACTTGAAATAAAAAATAAATAACAAGTTTTGGATGAATTATTACACCTATCATCGATATCTCTTCCCCATTGGGCATACATTTTGGTTTTGGTTCTATGGTTCCACCCATAACCGTCTCATCCCTCAGTGATATGTACGCTCTTAGCGTCAGTCAATCAACATTGAACCCACTCAGGTCCCTCTTGTCAATCCATATAGAGGAATAACAAATAGAGTCCTCAAAATCAATATTATTATCTTTTCTAAACACCAATCGCATTACAATTCACTATTCCCAGTAGAGTTTTCTAACACACGACCTCCTTACATCTATGGTTTATCCACATAAAACTAGTCTTAGGGGATGGACAATGGACAATACGAATTTCAGGGGAATTTTTTTTTGATCAACTCCCAAATCATGATCCCAGTCAATAATATGTTCATTAAATTAAGATAATCCAATACTTAGTAAGAATTTATGATTACTCCAAACCAATACTATGATCCTCTTAGCTCAGCGTCATGCATTTGTAAGGTAAGATCGTAATAGGTCAATGTCTCAATCTAAAACCTCATCTCATACATTGTGGTGTTTAAAAACCCTATTCATGGTATAATATGTCTCATTTGATTTACAATGGCCTCTTTTTATCTCTAAAGGGAACCCAGTACATCAATAGTAATGTCCATGTCCATTAGTGTTTATGGAAATAAGATCGTTACGGTGTTGTTCATAAAACCAAGGTATTACTCTTTTTAAGGGGAATAATCTATTTTATTAAATAATTTTTTTAAAAAAAATTGGTCTCCCACATGGTGAGTCAAAATCATACACATAACACAAATTAATTTTCATAAATTATAAGGGCTAGTCCATAGGATAACCTACCATTGGGATCATTATTGTAACATCCCAGATAAATGATGAATATGACATTTTCATATTTATTAATATTTATTAATTAAATATTAATTTTTCTTTAATAGAGTTTCTATGTTTGATAGCGTACCTGATACGCAACAACAGGTTTCTTTGAAATCTTACGTTGCACACTAATAATATAATATTATTATTTTAAACGGTAGTTAACTCCTAGTCATTGTATATATGGGAATGAACGAAACCAAATACAATATGATTATACATGTTTTTAAATGTATTTACATTTATCCATAAAAAGTTAGAGGCTTAAAATGTGAATAAATCTAATTTTAAGCATAATTTACATTAAAAGGACGATTTATCGCCTTTTAATGGAGAACCCTTTTTAAATATAGTTTTGGTGAATTTAATACATTCTATATGACCAAATAAAAATCTTTTTTATAATGGGGACATATAAATTTTCTGTGTGTAATTTTTTGTAATTTTTCCGATAATGTTCATTTTTAATGAATAGTGAAAAATATTGTATTTTAATTCAAAAGTGAATTTTAATCTATTTTATTTATATGGTTAGATTATCATTTTAATTTTTTTTAAAGTGTAATTAGAATATATTTTTACCATTTAATCCAATGTTGGTCATTGTAATTAATTTCACTTTGATATTGGACATAAACAAGTATCAATATTTTCGTAGTTATGGTTTCTTAAAAACATGCTATTTGTTTTGATAACGACAACTAATTTTAAAATTAATTAATGAAACTTATATGTTTCGAATTTGGAAAAATATAAATCATTTTTTTATTTGTAATACCAAATATAGATTATGCTGAATTTGTGGTATTTCTCTGAAAAACATCAATTTTTGATTAATAGTTAAACCACTTAGTTGTAGTTAAGAAAACTAACTTCTTCATTTTAATGAAATTTTACCACTTCTGTGAATTGAATTTCAAAAATATGACATACATGATTTTTATCAAGAAGTAAAATGTGGTTCAATAAGATGAATTTTTTTTGGTGAATAGTTACTATTGATTTTTTTTACCGCGGTTAAAGGTAAATAATGTAATTCAAGGTAAAAAGAATATTATAATAATTCATAATTACCTTAACACTTGTACAAAATTTATTGGTTGAGTCATTAACGACTCTGGGCATCTATGGGTTGATTTAGGGACCCCATGGATCCACTTGAGAGTGAAAATGACAATTTAGATTAATTAACTTAAAGTAAAGGAAATAATGACAAAAAATATCTTTTAGTAAATTAATTTTTATATGGTGTAATATTAGTCATAATTTAGACTATAAATATATTTATAAATATAAAAATATTTAATACATGATAGTAATTTTTTTATAATTTTTAGACATCAAATAATTTAAATTATTTATGACACAATAATGATGTAGTGTTTACCTCATTAATAAATCATTTAAATAAATAAGATTGTAACGATTAAAATATTATCCAAAACCATTCCAATTAATATAGGATGATTTTATTTCGACCATGAGTAATATAATATTCTACTTAAATGATTTTTGGTCCTTTTTAATCCTAATATCATTGCATAATAAAATAATATTATCACACATTCCTAAAGAGCCCCTCCTCTCCCTTATAAAAAGAGACAACTTCTTACAAATTACTCACACCTCTCAAGAAATTTGGCTCATCCAAAATCTGTACAATTAAGCTCCGTACATCCCTATCCTCCTCCTACAAGCCTTACCTTAGGCATAATGCTCTTCAAGAAGTACTATGGTTCAAACCAAAGGGAGTTACCCAAATTAAGGGTAACAACGTCTCTTAAATTGTTTTCGATTATTTTACTTCTCCTACCTCTAAACTCTTTTTATTACTTTATTTTGTAAAAACAAGTATCCTAAATATACTATAATCCTTTTATGGGAAAGATATGAACTACAATTACACACACCTCCATCTAATGGATAATAAAAATAATGTTTCTCTGGATGGAAAACTAACGCCTCACGAAATGTTGATTGTTCAATGACATTTTACAGCCTCTCATGGTGGACATTATGATAGAAATGTATTTATATATGATATATATTATATTTATTATTTCATTATGCTTATTTAATTCCCAATTATATCATGCCTTTATGGTTTCCATTGTGGGTAAATACGAAAATCTCATTTGAGGAAGTGCGGACTACCGCCCCCTTAAAGTGATGTGACTCGTTAATGCCTTATGTGGGATGTATAAGGGATAGAGTTAATGATATTATATATGATATTATACTGGAAGTATAATATACCTATATATCATTATATTTTAATTCCATTAAGATAATAAATAGAAATTAATGTTGCGTTCATGCATACGTAGAACTTACCATCTCCATGAACGGTGCATTTCATTTCTTACCTCTAAATGTTATGTACTATTATAAATACATGTATAATATGGATTTATAAGATATATATAATATCCAAATCATGAATATAAATCTGGATATAATGAACCTTTGAACACATGAACAACCGTTAAATATAAGAATCCCATTTTTGACTCAAGTACAAAATATCAACAAAACGAACATTATTAACTTAAATGATTACATAATGTTTATAACATGGTAATAAGTGATATAAAAAGGAATAATAAACATTAAAAAGGTTCTTAAACAAGAATAAATTAACCCTATTTTATTATTCATGAGAATAAATAATGATCATGTCAAGTCAGACACGAGGTAAAGAGAATTCTTATCTCACTTTTAATTCCGTGAGGATTCCATTGTTCGCCACTTATTTATTGCATGTGGTGTATTATGTACTTCTATTTGTTATATATTATCATTATTAACATTATATTCATGGTATTCTGTGATTCATTTGATGGTTATTAAATTTTTATCAAATTAATCAGTTGATTACAATGAGGTAAAGAGTTTCATTTCACTTTTATTCCCGTGAGATTCATGTTATATTTTCTGTTATTTCCTTTTGTGTCATGAATTTACTGACCATGATTCTACTCTATGTGTAATAAAATTTCATTTATGGGAATTTATATCTACATTTTAGGGTCCTTCTTTCATCTGGCATATATTTTGTATTTTACCAAATCTGGAAGGGAACCATTCACCCTCCTCTTTTTAAAAGTCTTATTTTTGTTATGTCTTTTAATTTATATCTTATTATGTTGGGATATGTTCTTATAAATCCTTATTGATGTAAATTTTATGTTCAAGTGATTAGATACCCTTTTTAACTCATCATCAAATTTTCTTAATTTTAAAGTGAAGTTGTTAGATTGTCATATTTTTACAAGTGAACTACTTAACCCAATTTCAATTCATTGGGTGAAACATGTACTTCTTAAATATGTTGTCCTATATATATGTGTGAATGACCTATGATTGTTTTACACTTAATATACACTTATATTGGGTGTATTTATATTTTTCACACATAATTATGTGATTGATTTATCCTTCATTTAAGGATACCATCTTTATAAGTGATTTCATCTCAATTTACATTTTCATTGAGAATTCATTGTTGTTATACACCAACTCACTCGTATGTGGTGTATATACTGTCCTTTGACATATTATATCATGAATCCCTTTATTCTCGTGATATTATAAATTTTTCATTAAATTTTATTCCTCAATTATTTGTATTCAAGTGTCTCTCTTTTTGTAAAAAATACTCTTTAACTAAAATATCATTTTAAATGTTTGAATGATTTATTATTATAAATATTTCACATTAATGTCCATGTTTTAAAAATTAGTTTTAAGATTTAATTAAATGGAAATTAATATTTTCAAATGATAATTCATTTAAAATCTTCAATGTGGTATGGGAATCTTTGATTCAAAAATATCTTTTTAAATTGTTTATGAAAATGGATTGATTATTTCAATAAATTAAAATTACTTATTGTGATTATAAAATAAATATTATTAGGGAAATGTTTACATTTGAAGTATTTTATGTTTTATGATGATAATTGGACATTTGACGGGGGTTTATGTGATAAACTATATGACGGGTGGTGCCGTGAATACCTGGATGGGTGGTTACGTTATAACCTCCAATGCATTGGGTATGGAAGTCGGCCTTATGGATATTCCATTTAATGATATGTGTGGAAGTCGACCATATGGATATTCCATTTAAGTATGATTATGTCCCAAGTAACCTTTATATATTATGTGTTCTTTATATGGGTTTTATGGTAGTATTTTTGTTAAAAAAGGGTAAGTCCTAATCATTAATTAGTGAAGATTATTTAATACTTCGTAATGGTTAAAAGTATTACTTATGGTAAAGTATTCATGGTTTACTTATTGTTTTGAAAAAATAACAGTTTTACTTCTTTGTGTATCCCTTACTGAGCTTTTTATGCTTATCCCAATTTTTTGAAATGTTTTTTTATTCAAGACATAATTTAGAATAGGTTCAAGGATGTGATCATTGAATAGTCATGTTATCTTAAACAAGGAACTATACATGACTCATTTTTAAGAGTTTTTATTTTATGAATAAAATGGAAACTATGTAGAAGTGCCTACTTTGTAATATTTTGAGATGTAATAGTTATTTCCAAATTCTCTAAAAATCTAAACCTAAATAAATCCTTAATGTGAATTATTCATTTAATTTAATATTATTTAATGTTTAAGGAAGGGTCCTTATAGTTGGTATCAGAGGTCGGTTTAGGCAACTTTAGTGATTATGTGTTTTGGTTAGATATATGGTTAGTACCTATCTTTTATTTCAGTTAAATCCTTGTTTTATAACATTTTCAAATCTAGGAAAGTCTGTTGGAAATGGAAGGAGGAGGATCTCAAACGACATTCCTATCTCTTCTGGATGACGTGCTTGTAATAATTATTGCAAAGTCATATTCAGATAATTGTGAAACATTTTGTAGAATACAACTCACTTGCAAGTAGTTGTTTGAGATATAAAACACCTCTATTGTACCTCGATATCATCGTGGATCAGGGGTTGTATTTATAAAAATCAAATTTTCACAATATTCTCATATTTTCAATAATGTTAAATATTATCAAGGCATTTTCAAATATTTTACATTATCACAAGATTTTGAAGCATATTAGGTTTTTAAAAAAGGTGATGAAGAAGGAGACCCTTGCACAACCTATTTATTTTTTCTTTTACAATATAGTCTCTCAGTATATACCTATCGTATTTTAAAAGGACCATTAATTGAAAGTTTCAACTCAAATTTGGTCCGACTATTTTATAGAAATCATATTTTATCGGATGTTTTGAAATTGTATGTCATACATGATTATTTTCCAGAACTATTTTTCGTTGAACACCCATTTGTCCCTTGTTGTACAAGGTGTATTTGGTTGGAGGAAGAAAATGATTTTGAAGGATCTCTAAATCATTGTTGCAATGCATGGACCATCTACCAACGTGAAGAAGATGATAATGAAACCAAATGGACACCATGATCAAGGTATGATGTTATTCATTGTGGGGATCATTTTATTTTATCATATGGTGGTGAAATAAGACTTTAAGAATTAAAATGTTGAGATCATAATGAATCCAGATGAAAATTAGAGATATAAGGAAACCATTAGGGTTAAAACAAGTTAGGGTTATTTTTTTGTTTTATAATAAGGACAACCCGTAGGATGGGTGACAACCCGTCACATCCGGCAAGGCTGCAGGAATCGAACCCCCAACCAAAGGGCGACAAGGGTGCATCACCTACCACTAGACTACATGATGTTCCAAGTTAATCTGATTTATTATGTTTTTATGGAACAAGAATAAGTTTATTTTTGGAACATATTTTTTATCAAATAGATATACTTAGTATAAAAAAATGATTTACTGATTAAGTGATAAAGGCCGTTGTGGAAGATGTTATTTTTTTTTGAGGAAACACTATATGTCTAAGGAATATAGAATACTATGGATTTAAATTGGAGAATAATGGTTGAAATTTTAGTTTTGAAGAATCTATGTTTTTATTGAGGACGTATGGCGATTTGGTTTATTTGTGAAAATTATTAACCTATCATGGAAAACATGTGATTTGGTTAATAACCTTTCAATATGAGACGTCTTGAGTAACTGTTGTTTTTTGGAGATAAATGTTTTCTTGGAAGACTATGAAATTAAATCCTTATGAGATTTGGGTTTCAATTTTTGTTTGAATTAATTTTGAAGAATTTTACGGAAAGTTGTTTTTTCGAATGGTCTTTGTTGAATATTGTGTTTTATTTGAAAAATTTTGGACATTAAGAGTAGTTTTTCTTGTTGTAAAAGATTATCCTTTTTGGGTATTATCTGATCTCACACTAACAATTTATGTTTCAGTTGATGTATATAGACAAGGGAAATATAAGTTCTTCTTTTGTGGATTATGTGATTTTCAAGAAGATGATTCTTGTGCTTTTGATGTGACCAAGTATTTTTGAATGCTATTTGTTTGGAGAAAATATATTTTTTTGGTAGAAACTTATTAAAGGATGAAACTCTACATGAAGGTAAGTATATTTCCTTATGTTCTTATTCTATGTAGTAAATTAATTCCTCCAAATTATGAAAAGTAGTGTAAAACAAAAACGTTGTTGGATTACGTTTCGTACTGGGTAATCATAAACTGTTTAACACATTATAAGTATGTAATTTTATAGTGGTTAGCTTTCTTTTAATCATGTTTTCTGTCACTCTCCATCAGAAAATGACCATTTTTTCTCTTCCATATCTATGTTTTCCTACATGGAATCCTAGTACGGGTTATCTTGGGTGACCATTGTACTTTTATTTATTTCTTTAAAAGTGATATTTTTACCGACTCTTTTCCGATGTGGGACTATTAAGGATGTTTCCAAGCCCAGTTTTAAAATTATGAGGACGCAATTCCTATAAGGGGAGAAGGATGTAACATCCCAGATAAATGAAGAATATGACATTTTTATATTTATTAATATTTGTGAATTAAAAATTAATTTTACTATAAATGGGTTTCTATGTTCGATAGCATACCTAATACGCAACAATGGGTTTCTTTGAAATCTTATGTTGCACAATAATAATATAATATTATTATTTTAAATGGTAGTAAACTCCAAGTCGTTGTATTGGAGAGAATGATTGAAACTTACTACAATATGATTATACATGTTTTTTAAATGTATTTACATTTATCCAATAAATGTCAGAGGCATAAAATGTGAATGAATATAATTTTAAGCATAATGTACATTAAAATGATGATTTATCGCCTTTTAATTGAGAACCATATTTAAATATAGATTTTTTCATATTAATAAAATATATATGACCAAATAAAAACCTTCATTATAATAGGGACATCAAAATTTAGATTTTGTAAATTTTGGAATTTTTTTTGATAAAGTTCATTTTTTAATGAATAGTTTAAAATATTGTAATTTAATTCAAAATAGCCGTTTAATATAAATTATTTATATGGTTATATTATCTTTATAATTTGTTTTAATGTGTAATTAGAATTTATTTTTACCTTTTAATCCAATTATGGTCTGTGGAATTAATTTCACTTTGAAATTGGACATAAACAAATATCAATCTTTTGATTGTTATTTTTTCTCAAAAACGCGATGTTTGTTTTCATAACATGAATTAATTTTAAAATTATTTAACGCCACTTCTATGTTTTTAATTTTGAAAAATAGACATCATTTTTGAATTCGGAATATCAAATATACCTTAGGATGAATTTTTGGTATTTTTTTTGAAAACCTTCAATTTTTTATGAATAGTGAAACCACTTAGTGGTAGTTAAAAAAAATGACTTTTTCATTGAAATAAAATTTTACCAATTTTGTGAAATGAATTTAGAAAATCTGATCTACCTTGTAACGACCCGAAATTTTGAATAAATCTTGTTTCCTAATTTTGTGTGTTGTTTTATTTTATTTTATTTTTATACTCAGAAAAAATGATTCATTTGATAACATGAGTATAATTAAAATAAGACCTTTGGGTTTTGACTGTTATTTGACCAATGGTCAATATAACCACTGTAAACAAAATGTTTCGATTATTGTCTCTATATACAAGTAATATTGGTTAATTAATATTCAAAGAAGATTCGATGGCCTCACCCAGTAGTCTTGGACTGATCGAAGCCCATCTAACAGAACTTGGGAAGGAGGTAACACCACTTGGATTTGCTCGGTACCAAACCCAATCCAAACGTCATCGTGTGAAGCTAGAATAAAATATCCTTTGCGAGAAGTTCAAACTGATAGAAATTACTACTCGTGTGATGTTGGTCGAGCCTCCCTTGGATTCTCTCACCTTAGCACACCTTACACTTAGGTCCTATGCTGGTGTGATAAGGTTCTATGTAAGGAGACCGTAACTGCCTTGTGTAATCCTTTTTTTTAAATAAAAAATTGGAATTTCGTCTTATGATGAAGTTTATGAATTTTCAAAAGTCTGGATAAATATTGTATGCATATTTTCGGTGAATTTTAGAGAAAGGATATTTTAAAAAAATGTTTATGTAATCCTTAAATAATTAAAAATGTGTAATGATTTTCAAAAAATGGTCTTCTACAATTATGTCCAGTACGAAATTTAGAGTCTAATAAGATCAACTTGATTTTTGATGAATAATAAATTATGAATAGTGATTTTATTATTAGGATTAGAAATGTGTCCAAATTAATTAGTAATCTCACTTAAAGAATGTATTAAAATAATCTAGGCCCCTTGATTAAGTAATGTGATTCAATAAAATGGTTAAATAATGGTTTCATAAATTATTATTCAAGTATTAGTTTTTCCGGGAGAATAGTGTTTCTTAAGTAAAAATTAAATTAAAATTATTTAGAAAATTATTTTTATAAAATGGATTTCATTTTTTAACTCAGAGCATCGATATTATGTTAAGGTAAATTTTGGGGTTTTTTCTGAAAAAATGAATTCTCGGTGAATAGTGTATTTATTTAAAAATTAAATTAAAGTTATTTAAAAAAATTATTTTTATAAAATGGACTTCATTTTTGAAATCAGAGCATTGAAATTTTGTTAATGTGAAATTTTGGGAATTTTCTGAAAAAGTTGAATTTTTTATGAATAGTAAAAATACAGTTTATAAGTTACAGGTGTTTAATGACATCCTTAAATGATGTATTAAGTATTTAATCAATATGGTCGACTTGTGAATAGTACGATAATGTATTATTTGTCCCATGTGGCCAATACCATGGGCAAATACCATGGGAAAGCCCATGGTATTGCCAAAACCACCGATGAGGTGTTCCTTGGCAATTAATGCCTTGTCCCCTCACTTTCCCTATAAATACCAAGAAATACTCTCATCCATTCGACTCCCCCACCCTTCCCCAACAATTTTATGGTCTCATTACCTTCCAAGGAGTCCTTCCAAGGTTCCCCCAATCCCTCAAGGTCCCATCCTTTGAGTTTTACAAGTTACGTTTTAAGGTAAGGGATCCGACCTCTCTCTTTCTTTTAAAAAAATCTCTTTTATGTCATTTCATTTATGCTCGATGTTCTTATGTTAAAATATGTTATTTTATATTCCTATTACTGAAATTTTCATGTTCATATAATTAAGGATCCCCTCTTACACTCATTATATCATTTTAGGATGTTCTAAGTGGCGCCGTTAGGCTGCCGGAATTTTTGTAACAAATCCTTTATCTCTTCTCATTTTTCAAGATCTATTTTCATGTAATGTCTTTCATGTTCATTTTTATTATGTTGGGGTATGATCTCTATATATATCAAACTGATCTTTTATGTTCATATGATGAGAGACCCCATTTTATCTCTTCAATTCATTATTTTTATGTTTTAAGTGGCGTCGTTAGGCTGCCGAATTTTTAAGTGGTTCTTTCACCCTTCTCGTTTTCATGTTCTAATTTCATGTCAAGTCTTTCACGTTCCTTTTTATTATGTTGGGGTATGCTCTCTATATCTATCATACTGATCTTTTATTATCATATGATGAGAGAACCCATTTGATCTCTTAACTTTAGTATTTTGATGTTTTAAGTGGCGATGTTAGGCTGCCAAATTTTTAAGTGGTTCTTTCAACTTTCTCCTTTTTCAATGTTCTAAATCCTTGTCAAGTCTCGAATGTTCCTTTTTATTATGTTTGGGTATAATCTCTATATCTATCATAGTGATCATTTATGTTCATATGATGAGATACCCTATTTTATCCTATCAATTTATTTTTGGTTGAAGTTTAAGTGACGCCGTTAGGCTGGAGAATTTTCGTAAGAGAAATCTTATTTTTGTCTTCCTTTCATGTTTTTCATTTTATATGGTATATTTTAAAATTTCATTAACATGTTTTTAAATACCTTATATTCGGTCCCTCTACTGTTTTATGGGTCATTTATGAATGTTTGACCCATGTCCCCTCTCTTTTCAATGTTTTCTAAAACCCTGTAACATAGTCGTTATGCTGCATAATTTTTGTCTCCAAATGTCTCTCTCTTTTTCTAATGTTCTGTAATTTTATTAAGTGAATACTAAAAGCTATTTCTTCTAAATGGTTATTCAAATATATACCAAAATTTTCTATTTTAATGTTTGGGATTTATATACATGATACCTGCTTTCCCTTTCCGTGGGTTTAAATTGACATAATGATCATGTCTTTAAAGAAGTTCTTAAAACGTTATGATTATGAAATGAAACCCATTTATTTCATGATATATGGGTTGTTTATTAAATGATTGATGATGATATATGTGTCTCACATGATAATAAAGGAAAATTTAGGGGTGCGCCCTGATAGCGGTCCAATTCATTGGGTAATGATGTAACCACTAGAGATTACAATTTTCACGATATCTTGGTGAATAACCTTGGTAATTTTCAAATGACACCTTGGGGATGGACCTTGGTGATATGTTCATGATTTTATATGTTAAATGATGTAGCCAAATCTTAATGTATTGAAAAATGTTATTTTTATTATTATATGCCTCAGGATTTCTTTCTCAGGCCTTAATGTTCTTTTTCATCACATTGTTGATGTATCTCAAGTTCACATGTTAAATGTTCCCCTTGTTTCCCTTACTGGGACTTCTGCTCACCCTTTCTTTTGATACATGTCCCCAAGTTATGAGATGCAGTAATGAACCTAGGATGAACATAAGGATAAGCCTTTCAAGTGTTTAAGAAGAATGTTTTTTTTGTTTCATGTATTAAGTTCCTGGTTTCCAAGACACTAAACCTTAAAGATCCTCAGTTTTGTATAATGTAAGGAATGTTTATGTGACAGAAAAGGCGGGATGCTATAGTTGGTATCAAAGGATGGTTTAGTTATTTGTGTAAATTAGGATATGAAATCTTTAGGAATAACCCTATAGAAAAGTTTAAATATTGGAAATCTTCCTGGCATTTTGGTGAGTATTGAGTAAGTGGTTTCCAAGAAAATACATCCTTGTCTGCATACGAGCAGGTAGAGGTGGCTCTGGCACAGATGTACATAGGGGTAAAACCCGAAAACACCGCTTTGAGCTAGACTTGAATGGGAACTGGTACACAACAACGGGCCTTGCTGCACTCTTGGTTACGACACTCCCGGGGGATATGCTTTGGTAAATTCATAAGCATAGTATGAACTATATTAAAGGAACAAAGATAAAATAAAATAAAGATTCACATAAGAATATATGACCATGGATAACCTATATTGGATCCTAGGGGATCACATGTTAGGGTATAATTTTCTTCTAAAAGTTATCCTTCTATGATTTAAGTTCCTTTCCATGATTATTGGCTAAGTATTTAAGACACTAATTTTACTTTCTTTTCTTAGTTAATGGCAAGAAATGGAAGAACTAGTCCCAACAACCACTGTGATAGGAAAAGTGACAATTACCGTATTAATATGACAGAGATGATTAGGGGATTAAATGATGATTATTATTTTGGATGACGTTCACTATTTTGGGAACCCTATTAGATTAAGGTAAATAAATAACTACTATATTTTCTTTGAAGAGTAAAGGATGACTTATATTTTTAAGAATAAATGAATTTAAGGCGGAATTATAGTAATTTAGGTTACTTATGGAAATTATTAACCTATCTTGGGGTAAATATATTTAGGTTAGTTACTTTTGTTATAAGATGTCAGGAGTGGTTGATGTTGTTTGGAGATGAATGATAATGTTTACCTTGGAAGACTATGTTATCAAATCTTTCTTGTAAATGGGATTCAATCTTAGTTTGGTTTATTTTGAGGATTTTAAAGACAGTTATTTAGAGAATAGTCTATGATGATCATTGGGTAGTACCTTCAAACTATGACGATTTAAAGTAGTTTCCCTTCCACTTTGGTTCTTTATTTTGGAAGAGTTGTTTTATCTTACCCTTTCTGTTTTTGTGATAATGTTTAAAGATAGAAGAAATAAATAGTTAATCATTGGTGGATTATGTGATTCTCTATATGATGATTCTTGTGCTTTGATGAGACAAAGTAGTTTTGAATGCTCATCGTTTGGAGAAAAGATTAGTTTTGGTAGAAACTTATTAAAGGATGAAACTCTACTTGAAGGTCGGTATATTTCATTATGTTTTTATTCAATTCAGTAAATGAATTCCTCAAAACTATGAAAACGAACATAAAACAAAAAACGTTATTGGTTTACATTTCCTACTGGGTAATCAAATACCATTTACACACATCATAAGTTTGTGATTTTATTATGGTTAACTTTCTCCAAATCATGTTTTCTATCACTCTCCCTCAGAACATGACACTTTGTTTTTTCTTCCATATCCATACTTTCCTACATGGAATCCTAGTATGGGTTAAATTGGGTGACCTTTGTACATCCATTTATTTTTTTAAAGTAATAGTTTTACTGACTCTCTTAATGATGTGGGACTTTCAATAAAATTTCAAAACCCAATTTGAAAAATTTCGAGGATGCAATTTCTTAAGGGGGGAAGATTGTAACGACCCGACATTTTGAATAAATCTTGTTTCCTAATTTTGTGTGTTGATCTATTTTATTTTATTTTTATACTCCAAAAAAATGTTTCATTTGATAACATGAGTATAATTAAAATGATACCATTGGGTTATGGCTATTATATAACCATTGTTCAATATTACCGCTATAAACTAAATGTTTCGATTATTGTCTCTAAATAAAAGTAATCTTGATTAATGAATATAGACAGAAGATTCAATGGCCTCACCCACTAGTCTTGGACTGATCGAAGCCCATCTAACAGAACTTGGGATGGAGTTAGCACCACTGGGCTTTTCTCTGTACCAAACCCAATCCTATCTTTATCGCGTCAAGCTAGAACGGAATCGCCTTTGCGAGAAGTTCAAACTGATAGAAATTACTACTCATGCGATGTGGGTCGAGCCTCCCTCGAAATATCTCACCTTAGCACACCTTACACTTAGGTCCTATGCTGGTGTGATAAGGTGCTATGTAAGGAGACCGTAACTTCCTTGTGTAATCCTTTGTTTTAAATAAAAAATTGGGATTTCTTCTTATGATAAAGTTTATGAATTTTCAAATGTCCTGATAAATATAGTATGCATATTTTTGGTGAATTTTAGAGAAAGGATATTTTAAAAAAAAATTATGTAAACCTTAAATAATTAGAAATGTGTAATGATTTTCAAAAAATGATCTTCTACAATTATGTCTAGTACGAAATTTAGAGTCTAATAAGATCAACTTGATTTTTGATGAATAGTAAATTATAAATATTGATTTTATGATTAGGATTATTAATGTGTCAAAATGGATTAGTAATCTCACTAAAATAATGAATTAAAATAATCTAGCCACCTTGATTAAGTAATGTGATTAAATAAAATGGTTAAATAATGGTTCCATAAATTATTATTCAAGTATTAGTTTTTTCGTGTCAATAGTGTTTTTCAAATAAAAATTAAATTCAAAATATTTAGAAAATTATTTATATAAAATTTATTTCATTTTTGAAATCATAGCATTGATATTTGGTTAATGTGAAATTTCGGGAATTTTCTGAGAAAGTTGAATTTTTTATGAATAGTGAAAATACAGTTTTTAAGTTACGGGTGTTTAATGACATCATTAAATGATGTATTAATTATGTAATAAATATGGTCTACTTTTGAGTGTAATATAAGGTATGAGGTGTCCCAAGTGTCCAATACCGTGGGAAAATACCAAGGCCAAGCCCATGGTATTTCCAAAACCACCAATGAGGTGTCCCTTGGCCATTAATGCCTTGTCCCCTCACTTTCTCTATAAATACCAAGAAATCCTCTCATCCATTAGACTCCCCACTCTTCCCCAACGAATTTCGGGTCTCATTACCACTCAAGCAGTCCTCCCAAGGTTCTTCCATGCCCTCAAGGTCCCAACCATCGAGTTTTAAGAGTTACCTTTTAAGGTAAGGGATCTGACCTCTCTCTTTCTTTTCAAGTAATCTCTTTTATGTCATTTATTTTATTCTCCATTTTATTATGTTAAAAAATGTTATTTTATATTCTTCGTACTTCCCTTTTCATGTTAATATAATTATAGATCCCCTCCTACTCTCATTATTTCGTTTTATGAAGTTTTAAGTGGCAACGTTAGGCTGCCAGAATTTTTGTAACAGATTCTTTCTCTCTTCACATTTTTCAAGATCTATTTTCATGTAAAGTATTTCATGTTCATTTTTATTATTTTGGGGTATTATATCTATATCTATCATACTGATATTTTATTTTCATATGATGAGATAACCCATTTGATCTCTTCAATTCAATATTTTGAAGTTTTAAGTGGCGACGTTAGGGTGCCGAATTATTAAGTGGTTCTTTCACCATTCATGTTTCCAAGTTCTACTTTCATGTCAATTATTTAAAGTTACTTTTTATTATGTTTGGGTATGATATCTATATCTATCATACTGATCTTTTATGATCATATAATGAGAGACCCCATTTGATCTCTTGAATTCAGTATTTTGAAGTTTTAAGTGGCGTCGTTAGGCTGCCGAATTTTTATGTGGTTCTTTCTCCTTTCTCCTTTTTCAACGTTATAATTCCATGTCTAGTCTTGAAAGTTACTTTTAATTATGTTTCATTATGATATATATATATAACTATCATACTTCTATTTTATGTTCATATGATGAGAGAATCTATTTGATCTCATCAATTCATTTTTGGTTGAAGTTTATGTGATGCTGTTAGGCTGGCGAATTTTCATAAGAGAAATCTTATTTTTGTCTTCCTTTCATGTTCTTCATTTATTATGGTATATTTTCAAATTTCATTACCATGTTCTTAAATCCCTTATATTTTGTCCATGTACTATTTTATGGGTCATTTATGAATGTTTGACCCATGTCCCATCTATTTTCAATGTTTTTTAAAACCCTGTAACATAGTCGTTATGCTGCAGAATTTTCATATCCAAATGTCTCTCTCTTTTTCTAAAGTTCTTTCATTTTATTAAGTGAATACTCACAGCTCGTTATTCTAAATTGGTATTCACATATATACCAAAATGTTCTATTTTAATGTTTGTGATTTACATACATGAAACCCTCTTTTCCTTTCCGTGGGATTAAAGTGACATAAAGATCATGTCTTTAAAGATGATTTTAAAACGTTATGATTATGAAATGAAACCCATTTATTTTATTCTATATGGGTTGTTTATGAAATGATTGATGATGATATATGTGGCTCACATGATAATAAAGGATAATTTAAGGGTGCGCCCTGATAGCGCTCCAATGCATTGGGTAATGATGTAATCACTAGAGATTACAATTTTCATGATATCTTGGTGAATAACCTTGGTAATTTTCAAATGACAGCTTGGGGATGGAGCTTGGTGATATGTTCATGTTTTTCTATGTTAAAAGATGTAGCCGCATCTTAATGTTATGAAAAATGTTATTTTTATTATGATATGCCTCATGATTTCTTTCTCATGACTTAAAGTTCTTTTTCATGACATTGTTGATGTATCTCAAGTTCACATGTTAAATGTTTCCCCTTGTTTCCCATACTAGGCCTTCTACTCACCCTATCTTTTTATGTATGTCCCAGGTTATGAGATGCAGTAATGAACCTAGGATGAACATAAGGAGAAGCCGTTCAAGTGTTTAAGAAGGATGTTTTTTTTCATGTATTATGTTCCTGGTTTCCAAGACACTAAACCTTAAAGATCCTCAATTTTTTATAATGTAATGAATGTTTATGTGACAAAAAAGGTGGGATGAAATATACATGTTTGTTATCAAGAAGTAAAAATGTGTTTCAATAAGATGAAAATAATATTCGGTGAATATTAACTTTTGACTTTTATTTACCGTAGGTAAAGGTAAATAAGGTAATTAAATGTAAAAAAGAATATTATAATAATTCATAATTACCTTAAAACATGTACAAACCTTTTTGGTTGAGTCATTAACGACCATGGGAATATTTGAGGCGATTTTGGGATCCCATGGAGCCACATGGGAGTGAAAATGACAATTTTAGATTAATTAACTTAAAGTAAAGGCAAAAATGTCAAAAGAAAATAACTTTTAGTAAATTATTTTTTATATGGTGTCATATAAGTCATATTTTAGACTATAAATATTATTTTGAAAGAAAAAATGATTTACTACATGGTAGTATTTTTTTATAATTTTTAGACATCAAATAATTTAAATTATTTATGAAACAATAATGATGCAGTGTTTACCTCAGTAATAAATCATTTAAATAAATATGAATATAATGATTAAAATATTCTCCCAAACCTGTCCAATTCTTATTGGATGAATTTATTTCGACTATGAGTCATCTTATCGTTGACTCTAATTATTTTTGGACCTTTTCAAACAAAATATAATTATATAATAAAATAATATTATCACACATTCATAAAGAGACCCTCCTCTCCCTTATAAAAGGAGGTCACTTATAACCGATTCCTCACACCTCTCAAGACATTTGGCTCATCCAAACTATATCCAATTAAGCTCCCTATATCCCTCTCCTCCTCCTAGAAGCCTTACTTTAGGTAGAAGGCTCTTCAATAAATCCTTTGGTTCAAACCAAAGGGAGTTACCCAAATTAAATGTAATGGTTTCTCTTAAATTATTTTCTTTTATTTTACTTCTCCAACCCCTAAACTCTTTTTATTACTTTCTTTTGTAACAAAACAGTATCATAAATACACTAGGATGTTTTTATGAGAAGTATTAAAACTACACTTACACACACCTCCATCTAATGGATAAAGAACATAATGTTTCTGTGGATGACAAACTAACGCCTCACGAAACGATGATTGTTCAATTACATCTTACCGCCTCTCATGGTGGAAATTATGATTGAATTGTATTTATATATGATATAAATTATGTTAATGATTTCTTTTTTTCTTCGGTACTACCAAATTATATCATGCCTATATGGTGTCCATAGTGGGTAAATACAATAATCTCATTTGAGAAAGTACGCACTACCGCCCCCTTAAAGTGATTTGACATGTTAATGCCTTATGTGGGATGTATAAAAGATAGAGTTAATGATATTATATATGATATTATACAGGAATTATAATATACCTATGTATAAATATATTTTAGTTCCATTAAAATAAGAAATATAAATGAAAGTATCATTCATGCGTACATACGGCTTATAGTCTCCATGAACTGTGCATTTCATTTCCTACCTCTAAATGTTATGTACTATTATAAATACTTATATATTATGGGTATATATTATATATATGATATTAAAATCATTAATATAATTCTGTATATAGTGTACTTTTTACCAATGAACAACATGTAATTATAAGAAGTCCATTTTTGACTCATGTAACAAATATCAACAAAAAGAACATTATTAACTTAAATGATTACATAATGTTTATAACATGGTATTAAGTGATATAAAAAGGAATAAAAAACTTGAAAAAGGTTCTTAAGCAAGTATAAATTAAATTTAGTTTATTATTCAAGATATTAAATAACGATCGAGTCAAGTTGGATACGAGTTAAGGAGAATTCTTTTCTACGTTTTAATTCGGTGAGATTTCCATTGTTCTCCACTTATTTATTGCATATGGTGTATTATGTACTACTGTTTTTTATATATTATAATGATTATATTAATATTCATGGTATTCTGTGATTTATTTGATGGTTATTAAATTTTTATCAAATGAATTAGTTGATTACAACGAGGTAAAGTGTATCATCTCACTTTTATTCCCCCTGAGGTTGATGCTATATTTGCTACTATTTCCTTTTGTGTGGTGTATGTAATGCCCATGATTTTACTCTTTTTGTAATAAAATTTCATTTATGGGTATTTTAATCTACATTTATGGTCCTTCTTTCATGTGGTGTATGTTTTGTATGTTACCAAATCGGAAAGGGAACCGTTCACCCTCCTCTTTTTAAAAGACTTCTTTTTTATTGTCTTTTAATTTATATATTATTATGTTGGTATATGTTCTTATAAATCTTTATTGATGTAAATTTCGTATCCAAGTGAATAGATACCCTTTTTATCTCATCAACACATTTTCTGGATTTTAAAGTGACGTTGTTAGGATGTAATATTTTTATAAGGGAACTTCTTAACCCAATTTCAATTCTTTTGGTTAAACCTGTACTTCTTGAATATGTCATCCTATGAATATGTGTGAATGACCTCTAATTATTTTACACATAATATCCTCTTCTATTGGGTGTATTTATATTTTTCACACATAATTATGTGATTGTTTTATCCTTAATTTAAGGATACCATCTTTATGAGGGATTTCATCTCAATTTACATTTCCACTGAGACTTCATTGTTGTCATACACCAACTCACTCTTACGTGGTGTATATACTATCCTTTTACATATTATATCTTGAATCCCTTTATTCTCATGATATTATAATGTTATGATTAAAAGTCATCCCTCAATTATTTGTATTCAAGTGTCTCTTTTTTTGTTAAAAAACTCTTTAACTGTGATATCATTTTAAATGTTTTAATGATTTATTATTCTAAATATTTCACATTAATGTCCATGTTTTAAAAATAGGTTTTAGGTTTTTTTTATATGGACATTAATATTTTCAAATGATAATTCATTTAAAAGCTTCAATGTGGTATTGGAAACTTTGATTCAAAAATATGTTTTTAAATGGTTTATGAAAATGGATTGATTATTTCAATATCTATAAATTAGTTATTATGACTGAAAACGAAATATTATTAGAGAAATGTTTAAATTTGCAATATTTTATGTTTTATGATGGTACATTTGACAGGTGGTTACATGGTATACCATATGACGGGTGGTGTCATGAATACTAGGACGAGTGGTTACGTTATAACCTTTAATTCATTGGGTATAGAAGTCGTCCGTATTTCTATTCCACATAATGATATGTTTGGAGGTCGACCGTATGGTTATTCCATTTATGTATGTTTATTTCCCAAGTTAAGATTATATTTAATGTGTTCTTTATATGGGTTTTATGGTACACTTTTGGTTACAAAAGAGTCAGTAGTGATCTTTTATTTAGTGAAGAGTATTTCCTACTTTATAAAGGTGAAAAGTATTAATTATGTTAAAGTATTCATATTTTACATGTTGTTTTGAAAAAATAACAATTTTACTTCTTTGTTTATCCCATACTGATCTTTTTATGCACATCCCAAGTTTTTGAAATATTTTTTTTCAGGACATAATGTGGAATATGGTCAAGGATGGAATCAAGGAAAAGTCATGATATCTTAATCATGGAACTAAAATGACTCTTTTTTTAAGAGTTTTTATTTTTTGAACAAAATAGAAACTATGTAGAAGTGTCTATGTTAAAATATTTTGAGATGTAATAGTTATGTCATAATTCTCTAAAACTCTAACCCTGAAAAGGTCCTCAATGTTAATTATTAATTTAATTCAATATTATATAAAGTTTTAGGTCGGGTCATTATAATTATATATTTATTTCCAAGGGTATGCAATAAAAAACATTCCTTTCCAAACCATTCCATTATCATTCATGATAATACTAGATCATCCCACTGATTTAGTCCAATAACTCGAGACGAATTTCAATAATTGTTTAATTATAATTTTTTAATTAATTAGTTAAACTAGTTAAAATGAATTGAGTCATAACGCGACACCATAACCAAGACCAACTAGTGTTGGGTGGCCCGCAACAGACCTATGAATAATCCATGATCAAAACCCTAATTATCAAAACTAATTCCCCATTGAATATAATTTTATTTAAACAAAAAACCCAAAAAAATCTAAATAATTATGTTCCATTGATGAAACAATTACTGTAAAAGGGAAGAAATCATCTTTGGATGTCCTCTTACTAGATTGCAGAAATCCTCATTAAAATCATGAGATTCAACCATTCGCTAGTTAAATCAACCATCCCTACAAAAATTAAAACAACACTGAATCATAACATGAGATTAAGGATACATAATAGGGGACCAAGAAGTTTAACATCAATTAGAATCACTAAATAACACACATAAAATCACTCCAAATAGAGAATAATCAATAGAGGGATGATGGATGAGTTGGTTGAGGCTTGTGCAAGGTGGAGAGGGAGGAATATAAGTGTTTACTTACAAAAACTAATAGGTATAAAATTAATTTTACACATTTCAATATGCATTAATGTTTTATTTCAACGTTTGATATGTTGAGATCTATCCATAAAGAACACACTTCTTACAAGATATCCACCTCACATAGTTTGGTCACAAGGTTACCAAACCATGTGGAATAGCCCCATACTCCAAAAAAACATATATATGGTGTCCTCTTAATGTTAGATTTTTTTTTTCACTAAATTTTAAATAACCATGTAGTAAATATGCCTTATATAATAAAATAACTAAAAATAATAGATTCATTAGGATGCCACTAGGATTCCAATAAACTATAAAATCTAAATAGTAAACCCTGAGTAAAATCCTAAAAAACGTGTCGAATATTTTTGAAATCTCCCAAGGTATACTAATGAAACTATTCTACATTTAAATACTTATTAAAAATCTAAAAACATGACATTATTATGTCCCAACTATTAGAATTCTATTCAAAACATCCAATACAAATTTGACTTTTTTGGTAAACAAAAATTGAAATATATTTGAATTCATATTTACCTTCTAGATTCAAGGAATTAAATATTTCATGGTATTTTTTGTTATGGTTTAAATAAAATCACTTTTTTCAATTTAATTAGTCAGAACTAATTTTAATTCATCAACTCATTCGGTGTCTATATCATTGTCCCTTTTGGTTTTCTTTAATAATTACTTATATTTCAAAATGACTAAGATCTCATGCATGGAAATCATATAGGTATCCATTAAAAATGATCTAATACTATGTTTCACATTAATCCTAAATAATTTAAGGTTATTTCCATCAGATAATATAATTCTATTATGTTTGATTATTATAACCAAATCTTAATCAAGAGTAAACTCCAATATGAAACATCTACTCTGATACTACTAATTAGTCAAAATAAAAGAAAATAAATTTGTTTTCACGGTTCAAAACATAGTAAAATAATTTATTCAAATGTCCCTCTCAAAAAATCTACTTCAATTGTAGGAACTCATCTTTCCCTAAATATAAATATGTTGAAACATTGTAATGAATGTGATTTTTATGAAATTTTACATGGTTCCCCCAATGATAGAATTTCCCAAGAGTATTCATTACTCATTTTAACATACCAATATTTCGTTATATATTTATTTTAGAATAAATTTAATTTATTTGACAGATTATGATACACATAACCCTAAGTATAAAAGTACCATAATATATTATATAATTATAAAATAGTCATTAAATTGGATTTTTTGGAATATAGTTACCTATTTTATTATATTATATGATTTTTACTTGTATAAAAAATTCATAGGTTACGAATTTATTCGAAATGAAAATATAAATCATTTGAATGTAAAATAAATGTTATTCTAGGAAACTATGTTTTTATGTGCAATGTGTTTTTGTATTAAGAAATTAAATTAATATATACTGGTTAATGGATTTAATGATGATTATATATTATCTTCTCAATATACTACTTATTGATTCATCTAATATTTGTTTGAGGCCTATGATAAGAATAAATCATGTTTTATGTTGAAAACTAAATTTTTCATAAAGTGATTTCGTTTTTTTGGGAATGTATTTTAATATTGATATATGTCACTTATAGAAATTTTAAGTTTTAAAAATGGTTCCATATTTATATCTTATGGTCCAAATTTTTTAAATAAGTCTATTTTATGTCTAGGCATTATTAATAGCAATCATTGTATAATTTATCACAATAGTTGCGAGAAAATTGTTATATCCCAGGATAAAACTACACTTTAAAATCACCATTTTTCATATTAATTTTTGTTTTATAAATTTAGTTTCTCTTTTATGTCCTTACTCATGAAATAAAATTATGGATGGGGCACATTTCCATGAAACTAACTTATATAATTTTAAATGAAAAAAATTATACAAAATGTAATAATCATTATTTAAAATATTTCAAATGTGATCACATAGGGATAAAATCATGATTGGAATGAATAAAAATCATTATTTTGGGAATAATAAAATTAATTACATTTTATTAACTTATTTAAAATATATTGTGATTATATAATTAACCTATCTTCATACAAAACACAAAAACAATATTTCATCATTTAATAGAAAAATAAAATAAATGATTTATAAGTATTAAAACTAAAATAATTTTGAGAGAACTATAGTGTTTCCATAACATTATAGATTAATATAACTTACTAGTGACTTGGTATTTGATTATATTCTGTTATTATGTTTTTCTAGACATTTTGAAACTTAAATTAAATAAATACTAAAAAATAAAATTATTGATATTTTATGGTAATAATAATTTAATATATTATTACAAAATCATTAATATATTGAAACTAGATAGGGGATATAATATATTGTATTCATTGTCAAAACCATCCCATTCATGTGAAACTTTTATTAATATAATGTAAATAATAACCCTTTATGATTGAAAAATTTGTCACTCTAGTCAATGATAAAATATGTCAACTAAAGGGATAAACCTAAATATAAGGTTTAAAATCCCAATTAAAATTTACAATCATATCTAGGAAGATGACATTTAAAAAATATCATAACATATTTTTTAATATATGTCAATTTATATGAATTTTACATATGAATTAATTATTTTTATTTTAATCTTTTGAGTAATTCTAGGTGCTCTATTTTATTCCCATATAAAAGTATACCCATTCTCAATTTTCCTTGCACCACATTGAGAATCCTTGATCAACCAGTACATACTCATTTATCATATAAACCTTCATATCCATGTTATATATGTTTTTCATCCAAAATTACCAACCATATTCTCATTAAGAGGTTATTTGAATGTGTTACTTCAATGAATAAGTACATTCCTTTACAAACCCCTTCTTTTTTACATCATATATTTCCAAATATAAATTTCAGTTACTCATCAAAAAATAATAAATTTAGTATACTTGTGATAATTATATTTAATTAGGATTAAGAAACCGTAATTGTCCACCACATTTTCCATCAATGAAATAATGATAATTTCGCTTGTGTGTAGGTGTGGACTAACACCTCTTAGAAGTGAAAATATTTTTTTCACTTCTTCATCACATTTAAATGATAAATATTTGTAAAATTGTATAATCAAAATGTAATTTGAATTTTAGTATTTTGATTCATGGGGTTTTAATTGAAATGATGTTTAGAATGAAATTCTTTGGGTTGGAATGCTTGAATGCGTCATTTTTAGGTTTGGTTTGATTTGTGAGAGGTACCCCAGGCATTTGGATTGGTATTGGGTTTATCATAGGATCAAAAAACTCGTTATTGATGTATTTAGAATGTAGAACACAGTTAGAATTAATCGCGGGGACTCTTAGGGGTAACAGTGCGACCCTCCAACTACACATGGAATAATTTTTTAGATTGTGAAAACAGGGGTACATGGTCATGACAATTACTATTGTTTTCAACATAGGGTATACATAGGATGCACATAGTTTTCCAAAACCGTTCACCTAGCCCACTTGCTTAGTTTCACTTATGCTGTTTTTATGCACTATTTGGAACATGGTTAGCCTGTGGCTTGGAAAACCATAATGGTAAACCACACGGGGGTGCTTCCTTTATTGTGTTAGTCACACGGTTCGTCAATGGTTTGGCCAATCATGTGGAAAAACCACGCGGCCGATTTTTATGGTATAAAATACCCTTTTAACTTAATTAAACTTTCATCCAATTTTTACTCTTTTATTCTTCTTATCCAACCAAGTAGGTATCCTCCACTCTCCCACGTGTATCTTCTCTTACATAACATAGAGATCCATATTTATCTTGGATGTAGACTCTGATTCATACGTAGTCGGAATAATTGCAGAGATAGAGTAATGCACTTGACACCTCTTGCCTCCTTTCTAGGATTATCTTCAAATCTGTTGCACAATTTTTGTATGAGATCATTGCCCTTATTTTCTAGGTGTATATTGATTTCCATGGTTTCTTCCAACCTATAACAAATCAAACCATGATATTTGCTGGTTGAAGAATCATTGTTCTATTTTTGGAAATATATATCACTTTCCCTTGGTTTCCATTTATTTATATATGTTATAATTATTTTCTATTCTTTCCTTTGTAGTGTTTATCCTAAAATTGATTCGGTCGCTCTAAATTGATTTATGCACCTTGATATGCTCTCATTGTTCATTTTTAGTATTTTTAGGGTTCCAACATTGATTAAGTACACACCTTGGTTACGCCAACATAATTCACCATTTTTGATTAATTTTTAAATTTCATGCCTTCTAATAGTTTAACATGAATTATAAATGGAATTGACCTTTATAAGAATTTTATAAATTGATAATTGCACCTCTAAAATGCCATGTTAGACACTTTATTTGATTTTCCATGTTTTGGAACTTTAAAAAATGGTTATTTTTAGTCAATTGAGTTTTGAATCTTGAATTAGATGGTTTTATGTCCTAAATAAATTGTTTGTTAAACAATCTCATGTTTTATAATAAAACGCCTCAGATGGGGTGAGCTCCTGGCTAAAACAAAATGTTTTTAGTAGTTATTTTGATCATGATTTGAATTATTTCATTTGTTTACCCCGAATTCAATTATTTTATTTTTAGATATGTTTAATTTATAGTACCTGGCCTTTTTTCATAATCTTAAATTGATTGAAAATTTTCATGTCCTTCCATGTGAATATGTTTTTCAATAAACTACCTCCTTATTATTGTGTAGTCATGACCAAATTATTTTAACAATTACATTGATAAATGAATTAGCATGATTTTTTTTAACAACATTCTTCTTGATGTGTTTTTTCATGAATGGATTAAATGGTTCAATATATATGAACTGTGAGGGGTGGAAAGGCCATGCCAATCATTGTATGCTTTATTACATGATTTAGTAAAATTGGAATGCCATTATAATATAAGGAGTATGGATTACCTTAATTGGAATTTATATATTATTATTATTATTATGACATTTATATTGTCAATAAAATTATGATAAGGGTCTCATTGGGAATGATTTTTCATGATCCCATACTTTGGGTGTTTATAAGGATGTATCACACCGTCAACACTATTTAAATGGTGGGAATGGAAGACCAAGTCCCTTTTTTCAAGTGTTAGATAGAAGGAAACCCAAAAATCTTGAGTTAGGTGGATGGTTTCTACCATATATTAGTAGATGTAGTTAATGTACATTATTTTTGACCTTATAGGATCATTTAGACAGGTTATGGAAGTCTAATTTATGCCCTAGTCTATTAAACACCTAGTTTTATAGTTATATGAATTATTACATCCTCTCATATATAGTCTATAGAGGTGGATGAAATATATAAGTATACTATATATATATTACTTATATATATAGGTACTAATCATATACTCATTCTGGTTATGAGCCATACAAGTAGAGACTCTAGGGTGCATTTAGAAAACTGAGTGAGTTAGTTGTCACTTAATCAAGTTGTTTATAATTTTTTATAACTACACCCTAATTTAACTTATATGAACATATTTTATTAAGAGGTAGAAACCATTGGTTGTGTCCTACTATGATTTAATCTCAAACCCTACATTGGATGCCATTTCACTAGGTTACCCTAGCAGATATCTTGTTCACATTATCATGGAATATTTCTTGCACTATTATGCTTGTAACTCGGTGTTCGGAGAAAGGGACTGAGACGAAGCTCGGGATGCTGATGGATTTCACCCTTAAGGATTTAATTTCTTTTCTTTACTCTTTCATTACACCATATAATGTTTCATGTTGTATGTATACTATTTTATTTTATGTATCATTATCTGGACATGTATTCATTATTGTATATAGGAATTGGCATTTAATATTTTGTTTCTATTATTCTTCAACTTCTCTATCTTTCATTCATTACTTCTTCTATTGATCCCTATTATTTATTTTATTATATACCATTGGGTTACTCTGATCATGGGGGTATGGTATCCTAACTATTACTTCCTTAGACAATCACTACTATTTATCAGTCTCTAGAGTATGTAGAGACACACTTGATGCCATGTGTATACCAGCTTGAAATCTAGTTTTAATGGTCAGTTATTATAGAAGGTCATGATGTGGTATCAGATCATTCTTTTTTTCCTTTATATTACTATTTGGGGATAGTAGACTAGAGGCTAGGAATGTGTCGGTTCTTGGTAAATAGTGTTTATTGGGTGTGGTAAACCCACTTATGAGTAAATATCTAGGTAGCCTATGATGGGATGTCTCTTTATGCTATTAACTATAACAGTTGATTATTATTTCACATGAGTGATTCATGTGATTTTTTATAATTTTAGATTTAAAAAATTTGCGGTATTTTAAACATGTCCTATAAATTATAGGAATTATTATTACATGTACCATTATAGGCACATTGATATTCACATTACATGAATATACCATGCAATGCAGTTTCTTTTGTATACTGCATACTGATCATGATGATATTCCATGTTTGTTTATTATCCTAGAAATTATTTATCATTTTAGGTATTTTAGTGATATGTATAGTTTTGGACCTATTTAGGTTCATCTTTTTCATGATTATTTATATAATATTCTTGGATGATTTATTAAACATATATTTTCTATGTATCATTACTTTATACTTATTTGCATGTTTCTCTATGTTTACTTCTTGTGAAGTCATTCCTAGTTTTTCTTTTGATATATAATTGTTTTCATGGGATAAATATATTTTATACAATTAAATAAGACCCAGTATTCAGTTTAATGGTGTATATTCCCCTTATAATCAAGAATTGGTACCCCATGTACTTCAACAATCTTTTTAGATTTTTCTATATAAAGAGATCATTATTAAAATATAAAATATTCTTATGTTGTAATTTGTAATATTAATTGATCATGAATGTTGGGATCCAAATTCAAATCTATTAAGTTTATGGGTGCTTTATAGATTGGGAGAGGGTAACCCATATAATTGAACAAATATATATATATATGACCGTGTTGTATTTTTAAATTGTTATAGATGTAAATGTTGTTTAATTTTGATCCTAACAGAAGTGTTTGATTTTGAATCACTTACATGACTCGGCCCTAGTTGGTTATTTATAAAATGAATCCGATCAGATATGACTAATTAAGGTTAAATTAATAAAATAAACATTTTCTGGGTTCCCCTATAAAGATTGGTGACTATAACACACAAACATGGTGAGCCATAATACTAAATTATAAAATGACCAACAAGAACAATGTAGCTTTTTTGCGGAGTGTTTCTTATGAAATAACCACTATGAGTGTTTTGAAACCTTCATAACTAAAAAAATGATATTGGGTTTCTTTTTTATGAACATAGGTTTGCTATACAAGATACATTTAGATCACAATATCTACTAGTACTTAAATGGAAATTATGTTATATATTACCTAATTTTGATAGGATTTCATGAAATTTTTAATCTTTAATAGGGATGTTTTATATGACTTACCTGTTTTTCTCTATGTCCTTGGGTAAATCATATATACCCAGTGATATTTTATGATAATTGGAACATGTTGGTCTGAATTATATATTTTGAATGATTAATGATTTAATGTTAATTAATGTACCACATAAAATAGAAACATATATTTTATCCTTAGTTTAAACCCTCATGTAAGGGTAGTTTAGACATATCTTTTAATTTCCTTGGAATGGAAATGTAAGAATTTTTAGTATACCATTATCTTTTTATCGGGATTTTAAATGATAGGATAAGGTCCTAGTGGAATCATTTTGGAGTTTCCTAGTGATAGGGTTAACTTTTATGTGTTTGTATGTTCTATGCAAGGAAGGTACCGCCCACAGATCTTAATTTCCTTGAAAAAGGATGTGATATTTCTGACATATGGTGTTTCTCATGTGTCATTTTACCCAGTATGATTATTAACTTCTAAATGACTCCTTTTGATGGGTGTTCATTGTATCATATACCATTTATAGTGGTTTTATCATAATATAATGCTTGGTTTCAATATTTATGCGATTTCTAGGTCCTGCTTGGACACTCAAAATGGTGTGTGACCCTCTCTCCTTTCTCAGTGATTGATGACATGGTATATCATCATCCAAGATAGTGGTCATATGAGGAAAGAGAAATTTTGGTTATATGTCTGGTACGGACAAACTGATCTTGGATATAGAGGGAAGATATCCAATTGATGGTATCATGAATGTTTTATCATTCTTATGAAACATTGGGGTAGTGTAAAATCATATACACAGTACCTGTTGAGTTTCTAGATGATGTAAAAAACTAATTAAGATCATTGTAATCAATGATCTCAAATATGTAGACTATGTCCTTGGGTCCTTAATGGACTAGAGTGACCTAGGAGTTATTTGAATCAAAATTTTCTAAATGCTCAGGATAGTGTTTTAATTGGATCGGGTATCTTGATATGTTGGTTGAGTTGGATTTGGTTTTCATTCAAAATGTTTAGGCATTTCAATCGTGACTCATAGAAGTTTCATGTGTATTTTTAAGTATAATTTGACTAGTGTGCTTATGAGTGGAAAGTCTATCTTTTCTTTGATGAATATGACACACCAAATGTGGGGAGAATCATGTATGTTAGATTTTATATGTACCCACTGAGGTAGAATGTACACAATTAAGAAATACCATTTGAAGATGGCCAACACATGTTTTGAATTCTTGTGGGGTAGATAATTCCTATAACATGTCATTTACTTCATAGAATCACAAATGTTTTGTGTTTGGATATGTACAAAACCCTTGAAAAATATCATTATTCATTGATGAATTTTTTATGTCAAGCTTAACCGATCATAGGTTCTGTCGAGTGGTAAAGGAATTGAGATCGTTTAATGATGACTCATTAGTAGGTGACGTCGAGCATCTTCTATGAAGTCAAGCAGTAATGGATTGGCTACAATTTTTACAGTAGTTGGGTACATGGATTTATTTAGTAAATTTTTGTCTTATGTGATACTTTTATTCATTTGTAGGAATGACATGGATTGATTATTGGACACCTATATTTTTCCTCTCAATTGACCACTAGGTGGTTGAAACTCTGTGCTCAGTCAATAATCTAATGTGGATATCTTAGACTTTTTCCAAAATCTACCTTTCAATTATTGGCTATGGAATACCTTGGGAATGTTCTTTGGAATATAGTTTAAGGATTATGATGTTATCTTAATATCTTGTAGTGCTCAGAATTGATTCTTAATGGGTGAAGATTTTAGTGAAATAGATCCAGGTTAAACTCTTGTTCATGTAGTGGCATGAAAAATAAAATGCTCGGGTGATGGTTTGATCAAGGAATGTCACCGAAAGTCAGGTATGGTCTTCGGTGAACATTATTATGGTAAATGTAAAATTCTACATAGAGATGAATCACGTTTCAGTTTGTAATACACCAGCTGCTTATGCCAAGCATTTGATAATAGTTAGACTAAGTGGCCTGACATATTTTGTTTTGTCTTAAGGAATGATATCAGTGAACAATTATTTCTTGTATGTCATTAGGTAGAGATAAATTAAATATGTGTCTACAATTTTTTCCTGAAAACCCTACTCAATCTAGATAAATTTGTTTAGCGGGGACTCAAATGTTTGACTAGTTGAAAATTACATCAGGAGGGTCACTGGAATGCTTAGGGCGTGAATTGTAATAAAATATGATGATGAGGAATAAAATTGTTCATAATTTGTCATTAAATACTAAAACCTATCATGGGGATCATCACCGTCTAGATTATTAAATTGATAATGATGTGATAATGTCTCTATTTAAACTGTCTCGGGTAATCATATTTTTTGTGTCACAATCGGTTGGATTTCTTCCCCATGGTTTCTCAAGAACGAGAAATTATGAGGTTGGGAGGTTATAACAACCCGTGTTTTGAGAAAATGTACAAATACAAAGAGAATTTTAATTTTTTAATTAAGTGTATGGGTAGTTCTTTTAACAGAGATTCAGAATGAAAATTTTAGAGATGGAACACTAGAATATTTCATTTTTATGGTTTGAAGCATGAGAGATGTTATGGGTCATTGGATGTTTTATGGTGAATCAGCGGCCCTAAGGCCATATTTTTGAAAAAAATGCATACTATGGAACACTATTATATTTAACCGTTCAGAAACCTCATGGTAACAATGTATCCCAGAGGCAGTAGTTGCCACAATTTGTCAAACTGTGTAAGAGGGGGTGGATTGATATAAATGTTTTTGTAGCTTTCAGTAGATGGTTTAGATAGGATATGCCCTATTTTCAAAAAATATACATATATTAAGCACACTTAGTAGCCCTAATATAGTGTGTGTGAACTGTTTGAATCTTGGATATTTCCTGGGAGGCCAAACCACATGGGGAAACAATTCAAGGGCGTGGTTCCTAAGTAGTGGGAGCCGCATGATTAGCCCAACACTTGGCCAAACTTGCATCCAAATCGTGCGACCCATTTTTTGATAGTGAAAATACCATTTTCCTATAAATGAAACTTTAAACCCCTTTTTTTAATTTACTCTATCCATCCTAGGATCCTCTTCTCACTAATGGGTTTATCCTTCCTACTAAACTATGGATTCTGATATCTTATGGACCTAGATTCCAATTAAAATGTTGTTATAAGAATTAGATATCTAGAAACATGATCCCAACACCTCTTGGATCATTTCTAAGTGTCTCTTATGATCTACAATGATATTTTTTAGAGAGTTTAATTTCTTTATTTTCAGGTAGGATGAGCATTTCATTTATTTCTTCTAAATTGGGAAAGTCAATCCTTTTAATAGATGAGTGAAGAATCCTTGGTATAAGGTAGGTGATATATAAATATTTCCCCTAAATTCAATTGATTTATATATGTAATCATTGTTAAACACATTCTACATTATCATGAATTGTCTTAAAAATGATTTCTTCAATCTATATTGATTTATACACCATGATTTCCCCCACTAATCATTGTTTAGTAATATGAATATTCTACCATCGATCTTGGAAACCACTCCAATGATCCATATTATTTTTCTATTTATTATCAATTAATTAGTTTCATAGAATTCCTTCTAATTGTAATTTATGGATTATAATTGTAATTGACCATTTTATGTAATTTCCCAATTCATAATAGAACATATTACATTTCTTGGTAAACTATATATTTGATTTTCTATGAATATTAACCGATTAAAATTATATTTTATAGTAAATTTATTTATGCCTCTTGAATGTGACACATGGTTGTGAAAAATTATTTTATTTGTTAGATAGGGTCATGCTTTTATATGAAACCCCATAGGTACGGTGTGTTTTCTTGTAAACCAAAAAGTGGTTATTAGTGACTTAAATCATGTTTGGCCTTATTGAATTGGTCTTTTCCATATTGCATTATGTTATAACTAAATATGTGGTATTATTAGTATGTGGACTCTTTTTATAATTATGTATTGATTGAGAAAAAGGAATGACCTTTCATGTGTTCTTTTGTTTCCAAGACCAACCACCTTCGGGTTATAGATGCATTAGTTACGCCCAAGTCTAGCCAACACCATGTATTCTACATATTTGTCTAATTACCTCCGCATGAACATAGTTCGTATAAGTCGACCCAATATATAACTATAATATATATATATATTATTCATATATATATAATTGCTAATCAGATACACGTTCTTTCCCTAATCCGAAGAATGAACAATATCCTAGTGTCCTATAGGTACCCAATCATGCTTGTTTTCATTTATTCAACATGTTTATTATTCATTATATTTTCTCTGTACACTAGCTTATATTGACAAACTGGATTTGGATATAGAGATCATTGGTGGTGGCCTAATAAATTTTTTCCCACACCCTACTTGGTCTTCCATTGCACAGTGGTACCTTAGGATATATCAATTTTGTAGGACCATGGGTTATTTCTTGTATTGTTATTCTTATATGTAGATGTTTGGAGAAAGGGATTGATTTGGAGCATATGGTGCTCGTGGAGTTCTCTCACATGAATTTCCATTATTTTCCATATTCAAATATTTCAATGTATCATATTTATTATTGTATATCTATTGATTTATTTTTTATATCATCATCTCCACAACCATTAATTGTTGTATATTAGCATTTGACATTTATATTTAGTTGATATTATTATTCTACTAATATTTCTTTCATTTATTATTACATCTATTGTTTCATATTATTTATTCTCTAATATAATTCTTTTCTACATTGGATTTCAGGGTATTATCTCACAAATATCATCTCTTTATACCAATGGTACTATCCGACAATCTTGATAATATGGGGAGGCGGGCTTGAGGTTGTGTGGTGACAAGTCTGGATATTGATTTTAATGGTTAGTTGGGTTTGGAAGTTGCATAAATGGATAGTAATAATGGTATATTTAATAAATATATGCTATATACAAATGATTATGGAATTTTGAACAGATATTTACCATTAATTCATTCCATCAATCTAAAATTGATAGTGATGTTCATGTGTATGTATAGCCAATTGTCTCTAAGATCATTGCAATTCATTTTTCTATATATTCCTTTTATAGATTACTCTAAATAAAAATATAAATAATGTTAATTATTCTTATATCATTACCTATTTAATAATGAGTAATGAACCATGATTAAATTAAAATTACTAAAACTACTGAACCAATGTGTATTTAAAAAATAATGTATTTATTACCTAAAAATGTGATTTTATCAAATAATTATAATTGAACATGGGATTGATGATTGTATGTACATAATATGTATTGTGATATATATTGGTATGGTTCTATAATATATTTAAAATAAATATTTATTTATTATGAAAGAGGTTGGAACATTAATGAAGGAAGTCAGACCTGAGGTATGTAATTAATTGAAAATATCACCATTATTCAGGATTGTTTATGTTTAAGAATCTACTAGGTTATTTATTTGATCTATAAATTTTAAACATCCTATATTTTATTCTCATATGGTTATTTATATAAATTAATTATTTTCATTTTTTCATATCTTTATGTACCAAAGATACTTGAATAGTCTTTTTTGAAGAATGACATTATTTTTCTACTCAGTTGGAAATTTTTCTCTCTTGTCCAGAGTTTACATAACAATTTACAAAGTATGTTTTTAATATTATACAATTATTTAGTAATGAAAATTTGACCCATTATTTCCTTTTTAAAAAATGTATTGAATGCAATATTCATGACTTTTTACGAAATAGTTACATTTTTTATTTTCTACAGATATTTGAAAGGAATATTTTTCACATATAAGGGACGAATATAAATTAACACTATCATTAACGAACAATAATTTTAATCTTCCATTAAATATAAAAATTATTTTTTTGAAATATAATTTTTTCCATAATAATTGGGAAGTATTTTTATTTTAAATATATTATTCCAAATTGAAAAATGTAAATTCTATTTAAAAAATCAATGAGCTTTTGAAATTTTTTTCCACTATGTCTATATAAATTGTTTAATATTAAGGTTTACTGAGGATATACATTAATAATAACATCCAACATATTTTTATAGATGGTTTATGTTCGTTTTCAATTGATAATGTATTAATGTTTCACATTCTTGTTCTTGAAATCTATAATGTTATCTTTTTTAAGGCTTGCTGATTATGGTGTGATATTTGATCATATGATGAATGTATTGGGTAAACAATTTGATTGGTGGGACCATAATTGTAGATCCCCTTTATGTATAAGTTGTTCTCGTGAGAAAAACTAGATTCAGAATTTGGTTAGGCCATTACACATTTATCGAATAGATCTTTACACAATTCCTCGATGGAAATTCTAAAATATTCGACATTATAAATTTTTTCATTATAAAATAATTTATTAATATCTATGTGATTATTTAAATAGTTAGTATAGTTTTGGATATGATTATAGATCTTTTTATTATTTATATGTAATAATTTAATCATCATTTATTATTTCTATATTATTAATACCTTGTTAGAATCCATTGAACACGTACCGTTACCGAGCATCTAAGGTTGGAAATTTCTTATGGTTACCTTCTCCATTATTCTAGAAAGTGTATTATTATGGATATATAGGGATATAAAGAATGGAATAATGGTATTATAAAATTAAAATACTATTTTTTATTTAATTCTTTCAAATGTAATTTTAAATTCAATTATGTATCTAGTTTTATACTATTAAACAATTATGACGATTATGATGTGTTAACTTTTAAATTGTATAATTGTAATAATGTGAGCACTAACTCTATCCTACTAAAATTATGTTATTTAATGTTGTAATTATAGAGTGTTTAGTAGAATCCTTGGGATGTGGATTTATAAAAAACATAGATATGGAAATATAATCCAAATATTGACATTGGGGATATTTTTAAGTATAGGATGACATCATAAGGTTTTGGAATGTTTTAGAATATGTGGTTTTCTAGAAATAAAAATCTTCCTTTTCACCAAAAGTTAATTTTGTTTTGGATGAGATTAATATATAGGCAATCTCTTGTGATAGAGTTGATTATGTATATCCTGACCATTATTCGGGCACATGATCAGTGTTCATATGCAACGATCCAGGCTTGACAATCTGAATAGATATGATTGGGTGAATTCAATTTTTTTTACAAACAATAACAACATATTTGGGAATATTTTTATTATTTACGAATATTATCATTGAAAACATGTATTTTTTATTGATTTTAACTATTACAGACCTTTTCAATTGTTTCTAAGTGTTTCCCTACTTTTACGAAAATAATTTATGATACATACTGTTATAATCTAATTGTGTGTGTAACATTGTTACTAAATGGATCATATCAGAAGATATGAGAACCATATCAATTCACATAATCAATGTTTAGGTTTCATTCCTAGGAAATATAATGATGTTGGAGATGGAGATGGAGTTAGCGAAATAGAAGAACAAATTAATACTATATTAGGGAAAGAAACTATGGTGATGAATGGTAACCATGAAAGTAGAGAGAAATATTCTTATTTGTAATGTAGAGTAATAATTTTAGACAATTTTTTTTAAAACCACTATCATTAAATTAGAAAACAATGCACAGATATGAGAAATAAATTAGTTCCACAGAGTAGACACGTCATGATTTTTGAAGAAATTAATTGGACAATATTTTCATTGGATTTTATTATCTATCATCGTATATGGATCAATGGTCATTATTAATTCAAAAAAAGTATGCTTTATGATGAATTATAGACCATGGTATGAAAGGAATTTAAGGAAATATTCATCAAAAACTATTTTCCTCATGAACAATTGATGGATAAGGTATGATAATGCTGAATTTTGATATTGAAGGTTGAAGAAAGCATTTCTAATTATTTATCTAACTGTACAATGATAACATGGTATTATATAAAGTATATATTCAATACAGAGGGTAATATTTACTATTTTTTATGGGATTAGCCAATCATTCAAAGTGAACTAATACCCCAAGCATTCTCATCATCTGAGGATATAATAAAATTTTCTTTCATGATATAGAATGAAATCTCCTTATGTAGTTTTTCATATTTCGATTCACATCTTTGAATAATCACAGCTTGGCCTTGGCCCATTCTAGCTCTTTTGCTCTCCAGTCTGCCTTTCCATGATTTCATGTTCCACAATTTCTGTCCTGCTCTAGCTCCTTTGCCTGGATATGATTTTGATCTTGGCTGCCTCTGTGTCGATTGTTGTCCATTCTTATGGCAGCGATTTGGTTTTCGAGTGGCAACGAGCCGGTGTCTCTCCCTTACGACGGATCTAAACATTTCACGTTCTCGTGGTTCTTTAAATGCAGGTCTTTGACGGATGGTATAGTATCATCTCTTGCGACAGCCGAGGGTTATTTGAGATATGCTTGGTGGATTCTTTGGGGTCTATGGGAGGTGTTCCAGATTAGTGGAGTGCAAGACAGTTCCAGGTCGGGTCGTCGTTTTGTTGTGTTTTACTTTCACCGATCGAAGTTTTAGTCTTCTGCACCTGGCAATGTTTCCCCCTCAGGTTTCAATCTGATTGCAGATCCTTGCCACCCTGATTTTATGTTGTCATTTTCTTGCTTGCTGCAATATTGTTGGGTTTCCTCTTCCTGGACTCATCCAAATGATGGCATTCAAAGATTAATGAAGGGAACTGCATTTGGAGGTGGGCCATTCTGCAAATAGGTCAGTTTTTTCATGGATTTTTTGGGTTCTTTTTCTGTTATTTCACTGTTGATGATACTTGAATGGTTTTTTTGTTCTAGAGGTTCTTGGATGAGGATGAGGTATGTTCCTTTTTTAATGCAGTGTGATCTTGAATTTTCTTGTCTTTTCTTCAACTTTCTAGTTCATGAGAAGCTGATTTCATTGTGGGTTTGGGTTCTCCTTTTTTCATTTGGAACGGCGTAGCAATTTGCACATTTCTTTGGGTGGGAGACCTCGAAAGAGGGAGGGATGTGTTAAAATCCTTCATTCTGTCATGCGTCATCTCTTTGATTAGCATATGGGTGCCTTGCCATGTCATATGTTCAGTGTTTCTTCAGATTTTTTTCTGTGTTGCAACAGGTTTACATTGATGAAGTTTTCTTTCATGCTTTGTCCGGTGGGCAGATCTCAAGAGAGAAAGGTGTGCAGGCACCTTTCATCCAGTTCTCCACCATGACTTTGGTTGGGGCGGTGCTCTGACTCGTTGTGCTACCAGCACATTGCAACTTCTTGGCAGAGGGGGCGGCACAATTTCAGGATGGGACTCACTTTGCGATGCTTGGAAAGGGGGTGATGAGGTTTTCCTGATGACTACTTCGATGTTTTCTTCTTTTGAACTTTTTTTTTCATTTGTTTATTTCCGTATGGTGTTTTTCTTATAATGGTTTTCCTTTTTCCCATTCTAAATGGAGTTTTTTCTTTCTTTATCAAAAGGGGATTTCCCCCTCACCCTTCTCAAAAAAAAGAGAATGAATTCTCCTTGTATTATGGATTTTAAATAATGGGAGAGGAGAAGAGGTTAATATAGTAATATATTAACAAGGGGTAGAATATGAATAGTAATTTTACAAAATTTGATTCCAATGGAAGGAAATAGATTTGAATAGGATAAATAAAAATAGTAGTTCGCGTAATGTGTAAGAAAAAAGGCCATTATGAACATGAATGAAACTGTAAGGGATAATCCATAAAATTAAAAAGCTTTAATGGTAAATATGGGGGCAATATTCTATCAAATTCACCAATAGTAATGGGAATCTACTAGAAAAGTAGACAAGAGGAGATGGTTATGCTTATGAAATTACTATATCCGATGTGGAAGTTCCTAGAGATTTTTTAAAAGGTATGGTTATAATCTAATCCATTATTAGAACTATTTTAAATGATTTTTCTTCCACAGTCTCTCTCATATTTGAAATTGTTTTTCAGGTATCACATTACAAACTCAACGATTACATATTTAGGTAGTGGTTAGAACACATACTTGTTGGAATAATAAAAAAATTTATAAATTCACTCTCATATGAGTTTTTAGTAATTTTATTCCTTTAAATATTCATATACATCCAATATTTAAATTTTTTATAATTTAATGTATTTTATGACTAACTCAATATAAATACTAAATCAGTTGTTGGTTCAGGGAAGCTGTATTTGTTATTTTGAATCAACCATTAGTTTTTAATCCAAATGTGGATGACCTCAAACACCAAATAGAAATTACTTTTATCCTTTGTGTTTTCCTACATTTTTCATGAGGTATAATTATCTCAATTGGGTGGGAAGAGAACCAACCCTGAAAATCATCGTATTTTTGGGGAACATAAAAAATTGTTTCCTACATAAATTCCTAGTCATCCACCAAATGATGGGGTTGAGTTTTTTCAAGAGATCATACCTGGTTCCACACATATTTCATGGAATCCATATTGAACAAAAAAGACTAAGTTTCAAGAATATAACAACCAACAATAATATATCTAAATAATGTATTCATTTAGACTATTTCATAGCCATGGGTTTCCCCTATTCTTCTTGTTAACAAGAATGGTGGTAAATTCTTTTTTACAGTAATTATAAATAACATTACAGGATCACTATTAATAAATAGTGTCATCTACACCCTTTTGATGATATGATTGACAAATTACAATGATCACTATATTTTTCCTACATTGATATTTGATAAAGATATCATCATCTAAGGATGTTGGAGGATATACCCTAGAAAACCTCCAATATGAGGAATAGTCATTATGAATTAATTGTAATGCCATTTGGACTTACAAAATATCATGTTATCTTCATGGAATTAATTTATAGAGTATTTAGTTATTACATTGAGAATTTTTTTCATTATATTAATAGATTATATTCTTGTATATTGAAAAAATAAGTAAGATCAGGGTGAACATTTTAGAATTATGCTGAATAACCTGAGAAAGATATATATATTTTTTGGAATAATAATATTCAGTGGATCATATTAATTGGAGGTAAATGTTAAATTAATCTACGATGGATATAGGAACTAAAACATCTGATTTTTAGGTTTGAAACATGGTCTGGGATATTTTTTATTATTTTTAGGACTATTTTTTAGCTAATTATCTTTGTTGAACTTTTGAATTTTGTCATTATGGATTTGGATATTAATTTGATTTTATATTAACATTATATTTTATCTTATCATGTATGAACCATTTTGTAGTTGGATAATTTATAATGATATAAATAATATATTTTTATCTTTTTATTTCATTTCATTGGGAAGGAATAATTTATCTTGAATACTCATTATTTTGGGAAAAGGAATATATTATGACGGAAACTGGTTAAAAGAAGAAATTATACTCCTCAAGTAAGTATATTTCCTTATTTTCTTTGCCCAAATTGAAAAGTAATTCCTCATCTAAATGAAAAGGTTATTGAAACAAAATTTCTATCATATTACCTTCAATTATAATGAATTGATGTTCTTTTTTACACATCGTTTATTTAAGGTTTTGTCGTTATTATCATTCTCTTGATCCCTAAATTTTTATGATCATGGTTCTTGGTCACTATCCCTCACTATTTAGACCTTATATATTATCTCTATTTCAAAATTTTCACTTCTTTATATTGTATTATTATTATTAATCAATTTTTCCGTTATCCCAGATGACCATCACATTTCCCTTTCCATTTTTCCAAAATGATGTTCCATTAAACCTTTTTAAAATGTCAGTTTTCAAAAAATATATATTCATATTTAAAACTCATGACTAAAAATATCAATTAAAAATTGTGAAGATGTTATTTATTAATGCGAGGATGTAATATCCTAATATTATTAAAAGAACATTATGTATGATAACATATAAAACACGTAACACCAAGCATAAATGAACCATGGAATATTATAATTTAAATATTCTTGTTATAACAAAGATAATAAATTTGAGGGTATGAAATTTATTAACCACATTATCGAATATATAAAACCTACCTACTAAATGAAAATTTATTTATTAATTCATTTGAAATAACCACCAAAGTATTCATCATAGTCATTTTTTTGGTCAAAAAATAGTTTTTTCTCCAAAATTATTATTTTTTGGAGAATGAATATTATAAATTACGTTCAAACATTTAGTAATTTTATTTGATAAAAAGAAAAATATTTTTTAATTCACCATATAAAAATTACGTTTTGGTGAAATTCTATGATTCTTTTTAAAAATATTGATTTTTTAATTGTGATGATAATTCTATTTTCTATATATTATTTATAAAACTATAATTTATTTTCATTATAAATTTTAATAATACATTGAATTATGTTATAAATTTACATAATTTTATTAAAAAATAATATAATTAGTTACCTATGAATCATAAGTATACTTTTTTTTATGATTAGATCATTGTTAGTGTAAAAATACATTTTTTAAGATAATATATTTTATTTAATTTTAATTTTTAAATTATTTTCTACCACTACAAAAAATGAATCATTAAATATATTTTCCATATTATAAATCATGAGGTCTAAATTTTATAAATATATCCCTTTTATTTTATTTTATTTGAATATTATGTGTTGTAAATATATGTCACTTTGATTACAATAAAGTTAGTAATTATGGAAATAAATAATAGGATAAGGACTACAAACAACCCTAAATCCTGAATTTTATCTATTAGATGACTGGGATTCAACCATACTCACCCCAAGTTAAAATTTAGTGAAATTTAACACATTTTTCATTGAAATTTTTATTATTTTGCTTAAATTAAATATAATGAAAAAATTTCACATTATATATTTAAATATATACATTTTTTAATAAAAATAGATAAAACATTTTATTTTTTTCTTGAAATTATTATTTGAATTGAAAAATATTTATTTATCATGGAATTTTATTTTTAATTTTTTGCGATAAAATAATTTCATTAATTTCTTATGCAATTCCAACATAGTGTTTATGCGTGAATAAAAAAATAAATTAAATTATTCATAAAAATAATAAAAGTAAATTTTTTGGGTGATTTAATGTAAAACATGAATTTTAAGATAATTATGACATATTATATATGTTTGAAATTTTAATATTGACATTCCATTTCTTCCATACGGTTTTCCTTGTCAAACTATGTGATTGGTTATTAAAAAGATATAAACTATATTATTTATTTTATTAATTTATTTAAAAATCATATAAATCATGTAATTGTAAAATTTTAATGATAAATGATCTAAAATTTCATCTCATATCCATTTATTGTCTAATTTTTATCTTATATGGATAATTATAACAATTTATTATTGAAAAAGTCATTATCACTATAAAGGCTAATATAGGTTAACTAAGGGGTTAAACAAAAGGATATTATTTAAATTCTTATAAAGAAAAATATAAATCTTATAGTATTATTTTATTAAGAAAATATCTTCTTTATCAATAAATTATTTTCATTTTGGAATCATTTGACAAGATTTGGACACATTTAAAATTATAATATTTCATGTATTTCCGAAAATTTCATTAATGGTATTTTATAAAAAAATAATAATTTATTAAATGATATGGGAAACCTAAAAATTATATAATCATTAAATAAATTGGGATATGTAAAAAAATATGAACCATGATGCATTAATGGGACATTTTTTATTTTATAGTAACATTCTTAACACTTAAAATATAAAACCATTCATATCATTGAAATTGTCAAAAAGGATAACAAGGAGTTAAGACAAATAAATAATTGTGAAAAATTCATCAAAACATTACCATTTTTTGAATGAGGTTTTTATAATATTCATCACATTATCATAGAATTATATAAATTCTGATCCATTTAATAGGAAAATTAAATAAATTTTTTTAATTCTTTAAGAGATTCGATGAATCCCACTCCCCTTACATATAAATGGGTGCATCCTCTCATTCATTCTAAAAAATTTATAAACAATTTGGTTGGGAAAATACTTTCCAAAATACCTTGTAAAAACACTACCAATTTCCTAGTAGAATTAATTCGGTAATAATTACAACATTATAGTACTTATGGTGTAAAGAATAAGAGGTTGTCTGATGAAGAGGTATAAAATTTAATCGAATGTTTTAGTTTTATTTCATCTCCTAACTCCCTTAAATAATTATCGATCATGATAGAAGAAATTATTAGAATACATTTAATAAAATTTTATTATTTTAATTTAATAACATATATCAATCATATATTCCATTAAATGTGGAATGAAAACAGTTTTCATTGGATTCTGTGGACGTCCACCTCAACGAATCAATGTTTTTTTCATAATAACCTCTCATTGTTGGTTATAATGATGTATTCCATTTATATATAAGATATTCATCAATTTTTTTTATCATTTATTAAAGTTAAATAATCTTCTATTTTTTTAAATTTTGATTCATTAATAAATTATAATGACATTCATTTATACCTTTTGAATACCATATTCACAAAATGATGTGATTCATTTTTCATCACCACATCCCATAGAAGGTATATATAAATGTTTATCTAAAGTAATAATATCATATATATGATATAAATATAATTATTTGATAATAAAATGATACTTATCTTATTTCATTCATTATAATTAAAAAATGTAAATGTTACTTATGCGTATGTATGACATACTTTCTCATTGATTTCAACATAATTCATTTTTTTAATTATATTTCATTTTTGGTTTTAATTATATTATTTATGTATATAATTTATAATTATTTAATAAATATTATTTTATATATGATGGAATAATGAGCTATTTTACCATTTTTTACATACTGAAGTAATTTTTGACATATGAGTCGGCCATCATAAAAATGTCTATTGAGAACTTAATTGATTGTGTAATTCAATATGACATGAAGATAAAAAAAATTAATGGAATATTAAACATGAAATTGTTTCATATTAAATTAAATAATTAATAAATTTTATTATCCTCGAATTTAAATAATGTACGAGATGATTCAGACTTCAGGTATGGGAACTTTTACCATAGAAAACTCATGTAAAATTGTTTTAATGATTTATTTTCTAAATCATTTTCTTCTATTATTGTATTAGTAAAATTACTTTATGGATATATTTATATGAACATAAAAAATTGTTAAATATATTTTATACGTCAATTGACATTCTATTTTTAGTCATCAATGTAAAAATTTAACATATCTAATATATAATTTTTTACTTTCATTTCAATAATGAAAAAAATAATTGTTCTATTTTAACATATACAACATCAATGGATTTTCAGAGCACTACTACTATTATATGTTCTTTTGATTACATTAAAATATTAAATGATTTCATTTTATAAAAACAATTATATGTATTTTTGGTTGAAAAATGGGTTTTTAATGGAAATTGTATTTCCATTTCATAAAATTTTTTGCATATGAGTTCGAAAGAGTTTTTATAGGGTTTAGTGATGAAAGGGTGAAAATATAGGCTAATATAAATGAAATGGTAAATGATCATTATTTGAGATAATGGGTGATACGGATTAAACTTTTATAACGGTTAAGCTTAATATAACTTATATATTAGGGGATCTTGATCAGTTTATATTCCTGTTGTACCCGATAGAGCTCTCTAATAAAGAGGATATTTTTCTATGTATTCAATTAATAGAAGTTGATATTTAACTAGAGCAGTATCTCTTATGGATTTAATTGGGATGTTGTTATTTTTGAAATTATTTTAACATACGTTATGCATACAATACTCTATGTTTTATATCATCCATATTTCGTAAAATGATTTCTATTTTCATGCTATTGGATTTGAAGGATTACCTTGGAATTTTTTTAATGTGGATGTGATTTATTTCATATCATCAATGAATATTAGAATAAAGGAAAATCATTTGTATGTTTTCTTTGTTTTTTACTTCAGTAGTATATTTCATCCTTTAATCACCCTTATTGATATTTTTGTTCCCATCCATATTTTTTAAATTATTAAAAGAGAGTTTAAAGTTGGTTATGAATAAAGAAGAATATAAGTCTAATAACCTGAATATTCTTCATGAAAACAATACACATTTCATTTAAAAATTTTATATTGTGGGAAAAATGATACTAAGTAGAAGTATCAACTTTGTAATATATGGTTTCTATGTAAGAGTTGTCACTTAATGTACAAAAAATTAAATATCAATGATTGCAGAACTGCAAGAAGTTGAAATCTTGACTAAAAACTCAATATTATGTGATTTTTATGGCTGGTTTCATTATTAGGGTTTTCAATATGGGTTTTTTCTATTTTTGATTATATAATATTTAATATATAGATTTATTGGGTTTTTAGAAAAAATATAAATGGAGGGGTGTTTATATTTCAAAGAGGAGTGGAATTTTAGAAGAAATTATTGGTTATTTTATTAAATTTTTTTAAATATTATGAATAAATATGGATCATGTTAATATTATTATTTTATGATTAAATTATGAATTCTTATTCTACCTTAAAATATATCTAAAATTTTATATATTTTTATAAACACTTCATTAGTGGTAATGGATAAACAAAATTTCTTTATAACGATATAATATAATACAGGCTTTAGAATCTAAATTATGGCTATAAAAAAATTGTTTTTCAAAAATGATTAATGTTAATAATTTAATAAAATTTACTACTTCAAAAATATTTTAAATGATTTTGATAAAAGTTTTTATTATTTTTATTTCTTAATGTTAATACATTCATATAAACTATTTTTTCAGCTATTCATCAAAGAATAAAATTTTCAGGGAAAACACAGAAATTCCCCATTAGATAATTCAAATGTGACGTTTCCAAAATTATACCTCTTTTATAAATTTTAAATTCTTAATATTATAAATTTTAAATTTAAATAATATATAACCGTGGAAAATAATTTTTTTTTTAGATAAAAACAATTTTTTTCTGGAATGATCAATTTCTTCTTTTTGGTCGATTATTAATTATTATATGATTGATAATTAATTATTGCATATTTTTTGAATAACTTATATTTATGGAGTTTATGATATAATTTATTACAAAAGAATTATTATTTTACTAATTAATTTTAGAAACATGTTATTAAAATGTTTACAAATTTCTTATTTATGTTATATTAATCTAAAAAAATATTTATCTCAATTATAATATTTAAATTTACTTATTTTTACTCGAAATAATTATAATTATAATTTTTTTTACTATTCATCACTATCGAGTTACAATTTCGATTGTCAGTTATTATTCCCAACGATCACATAGTATTCCAAGAGACAATTAATCACTAAAATACTTATAAAAAGTTATCATTTGTTTCATTAATTCTTTAGTATTTTTCAATCAAAACTATTAATATTTCCTATAATAATTTCAATATTTTTTCTTTTAGTTTTTTGATGTCTAGAGTATTGATCAAATCAGTGATAAATTTTTGTGAACAAAGAGTATGAAAATATCACATTATATTTTTTATTATTTACTTATGTTTTGTTATCAAATTGTTCTATTTTCTTTCCAATAGAGTATATTGATAAATATTATGTAATGTTGTAAATTCATATACAAAAATTATTACTTTTTATGTCTAATTTATATAATACAATATTACGTACATATATTACAAAGGGACATTTTCATATATGAATCTTTGGTTCATTACATTCATCTCACCTTATAATTTCAAATTCTTAAAATTTGAAATCAAATCATAATACTTAAAAATAAGTGGGTACTTTATTTTTAGAAAATCCATTAGTTCCCTTGTTTCATCATGGTATATATGATTTATCCACAATAATTTTACAATATGATTATTATTTTTTAAAATAAACCTATCAAGAAGATCCACAATTTCAACTAGTTTCTACTTATAAGAGATATCATTCAACAAATTTACCCCCTCTTGATTCATTGGATGTGAATGATCTATTTTTTAAATCATTTATATAGATACATGGAACACATTATGTACTTAATAAACGTTTACATGATGATGAAAACAATATCACATAGTCCCATCATTATTTATAATATTTAAGGGGCCTATATACATAGAACATAACTTTTCCGTTCTTCCCAAAAATCATAGATTTCTTATATAAAAATGATAGATGGAATTATTTTTCACGAATCTCACAGTTTATATACTATAAATGATTTTATACATATTACTTCCATAGAATCAATGTTTCTCTAATGAGTTATTGAATTCAATTGGGTTTCTCTATCTTCTCTCCCCCATATATAGTCCAGATATCTTCCATTATTAAATATCATCAAAAAAATTATGTTTAACATTTCTTTCTATATTTGGATTCTTATTAATCAATTTAAAATTATAATTTTAAACTATTATTTTTTAAGAAATCGACCATATGAATATATTGACCTAAGCCTTATATAATGTTTATTCATCAATATCTAATATTTTAAAATAATGTATAAATTTAATTTTCAAATTTACCATCTATATGAGAATTATATGTCATACGGATGATCAAATTTATATTCAATTACTTCTTAATGATCCAAAAAAAATTAGTTAAAACATATATTGGGATCAAATACAATTCATAGTGGTTCTTAATGTTTTCTCACCTCTTCTATAATATTTATCTTGGATATTTGATTATGATATAATTCATCATGAATGGTGATGATGTGGGTATACTTGTTAAGACATTCCAAGAGAACCTATATATAATTTATTCCTTTAGAGGTATCTATAATTCATGTTAAAAGTCCATAATTATATTCTATATTTTTTATGAGTGTATGGATGATGGTTGCATCATCCCTTTTTATGGAGCCCAATGTTACATTTATTGTCAATAATGATTCAATATGTGTTAGGTAAATTGATGATGGAGTGGTAATACATGAATAATTTTATATATTAATTTTATGGACATTAATTTCATTCTTGATAAATTTCCCTTATTAATATGTGAGATTGTTGAATTGATCAAAAATATACATGTATTATGTTAATGGTGACACATTCTTTAAAAATGGAATATTATTGAAATCTATTCTAATGATTACTATCACAAAAGGAGAATTCCATGAAAATATTATATTTTTTTATTAGGGATGTGTTGAAAATGTAGTTTGGAACATATATTATGTGGAATGTTTTAATTTATTCATTTTCTATGTGTTCAAAAAAAAATCTATCCATAGAACAGCCAAGGATCACCTAAATCACATATATGAACTCAGGAGTCAACCACATGGGAGGAAATCAACAAGGCCATCCCATAGCTATAGGTGTATGATATTGGATATGAATATTTCCCATGGAGCTTTCACAGGTGTGTGAATAGTGCGTGAAAATCATGTATAGAGGCTTTTGTGGGCCATCATGGGTTAGTGTGGAACATGAGGTGTTTTTTTGCAATGTTGTTTTGGGACTGAACACCATAAGACTCACCAATTATCCGATAATACATTGAATTATATGTGGTAGATCCCAACAAGGGGAATGTTTGATGTTGTAAAATAGTTCTTATGGTTATTGTTCATCCACATTAAAATGATACTGACATTTCACTATCCATCAAATGAGATTGATCTGACCCATATTATTTCAATGTGATAGTGCCTTCATCCTTAGACATCATAATAGTGTCTTAGTATGTTAGAGTTAATATCAAACTTCCATCAATATATAAAGTAAAACTTGCCCCATGATGATGATAAGGGATGAGGAATACGTAATTAATTTTGATTCCATGCATGAAGTTGATGTCATGCATGATTTTTTATTTGAATTATATAAATTTTGAAATATGAAAATAATGTTTTCTAGTGCATATCAGGCATCTGGTATTCATTGAATATTGAAAGATTTAAAATTGGAGGAGTGGTGTGTGATTCATATTACAAGCGTGTGAGGAAAAAACAAAAACACACATAATAATAAGTCACAATATTCTTATTGTATAATTTATGATCCTAAAAAATAATCATGTGGTGTAAATATTTTCAAGATGTCATATTTTTTGGGGATTTAAATATGTTATTGAGAGTTTATAAATATAATAGCTATGACAGTGAAAGTAGTGGTAGAACATTTTTATACAAAAATGAACCAATGATGGGAGTGTTTCTACAAAATTTGATAAGATCTCATTTTTTCAAAGTAAATAGAGCACTGCAAAGCCATTTCAATTTTGAAGAGGGAAGCATGAATAAGAATACCACCGTTGATACTATTATAATCATTATAACAGGGATCCATGGTCATTATACTAGTGTTTCAAACATTCAATTTTTTCACAAATAATATGTTCAATGAAGTCATTTGGGATTATGTGATACACATATGTGTATAAATCCTGAATTTTGAAATATTCTTGATGGAACGAAAGAGAGAAATATGAAATTTTAATACTTTAAATTTTTACATTCATAAATAAAGACACGCTCACGTCCACGGACGTAGTTTGAGATCATGTGCTCATATATCCAAGTGTAGTAAAAATAGAATTAAATCTTCATTACAAGTTTTTCATGATAAATTATTTTTAATAATATCCAATGCTTGATATAATACCTTAATAAAACACATGAAATATATTAAAATTAAAATATTGATTTAGGTATATAAAATCACAAAATATTAATAGTAAATTAAGGTTGAGAAACATTATTAACCATCATTAGAAAATAATAGAAGAAAATAATTTAATGTGTGAGAAGATTATTCAATGTTTATTATAAAACATTTCATGAATTAAAATAAAAAATGTTTGATAAAGGAATAAAATTTATTATTTATGAATGAAGGTTATCTAAATAATATTATTCCAGAATTTTCAGTTATTTAATTTGGGTTTCTATATTATCATAAGGAAGAATAAAATCAGAGAATTTTTTTACTAAGGCTACTATTAAATTACCGATGATAATTTTTTTTAATAAACACTAAATTACATGATCAGTGGTCATTAAAGGTACATGATGTGTACATGAAAAAGTTTAATTCATAAATATCTTGGAGTAATGTTGAATGATAATCCTGCAGAAGGTAATACATTAATTAAATATAGATTTCTTTGTGTTAGATCTAGGTGCATAAGGAATCATTTAGTAAAATCCAAAATCTGGTGAAGTAACTCAGTAAGAGTAGGGAGTTCTGGAAGTATTTTTTATGAGCTAAATGAAGGGGATGACTTTTTTCATATTTATGAAAGTATAAGGAGTCTCTCAGTTGGAGCCACAGAATAATAATTCCCTCAATTAGATCTTGGTATATTGTATTCACTTATCTTATTGTAAATCAATTATAACCATGGATGTATCATGTTGTGGGTGGGGATAGGATTTTTTCAAAACCTTATATGTCATGTGTTATTCTTTCTCCAATATTAGAATTTCACATTTGAAGAGATTGATAGATAGAATATAGTGGATCATGAATGTTAATAAGATTGAGAAGTTGAATATTAATGAAAATGAATATGTAAAAAAGAACTAACATATTCATGAACCCCATCTTAGTAGTGAATTCAAAAAATGCTTTATAAGTGGTATTTTAGAATATCTTCTCACTAAATATCTAAATGAGTATTTATGATGTGTAGTTTTGTAGAAATGATTGAGCTACCTCAAAATGTGAAAAATTATGTTTCCCCTAAGGAATCGAATTTTGATATTTTTAGCAAGACTCAGAAGAAGACAAAGAAAATATATGAAAGGATGAAAAGGAATAGTCTTATAGTAACTATATAGGCACCACAAACAAAAGAGTATCAAAATTTTATATTCTCCCATAATTATTGTGATTATGCTCGTTTTAATGAAACACTATTAAGATATTTTGATGAAAGATAACATATTTATTCTTATTTTTTTAATGAACATATAAATAACAACCTGAGAAATTGGTATAATTGTTTCATGGAGGAATAAAGGGTATTCATTATAAAAACTATAACTATAAAAAGAGGTTCATTGCATGTAAGATATATTGGATTATTGGATTGTCATATCTATAACTCTGACAAATACTATGAATGTAATTATTGTAACAATTTATCTTTTTAATAAATTATATATTCAAGCTATTCAAGAATTACATAGAAATATTTTTTAGAAATAATTCATTGATATTGAATTTAAATAATGAATTCATAGTTTTAAAAAATGACCATATTTTGTATAGTTGTCAATCAAAATCATGAAGAGATTAAAGATGATAGTTTAAAGGATCTTGAAAATTCATTTAAATAATCCAAAAATATACATGATGAATAAATTTAGTATATGATTTTGGAAAAGAAAAATTGGTTCAGATTAGTTAATGATTAGAAGTACACCCTCAATAAAAAGTGTTTCGATATGGAGGTGAAATTAAAAATCATAAATTATTACAAGATAGAATATCCTATATCTGGAAAAAGAGATTCCATTATACATATTCCAATTAATGATCCTAAATCCATGAAGATAATGGGATTATCACGTAATGAAATGGAAACATCCTCCAAGTATAAGGTATCACATAACCTAGAAACTATCTTGCCTAAATAAATTGTTTCATGTGTTGATAAAGGTTTTAAACTAAACATTATGAAATTATGGATGGTACGAAATATTGATCATCCAAAAAAATAAAGAGTGAATGAATAAATGTATAACCCCAATATTTCATGAAATACTTTTGTCAAATAAATTTAATTTCTTCAATAGCTTCTGTTAAACTCATCACTATGTTTTAACGATCCACAATATAAAATTATTAGTGAAATGTGTCTAGTATAAACTAGACATTAAATTTTGATGTATAAATAGGAATAACAACATTTTACAAATTAATAATAATTTTAATACATAAATAAAATATATTGACAAAAAAGAACTTCTCTTTTATTATATTGTTTACAATCATTGAAACGAGTGATTTAACGATTTTTTAAAAAGAGTATGTCTTTATCTATAGTGAAAATTATTGTTTTTTTATTAAAAACTAGTATTATATTTACTAAATTTTCAAGTCCCATTTTGTTTTTATATCATTTTAAAAGTGAAAATAGTAAAATATTAACATTATTAATCTAATTATTTCATGTGAATTATTTTTTATTCATTCGTTTTTTAAAAACATCTTACACTTAAGAAAAATATTTATTGAGAAACACACTTTTATAATGTGTCTACATGATTAATTTTCAATTAAATTATTCCACATAAAATAATTTAATTTTTAAAAATGTATTGAATATTTATAATCATCATAATTAATTTTACATAATTAAATAAACATTTTTTCTTTATAATGAATACATTAATTTTTTAAAAAAATTATTATCATAATTAAGGCTTAAACGGGGTACTGTAGTAGTTAAACCACAATGATGACGATTAAAATGAATAAAAAACTCATTAAAAATATATTTAATAGTCATATTTAAATCTTATATCATATTAAAATGTATAATTATCCATTTTTTACATTTTTTTCAAATTTAAAACATGGACATAACTCTTTCGTCTCAAATATTTCATGTGTGTGCTCTCCGCCACTTATAAATGGGAACCCACTCCCCAAACATTTTCACATATCTAATTCATTTGTATTACACCAATACATACCCAAAAAGTTTTCTATTTTATTCTTCATTTTATATTACTTATTACTACATTATAAATATTACGTAATCATTTATGTTAATAACGGTAGTTTGGTCGATATTTGCTACTTGAGTAAAAAAAGAACATCTTATAATTAAACTTTTTCCATGTTTTCAAGATTCCATTATCTCTAGAATGATATTCATGAGGTAGATATTATATATATCATATATATATATATAGACTATATATTTATTTATAATAGTACATAAAATTTAGATATAATAAATGAAATGCACTGTTCATGGATACAAAAGTTTGTACGTACGCATGAACACTACATTCATTTATATTTCATATATAATATCATGAAAACATAATGATATATAGATATATTAAAATTCCAATATAACATCATATATAATTTTAGTAACTCCATCCTTTATACATTCCACATAGGGCATGAACGAGTCATATCACTTTGAGGGGGCGGTAGTCTGCACTTCCTCAATTGAAATTATCGTATTTACCAATTATCAAAACCAGAAAGGTACGATATAAATAAAAAATAAAGAAGAATAGATATAGTATAAATATAATACATATCACATATAACTATTGTTACATCATAATGGCCACCATGAGAGGCGGACGAAGATATTCGAACAATCATCTTTTCATGAGGCTATAGTTCGATGTACATAGAAACAGTATGTTCGTATCCATTAGATGAAGGTGTGTGTAGGTTTAGTTTCAATCCTTCTCATAAAAAAACCTAGTATATTTTGGATTCTGATTTTTTTAGGTAAAAAAATAAAAATAAGTGCATAGGGAGTGAAGAAGTAAAATTAAAGAGGAGAACGTGAGGGAAGAAGTTACCTTTAAATCGGGTAACTCCCTTTGGTTTGAACCAAAATGATTTCTTGAAGTGCCTTATAACCGTTTTATTTCATCTAGGAGGAAAAGAGTGATATTGGGATCTTATATGGGTAGGGTTTGGTGGAGACAAGGGTCTTGAGAGGTGTGTTTAATGGGTTAGAGGTGGTAAAAATTAAATAGGGAGGAGTGGATCATTAGGAATGTTTGAAGGTATTATTTTATTATAAAATGATTTTATGTTTCAAAAAGGTAGAAAACATATTTTATTAGAATATAAGGTGAATATAAGTTGAAATAAAATCATCCAATATTAATTTTATAGTTTTTGGATATTTTTTAATCCTAATCATTCATATTTAACACTTTGTTATCTTGTCTAACTTTTACCATCTCCTCTTATATATTCTCACTATATAGTTAATATATTTTCAATAAAATGAAAAGAGGCCCAAAATGCATCATTGATGGCATTATTAACATCAAATAAGTCTTATGGTAGAATTTTTTATTTTTAGGACAATTTTATCATTTCATAAAATATTGATTGATTTAAAACTATTTTATGTCAATTTTAATACTATTTGTTTCATGAATTTTTAAGAAAATAGAATCCAACTTGATTCTTTTGAAATAATTTAATTAATTAAAATATAACAAGTCATTATCATCTATAAATTTTTTTATGGCACAAAAATATTTAAAATAAATTTATTTTAATATTTTTAATATCATTTATTTGAATCCTTTATTAATGAAGCTATTACTCCATCACCACTCTGTCATAATTATATTTATTTATTTAATATATAAAATTTATAAATAAAATAAATTGATATATATAATATTTTTAGATTTATAATGACTATTTATTTTCTATGATATCAATTATATATACACACATTAAAAACATTTTGGTAAAAAAATACATGTTCATATATTTTTAATTTTACTTTTAATAAAATGTTATCAATGTCATTATCTTACCCAAATGGATTTCAAAGGAAAAAAGTCTATACCAAGGATTTCAATGGTCAGCCATTACTCGTCCAATGAGGTTGGGATAATTTTTAAGATAATATTATATTATTATAATATTATTTTTACCTTGATTTACCTTATTTACCTTTAACCGTGATAAATAAAAATTAAACATTACTGTTCATCAAAAGTTATTTTCATCTTATTAAACAACATTTTACTTACTGATGACAACCATGTATATAGTATTTTTAAAATTAAATTCACAGAAGTTGTAAAAATTTGTTTTAAATGAAAAAGTCAGTTTTTAAGTAATATGTAGTGTTTTGTCACTATTCATTAAAAATTGAACGTTTTTTGAAAATCACCAAAAATTCACCCAAAGATAATTTTTTTTATTCATAATTCTAAAAGGATGTCTATTTTACCAAATTAAAAACATATATTCTTCAATAATTAATTTAAAATAAATTTCCGTTGTCAAAACCAAAAAACAGGTCTTTAAAAAATAATAACTATCAAATGATTGACACTTGTTAATGTCCAATTTTAATGCGAAATTACGTATAATGTCCATAATTGGATTAATTGGTAAAATTAAAATCTAATTACACTTTAAAAAAATAAAAATAAAAATCTGACGATATAAATAATTTATATTAATAGGGTATTTTCAATTAAAATGTAGTATTTTTCACTATTCAATAAAACATTTACTTTATCAGAAAAATACCAAAATTTCATCCAAAGTAAATTTTGATTTTCCCATACTAAAGAAATTTTTTTTGTCAAATAGAACATATAAAGTAATAGAATCTTGAATTATAAAGGGTACTCCATCAAAAGGTTGTACATTGACCTTTTAATGAATATTAGAGTTTTTATGCTTTAAATTGGATTAATTCATATTTTAAGCCTCTAACATTAATTGAAAAAATTTAAAAATATTTAATAAAAATGTATAATTATATTGTAGTTAGTTCTGTCCATTCTCTCCAATACAACAACTATCCTTTAACCACCATTTAGAAAAATATTATCTTGTTATTTTTCAGTATGACTCATCCTTGTGTGCAACATGAGATTTTGAAGAAACCCATTATTGTGAGTCGGGTACGCCATCGAACATAGAATCTTTTTTAAAGTAAAATAATATTTTATTCACAAATATTAATTAAAATGAAAATTTATTACTCATTATTTACATAGGAAGTATCATGCTTCCCCCTTTTCGAAATTGTGTCCTCGTAATTTTATTCAAATATCAAATAAATGGGGGTATTTTTCCTTCACAACAATTTCACATTACCATGATTCCTCTTCAACCATATTGATTTTCCACAAAACCATTACATTATGAATTACCTTATTCTGCAACACTTTCTCTTTTCAGTCAAGAATATGGGCTTTTTTTTTATCATAAGAAATATTGTCTTCCAATAGAACTACCTCTAGACTCAAAACATGATACGGATCTGAAATATAAATTCTCAACATTGAAACATAATAAACATTGTGTACCTGGGTTAAACATAGAGGTAAATCCACTCTATAGGAAACTAAACCAACTTTCTCTAGGATTTCATTGGGACCAATATACCTTGGAATAAACTTTCCTATATTACCAAACAGCAACACACTTTTCCATGGAGAAATATTGAGAAAGACATGATCACCTACCTCAAAAAATATCATTCCTTCAGTTATCTACATAACATTTATTCCTACTCTGAGTTATTATCATGTGATTCTGAATCAACATAACCCTTTTATGCCATCTCTTCTACCAATTTGGTTCATATTAGCTTCCTTTCACCAACATCGCCCCAAAATGATAGAGTTCAACACCACTTTCCATATAATGCCACAAATGGAACCATCTGTATACTAGAATGAAAACTGTTATTATATAAAAATTCATCCAATGAAAGATGTTGGTCCCATATTTTTTGGTAATCCATTGATAAAGCAGGTAGCATATCTTCCAATTTATGAATTGTTCACTCTGACATCCCATCTAATTGATGTCGAAAAATTGTACTAAAATTTTATTTAGTACCCAAATATGTCTGAAGGCCATTCAAAAAGTTAAAACTGAACCTGGGATCACGATCAGATACAATAGAGAGGGGAACTCCATGAAACCTGACTATCAATTTAACAGACAACTGAGAAAGATGATCTAGAGACAAAGTATCATTAATTTGAAGGAAATTTGTCAATTTAGTAAATTGACCAACAATAACACATATTTAATTATTACCTCGAGATTTTTTTGGTAATCCCAAAACAAATTCCATGGATTTATTTTCCCATTTCCACTCTGGCACAGGTAATGGATGAAGCAACCATTTCAGTAACTGCTTCTCTTCTTTAAACTATTAACAGTTCAAACACTTCATTTTAAATTAAAAAATATCTCTTTTCATTCCATCCCACTAGTGATAATCCCGAATATTTCTATACATTTTAGTAATTCTAGGATGAACTGAAAACCGAGAACTATGAGCATCATATAATAACTATTTCTTCAACTATGAATCAGAAGGCACACGTAATCTCTTCATAATCCACAATACACAATCTATATCAATGTAAAATTTAGGTAACATACCCATCTAAAACAACTCAAACTTTTTATGCAACTCACTGCCTTCCTTTGGTGCTTTATTAATTCAGTTTGATATTGATGATTTCACTAACACCTGAAACAAAATAGATGAATTTCCTACATGAAAACCTTCTATGGAAAAGTTAATCAATTCATCAATCAATAAACCTTGTTCCAAACGTAACATGTTTAATGTAGAATTACTTTTCTGACTCAAAGAATCATCAAATTTATTTTATTTTCTTGTATGGGAATTGATCATGTAATAATAATCCTTGATTAATTTAGACCACATCCTCTATATCATATTTAATTATTTCTATGTAAATATATACTTCAAAAAAAATTTGTCAGTATATATTTCACATTTTACTCCATACGGATGTTTCCTTCAAATTTATAAAGAAAAACAATAGTAGTTACTTCCACATCATGTGTAGGGTAATTTAACTCTGGAGGTTTTAACTAATGTGATGAATAAGCAATTACCTAAACATTTTTTATTAGGACACAACAATGTCCTTTCAAAAAATCATCACTATAGATAGAAAAAATTCACCATCTCTAGATGGTAATGCTAAAACTGGAGCATTCACCAATCTTATTTTTAATTCATAAAAACAATATTTATATTCTTTTATCTAGATAAACTTAACACCTTTTCTAGTTAACATAATAATCCTACTAGATAACCATGAAAACATTTCAACAAACCTCTGTTAGTAACATGTTAAACCATGAAAACTACGGATATCCGTTATATTTGTGTTTCTTGGACATGCATCAACAAATTTTGGTTTACCAGGATCAATAGTTATGCCATTTTTTGAAACAATGTGACCAACGAATGTAAATTTTTCTAACGAAAACTCATAATTACTAAATTTCCAATACAGTTTTTTTTTCATTACAAGTTTACAAGAAAACCCTCAAATGACTTTCATTCACCTATTTTCTTTTAGAATAAACCAAAATATTGTCTTTAAACAAAACCACCATTTATCTCTGGACTCAACTGAGCCATCACTATAACAAATTGTTCAATTACAATTCCGACCATCTCAGGATGCTGATTTCGATGGTTATTGTCCTCTATTTGGTTTCCCAACATAGCTAACCTATTTCCTCTATGGAATACTATTCTGATCACAGAAATATCATTGGGAAAACAACATGGTAATATTTAAATGCTATATCATTTCATTGTTTCCATACATTAATTTATGGATATTAATATTACAATACCCTAACTCCTAAAGTTGTCTAAACCTACCTCTGATACCAACTATAAGGACTCTTTCTTATACATTACGTAATATTTAATTAAGTTAAGTATTCACATTGGGGATCTTTTCAGGTTTAAAGTTTTATAGAATTAGGCCATAACTTTTACATTACATCTCAATTATAATAATGTAGACACATCTACTCGATATCCATTTTCTCATAAAATAAAAACTCTCCAAAAAAAACAAGAGTTCTTTTCCTAATAAAAATATTTTTCAATTCTTCCTTTATCTTACCATCCTTATATCCAATAATAACATTTAAATATTTTTGGGTGATAATCAAAATATTAGTAAGGGTTATAAAAAATTTAAAGAAAACAGTAGCCCATCAATACATAAAAATCAATGAAATCATACTTTAAAATTATTATCATACCATAGAAATCATATGATTTTTGAAAAAAATGGAAATCTTAAATAATAAAGGAATCTTGTGGTATCCATAACATACTTACATTGTCGCTTTCACAGCTACATAGGTAGTTACATTTGGAATACCGATCATAGTATATTACCTAACTCTCTTCGGAGAAACATTAACGTTTACCTTCATCATGTTACCCAATGCATTTGAGAGATATCTCATTCTCACCCACCCTAGGTTTATTACGGAACCACCTGTATACATAAACAATTCCCAAGAACCATAACATAATCAGAACACAGATCATAAGAAAAAAGGAAAGATAACATTCCCACATTACAATCATTTCAATATATTGACATAATTAATCCATTATCAAAACCATTTTCAATAAAAAAATACGAAAAATGTGTATATAGTATTTATTTTTCATTTAAAAACATTATGTCTTGGTGCGGATGCCAAATATAAAATAATTCTCGCGGCGGCGAAATGGTCGTTGACACTGCGTACATTAAAATGAAGCATTCCCTTTTTCTTTTAGTAAAAAGATACGTATAAAATGATTCCCTTTTTATGAAATTAAAAGTCAAAGTGTTTTATATAACAAATAAAATAAAGAAATGTATAAAACAAAATAAGCCTCAATGAAAGGAGATTGAGATGAAGTCCCTTACCTCATGTCCAACATGACTCGTTTGTTCTTTAATCTCCTGAATAATAAACTAGAGTTAATTTTTAATTCCTTAAGAACCCTTTTCAAGTTTATTATTCCATTTATATTACTTATTATAATCATATAAACATTTCATAATCATTTAAGTTAATAACGGTCGTTTTGTCGATATTTGGTACTTGAGTCAAAAATGAATTTCTTATAATTAAATGTTTTTTTGTTGTAAAAAGTCTATTATCTCCAGAATGATATTCATGAATTAGATATCATATATATCATATATATCCTTTATATATATGTATTTCTAATAGTACATAACATTTGGAGATATGAAATGAAATGAACCCTTCATGGAGATAGTAAGTCGTACGTACACATGAACGCTACTTCCATTTATATTTTTTATTTAATGGATAGAGAACATAATCATACATAAGTATAGTATAATTATTTTATAATATATTATAAAATTTTAGGAACTCCACCCATTATATGTGCCATTTATGCCATGAATGAGTCATATCACATTGAGAGGGTGGTAGTCCGTACTTTCTTAAATGAAATTATCGTATTTTCCCATTATGGAGACCACAAAAGTATTTTATAAATGAAAAATATAGAATGATGGAGAAAATATAAATATAATATATATGACATATAAATAAAATTTCATCATAATGGCTACCATGATAACGGTAGAAGATAATCGAATAATTATCGTTTCGTGATGCAGAGTTCGCCGGACACAGAATCAATATGTTTGTATCCATTAAATGGAGGTGTGTGTAGGTTTTTTTTGAGTCATTCTTATAAAAAAAACTAGTATATTGAGGATTCTGTTGTTTTTATGTAAAAAAATAATAAGAAGATCATGGGGATTGAAGAAGTAAAATAAAAGAAGATAACTTGAGGGAATGTGTTACCTTTAAATTAGGTACCTCCCTTTGATTTGAACCAAAATTCTTTCTTGAACGGACCTCTGCCTATGGTAAGGCTACTAAAAGGAAGATAGGGATGTTAAGATCATATCTAGGTATGTTTTGGACCAGACAATGGGCATAAGAGGCGAGTTTAATGGGTTAGAGGTGGAGGCCTTTTATAAGAGGGGGGATGGGCTCTTTAGGAATGTTTGTAAGTATTATTTTATGATAAAATGATTTTTGATTACGAAATATCCAAAACAAATTTTATTCAACGACAAGGAACATATAAGTGAAAATAATATCATCCAATAATAATTGGAAATGTTTTGTATATTTTCTTATCCATATAATTCATATTTATCTCTTTGTTAACTTACTTAACTTTTACCATGTCCTCTAATATATTCATACTATATGGTTAATATATTTATATAAAATGTAAAGCGACCCAAAAATGGATCATTAATGAAATTTTAAACATCATATATGTCATTTAGATGAATTTTAGATTTTTAATAATATTTTATCATTTAATAATATATATATTAATTTAAAAATTCTTTTATGTCAATCTTAATAATATTCATATCATGACTTTTTCAAAAAATCAAAACCAACATGATTCTTTCGAAAAAAAATCATTATTTCAAAGAAAAAAAGTGATCCTCATCTATAAAATTAGTGGATGGAATAAAAAGATTCAAACTAAATTTATTTTAATATTTATAATATCATTTATTTGAATCCTTTGTTAATGAAGCAATTACTACATCATTGTTGTGTCATAATTAAATTTATTTATTTAATGTTTATAAATTAGAAATACAATACCATGTTTATGATATTTTTATTTTTACATTAAATAAAAAGATATTAATGTCCTTATCTTACAAAAATGGGTTTCAAAGACCCAAAGTATAACCCAACGTATTTCATGGTCAGCCATTAATCATCCCACAAGGTTAGGACATGTGGTAAGGTAATTTTATATTATTATTATATTGTTTTTATCTTGAATTACCCTATTAACCTATTACCGTGATAAATAAAAAACAACAGTTACTATTCACCAAAAATTATTTTCATTTTATTAAACCAAATTTTTCTTACTAATGACAACCTTGTATGTCAGATTTTTGAAATTCAATTATCATAAGAGGTAAAATTTCGTTTAAAAGAAAATGTCTGATTTTAACTACTTTGTAGTGTTTTTTCACTATTCATCAAAAATTGAATGTTTTTAGAAAAATAAAAATAATTCAACCAAAGATAATTTTTATATTTAGAATTAAAATATGATTTCTATTTTACCAAATTTAAGACAAATATGTTTCATTAATTAATTTTAAAGTAATCTTGGTTTTCAACCTCAAAAGCGTGTTTTTTAAAAAATAATAACTATCAAAAGATTGACACTTGTTTCTGTCCAATATCAGAGATAAATTACTTCCAATCATCATAATTAGATTAAATAGTAAAAATATAATCCAATTACACTTTAAAACTAATAAAAAGAACAATCTATCTATTTAAATAAATTAGATTAAAAGGATGTGTTGAATTGAAATGCAGTATTTTTCACTATTCATTAAAAAATGAACATTATCAGAAAATTACCAAAATTTCTTCCAATGTAAATTTTGATGTTGTGATTCTAAAGAAGAAATTTATTCTTTAAAATAAGGAATATAAAAGTGACAAAATCTAGATTTAAAAAAGGTTCTCCATCAAAATGTGGTAAATCGATCTTTTAAAGAATATTTGAGTGTTTATGCTTAAAATTGGACTCATTTACATTTTAAGCCTCTAACTGTTATTGGATAAATGTAAAAACATATGATAAAAATCTATAATAATATTTTAGTTAGTTTTATTTATTCCCAAAAATAAAACGGTTAGGAGTTAATTGTCATTTAGAAAAATATTATATTGTTATCTTTTAGTATGACTCAGCCTTGTATGCCACATGAGATTTTGATGAAACCCATTGTTCTGTGTCGGGAACTCCATCGAACATAGCATCCCCTTTAAAGTAAAATTAATTTTTAATTCATAAATATTAATAAATATTAAAATTTATTTCTATTTATTAAATTGTATGTTACACATGTAATTATAAAGACACATCTTCCTTCTTAGCATTCAATATATTGGAAAATGATAATGTCGCACCTGTGTATGTGTGGACTATCGTATCCATAAAGTGATGTGATTTTTTTTCATTTTATTTTCAGATAGATGGTAATAAGGATATATTTATTCAATTTATATGATATTTATCATTTATAAATTATTTTTGGAAATGGGATATATCATTTTCTATTCTTTTATTCAATCTATCAAGAAAATGGAATCAATATACATGTGTATGTACTTCCCATTGTCTCGTTGAAAAATGTATTTCATTTTCTATATCAAAATCTTATGGATTAATGAGAATAAGTATATAATAAATATATAGTATATAAATATAGTGTTTAAAATTCTATAAATGATTTAACCATGATCATGGTAGAAGTACAATTAATAAAAAACGAAAACATACATGAAAAATCTAATAGTTATTACCCAAAATGTTATTTTAACAAGGAATTGAAAATAATGGGATATAATAGGTCATAAGTTAATCCTATATGGTATTATATATATAATTATTTTATGTAATTGATTTAAAATAAACCTATATTTATTACAAATGTGTTTTGAATGTGTAGAATGAAATTTATGAGTTGAGGTTTGAGATTTCTAGTCTCTCTTTTCTTTTTGATAGAAATATAACACATTCACCACTTGTTACTTTTTTTTGTACATATAAATACATTGATATTATATTTCATTAATATACTTATTTTAATGAAATTTATTTTTTCATTATATTTCTTCCATTAATTGGGATTACAATTTTGATGTTTGCAAACTTGTAATGGATTTTCATCTCACTTGTACTTCTGTGAGACATATGTGACATTCACAACTTATTTATTTTATGTGGTGTATATAATAAAAATTAGATATTATATGTAATTATATTATTTATTTTCTGGAAACTTTGGTTTTTATTTAATGTCATTATTTCATGGATCATCTGATTAAATAGTTACCAAAGTGATAAGGGGTTTATGTTAGAATTTTGATATTTTTTATAATTTTTTATGATTATTCTTAAATGAAGTAAATTTTATTATATAGATATCAAAAGACTCATGAATTTATTTTATATTGGTTATATATATAATTTATGTTTTTTACTTCATTTTAAACTCTTTATTTATTAAATATACTAAAATATTTTCTTTGGAAAAAAGCATTATTTATGACTTCTTTCTAAAATCATTTATCATCCATGTCCATGATTTCTAGATATGTATAAAATGATTTAATTACAATTATTAAAATGTTTTAACATAATTTTTACCCTTCTTAAATTTGTAATTTTTTAAAAAATCTTTCTTTTGAAATCATTTTTAATGATGTATTTTTGATATTTCTAAAAATTTGAAACGGATGTTTTTGAAATGTATTGGATGAAAAATATTTTCTACCAACATGACTAGTAAATTATTAATTTTATCCTTTAAAAATTTACAAGAAAATTTTTTATGAAAAATTTTACTGTAATAATTTAGAAATTTTTAAATTTGAAATAAGTTATTTGAAATAGGAATGATTGTTTCCCACGTGAAATATTCTAAGTGGTCTTTAAAAATCATTATCCATCGTTGATGATTTTTTTGATACATATAATTTACATGAAATGTGATAAAATAATACCGTCCTTATTATTTCTATGTGTTTATTATAATTATGATTAATTTTTTGATGAAATCAATTTCTTTTCAATTAGTTATTTTTATGAAAATTGTTTTATGCCCAAGTGTAATACTATGAGGAAATGTTTCTAAAAAAATTTCCTTTACAAATGAAATGATATATTGAGTGAATTATGATATTCTAGAACAAAAATGTATTGATTATAATAATATTGGTACCTATATCTCCTTCAAATGAATTAGGTAATGATTAATGTTCTATGAGATCAAAAGATACATGGGTGGTTATCGAAATCCGAAAAGTGGTTTGATGAGGGGTTTTCATATTCCAAAATGATGGTACATAGAAGGTTATACAAATCCCAAAATTGGGTACATAATAGGTTGTATCAAACCTAAAGATGTTACATTAATAGCTGCCCAATACAATCATGTTATGAACATCTTGGTGGATAGCATTGACATAAAATTTTATACATTTTGTAATATTCAATAATTCTATTTCTTATACCATTGTCAAGAAATCATATATAATTTCATTCAATTCCTTTACAAATCCGGTATGATTAATAAATAATATTTTTCCCATTACTCATGTTTACCATCTGTGATATTGATGGTTTTATATTAAAATATTATTATCTTGTTTTACTACCCTTCTACTGAGGTAATGTTGATATATCTGTTGTTTAATTGTATAGAGAATTTGATCCTACCTATTAATATTTTTCCTTACCCAGCGTTATGAAGAAAGGTATTTCGTATGATATTTCTATGAAGGGTGATAGATATGAATAACATAGTATGATATTACATTATTAACTTTTGAAATTGTTGTTTTTGTATCTAGGATTCCAAATTTACTAGACCTAAATGATTCTAGAATGGATCATTATGTTTTGTTTTGAATATTCATATATTAATATATAATACTAATGTGTGAATTATTTAGGTATTTATACTTGTTATTTGAGAAATGTTTAGTTAAACATTAGAATCTAGGATGATAATGAAATAGTGAGAACCCTTGGGACATGACTATATAAATATCAAAGTATAAGAAAGTTTCTTGGAATTTTGGGGAATTATAGAGCATGTGATTTCTAATAAAATAATTTCATCTATGGGTATTAAAATATGAATCATTTGTAGTTATAATTATGGGTAATAACCTTGAAAATGGTTCATTAGGCTTTGATTTAGTCATAACAGTGTGATGAATAAAGGGTATTATAAAAAAACCTGGTCTGAAAACATTTGGTGATAAGTTTTTAAAATTCACACTCCTTACAAAAAATTCTATTGGACTTGGATATGTAGTGACCATGAATGGCCTAAGAAAAACTAAAAGAGTTATAGACATAAAATGGTGTGTCATGATTTATATATCCTATGAATGATTTTTCACCGGAAATTAATCTGAATAATGATACATTATTATTAAACATTCAATTTTTTCTTTTACAAAGGGATCTAAAAATATCGACGATGTTAGTGAGGTGAAAGATATTACCAAATATTGAAGTTCCATATTAAAAATTAGATAATAAATTACATTATGTCATTAATATTATTTGGGAATGTTAATTCATATCCACAAGAGTTTGATTTTGAATTATGAATAAATGTACATAATTTTACTTAAATCACATATCAGTTCTATGAATCTTATCTGAATAATGATTAGGGGAAATTGATTCTAAAAATTATCATTATTCAGCATTTATTTTAATTTTATGTTATCATATTAATTGATTTTATTTATCTTCTAAAATACCACATTTATTTTCAATGAATATAGGTCACGTTTAATATTCCAAACCAATATATGATAATCTATCAATGCAATGATAAATATGAACTTATGGTGGAGATCATAATCTTGTTATGAGTCTTGATTCCCATTTATGTGGTATTTTATCTCATTTGGTTGGGGAGAAAATTATAATCAATAATATTCCAATTGTCTGGTATTTATTTATATAATTTTTGAAGACTTTTCTAGACATTGATGAAATTGTTTCGTTGAGTTCTCTACACAACTCATTACAGGTGATAATATAATATTAATGGCTCCATATAAGATGAGTGTGAATGAGTTAATGTAATTTAGGAAGAATATCTAGTAGATGATTGATAGGGGATTTATTCTACCATGTTTTTCACCTTGTTGTTCACGTATTCTTTTGGTTAAAAAAATGATTATCGAAGAGACTTTATATTTATTGTTAGGAACTACACATCACCATTGTAACACCGTGAGATTTCGAGAAATTTTTTTAACAAATAAATTTAACATTTATAATATTTTTATTTACATAAAATACCAATTATTTATTTTGTTACATGCAACAATGAGTTTAGAATGACTTAAGCATAACACCGAGTTTAAATGAAATTTAATATACAATTAATATATTATTTTTCAACATAATGGATACCTATTAAATGTTGGAATGAGCAATATCAATATTATTAAAATAATTATAGAAATATATTGTTTACACAAGAAAATAAAAGGGTTATTTTGGTGTCCAATTAATGAGAAATGAAAATAAAAACATTATAAAAAATAATCATTATTTTTTAAAAATTTATTTGTATTCATAAAACATAATTTTCCCTCAATAAATTAAAAAATTAAATTTCAACCTATTAATTTTTATGAAACATATATATTATATTGTTAATATACAATTTCTCATTCTTTTTATGTTTTATCTAGTGAATTGATAACAATTCTTTTAAATTTATTCTTAAAATCATTATTTTTTTGGAAATTTTTTTGTCTTTTTCAGAGTTACATAAAAGATAATTTTTTAAAATTTTATATTTTTTTAATAAAATAAACATAATTTATTATATCATCATATAAATATTTTCATAGGGTTTATGTTATGTATTTTACTGAAAACATTAAATATTTCATTGAATACTGAAAAATTCATATTTTTGTTGAAAACTACCATTTCATTTAAAGTCTCTATAAAGTTACATTTTTGATTTATTACGTGTTAATAATTATATTTAAATAAAATATAAATCCAATATTCCAATTTAATTAATTGTAACCACTTAAATATTAAATTTTTTTATTAATACATTTTAATAATTTAAAGGTTTTCGTCTTTGAATACCCACTTTTTTGTCGATATTACTAGATTTATTTTCATGTAAATTTTGATACAAATGTGAATTTAATTTGGAAAAATTTATTACATTATTGGAATCAGAATAATTAATGTTATATAATATTATCATCTTAAATTTTAACCATAATGAATAGTCAATATAGTTAAATACATTAGTATGTTTAAGGTAAAGATGTGTTCATTATTGGTTTAAAAAAATATGACAAGATTTAGAAATGTCAAAAACATTTCAAACACACATTTTATGAATAATAATAATATATTTAGGGCACCAAAAAAGTCCATTTTGGAGCACTATTGTTTGTGAAAAATATGGGTGCACATTTCTATTTTCAAAAATTACAAGTGTTCCACTCAACTTGATTATAAAAGGAATCCCCCCTCATTTCTCATTTTCTAACATTAAAAAACAATAGTTTTGGATAATTCATAAAAAAAATTCATTATATATATCATATTGTATGAGTAGACTAATTTTTCGTGTAAATCCAACCTATAAATGATTTTTCTACAGACCTGAGGGGGTCACTCAAAGAAGATATATACTTCTTCAATTTTTGATTTTTCATTTCTTCTTAAACCACTTTAAATTATTATTAAACCATGATTATATATAATACAATTCATATTAAATATAATTATAATTTTTATGTTAATATATTGACTTCCAACCATATCTATGTCTATGAAATTCCTTACGAAAACATCTTTAATATATACAGTGGATTATCTCCTCGCGAACAGATGTCATTAGTCTATCCATTAAAACATATCATGGATGAATTTACAAAATCATTAATTTTTTCTATTTTTTATCATTAATATTATTATACTGTGTGAAATATTATATCACATACACCTTTATATATTCTATTTTGTAGGAATACGATAATGTCACTCGTGTGTACGACAGACCACTACCTTGTGAAGTGATGTGATTTATTAACGTATTACATTAATGGTAACAAGGGTAGGTTTAATAAATTCCTATGATATAGATGATATAAAAACATTTTTTTGAATGGTATTTTATTTTTTTCCATCATTTCATTCATTCCATCCATAAAATTGAAAGAACTTTCTAGTGTACGTATGATTTACCGTCTTGATGAATGGTGTATTTCATTTCCTATTTATAACTATTATGGAATACACTAAATACATATATATTGAACATATATGAAATTTTACTCCGATTAGAAATTTTAGAGATTATAGGAACACTATCAATGTAAAATTAAAAAAAATTAAAAATAAAAACAAAAATTAAAAAAGAAGAAGATATTACCAGAAACATTCCATTAACATGGAATTGTTAATAAAAAGTCATAAATAAATATTATATGATATGAAATCTATTATTAATTTTCTGAAATATATTTATAATAATATTTTATTTTCTATAATATTGGTTTGAATGTATATGAATAATGTGAATACTTAAGGTATGATATTTTTATCTCATATTTTACTTTTTGGAGACACATTCCATATTCACCACCTATTTAAATTATGTGATGTATATACTGCCTATGAATTTATTTTATTATTATTATACTAAAAATTATTGGGATTTAAATATCTATTTTAATATATCTCTTTCAAAGAGTTTATGGTTAAAACGTTACCATAGAGGTAAGGGATTTTTGTATAATGTTTTTTTCTTTGAGGTATATGTTATATTATTTACCTATATTATTTTATAAGGTGTATTTATAGCCACATTGATTGGTGATATCATTAATATATTCACCCTCGTAATATTTTGAGTTTCAATTTACTTTATTCTTTCATTGGTCTTATAATTCATGTTTCCCAAGGTGGTAAGTGTTTTATGTTACAATCTCATCATTTATTAGTATTGACCATGATTATTCCTCAAATTATTAAATATTAAAATCATCCTATTAATAAATTCATTTATTTTATTTTACTCCAGTTAATTAAAAATAATAAATATTTTCCATTCATTTTAATCTCTTTTTTTACACATGAGTTCAACATTGTGTTTTTAAATAAAATCATCATTACTTCTATCTCTAGTTGAAAACCATTTTTCATCCAAAATAAGGTTATATAAATATGTTTTCAAAATGTTTTTTAGGATTTTTTATTTTATTTAATAAAATTAAACCTCTTTTACTGTTTACTTTTATTTGAAAGGAATCTTCATGTCTATATCCCAAAAATGCACATTTTTCCTCTACTAAAAAATTAAATGGATTATTTTGTTTAATGTGTATAAAAAACTAGAATTTTCTTCCATTATGACTATTATCTGATTTGAATATTCATTTATATGTTTCCAATTTTATTTTCAAATAAAATTATTTTAATTTTTTTTACTTCTTAATAAGTTTTTTGAATTTTGAAATGATTATTTCCTGAAGAAATTATTTACCTTATTTTAAAAATCCTCCATTATAAGTTATTAAGTTAATATTCAATTAAAATGATTTTAAAAAGAAATATGTCTTTAAATTTGTTTTAAATTATAAAGTATATTTTCCTCAAGTAATGTCTGAAAATAATTTTTTATGTATCCATTATAATATTCATATATATTTTCAATGAAAATGGATTAAAAATATATTTTTTGATTTATAGTTTTGAAACGTTATTTTAAAAGAGATGTTTATTATAAAGAATCAGCCTTAAAAATTACATAATCTTCAATTAAACGAATAATTCAAATTGAGTAGCTTCTCAGGTTTAGAGTTGTATAGAGTTAGGCCATAACATTTACATAACAAAATTAATATTACATGTAGACACATCTAATCAGTTTTCATCGTCTCACAAAATAAAAACTCTTGAAAAAGAGGGTTATGTCTAGTTCTATGTTTTAGAGATCATGACATTTCCTTGATCCCATCCATAACCCTATTCCACTTTATTTCATGTAAAAAACATTTCAAAAACATTGGAAGAGCATAAAAAACTCAGTAAGGGATACACAAAGAAGGAAAACTGTTAGTTTTTTAAAACAACAAGTAAACCATTTATACTTTATCACAAATAATACATTTCACCTTTATGAAGTATTAAATACTCTTCACTAAATAAAATATCATTTCTTACCATTTTGTAACCAAAATATTACAATAAAACCCATCTAAAGAACATGTAAGATATAAAGGTAACATGGGACATAAACATTCTTAAGTGGAATAACCATACGGTCGACTTCCACATATATTACTAAATAGAATAGCCATACAGCTGACTTCAATACACGATGAATTAGATGTTATAATGTAACCACTCATCCTGCTTTATCACTGCACCACCCGTCATTTGGTTTATCACATAACTACCCATCAAACGTCCAATTACTATTATAAAATCATAACACATAAAATATTGAAAATATTAACATTTCACTAATAACATTTAATTTGAAATCATGGGAAATAATTTCATCATATTGAAATAATCAATCCATTTCATAAACTATTTTCAACCCCATAACATCCAAAAACATAATAAGTGATTTTCTTTTCATTTTAGAAAACATTTAGGCTAATAGAGGAAGCCAAATAATGATTATGGTGGTAGAGAGGTCATTGTCACCGCAAATGTTAAAAAATTTCCGTTAACAATTTAGTAAAACACTTCATAGAAAAAAAGATCACTTTTAATGAAAGTAAAATTCAAAGGGCTTTATTATACACCATGTAAAATAATATGTTATATATTATCGAAATATGACTCAATGAAATGAGATTGAGACGAAGTCCCTTACCTCGTGTTCGACTTGAACCGTTCGTTATTTAATATCCTGAATAATATACTAAAGTTAATTTCAACTTTCTTAAGAACCATTTTAAAGGTTATTATTTATTTTATATCACTTATTACCATGTTATAAACATTATGCAATCATTTAAGTTAATAATGTTCGTTTTGTCGATATGTGGTAGTCGAGTAAAAAATGGACTTCTTATAATTTCATGTTGTTCACATAGTAAAAATTTCATTATATCCAAATTGATATTAATTATTTAGATATTATATATATCCTATATATCCTATATATATGTGTATTTATAATAGTACATAAATATTGGAGGTATGAAATGAAATTCATCATTCATGGAGACGGTAAGCCGTACGTACGCATGAATGCAACTTTCATTTATATTTCATAATTTAATGGAATTAAAACATAATTATAAATAGGTATATTATATTTCTAGTGTAATATCATATATAATATCATTAACTCCATCCTTTATATGTCCCACATATGGCATTAACGAGTCATTTCACATTGAGGGGGTGGTAGTCAGCACTTCCCCAAATGAAATTATCGCGTTTACCCATAATGGATACCATAAAGGTATGATATAAATAGAAAATAAATTATCATAAAGAAAACATAAACATAATAAATAACAAATATAAATATAGTTCCATCATAATGTCCACCATGAGAGGGGGTAAAAGATAATCGAACAAAGATCGTTTCTTGAGGAGTTAGTTTTCCATCCACAGAAACAATATGTTTTCAACCATTAGATGGAGGTGTGGGTATGTGTAGTTATAATCCTTTTCATAAAAAAATACTAGTATATTGATTATACTGGTGTTGTTATAAAATAAAGAATAAAAATATTTTAGGGTATGGAGATGTAAAATTAAATAAAATAAGTTAAGAGGAATCGTTACCTTTAATTTGGGTAACTTCCTTTGGTATGAACCAAAAGGACTTCATGAAGATCCTTTTACCTAAGGTAAGGCTTCTAAGAGGAAGAGAGGGTCCTTGAGAGCTTATTTGGTCAGGGTTTGGACGATCCAAGGGGCTTGAGATGTGTGAGGAATTAGTAATAAGTGAGAATTGTTTATAAGGTATAGGTGGGTATCTTTTTCAAATTTTGCAAATATTATTTTATTTTAAACCTATCATCAGTTTATATAGAAAAATAAATCAATAAAGATAATGATAAGATGCCTAATAGTCGAAATAAAATGATCCAATAGAAATTGGACTGGTTTTGTATTTTTTTTGTTTAATATTTATAATCTTATTTATTTAAATAATTTATTAATGAAGTAAATACTGCATCATTATTGTGTCATAAATAATTTAGTTTCTTTGATGTCTAAAAATTATTTAAAAAAATTTTTTTTATGAAATATTATTAACTTTACAATGAATGTTTATAGTCTAAAAGTTAGCTTATATAACCCCATGACAAAATTAATTTACGAAAAAATATTTGTTACTGTCATTTTTGTTATCACATTAATTTTATTAATCTATAGTATCATTGGCACTTCCATGTGGCTATATGGGGTCCCAAAATCAACCCAAAGATGCCAATTGTCATAAATGACTCAACCAATAAGTCTAGGAAAATTTTTAAGGTAATTTGTTATTATTATGATATTCTTTTTACCTTGAATTAACCTATTTATCTTTCACTGCGGAAAATGAAATTCAAAATTAACTATTCACAAAAAATAATTTTCATCTTATTAAACCACAATTTATTTACTAATAACAAAAATTTATGATGGATTTTCTAAATTCAATTCACAGAAGCAGTAAAATTTCTATTAAATTTAAAGGTCAATTTTTTAACTAATACTAAGTGGTTTCACTATTCATCAAAAATTGAAGTTTTTCATAAAAATACCAAAAATTCATCCTAAGCTATATTTGATATTACAAATTAAATAATGGTGTCTACTTTAAAAAATTAAAAACATATATGTTTAATTAGTTAATTTAAATTTAATTCCTTTTTTTAAAACAAAAAGCATGTTTTTAAAAAACAATAACTATCAAAAGATCGACAATTGTTTATGTCTAATTTCAAATTGAAATTAATTCCAGTGACCAAAATTGGATTAATTGGTAAAAATATAATATAATTACACATTAAAAACAATTAAAAATATAATATAACCATATAAATAAATTATATTAAAAGGTAGTTTAAATAAAAATACAGTATTTTTCACTATTCATAAAAATTAAACTTTTCCAGAAAAATATCTAAAATTTACCCAAAGTAAATTTTTATGTCGTAAATCTATAGAAGAATCTTATTTTCTCAAATATAACTTATAAATGTGTCAAAAACAAGATTTAAATAAGTTTCTCCATTAACAGGCGATGAATGGACCATTTAATGTAAATTATGCTTAAATTAGATTAATTCCCAATTTAAGACTCTAACATTTATTTATCAAACATGTAAAATCATATTATAGTTAGTTTTGTTCATTACCACCAATAAAGCACGTAAGAGTTAACTACAATTTAAAATAATAATATTATATTATTAGTATGAAATGAAAGATTTCAAAGAAACTCCTTGTAGCGTATCAGATACGCCATCGAACATAGAAACCCCTTTAAAGTAAAATTAATATTTTATACACAAAATAATAATAAAAATGGGAATTTTTTATTTCTATATTTTCCCAGGATGTTACATTTATTCTATTATGAAAATTTCCATGAGATCATTAAAAATATTTTTTTATATAGGATTATATCCTTTCATACTACTTATTCTAAAATGGGCATATAATAAAAAGGTACCAATATTATTCCTTCATTGAAAGGTTTATGATTATATTAAAATATGTTTATTAAACCAATTTCAATTACATGGTTTATAACATGATAACGATTTTATGAAACCTCAATTTATTACTGCTTATACTATGATGAAATAATTAAATTATTTGGAATCCTGAATCTTTTCCACAGGTTGCGATATGATTAAATGTTTCAAAAACCCATTTAATTTCATTATATTTGATATGATGAATGTTTTAGGATCTTTTGTAAGTCATAAATATATATAATTTTTATTATGTGATGGGTGTGACCAATATCTACCTCTAATTAATAAGTTATTTTTTTTATCCCTTGATATATATATATAGGAATGTAATGGGGAGTAAACCTAGTTAATTAAGGATCTTTTTTTTGCTATGAGGGTCATTGGAATAAACATTTACGACTATGATGGATCTGGGAGTGAACCTAATCAACTACGATAGCCTTCGATATGAGTACTGACTACTACAAAAATGATTTTCTAAAAATATTATAATGCCGCAGTTCTATGTACTATTCTATTGTTACACTCTATTGGATCATGTTACTAGATTTCCACATGATTAATGTTTTATGAACATCCAAATATGTATTCCATGACTCAAGAGTTTGATAATTGATATGAATGATATGGTTTTCATAATATTAGATGAGGTTCTCATAATATTAATCTCATTTAATTCAATTGGTATCATTTATATGTCACCTTTTAAACATTATTGGGCTTCTCATCTCACCCATTCATATTAGATTTCCCTAGGTTATGAAGAAATTATTTATTTAGGTTATGTTTTTGGAGAGTTATAAAGGTGAAGATATTTATAGGAGATGTTGAAGATCATTTATCAAATTAAAGGTTTGTGTACCTACTCTCTAAGGACACTAAACTGTTATAGTCCACATACATGTGTATATAAAATATATTGAGACTTAATCTAAATATATTTAATATCCATTTATGAAAATACTAGGTTACTAGAGTTGGTATAAGGGGAATGTCTAGATAAACACCAGAAACTAGGTTGAGAAAATTTAATGATATCATGATGGAAATGTCTACGGGTAAGTCTAACTGTGTATCTAAATATAGTCCAATGGAATTTAATATTGGTAATGGGTAGAATGAGTGGTTTCCATGAATGTTTTTTCCTATATGGAAACTAAATGTTGGTGCCTCTTTCACCCAAGGACAGCTAGGGGTAATAAATCTAAAAAAGTGGCATTTATATGGACATGATCATCACCTAATTCATGATAATGTTCTTTAATATGCACCTAATTTGATTCTTTTTGGATATATTTTTTGAAACATATAAAACTATTTATGAACCATCATGAAGTATTTTAATAGATTATGGTTACGAATTAGTTCATATAAACCTAATGTCTTATATATCAAAAATAATATTTCATGATTTAAACATTGTATTTGTTATTGTGCATAATTATATCATTTTATAGTTTAATTAATGATTATCGCACTATTAATATTGGTATAATTTAATGAAAGAAACCAATATTTGATATATTAATGTTGAATTTTATATATAATATGTTAATTATAATACAAATGGGATTATTATTAGACTCAAGGATATTGTGATTATTCTTAATCATTTATCAGAGAAAATGATTAACAATGTGCACCTTAACAAATCTTAGACTCACCAACGAAAATAATGATAGAGTTCACTAAAACATTGTGAATTAGATACTGTAGAGGAAAGAATATTCAATTTCTTATATATGATGAATTTTGGAAGAAAAACTCAATGGAATTTATATTAGTGATTAGAGGATATATTGTGTGTGTAAAATAAGGACAAAAAATAAGTAATTTCAAAGGAAAGATGAAATTATCAGTTAACCAAATGAATTTGAATAATTGTATTCTTTATGAATCAAAAACTGTTGAATTTATGAAATATTTATGGGATGGGAAATATGAAAATATAAATGCTAAGGGGAAGTATAGTCAATATAAATTGAATGGATTTCTAGGTGATGGTTTTTCATTTGCAATGAAGATACTAAAAATCGAATATGAATAGAAGAATGTATTATGGAATAACATGAAAAATCAAAGTAAATTTCATTTGGATAATGTGGGATAATTAATTGGTTTTTAGAAATGTAATTATAAAATTATTTTATATGAATCATAATATATATAGGCATTTTCTGTAGAATTATTTATTAAATAATTTTTAATAATATGATGAATTGTAATGAAAACCTAAAAAATTTATTTATTAGTATGTTTATATTTTATATAAAATAAATGAATAATTATTGATAACCCTTAATATGTTTGGAATAGTAAATAAACTGTGTTTAATTTGTATAAATAATATATTACAATTGAAAAAGTAAATAAGATAGTATTGATACCCTATAACTTGTTAATGAATTTTTGACAAAGTGATATATTCTATCATTGAGAGTGTTTTCTTTTGAATTTAAGAAATATTCATATTTATCAATTTTTTATATAATGAATGTGTAAGCTTGTTTATTTCAAATTACATTTTATGGTAATTTGGTTTTTTACCATGTTTCAATTTAATACATGATAAAGGTATTCACATGTCTAGTATATCATAATCAAGATATACTTAATGAAATTTGGGGGAGGATTTTTATTTTACCTAATTTGTAAATCTTGAGTTTTGAAGTATTATAATGTTAACCATTTATGAAATAGTTTATTTTTAACATTGGTTTATGTTTTAGATATTAATGTATTACTTCACCATATGCCAATTTATTAATTTTGGATAATAAGTACTAACCATTTTGTTATAACTATATATGTATGGAATGAATTACCATTATTCATGGATCTTATGTTCTGTTAGTTCTTAATGTATAAAAAATTCATCTTCCTTTTATGGAATAAGAGATAAAGATGAAATTAATTGATGTAATACAAAGGGATAAATTTGTGCTTATAATACAAAGGAAAGACAATCCTTATGTGTATTGTCCCATTTGGAAATTTTGATCATATTGGAACTATAGACAATCAATTGTTGATACCGTTGAAACTATATTATGTTCAATATATGTTCCACATATATCACATGGGTGTGTACATACATGATCCATCACATATAATAACCTAATTATTTGTACTGAGGGAACATTATAATTATTATATGGAAAACGGGTTGAGATTTTGGATCGAATAGTGGATGTAATATAAAATAAGGCCAGTTACAAGATAAATGATTTTTTTTGTAAAACCTCCATTTTAAAGATGTTTCATGGGAACTTGAGGATGTAATGTGGTATTACTATCCTTAATTTATGGTAACAAAGTTATAACTTATGATGGTGAAATTTATCTTATGTGGGGAAGAATGTAACACAAAGAGATTTGGTTAAATAGGTTTTTTAAATAATTTTAATCGTTTTTATATTTTTCATTACACACAACACTATAATTTTCTTGAGTTACATGTAAGACTGAGTTTGGATTTCCTAACATCCAACACTATGTTTTAATATCATGTTATATAATAATAAAATATTATTATCTAAAATGACATTTATAATCTGGCCATTTGAATGGTGGGTAAGAATATTATTAAATAAATTATGAATGTACATGATTTACAATCATATATAAAATTAATTTTTCTGTGACAAATTAGTTATAAATGAAAATAATTTATTTGAAAATATAGGAAATCAATTTTTGAAAAACTATTTTTAGGAACACAATCAAATTTTACCTCAATAAATTACACCAGTCACAATTGGTGACTGATTTTGATGAAATTTTTATATTATAAATTCAATAAAATTTTGAACATTCATCATATATGTTTTATTGAAAAGAGACAAAAGTGAATCTAATTTCATTTTTCAAAACTATATTTTTATAAAAAAATATTTTTATTACCTTTGGTAATGTAATTATGAAATTAATTAATTTTACATTTACAAAAAAATTGAAAATTTTCATTTAATATTAAGTTCAAAATATGAAATTTACCGTATGGTTATTTTTTGGGATTTTTCGAAAAAATTTATTTTTTGAGGAATAGTGAAAACACTTATTTTTATTGAAATCTACCATTTTTTTAAGATTCTGAACTAGGTTATGAATTTTTATAGAGTGGATTTAAAAGTAAAATTAATTATATTATATTTAAATTAATCCAATTTAATTATTTTTATTCATTTTTATATTGAATTATGATATAAAACATCTAAATATTTTAAGTAATTTTCTCTTTGAAAACCCTCCTTCTAGTCATGTGTGTAATATTAATTTTAAATTATATTTTACACATATATGAATTTAATTTGGAATAATTGATCCATTATTTGGAATCAAAAAAATTTATATTATATGGTAATGAAAACATATTTTTTTATCAAAATGAATAGTAAAAAATTACAACAAATATTTTTATTATTTTATGTACAAATGGGTTTACCGAGGGGTTAAATTAAAAAGATAAGGCATAAAAATTATATAAAGTCAAATGACACTGATTTTAACTTTATGTCAATGTGAAATCATAAAGGTACTATTAAATTAAATTATTTTTCAATAAGAAATTAAGGTTTTACAAAAAGTGGTATTTTTGACTATTCACATAAAAATCACAATTTTCATAAAAACTAAAAATTCCCCCATGTGTTAATTTTAAAATGATGATTTAAATATTTTAATTAATTTTATAAATTAAAATTTCTAGGTTGGAATGAAATTAAATGTTTAATTTAAAACATAATACAATAAAATTATTTTTGAAAAAAAAATATTTTTGACATTTGTAAAGAAATTAATAAAAAAATTTCTTTCGTTGAAAATAATTTTTATATATCTAAAATATTTATACATATTTTTAAATAATTTTTTATTTCTATTCATACCACTAAATTTTATAGTCATCTTATAATGGTCACATTTAAATAATATATAATGGTACGTTTAGGATTGGTGTTGCATGTTGTATATGATATCAATCATAGTATATTTTTAAAAAGATTATGGGGATATAATATTTCATCAAGAGTTAAGTGGATGTATTATCTAGTTGTGTAGTCAATATTTTTCCAATATAAGGAATTAAAATGAGATAGAGATCATCCTGTAGTGTTTTTATTTCACCTATCAGAACTGGGAATGTAACGCCTTGACCCCAGTTACCCAGAGTCATAACATTATTTTAATACATTAGAATTATTACAAGGAATCATGTCCGGATGGGCCGATCAATTTTACAGTATTGGAAAATATATTACAAACATGAATGGTACATTACATTATAAAATGTAAAGAAACAATAAAAATGTATCCATTCACCACATTCATATCACATAGACTATCCCTATAGGTCAGTCATAATATACTTTTTTGACTCCTGAGAAAAATAAGACATGGAAAGGGGTGAGCTCAGATGCTCATTAAGGATAACAATTTCCATAAAACATTCATAAAAAAGCATAAATATTTAAGGAAATGTATAAAAATAAAACAATATCCTTTTAAACTTAAAAACCACAATAATATAGAAAATATAAATCAAATAATATCATTTAATTATTCACATTGATATTCTACTAGTTTAATAATCACATGTAATATCAATATCAAATTTTATAATGATGGAATGCATAATTATAGGCATCCTAAACACATAGTCAAGGCCTTCTTCCAATACTACAAATAATATTTTTTCAAGACCTCGTACCAAGACACAAGTTTTCACATGAGACGTACAGATGCATCGGGGATCTATAGCAGGCTCCACCCGTCACATTCAAAGTCCAATTCATTTCTCATATGAAAAGTATTAAACATAACATAATCCTTCGTATTAAAACTACAATAAGAAATGTCAATAAATTATCTATAAACCATGAATGGTATAAAAATAAAACATTCTCAATCAAACATTTCACAAAACCTTCAATACAATTTGGAATATTTTTATCATAATAAATCAACACCGATCACGAATAATATCTTCGTAATAATATTGACATAGTTGAAAATGACAAGTAAAAATATTTGATAGAAATATAACATTTTCATGAAATCATTCAAAATTCATATAAACGAAGTAATTTAAATGATTGTTTTGAATAAATGTGTCTCAGTCCACTTTGAAACTTTTGAAAGGAATTAACATTTTAAAACATTTGTGTCCATATAAATAAATCCTTAAAACCATTTTGAAAACATTGATATTAATGAGAAAGGTTTAGAATAATAAATCTTTAAAACATGTAAAATGATGTTTTAGTAAAAATTATCTTAATATAATACCTTTTAACACACTTTTATAAAACATGGACATGGATAATAAATATTTCGCAGTAGATACTTAAGTAAAAACAACCTCGGATAATAATGACATTGTTAAATTAACCCATTCCTTGAACATTCCATTGGTCAAGGGTACATTTAACCTCATGTATAATTGTCTTAGTATGTTATCAAATTATACTACAACCATATTCATATTTTTTATATCATTCATGATTCATTTATGACTTTATACTACCCATTTAACAATGATTTCCATGTTAAATTAACATTTTGGGTAATAATTGCTTTATTTATCATACGTGTTTTAACTTGTTTTTCTTGATCGTATCATTTAGACCGGGTTATAAATAATCCAGAATATATACCTTTATTTATACGTCATAAATATTTAGAATAAAAAATATTTATAATAGATTTATATATGAAATTGAAGGCACCATTTCTGGAGACGATAGGCCGTACGTACGCAAAAACGATGTTTCTGTTTTCATATCATATTGAACAGAAGTAAGTGAATAATATATATGTATGTACATATATATATATACAGTATCATTATTATGTCATATATTACATACTTATTAATAATATATATTTTTATAATCATCGTTGAATGGTGAACGTGGGAGTTAATCTCATTACGTCGTGGAGACGAAAATCCATACATACACATGAGCAACATTATCATTTTATTAATGTTGTTATTGTATGTAATTTGATGGTATATCATATTTAAAAAATAATTAACATGTTACACGACCTATGGGTTGTCTTTTTAATGACAATCCAAAAATAATATAAAAAAATATTTTAACCTTAACAATAGTATCCAATGTCAAAATTAATCGATTCCATCCTTTATACTTATCCAAAATACTTATGTCCAAACTAACAGTCGAAAATTTCAACGGAAGGTAAACACAATGATGATCCTTTTTGTTATGTAATAACATTTTAAAACATTTATCATGTATTATTTTAAAACATAATAACACCCTAAATTACTATAAAACCTTATTTATTACATTTATGCTCCCTTATTCCATATATAATACTGGATATACTCCTTTTATCTAAAAATGATGTAAACTTCAACAATGATTGAATATACAAACCATTAATCAATATCAAGGTAGCGAAGAATATCTAATATAATTTATCCAAATCAATCATATATTATTCCAAAATCACTACCTCAGTATCAACACAATATTATGTTTCATTTTTCCCTCAACCATATATTTTCCAAAAAATTGAACCTGCTATTGAGTCGCTTTTCTTTATTCCACAAAATCTCATGTCCTTAATGAAATTGTACTGCAGCACAATCCTTTTATACTCTAAAATTACAATAACATGTTCATCATTAATAAAATAGTGAAATGAAACAATAATTTAATTAAAACATAAGAAATCTAATAATTCCTCTTTATCATTGGTAGTATCATAACTTGATTATTATCCAATATTAGTATTTGGGGTATACTCTGGTGATTTGGGCATTGCTTCACATAGTGTCCTAACTCCTTGCTAATGAAGTATTGTACATTTTAACCCTTTTTCTTACCCTTGCAATCACGTACATGGTGTCCTTTTTCTCTACACATGTAACAAACTCTCATTCCCTTAATTCATTTACCACGGGATTATTTCCATAGTTATCACATATGGGAAAATCATTCTTTCCCCTCTTACCATTATCCATCTTTCTCTCTTCCATCCTTTTCTTATTTTTCTTCCCTTCAAAGCCATAGGACATAGAGAATTATTTTCTTATCTTAAAAACACATGATTTTATTTCTTCATATGATGAGAATATGTGGGAGACTATTTCCCTTTAAAATGTTGGATTAATACCATAAAAGATATGATCCTTCTTAATCTCTCGATCATATGTATTGCTGGAATTATCATTCCTTCCACTAGGCGCTATTTATATATAGTGGAATACACTAGGTTAGTTTATGAATCCAAACGCATAATTCCAAACTTGAGGAATACCTAACGTAAATTGAAAATATTATGCATATAATCTATAATCATAAAATTATTTCATTGATGAAGTATTTACACCTACATCCTTAATAATGGATTGTAATGAAAATGTGAATTAAATTATGCATATCCGCTGGGAGTGTCATAACTAAGAGTGCAAGAAGGCACGTTGTCATGTACTAGGATACATCGGGTCAAGCCCTAAACATCGGGTCGGAGTTTTCACTCCAAGTTACATCAGTTCTAGTGCCGCATCTTCATGCTCGTATCCATACTTGGATTTATTTCTTGGAAAATACACAAAATCTCTACATTGCTTAAATAATAGGATGTTATTCTATACTAATCTTCAATGTCAATATTTGGGTAATGTTTTCTATTTAGATTTTATCTAAATCCATTTCCAAGGTTGCTGCTAAACATCTTCTGATACTAACTATAATGCCCCGACCCTAGTTACCTAGAGGCAGTGCTTTATTTTAATACATTGGCATGATTACATGGAATAATGTCCTGATGGACTAATCAGTTTAGCATCCTTTTAAAAAATAATATATTCAAGAACGTGTCATTACATTATAAAATGAAAAACAACAACAACATTGTCTCCATTGACCACATTCATATCCCTTACACTATCCCTACAGGTCAGTCATAATAAACTTCTTTGCATCATGGGGAAAATAAAACATAGAAATAGGTGATCTAGGATGCTCAGTAATGATTGAAATATAGCATAAACATTCATAAAAAAGCATAAATATTTAATGAAATGTATAAAAATACAACAAATTCCATTAAAAAATTAAATTCAAAATTATCAAGTAAATATAAATCAAATAATTTCATTTACTTATTCACATTGATATTCTACTATTCGAATAATCACATATAATATCAATAGCTATTTTCATAATGATAGAATGCATAATGCTAGACTTCATAACCAAATAGTCAAGGCTGTGTGCCAAGACTACAAATAAGATTTAGTCAATTACTTGTTACAAGACACTAGTTTGTCTCATGAGACATACTAATGCATCGAGGAGATATAGTGGGCTCCACCCATCCCTTACTAAGTCCAATGCATTCCTCATATGAAAAGGTTTAAACATAACATAAACAAACGTATTAATACTTTCATACAAATTGTCAATACATTATCCATAAACCATTATTGGTATAAAAATAACAGATCCACAGTCAAAATTATCACAATTCCTTCAATACAATATGGAAGATTTGTATCATAATAAATCAACCTCGATCAAGAATAATATCCTATAAAGAATTTTGACATAATTGGAAATGGTAAGTAAAAATCTTTGAGGGAAATATCCCTTTTTTAGGAAATCATTTAAAAGTCATATAAAGGAAGTGATTTAAAATATTTTTTTGAATCAATGTGTCCCATACTACTTTGAAACTTTTGGAAGGAATTAACATTTTAAAATTTTTATTTCCATATAAATGAATCCTTAAAACCATTTTGAAAACATGGACATTAATGAGAACAATTTAAATGAATAACTCATTAAAATATTTAAAATGATGTTTTTGTAAAACGTCTCTTAAAAAAATCCCTTTCAACACACTTTTATGAATCATGGACATGGATAATAAAAATTTCCCAGTAGAAACTTACGTAAAAACAATCTCGGATAATAAACAGATTGTGAAATTATCCCTCGCGTTTTACATTCCATTGGATGAGGGAACATTTATCCTCATATATAATGACAATATTATTTCATTAAATTATACCATAACTATATTAATATTTATTATATCATACCTGATTCATTTATAACTTTATACTACCAATATAATAATTATTTTCATGTTAAACAAACGTTTTCGGTAATAATCTCTTTCTTTATCGTATGTGTTTCAACTTTTTATTCTGGATCATATCACATAGATCATGATTTAAATAATTCCAGAATATAAACCTTGATTTATATATCATATATATTTAAAATATAAATATTTATAATGGATAGATATATTAAATGGAAGGTAACGTTTATGGAGATGGTAGGTCGTACGTACGCATAAACGCTATTTCCATTTTCATATCGTATGGAATTGATGTAAGGTAATAAGATATATATAAGTATATATATATATATATCCAGTAGAATTATTATGTCATACATTACATAATTATTGATACTATATATTTTTATAATCATCATTGAATAGTGAACGTGGAAATGAATGTCATCGCGTTGTGGAGACGGTAATCTGTACGTACACACGAGCGATAATATCATTATATTAATGCTAAAATCATATGTAATTTGATGTTATACAATATATACAGAATCATTAACATGTTCTATTTATTATTTACAACATTTATACTCATTATTATACCTATCCAAATAATGAATTGTTTGAATAACAAACTACACCATGACGTTGAGACGTAAGCCGTACGTACGCACGTATTGTGACTTTGTCATTTAGAGGATGTACTGAATAAATAATATGGTTTTACCATATTTAAAATAACATAAAAGTATGTAGGAGGTACAAGATTTATTATTTTGGTATGGAAACAACAACGAAAGAGGAAGTGGAAGATGAAAAGGACTTGAAAGAGGGTTGTGAAATTATTACTTCTTCTTCGGGTGTTTCCTTTTGAGTTGATCAAAAGGGCTCCATATTTTGGCTTTCTAATCAGTTTATCAACTCTAGGATTATGTGAGGGAAGTTTTGAGGATACTGAGGTTGGGGTTGGTCACGCCAAAAGGCTTTGGAGGTGTGATTTTTAGAGAAGGTGAAGTACCCTTTTATAAGAGAGGTGAGGGTCACTTTAGGAAAAGCTTGAAATATTATTTTATAATAAAATCATTTTCAATATCTAATGGCTCCAAATAAAATTATTTATAGTATAATGTGGGGAAGGTTCAAGAACCACTCAACCAATAGTTTTTAGATAGGTTTAGGTCACCATTTTAACATCATCTTTTATATTAAATTCTTAGTTAAATATTTTAACTTTTACCGTTTCTTCTTGCATTCTAACACTATATGGTTAATAAACATACTATAACATCCAAGAGAACATAAAGTGGATCATTAATGACCTATATAATATTATTTAATCCCTTTTTATGAACATAAGTTTTTTATAACATTATATCAACCAATAATATATTATATGTTTTAAAAATTAATTTATGTCAATTCAGACATTATTGGGTATTTGGTTACTGTGAAAGGCATCCAAAGTTTATTAATTAAATAAAGATACATTAAATAAACCAAAACTTTTCATATTCACCTATAAAGTTTTATAATGTAATAAAAACATTGAAATTATATTTATTTTAATATTTATAATACCATTTATTTGATTCTTTCATAAATAAGGTTATTACTACATCATCATTGTGACAATAATAAATTAAATTATTTAATGTCTAAAAATTATAAAAAAATACCATTATGTAGGAAATAATTTTATCTTTCTAATGAATATTTATAGTCGAATTTATATTGTGAGTAACCCAATTTTAAAAATGTGTTAGTTATTAAGCATTGAATTTAACACTTTTACCTATTCTTTAAATGAAATAATAATAAATGTCCTAATCTAAACTAAGTGTACCTAAATGATCAATGTTTATTCATAATATTGTTTTTGGTTGAAATACAATTATCCAATAGAATTAGTACATGTGTTAGGGCAATTATAATATCATTTTTATCTTTAATTACCCAATTTACTTTTAACCGTGGTAAATAATAGTCAAAAGTTACTATTCAACAAAAGTTATTTTTATCTTATTGAACCACATATTACATAATTATATCAACCGCACATCTATAATTTTATATATTCAACTCATAGAAGAGGTAAAAGTATGTTTTATGTAAATTTTCAAATGCTCCTAGATGGTGGGTAAAAGTTGCTAAAAAGTTCAATAAAATTTTATACATATAATTTTATTATAAAATGACTCCAATTAATTACATTAAACTAATATATGTAATAAATATCTATTTTTACTTAAAATAAATTTATATAAAATAAATAATTATTTTAATAAAATTTCTGTTTTAATTAATAACGCAGTGTTTTTCACTATCAATCAAGAATTGAATGTTTTTAAAAAAATAAGAAAAATTATCTCAAAAATAATTTTGATAATCTAAATTCTAAACATATATATTTAATTTATTAATTTAAAATTAATTCCCATTTTCAAAACCCAAAATTGGGGTTTTAAAAAGAAAAAACTATCAAAAGATTTACACATATTTATGTTAAATATAAATGTGAAATAACTTATAATGACAAATATTGTATTAAATGATAAAAATATAATCTAATAATATTTAAAAAACCTTAAAAATTATAATTGAAGACTATTAAATGTTTAAAATATTGTTTTTTAAAATGGTTCTCCATTAAATTGCGGTAAAATTGCATTTTATAATAAATACTTATTTTACCTGAAAAAAATGAAATTCATATTATATTATGTCTAAGAATCACATAATATGGATGTTAAAATTATATAGAGTATATAAGACTCATAATGTAGTAAATATTATTCATAACTAGTTTTTGAATGGCCAGTTTGTAATTTGTGGTGTGCTCGAACTCAGTGTTGCATGAAGTGTAAGAAATTTAATTACTTTAATGAGATAACGTACTATGAAATCTTAGGGAGTTACAAGGAAGGGATCCTTAAACATAATTTAAGGGGATTATTGTATAAGTTTTATGAGTCTTATGGATCAGAAATTATTAATGAAACAACTTTTTTATTATATTTTATTCTATACACTAAGACTTTAGTACATCATATTGGTATATAATGGTTCTAGTTTTCATTTACTCTATTAGTCATGGTTACATGATGATAATTTATTTTCATTATTTACTTCATTGTGATTTTTTGGTGTCCAATCTTGTTTGTTTATTCTAACATTTTCATGGTTTTTTCGTACAACATTTGTTCATTATAATATGGTAATATATTAGGTTCAGATCTAGGGGAAAACTATTGTCTGAATTGTGGTTATGTAGTGAGATAATATTTTTTAATATAGAGGGGTTGGAAATTATATTTCATTTTTAGCCTTGTGTTTTTTCTATACACTTATTTATCTATTTTCATTCTCAATTATGAGATATTAGAGGACATTCATGGATTATTTAATCCACTTTTTTGTACTTTCTACATTAATATGGTGTGTATGGGAATATGGGTTCCCATGTACTAGAAAATTTGTCTATGGCCTCCTATATGAGGGATATTGATACTTTATTTTAGTTACCATCCAATGGTCTGATAGTGGTGTCCCTGAGGTGGTAATCTTGGATTACTACTAGCCATACAACATTAAGTGGGTTGAGTGGTGTCTTAATATTAATAGATATACCAATGATATCGGGAACCCATATATTTTATGATATATTAGTTTTTATTTTTTTTAGTAGGGGTATATGTGGTCATGTTTCTGAATTTTAAGTATATATTCTCTAATCTATTCCCTGTTAAGGTGGTCACACTACCCCTTGGATGTGATATTTAGTTTTAGAAAATTTTATAGCTCAATGCCTACATAATTTTAATTTTCCTATATATGAGAGATAAATATAGGTCATGAAAACTATAGCTACTTCAAAACTCGTATTATGAAGTGCTTGGGTTTTACTAGTGGTTTCTAGAAGATCATATAAACACCCCATTTCTCAATGCTAGGAAACGTTTTCTTAAAGGGGGTCTTTAAGAATGATTTTTGTTTGCATTCATAAATGGGTTCATTAATACTATTAAAAAAAGAACTATTAAAGGGGGATATTTATCAAATATTATAAAAAAGCATTGATAAAGTCATGCCATTTATCAATGCTACTAAAAAAGGTCTGATAAAATTGGCATTTATCAGCGCTTCTGAAACAGGGATGATAAAGGTGGGACTTCATCAGTACTTCCAAAAAAATCACTAATAAAATGGTTGTCTTTATCAGTGATTCATTAAAAGATCTAATAAATACCCCCTATCGGTTTATTTTAACTAGAGCTGATAAAGGTTATATTTAAAAAAATTTATATTTCATTAAAGGAAACTCGTAACAAAAGTTACAGCCATTTCAAGGACTTCTCAAACTTTTTTAGCCTTCATAGAGGTTATTGAGGTTATTCATGGGTCACCTAGGTGTATATCTCATCAAAATATTCTATTTTATATTTAGTAGAGGAAATTTAGACACCCAGTATAGAACATATGGTTTTTTGAAAGGATGTCGAATGTGAAAACCCCTTAAAGTGCTACAACTCCTAAAAACCCAAAAAACCCAGAAATTATCATAACATTCTATCTGGGAGTCTATTTTAGATCCAAACCCATTAAAATAGAGGATTATGAAATTATATAAAACCACATGGGATTTAAAAAATGTGACAATCAAAGGAATAAAATATATTATAGTTTTAAAAATGTTAGAAATCACACACGAACATCAAACAACCCTTACTTTTTATCTGGGTGTCTTCGTGGTCTCTCCCATATATAAAATCAAAGTTTTTGATGATATATAAGCTTGATATGGACTCATATTTAGGTTGGGAAGATAATTGGGGGGTTTCCAGTACCATAGAGGTGCATATGGCCTCCAAAAATGAGTTCTTTATCATTGTCCCCGATTTCTTAAAATTCAATCACCTATAACATCTGATCAGGGTGTCCATTAAGAACAAACCATATACCATATCTAATATAATATCGTTATCTTCGATTTTAATAGTTTTATAGATATAATAGACTCAAATATCAGATGTTGCGTTTGTTTCACGGTTTTTAGGGGTTTAGAGTTTTTAGACATTCTTAATGTTTTTATGCATTTTAAGGGTCTTTGTAGTTAATATTCTTTTTATATAATATATATAAATAAATATGTATTGGAAAAGATTTAATAACAATATATTTAAACATATATATAAATATATGGGTAACATAATATTTTGAAATCTATATTAATATATGGATACATCAAAATTGAAAAACAAAATAGTAAACTGTTACGGAAAAAAGAACTACTATATAAGATGGAGGTATCAGGTTCCAAACACACTGTAGGAAGGGGAACATATAGGGGGTATTATATAATGTTATGATAAAGGGGATGTGGAAGTTCAGATAAATTGAGGGGAAGTGCTGATAAAGTGTACAGGGGGAGGGCTGATAAAGGTTGGGTGGTGGGCTGTGAAAAAATAACTCAGAATGGCCTTTATTGGTTTGGTTTTAGCATAGTTAAAGGAGGCCTTTAACAATGATAAAAAAGTGAAGATAATTGTGGAATTTAATAGAAATAAAAAATCAAAATTGATGGAACCCTTTATCAGTGCTAAAAATGACGATAAAGGCCCCCTTTTTCATTAATTTTCGTAACACTGTAAAATGTGTCCTCTATCATCAATTTCAATGATAGCTATTAAGTATAACCCTTTTTGTCCATTTTATTATCATCACATAAATAATACTAGTAAGTCCCTTTTACTAGCACTATTAGAGGACCAAATTTTAGTTGTGTATGTTTCTATATTGGTGACTCTTTAAAAAGGTTTTATTTATCAAATTATATCACTATGGGATAATTATTTCATTTTATAAAGGATATTGATTTAATTCGTTATTTATATATAGACTACCATTTTCTAAATTAGAATAGTGTGAAGAAGTTTTAAAAATTCATTGATATTGAGGATTTATTTGATTAATATAATGGGGGCACAGAGTTTCCAAATATCTAATTGTGGTATGAGTATAATCATATTGTGATTAATGATGAAGATAACTGAAATAATGTATTTGTGAGTCTGTCTGGATAGTATGAATCTATGGTTTTTCGTTTTAGAATCATGAATGTCCCAATTATGATTATGTTACTAATTTTACCTATTTTTATAGGTCATGGATCATTTTTAGTAGTATTCAATAATAAAATCATCATATATTCACGATTTTGTTGGGTAAGGATGAGCATTTGATAGGTATTCTATAGGGTTTTCTGAAACATCATCTATTGTTGACCTCACCTGTTTTGATAATCCCAATTATTTTTTAATATGTTTCGATAATCTCAAATAATATCTATTCTTCTATGAATTATAATCTCATAATGATATTGAGTTTATAAGAATATCAAAATAATCATTGTAATTTGTTTTCCCAATGTTCATATGTGTTTATAACTATTCTAACTTAATCGAGAATTATCTTGCTTCGAACAGATAAATGTTAAGTGATTAGGTCACTGATAGACCAAGTCTTCATGTCTAACATTACAAAGCTCACTGACATGCAAAGGTCACCAGTACATATAGCTACCGAAAGACAACAGTTACTGTTAGAGTATGTGTTCTGTGAAACAAGGTCGCCGGTACAGAGTTACCGATACTCTAAGTCTACTGATATTGACAGTCTTCTTTATATAACAAAAGTTACTGGTACAAGAATGTTAACGATACATAGAGTGCAACTGACAGACAAATACTGGTACAAGCGTACTGATACAAACAGATTGAGTCACCGATATAAAATAGCTACCGGTACAAGAAAATTACCAATGGACAGTGCTACTGACACATCCTAGCTACTGATTCAGGGATGCTACTGATTGAATGAAGCTACTGAAATAAGGAAGCTACCACAACAACATCTACTGATACACAAAGACTATTGCTACACAGTGTGACAGCTACCGACGCAACAACAGACCTACAGACACGAGTCCACCATTGCAAGAACACTGATACAATGAGCTACTGATGAATAACATTCACCATTTATTTACCTCTACTTATCTTTGTTTTATCAAACAAAAATCATATTTATTCTTTTAATGAATCTGCTATTAATTAAATGTTGTCTTCTAAATGTCAGGGAACCATAACTCATACCTGCAGAGGAAATCATCCTCTTTGTCGGATCATGTGTGCTATAAGAAGAAAGAAAAAGGGAGCACATATAAGTGTGTGTGAAAAAGTGGAGACACATTGGTGAAAGTCTGTTACACAAAGGAATGCCCAAGACAAAAATAAAAGAACATTTCATAGAAGCTGAGGAAAAGTATTGAGATGCATATCCTACTATAATCTCAAGAAAACCTAATTCCCGAAGGAGTCTGGAAGAGAAACCATGACACTCTATTTTCTCAAAAAAAAATCTCAGAAGGACTCAAAAACCTCATTTTCTCAAACTAGAAAGAGTCCAGAGCTGCATTACTATCACACAGAGCATTCTAAACTCATCTCAAATATTATTCACTCTGTTGTGATTCATTTACATACATTTTTGAGTACTGTGTGCATGTATCTATTTCTCTTAAACACACAGAGTCTCTTGTACTGAACTGGAGGATACTAAATCCTCATTCCAAACTATCTACACCTTCTTGTGTCCCACCGTGGATAGTGGAAGAGGTTGAGTGTGACCTGGATAGCCTGTGTGCTATTGTTTTCCCCACGAAGAACGGTGGTAGTGGTCTTAGGACCTAGACAGTCTGTGTACTGGTGTTTACTCCTGCTCCAGGGTGTGGATCAAAAGATTACATAAACTGTTTGAGAGTACTATGGCTCAGCTTGAGACTAAACCTCTTGGTTAACATTGATGTGTTATTTCAAATTATTTTATATTCCTCTACTATGTCATTTAAATTCAAATCTATTTTAATGTAACTTCGATAGTTAAATTAGCAAGTGTTTGTAATTTTTGTAAGCTAGTAAGTTAGTTTCAAAAGTCAAATTAATCTTCAGATTAAATTGACTATTAACTAATCAGTCTTTGGGAAGCTAATTAAAAATTCACAACCTTTATCAAATTCACTGCTGTTTAACTTATATTTAATTTGAGGGATTTTAATCCTAAATTTTTTTAACATAAATTTTTAATTGGAACTCAATTCACCCACCCTCTTGAGTATCCACTCCGACCAACATTTGGTATAAGAGGGTTTATTATTAAAGTCAATTTTTTTTATTAATACAGGATTTCAAAACACTCTATATTTCAACTGTGATATTTAGTTTCATATTTAATGATCTTAAATATCTATTTGTTCTAAATTTTATCATTTTAAATATATTTTCTAAAATCTAGTTATGGATAATGGACTTGAAGTTGCTGCAACCAATAGACCACCTCTCTTTAATGGTGTGAAGTATGCTCAATGGAAAATTAAAATGAAAATTCATTTAGAAAGTATTGATTGTGATATTTGGTCTCCTATAGAATCAGAATATGAGATCCCCAAAACTGCTAGATCTACCTGGGATTATGCTATAATTTCTGACTATAACAATAACTGTAATGCTATGAATTCCCTTTAATGATCTTTAGGAGAAGAGGAATTTATCTGAATTTCTGCATTTAAAACAGCTCATGAAATCTTGGACACATTTGATGTTTCTCGTGAGGGAACAACCAACGTGAAGGAAATGAGATTAAATACTTACACTATTTAACATGATAATTTTAAGATAAGACCTGTTAAACCCATTTCTGACATGTACGTCAGGTTTAATGGGATTTTCAACACCATGAGTTCAATGGGAAAAGCTGTTCCAGAGAAGAATAAGACCATTAGAATATTGATATGTTTTCTAGGCATATGGACAGGCACTTCTGTGTCTATCCAAGAGTCATGTGACATCAGCATGCTACCTGTTATGGAGTGAATTGGTAAATTAATGACATATGAAGATTAAATGAAGATGAACAAAGAAGATGATGATGAACCCAAGAGAAAATCTGTGGCATTGAAGTCTACTTCATCAAAGATCAAAGACAAGGAGAAAATACATCTACCTACTGAAAGTTCAACCAGTGAAGATTCGGATTCAGACAGTGATGAAGAAATTTCTCAAATAGGCAAGAGATTTAAGAAGTTATATAGGAAGAATATGTATTTCATAATACCAAACTACAAGGGTAAGTATGATAAACAAGGTAAGTGGAAGATGGATTGGAAAAAATCTGATAAGGAAGATGAGATAGTCTACTATGAATGCAAGAAGAAAGGACGCATCAAGGCTGACTGTATAAAGTTAAATTCAAAAAGAAATATTATTATAAGGACAAGAAGTACGAGATATCCATGAAAGCAACATGGAGTGCTTCGGAAGACAGTACAAGTGAATTAGAAGCTACTAATTCTGAAAAGAATCATGCCAACATGTGATTCATGACTAACATATCTGAGGTACATGTTTCCCCTTTTCTAAATGATTTTATTCTAAAAATAACAGTGATTCAGATAATGATGAAAATACTTCTTTGTCTAAACTATTTGACTATTGCAACATGCTGGAAGATACCTGCAATGAACTAAAAATAAATCATTGAAGAAACAACACGCCTTGACTAGTAATGTTAAAACCGATCTAAGTGTAGAAAAAGAAAATAATGCTCAACTGTTGAAAGATAATGCTCAACTCAAACTATCAAATTAGCAACATAAAAGGATTTATAGAAATTTACAAATATAAATAACACCTGAACTCAAATTCTTGAAAAACAAATGGCACTAAAGTATACTACTGGATTAGGCTATCATCCAGGAAAGAGATAGATCAGTAAAAGTAGATTTATTCCTACATCTGGACAAAATTCTTATAGTTACAGTTTGGGAAATTCATATGCGTCAACTAGTTACTCACATTGTTATACATCAAATATGGTCTATATTTAATAATATTTTGAATCTTTTGATTATATGAGACCCACAAGACAAATCTGGGTACCTAAAGCATTGCTTTATGACCTCTCTAGACCCAAGAAGATCTAGGTACCAAAATCATTATTTGTTTAAATATATTTTGTAGGAAACCTTTTTAAATATTTCCTATAATAAAACATGGTACATGGACAGTGGATGTTCAAGGAACATGTCTTGAGATTACTCATGCTCTAAAATCATAATAAATGGTGATGGAGGCCATGCCACCTTTGCTGATAACTCTAAAGCAAGGATCATCGGCCTAGGCCAGATTGGTAACACTGATTCAATTTTAATTTCCAAAGTATTATTTTTGATGAGTTAAAATATAATATGTTAATCATTTCTCAGTTATGTGATGGTGGCTTTAATGTTAAATTTGAAAATGATTCTTGTAATGTATTTAGTTCTAAAAGTGCTTTAGTATTTACTACTTTAAGAAATGAAAATGTGTATGATATAGATTTGAACACTTTAGCCGAAAAAGTGTAACCTATTTAAATGATTTTCACAAAGAGTATTGGCTATGGCATAGAATATTTGGACACTACAATGTTCATTCTCTTATGAAATTTCCTAAGAAGAATTTTTTTAGAGACCTACCTCAACTAAAATTCCCAACAGACAATTTTTGTTCTTCCTATCAAAAGGGAAAGCAACAGAAAGTTTCATTAAAATTAAAGAAAGAAGTTTCAACATTTCAACCTCTAGAGTTGGTTCACATGGATTTGTTTGGACCATCGAGGATTTCTAGTTTGAATGGGAAGCACTATTTTTATGTCTTGGTAGATGACTTTTCTAGATATAATTGTGTATACTTTCTTTCTAACAAAAGTGAAGCTTGTTCTTACATTATTAAATACTCCAAGTCTGTAGAGAACCATAGTGGAATTAAGATTAAGACCCTGAGAAGTGATCATGGTCATGAGTTTGAGAATCAAAATTTTGAAACCTACTTCTCACATAAAGTCTACAATCAAAACTTCTCTGCCCCTAGGACACCTCAACAGAATGGTGTAGTTTAAAGGAGGAATAGAACCCTTATGAAATTCCAAGAACTATGCTAAATGAGTATGACCAACATATTTATTTCTATGCAGAACCTATATATACAGATTGTTACATTATTAATACTGTCCTAATTAGACATGTTCTTAAAAATACCCCTTATGAGTTAGGGAATAATAGGAATCCTAAAGTTAATTACATCAGAGTTGTTGGTTGCAATGTTTTTATTCTTAATACAAAGGATAATCTAGATAAATTTGCTTCTATATGTGATGACGGAATATTTCTAGGTTATTCCATATCTAGTAAATCATATATAGTATTTCATAAAATGACCAAATGTGTGGAATAATCAGTGAATATAATGTTTGATGAGACTAATCCACATCAGCCAACCTCTCTTTAAAATCTTGAAGATGACCTCTCTGTTTTGGACCTTAATGACAAACAAAATGGACCTACTCTGAAACCAAGAAATTATGGACAATTTCCAGAACCCAATTCTGTTGGAACCAAACCCACAGAAGAACCTAAATTTTCTAGTCCTACCTTGACCAGACCCACTAGGATTCTAAAGAACCATCCTTTGGATGATGTTGTAGGAGATTTAGGTAGAGGAACCTAAACTAGAGCTTCTCTATGAAATCAGGTTGAACGTCAGGATTTTCATTCACATATTGAACCTAAAAATATCAATAATGCAATCAATGATGAATTCTTGGTAATGTCTATGCAAGAGAAAATTTATCAAATTTGAATGAAAAAAATTATGAGAATTAGTTGACAGACCTAAGGACACATTGACAATTGTCACTAAATGGGATTTTAGAAACAAAGTGGATGATTTTGGAAACATCATTAGAAAAAACGGTAGGCTAGTTGTACATGGATATGGTCAAGAGTAAGTAATAAACTATGAGGAAATCATTCCACATGTAGCTAGAATAGAAGCTATTAGGATTTTACTTTCCTATACAGCTCATCTAAATTTCAAGTTATATCAAATTGATGTTAAAAGATATTTTCTAAATGGTTTTATAGTTGAAGATGTTTTTGTTGAACAACCACCTGGATTTACAAATCCTCATTTCCAAATAGAGATTTTAAACATTCTAAAGCTTTTTATTGTTTAAAACAAGCTCCACGATCTTGGTATGATAGGCTTAGTAGTATCCTTATTTCAAAAGTTTTTACAAATGGAATTGTTGACCCAAGCTTATATATCAAAATAATTTCAAATGATGTTTTGATAGTACAAATCAATATAGCTGATATTATTTTTGGATCTTATAAAAATTCCCTATGTATTGATTTTTAAAAAAGTATTAGAAATGAATTTGAAATGAATTAATGGGAAAACATAAATACTTTCTTGAATTTCATGTTTTTCAAAAGGAAAATGGTATTATCTTAAATCAAAGCAAGTATATAAATGATATTTTAAATTTTTTTGGTCTGGATAGAAGTAAGGGTAATGACACACCCATGAGTACCCCATGTAAATTGGATGCTGATTAAATTGGGAAACCAAAAGATCAAACAAAATACAGAGGTATAGTAGGGAGTTTTCTATATCTTACTGCTAGTCAACCGGAAATTATGTTTAGTGTAAGCATGTGTGCTAGATTTCAAGCTAATCCAAAAGAGTCACACTTTATTTCTATTAAAAGCATTTTTATGTATCTTAAACATACTACAAATTTGGGATTATTTTATCCAAAAGGAAAATCATTTGAATTAATAAGTTATTAAGATGATGAATTTTATGGATGCAAGTTAGATAGAAAGATCACTTCTAGAACATGTCACATTCTTTATAAGTCCCTAGTATCGTGGTTTAGTAAAAAGTAGAACTATGTTGCATTATCTACAATGTAAGCAGAATAAATTGCTGTTGGAAGTTGTTGTGCATAGATTCTGTGGATGAAACACACATTACTAGACTATGGTTATCAATTTAGACATGTATCTATCAATTGTGACAACACTAGTGCGATTAATATTTCAAATAACTCTATATATCACTCTAGGACCAAAAAAATTGATTTCAGGCACCACTTTTTAAGAGATCATTACCAAAAAGGTGAAATTACTCTTGAATTTATAGGCACTGAACTTTAGTTGGCTGATATTTTAACCAAACCCTTGAGTTTAGAAAGGCAAAGCTTCATTAGGAATGAACATGGAGTGATTAACTGTGAATATGTGAAATCCTCACAGTTAGAGGACCTCACCATTATCCAAATACTACTATTAGAAGTCCTCACCAATAGTAAAATCCTCAATGTAACGAATCCTCACCGGTAGAGTAACCATACCGATAGATATACCTTGCTGATAGGTAGACCTCACCGATAGAATTCTCACCATTATGAATTTATGCTATTTCAATCTTCTATTTCCTAAGACGAAAATCTTATTATATTAAACATATTATATTTTTTGATTTGTGATTCCTAAATGATAAAAACGAGATTTATGTCATCTCTCAATCCACCGATCTCTTTACTCCTCTTCTTCTCTCAAACCCGACTCCTCGAATCCCCACGTGAAAACCATAAAACCTTCAATCCTGATATGGAAAAAAACATGAATCCTAATGTTAGAGATACTAGTGATGAGCTGAAGGTTAAGAAGTAGAAGACCACCGCTGAAGCCGATATCAGTGGAGTTGGAACAAGAGCCATGAAGGACGCAGTGAACCCGCATCTATTACATAGAGAAAAATTCATCGAAAGAGAGATACGTGCAGAGTGGTTGATGACCAGTAAGTCGCTAATTCTAAAGGTACTGGATGAGAAAGGATGATTAGATTGTTTTTCGAACAATAATGGGACCTACTACCTGATGTTATTGAAGGATTTTTATACCAATGTTATTTATGAAAGAACTGATGAGGAGAACATGATTATATCCATAGTGAACGGAAATGAGATAGCCTTTTATTCGACTGAGTGGGAATAGAGCTTAAAAGTCCCACATGGAGGCGATTATAGTTATTCATCCAAAACCATTCCTCCTACTAGTGACGTTTTTACCTATGATGTTGCTTTGGAAGAGCTGACTGGCAGTGGAAAGCAAAGGAAGGAGGTAGCTGCTGAAATGAATAGAGAGAATATGCTACTGTTCAAATTTCTTCAACATGTTGTAAGTCCGAGAAGGGGAGATTTAGCAAACCTAAGGTATTAAGACATTTACCTATTAAATCTACTGAGGCATGGAGTAAAGGTCAACCTGTGTAGGATGATTATGATCCAAATGGAATATATGGTTGGGGTAAAATCAAAGACAAATACATTATTCTATGTTAAGTTGATTTCAGTCATGATAAAAGGAAAGGATGCAGTTGCATCTCAGGATGAGACTGAAGTGGTTAAGGAAAACTTTTGTATTAGAAGCATCACATTCAAGTACATGAAGATAATATGGGACCCATGGGGAATGCAGTGGGTGTTAGACGATGGAAGAGTCTTTGACAAATTCAATCCAGGGGATCACCCATGTAGGACAAGGGATAAGAGAGATCCAATCCTGGGATCTGATGAGGAAGATCCAGAATAGTGATGAATCTGATGACTCAGATGAAGAGGATGGATCTGCAGGAGATGGAGGAGATCTGGACCTGTCTCACAGTCCTAAGGATTTAACAGTTTCTCAATAAAAGACTACTGGTGATGTGGATGACTAGCCCCACATGAACCTTAAAGAGACTACTCAAGGCAGTGAATCCGAAGAGGATTCAGAAAGTAGAGGATAAAGATTTAAAAGTTATGAAAAAACAATTTCATCAACTGTCAGTCCCTTTATATGGAATACTTTTATGCTAGTAGAAGAGATCTCAAAAGAAGACAGGCATGAGGAAAAGTTTGAGACAGATAAGCTTGAAGAAATTATGGAGCCAGTCAAACCAGCTGTTAGTTCTCAGATACCCCAAATAGTTCCAAATGATATGGAAAAAGTGGTTGATGATTCATTATATGATGAAGTGACTAAAGTGGCAGTCGTTGATGAGGAAGAGGTAGTGGATGTAGTATTAGTTGATGATGAGGAAGAAAAGATGGATGAAGATCAAGATGGAGTAGAGGAAGATCAAGTTGAGGGGGAGCAACCAATTTCCCTTGGTTCAGTTTCTGTGCAGCATGACATAGAGGATTGGTCTTTAGATCCAGGGTAAATGGTACTTGGTCTCATTTATAGAGATTCTGATGAGGAATACGATCCTCAGAGGGATTATGTTATCCTACTTGAAAGTATTCCAGTAGTTGTCGTTGATAATTTTTCAACCATGGAGGACCTTGAGTCATTAAAGGTTTAAATGAAAGATTCCATGAGAGAATCAGTGGCAGATTTGAAGAATAGATTTGTTGAAGAGCTGAAGAATGTGAATCAATCCCTGGATCTATCTCTGGGATGTGTTCTGTCTAGTCCAGTGAAATAAATGTTGAATGAGACAAGAGTAAACGATATTCAATTTGAAAGCTGGACAAGAGATGTAGCTGCCCTGAGATAATCGGTTGATTCATTGACTGCGATGAGCAGTTCTCAAAACCACGTGAATACTGAGATTCAATACATCAAAGAGGTATTCATGCAGTTTGTGGATGTTTCTGAGGCTTTTAATACATTAGTCAAAGAATATATGAACAGTTAGGATTCACTTTTTCCGAAGGTGATTGGCAATTTGACTCAGTCTTTCAAAGAGACAATAGCTTTCTCAGTAAAACCCCTTCCATCATCTAGCACCGGTTTGAACATTGAACAGATCATAAATGTGATTCATGAATATCTTTGCTAAGGCCAGTACCAATGGAACCACTAATTCTCAGGTAATTTCTACCACTAGGGAAGTCAAAATTTATGTTCACGAACACTTGGGAGCAGTTACTGCTTCTCAGGAAGCCATTAAGAATAAGGTGGATTCTTACTTTGAGAAGATCTATACCAAGCAACAAATGACCAACCACTTCAAGCTTTTGATAGAGAATATGAATCTGCCTCCAGTGACTCAAGAATTCAGGGAGTAGGTCAGAAAACTGAGGGAATTAACCACTGCTTTGGATAAATTTTTGGAGAATAAAGATTATTTCTTATCTGCTATGGAGAGGGGAGGTGGAATCATTATGGAAATCAGGAATATGATGTTTCCTTTCTTGTACGTGGACATTACACCTATCATAGTTCAACCAGCTTTACCAGCTTCACCTCATTCTGCTTCAGTTCCTCAGATGACTCCAGTCCAAGACCATCAGAGCCTTTCTCTTATGATCCCTCAGAAGCCTACTAATTACCGGCCAGGCACAATTTCAGTAGCTTAGGAACCTGTGGTTATCACTGGAGTCCCTAAGCCTACTCCTTCCTCTATAGAATCTGAACCTTCTGATCCTAAAGGAAAATCACATGCAATCGATGAAGATTAGGATTGATTGTCGCTTAGATTTTTGATAGAGATCCTTTCGTAACTTTTGTTTTATTTCTCTTGTAACTTTTTGACTCAAGAAATACATACCCTTTTCTACCTATGCTCACATTATGTTTTACATTTATCTCTGCTACAATGTTTATCTCTTTTTTCTAATAAAAAATATGGAGAGTAATAATAATCATCATGATATTCATTATTTTATGAATACACAGGGAGAGAAACCTATGATATATAGTCTACCTATGATACCTGTATTTTATAATGATATTAATTTTTTTCTCTAATACATTTGACTCTCATTATTCATACTAAAAACCTATTATATTTTAACTCTGATCATCAATGCTTTTTGTGCATTACCTTTGATATATCACTAATTATTCTGATTTTCCTCTGATACTTTAATTATTATTTTGGATCACCATTAATACTTTACTGATTGTTTTCGCTTATAATATCATAAGTTGTGATTATCAAAAAGGGGGAGATTGTTGACCTCACCTGTTTTGATAATCCCAATTATGCTTTAATATGGTTTGATAATCTCAAATAATATCTATTCTTCTATTTATTATGATCTCATAATGATATTGAGTTAATAAGAATATCAAATTAATCATTGGAATATGTTTTCATAATATTCATCTGTGTTTATAACTGTTCTAACTTAATCGAGGATTATCATGCATTGAACAGATAAATGCTAAGTGATTAGGTCACTAATAGACCAAGTCTTCAGGTATACCATTACAAAGCTCACTGATATGCAAAGGTCACTGGTATAGATAGCTACCGATAGACAAAGGTTACTGTTAGAGTAAGAGTTCTGTGACACAAGGTCACCAGTACAGAGTTACCAATACTCTAATTCAACCGATATAGAGAGACTTCTTTTAATAACAAAAGCTACCGGTACATACAAGTTACCGATACAGACAGAGCTACTGATAGACAGCTACTGGTACAAGCCTATTGATACAAACAGACCGAGACACCGATATAAAACAGCTACCGGTACAAGCCAGTTACCAATGGACAGTGCTACTAACAAATCCTAGATAATGATTTTGGGAAGCTACTGATACAATGAAGATACTGATACAAGTAAGCTACAACAACAAATTTTACTGATACACATAGACTAATTCTACACAGAGTGATAGCTACCGATGTAACAATAGACCTACAGACACAAGTCCACCGTTGCAAGCACACTGATACAATGAGCTATAGGTGAATAACAATCACCGTTTCATTAAAACTACTTATCTTTGTTTTATCTAATAACAGTCATATTTATTCTTTTAATGAATTTACTATTAATTAAATGTTTTCTGCTGAATTTCAGGAAACCGTACCTTGTACCTGCGAGGAAATCATCCTCCTTGTTGGACCACATGTGCTATAAGAAGAAAGACAAAGGGAGCTCATATAAGTGTGTGTGTGAAAAAGTAGAGACACAGTGGTGAAAGGTTGTTACACAAAGGTATGCCCAATCAAAAGAAGAAAATAACTTTTGCTGGAAGCCGAGGAAATGTGATGAGCTGCATATCGTACTATAACCTCAATCAAACCTGATTCACGATGGATTCTGGAAGTGAAACCATGACACTCTGTTTTCTCAAAAATATCCTAGAAGGACTCAAAACCCTCATCTGCTCAAACCAGAAGGAGTCTAGAGGTGCATTACTATCACACATATCATTATAAATTCATCTCAAATATTATTCACTCTATTGTGATTCATTTAATTACATTTTTGAGTACTGTGGGCATGTATTTGTTTCTCTTAAACAGACACAGTCTCTTGTGCTGAACTGGAGGATACTAAATCCTCATTCCAAACTGTCTACACCTTATTGTGTCCCACAGTGGATAGTGGTAGTGGTTGTGTGTGACGTGGATAGCATGCGTGCTATTGATTTTTTCATGAAGAACTATGGTAGAGGTCTTAAGACCTGAACAGTCTGTGTACTGGTGGGTACTCCCGATCCAGGGTGTGTATCAAAAGTTTATATAAACTGTTTGAGAGGACTAAGTCTCAGCTTGAGACTAAACCTCTTGGTTAACCTTGTTGTGTTATTTCAAACTATTTTATATTCCACTGCTAAGTACTTAAGATTTAAATATGTTGTAAAGTAACTCTGATAGTTAAATTATAAAGTGTTTGTAATTATCGTAAGCCAATAAGTTTGTTTCAAAATAAAAATTAATCTTTGGATTAAATTGACTGAGAACTAGTAAATCTTTGAGAATCTAATTGAAAATTCATATCCTTTACAAATTCACTATTGTTTAACTTATATGTAATTTAGGGGATTTTAATCCTAATTTTTTTAACAGAAAATTTTAATTGGAACTCAATTCACCCCCCTCTTGAGTATCCACTCTGACCAACGTCTATTTTTTTAATATTCCTTTGTATAATTTTTGTGTGTGATAGATATATTTGTCCTATAATCTTTTAACTAATATGAGAGTATTTTTGGATCCTTTGAATAGTCTAATCATTTTTTCATGGGTATCCCTAATAAATATTGTCGATTTTTGTATTTTTCATTATCATATAAGTTATTAGATAAGTTTTTTGTATGATTTGTCTCATATTGTAAATACTTTGAATTCATGGAATATAAATTATTTGGAATTTATGTGTACATACCTATTTCAAGATAATTTTGAATACATGAAGGCGAAGCTCATCACTGCACTTTGTGTTCATTTTCCCAGGAAAGGAGTTGCGTTAGAGGTATTTTGAAACGTTTTTTTTTCATGTCTTTCAATGTTTCTTAATGAAAAAAAATTCATCTCATATGGATCTCAATAGTAATGACCTGATAAAGATAAAAACGCAACACATGATCTTGACTATTCCAACATTGCTTATAATATGATACTATGGTGACATTATCTTATTAATGAACACTTTTTGGTATCAATTAAATCTCTAAAATTTAATTTGTTTAAATTTTCATTACAACAACACCTTCTAGTAGTTGAGGGGGAACCCAAAAAAATATCATAGTTTCTTTCAAACATCATAAAATCAAAAAAAAAAACATTCTCAAAAACTTTAGTCTGTATGAGTACGTAAACATAAAATCATTATCTTTTATGTCAAGGTGAGAATTTTTTTCTTTTTATAATAATAAAAAATCCCTTACGATGATGTAGATCACCATGTTTTCCTCCATATTATAATTATGATGGAAAAATTAAAAAATAAATTTTCAAATTATTCAAAGTACCATATAATATGTTCATTATTAATGACCTAGGAATCTATTTTATTATCTATTTTATCAAAATATTCTATAGAAAAATATAGATTGAAGATTCTCATTTGCTATAATTATTAAATATAATCCTTTCTAAATGTAGCATATATTTATTTCATCAGTTTATTTATATGTTTTGCTAATGATAATCCATGACTAACATTGTCCTCCAGTTCTTATGGGTGGTCTTTTAGATTGTGCTTTTGATGATGTGGTTCTTTATTACCCTCTTTAGATATCTACTCATGTAATCAAGTTTATCAAGGTTCTAGAATTTATAATCTCATATGTTCCAACACCGAACCTCATTGTGGGTCCTTTGGCCCAATGAGTTTTCTAGATGAGTGCATCCACATTTTTTCATAAAGCTGGTGTAATCCATGTAAAACTTGGTTTTCATTCTATGTTTACTAGGTAATTAACGAAATTGGCCTTTCATTATTCCCACAAGTTTCTATACCAAATAAGATATTCACCTTTACCTCATATTAATATTCTAACACTCCTTGAGATTGGTCCTCCTAGAAATTTTAAACATGAGTGGAAACCTCACATTCACTTACTTCCAAATCACTCAATTTATGTCTACTATTTTGACATATAATATAAAGATGTTTCATTATGATATTGTGAATAATAATCTATCACCCCTCATAATCCTTGTATGAGGATACACTTTTAGTTAAAATAAATGATTTTAGCTCCCAAATATGATGATTATACCATGTTAATAGTTTTCTGATATGACTTTTACATAACCATAACTTTGCACAACTGATATAGGCAATATAATTTCATTATATGAATATATTGAACAAAATAATTAGATATCATACGCATCAAGTTTTTACTGAGGATCATGTTATCAAAAATATAGTGACTGAGGAATCTCATACATGGATATTAAATTATTTTATATAAATACTTATTACATTATGTAAACATGGACCGATGATCATATTTGTTTACATCCTTTGGAAACATAGAACACCAAATTATTTATACCTGTAATATATTCATTGTTTACCATCATGATCTTCCCATTTTTTCTCATACATAAAAAACCGTTCTTCATAAACTGAAGAATAGAAATTGAGTAAGGGTTATCTTAAATGATCGGTAAAAATAAACAAGGGATATTGATAAACATAACATGAAAATTTGGGTGTGAGAAGTTGTTCATAACATTTGAAAACCATGCCCAACTTATCAAGGAACACAATATTGAGTCATGATATAAATATTGACAGTACGTAATACATGAATTATAAATTAATCAAATAACATGAGCATGAGAGAATAACATTGTAATAAGTCATTGAATTTACAATATACATGTAGTCATAGATGATCATTTCTATATTTCTCAAGGAAAACATCTATGGTTATCATATTATAATGTCTTTATTCCCCAAACCATAATAGTATTCAACATTCACTCCTAAGATCGTCATAGTGGACAAATTCCATTACTGAACTTATTTTAGTCATCGTTATTATCTTGTATTACTGAAAAGATTTTACTCCTCCTTCTAGTATTATCATACTTAAGCAAGTTCCCTCTGCATTCCAATATTATAATAATAAACTAGGTTCACTCCCCATTATAGTCGTATCTATGTCATGAGATATAAATATTTACCCAAAACATTGGATAGCGATATAAGTCCCACCATACATTTTTTATAAATTAATCACCTTATTTTATTATAATGTAACAATTTTCCATGGTTATAATGTAACCATTTTCCATGGTTATAACGTATCCATGATCCATTATATATAATATAATTTCCTTGTTTGGTTATAATGTTACCATCATCCAATAATAAAATTCAATCATATGTGTTCTACAATATTAAAATACATTTATCATATTGGAATCCATGAGATTAAATGGTTTTCATAAACATTATATCCTATTTTTCATAAGTAATATAAACATTATCATAATCATTTCATCGTTCCGATAAAGAAAACCCTATGGGAAAAGAAGATTGTTTCATAAGAATGTCATCATGGCATAACCTGTGGAAGAGAAAATGGTTTCATAAACACATATTCATCATAATAATAAAACATTCAAATATATAATATGAATGGTATCCTTAGATTATATCCCTATTAAATGATATGTATCCTCAAATAATGTCATATTGTATGGAAATTTATTTTGATATTCTTCTTAGGTCATTTCATTAGGAAAATAGATTTTATGGGAATTTTTTTAATGAATAATGAATTATTAAAATCATTCCCACTAATAAATCATTGAGAACATTTAAAGTATTATTTAGAAAACTTTTACAACACTTATTTTGGAAAATGAACTTTTTACTTTGTAAAAAACTTTTAAAACCTAAAACACATTAAAACCATTTTCAATTAAAAATAATTATTTTAAAACCAAAAAATTCCTTAATTTTAAGCATAGTTTTTTATTTGAAAATATTTTTTAAAACATATAAGTTTATCTATAAATCATAATGTGGTCATCGCATCAAGAAATATTATCCATGCCGTTCTTGTTAAAAACATGGAATATTTTCCCATTTTTGGTAAAGTCCAAATGTGAATTTTTTTGAAAAACAAATGAAGATTCCTTTAAAAATTTAATAGTGAAAAATGTATAACTTGTTTATAAATAAAATAAATAAACCCTTTTTATACTTTTCAAAAAAAAATTAAATAATTTTTAGAAATGTGTTTTTGGGAAAAAAAGATTTCTGATCTAAGAGAGAAATAAAGTCGTATTTTATTAAAAAAACACTCAATTATTTTATTTACTAAAGAGAGTAAAAGTTATAAAATTAATATCAAGAATCAAAAGTGTGTCAAAAAATTTATTAATTTATTTATAAATGGATCATAATATCATATGATTTAAAACATAATCATAATCAATCCCTATAAACATAGAGTCTATAGCATAAATGTTTTCCACTTTGGTGACTTTAAATCATATTCAACTAGAATGAATAACATAATATGAAACATAAAATATCATCAGGAAAAATAAAGTAATTAATTTACTTGTTATAGGGTATCTATATACACCTTTTGAAAGCATATAGGTGCATAAAATGATGATATCTCTCAAAAAATGAAAATTGAGACAAAGTACCTTACTCTTTTTGTGACATTCAAACCATAAAACCAAAGAATGAGGTATCCAAAGATGGATATAAAGATCAATATTATATTAAGGATAAAAATAACAAATAAATTTATGGATATTTAATACACAACATGATATAAATACATGGTGAATATGGCTTGTGGCTCATGGAAAATAAAAAGTGAGACCTAAATCCCATTCCTTAAGTCTTGATATCTATTATACATGTTAAAAAAGTATTTATATTAAAGATTATTAAATTATAAATATATTAAAAACAATATTTATATATTTCATACAATATTGTTTTGTCTTATGAACTATTATTACTCGCTTTTTTTTAATTCCATGCTAATGATACATTTTGGGAAATAACCACTTTTTTATATCTGTTTTTATGATTTATATTTTCATAACTATTATTTTTATCATGGTTCCATAATATTAATAATTTAATCCATGAAATAAATTTCATAAATATTATGTATATATTTATATATAATAATCCACTAAATTTAGTGGTAGGAAATGAAATAAATCATTCACAGAGACGGTAGGTCGTATATACACATGTGTATTGTTTATTTATTCTTTTTATATTAAAATATTGAAAAATAAGTAAAATATTTTCATTATATAATTACTTTTATTTCAAATATATCATATATATTTATTTCAAAAACATCATTACTACATTAAATGTAAATAAAGAACAATTCAAATCACTTCGCAAGGCCATAATCTATAGTACACATGAACAACGTTACCATATACCCACAAAAGGATAATATGAATTTATATGTGATATAGTAATTCCACAATGATAATAGCATCATATATATCATATTTAAAATAAACATACATCATTATTTCTATCTGTGGTAGGTGGTTATGGAAGATTTAATGACTTCGGTTCACAAGATAGTGGTCTTCCATCTACAGGAACGGTGAATTCGTAAGCGATTTAATGGAAGTGGAGGTGGATGTATGTAATTAACATAATGTAAAAACATATTATTTTATAATTGATTTTTATTTTATTAGATAATCATGGTATAATAATATATTTATTATATGGAGAAAAATATATAATAAAAAATCATATAGATGAATATTACATCTTCTTCATGTATTATCCTAAGGATTCAACTGAAATCTTTCCTTTGTTAGATTTATTTCAAAAATAAGGATTTTAAAATGAGGGTTAATAATTTTCAATTTTATTTTGGTATTTATTGGCCAAGAAAAATCAATTTTAAGTTGTGAATAATATATTAGAGGGGGTGGCCTTTTATAAGTGGGAGAGAGGACACACTTGGTATTTTTGAAAAGAAATAAGTTTTACCCCATTTTCCTTATGTAAAAAGCGTCCAATGTAGTTCATTAAAAAACAATGGAGGTGTATAGTTATATGTATGTCCATCTAATAGTTTTCACACAATTTTATAGGTCATTTATACTATTATAATTTTAGTTTAAACCCTTAGTATACCAATTTATACCTTAATAACGATAAATAATTTCTACTACATTCAATGTTAATTTTGATAAAAATAAGTAGAAATTATTATAAATTAAAATGATTGTTTTAAAAACATTTTCCTAAATTCCATGCATAGATATAGAAATTTTAATAGAAAATTAATCCAACACACGTGACAAGAAAGATGGTTTTTGAATAATTGAAGTTCAAAATAATGTAATTAATTTTTGAAAATATTCAACATGAAATTGACTCCAATCACATATATGGAATTAACGGACATAAAATTTAACTACATTACATTAAAACCAACCCAAAATATTATTTAATATTAAAAATTATTTAAATAAAAAGGTATTTTTCAATTAAAATTATAAATTGAATTTTTTTAGTTAAATCACAATAATTGACCATAAGTTAATTTTGAAATTATGATCTCAGAATTTAAATTTATTTTATAAAATTAATTTTCTAAATTTTTTACAAATTATTTTTTATTATGTCATCAAAAATGAAACAAAAATAATTTTAGGAAAATAATGTTCTATGCATAAAATTGAAATTATTATTATATCCTTTTAGTAAAACATATAAGAATAATGTTACAGGGATCGTTGAAAACTATATATATAAATATCATATAGACATTCAAATAATTTATTTGGTTAATTTATTTATATAAAATAAAATTTTTTCATAAAAATAGTTTATCTAGTATATATTTCATTTTATTTACAAATGGGTTTTTATTTTCATTTCTAACTAACTTGTCACCAATGAATTAATTTTATATACATGTATAAACAATATTCCAATAAATTAGATAATATTATCCATAACTACCATTCTAATGCTTAAGATAAAACTATCATATTAAATAACAATATTTTAATAGTATTACACCTTTTATTGAAGCTCATTGTTTAATGTAATTCATGCTAACAACATTGTTGTGTATAAATAAAGGCAAAATACTGTTTCATATATCTACAGATAATCATAGTGATTATATTAAATAATAATATAAAAATAATTAACCTAATATGAAAAAAAAATCACAAAATCTCGGGGTGTTACATTCTACCCCCTTAATATGAATTTCACCCTTGAAATTCATCTCGTTCATCAAATATTTAAAATTTTAAAATTCATTCATAGAGACCCACATCCAAATAAGGGTTCAAAAATATCCTCTTTAAAAATAAAAATTCATGTGTGTGTGTCATCAAAAATAACATATACTATATTTCTAAAGGGGATAACATAAGTCGAAATTGAAAACATGAACATATAAGAAAACACTAACACCCAAATGATGATGACAAGTTGTGGATATCATCAATCAAAGTAATGTGGGTTATCTAGAGAATATTTGAGACCATAAATACATAAACCAACTAGGAATGAAAAAGATCACTGATTTCATCCAAATTTATGATAATAAGAATACATTTTATTTTAAGATCCTTTACCTAGTGTTGGAAAATTTTCAATCGAAAATAAATTTATTTGATTTCATTCAATTTATTAATCACAATATCATTATATGGTTGTTCCATGATAAATTTTCAACTCATCTCATACTAAAGGAAATGAATATGAATTTAAAATGACAGAATAACTAAAAGATCATACGCTCGATAAATATAAAGGTAATTCATTACATCTATATTTAGTTATCACCAAATCAAAATGGTTAGAAAATTTTTTCAAATATGCATAAATATTCAAATGTAGAATAAATAAATTATTATTTAAACCACATTTAATGTTCAATGTAAGACATTCAAAAAAATTTACCTTAGACCCTTTTGATTGATTAAAATTGAATTCATTAGAACGATTTTAACAATATTTCCAAAATATTTATTTCATTGATCATGTAAACATCATTGATTTATTCGTAATTTTCAAACAATAAACACGTTAATACAATAATCATGTATTCTCTTAATATCAAATTTAACATAAAACATATTGAAATCAAACATGCTTCCACCTTCTTTATGTAAAACACTGAATGTTGGATATAATCCTTAAATCTAGAAATGATGTAAACTCCATCAACGATGTCATCAACCACATGGTCAACGAATCATGAAATAGTTATAAGGAAATTATTATTATCCAATTTACTATATCCAAATAAATCATCTATTTATCTCAATATAATTATCCAATTGTCCAAAAAATATTAATGCTTGACTTCAAAATATTTCTGAATGGTGCTGTCAGTGGTGCCTTCAAATGATTAGTGATTTTTTTGGTACAAATGTGCAGCAGAGTGGATGACCAAGTTTGTCTCTCAAAGGATGAATTAAATTTGAAAACATAATCAAGATATTTTAATAATAACATAAAATTAAATAATTATAAGGTCCCAACCTTAAAACATTACATAATCATGATTTAAATGAATAATAAACATTGAGGATCTTTTCAGGTTTAGAGTTTTAGAGAATTAGGTAATAATTGTTACATTGCATCTCAAAAGATACAAAGTAATCATTTCTACTCAGTTTCTATATTTTCCAAAAAATAAAAATTCTTGAAAAAAATTCTCATGTCTAGTTCCACATATTAGAAATCATGAATTCTCCTTGATCCCATCCTTGACCCTATTCTTTTTTATGTCCTATGAAAAAAAAATTCAAAAACATTGGATGAGCATAAAAACCTCAGTAAGGGATACACAAAAAAGGAAAACTTGTTTTTTTTAAAACAACAAGTAAACCATTAATATTTTATAATAATTAATCCTTTTCACCTTTATGATTTAAGAAATACTCTTCACTGAATAAATGATCATTTCGTATCCTTTTGTAATAAAACAATTACCATAAAACACATATAAAGAACACATAACATAGAAAGGTAACATGGGATTTAAACATACTTAAATGAAATAACCATACGGTCGACTTCCACACATATCACTAAATAGAATATTCATACGACTGACTTCCATATCCAATGCATTAGAGGTTATAATGTAACCACCCTTCCGGGTTTATCATGACACCACACATCATTTGGATTATCATATAACCACCCTTCAAAGTTCCAAGTACCATTATAAAATCATAACACATACAAAAATTATAAAGGAAAGAAAACATTTCGACATTTCGATCACAATATATCACTTAAATATATTGACATAATAAATCCATTATCAAACCCATTTTTAATACCAAAATATATAAATGAGTATATGGTATTTATTTTACTATTAAAAATTGTTATGGCTTGTTAAGGATGCCAAAGATTAAATAATACTCGTGGAGGCTGAAAGATCATTGTCACCAATTACGTTAAAAGAAGCACTCTTTTTTGTCGTTTAGTAAAACTCTTTGTAGAAAATGATACCATTTAAATGAAATGAAAAGTTAATGGTTTTTATACAGCTTATAAATGAATGTCGTGTATTAAAACAAGATATGCCTCAATGATAGGAGATTGAGACGAAGTCTCTTACCTCATATCTGACATGACCCGTTCGTTCATTAATCTCCTAAATAATAAATTAAAGGTAACTTCTACTTGGTGGAGAACATTTTTCATGTTTTTATTTTCTTTTAAATCACTTATTATCATGTAATAACATTATGTAATCATTTATGTTAATAACGACCATTTGGTCGATATTTTGTACTTGAGTAAAAATTGAACTTCTTATAATTACAAGTTGTTCATGTGGTCAAATATCCATTATCCCCAGAATGATATTCATGATGTAGATATCATATATATCTTATATATACAGTATATTTATATATTTATAATAGTATATAACATTTGGAGATACGAAATGAAATTCACCGTTAATGGAGATGGTAAGTTGTCCGTACTCAAGAACGCTAATTTCATTTCTATTTCATATTTCAAGGGAATTAAAACATAATGATACATAGGTATATTATTATTCCATTATAATATCATATATAATATCAGTAACTCCATCCTTTATACATCTCACATTTTTCATTAACGAGTCATATCACTTTGAGGGGGCGGTAGTTCACAATTCCTCAAAATTAGATTATTATATTTACCCACTATGGAAACCATGAAGGTATTATATAAATGAAAAATATAGAAGAACCGAAACAATATAAATATAATATATATCATATAAAAATACAGTTCCATCATAATGGCCACTATGAGAGGTGGTTGGAGATATTTGATTAATCATCGTTTCGTGGGGTAGTAGTTCGCCATCCAAAGAAACAGTGTGTTCTTTACCCATTAGACGGAGGTGTGTGTAACCGTAGTTATAATACATCTCATAAAAACAACCTAGTATATTTAGGATTCTAGTGTTTTTATGCAATAAAGGAATTAAAAGAGTTTATGGGGTTGGAGAAGTAAAATAAAACAAAATAATTTAAGAGAAATAGTTACTTTTAATTCGGGTATCTCTGTTTGGTCTAAACAAAACGGACTTCATGAAGTGAATTTTCCCTTAGTAAAATATTCTATGTGGAAGATAGGGATATTGAGAACATATATTGGTATTGGATTGACAAACCAAGGGTCTTGAGAGTTGTTAGTAATGGGTTAAAGGTGAGAGATTTTTATGAGGGGGGTGGGGGTTTTTAGGAAAGTGTGAAAATGTTATGTTATTATATAATTAATTTCTGTTTCTAAAGGTCCAAAACTAATTAATGTCAAACATAAGATGACTCATGGTCGAAATAAAATCATCCTATAATAATTAGATTGGTTTGGTTTTTATTTAAATCTTTATAATATTATTTATTGAAATTATTTATTAATGAGGTAAACACTACATCATTATTGTGTCATAAATAATTTTATTTATTTGATATCTAAAAATTATAAAAAAAATACCATGATGTAGGAAATATTTTTATATTTCAAAATAATATTTATATTTGAATGGATAACATATATAACCTTATATAAAAATTAATTTACTAAAAGATATTAGTTTATGTCATTTTTTCTTTTACTTTATGTAAATTAAAATTAAGTGTCATTATTGTTCTTAAGTGACTCCGTGGGGTCCCAAAATAGACCCAGAGATGCCCATGGTTGGAAATTATTTATCCAATAAGGTTAGGACAAGTGTAAAGGTAATTGTTTATTATTATGATATTCTTTTTACATTTAATTACCCTATTTACATTTAACCGCATTAAATAAAAGTCAAAAGTTACTATTCACCAACAATTATTTTCATCTTATTGAACCACATTTTATATAATAATAATAACCATGTTTTCCATATTTTCGAAATTTAATTCACAAAAATGGTAAAATATCATTTAAATGGAAAAGTCATTTTTCAACTACAACTTAGTGGTTTCACTATTTATCAAAAATTGATGTTTTTCAGAAAAATACAAAAAAATCAACTTAAGCTATATTTGATATTAAAAATTAAAAAATGATGTCTATTTTACCCAGTTAAAAACATAGAATTTGAATTAATTAATATAAAATTAATTCTCGTTGTCAAAACAAAAGGCGTGTTTTTAAAATATATTAACTATCAAAAGATTGAAAATTGTTTATAACAAATTTCAGAGTGAAATTAACTCCAATAACAAAAAATGTATTAGATGGTAAAAATATAATCTAATTAACAATTAAAACCAATTAAAAAGACAATATAACTGTATAAATAAATTATATTAAAAGGAAGTTTTGAATTAAAATTAATTATTTTCCACTATTAATTAAAAATTCAATTTTATCAGATCAATACAATAAATTTACCCAACACAAATTTTGATATCATGATTCTAAAAAAGAATTTTATTTGGTAAAATAAAACATATAAAAGTTACCAAAACAATATTTAATGAGGGTTCCCCATCAAAAGGTGGTAAATAAACCTTTTAAAGTAAATTATGCTTAAAATTTGATTCACTCACATTTGAAGCCTCTAAATTTTGTTAGATAATTGTAAACACATTTAACAAACATTTATAATAATATTTTATATAGTTCTTTTCATTCCCCCTAATATAATGGCTAGGCATTAACCACCATTTAAAATAATAATATAATATTATTAGTGTGCAATGTAACATTTAAATGAAACTCATGGTTGCGTATTGGGTACGCCCTTGAACATAGAATCCCCTTTAAGGAAAAATTAATATTTAATTCACAAATATTAATAAATATTAAAATTTTAAATTTCATTATTTACCTGGGATGTAACATTCTTCCCCTTTTTGAAATTACATCCTCAAAATTTTATTTACTTTTAAAATAAATAAGGGTATTTATCCCTCATAGCATTTTCAGATTCCTATGATGCCTCTTGAATCATATGGATTTTCCACAGAACCTTTACCTGGTGAGTTACCATATTCTACAACACTTGCTCTCTATGGTCAAGAATCTGGACTAGTTGTTTCCATAAGAGAGATTCTCTTCCAACTGAACTTCCTCTAGGCTCAAAACAAAAGATGGATCTGGAATATATGTTCTCAACATTGAAAAATTAAAAACATTGTGTAAATGGGACAAACATAGAGGTAAATCCACTCTGTACACCGTTGATCCAACATTCTCCATGATTTCATAAGGTGAACCTTGGACTGAACTTTCCCTTCTTGACAAAAATAAATCACACTCTTCCCTCGAGAAACATTTAGCAATACATGATTGCCTACCTTAAAACAAATATCCTTCCTTCGATTATTCACATAACTTTTCTTCCTTCACTAATTAGTTCTCATGTGTTTCTGAATCAACTGAACTTTTTCTCCCATATCTTCTACCAATTCTAGTCCCATCATCTTCCGTTCACATACTTCATCCCAAAAATATGGAGTTAGACAATGCATTCTATATAATGCTTTAAACAGAGCCATCTGATTACTAGAATAAAACTATTATTATAAAAAAATCTAACCAAAGAAAGTTGTTGGTCCCAACTTTCCTAGTAATCCATCGAGAAAGCACATACCATATCCTCCAAGGTTTGAATTATTCATTCTAACTGCCCATCTGATTGTGGATGAAAAGTTGTACTAAAATTTCATTCAGTACTTAATAACTTCTAAAGTCCATTCTAAAAGATAGAAGTAAACCTTGGATACTTTTAGATACAATGGGGAAGAGAACACCACGTAACCTGACTATATCTTCAACATACAACCATGAATGTTGATCTAGAGGCAATGTAAATCAAATTCGAAGAAAATGAGAAGATTTAGTTAATTGATAAAAAATAACCCAGATTGCATTTTTACCGTGAGATTTCTTTTCTAAACTCATAACTAAGTCCATGGATTTATTTTCCCATTTTGACTTTATCACCAGTAAGGATTGAAGAATCCCTTTCGGTAATTGAAGTTATGCTTTAACCACATGATAGGTCAAACACTTCACAATAGAATCAGCAATATCTCTTTTCATTCCATCCCCCCAGTAATACTCTCGAATATCTCTATAAATATTTGTACATCCAGGATGAACTGAAAATGTGGAACTATTTGCTTCAAATAATAATGTATTCTTCAACTGTGAATCACCAAGCACACATAATCTCTTCCAAAACATCAAAACATAATCATTATCAAAGTAAAAAATAGGCAACTTACCCTTTTGAACCAACTCTACCTTTTTCTGTAACTCACTGTCTTCCTTCTGTACATGATTAATTCTATCAGATAGATATAATCTCACAGACACCTAAATTAAAACAGAAGAATTTACTGCACCAACAACTTCTATTCTAAAGTTCATCAAATAAAAAACCAAAGGATCTCGTTCTAAATGTATCATGGTTAATGAAGCATTACATTTCCAACTGTAACCATAAGCCGCATTATTTTCTTTTCACATATGGTAAAGGATACATGTTCTTAATAGTAATGTTATTTAATGCTCTATAATCAATTCATAGTTTTATGGAACCATCTTTCATTTTAACAAACAAGAGAGGAGCACCCCATGGTGATGATCTAGGTAGAATTAAACCATTATTTAATAACTCCTAACATTTCTTATTTATATCTAAAAGTTAAATTTGAGCCATTAAATAAGTGGGTTTTAAAATTGTCTTAACATCACGAACTATGTCAACAGTAAATTCAACATCACGATCAGGTATAATACCGGGGTACTAATCAAAAAAACATCAAGGAACTCATTTACAACTGGCACATCATAAATATAAACAGTCCCGTTGTTTTCAACAATATGTGTAGGGTAACATTCAATTCCATATTTTACTAGTTTCTCAGCTTCTGGATTTGTTATCAAAAGTAGGGGTTCATTCTTGTACACAAACTGAAAATCTTTTGGAAAAGAAACCTATTTAGCTCTGTTGTCAATCCTAAATTGATAAACAGAAATCCAATCCATACCCAAAATAACATCAAACTCTACTAGAGGTAAAATAAAAAGTTTTGCAGGTAGACTCTTTCTGCACACAAGGACATGATGGTTTTTATAATTTTTTTTGTCTCAACATTTCCTCCAGTTGTTTTTACCTTCAGTTCAAGATTAATATAAGGATTTAGAATTCCCAATTTACTAGAATACTTGATAGAAATTAAATATAGTGTAGACCCTTAATCAAACAACACATTGACCTAATCTGAACAAACAAACAATGTACCTGATATTACTTCATTTGATGGACCAACATCTACTGAAGTTGTTGAAAAGGATTTCACCGCCCCTTTCTGCATGCAATTTGGTTTCTTTCCCTTAGTTTAGAACTTCGTTTGACACTGATTTGTATAATGACCCATTTCATTGCACTTAAATCATCTTACCGCTGGATTTTCATTTCCCCCTTGATCATCTTCCTTACTATTACGAGAAATATGACCAAACATACCACAGCAGAGGCACATTCCAAACATTGATAAATAATCTCCAGGATTCTTTTTACCTCAGTTCTCGTAAGATTGATATTTAGTTTTCTTAACTCAAGGATTCTTTGATGAATTCATTCCCTTTTTCATCCAACTATACCACTTATTCTGTTGTTTGTCAATGATCGCCTGATCATAGGCAAACTCCATTTCCACCTTATCCACTCATCGAACAAGCTTTTCATAACTTTTTAACTCACGAGAGGCTAATGATCTTCTATATCGTGTCTTTAGTAATGAGTAAAATTGATTTTTCATACTATCAATATCTGGTATGAAATTTGGAGTACACCTTGCAAGTTGAGTGAAATTTTCTTTCATAAGCAGCCACTGAGTCATCCTCCTGCCTCAATTCCATGAATTTTTTTCCATCCTATGTCAAACCACAATAGGAAAATATTTCTCAAGAAACATACCTTTGAATTCATCCCAATCAAGATCATCAATCTCCTCACTATCCCTAATATTTTTCACCATCGACCACCATTGATCATATTCACCTTCAAAATAGAAAATAGCACGATAATCATTTTGATGCTCTGAACACCCCATGACAGCAAAAAATTTCTCCATTGCTTTAATCCACCCATCAGCTATCATAGGGTCAGATAATTCTTAAAATGATTGGGGATGTTGGCTCATGAAATGATGCACTACGGACATGTTCCTATCTGGTTGATCTGGCTTATCTCGTGCGTGGATTCCACCACCATTTATAGCCTAATGCAACTATTCCATCACTGAAATAGACTGTTCAGTTATGATTTCTTCTATCTCAGGTTACTGATGGGGAAGGTTTTCTTCATCCTGATGTCTTCCCAACATAGATTCCCTCTTTCCTCTATGGAAAACCATTCTAAACATAAAAATATCATAGGAAATATAGAGACCCGAAGCGTAACTTTCATGGACATTACATTACTTTTTCGGAATACTAAGTACATAACAAAAAAACACACACACAAGGACCGTAATAGTTTAGTGTCTTTGGGAACTCGGAATATAATCTTCTAATCATGGTGAATGATCTTCAACATCTCCCATAAAGATCTTCCTTTTTTTACCTAAAACCATTCCTTATATCCTGTGGAAAAGAAAACAGAAAAGGGTGAGCTCAAATGCTGAGTAAAGGTAAACAAATGAAATATCAATCACATCATATTCATAAGAACATAACATTTTGGAAACCTTAACCTGCAAAAGAGATCATAATAACATAACATGGGATAAATCATAGTAGTGAAATGTAATCCCAATAATCATAACATGAAACATGAAACTTTGTGGCATACAGACATAATCATATATAATCATTTCTTATTAGTCAAGACTCATTTCCAAGACTATCTTAGTGGACAAAGTCCATTTCTGAACTGAGTACACTCCTTGTTTCAGTCCTGTTTCACTGAACCGGTTTAAAAAGCCGTTCCAGCCATGTCTATCTAATGAGATATAAACTCTTTACCCAATGCATTGGAGGGAGATATAGGTCCCACCCATCTCATAATGATACCATTCTTATGTGTGCCACAAAATCATAAACCATACATCATAGCATAACCCATGTAATAAAAATGGAAATCGTAAACATCGTGACATCATAAAACAATTCATATAAGATAAAGGAATTCATAAAAATATTTCCATCACAACATAATCAAATTCATGTAATAATAGGGATAAAAATAGAACCCTATATTATCTTATATGGAAAATAATTTTGATAAAACACTTGAACTCCATTCTTGAGGAAAATATCCTTTCTACTTCAAAAACATTTTTCCCTTCTTAACATGTCATACAATTTTAAACTAAAAGAAGTTGATTAAAAATAAACATGAAAACTTGTAAAGGAAGATTCTTGGAAATATTGTTTTAAAATCCCATCATGCCGTATATGTTAAAAAAGACATTCTTCTCGTACTTTTGTCGGAAAAGTCAAAAAGTACCTCGTACAAAATGACGACACAAGATTCCTTTCGTATCTTTTACTAAAAACTAACCGAAGGGTAAAATTGGATTTAAAAAATTTTAGGTGGATGGAAATAACAATATATATTGAGGAAACATGTATGTGGCTGATAAAATACACCCCAGTAAATTTCAATGTATAAACAATCTCGGATAAAAATGAGATTGTGATATTTTCCCTTACCTTAGGTCTGATTGCCTTCGTAAGTGTCTTAACCTCCTGTATAATGATTTAAATAATGTCATTGACTTATTCTAGAATCATACTCATTGTTATGATATCATATATGGTTCACTTATGACTTTATATTACCCGTTCTTTTGTAAATTCCATGTTAATGAGCGTTTTGGGAAAAATCGTTTCATTTGTCGTCCGTGTTTTGACTTGTAATTATTCATATGATTACTTAGATCATGATTACATAATTCCAGAATATAAAACATGAATTATATACAATATATATTCAGAATATACATATATATAATAGATCAGTAAATGGAAAGAAATACACCGTTCATGGAGACGGTAGGCCGTACGTACGCATGAATGTTGTTTTTGTTTCCTTATTGAGTTGAATGGAATTAAGTAGATGACATACATATATATACACATAAATCCAGTATCATTATTATGTCATATATTTCATGATTACTTATTATATATACTTTATAATCATTCATGAATGGTTAACGTGGAGAATGAATCTCATCGCGTCGTGGAGACGGTAGTCTGTACGTACGCACAAGTGATGATATCGTTCTCATGATCGTGGAATTGTATTTTAGTGTATGTATACTATTTCAGAATCAATATCAATTTAAAATAATCATATATAGTTATTATGTACACCATTATACCCATCCAGGTAAGGTGGTGGTGGAAAATAGATTACACCACGGTGTGGAGATAGTATTCCGTACGTACGCACGCGCGGTGATTTCATTTTCCGTAGGATGGATAGATGGTAAAATAGGGTTGTTTCATACTTATAATAACATATCAGTATATGAGTGATACTGATGTTATTATTTCTTAATGAGACAACTAAAGAAGAAGAAGTGGTAGAAGAAATAAAGTTGAAATAATCGGTAACAGACATTACCTCTTCTTTGATGCACCTCTTTGCGTCCTCCTCTTAGGGCACTAAAATTTGTCTTTGAAGAAGACCAGGACCTATAGGATGTTTCTAGGGAAGTGGAGAAGATAATTTTGCAGGGGTTGGCCGAGCTTGAAGTCTCAAAGTGTTGTGAGGAAGAGAGGGAGGAGTTTCCCTTTTATAAGGGATGAGAGGGGCACCTTTGGAATAACTAAAAATATTATTTTATTATAATGCCAAATTCGGTTTTAAATAGCTCAAAATTGATTTGTTTTGAAGATAAGGTGGGGATGGCTCTAAATCCTCTCATCTAATAGAATTTAGACAAGTTTAGGTTCCTATTTTAACCTTATCATTTAGATTTAACATTAAGTTAAATGATTTTACATTTACCGTGTCTTCTTGTGTTCTTATACTATAAGGTTAATAAACTTACAATAAGAAGCCAAACGAACCCCAAGTTGTTTATTATTAATATATATAACCTTATATAAGTCATTTGCCAGAACCGTAGATTTTTAGGAATAAAATAACAATTAATAATATAATATTTGTTTTAAAAACTATTTTATGTCAATTTTGACACTATTTGGTAATTTATTTTTGTGAAAATCATAAATAAATTAACTTATTTAAAGTATAAAAATTAAAAATAAAATATCATTATGTAGGAAATATTTTTAACTTTCTAATAAATATTTATAGTCGAAGTAATCTTCTGTATAACCCTATATAAAAAATGATATACTTATTATACTTTGATTTTAACTATTTTAACCCTTCTTTAAATAAATTAATAATAAATGTCCTAATCTAATCCAAGTGGGCCTAAATGGCCATATTTTATTCCTAAGGTTGTTTTTGGTCGAATTACACTTATCCAATAGAATTAGGACATGTGTTAGGGTAATAATAATATCATTTTTACCCTTAATTACCCTATTTACTTTTAACCGTGGTAAAAAAACTAAAAAGTTACTATTCAGCCAAAATTATTTTCATCTCATTGAACCACATTTTACTTACTATCATAAACCGTGTCTCTCGGATTTTTGAAATTCTACTTACAGAAGTGGTAAAATTATGTTTTATGAAAAATTCATTTTTTTAACTACCACTGAGTGGTTTCACTATTCATCAAAAAAAATGAAAGTTTCCAGTAAAATACCAAAAACTAGGCTTAAGCTATATTTGGTATTATGAACTCAAAAATAATTTCTATTTTACCAAATTCAAACATATCAGTTGCATTACTTAATTTAAAAATTAATTTCCATCGTCAAAACAAATAGCGTGTTCTTAAGAGATAATAACTATCAAAAGATTGACACTTGTTTATGTCTAGTTTAAATGTGAAATTACATCCAATGACCAACATTGTATTAAATTGTAAAAATATATTCTAAATATAATTTAAAACCACTCAAATTAATAATTTATCACTATTAATTATTTCGAATAAAAAGGATGTTTTTAATTAAAATTTAGTAATTTTCACTATTCATTAGAAAATGAATGTTATCCGAAAAGTACCAAAATTTCACCCTAAGCTAATTTCGATATTTAGAATCCAAAAATGAAGTCCATTTTGAAAAATAAAATTTACAAAATTTCAAAAAGTGGTTATTACTATTCAAAACGGCTAGTTTTATTAATATTTTAATAGCATATCGTTGTTTAGTGAACCTCGATATTGCGTACTACACATGCTATCGAGGAAGGTCGTGATTGCGTGTAATGCAAGGCAAGTCAAGGATGCATTTTGTGCAAGCTCCTTTTGTTGTAGCTTACAACACAAGACATTAATTAAAATGAATATTTTTCATAAAATCTCAGGGTGTTACAGGCAATGAAAAATGGTGATCTATAAATGCTATATCACTTAAATCATGTCATAAATTTATTTCTGTATTTTAATTTAACAAAACCCTAACTCTTACAGTTTTCTAAACTAACCTCTGATACGAACTATAAGAACATAACCTTAAAACATTACATAATCTTTAATTAAATGATTAATGAACATTGAGGATCTGTTTAGGTTTAGAGATTTAGAGAATTAGGTCATAACATTTTCATCACATCTCAAAAGATACAAATTATACAAATATACTCGGTTCCCAAATTTTTCACTAAATTAAAATTAATGAAAAAATGAGTCATGTCTATTTTCATGTTTTAGAAATCATGACATTTCCATGTTCTCATCCATGGCCCTATTCTACTTTATTTCTTATGAAATATATTTCAAAAACTTGGTATGACCATAAAAAAGATCAGTATTGCATACACAAAGAAAGAAAACTATTAGTTCTTTTAAAATCAAAATTAAACCCTGAATACTTTATCATAAGTAATAATTTTAACCTTTATGAAGTAGTAAATAATCTTCACTAAATAAAAGATCATTGCATACCCTTGTGTAACCAAATGACTACCATGAAACCCGTATATATAACACAAAACATATAAAGGTAACTTGGTACATAAAAATACATAAATGCAAACACCATATGGTCAAATTCCACACAAATCACTAAATTGAATAGCCATACGTTCGACTTCTACACCCAATTAATTAGAGGTTATAACGTAACAACCCATCTTGGTTTATCACGACACCACTCTTCATTTGGTTTATCATGTAACCACCCATAAAATGTCCATGTACCATTATAAAATCATAACATATACAGCAAATATAAAAGAATGAAAAAAATTCCACATTTCAATCACAATATAACACTTAAATATATTTACAAATCAAATCCAATATCCAAACCATTTTTAGTACCAAAATACATAAAATTGTATATGGTATTTATTATCCTTTTAAAAAAATTAGGTCTTGTTAAGGAAACCAATGACCAAAAAATTCTCACGGTGGTTGAAGGATTGTTATCACCACATACGTTAAAAGAAACATTCTTTTTTTCATTCAGTAAAATGCTTCGTAGAAAAAGATTCCCTTTGAATGAAAAAGAAAATTCAAAGGTGTTTATACAGTGTATAAAAGATAGTCGTGTATTAATACAAGATATTCCTCATTGAATGGTGATTGAGATTAAGTCCCTTACCTCGTGTCTGACTAGACCAGTTCGTTCTTTAATCATCTGAATAATAAACTATAGTTAATTTACACTTGATTTAGAAACTTTTTTTTCATGTTTATCATTATTTTTTATCTCTTTTTGCTATTTTATAACATTATGTAATCATTTAGGTTAATAACAGTCATTTTGTTGATATTTGGAAGTTGAGTCAAAACTGAACTTCTTATAATTACATGTTCTTTATGTGGTCAAATATCCATTATCCCTAGAGTGATATTCATGTTGTAGATATCATATATATCATATTTATTCAGTATATTTTTGTATTTAAAATAGAACATAACATTTGGTGATAAGAAATGAAATGAACCATTCATGGAGACAGTAAGCCGTACATATGCATGAACGCTACATTCATTACTATTTCTTATTTTAATAGAATTAAAACATAATGATACATAGGTATATTATAATTCCAGTATAATTTCATATATAATATCATTAACTCCATCCTTTATACGTCCAACATATTGCATTAATGAGTCATATCACTTTGAGGGGAATATTTGTCCGCACTTCCTCAAATGAGATTATCGTATTTACCCACTATAGAAACCTTAAAGGTATTTTATAAAGGAAAAAAAATAATAATAGAAACAAAATAAATATAATATATATCATATATAAATAGATTTCTATCCTAATTTCCACCATCAGAGGTGGTTGGAGATATTTGAACAATCATCGTTTCGTGAGGTAGTAGCTCTCCATCCACTGAAACATTATGTTTTTTACCCATTAGACGGAGGTGTGTGTAAGTTTAAATCAAATAATTCTCATAAAAACAACCTAGTATATTGAGTATACTATTGTTGATATAAAATAAAAGAATACAAAGAGTTTATGTTGTTGGAGAAGTAAAATAGAACAAAATAAAACAAAATTATTTAATAGAAATTGTTACCTTTAATTCGAGTAACTCCCTTTGGATTGAACAAAAAGGAATTATTGAAGTGAATTATGCCAAAGTTAAGGCTTCTAGGTGGAATAGTCAGATATTAAGATATAATTTGGGTAGAGGTTGGATGAGGCAAGGGGCTTGAGAGGTTTTAGTAATGGGTTTGAGGTGAGGGCTATTTATAATGTGGAGGAGGGGCTCTTAAAGGAATTGTGAAAATATTATTTTATTATATAATGACTTTCGGTTTCTAAAGGTCTAAAACTAATTAAAGTCGAAGATAAGATGACTCATGGCCGAAATAAAATTATTTCATAATAATTTGACATGTTTTTAATATTTTATTAATCTTTATAATATTATTTATTTAAATCATTTATTAATGAGTTAAAAAGTGCATCATTATTGTGCCATAAATAATTTTTTATATTTGATGTCTAAAAAATATAAAAAAACCATGATGTAGGAAATATTTTTTTATATCAAAATAATATTTATAGTCTAAGAGCAAACTTATATAACCCTATGTAAATACTAATTAACTAAATGATATTTGTTTAGATGATTTTCGCATTTACTTTTAGTTAATATAAATAAATTTTCATTATCACTCTTAATGGATACATGGGGTCCCAAAATTGGCCCATAGATTACCATGGTCGGAAATGACTCATCCAATAAGGTTAGAACATGTGTTAAGGTAATTTTTTATTATTATGATATTCTTTTTTTCTTCAATTGCCCTATTTTCCATAAACCGTGGTAAATAAATGTCAAAAGATACTTTTCACCAAAAATTATATTCATCTTATTGAACCACATTTTACTTACTAATAACAACCATTTATATCTTATTTTCTAAATCCTTTTCATAGAAGAGGTAAAATTTCATTTAAATGAAAAAAATCATTTTTTAACTAAAACATATTGGTTTCACTATTCATCAAAATTGATGTTTTTCAGAAAAATACCAAAAATTCATCCTAAGATAGATTCGATATTCTTAATTCAAAAATGATTTCTATTTTACCAAATTGAAAGTATATAAGTTGAATTAATTTATTTAAAATTAATTCCCCTTGTCAAAAAAAGGTGTGTTTTCAAGAAATATTAACTATCAAAAGATAGATAGTTGTTTATGTCCAATTTCAAAGAGAAATAAATTTCAGTTTACAATATTGGATTAAATGCTTCATATATATTCTAATTAAACTTTAAAACGAATTAAAAAGATAATATAACCATATAAATAAATTAAATTAAAAGGTGGTTTTGAATTAAAATACAGTATTTTCCTCTATTCTTTAAAAAATGAATTTTATCAGAAAAATGCCTAAAATTTACCCAAAGTAAATTTTGATATCCAAATTCTAAAGAAGAATTTTATTTGTTCAAATAAAACACATAAGAGTGACAGAAACTATATTTAAAGAGGGGTCACCATCAATAGGTAGTAAATCAACCTTTTAGAGTAAATTATGATTAAAATTAGATTCATTCACATTTTAAGCCTCTAGCTTTTATTGAATTAATGTCAAAACATTTAACAAACACATATATTCATATTTAAGTTAGTTTAATTCATTACCACCAATAAAATGACTAGGAATTAACTACATTTTAAAATAATAATATTTTATAATTAGTGTTCCACGTAAGATTTCAAAGAATCATGTTGTTGCATATCAGTTACGCCATCGAACATAGTAACCCCATTAAGGTAAATTTTATATTTAATTCAAAAATATTAATAAATCTGAAAATTTCATATTTCATTATTTACCATGGATGTTTTAATAAAAACACTACTTGAAAGGGTGTGGTGGGTTTTTACCATTGATAAATGCAGAATAATTTTCTGGAAGAAGATTGTATAATATTTTTGTTTTTATTTATGAAATGAAGTTCAATTAAAAAAGCACAACAAAAATATGTTGTCTTAAACATTATTTATAATGCGTAATTGATCTACCTATACCTCTTAATTTACATATTAATCATTGTCATTTAAATTAATACCCACTTAATTATGATCCCATAATTTTTTAACCCCCAAGCACTACAAGAATTATCTTTACCACAAATATAAATAGAATTAAACCCTAGGATATCTTGGGAACATGCAATTGTAGCACCCAACTTTTATAGATGTTCTATGGATTGCTTATGCTAAGTGGTAAATAAAGGAACATTTCATTTTTTTATTGGTATTCACATTTTTTCATCTTTTCCACAGTCAAAACATCTCCTCTATCCTCAGATACATTCTCAAGGGTACATCATTCCACATTCTCAAAAAATAAGAAACAAAATCTTCTTTCCTCCATGGTTACCATTAACTGAAATTTTAGATTACTCTTTTCATCTATTCATTGTTTAGACTAAGAGTTGGTTAAGGTAATCTTTGTCAATCATGTTTTATAAAAAATAATTAGGCATAATCATAAATTTATCTTCTTCATTCTTCACCACATTTGGATACTCATCGTAACATTTTTCATCACAGATGATGTTATTATAGTTCTTTATGTTTCCCAAAATTGACTAGAAACATAAACCATAGTGTGGACAAGACTAGTCAAAATGGAAAATCACATAGTCTGAAAATCATTAAAAATTTATAAATATACACAACTTCTTTTTAATCTTTGACACCTTAGGTTTATAATAGTTATTTTATATTCATTATATAATACAGTCCTTCGTGATGGTTCATTAAGAGTTTTTAAATACACATAGCATATACCCTGTGAATTTTGAACCCAGTTTACAGTTAGGCCTACTTTCAGGCACCATTTCCCAATCGAGTCTATCTCCATACCATTTTTTATTTTTTCCCTAGGTTTTCTTATGTAAGATCCATATAAACTTCTAGTATCTATATAGGGATTTAATTTCTTGGAAACCACTCACTCTACATACTACCAAAATTTTATAACATTTCTATATGCAGTAGTCCATCCTTTGACTTTTCCTTAGTAATATCCATAGACATGTCCTTTGACATATAGCTAGCGATCACACCAAAACCGTTTTATAATAGTTTCCAAATATAATCTAAAACATTTATATAATAGAAACTATACTTTTCTAGGATTATCATATGGGGATATTACATCTTTTTAATTGAATATTCATTACAATTTAAAAACACGCCCTTAATGACCATAATTGTTGAGTGACTTTGGAATCATAGAAAAACGTATTATTAATACATGGAATATATTCCATGTCTCTAATAAAGATCACCAATTTTTTTAAAACTAATTAAAAACATTACTTCATAACCCTGTGAATGAAATGATAAGAATGGGTGAGGTAAAATTCTCAACATGGGTAAACAAGGGAGATACGTAAGCATGACATGAGCATATAAGTATGGGAGAATAATCATAACATTGAAAACCATTCCCTGAATATTATAGATTATAATAATGCTTCATGGAGTAAATATTGGAAGTTCATAAGACATCAATCATATATAAATGAAATAACACGACCATAAGAGTTTAAATTTGGCATAAGATGTGGAATATTTGTAATACACTTACAACTAGAAAATCATTTTCATATTATTCAAGTCTCACTTTTAGGGATTTCATAATAGGATTCATTCACTCACAAAACCATAATAGTTGTAAGGGGTCACCCACAAGGCAATTATAATTGAAAAATTCAATTATCAAATTGAATTAACTCCTTGTTCCAGTCATGTCCTACTAAACTGAGATCTCCCCTCATTCAAATCATGTCATACTAAACTTGGTTTACTCCCCATTCCATTCTTTTTTTACTAAACTGGGTTCACTCCCTATTATAGTCATGAATTTCTTGTGAAATATAAATATTTACCCAATGAATAAGAGGGAGATATTGGTCCCACCCATATTTGGTTATAATGTAACCACCATCCTTCATTTTAGATTTACAAGCATACTTAGTTATAACGTAACCAAATACCTTAGATATAATCTAACCCCCTTCCGTGTTTATAATTTAACCAAAGCCAAATAATGAAATTCATACCCTTATCATACACAAGAACATAAAGATATCCTAAAATCATAACAAATAAAATTTAATGGTTTTCAGAAACATTTCAACATGATATACCCCGTGTAAAATAATCAGGTTTCATGATGATTTCATTATTTCATCAAAGCATTACTCATGAAAAAAGTGGGTCTCGTAGTATTTTTATCAATGTATAAACTATGGAATAGAAATGGAATTCATAAAAATAATTCCATCAGAAATAAAAACCATTCAGATATTTAATAATTATAGTGTCCTTGTATAATATCACTATTAAATCATAAATAACCTCAAAAAATGTCATATTATATGGAAAATAATTTTGATATACTATTTGGTACATTTGATCAAAAAAACATTTCATTCAAAAATAAATTTAAAAAACATTAAAAGTTATCAAAATCCATTTATTTTAAATTACACTAAAATTTATAATTATTTTATTTAAAATAATTTAAAACATTTTTCGAGGAAAATGAATTCTTAACTTTGAAAAATGATTTTTAAAACTCAAAACACATTCAAATTTATTTTTCTAATGTAAATGATTTATTTAAAATATTAAAATATCCCAAATATTATGTAGATAATTTTATTTAGAAATCACATTAAAAATTTGTAAAGTAATCCTGATATCATTGATTATCCATGATAGTATGAATTATTATTCACGTTGTACCTGTGAAAAAAAATATTTTTTAACATTTTAGGTAAAATCCAAACAAGAATTATGTGGGAAATGGGATGAATATTAAATTAAGAAAAATATTAAAAAGATAAAACATGGTTAAAAATTTATTTAATAGATACTCTAGAAAAGTTTGAAATATTTCCTAGAAACGTGGTTTTGGAAGAAAAAATTTTCCAACCAAGGAGATTAATAATGGTGGTTTTATTTAAAAAAAATTTCTCATTTATTTTGTGTACCTAATATTAAAAAAATGGTACTATTAAATTAATAAATAACCATATTAGAGAAAAATTCATGATGTTCATGAGATTTGGATAATAATATTTTAGCATCGGAAACACAAACATCCACAATCTCACTAAATTGTGTGTTTATTACATAAAACCTTGACCACTTAGGTGAATTTGAACCATCAAACACTAAATAGATAACATGAAATATGTCTTAATGAAAGAGAATTGAGACAGAATCCCTTACTGATTTGTTAACATTGAGTAAATAAACTCTATAAAGGAAGAATTATTAAATGGATATGATAACACACTTAATTTTAAGGATTGTTATTATAAAATATATTCATGGTTAGTATATATACCAGATAAAAAAATATGTGGTGAATATGCCTTGTGTCTGATACAAAAGAAAAAGTGAGACAAAAATCACTTACCATAAATCTTGAATTCCATCATAAAAGTGAAAACCTCATGTATGAGAAATATAAATTTATTATAAATATTTTAAAGAAAAAAAATATATTTTTTAGGATATAAATTATTTTCTTTTTACATTTTTTACAAATTTGTTTACAAATTTCTATTTAAGTTACATTTTCAGTAATAATCGCATTATTAATGTATATGTGTTGATTTGTTATATTTTTAGTAATCTTAATTTGATCATGCATAAAAAGTAATTTTGAGTTAAACAATCATATAAATATCATATATATTTAAGATACATTTATTTATAATAATCCATAATATTTAGTGGTAGAAAATTAAAAACAACATTCAGATAGACAATATGTTGTACGTTTGTAAGAAAAATGTGTCCATTTCCTTATTGGGTTGAAGGAAATAAAATTAAATAATATTTTATCATTAAAAAATATATTTTTTTTAAAATATTTAATTTATTTTCATCAAACTCATCCATAATAAAGTCCATGTAAAACATGAACGAATCATATTACATCTCGAGGTGGTAGTTTCCATATTCACGAACAACATTATGATGTTCCCATACATTGAAGAGTATCAAGGTATGTGTGATATAAAAATTATAGGATAATAATAAAAAATATATAAAATAAATATAATATATAAATTATAAGTACATGATTATGTTGATCCATGAGAGGTGGTAATGGAAAAACGAACAACATCGGTTTGTGAGACGGTAGTCAGCCGTACACGAAAATGATAATTTCACAACCCATTCATTAGAAGGGGGTTTTGTCGGTAATAATGATAAGAAACAAAATCTATGTACATGGAAGATATTTATATTAGTATATAATCATTTTATAACAAAAAATTAATTATGCAGAGGAATTGAGAAAGAGAAAAATTATGTTGATGACCATTGTCTTTTCATTAGGTATCCCTGATTGGATTTCACTAAAACACATCGATGGATGTATTTATGAACAAAATAATTCATCTAGAATGAGGTTAGGGGATTTGTGAATTTTTTTGGGAATATACTGGGAAATGTGGTGATGTTTTATGATGTCAATAATAGATGAGAGGGGTGGCATTATATAATTGGTGGAGAGGACACACATGGTTTTTTAAAGAAAAAAGTGATCACACATTTTTCATATGCAAAGACGGACCAAACTGATTCAGTATACAAACATAAATATTTATGGTTGAAAATATTTAAATTAAATAGTATTTATACATTTTCATTATTAATTTTTACAGTTATCTTTTTAGTTTAACCCCCGATAAACCCATTTTTACCATAACCGTGGTAAAAAATTACGACATTCATTATTCATTTTAGTAATAAACAATGTCATCCATATTAGATGTTATAAATTATTTTGGTTTAGATTTTGGATTTCATTTTTTACAAATTACATTCACAAAATTGTAAATATTTAATTTAAATATAATCTCACTGATGTGATGAGAAATCATGTGTATAAAGAGAAACTATTTATTAATGTGAAATGTTTTTATATAAAAAATCAATATGAATTTTATTCCAATGACCAAAATTAAAATAATTGACATACAATTATACTAATGTTACTTTAAAAAACACAAATTATAATTTAACAATATATGTAACTTGAATGAAAATGTAGTTTTCAATTCCAATTTAGTATTTTTCATTATTAATCAATATGGATGCTTTTCCGAAAAAACCTAAATAATCACCCTAATACAATTTTGACATTATGAATTCTAAAATTATGTTTATTTTATTGAATTATTTTTCTAAATGTGTAAAAAATTAATTTTATCATAAGTACACAAAGATGTAAAAAATTCTTTTCAGAAATATACAGTTTTTAATCATAATACTGGATTTAATATTATTACCCTTCTAGAAAACATATATGATTAATGTTGAACAAAATATTGAATATATAAAATTAAAATTTCATTATAATCATTAACCACAAGTTATTAGGTCATGTTTTTTATATAAAATACACTAGTGCGCTAGAAATTTTTTTTTTCTCATAAAATTTTCGTTTTATTCTCAAAGAGTTTTATTTTTAGTTCTAATTAATTGGACACTAAAGAATTAATTTTATATACATTTTTAAAAAATATTTTCATATTTTATATAAACTTATTTATAAACTCCATGCCAAAATCTATGAGACAAGTATTATATAAAAAAATATATCATGTTTCAGTGTTGTGTTTAATGTAAGCTATGTTTAGTGATGCGTTTAACTCTAAAAAACATAATGTACCCTGTAAATAATTAGAAACAGAATGTTTCACATATAGATAAATATTTAAAATATTAAATTAATTTGGAAAAAATATGTTATAAAATCTACAGGTGTAATAATATATGAAAATGTTCGTGACCTTTTTTTGGGAGATTTCTCTATCAGGGATTGAGAGAATTATATCTTTTATTTTTTGTGATTATAAGACATCTAACCCCAAAATTTTATAAAACTGATTATATATAATCATAGTCTATGGTTGGTAATTAAATATAAACCATTATCCAATACATTATTCTTTAGAAAACACCATGTATAATGATAATAATAATATTAATAGTATTATTATTTACATGACATTCTCAATAGCTATAGATAAATAAATATTTTTTTTCAAATCAGATAATTAATATTTTTTTATATGAAACTTAATATATTATTTCTATCTAGATATGTAAATTCATCCTGGTTATTCTCCTTATTATTAAATAACCAATGATCAATGATTATTTATTTAAAAAATAAATTTTAAGATATTATTTTTTAGAAACATAAATTTTGTATTTACTTAAAATGATCATAAATATTAATTAAATATTCTCGTAACCTAATAAATAAATATTTTTCATTGGTAATGAACTAGACTAAATATTATATAATCATTTAATTAATTAATTCATTGAAAAAATAATATTTAATATTTAACTTCATTAATATCCTATCAAATAATTTCTAGATGACTATATGTGATCTTCCAAACATGGATAATTTTTAAAACACCTATGAGAATACTATTTTTACAATATTTTAATTTCATATATAGATAAAATTAAATTTTTGACACACATAGTGTTTGACCCATAAGGATTCTTTCTCAATGGAATTAGGGTGAAATGTCCTCATGTGTAAGGTTATCATCTAGAAACATGTCAAGGAACCCATAGAGAATGAATTTAAATGTCAAAAAAAAATATCAAATAAACTATTACTATTTAATTTAATTTCATTGTTATTATATATCCCCAAGAAGGTCACAAACCTCTTCAATTTACCTATATTTTTAATATCTCTTTCATTGATCTTTTTGGAAATGAATAAATTTATATAAACACTATAGACATAGACGTTATTATACACCAATCTCTAAAAAATGGACAATATATCAACATCCATGATATAAGAATAGTAAAATAAATTATTTTCTTATTATTTAATCCAAACAATTCATGACGGACTCAAAATATCACACGTCCCAGTGAACATATGGCACCAATGTTTTGGTTTAAAAATCAATTTATGTGATTGAAGGAATAGATTAACAATAATATCATTTAAAAGGATCATTAAATGGATATATAGATAGGAAGATCATCGAACATGTAAAAATTTCAAATTCAAGCCAGTGATCCTATTCTCCGGACTATCTTTATTGAGATTATAATTGTAAAACACCATGAGAAAGTGTCTCAAATTCATATGTGTCCCCACCACTGATAGCTTGTAACATGTATGACTTGTTAAATTATATCATCCTCATATAAAACATATATTTATGAATAATATCATGAAACTTATAGGTTCTAAAATAGTGGGGATTTTCAATGATATGTTAGTGAGACATGTACAATAAGGACATTATCATAATAATATCATGTATAGAAATGATCATCATTTAAAAATTAATTATGTGATATGAAAATATATTAATATTATTGAAATATAATGTCCAACGTAATAAGTTTTAGGGAACTAAGTCCAAACGACACCCACATAACCTAAATCTAACTAATACTAATCTACAGGTTAGTTTCACATGTCAAGAATAGTTTTTTAAGGAATGATAATGACTATTGAGCCCACTATGATTCCTATGGTTAATATACTTCTTAAAATTTCATGTCACAAATAAAATTATTCAATAGATATTAATAAGAATAAACATTATCATACCCCATAATTATAGAAATCTATAATAATTCCGTAGTTCAGGTCCATGATTTAATATTACTATTTGGGTATATTTCCAAAACATGGAAAATTTGTTTATAAAATTCTTTCTAAACATGCATAATATACCACAACATACATGGTAAACTGTAGATATGACAACTACTATCTATAAAATGATTTAATATTTCTTATTACCTTATTCTTACTGTCATTCAAAATCAAATTAACCAAACTAATAGTATATTATTATCCCCTAAAACTAATATTATCACTTCACAAATGACAATGATCATATCTAGTTTTCATTCTCAATAAATTTTGGATGGTGCAGGAATCCAACCTATGTTAATATGATAGTATTGTTTTATATTTGTATTTAATTATTTTTGAATAAGAAATATTAATTCTACATATATAAATCAAGGAATGTAAGATAGATTTCAAAATAACTCTTAAGAATATATAATCTATAAATCAAAACAATACCATGTGATAGTGGAAACAATTTGGATGAAATTTTCCATTTTATATTTTTTCAATACAAAGACAACTACATATAATGACATGGATTAAGAAAACCCATGATCTATACCTGTAGGTACTTTTCCATTTATCTAATGTTACTACATATGTATTTTAGAGAAAGTAACATTGTAGTCTCAATTGTCCATATGACTAATTACATTTTTTTCAGTATGCTTTCAAACATATCAATCCTGAAAAACAATAGCACTCCCACTAACCTATTATATAAATATAGCATAAAATATTTTTTAATGAATATAATATAATCATTATTCTTTTCTTCACCCATAAATAGTTAATTTAATCTTTTATGATATATTGGAAGTTATAGTTGTTTCCAAACATTTGGCCCCATTATATGTACATGTTCTATAACGCTTCCTCAATGGTAGTTGTCCTTAAAATCATATTTACAATATTAGTACCATAATAGGTATGACATGTAAAATTAAAATGGATTTAAGCCTTATGGGTTGGAATAACTATTCATTCCTAGTTGGTGTCCCACTATCACTATCCATGTATAGTTTCTATTGAATTCACATAAATTGATTTACATTAAAAACCAAAATACGAAATGAATTTTGATACATGGAACCCATAATCTAATTCATAATAAAAGTTCAATCATACATACTTACAACTTACTTATCTCAATATGATTTATTATTCTTATTGAATAATATATCACCAACAATAATGAATATAAACCACCCATATATATTTATCAATCTTATGTAATATGTTTCATTAGAACAATTACTCTCAATAATAATTGTGTAGTTTTATGTTCTTATTCTATCATTTACAACTAGGGATAATAATCAATTGAATCCATGTTTTCTCCCTCTATCTCAAAAGACACAATCTATATGTATATAATTATAGCTGATATTGTTAACACATTTCCAATTTTTGGTTGTTATTATCCTTAGTAGTATATGATATATCACTACGATGCACGTTATGTTTTTTAATGTGATATTGATTCTTTGACTATCATTATATGGATATAATTAGTCACATGCGGATATGAGATAATGGAAATTCATCCTTTCATAACAAAAATGATGTTTATATGATAATTGTTCTGGTATATAGTTAGTTGTAATACTACTATATGCAATGGAATAAAGGAATACTTGAAACAAATACAACATGCATCATTGATCTACCTTGTACTGTCACCATATCTATGTTGTGAATAATGTATATTGAATTTAGTAATTTCATTACTCTATATTTCATGAATGATGATTACGTGGTTAACACATACTCTAACATACTATCTCACAGAATCCCACACATCTCACCAAGGGCATTCGTTATGTAACTATGCATTTTTAAAATTTATTAATGGAATATCATTATGTACAAAAATTTACTTCAAGATTATCAATAAAATAGTTCACGATATTTACATAAACTAATTTGGGTAATTTAAGGGAATAAATTTATTTTTATAGGGTTCTTTTTCAAAATCATAATATATTAGTAAGTCATAAAACATAATGATATTTACATTCAAAGAGACTACATAAATTTTTTGGAATTTTATTAACAATAACGTTTTGTATTAATTAGAAAAGAATTATGTTTCTATTACTAGCTATGACTATTATAATTATATTCACCATATATTTGAGATGGTAGATATGAATGTTAAAGTATTTTAAAATTATTAATAAATTTTGGAATTTCCTGAATACATTTATTCAAAAATAATTAATAAATCATTATTTCTAAAAAAATATTGTGATATATTTTTTGATAAAACGTAATATAAAAAATTTTAAGAGAAAAAAACCTCAATTGCGAAATCAAAAGTGGTGTGGTTCTTAAGTTTGAAACATGTATCACCATTTCATAACTATTGGGAGAGTATACCATTTTTCATCAAATTTATTTACATGATTCTTACTTCTGACATAGGAATCCACCTTTCTGAGTCCCTAAGAGATCACACATTTCATGTTAGGTCATTATATTAAATTAAATATATATTAAATAACCATGGTGTTAGATAGAGACATTACTTCCAATGTTGAATTTATTTTTTATGTTTATACAATGGTATTATGTAATTATTCAATTAAATATCGTTTTAGTACATTTAATCTTTCAATCCACAAGGGAATAAAATATCCTTTTTTATTTTACTGCCTGTATAACATTTATCAGATTTATAGATGTTTTTATGTCTATATTTAATATAAAATAGTCCTGGGATTTTGAAACATTTTATACTTGTTGTTCCTTGAATGGTTTTTGAAACTGAGTTCTCCATAATTCTTATTTTCCTAATAAAAGTTATTTTTAAAAATCATGATCCATTTATCCCATAATTCTAGATAAATCAGAATAATATGAAAGGTAATGCTGATATCATGAAAATAATGGATAAATTCTTATCTAGATGGAGGCCTGAATTATGCTAAGTCATCAATGTACTTCAATATATTGAATAATTGATCAGTATATAAGTACATTATTCAAGTTTATACTAGTAAAATTTAGTGACAATGTCATTTATATAGAAAATATATTTCCCAATATCATGTCATATTATGGGACAAGGCATGTTATAATATTCCAATGATTTATATTTTACTTTTAGTTCTACCATCATAACTTATTTCATGACCTAATTGACATTTAGGGAATCTTTATGTGTCTCTTATGGTTATCATTTTCTTATTCATTTACATGGTGTTGTTTCTGAATATGTATAGGGATATCTACCAAATTGTGTAAATATTACTATTATAGTTTAATTTATAACAACTATACTATAAGTGTAATTATATGTGGATGAGGAGATAGTCTATATCATGTGTAATCATACGGTTATGATACTTTTTTCCAAATACAACCTTAACTATAATAATATTTTATTTTAATATCAATTTACCATTTGATTAGATGATAATTATAATTTATTAATCACCCAATATTTTATTTAAAGCCAAAAACCTTCACCTTCAGTTTTGTAATATCATATTGCATGGATATTGTAGTGGAAAAGACAAATATTTCCCTTCCTATAACCCAATAAATGGTCAACAGATCATAATTATTTAAGTATTGAGTCCTTTTATGATTTCATTGACTCGTAATTCCTTGATATGATGAGTTAACGCCACAATCCTAAAATCATGTGTTCTAATTTCCTTAATAAATTCCCTTATATTTAAACCACGTCTATAAATGAATTATCTTCTTAATCTAAAATTGATTTTGTCAAAATCACTCAATAAAAATATTTTCTAAATGGTAGTGTACAATAAAAGAATCGATCAAACACTATCATATAATGATTGTACTCTAAATTTGTTATTTTATGGTTCTTATGAATTGATATTTTATTATTAGGATGTTATATTTAGGAGTAAATTTCCAACTTTATTTTCATACATGATATTTATTATTAATAAGATTTTACATAAGTAATTAAACATTTATATATAAAATTTTCTCTTCATCCAATCATTTAAATTAAATAATTTATTCATGTTAATTAATTAATTTATTAATCGATATAAAAAATAATGGATTTTAATTTGTAACATGAAATAAATAAATAATAAAAGTCGTGTGACCATGACATTCTATTATGGTTAGTTTATCTAGAATATTATAAATTATCCCTCTATATAAGTGTAATAACACCTATATCCATGGTATGTTTTGTCACACCCTAACCTGATACTTTCTCATTATTTTATTTATTATCGAGTCCCTTTTTAATATTTATTTAATGAAATTAATGTTATGTGAATATATAATTACTTAAATCTAAAAAAAATAGAATTGAAAAAAACATTATATATTACCCTGCCCACTTTTTCTCTTCGCTTCCCCCATCCCCTTCCTCCTGTCATGTGACATCGACCCCCCTGTAACACCCCAATATTTCATAGTAAGTTATTTTCGTACAAGTAATTCAATAACTTGAACTACACACAACACCGAGCTTTATCACACCACAAATTACCTAACTAGTCGTTCAAAAGATTTTATGAATATTATTAACTAAAAATTGAATTTTAAATAATCTATATAATTTTAGAGTCCATGTTACGTGTTTTGTTTGACATAATATAATATCAAATTCATTTTTTTGAGATAAAAGAAGTATTTTTCAAAAAATGTAATATTACCACATTTTAATGGCACACCATTTTTAAAAACAAAATTTGAAACATTTATATATTCAATTTAATGTAATTAAATACTACTTTATAATCGGAACAAAAAAATTTATTTTGAATAATTTTTTTTGTAGTTTTCTGATAACTTGCATATTTTGATGAGTATTGAAAAATACTAAATTATAGTTGAGAGAAAAAATTTTATTCAAAATAATTTAAAGGGATAAATTAGGAATTTGAATATTTTTTAAGTATATTTATATTATAATTTTATCATTTAATACTATAGAGGACATTATAAGTAAATTTATATTTAAATTTGACATAAACACTTGTTAATATTTTGATAGTTTTTACTATTTAAAAACCCACTTTTTAGTTTCCAAAACGGGAAATTATTTTAAATTAATGAATTCAACTTATATGTTTTTAGTTTGGTAAAATAAAAATCATTTTTGAATTCGGAATATCAATTTTAGCTTGGGGTGAATTTTTGGTATTTTTCTGAAAACATTCCTTTTTTTGATTAATAGTGAACAACATTATGTTATAGTCTAAAACCGACATTTAATTAAATAAATTTTTATTTTATTTAAATTTATTTTATTTCAAAATAGATATATAATTACAATATAAGTTCAATTTTATTCATTTCATTCATTTTATAATAAAATTAGACGAATAAAATTTTATTGAACTTTTTACGGCCTTTTACCCACCTTCTATGAGAATTTGCAAATTTGCATAAAACGTAATTTTACCACTTCTGTGAGTTGAATTTCAGAAATCCAAGATACACTATTGAGATCAGGATGTAAAATATGGTTCAATAATAAGAAAATAATTTTTGGTGATTTGTAACTTTTGACTTTTATTTACCACGGTTAAAAATAAATAAGGTAATTAAGGGTAAAAATTATATTATAATTACACTAACACATGTCCAAATTCTTTTGGATATGTTTAATTATACCATAAAAACATTGGAATAAAACATGATCATCTTTGGTCCACTTGTATTAGATTAGGACATTTATTATTATTTTATTTAAAGAAGAGTTAAAAGAGACAAATTCAATCCTTAATAACTAAACCATTTTTAATATTATGTTATACATAATATAAATTTCACTATAAATATTCATTAGTAAAATAAAAATATTTCATACATAATGGTATTTTATTTATAATTTTTAGACACTATATAATTAAATTTATTTATGACACAATGATGATGTAGTAATTACCTTATTAATGACAGATTAAAATAATTGATATTATAAATGTCCAAATAAATGTAATTTGAGACTTTTTATGAATTCCAATTATTTTCTAGGATAATATGACATGTTAGAGTTTATTAAATAATTTTTTTCCAATTAATCATGCTGTTATGATTTCTACATAACCAATTACTAAATAATGTCAAAATTTACATTAATGGGTTTTTGAAACAAATACTATATAATTGGTTGATATAATATTGTTAAAAATCTATGGATTGGAAAAAAGGATAAAATAATATTATATATGTCATTAATAAAACACTTTAGGTTTTATTGGAAGTTTACAGTAAATATATTAATATATAGTGTAAGACTACAAGAAGACACAGTAAAAGTTAAACAATTTAACTAAGAGTTAAATCTAAAAGATAAGGTTAATATTGTAACCTAAACAAGTCTAAAACGTATTGGTTTAGAGTTTTTCGGCCCATACCCATCTTAGAATCTAAATAATTCATTTTGGAGCCATTGTAACCTGAAAATGATTTTATTATAAAATAATATTTCAAGGTTTCCCAAAAGTGACCCTCACCCCTCTTATAAAAGGGAACTTCTCCTTCTCTCAAAATCTTACTTCCAAAGCCATTTGGCTCAGAAAACCCAGCCAAAATATATTAACAAATTCCCTCACATCAACCTAGTGTCCTTAAATTGAGATTAAATCCAAAATTTGGGGCCCTCTTGATCAACTCATAAGGAAACACCCGAAGAAATGATAATAACTTCACCACCCTCTTTCATGTTCTTTTCATCTTCCAATTCCTCTTTTATGTTCTTTTCATCTAACACTTCCACTTTCGTTGTTTTTTACATACAAAAATAATAACTCAAGTACCTCTTATATACTGTGATGTTATTATAAATATGGTTCAAAAATATTCATTATTCTATCCATCTGATAAATAACAAAGTCACCATATGTGTGTACGTACCACTCACCATCTCCATGTCATGGTGTAGTTTTTTATTCAAACACCTCATTTTTTGGATGTGTATAATAATGAGATTAACTAATATATATAATAAATATTACAAGTTAATTATTCTTTAATAATGATCTACCATCCAATTACATACAATTCCACCATCCATATAATTATATTGACGCTCGTGCGTACGTACGGATTACGGTCTCCACGACGCGATACGATTATTGCGATGTTCATCCATCAATGATGATTATAAAAATATATATTATTAATAAGTATGTAATATATGAAAAAATAATTCTACTGTAGATATATATATATATAATTTTTTATGTAATTACATATATCTTATTCACTAACTTCCGTTCAATACGATATGAAAACGGGAACAACGTTTAATCGTACGTACGACCTACCACCTCCATAAATGGTGCCTTCAATTTCATATATCTATCTATTATAAAAATATATATAATAAAAATATATCATATATAAATCATGAATAATATTCTAGATGTTTTTAAATCATGATCTAAATTATACGATCAAGAATAACAAGTAAAAACATGTACGATAAAGAAACTGATTACTACAAAAAATATTATTTTTATATGGAAATACTTATAAAATTGGTAGTATAAAGTCATAAATGAATAATTTATGATATAATAAATATTCATATGGTTCTGGAATATTTCAATAACATACTATGGTCATTATAGAGGAGGTCAAACGTACCGTCGACCGAAGGAAAGTGCAAGGTAAGGGTTTACTTATCTAACTTTTAATTTTGTGATATTACTGTTGTTCGCCACATATTTATTGCATGTGGTGTATCGTGTACTTACATTTGATATATATTGTCGTGATTTTATTTATATTCATTTTATTCTATTATTTATTTGGTGGTTATTAACTTTTTTTCATATGAATCGATTGATTACAACAAGGTAAGGGGTTTTCATCTCGCATCTTATTTCTGTGAGATAAATTCTATATTTTCACTATTTCTTGTTATTGTGGTGTATGTACTACCCATGATTCTATTACATATATAATATACTTTAATTTATGGGTATTTACATCTTCATTTTATGATCTTTATTTCATGGTGTGTATGTTTCATAAGACACCAAATCGGTAACAGAATTTCTAATTTTGATTTCCATTCATTGGGTTTCACACAAACATCCTCGATTATTTTACTCCATGATTTTTTGTGAAATAAATATTTATTTATTTATATAGTAATTTCCACTCCCCTTTGTGTGGTTATTATTTTGATACAAATAATCACTCCATTGATAAATTCTCAAGTCATCGATATGAACTTGATAAAAGTAATCTTAACTTAGTTTTCATTCATTGAGTTAAACATCCAAGTCATTGGTGTTTTTGTTACAAGAATATGTGTGAATGTAATTTTATTGTATTACAACAATTATATAATCATAATTAGTGTATTTAGATTTTTCACACATAATTATTTAATAGTTTTATCTTTAACCTAAGGATACAGTCTTTATAAGGGATTTCATTTCAACTTACTTTCCATTATGACTTCATTGTTGTTATGTGCCAATTCACTTTTATGTGTTGTATATACTGTAACTTGACTTTTTATGTCATTTATTCTTTTATTTTCATGATATTATTTAGTTTTGGTTACCTCAATTATTTTTATTCAAGTGTCTTTCATTTGGTTAGGAAGTTTAACTAAAATAACATTTTAAATGTTTTAAAAAATTATTCTTCTAAATATTTCTCATTAATGTCAAGGATTTAAAAATGGTTTTACGGATTTATATATATGGAAATTAATGTTTTAAAATTAATTTCTTTTCAATTTATTCAATGATGTAGGGGAAACATTGATTCAAAAATCTATTTTAAACACCTTCTTGATAAATAGTGATACCTTTAATTATTTTCACGAAAAAGGGGGATATTTCTCTCAAATAGTTTTGATAATTATTTTATTCTATGTAAATATCATTCATTATTCTCGATTGGGGGTAATTTATTATAATAAAATCTTTTATATTGTATTGAATGAGTTATGTTTGACTATGGATGTTCATTTTTTATACCATTCATTGTTTATGGTTAATATAATGACATTTCATATGCTAGTTTTCATATGAATGTTTAGATTATGTTTCACTATTTTATATGAGGAATAAGATGGAATTAGTAAGTAATGAGTATAACTTGCTATATCTCCTCAATGCATTAGTAGGTCACAATTGTCCTAGAAGAAGGCCTTGACAAAAGCTTATTTGTAGTCTTGGCATAAGGCCATGACTATGTGGTTATGAAATCTGGCATTATGCATTACATCATTATTAAATTATATATTTATATTACATGTGATTATTCCATTAGTAGAATATCTATATGGATAATTAAATGGAATTAACTGATTTATCGTTGACTTATTATGTAGTATCTTATGTTTAAAAGGCTTGTGTTATAATCTTATATATTGCCTTAAAGTTTTGTTCTTATTTTAGAAAATTTCCTCTATATTGTTATCCTCACTAAGAATTTGACCTCACCCCTTTATCATGCTTTATTTTACCCTGGATGTAAAGAAGTATATTATGATTAACCTGTAAGAATAGGCTAAGGGATATAAGAGTGCTCAAATGGGACACAATGTTTTTTTAATTTCATTATGTAATGTAAATCTTATGTATGTATCTAGAACATCCAAGGCTACTAAACTGATCATTCTTTAGAGACATGATTCATTGTATCATGAAAATTTTTTGTAATAAAGCACTGATTCTAGGTAACTGAGGTCAAGGCATTACAATTGGTATCAATGGAAGTTTAGTAAAAACATTAGAAAATAGATTTAGAAAAAAACTTTGATTAGGAAACACTACACTAATATAGACATTGAGGATTAGTAAAAAAACATCAAAAAATTTAGGCAATGTAAATATTGTGTGGGATTTCCAAGAAATACTTCCATGTCTGGATACGCGTTGGTAGAGGCGGCTCTGGCACAAATGTACCTAGGAGTGAAAACTCTGAAAAAGAGTTTTGGTCTTGTCCCATGGTATTATTGTACACAGAAACGGGCCTTGCTTCACTCTTTGTTATGACACACCTGGGGGATATGCTTAGTATAATTGAATTTTTCTTTACAACATGATTTCAAGGATTTTAAAATAAGATGAGAATAAATAAACTTAGTTCATCCCAAGGTGTTTTAGACTGAAAATAATGTTTTACGATATTCTCTAAATTATTTTATGATTCACAATATTATTTCTTATGTTAGTCAATGGCTGGATTCCAAGGAAGTCATAGTAAAATTGAAGATGAGGTACAAGGTGGGAACAATGATGGAAATGATAAACGAAATGGATTTTTGATAGGTGTAAAAGATATCGTGTTATTTCCAAATCAGTTTTGTATGAAATATGAGAAAAAATATATATTTTAACCAACTCCCAAACTAAACAAAGAAGGGAAAGGTTTTAAATGAGAAGAACTCCAGTAGTGGAGACCATTGGGAAAAGAATGCCCAATTTCCATTATGCAGGAAATGTGGAAGGAGACAGCTAAAAAATTGTCTCAATAGAACAAAGAAATTCTTTATGTGTGGGAATGATGTACATAAAGAAAATTATTACAAAGTAAAAATGAAGTGTACTATGGAAGAAAGTAAAAATGATCCCAAGAATCCATTTACAGTAACTTTTCGTATATGTATCAGACATGGGCATTACACGAGTGAATTCCATATTCATTAGTATAACCACTTGGTATTCAAATAACCTATGTGGAAATATATGGATAGAGAAATGTTTAAATGTATTATTTCTCTTTATTGATTGGATTAGATTGGAAGACTTTTCTTTTGTATGTGTAACCCTACAGTTTGTTATGTGAAAATTCTATTTTAGGAAAAATTATCTTTTCTATTATAGTTATAAATAACCATTTTGGATTATGTGATCGTTGAATTTGGGGAAATTACAAGTTATTAATATTTTATGATGGAAATGGTAGGTATGGGATAACATTTGTGGTAAAATTATGTTATTGTTATTTTGAATAATTTTTCTCATTTTGGGATTGTTATAAAATATAGTTTTTGAAAAAGGACAACACACAGACCGTGTGACAACCCGTCGTGTCGGACAAAGCCACGGGAATCGAACCCACAACTAGAGTGCGATTAATATTTATCAGCTTCCACTAGACTACGTGAAGTCCCATGTTAGTGTGGATATTTATTTATAGTTAAATGATTTTATTGATCAATAATATGTTGATTTTGGATCTCATGTCTTATCGAATATATATCCTATGTATAGGAAACAGATTTGCTGATTAAGTGATAAATGTTATTTTTTGAAGATGTTTGCTAAGTTGGGAACACTATAAGGCTACGGAAAATAGAATACTTTGATATTTCATTTGAGGATTAATGGTTTATTTTTATCAATTTTTTTATTGTGGATTTATATTGATTTGGGTTATTTATAAAAATGAGTAACCTATCATAGAGAATATGTTATTAGATTAATTACATTATGTATACGACATTAAGAGTATTCGATATTATTTGGAAATTCAATTTAATGTTGAAAAATACATAATTAAATTATTCTATGTTTTGGGTTTCAATATTAATATGGATTATATTAAAGTATTTTATGGACAATTGTTTATTGAATGGTATTTATTGATCTTTTGGTATTATTGGTTTAATTTTAGAAATTAAGATCTGTATTTTTCTCTCTGAAGGATTATTCTTTTTGAAAATCATCGGATCTTGTACTAACCATTTTGTTTTTTGATAATCTATAAATACAACGTAAATATATAGTTTATCCTTTTTCGATCATTTGATTCTCTAAAAGTTGATTCTTGCACTTTTGGTGTGACCAAGTCATCTTGAAAACTCATCATTTGAAAAAAAGACGAGTTAGTGTTAAAAATTTATTAAAATATGAAAATATAATTAAATATTAAGTATATATCTTTATTTTCATTGTAAATATCCTAAATAAATTCCTCAATTTTATGAAATGGATCATATAACTAAAAAAATGTAGTCTGTTTACTTTTTGTACTAGGAATCTAATGACTGTTTATCCCATCACATGTTTGTGTTTTTCTTGTTATTAACTTTATCTCGATCATGTATTCTATCACACTCCCTCCAAACATGTAACTTTGTTTATCTAAGATATCCATGTTTTCCATCATGGATTCCTAGTGTGGGTTATCACAGGTGACCTTTGTACTTCTCTTTCTGTCTGTTAATGTTATAGTTTTATTGACTCATTTTCTGATGTGGGACTTTCAATGAAGTTCCCAATCCTAATTTTAAAATTGCGAGGTTGAAATTTTCAAAAGGTCAGAAGAATGTAATAACACAAGATTCCATAGTAAGTTATTTTTATTAAAGCAATTCAATATCTCGTGCTACATGCAACAACGAGTTTGAGTGCACCACGATTTACCAAACTAGTCGTTCAAACGCGATTATGAATAATACTAACTGAATATTTAATTTTATATACTCCATATAATTTTTTAATCCATATTATTTGATTCTTAGACATAATATAAGAACAAATTCATTTTTTCATATAAAAGAAGTATTTTTCAAAAAATACAATTTTACCACCTTCTATTGGAAAACCCATTTTTAACCCAATATTTGACACTTTTATATATTCAATTTAATTAAATTACATTCTTATTTAGAATTAGGACATAAAATATTATTTTTAATAATTCTTTGGTACTTTTCTGATAACATTCATATTTTGATTAATATTGAAAAATACTAAATTTTAATTGAAAACAACTTTTTTAATGGAAATAATTTATGTATTTAAATTATGAATTATAATAGTTTGGAAGTACAATTAGATCATATTTTTATCCTTTACTTCAATGTAGGCCATTATATGTAATTTTAATTTTATATTTGACAAAAACATATGTCAATCTTTTGATAGTTTTAACTTTTTAAAAACCCACATTTTGGTTTCGACAACGGGACATTATTTTAAATTAGATAATACAACTTCTATTTTTTGAATTTGGTAATATAGGATTCATTTTTGAATTCATAATGTCAAAATTATCTTCCAGTAAATTTTTGGTATTTTTCTGAAAATAGTCAATTTTTGATAAATAGTGAAAAACATTGCCTTATAGTTTAAAACTGACTTTTTATTTAAATAATTATTTATTTTATTTAAATTTTTTTTAAGAAAAAATTGATATATAATACCTATATATGTTCAATTTAATTCATTTGATTCATTTTATAATTGAATTAGATGTATACAATGTTATTGAACTTTTTACCGTCTTTTACCCACATTCTAGGAGCATTTAAAAATTTGCATAAAACATAATTTTACCGCTTTTGTGAGTTGAATTTCAAAAATCCAAGAGTCACTGTTGACATCTGTATGTATAATTCGGATGAATAAGATGAAAATATTTTTTTGGTGAATAGTAAATTTTAACTTTTATTTACCAGAGTTAAAAGTAAATAGGGTAATTAATGATAAAAATGATATTATAATTACCCTAACACATGTCCTAATTCTATTGGATAAGTGTAATTTGACCAAAAACAACCTTATAAATAAAATATGATTATCTTTGGTCTACATGGATTATATTCGAAGATTCATTGTTATTATAATTAAATACGAGTTAAAAGAGTTAAATTCAATGATTAATAACTAAACCATTTTTAATATAGGGTTATACAGAAGATAAATTTGACTATAAATATTATTTTAAATATAAAAAAATTTACTACATAATTTTATTTTATTTATAATTTTTAGACACTAAATAATTAAATTTATTAATGGCACAATGACGATGTAGTAATTACCTTATTAATGAATGATTAAAATAATTGATATTATAAATAACCTAATAAATTTAATTTGAGACTTTTGGTCAATTACACTAATTTTATCATTTAATAAGACATGTTAGGGGTTATTAAATAATTTTTTTATGAAGTAATCTTGTTGTCACTATTTTCACAAAAACCAAATACTAAATAATGTCAAAATTGACATAAATGAGTTTTTAAAACAAATATTATATTATTGGTTGATATAATATTATTAAAAATATAAGGTTCTTCCAAAGGGCTTAAATAAAATAATATATGTCACTAATGAACTATTTCATGTTGTCTTGGATGTTTTTTCTATGATTATTAACCATATAGTAAAAGAATACAAGAAGAGACAATAAAAGATAAACTCTTTAACTAAGAGTTAAATCTAAAAGATAAGGTAAAAATGTAAACCTAAACTTGTCTAAAACCTATTGGATGAGAGGTTTTCAAAACATCTCCACCTTATCTCCTAAATAAAAATTTTTGGAGTCATTAGAAACCGAAAATTATTTTGTTATAAAATAATATGTCACGGTATTCCTAAAGTTAATGTCCCCCCTCTTATAAAAAGGAACTTCTAATCCTCTCAAAATAACACATACAAATCCATTTGGATAGGCCAAAACCTTCCCAAATATCCTCCAAAAATTCCTCAAATCAACCTAGAGTCCTTACATTGATCAAAAATCCAACCTATGGATACCTTTTGATCAACACAGAAGGAAACACCCGAAGAAGAGGTAATAATTTCACCACCCTCTTTTAAGTTCTTTTTTTCACTTCCTCATTCATTTTTGTTTCCATAAAAACAAATAATTTACCTCCTACATACTATGATGTTTTTATAAATATGGTTCGACCATATTAGTTATTATATCCATCCTATTAATGGAAAAGTCACCTTACATGCGTATATACGGCTTACTGTCTCCACATCATGGTGTGGTTTGTTATTCAAACACTTCACTATTTGGATGGTTATAATAATTAGTATAACTAGAGAAAATAATAAAATTAACATGTTAATGATTATTTATATATGATATAATATCCAATTACATATAATTACACCATTAAAATAATGATATTTTTGCTCGTGCATACGTACGGATTACAGTTTCCACAACATGATGAGATTCATTCCCATGTTCACCATTCAACGATGATTATAAAAATATATATTATTAATAAGTATTTAATATATAAAGTAATATTTCTACTATAGATATATATAAATATGTATGTATGTACTTATATATATATATTATTCACTTACATCTATTCAATGCGATATGAAAACTGAAACAACATTATGCGTACGTACGACCTACCATCTCCATAAACGGTGCCTTCCATTTCATATATATATCTATTATAAATATTTATATTCTAAATATATATGATATATAAATCGATCATTATATTACATAATTATTTAAATCATGATATAAATGACACAATCAAGAATAACAAGTTAAAACATGTGCGATAAAGAAAGCGATTATTACCCAAATTGTTAATTGAACACGGAAATCATTATTAAATGGGTAGTATAAAGTCATTAATAAATCATGTATGATATAAAAAATTAATATGGTTATGGTATAATTTAATAACATACTATGGTAATTATACAGGAGGATAAATGTACCCTTGACCAAAGGAAATTACGAGGTAAGGGGTTTCTTATCCCACTTTTAATTCCGTGAGATTTCCATTGTTCCGCACTTATTTATTGCATGTGCAGTATTGTGTACTATCATTTGATTTATACTGTCATGATTATCATTATATTAATTGTATTTTGGGATTCATTTTGTGGTTATTAACTATTGTTCATACGACTAGATTGATTACAACATGGTAAGGGGTTTTCAGCTCAATTCTTATTTCTGTGAGACTCAAATTATATTGCCATTATTACATTTTTTTGGTGTATGTACTATCCATGATTGTATTCCTTATTTAATATACACTAATTTATTGGTATTTAAAAAATCATTGTATAGTCTTTCTTTCATGGGGTGTATGTTTTGTATGTCACCAAATCAGTATGGGAATTTCTATTTTTGATTTCTACTGATTGGGTTTTACGCAAAATTCATTGATTATTTTACTCCAAGATTTTGTGTGAAATCATAATTTATTTATTTATGAAGCAATTTCAACTCCCATTTTTGTGTTTATTCTTTTGATACACGTAATTACTTCATTGATAAATTCTCAAGTATTTGATATGAACTTGATAAGACTAATCTTAACCCAATTATCATTCATTGAGTTAAACATCCAAGTCATTAGTGTTGTTGTTACAAGAATATGTGTGAATGTCCTCTGATTGTTTTACACTGAATATACAATCATATTTAGTTTATTTATATTATTCACACATAATTATGTCATTGATTTATCCTTAACCTAAGTATATGATCTTTATAATGGATTTCATCTCATTTTATATTCCATTGAGACCTCTTTGTTGTTACGCACCAATTCACTTATATTTGTGTCATATACTGTAATTTGACATAATATATCTTGAATCCCATTATTTTCATGATATTATTAAGTGTTTATTACCTTAACTATTTTTTTTCAGGCATTTCTCATTAGGTTGGGAACTCAAACTAAAATAACATTTTAAATGCTATAAAATTTTATTCTTCTAAATCATTTGCAATAAAGTCCATGTTTTAAAAATGGTTTTAAGGATTTATATATATGGGGATTAATGTTTTAAAATTAATATTCCTATTAAAAGATTCAATTTTTTATGGGAAACATTGATTCAAAAATCAATTTTATACGTCTTCTTGAAAAATAGTGACACTTTTATAAGTTTTCAAGAAAAAGGGGGATATTTATAATAAAGTGTTTTTATAATTATTTTCATCTATTTCAATATCCTTCATTATTCTAGATTGTGGTTAATTTATTATAATAAAATATTTTACATTGTATTTTTGTGAGTTATGTTTGACTGTGTATGTGCTATTTTTATATCATTCATGGTTAAAGGTTAATGTATTGACTTTTCAAATGGAAGTTTTAATACGAATGTTTATATTATGTTTCACCATTTCATATTAGAAATTCATTGGACATAGTATGTGACTGGTGGAGCCCACTATAGCTCCTCGATGCATCGGTAGGTCTCATGAGATAATCTTTTGTCTTGGCCCGAGGCCATGCCAAAATATTATTTGTAGTCTTGGCATAAGGCCTTGACTATATGGTTATGATGTCCGGAATTATGAATTTCATTATTATGAAATTGGATATTGATATTACATGTGATTATTAGACTAGTAGAATAACTATATGAATAAGTATATTGAATTGTTTTATTTATCATTGCATTATTATACAGAAGTTTATGTTTAAAAGGATTGTGTTCTAGTCTTATACAGTACCTTAAATGTTTGTTCTTATTTATGACATTTTCCTCTATATTGTTATCTTTAATGAGCATATGATCTCACCCCTTTATTGTGTTTTATTTTTACCAAGATTCAATGAAGTAAATTAAAATTAACCTTCCGGAACTAGCTAAGGGATATAAGAGTGGTTAAAAGGGACACAATGTTCTTTTTATTTCATTATGTAGTGTAAAACTTATGTATGTATCTATTACATCATGGAAACTAAACTGATCAGTATTTCAGGACATGATTCCTTGTACCACACAAATGTTATTTAATAATTCACCAATTCTAGGTAACTGGGGTCGGGGCATTACCCCCTCCCCCCACTCTCGGACCTTAGACCGCATTCCCTCATACCGACGAACCTCCACCTCCAAGGCCGCTCCCTCCGGTGGCCTACACTCCCTTGTGTGACCTTGCTAAGACCTCCTTCGATAGGTATCTTCTTCAGTTTTTGTCTCGGTTGAGCCCTCGGTCATGGGTTGACAGTGTTTTGGTAATTTATTCTATTTTTATGGGGTTTGGTTGGTCTCCTGAGTCTTCCACATACAGTTTTAATGTTCTCCACCGAAGGCGAAGGGCTTCGATCTATTCCAGTTCATCTATCGCCGATTGAGGTTGATTATTTTTACCCTCTTAATTGTTTTGTTAATTTTAATGTGTTCTAAATTTTACATATGTATTGGGAAGTGTTATTTGGTTATATTTTAACATTATAATAGGCTATATATGAGTTTTTCAAAAATAAATGGTTGTGTGTTGTGCAGATTTTATTTAAATGATTCTTGAAAAAAGTTTCAGGCCTTGATTGGAATGTGCAAATTATATTTTTAAAAGCTCATGAGTTGCATATTTTTACAAAAAAAAAGTTTTTATTTATTTATGGAGTAGTGTTAGAATTTAGGCATTATTGTTTATTTTACATATGAAATGTAGATTGTTTAATCATAAAATTTCATGTTTTGGAAAGGATTTCAGTTTGTGATTTTATTTATAAAAATGGGCTTTCTGGGGAATTGATTGAGAACGTGTGTGTTTTTCATCTGTTTGTTAAATAGGAAATTTTAAATTGTGTAAGTGATGGTAAACAATTTGAAATGGTTTTTTGGTGTTATTAATAGGGAATTAATTGATTAGTATATGAATTTAGGCCTTTTGTGAACTTTTAGAATGAGTTGTGAATTCTCAAATAATTAGAAGCTATTTCTTGAAATGAACTAATTTTATGTGTGGGTTTCTAATCAGTTAATTTAATAGTTCGTTTTATCCTAGAAAGATTGTACCCATATGAATAAAAAGTTATATATATATATATGTATATATATATCCTCTTTATATGTATTCCCACATGGAGTGGGGAATATGTGTATTGGATTATGGGGTATATATATAAGAGTGTATGTGTGTGCAATTATGGGATGATCTTCATCAAAGGTGTCGGGTTCCGAATTGTTATTCATGGCCCACTAACTTTTGATGTATGTCTCCCTAAGAATTATACCTTAAATTAGAGAATTATTGACCTCTTAGTGTTTGAAATTTTATTTAATTCTAGTTCTTAATTTCTGTTTTTAGAATAATTTCTTATTGTAAAATAAAGTAAGACGATCTTTTTATTTGAATTACGTGAATCTATTTTATTAATTGTGTATACTAATTGTTTTATGAAATTCCACATTAGACAATATAAATGATGTTTGGATTTAAAGTGGTGAGTTGGGATTATTAAATGGATTTCTAAGAGAATTTCTGGTTTTCAATCTAATGGCGTCTGCTGCATCATTTGGAAATGATTAAGAGTAAATGGTTTCTTAAGGCCCATTTGGTATTTTTGTAAAATTTATTAATTTGAAACACCTCTTTGGGATGCACCTCTTTCCTTGTTAAATGATTATGGGAATGGGTGCTTCTTGGATGGGACCTTTATTGTGTGTTGATGGTTGAAGGCCAGAGGGAGAAAATCCCTTTGAGTGACTCGGGGGTGATTTTGTTGTGTGTGTGTTGACGGTGTAAGATAAAAATTCCTGTGTTGGATTTCATGGTTAATTTTTATTGAATCACGTCCCATTTTTACTCGGATTATGGGTACCTAGTATAGAAAGAAAATTTTTTATTAACGATTTGTACTAGTTTATATTATGAAAGTGGCCTATAGTAGGGGAATATTTTGTTATTATTTCTACGGGATTGGGCCCCTAGATCATGCCATACAGAGAGCTGATTGGGCTTTTAGGTGTTATGAAATCATTGGGTATGGTATTCCTTTGGGATGAGTCACATTTATAGTATGTTCTAGACTATTCACGATCTCCTTGGATTCACCCATGTCTACTAGAATGAATATTTTTATGGATTGTTGGAAAGATACTCTTCTGTGTTATTTCGTGTTGCCCACATTGTATGATTGTAACGATTGGTTCTAGAAAAGTGTGGATTATAGCTAAAATGATAAACTGCTTTCAAATGGTTTTGTAAAAGGTTATTAGAAATTTTTTATACTCAATCTATCCTTTATAACCATAAAGTCAATTATCCTTTAAAATGTTATAGTTCTTTCTTGGGAAATAATATTTTTTGAATTGTTAAAGGGGAAATAGAAAATGATTTCATAAATGGGAATAATGTATCAAAACATACTTTTTTTTTATTTTTGATCATACATGAAATTTATTATTCTTTTGTTTAATCGAAATGAACTTGGGAGTAGATTACTTCTGTATGCCTACTGAGTTTTAGTTATCACTCATATACTTCATTCTTGTTTTTAGTATCAGGTGAAGGTTTTAGTTTGATCTCAATCTCCATGAACGATGTTGAGTCTTGGGATCTGAGAGTGATCATGGGGACATGTGATATTTAGTTGTCATTAGGTATGGTAGGTATTTCATTTCAGTTCTTGCTTAGTTGTTCTGTTCACTTTATTTATTTTGGGGCTGCATTATTATTATTTTGTCGCAATGATTTATTTATATTGGGAAAAATAATTCCCATCTTCACTCTGTTGATTCCATTGGGACTCATTGTCATATCGGGAGGATTAAGATCACCTCTCGGTCCATGTCATGGGCTGAATTGGGTGACTGGTTCAGGGTGGACCTGGATTTCATCATGATAAAATGGTATCAAAGTGTAGTTTCATTAGGGGGCCTAGATTTCAGAGTGCCCTTTGTTATTTGGGTTGTCATGGTTGATATAGTAAGACTATTTGAGAATTTGGTTCAGGTTTAGAGGAGTGTTTGGTCAACACATTCTAGATAGAACCATGAGTTACTATGGGAAGTTAGGTTTTTTTGGATTATTTGGATCACGTGGGTTTCTTCGTTTTTGGGGAAATGAAATTGTAGTTAGGATAGTTGTCTCAGATAGCTCGTTGGGTCTGGCATGACATGTGGATCCAGGGACAAGTTCCTAGAAGAATATCTGTGATGGTGGTTTGATTGTAATATGGACACCAACCATTTGGAAAAGTCACCCATTGAAAATAGTTTCCTCTGATGAGTTGTTTTGGGTCATCTTTAGAGTTTGGGATTTTAGACCTGTTGAATGTTAAGTTTCTTTTTTTTTCACATAATTTTCTCCTGGGATGGTTATTGGGGTGTTCTTATTTATATTTGTAATTTATTTTTGGTTTGATAAATTGCTTATTATTTTATCAAAAATGGGATTTCCGAAAAAAGAAAACCTTGAATCTTTTTGAGAGTGAAATTGGGTTGTTTTGAAAATGGAGGATATTTTGGGAAAAATTTTGTGTGGGTTTTGAAAGGTTTTTCGAAATGGGAAATTGTAAATTATATATAGAATTTTAAAATTGATTACTTTGACGATGAGTTGTGGTATTTTACCTAGTTATAGTTTTTTTTGAAGTGATTTTGAATGTGATTATATTTCTTTTATCTAACTCATGGTAGTCCTATGAGTGCTCAAAAATATTTATATAGATGCATATATTGTTGAGTCAATATGATTTTCCTTATGACTTATCCATTCCTTCTTGATTTGAAAATCACAATCACCTTATACTTAAAGCATATATAAATTTTACCTCCATAAGGAAAATTTTCTTCATTAAGGAAATTTACCCTAACCAAGATTTTCTTATACATATCAATATTTTTCTTAAGTACAAAAACCGGATTCATACAGAAAACCCTAGAATCATATAATGTTAAGAATGGGTGTATTCTGTTTTTAGAGTCCGAATTCTGTATGCGAACTTTCATGAGTTCGACTCCGAACTCTGATGAAGTTTGACTCCGAACTTTCATGAGTTCGACTCTGAAATCTTATAAAGTTTGACTCCGAACATTCATGAGTTCGACTCCGAACTCTTATAAAGTTCAACTCCGAACTTTCATGAGTTCAACTCCGACCTCTTACAATGTTTGACTCCTAACGTTCTTGAGTTTGACTTCGAACTCTAATGAAGTTCGACTCTGAACTTTCATGAGTTCGACTCCAAACTCTTATGAAGTTCGACTCCAGACTTTCATGAGTTCGACTCCGAACTATTATAAAGTTAGACTCTAAACCTTCATGAGTTCGACTCTGAACTCCTATGATGTTCGACTCCTACCCTTCATGAATTCTACACCAAACTCTCATGAAGTTCGACTCCGAACTTCTGCAAGTTCCGATTCTGAACTCTGGTGAGACCAGACTTCGAATTCCTATAAAATAGAATCTGAACATTTCATAACATAGACTCAGAATTTCATTTTGGATAGACTCTGAAATTATAATTTTCATACACTCCGAATTTTTATATGGCTTTAGCTTACATATTCTCCATTACAAAACAATGTCATGCATTCAGTTATACATGGTTTGTTATTAAACAACGTCATCCATTCTGTTCTTAATTAACCGTTGGTTGAGTTACACGTATACAGGTCCCTCCGAATTTCATGGAAAATATGACCGTTGGAGAGGGAGCTGATGGAGCCTATAAATAGGAGCTTATTTAAAAGAGCTCAATACTGAATTTGATCTATCTTGAGACCACACGCTGTTAAGGTGATTTCTGGAGTGAGAATATTTTCATGCCTTGTGTGTACTGAACACCTCGTTCAGATTTCTTTGTCCGAATTAGAATGTTGGTGATTACATTCAAGGAATTCCGAAGATAGGAAGACAGAGGTGGCGACTACCTTGATGTTTGAGGGCTTCCTTTCTAAGTATGAAAGTGGTTCCAACTATGTTTATGTTGATAGCTTGCGGGGATAGAAAGACAGAGATTCCGATATTCGTATCGAGGACTTACCCTGGTGTGGGTAAGACAGACTTGCTTGAAAGTATGAATCAAGGGACCTTTATCCAAGGTTGTTGGATACCCTTCTCTTTGGGTTAAAAGAATTATATCTTGGTAATTGTAGTTTTACTACTTGTTTTTTCCGCTGCACATTTTTATTGTAAGGAAAGTATAACCTTCTTAAATTTCCTTACACGTGTACTCTGATTAGTTTAGATTCAATACGCTTTAAGGAAGAATATCATATTGTAAACTTTAGTTCCAATTATCCAATTGGTGTTAGAGGTGATGTGAATTTTCTTAGTTTAACATTCTTAATCTTCGATTTTTTCCTTTTCAAAAGAAATTTTTTAAAGTATACAATTCACCCCTCCCCCCCCCTTGTATATTTAGCATCTACATCGTTATTTCGATCCTACAATTGGTATCAGAGGAGGTCTCTGAAATACTTATACTCACATATATGTTTTTCTTGCTCACTTTTTCATTAATCTTCATCCTTTCTTTGATTTTTTTTATTCATTCCAAATTGTCATTCCGAATTATTATTCTGAATTCTTCATTCCGAACCTTGTGGTTACGAACTTTTCCTACTAACAAGTTTGGTTGCCAAAGTTTTTTTTATGAATGGCATGAATAAATGTTGGTTCTATCGACAACATAAATCCTACAAGACCACCAATATTTGATGGTAATGACTATGAGTTTTGGAGAGATCGAATGAAGACTTTCGTTATCAATACTGGAGTGGATAGTTTCGTTATGCTTACTGGTGATTATAAAATTCTTGATAAGGAAGTTAGAACTTTCACTAACCAGGAAAAGCAAGAGTATCAACTCAATTATAAGGTATGCAATACTTTACTATTTTCATTGAATAGAAATATATATTGTCAAATTTCTTCTTATGAAGCGGATAATTGTATCTGGAAGTAGTTTGGGGTTACACACTTTGGAACTTCTAATGTGATTGAAAATAGAAGAGCAATGCTTAGAGCTGAATACCATGGATTCAATTTTCCATACGGAGAACCAATCTATAACGTTTAATAGAGGTTTATGACAATTTTAAACAGCTTATAGTATATAAGAGAAAAAGTGTTAGATGATGAAGCCCTTGTGGAGAAGATAATTGATATTATGCCTAATGAGTGGGAATAAAAGAGAACAGCTATTGATGAGAATAGGAAGGTCACTAAAATTTCTCTTGATGAACTATTTGGAACTCTTCTCCACCATGAAACAAGACTAAAGAGAGATGCTTACAACATCAAAAAGAAGAACGGGAATGATACTATTGCTTTTACCACAACATAAAATCATATGAAAGCTAAGACTCTTGAGAGAGTAACTAGGTCCAAGTCTAAGAAGGCGGTTATTCAATCAGAATATAGTGATAGTGAAGTCTCAGAGAATGAGTTAGAAAATCAAACTTGAAGGATGAACAAGATATCTTGCCAGAGAAATTTCCAATCCAAGTATATGAAAAATGAAAGGAAAGATAGGAATGATGGATAAGTTACTTGTTATGAATTCAAGAGAGTTGGAAATATTAGACTAGATTGTCCTTTTCTCAAAAAGAAAAAAGGATAGAAAGGAATTCTGAAAGGAACATAAAGAAGTATTACAAATCCAAAGCTAAGAATGTTCAGAAAGTAAATGACACCAGGAGTGACAGTGGTGGAGACTCTTCAGATGAATCTTCTGATTATGAATCTTTAAGACCGAAGAATCTTTGTCTTATATCCAGATTACCTATTAAAATCATTACATTATGCCTAAGGGACACAATGCTGAATCATTGACCAATGTATCTTTAAATTCTAATGATAGTAAGTATTACAACTCTTTAGATGAAGAATCCTCTTCTAATGAAGAAAATACTTCACCTACCTATGATGAAGTTTCTAGGTTTGCGGAACTTCTTGAGATTGAAAAATTCCAAACTCAATAAAAAACATGATAAGGAAAACTCTAGGAATTCTATTCTTACGAAAGAAATATCAGATCATTCTTAAGATCTTGATAGGAAAAATGATGATTTTATAAGTATTTAAAAAAATATTGAGGAATTAAGCTCTGAGAAGAACAAAATTTCTAAAGAGTTAGAACAAGTAATTTCTATGAAAAGTGTGATCATGCCTAGCTCTAGTTTTAAATCTAATGATTTTGGAGATAAAAACTAGGTTATAATACTCAAGTCCGAAATTTTTTCCTTAAAGAATTTTTTATCAAACATTACCCATGGTAATTAAAATTTTGATAAAATGTATTCACAAATATGACCTTTAAGAAACAAATCCATATTTGGTTACACCCATGCAAACCCAACATTTAGTAACAACTACATTGCTCCACAAAGTGCCCCATTTTTTACCAAGTGTCAATGTCGTGGTCACTAGGAAATGAATTGTTCTTTAAATAAAACCCAATGTTTAGGTGATCATAAAGCCTACTTTTCTAAGAAGGTGTGGGTGACTAAAATTTTGTTATCTGGAAATCTCGGATCCAAAGAAGTTTGGATTCCGAAAGTCTAATTCTTTTCTTGTATTTAGGAAGATAAGGGAAGTATCAACAACAATACATGGTACATGGATAGTGGATGTTCTTGGAACATGACAGGTAACAATATCTATTTGGAAAATATTACCAAAACGAATGGAGATATCATTCTTCAGTTTATTGGAACTCAAGATCAACTTGCTGATATTTTCACAAAATCATTACCCTCTGATAGATTTGAATACATTAAACAAAAGTTAGGAATGATAACCGTAAGGTATTCATTCTTCATTAATTTTTTTTAACAATTATCCAAATAGTAATAAACTCTTTTTCATAGGGGGGGTACATTTGATTGTTAGTGTAACTAAAATTTTCGTAATCTGTTTTTCAACCTTAGTGTAACTAAAATTTTCGAAAGCTGTTTTTCAATTTTTTTTGTAACTAAAATTTTCGTAGTTATTTTTTCAATCTTTTCTGAACTGAAATTTATGGAACTGCGATTTCAGGAATGGAAATTTCCAGAACTAAAATTTTCAGGATTGAAATTCTCGGAATGAAAACATTAGGAATGGAGATATTCGTACTGAATATCGTAATGATAATTTCCGGAACCGATATTTTCGTACTGGAACTTTCGTAATGTGTTTGATTTTGAATTCATTTCTTCAAGAAGAATATTACCAATTACGAACAATCATTCTAGCCAACCCGAAAGGTATGATTTTCTTACCTATAGTTTTATAATCATATATTCCTTTCTGTTATTTTCCTGAGTTTTAAAATAATTCAGATTCTAGTTTTCCTTAAATTCGAATGTTTTCCTTAAAACCTCAAAAGTTCAGAGACAAGTTTACCTTGCAGGAGTGTTCTCAACCGTTAGATCAGATAAAAAAGTATTTCAACCATTAGATGACTTTTGGAAGACCAAAGGACACATCCATCGCCTATATAAAGGGGACCCCAAGACTCGTCCCACATCAGTTTTTCAAATCCTTCAAGTCTATAAGCCCTACTGGTCTTCTTAAGATTGGTTCCGATCATTGAAAAGCCATTCTGAATCCTTCAGATCTCTCTGTTCCAATGTTCTGTTGAAGAAACATCTCAAGATATGTCAACTTCAAAGCGAATCTCAAAGTGGATAGGCTTCAAGGAAAGGTTGGTGTATCCAGAATTTTACAAGATTGATTCTATTATAACAAAGAATATCAAATTGAGTAGTTGGGAAGATATATGCTTGTTTAAGTAGGAGAAACATGATCCAGTTTATACTGATTTTCTGATCGAGTTATATGAGACTTTTTCCTTCCTGATGGAGGATGGCTGAGAGTGGTTTTCATTTAAGTCTTACGGGATGACTGACAAGCTATCCTGCACCAAGGCCGCGAGCATGGTTGGTTTTTCTGATGATGGTGAAGCTAAGTTTTGCTCACATAAGCTTCCAGATGAGCGAGGAAGTTTCAACAAGGTGAAGTCTTTAAAATGTCTTGTACTTAAGGATGCTATGACTGCTAAGATTGCTCATCTCACTCCGAACAATAAGATTCTACAGCTCTGGGTACAAGGTTTTCTCGTACAAAGAAGAGGTGACAAGGATAATTTAAAGAAAAGTGATATCTATGTCTTATATTTCTTGGTAAATATAAGAAATATAAATTTGGTGAGGCATTTCTTGATAACGATCAAGAACATCAAAGAAGGGAATTTGAGAGCTCAAATAATTATGTAGCCTGCCTACTATCTAAGCAAATAGTTCGGTGCTTAGAATCCTTCAAGGATGCATGAAAATCAAAAGTCTAGAATTGTAAGATTATGCTATTAAGTGTTGATACATTGAAGAGGATGATGATGGGTTTTTCGGGTGACTTCAGAGAATTCTACCATCTTTCGGTGGAAGAGGTTGAGGAACTTCAGAAAGGTACACAGACTCTGGAACCATCCAAAAAGAAAAGGAAGAATACAAAGCATAAGGAAGTGGCTGATGTTGAAGAACATCCTAAATCTAAGGAAACTCAGTCTTCTCCCCAGAAGCCAAAGAATCAAAAAACTTATCCTGATGAAGTTGCTGTGAAGTGGATGGAAGACAATCAGAAGTGGAAAGAAGGGGTTCCATAATTCGAATTGGACCCTGCAAAGGCTAAGGCCTTAATAGAAGGAGTTTCAGAAGAGTTAGAGAATTAGGTGAAAGACAATAAAATGAAAAAGAAAGTGATTGACGTTGAAGTGGTGCAATCTTTGCTGAAAGCTACAGAGTTAGCTTCTGAGCTGATTCCGGTTCCGGAAACTTTCTTTACAAAACCTTATTTACCAGAAACATCAGCTAAGAATTATGTCACTCTAGAAAAATAAAAGGGTAAATAAGTAGTTGAAGAAGTTGAAAAATAAGCTACTGAAGAAGTAGAGGAAGATGTTGAAGAAGAAGAAGAATAAGAAGAGGAAAGTGAAGATTTAAATTCCTTGATCAAAAAATTAGAGGTTTATAAAGATAAGGCAGAATCTTCAAAGATAGTAACTCCAGTAAAGGGAGGTGAGGAAGGTAGTAAGAATGATGATAAGAAAATGTAAGAATAAAAGACAAAATCCTTGGAGAGGAAATTCTTTGAATACCAAAGAGTCCTAAAGAAGCTCAAAACATTGATAAAGAAGTTGATTCCAAAGGAAAAGCAAGGCAAATAAACCCACTCCGATCTTTTGTTGTATTTGTCTTTCTTTGTTAACTTTTCCAAACTCTAATGAATTGTTATTTGGTTGGTTGTATCTTGTTTTATACTAATGTTTCAGGTACCATATTTTCTTTTCCATTCCCTTCAAATTTTTTTTAAAATCACAAAGGGGGAGAAGGAAAAATAACTACACTTAAGGGGGAGAAAGAAAATTTTAAAATGAAGCGGAAAAATTTCTATGTGAAATATCCTTAAAGTAAGGTGGAGTTTCTCACTACGATGTTTTTCAATCCCATGATAATGAGAACTCCACTCCGGAAATTCAGAATAAAATCCTTATAATTTCAATGACTAAGGGGGAGTTAGTGGTATTCAATTTTATCCATGAACAAAGGGATATAAGTTTTAGTTTCAAAGTCTAATGAAAATTTTCAAAGTTATTATATTCTTTTTCGTAAGGTTTTTTGTGATTTCCAAAAAGGGGGAGATTATTGAGTCAAAAATATTTTCCTTATGACTTTTCCATTACAACTTGTTTTGAAAATCACAAACACATTATACTTAAGAAAATATAAATTTAACCTCCATAAGGAAAATTTTCTTCTTTAAGGAAATTTACCCTAACCTAGATTTTCTTATACAAATCAATATTTTCTTTAAGTACAAAAACCGGATTCATACCCAAAACCCTGGAATCATATAATGTTAAGAATTGGTGTATTCTATTTTTAGACTCCGAATTCTGGATGCAAACATTCATGATTTCGACACCGAACTCTTATGAAGTTCAACTCCAAACTTGCATGAGTTTGACTCCGATTATTCATGAGTTCGACTCTGAACTCTTATAAAGTTCGACTCCAAACTTTCATGAGTTCGACTCTGAACTCTTATGAAGTACGACTCTGAACATTCATGAGTTCGACTCCGAACTCTTATGAAGTTAGACTACGAACATTCATGATTTTGACTCTGAACACTTATGATGTTTGACTCCGAACATTCATGAGTTCGACTCCGAACTCTTATAACGTTCGACTCCAAAATTTCATGAGATTGACTCCAAACTCTTATAAAGATCAACTCCGAACATTCATGAGTTCAACTCCAAACTCTGATGAAGTTCGACTCCGAAATTTCATGAGTTCGACTCCGAATTCTCATGATGTTCGACTCTGAACTTCTCCATGTTCAGATTCTGAACTCTGGTGAAACCAGACTCCGAATTCCTATAAAACTGATTCTGGACATTTCTTAACATAGACTGCAAATTTCATTTTGGATAGACTCCGAACTTATAATTTTCTTACACTCAGAAATTTTTTTATGGGTTTAGATTACCTATGCTCCATTACAAAACGATGTGGTGAATTCAGTTATACATGGTTTGTTATTAAGCGATGTCATCCATTCTGTTTCTAATTAACCGTTGGTTGACTTACACGTGTACAGGTCCCTCCGAATTTCATGGAAAATATGACTGTTGGAGAGGGAGCCGATCCAGACTATAAATAGGATATTATTTGAAAGATCTCAACACTGATGTTGATTGATCTAGAATCCACACATTGTTAAGGTGATTTTTAGAGAGAGAATCTTTTCATGCCTTGTTTGTACTGAACTGCTCGTTCAGATTGCTTCGTGTGACTCCGAATGTTGGTGATTACAATCGAGGACTTCTGGGGATAGGAAGACAGAGGTTCCGATTACCTTGAAGTTCGAGGGCTTCCATGCTAAGGAAGACGAAGGTTCCAACTGCCTTGAAGTTGAGGGATTATGGGGATAGCAAGACAGATATTCCGTTCTTCGTATCGAGGACTTACCCTGGTGTGGGTAAGACAGACTTGCTTGAAATTATAAATCAAGGGTCCTTTAACCAAGGTTGTTGGATACCCTTATCTTTGGTTTATAAGACATATATCTTGTTACTTTTAGTTTTACTACATGTTTTTCCACTGTAATTTTGTATTGTAAGGAAAGTATAACCTTCTTATATTTCCTTACACTTGTACACTGATTTTTTTAGATTCTATATGCTTTAAGGTAGAATCTAATATTTTTAAACTTCAGTTCCAATTCTCCAATTGGTGTTAGAGGTGTTGTGAATTTTCTTATTTTAACTTTGTTAAACTCAGATTTTTTCCTTGTCTATGGAAATTTTTTAAAGTATACAATTCACCCCCCCTCTTGTATATTGAGAATCTACATCGTTATTTCGATCCTACATGTATGTGGTAAGTAGATGGTTATTTTTATATATGGAAGGGTGCTTGAGTGGAACAAATGTATATATATTAGACTTCATGGAATACTAATGGTCGGTGTTTTTTTGTAAGGCCAGTTATGTTTTCTCAACACATTTTTCAAGATGAGTTGAAATTTCAATTCTTTAAAAAACGGGAGTGTATGGTGATTAATATTTGTGATTCGAGTTTTTTTGTGCTTTAGAATTGATGTGTTGATGGTGTGATTGAAATGATGTTTTTAGTTGGGGTTCTTGAATAGAAAATTTTATGGACCATTGATTTATGTTATATTGTGATTTGGTTTTGTGCACCCTATTTTCAGATTACATATCCCACTACGTTCTAAGAAATCATGAGAAGCATCTGCATGTGGTTCTTCAATCACATGTATTTCAGTTGATTAAGTCGTTCATTATATGTTTGGTTTATGTGATTCAGATATGGAGTCGGGTGGTTCTCAATATCGTGAATTCATCCATAGGTTTTCAGAGTCAGAACCTCCTCATTTTATTAGGAAATCAGAACTAGGGAAATCTGAGGAATGGATTCAAAATATCGAGGATATCTTATTTTGTCTTCAATCTCATGAACCTCTCATTTATGAGCTTTCTACCTCCATGTTGAATGACATAAGTCAGGAATTGTGGAAATTCATTCTTTACGCCGAACTGTAGAAAACTTTCTCATGGAAATTCTTTAATGACATCTGTATCTAGAAATACTTCCCTGATAATGTGAAGGCAATGATGGGATCAAGGTTGTATGGACTCAAGATGGGCGATTCAATGGTTTTGGAGTATTATAGGATCTTCTCCAAGGTGATTTCATATCTCCTAATCCTTAATGGAGATGATGTTTTGAATGCTCTATGTTTTGAGAGTGGTATTCAATCAAAATTACATTTATTTGTTCCATAATTCCCTGACAATTATGAATATGTCATGAGGTGGTCTTTAGATATCGACGCAGATTTAGCAGTTTTTGGCTAGTTGAGAAGAGGCACAAAAAGGATTCGTATTCCACTTCACCAGATTCATTAGGGGGAAGTACTGGCTATGTTTCAGTATGGGTTGTTGTGGTATAAGTCATTTTAATGTCACAAATAACATAAGAACTATCATACATGTGGCCTTTCAGGTCATTTACAAATGTGTTTCTAGGGCTGCTCCCAGAAGGGACAATGGGCCATATCCACTCCCTTTGAGAACATTTCAGCACTGTTGGAGGAAAGTAGCACTGAATCAAGCTGAATCAGAATCTTTTCTTCTATTACAATTTTTCTTTTTGTTGCAATTAATGTAATCCATTATTTTATCTTCCTTTGGGTATAGCTAATGATGTTGTAAGTATTTTTTGAACCCCTTTTTAATGAGGATGTCTTTGTGATGTTCTTAAAGTTGATGTAGAATGGTTGTGATTTTTTCCCATGTTTTGTTTCTTATTTGTTTTCTTGGTTTTCGACAGGATTTGATAATTATAATAGCTTGTGAAATCAATTTTCTTTTTGGAATCCTAATATAGTGGGGAGACCACCGTGGGATGAACCGGTGATAAATCAAATGTTTAGGTGTTCTTGATGGAACACTATCATTTTTCCACTCTACCTGGCCCCAATGATAGTTGTTGGTCGACTTGCATAGTGTGTCATGTAACGAATTCTCATAGAGATCCCAATCAGTGCACAACTAGTTTCATCGATGGTTTTTGTGTTAGGGGTTGGGGTTCTCCATGTTCGGTTGTGTTTAGAAAAGATAATTTCTTCTTTTTCACCTCATTTTTGTTGTTTGAACTCTTTGGTCTTGTGTAATGTCTTCCATGGATTTCTTAATTTTTTTTAACGAAGGACTCGTAGATTCATTTTGGGAATCCATAGTTTCATGATCTAAATGGAATCATGTGTTGGTTATTTGGTTTTCTAGTTTCCAGGTTTTTATGTGGGATGTATTTCATCCTTGATTTTATTTTGATCATCTGTGTCTATTAGGACTTTTTGGGGGTAGAAAGTGTCATGGTGGGTAGATTTTTCACACCCCAACCTGACAATTTCTGATTATTTTTTTGAATTTCGTTTTAATATTATATTTATGAAAATAATTTTATGTTAAAATAAAATTTATTAAATCAAAATCAAAATGGAATAGAAAAAAACCTAATATATTCCCCCTCCCCCCTTTTGTGCATCGCTTCCCCCTCCCCTTCCTCCTATCGTGTGAAGATGACCCCCCCCCCCCCCCTCGTTCCTTGTACCATGCTCCCTCCTCTAGGTGAACCTTCCTCCCCACAGCCTCTCCCTAATATAGCCTCCTCTCCCTTTCACGACCACACTGACACCTCCTTAGACATGTGTCTTCTTTTTTTTCTCAGACAAACCCTATGTCATCATATTACCTTGTTTTGGTAATTTCATCCATTTTAGGGTGTTTCATGGGTTTGTCGACTCTTCCTCATTTGGGTTTCAGTGTCCACTACTGAAGGCTGAGTACTTTGGTCCATTTTTGTTCATCTGTTGCCGTTTGAGGTTGATTTATTTTACCCTTTTGATTATTTTGTTAATTTTAATGTCTTCTAAATTTTATTTGGGTTCCTTGAGGTTTTAATTAGTAATTTTTATACAAGATTATGATTTCGAAATTAGTTTTTGAATAATTAATTTTTGTTTCTTGTGCATGTTTAATTGTAATTTTATTTGATAAGAGTTGTAAGCCTTGTTTGGAAAGTAAAAATTTTATTTTCAAAGTCACTAGAGGTGGATATTTGTTTGAAATGAGTATTTATTGAGGAATGGATTAGTGTGGGCATATTGGCCTTGTTTTTATTTTTAGATATGAAATGTATATTCTTTAATCATAAAATTCATGTTTTTTATGAGTGCTGGTAGTTTTTGGATTTATAAAAAGGGGATTTTTGGGGAATTGGTTAAGAAAGTGCGTGTTTTTCTTGTTTTTGTCAAAGGTGAATTTATAAAATTTTTAAGTGATTGTAAATGCATTTGAAATGGGTTTTTTGGGTGATTAATATGGATATAAATGATTTTTATTGGCATATACACCTTTTTTGAACTTTTTTTATGAGTTATAAACTCTTAAATAAAATTAATATAATTTTAGAAATTAACATATTTTTTGTGTGGGTTTCTTATAGGATAATAAAATTGTTCGTCATCTCGTCGAAGGGTTGTAAACACACACATACGTACATATATCAATATATATATATATATTCTCTATCCACATAATCCCTCATTTCAAGAGGTATGTGTTTATTGGATTTAGGGGTACATATATATATATATATTTCAGTGTATGTGTGTGAACTTGTGGGATGATCTTGTATAAAGGAATTGGTTGCTAAATTGTTTGTCTTGGTCCACTCCCTTTTGTGATAGGTTTTCCTATGCATTAGCCATTAAATTACAGATTTATTTATTTCTTATTGTTTGAAATTTTATTTAATGCTTGTTCGTGATTTATGGTTTTAGAATAATTTCCTATTATGAAATAAGCTAAGACCCTTAATGTATTTTAATTGCATGAAACTATTTTACTAAAGGTCCTAACTATGTGTTTGATGAAATTCCCCATTCGTCCTTATAAATGTGCTTCAGATTTAAAGTGGTGAATCAGGTTTCTTAAATGGGTATTGAAGTGAGTTTATAGTTTTGAAGGTAGTGGTGTGTGTTGCTTATTTTGGAAATTATTTAGTGTTAAATTGTTTCTTGAGGCCCATTTTCTACTTCTGTAAAATTAATTAAATTGAATCCCATCTTTGGAATACACCTCTTTCCTTGTTGGATGCTGATGGGAATGGGTGGTCCTTGGATGGGACTTCTCTCATGAGTTGATGGTTGAAGGAAAGAGGGAGAAAATCCATTGGAGTGGTTCTAGGGGGATTTTGTTGTCTGTGTGTTGATGGTGTAAGATGAAAATACATATGTTGGACTACTTGGTTAGTACTTGTTGACTCACAAGACCTTTTTAGTCCGAACATGGGAACCTAGCATAGTGAACAAATTTTTGATGAATGACTGCAACACATGTTTAGATTACAGTGGTGGCCCATAGAATGGGGATATTATGTTATTATTTCTATGGGATTGGGCCCCTAGATTAGGCCATGAAGGGTGATGATAGGTCATTTGGTTGTTATGCCATCATCGGGTACTGCATGCCTTCAGGATGAGTAACATTCATAGTATGATCTAAACAATTCACGAGCTCCTAGGATTCACCCATTTTTAATTGCGTCAATTTTTGTATTCATTTTTAGCTAGATACTATACTGTGTTACTTCCCATTGACCTTATTATATAATTTTTTAGCCTTCTTCAGTAATAGTGTGGATATAGCTAATATTATAAAGTGTTTTCAAATGGTTATGGAAAATGATTATAGAAATGTTTTGTACTCACTCTCTTCTTTATAACTGAAATGCCATATCGCCTTTAAAATATATATAGTTTCTTCATTGGAAAGAATATGGTTTTGAATGCTAAAAGGGAAATGGAAAAGGATTTTCAATAAAGGAAAAAATGTATGAATACATACTTTTATATATTTTAGTTCAAAGGAAAAATTGATGATTCATATGATTAAATGAAATGAATTTTGGAGTAGATTACTTAGTCATGCCTACTGATTTTTAATACACTTTCCTATGCTTCAATCTTGTTTGTAGTATCATGTGTCAGTTTCAGTTTGATCTCAATCAACATGGGTAATGTTGAGTCATGGGATCGAAGAGTGACCAGCGGTGTCACGTGGAGTTCACTAGTCATCTGGTCTTGTATGTTTTTTTTCATTCCTATCTTAGTTGTTATGTTCATTTTATTTATTTTTGGACTGCTTTATTATTATTATATGGCTTATGTTTGTTTATATTGGGAGAAATCATTTCCATCATCACTCTGTTTAATCCCTTTGTGCTTTTCACCAAGTCAAGAGGATGAGGACTGCCTCTCGGGCCATGTCGCGGGCCGACTCGAGTGACCAGATTAGGGTTAACCCGGGTTGGATTAAGAAATGATTCCTATTGTATCATTCCACATTTCCTCTAACTTATCTCTAATATTGGTTTTTCCTCAGATCTAAATCTGAGCATCTTATACTCATTGAGGATTATATTAATTACATAATCATTTCTCACATGAAAATTAAGGAATAAGAGTATTTTTAAGGGATTTTCATAAAAGAAACTATAGGAATATAGGCTCATATATAATTAGATAAGGGGACGACACACAATATCATATTTTAATTTCATAAAATTGTCTATGAAACAATTTAATAATAATAAATTAATGAAACCATTCACAAATAACATTCAACTATAAGCTCATGATCATCCATGCACATGTAATGAATATGAAAATGTAACCATAAAAATACCCCAATCCCTCCTTCAAAAATTTGGGGGGAAAACAAAAGAATTTCATTTTTCATTTCATAACAATAAACGATAACCAATTTTGTCCCTTGAAAACATAAAACATAAATATTAATTAATGGATTATATACATACCAAATTAAACTTTATGTTTATATTTTCATATATTTCAGAATAACTTTTACAAAAACACATGTATTCCTAAGAAACTTTTTCATAAAACACCAATATAATTTCCATCTAAGTGCATCTCATATACTAATCTTCATAGTCCTGATATACATAAAACACTTATTCAAAACATAGAGTTCAGATTTTACATGTACATCCTTTAACTCCAATATATTTTTTTATCAATTATTTTCAATTTTATGAATATTTCTCTAGTTTAATCTATTATCGTTAAAAAATATTGTGTTTACTTCAATGGTATATTTTATTACTTAATCAGTTAAGTGCATGTCGTGTATTTTGAGGATGTTCGATTCAAAATTTTAATAGCCCTTCAGTGTGTTCACCATGACCAACGTACTTATTGTTCCATCATTTCTATAATACTGATCATAACGTAATTATCAATATTATACATTAATTATACATTTAAGAAAATCTGTGAAAAATGGTAATGAAAAACTATTTATGTTATAATCATGGACATGGTAGGCCATACATAAACATTTGTAACATTCCCATTTATCATGGTATTTGAGAGGAAGAAGTTATTTATTATTTTATATTTAAATAATTTTATTTTTTCCTAAATATCATATTATATACTAAAATAATTTATATGTATACTTATATTTCATTTAATATAGTGATGAAAAATAAATTAAATCACTTTGTGGAGGTGGTAATGCACACATACTAATGATTAACATTGCCATTTTTTAATTAGATTAAATGTTTATAAGGTAGTTAGAGTTGGAATGTGAGTATGATATACTCTATTATACCAAATCTAGGATCAAAAATGTAAACATGAGATGCTCAAATACAAGAGGGGGGGTGAATTGTACTTTTAAAAATCCCTAAGGAAATTCTGCATAACCAAAATTCACAACACCTCTATGTTCTAATAACTGTCATGCTTCCAGAAAAGTGATCTCAAAAATGAAACATAACAATAGTCTACAACAACTATGATTCTACCTTAAAGCGTATATAATCCTATATAATTATAGTAAAAGTATGAGGAATTATAAGGATGTTATACTTTTTTCAACAATACAAATGCACAGTGTAAAACAAAGTAGTAACACTACATGTAACAAACAATAACCCTTTTAAACTAAAGAGAAGGGTATCCAACAACCTTGGATAAGAGATCCCTTGATTTATACTCTAAAGAAAGTCTATCTTACCCACCCCAGGGTAATCCCTCAATACAAAGATCGAAGTCTGTCTTGCTATCCCCACAAGCCCTCAACTATCAGGTAGTCGGAACCTATATCCTCCTATCCCTGAAAGTCCTTGATTATAAACAGCAACAATCGGAGTCGCACGAAGCAAGTCTGCATGATGAAATATTTGAACAAGTCGTTCAGACATTTTGTATGAAGCTTGAGATTTTATTAAAGCCTCTCTCTCTAGAAATAACTTCTACAGCATGTAATCACAGAAGTCAAATATTTCTTCAAGTGTTCAAATGAGATTCTATTTATAGTCACAACTCCAACGGTCATCTCCCTCCTCCAACGGTCATATTCGTCTATGAAATTCAGAGGTACCTGTACACATGTCACTCAAAAAACGTTTAGTTGTTAACTGAAGGCATGACATTATTTTATAATAGAACATGTGAAATCATAATGAAAGCTAATATTCAGAATGGAGAAAAATGAATGTTCGAATTGATGAAAATTAAAGTCCGGAGTCTATCCAGAAGATGAATTCGGAGTCTATAATACAAGGATATTCAGATTCTGTTTATCAGAAGAATTTGGAGTCTAACTTCATACAAGTTCGTATCCATAATTCATAATAAGAATTCACAATTATAATTCCTAATGTGAATTCATAATTAGAATTCATCATCAGAATTTGTAATGTGAATTCGTAATCGGAATTCATCATCAGATTTCGTAATGAGAGTTCGTAATCAGAATTCATCATCAGAATTCATAATGAGAATTCATAATAAGAATTCATCCTCATAATTCATAATGAGAATTTGTAATTAATTCATCATCATAATTCACAGTTAGACATTTTTATAAATTTGTAATCAGAATTCAGAGTTGTACTTCATAAAATTTCGTAACAGGGAATTCGGAGTAGAACATCCTAAAAGTTTGTAACAGGAATTCAGATCCTAAAACTGAATGCTTCATGTCTAGGTATTATAAAATTCCGAGTTTTTAAATATGAATCCAATTTTTATACTTAAGAAAAAAAATATGATTTGAGCAATGAAAACATGATGAGGATAGATTTCCTTGGGGAAAAAATTTTTCATTATAGGGTTAAATATAGGGTAAAATGAAATTTGCCTTAAGATATGGTGTTTGTGACTTTAAAAACAAGATGAATGATCTCGTCAAAAGGAAACCATGATGACTTATCAATATCCCCCTTATATTAAGAAATGGAAAAGTCATAAGGAAAACCTTATTGGCTGAAAAATCTCCCCCTTTTTAGAAAGCATTAACATTCTTATGAAAAAGAATGTAGGAACATAGAATAAATTTCTAGACATGGAAATTAAAGATTATCTCCCTTATTTTATGGAAAATGGTGAATACGACTAACTCCCCCTTAGGCTTTGGAACACTAAGGATCTTATTCCATATTTCCAGAATAATAAAATTTATTTGGATGTGGAAATATTCATAATGATAACTCTATCTTGAATAAATTCCCCCTTACCTAGGGATATATCTTTTTCTTTCTCTCCATTAGAATAATTTTTCCTTCTCCCCATTTGTGATTTTAAAAAAGAGTATGAGGGAATGGAAAATAATAAAGTACCAGAAATATTAGTGTATACAACCAAACACAGAACCATAATTCTATTACGAATGAAAGAATTAGTACTAATAAATACAAATACAACAAATTATCGGAGTGGGATTTATTTTGGTTATTTTTCCATGGGCATTTTCATCTCCACAATAGTATTAAGATTTTTCACCTCTTTGTGATCCTCCTCAACATTATTTTCTAATGCCTTGATCCTATCCCCCTAAGAATTAATTCCCTCTTCCTAAACCTTCAGTAATTCATCCTTCTTTACAAGTTTCTCTTCGATCTCAATACGGAGATCTCTTTCCCCCTTCCATCTTTGAGAAACAGAGTTAATCTTCCTATTCAGATCCCTCACCTGTTGATTCTGATTATTTTTCACTAGGTTCAGCTTATCCTGAATGCTGTATGAATGATTTTTAATTTTGACATCCTCATTACCAAAGGCTTCCTTAACATATTCTTGAAACATATCAAGCTCTTCCAAATCTTCATTGATTTTCTTTGACCATATATTCATTTTACTGCAAGACTTCTTGTGGGACTCATAATTGATAAGAAAATTTTTATGTTCTACCTCAATCTTCACACATTTATCCATCACCATGGATACGGATTCTGACTTTTTATTCATGCTGTGCTAAATCATCTGGAATATGGAATCTATTGTAGGAAAGATCGGAACGGTATCTACCAACTTCTTCAGGTACTCAACAACAAAAACATGTCCCAATGCAGATGACTCCGAATTCGGAAAGTTACTAGGAGATGGTTCTTCCTATAACTCTACCAACTATTTCATAGAGGATCCTCCTACTTTTGTCTTCCTAATAATATCATTTGTTGGGGTGTCAGAAACTACTATTTTACCCTTTTCAATTTTCTGTACTACTTCCTCATCAGGAGATTCTTGATCACTTCCAGATAATTGTACAATCATGTCATCATCAACTTTTTCCTTCTCAGCTCCAGCATCAATGTCTTCAGGGTGTATAAAGTGATTATTGAAACTCTCTTCTTCGGACAACTTGTTTACATCCTCATCATCACCCTTTTCATTAGCACCTGTAGTAGAAATTTTTTTAGATCTGGATTGAGAAGTACGGATTGACTACTTTTCGGAAGCACATTCTTTTTCATGATACTCTTCAGCTTTCTTAATTACATCATCAGATCCACCATTGATCTCATCTTCTTGTACCTATTTTGTAGCTTACTTCTCTTCCACAACCTTCTGTGGTGGTATTTTTAGAGTGAAGAAATTTTTCCCCGGAGTCTCGGGTAATGATTCCACCAAAAAGGTTTTCGGTACAGGAATTTGTTCGGATGAAACCTCAACAACCTTCAAAAGAGATTGAACAATCTCTGCCTTAGATAACTTTTTTTCCTTTTCTCCTTTTCTTGCCTCTCATTCTCTTCAGTAGCTATTTATTTTAAGGCCTTAGCCTCATCAGGATCCAAGTAAAACTATGGCTCCCCTGGTTTTCTAGTATTTGTTTCCTCTCTCCATTTTTCTACCACCTCATCTAGGTAGGATTTCTGTTTCTTCGGTTTAGGAGGTGCGGATTGGGATTCCTTAAAATTAGAGGTTTTATCTTCAACATAAACTTCTTTCAACTTCCTCTTCTTCTTGTCCTTCTTAAAAGGTTCGGCCTTTTCCACATTTTCCGGAATGGGTTCTGCATCCTCCTCTGGAAGATCATAAAATTTTCTTGTTTCCTTGGAGAAACCAACATTCATCCTCTTAAAATTTTTCACAACCTGACCATACCTGGGCTTGAGACACAACTACCCCAAGCCCGCCTCCATAGGATAGGGGCTGGCGACAAGCGTGGAAGGCTAAAAAACTCAGGGAGGCCTTTGCCTAAGTACATATACACACACACACATGCAGTCCACTCAATGCAGAAGTGCATAGTAAAAAAGAAAAGAAAAGTACCAACTACTATAAATAAACCACAAAGTGCATTGACCTCGAAACAGTACTAAGCAACTGCTGAAGGTAAAATAAAATGTAATGGGGAAAAACACACGCCCAACCATAAAAGTGACACAACCCGACACTAGGTAAACAAAAGTACAACAGCTGAAGGGTCCCACACCTGGAACCTGACTACGACCACCACACGTGGTCCATGCTTCAGAACTCTTAAGCTCCACTGAATTCATGACCAACTTGTCTGTCATCTACAAGGGCACACCTAGTGTAGGCAAAGCCCAAGTAGGGGTGAGTATAAAAATACTCATTAGGATGCCCCGAAGGCTCGAGGGAGAAACAATGAGTTACTAAAGAGGTGAGTAGTAGATCGAACAGGGAAAATTAAAGGAGTACAACTGAGAGTGAAGTAAAGAGTACAGCTCAACCCAACAAGAGGAAGGAAGTAGACTCGTCCAAACACAAGGATCTATAAAAAGTGAGAAGATGAAATTCTCATCAAGTATTCTCTACCTATAGCAAGATATTTGACTCGTCCAACCACAGGAAGCTAGACACGGAAAGCATGTGGCATACCACGCGCATCGTTGCCCCTCTTGGAAGGAGAGTAACCCAAAACCCAATGACTGGGTACTAGAACAAGGTATACACATAAATATACTCTGTCAAGAAACCCGAAGAAGATCACAAGGGTATCTCCATCCTATATCTCATCCAAAGAATGTGAGTAGCCAACAATCCTAGAAGTAAACACCATCGATGCTCAATATCCGAATGACTGCCCCAAACTGCAAGTCACGGGGCTGAAATCACCGCACCTTGACACTATCCTCTTTGGGTGGAACTGACTCGCCCACATGGTTTTAGGTCGCATCACATGTACGCGTCTCAGTGGGGAATGTCTCCCTCATACTTGAGAGTTCTAGGGAAGGTCAAACCACACATCGTAATTCCCCTTAGTTGAGAGGACTCCTCAAAATCAACAGGCGACCCCCTTCCCAGCCCCGCTGGAGGGTAATCCCTTGATGTCGATGTGTTCCCACTAGAGGGAGACCTAGAAAAAGTCGTCAATGGGTCCCAATTCCCGACCTGTGAAATTTATTCGCTAGAGGAAGGCCTAGAATCGCCAATGGGGACCACTTCCCATCCCAGATAAAGGTAAACCCATCATCGGGGACCACTTCCCAGCCCCACTAGAGGTAAACACGGATCCACTCTGGTCATCCCTACTGGATGGTACAACGCTGGTCATCCCTGTTGGATGGTAACCCTCTGAACATCCCTACTGGATGGTATCCCACTGGCCATCCCTGCTGGATGTTACCGCACTGGTCATCCCTGCTGGATGGTACAACTGGCCACCCCTGTTGGATGGTACCCCACTGACCATCCCTGCTGGATGGTACCTCACTGGCCAGCCCTGCTGGAAACAACCTCATGGCTAGCCCTGCTGGAAACAACCTCCTGGACAGCCCTCCTGGAAACAACCTCCTGGCCAGCCTTGCTAGAAACAACCTCCGGGGTAGTAGATCAGTGCCTGCCAAATGTGTTGGTCACACCGAATCCACAAGTACTCTACGAGGGAACACAAATAAACTCTATTGGCCAAACCAACGAGAACAGAATCTGGGGAAAACCACTAAACCCTACCAGTCAAACAAACGAGAGCAGAACCATAGGGAAACTCAACCCGGCTGGTAAAACAAATGAGAACATAGGGACCCTCTACGTTGTGAGAGGTCAATGGTACGCAAAGTAGAACATGACACGCACATGGGGGCCACATGACGTGTGGCCCCAGGTCACCTCCAACTGAGCACAAAAACGTTCTCATGTACAAACAACCACATGTACCTCCAAGTGTTCCCATATACTCCCAGTGTATACCACATTTCTAGCCCAATGTATATCGTTCACATGGAACCCAACGTCAATGCGAAGGGCATAAATGTAACAACTCCAACTTTCCACCTCATCAGCCCAGGTACGGCCAACTACATCTCTTCAAACGTTTACTTAACTCACACGAGAGTGCACGCGATCACACACCAAGGGTTCTCTACAAACACCACATGAATAACCACAACTAGTACACCTTTCTTGCTTCCCAATTTAAATGGGGTCTCGAATGAGGCTCCTCAACTCCAAATGGTTCGTACCTTCGTAATCCTCATGGAAATACATGCGAGATAGACTTTTTACTCGCCTCAAATGGATATTTGACGGAAAAGTCTCCAACACCACATTACGCCCGAACGACGTCCCCTCATCATGCGCCTCGGTCCCGAAAATAGTCGGTCGCATCGCACCATTGCGATCCCCTCAGAAAAGCACATCCAAAGGACTACTCACTTGAGTGGAATGGATATCCAGAAAAATAAGATGCATTTCATCAATCCATGAACAAGCGGTTCTACGTGGGACCCGCACCCCAGTCCTGATGTGCTGCCAACGGATCACACCGTTGCGATCATCTAGAAAAAGTACACATGTTCGACTATCCATTTTTTCGAAACGGACACATTGTGATAAAGATAGAAATCACCGCCAACTCCCAAAACAGCCCTTGTGAGGCTCTTACCCTCGTGTATAATTAAAGCGGTTAGATTGCTCCATTGCAATTCCCTTCGAAAAATACCCAGAATCGACTGCTTGCATGCCCCAAAAGGACGTCCGATGAAAAAGTTGTTAAATGCTGCTCGCAGCTTAAAAGACGGCCCATGGAGCCCATGCCTCAACATCAGTTTCAGTGCCCGAAAAAAATAGTGGAAAACTTCGTCTCTACACCAGGGTCTCAATGCCTCTAACGGAACTCAAAATGGACATCGGATACGTTTGTGCCGCCCCATACAAGAATCCCAAAAAAAAATTCAAACCACTTAAAGCCATGATGCACCACCGATTCCCCCGTCTTGGGGATTAAAAATTCCCGAGACTATCTCAAAAGCTTTGTCTCGATTCATGGAGTACACTGACATGGACGACTTACAAAATAGAAACCCTTAGCGAGAATTAAAAGTGTCCGAAGTCGGAGGGGGCGAGCCCCTTGGACTAGGCTAGCCTGGACTGGCCGGTCCGCCCGTTTTGGGCCGGTCGTGGACCTGCGGTCCACCATGTTCCAACCGGCCACGGGGGGGGGGGGGGGGGGGGTATTGGCCTCCCATGGAGACCCACTGAGTGTGGGTCTCTATCTCCGCATGGGGGTCACTGCCACGACCCCACTGTTGTCGCGCCCCGATGGGCTCGCTCGGCCACCGTCGCCCCCAGCTCGCCCGGCGCCTCTGCCAAAGACCCGTCGCGCCGGCTACTGCTGACTACGCTCCCACTCCGCAAGACACCACGCTCGCCCACACCACCTACTGCCAACCACGCTCCCGCTTTCCCGGCCACCAGCCTCGCCCGCGCTTCATGCTTCCAGAACCCCCAAATCTAGCCGGAAAATGTCAAAAACCACCGAAAAACACCCTTAAACCCGTTGATCTTCGGCGGACGTTTGCGAGCTCCTCGGAACTCAGATTTAAAAACCGAAACATGCGATGAAAATCTCGGAAAAAGAACTACGCATACATTTGTTTTTTCAAAGGTCAAACTTCATTTAGACGATAATCATTAGGTTCAAATGAGTGATTTGAATTTAAAAACGAAACAAAGATCTCCTGCCTCGTTGGCGTAGCCCGATGCTTCGTAACGATCCACCGGCTACCGCACATGGAGAGGAGGAGGTGATGGAGGAGAGCTTCTTGAGGGGCTCTCCTTGGTTGAAATCCTTCCAGCAAAGTTAAAAAGAAGGGGAGGAGAGAGGGGGGGCTTAGGTGTTTAAATAAGGAAATACATATTAACATTTTAATTAATTTAAAACCACCAAATTAACTCGCATCCAAAACGCTCGACGGGGTCAAGGTTAAGCCTCCCCTAGGGTAAAAACCACTTATCAAGAACAACAGCCATCTCGGAATGTTAATCTGAGTCTCTATTCAAATGTTATAAAATTTAACGTATGAAGACACTAAATTACGAAAATGACCCCAGCGGCATTTTTTCAAAGAAGGCCCATGCCCATGAATGTTACACCCCTACTAGGGTAAACGGAATGCTCTGGACTCAACGGTGCTATCATTTTTCCCATCCAAAAGACCATTTAATAGATATTTGTGTTTAACCATTAAACGAATAAATTAATTATTTTAATTATCCGTTTAGCATTCCGTTAACGGGCGAGAGGTCCAAACGCCCCGCGCTAACATGTTTTATATCATTCCTGGGGTAAACACCCCATTTAGGACCCATCCATACTCTCGGATTTAGGATCTGAATTACTGTTTAGAATTTATCTCATTTGTTTGGCGTTCCTAGTGTCAACGCACTAAAAATTTAATTATGGCCACACTGGGGCCTGGAATCGCACACCGTTTGAAGGCGCTGCTCTGGAATAACATCAAAAATATTCCAAAGTCATTTAAAGAAAAAACATGGTTCTTATGTAATTCCCTCCTTCAATATTTTCTTCCCCGAAAAGAAAAACCAAGGAACAACTTAGGGATCTAAGCCCACACCCAGCTCTCCCATACCCAGAAGAACCCTTGCACAGTCCTGTATCACTGCACACAGACCAAAGTATTTGATTTGTTCACCTGAGGTCTTCCATTACTGATGACGTGCATAAGAGTACGCACACATTTCCTCAGGTAAGCCACATGGGAGACGTCGTGTACCCACTCCTAACTTTGGGGTTAGGGAAAGGCTGTAGGGAACCTCTCCATCCCATTGCCTATCTGAAAAGGCCCGAAGGCTCTCTGGGGTAGCTCTCATCCCTACCCGAACCCCTAAGTTGCATGTCATGGCTAGAATCACTACTTGCACTTGGGACAAAGCCCAATGATTCCCTCCTTCAGAATATCCATATGGTGAAACACCCAAGGATATCTAGTCACACAATGTTTCATAGTCTATGTCTCGCAACCAAGACTCTCTTACATGATCGATGAGTGAAGGGGTCAACACAATAGACTAAAGAAAAAGGTCCCACGCCTTTTTCCTTACCAACACAGGGTTACACCGAAACCCCGCACCACCCTAGTAACAACTCAAACAAGTAGAAGGGAGAAAATCATTTCAAACACAGAGTCTATCAATTCTACTTGAAAAATGTAGAAGAGTTGTAGATAGTACCTCTTATCACCTTATCCTCTACAGGATCGTAGACATCCAAAGCTCGCGGCTGTCTGTGGTCCTAACTATAAGCTCCTAGAGCCTAATGTGGACTGCCTGGTGGTGATGGGAAGTCCTTGTAAAGTCATCCTGCACTACCATATTCTCTCGCTTCTCGGAAAGTACCAACTCTCTGGGTACCAATCCGATCACGGAACTACCTCTATCATGGTGGTGGACCTGCTACCTGTCCAGCACTCTCAACATGTATAGTTGGGCATTCTCGCGCCAGGTGACCTCACCCATCGCAAACATAACACCGACTCTCTCCTAGAAGCTCTAGTGCCCTCCGGAGCCACTATATTTTACAACCACACCCCTGAGTCCTATTATCGGAAAGCCACATGGGTCGAGTTCATGTCAGCTGATGTCTGCTAGCTGCGGCAGACGTCTCGGCTCTGTCGAGCATGCGGCCACTACCAACTGTAGAACGTGACTAGAATCTCTCTATCACTAGTGCATCCTCTAGCACCTCGACATAAGTGGGAAATCCCAAGGGTACTATAATAGCATAAATATCTCTGCAGATACCATGCTCGAACTTCCGCGATTAGAAGTTGTCATCGTGAACCACGTTCGGGTAAAAACGTTCACGGTCCACGAACCTAGTCTCATACTTATTTACTGTCATCCCTCCCAATCGAAACTTCAGGAACTCATGGATCAGAACAGAGCATAAGCTGTAGGGGTAAAACTCCTCACAAAACAATAGCTGAATGTCACCCCACGAAAGTGAAGACTCATCGAGGAACTGATTCACCAGACTCCACCAACACCCAGCTGCTCCGTGGAAAGGGCTGGCATCCAAAGCCACCATAAGATCTGTCGGCGTCAGCACAAGCCTGAAAAGGTTCACCATTGTCTTCAGCCAAACCCCTCCTTCCTGAGAGTCCGGATCACCACTGAAACATAGAGGTCTCTATCACTGGAACTCACGGAGCGTGCTAAAGCTCAGTATGCTCTGGTAAAGCTGTCTTCTGCCCACCAGGTGGGGGTGCTGCTACCGGCTCACCCGGAGAAAGGGACTCGCATGATGGGTCCTAGACTGAGGCCTCATAGCTCATTGGGTCATCATCATGAACCAATAATGGTATCCTGGCTGGCTGTCTTCGTGGAGACATCCAGAATATTATCAAGTAGTGTCGCAGTTAGATGAGAATATGTGTATTTAACAATAACAACAATGGGGAGTTGACTCAAAAGGATAGTCAAGACTCAATCCTATGTTATGAAAAAACCAATTTTCCCTAAACAAGTGTCTCAGGATGCTGAGTCGACAAGCGGGTTATCAGGGTCCTGGTGAATGGATACGTCGGCCGCCACACCATCACTGGACTCCCTGGCCTGAGAGCCGCTCTCGAGACACGTTAACACGGTTACCCTAAATCCCAACCAATTTTTTTAGGGACATCCAAACAACGTCCCAAGGAACGAACCACCTTTGATACCACTTTGTCACGACCCGACCCTACCTGGGCTCGAGACGCAACTACCCAAATCCCACATCCATAGGACAGGGGCTGGCGACAAGCACCGAAGGCTAAACAACTCAAGGAGGCCTTTTCCTAAGTACATGTACATGCACACATAGCCCACTCGATGCATAAGTGCAGAGTAAAAAAGAAAATAAAGGTACCAACTTCTATAAATAAACCACAAAGTGCATCAGCCTCTAAACAGTACAAAGAACGAGATGAAGGTAAACTAAAAAGTAAATGGGAAAAACATTCACCTAACTAGAAAAGTGTCACAACTCGGCAACATGTAAACAAAAGTAAAACAGCTGAAGGGTTCCACACCTGGAACCCAACTATGGCCACCTTATGTGGTCCGAGATCACAAACTCCTATGCTCCACTAAAGTCACAACCAACCTGTCTGTCGTCTGCAAGGGCACACCAAGTGCGGGCAAAGCCCCAGCAAGGGTGAATATAAAAATACTCAGTAGGATGCCCCAAAGGCTCGAGGAAGAAAAAAATAAGGTACTGAGGAGGTGATCAGTAGATTGATCATGAAAAAGTAAAGGAGTACAACTGAGATTGCAAAAAAGAGTATAACTCAACCTAACACGATGAAGGATGTAGACTCGTCCAAACACAAGGATCTAGAAACAGTGAGAATATGAACATCCCGTTGAGTCTTCACTACCTATAGCAGGAGAGTAGACTATTCCAACCACGAGAAGCAAGACACAGAAAACACGTGGCATAACTTGCACGGCTTCTCCCCTCTTGGAAGGAGAATAACCCAAAACCCAAGTAGTGGGTACTGGAACAAGGTATACACATAAATATGCTCTTTTAGAACACCTTAACCAGATCATAAGGGGATCTCCATCCCGTAGCTCATCCCAAGAATGTGATTACCCAACTGTCCAAGAAGTAAACACCATCGATGCCTAGTATCCACACGTCTGCCCCGAACTGCATGTCAAGGGGATCAAATCACCGCATCTTGACACTATCCTCTTTGGGTGGAACTGACTCACAAGAAGAGTTTTAGGTTGCTTCACAAGGACGTGTCTCGGTTGGGAAACTGGCTCTCATACATGAGATTTCTGGGGAATGTCAAACCACACCTCGTCACTGCCTCGCAGTCGAGCGGTCTCCTCAAAGTCGACAGGCGACCCCCTTCCCAGCCCCACTGGAGGGTAATCCCTAGAAGTCGACAGGTTCCAACTGGAGGGAGCCCCAGAAAAAGTAGATGGGTGCCACACTTCCTAGTCTTGTAAAATGTAATCCACTGGAGGGATACCTAGAAAAAGTCAGCGATGGGTCCCTATGTCGAGACCCATGATGTGTATCCGCTGGAGGGAGGCTCGAAATCTCCTACGGGGACCACTTACCAGCCTAGGTCTAGGTAAACCCGTCATTGGGGACCTCTTCCTAGCCACTCTAGAGGTAAACCTAGAACCTCTATTTCCATCCCTGCTGGATGGTATAACACTGGTCATCCCTGTTGGATGGTAACCCACTGGACATCACTGCTGGATGGAAACCCACTGGCCATCCCTAGAAGACAGTACCGCACTGGCCATCCTTACTGGATTGTAAAACTGGCCACCCCTACTTGATGGTACCCCACTAGCTATCCCTACTAGATGGTACCTCACCAGTCAACCCTGCTAGAAACAATCTCCTGGCTAGCCCTACTGGGAACAACCTCTTGGCCAGCCCTACTAGAAACAACCTCCTGGCCGGCCCTACTGGAAACATCCTCCTGGCTAGCCCTACTGTAAACAACCTTTTGGGTAGAGGATCGGTGCCATCATAATGTGTTGGTCACACCGAATCCACAAGAACTCTACCAGGGAACATAAAGAAACTCTATCGGCCAAACCATCAAGAACAGAACGAGTGGAAAACAACTCAACCATGTTGGTCAAACAAATGAGAACAGAACTAGGGGGAAACTCAACATGGCTGGTCAAACAAACGAGAACAGAGAGACCCTCTACGTTGCGAGAGGTCAAGGGGAAGTAAAGAAGAACACGACACGCACATGGGGCCCACACGACGTGTGTCCCCAGGTTAACTCCAACCAAGCGAACAAACGCTCTCAGGTACAAACAACCACATGTACCTCCAAGCATTCCCATATACTCCCAGAGTATACCATGATTCCAGCCTAGAGGCTATCGTGCACACGGATCCCAACATCAATGCGAAGGGCATAAACATAACAACTCCTACTTTCCACCTCAATGGCCCAGTCATGGCTAACTAGATCTCTTGAAACATTTACATCACTCACACGGGAGTGCACGCGATCGCACGCCAAGGGTTCTATACAAACACCACAGGAAGAACCACCACTAGTACACCTTTAATGCTGCCCCATTTAAATTATGTCTCGAATAAGGCTCCTCACATTCAGATGGTTCATACCATTGTAATCCTCACAGAAAAACATGTGAGATATACTATTCACTCGCCTCAAATGGATATCCGATAGAAAAGTCGCCAACACCGCTTCACGCCCGAACGACATCCTGTTATCCCGAGCCTCAGTCAAAAAAACAGTCGGGCATATTGCACCATTGCGATCCCCTCAGAAAATCATGTCAAAAGGACTACTCACTTGAGTGGAACAGATATCCAGAGAAAAAGATGCATTTTGTCAAACCGTGCACGAGTGGTTCTACATGGGACCCGCAACCCGGTCCCAAACCACTACCAACAGATCACATCGTTGTGATCCTCTCGAAAAAGTACACAAGTTCAACTATCCATTTGTGAGAAATAGACACTCGGTGATAAAGATAGAAATCACCGCCAACTCCCAAAACAGCCCTCTTGGGGCACAGACCATAGTATAGAATTAAATCGGGCAGATTGCGTCATTGCAATTCCCTCAGAAAAAACCCCAGAATCGACTGCTCGCAAGCTTCGAATGGACGTTTGATGAAAAATATGCTAAACGATTCTCGTAACATAAAGGACGGCCCATCGGACCCATACCTCAGCTTCAGTTTCAGTGCTTGAAAACACACTAGAAGACTTCGTCTCAACGACAGGGTCTCAATGCCACTGACGGCGCACAAAACAGACATCGGATGCGTCTGTGCCGCCCCAGACAAGAATCCCAAAAAAAACATCAAACCAATTAATGGTGTGACGCACCACCGACGCCCCCTATCGCGGGGATTAAAAATTCTCGAGACTATCTCAAAAGCTTCGTCTCGACGCCTGGAGTACACTACCACTAACAGCACGAAAAATGGACACCCGTAGCGAGAATTATGGGTGTTCGTTGTCGGAGGGGGCGAGCCCCTAGGAATGGACCGGCCTGGATCGGCTGGTCTGCTCATTCTCGGACGCCGCACGCCGGGCGGCCTGGCGCGCAGCGCCAGCCAGTGGCTCCGCCGCGTGGGCCGGTCGGGGACCCACGGTCCAACATGTGCCAACCGGCCACGAGGGGCCGGTCTTGGTCTCCCGCGGAGACCCGCTAATTGCGGGTCTCTATCCCCGCACGAGGTTCGCACACCGTGACCCCACTGTTGTCGCGCCCCAGTGAGCTCGCCTGGCCCCCGTCACCCCCAGCTTACCCGGCACCTCCGAAGAAGAACCGTCGTGCCAGCTGCTACCGACCGCACTCCCGCCCGCCCGGCCTCCGCGCTCGCCCACGCCACCTGCTGCCGCAGTTCCAGAGCCCACGCTGCCTACTTTCGGAACCCCCAAATCCAAACAGGAAAGCTCAAAAACCACCAGAAAGCACCCTTACATCGGTTGATCTTCGGTGGACATTTTTGGGCTCCTCGGACCACAGATTTACGAACCGAAAAATAAAATGGAATGCTCTGAATAAGTATTACGCATAAATGTATTTTGTTAGAAAATCAAATAGCATTTAGAAGCTACAATTTTGGTTCAAAAGAGCAATTTGAAATTAAAAACGAAACAAAGATCTCCTTCCTCGTGGGCATAGCACGAATCTTTATAGCGATCTACCGGCTAGCGCACTTGGAGAGGAGGAGGTGATGGAGGAGAGATTCTTGGGGGGATCTCCTTGGTTGAGATCCTTCTGCCAGAGTTAACAAGAATGAAAGGAGAGAGAGGGGGCTTAGGTGTTTAAATAAGGAAACTGTTATTAAAATTTTAATTAATTTAAAACCTCCAAATTAACCAGCATCTGAAACGATCGATGGGGTCAAGGTTAAGCCTCCCCTACGTTAAACACCACCTCCTGATCACAATGGCGGTCATAGAATATTAATCTGAGTCTCCATTCAAAAGTTATAAAATTTAACGTCTGAAGCTGCTGAATTACGATAACGCCCCTAGCGGCATTTTTCACAGAAGGCCTGTGCTCATGAATGTTACACCCCTCCTAGGGTAAATAGCATTCTCCGAACTCAACGGTGCTCTTGGTTTTCCCGTCTGAGCAACTATTTAAGAGATACTTGAGTTTAACCATTAAACGAATAAATTAAATATTTTAATTATCAGTTTAACGTTCCATTAACGGGGGAGGGGTCCAAACACCCCGCGCCGACATGTTTTATGCCATTCATGGGGTAAACACCCCATTTCGGACCCATCCAACTCTCGTATTTAGGATCTGAATTACTATTTAGGAGTTATCTCATTTATTTGGTGTTCCCAGTGTGAACGCACTGAAAATTTAATTCTGGCCACACCAGGGCTGGGAATCGCACGTCGTCTGATGGCGCTACTCTGGAATACCATCATGAAAATTCCAAAGTATTTTATAAAAAAACCAGGTTCTTACAAAAGTATCATCCCTAATCATCATCACCTTGCAATTCCCCGAAATTGAAATGCATGGGATCCAGAAAGATTCAAGACACCTAACTATCAACATGGAATGAAATGCCGGATACATAATGATCTGAGCTCAAAAATTTCCATTTTTGATATTCTCAATTGTGATGAGGATGTGTCTAATGAGATTCACTGTCCTTATATTTACCAAAAAAATATAGAACATACATATCTCTCTTCTTAAGGATATCCATATCACCCTTCCTCGGTATGATAAATCCTTCAACCCAAAGCTGTAGAATCCCATTGTTGGTTGATAGATGGGTGATATTCATTGCAGTGTTTACATCAGAAAGTCCAAGGCATTCTATAGACTTTATCTTGAAAAAACTACCATGGACCTCAGGCAACTTGTGAGAGAATAAATCAGCCTCTCGTTGATAAGGTATCCCTACTAAGCAAGCCGCCTTGGTATAAGATAGAGTATACGTCTTCCCATATCTCCTGATAGAGAAATTCTCCCTTCCATATTCCTTGAAAAAACAAATTGACTCGTAAAACTCTATGAGCAAGTCTGGATACACCAAATCTTGAGATCGAATCTTATATATAGCTACACTTTCCGATCCATTGAGCTTGATATTCGTGGATATAATTGAATCATACTTTTTAAATATGTTTGGGTTTACCAACCTCTCTTTATATATCTGCCACTCCGAGATTGGATTGACTACAGACATATCCTGAGAAGGGGCTTCTGCAGACATTTGGACTGGGCACTTCTGAAGAATCTGGGAAGGGCTATTGTAGAGGGTCAGATCTTTGAGATGTGAGAGCTTGGAAGCTGATGTGGGAAAACCATCACGGGTACCATTTATATTGGCGATGGAAGTGACCTTTCAACATCCAATTTCAATATAACGGTTGAAAAACTCTCTGATATGATCTGACGGTTTAAAACATACAAGCAAGAAAATCATGAATCCAATCTTTTGAGGTTTTAAGAAAAACATTCGGATTTATGGATAAATGAATCCGATTTTCTTTTAAAAAGATAAGAAAATTATAGCATGAAAAAGTGATTACGAAAACATATGTAAGGAAATCATACCTTTTGGATTGGCTAGGATGATTATCCGTAATAGTTGATATTCTTCTTGAAGAAAATTTGACTACGAGAAACTCACTACGAAAATTCCAAAACCGAAATAGTCTATTTTAAAAATTTTAGGTTTGAAGAATTTCATTACGAAAACATTCAATTCTAAAGATTTCATTACGAAAAATTTCATCTTCGAAGATTTACTATTACAAAAAAATGAAAACATTATTACGAAAAAAATTTGAAACTCTTCATTACAAAAACTTTTCATTACGAAAAAATTGAACATCAATAAAAGATGTTCTCCCCCTATGAAAAAGGAATTTATTACTTTAATGGTATTGGTTCAACAGAATGTTAATGGAGGAAGATTACCTCACGGTTATCATTCTTAACTTCTATTTAATGTATTCAATTCTATCGGAGGGTAATGATTTTGTGAAAATATCATCATGCTGATCTTGTGTTTTGATAAACTGAAAAATGATATCTTCTTTTTGTGGGTGATCTCTAAGAAAGTGATGCCTTATATCCATGTGTTTTGAACGAGAGTGATGTGAAGGGTTTTTAATAAGGGCAATGGAACTTGTGTTATCACACAAAATTTGAGTCTTATAAAAACTCAAGCCATAGTCTGTGAGTGTGAGTTGCATCCACAACACTTGAGCACATCAACTTCCAGCTGCTACATATTCAGCTTCAGTAGTGGAGAGTGCTACAGAATGTTGATTCTTTCAAGACCAAGAAACTAATGAATCTCTTATGAAATGACAAGTTCCAGATATACTCCTTCTATCCATTGTACATCCACCAAAGTCCACATCCGAAAAACTTTATAAAACAAAATAATTTCAACAAGTATAAAATAGTCCTAGATCCATGGTGCCTTATAAATACAAAAAATTATTTTCACTTCCTTTAAATGAGATTTCTTAGGATTAGATTGATAACTTTCACATAAGCATACTGAAAACATTAAATCTGTTTGACTAGCTACCAATTAAAGTAGGCATCATATCATACCTCTAAAAGATGTTTGATCCACTGATTCAACAACTTCATCAAGATAACCTTTGTTTGAGGTACTAATGGGAGTACTAATACTCATAGTATTGTCATATCCATAATTTGAAGATATTTTTTTATACTTATCTTGAGATATATATATTCCTTCTAGTTTTTGAGAAATTTGAAAACCTTGGAAAAATGTTAACTCATCCATCATACTAATTTCAAACTCAGATTTCATTAAATCCACAAAATAATCAGTTATGGATTGTTGAGTTGAACCATATATAATGTCATCGACATAAATTTGAACACTCAAAACAATTTTCTTGTCTTTTTTAATAAAAAGGGATGGATATGCATTTCCCTTATCATAGTTATTTTGAAGTAAAAATCATGTAAGTCTATCATACCAGGCTCGAGGGGCTTGTTTAAGTCCATACAGAACTTTGGTATGTCTAAAAACCTGATCAGGATGTTTTTTGTCTTCAAAACTAGGAGGTTGTTCAAAAAAACATCCTCTTGAACATAACCGTTAAGAAAAGAACATTTCACATCCATTTGCAAAATATTGATATTGAAGAATGCTGCAAAGGAACGTAAAATATGAATAGATTCAAGTCTAGCTACTGAATAATAGGTTTCTTCATAGTCGATTCCTTCTTGTTGATTATAGCCTTTAGCAACTAATCTAGCTTTATTTCATACAATGATTCCATTTTCATAAAACTTATTTATGAACACCAATTTTTGTCCAATAATAGAGGTCTCTTTAGGTCTTTCATCCAAGGTCCAGAATTTATTCCATTAGAATTCATTTAGTTCATCTTGTACGGATTTGATCCAATCATCATCGCGTAAAGCTTCATCAATTCTTTTTCGTTATAATTTGGAAAAGAATGCTAGATATTCTACTTCCTTTATGAAGGAACTTCTAGTCCTTATAGGTTGATTGAAAACACCAATGATGTTATCACTAGGATGATTCTTTAGAAACAATTGGGCAGGGTTTTGTAAAACCTGTTCATCAATATAGGGTAGAAAATCTTCTATGGTAAATGTTTCAGTAGTATCTTCTTGAACATTTTCCTTATTAGAAAGATTTTCTATCAAAGGTTGATAATTAGATTCTGAAAACACATATGAGGATGTAGGTTGGGGTAGTTTAAAAACAAATGGATCAATTTAATCAAATTTAACATGTACTGTCTCTTCAACAATACAAGTGTTTTTATGGAAAAATCTATAAGGATTAGAAGTTGTGGAGTAGCCTAAGAAAATTCCTTCAACAGATTTTGGTGTAAATTTGTGTAAATTATCTTTAGTATTCAGGATGAATACGTTCGAACCAAAAACCGTAAAATATGAAAGTATACTTTTTCTACCATTCCATAACTCATAAGGGGTTTTATTAAGAAAAGGTCTCATTAAAACTTGATTTATAGTATAACAAACAGTACTTACAGCTTCATCCGAAAAATGATTGGCTACAGAATACTCTCTCAACATGGTTCTAGTTATCTCTTGAAGATTTATATTTCTTCATTCAACAACACCATTCTTTTGAGGTGTTCTATTTGCTGAGAAGTTATGAGTAATACCTTTTATACTACAAAAAGTTTCAAAATAAATGTTTTGAAATTCCCCTCCATGATCACTATGCATAGTTTTCAATGGAAGGCTTTTCTCATTTTTAACTTGGAAACTAAAATTTTATAAATAAGAGAAGGCTTCAGACTTCTTTGCTAGAAAATAGACCCGCGTAAATCTAGTGTAGTCATCCACTAATACAAATACATAATACTTTCCCCCAATTCTTCTAGTTTGTGTTGGAATAAAAAGATCTATGTGCACTAGTTGTAATGCACCAGTACTTAAGAATTCTCCAACTTATTTAAAACATGATTTATGTTTCTTTCCATATTGACAAGGGTCAAAAACTTTTGAAGAATAAAATCTAAGCTCCAGTAGAGCCTTTACTAGTCCTTTCTTAGAGAATTATCATATGTTCATAAGGATACAGTGTCCTAACCGTCTATTCCATAACCTAGAATGATCTTCCATTGCACTAAGTCAAGGTAAGTCTTGGCTCCTAAGGTCTTCTTTGTTTAGAGTGTAAACATTCTCTTTCCTATTGGAAGAAAGACTAATTTTTTCTTTGGAATTGTGTACTAACCACTTATCATTTACGAAAATTTGCAAGGTAGCCTTCATCACATAATTGTATTATGATAATGAGGTTGTGCTTAAGACCCTTAACAAATAAAACATTTTAAATAAATGTTTTTCCAGGAAGAATTATGTTACCTATACCAATAATTTCTCCCTGAGCCTTATCTCTGAAAGTTAATTTTCCTCCATTCGTTTTGATAATATTTTAGAAATAGTTTTTTCCAATCATAATTCGAGAACATCTACTATCCATGTACTATGTTATGCTATTGGTACCTTCTCTATTTTTTTGAAAATAAGAAAAGGTTAGGTTTTCTGAATCCAGACATGCATGGATCCGGAAATCATAGTGAGAAAAATTTCTGGCAGCCACATTTTCTTAGAAAAATAGTCTCTATGAAATCATAAAGACTGATTTTTATTTAGTGAACAATTCTTTTCCCAATGTCCACCACACTGACACTTCGTACAGAATGGAGCACTTTTAGGAACAAAGTAATTGTTACTAAAAATCAGTTTTGAACCAGTATAACCAAAACAAGAACTATTCCTTAGAGGTCGTATTTGTGAATACATTTTATCAAAATTTTCTTTACCTAAGGTAAATATTGACAAACACTTCCTCAAAAAAAATATTTCAGATTTGTTTTTTATTACCAAGTTCTTGTCTTCAAAAACATTTGAATTTGAACTAGAGCTAGGCTCGAAATCATTTTTCTTAGAAATTTAGTTTTCTAGATCTTTATAAAGTTTATTCTTCTCATAATTTACTTCCTCAAGATTTATTAAAATAATTTCAAAATCAGCATTCATCTTATCAAAATATTTAGAAATATTTTTTATTTCCTTAGTAAGAATAGTATTCCTAGAATTTTCCTTATCATGTTTTTTTTCATGAGTTTTGAATTCTCAATCTCATGATGTTTGGAAAATCTAGAAACTTCTTTATAAGAAGGTAAAGTTTTATCTCCATTAGAAGAAGATTCTTCAACCTAAGAGTTTTAATATTTACTATCATTATCCTTCAAAGAAACATTATTCATTGATTCAGCATTATGTATCTTTTCCATTAAAAAATGATTATCAATATGTAGTCTGGCTATTAGACCAAGATTATTCTTTCCAAAAGATTCATAATCTGAAGATTCATCTAAAGAGTCTCCACCACTGGCACTCCAGGTGTCATTAACTTTCAAGACTTTCTCATCTTTGGCATCTTAATTCTTCTTTATGTTCCTCTCTGAATTCCTTTCCTTTATTTTCTCTTGAGCATAGGACAATCAATTCTTATATGTCCATCTCTATTGCATTCGTAACATGTGACTTTTGAAACATTCTTGTCTTTCCATTCCTTATTCTTATATCTGGATTGAATGTTACACTATCTAGATATCATGTTCGTCCTTCGAGCAATATTTTCTAGTTCATTTTCCAAGGATTCACTTCCACTAGATTCGGATTGGATACAAACTTTCTTAGTTTTTGGATCTAGTAACTACCACATCAGTCTTGGAATTCATATGATTATAATATGTATTAAAAGAAACACTTCCATTTCAATTATTCTTCTTTATGTTATCAATATCTCTCTTTATTCTAGTCTCATGCTGAAGAAGTGTTCCAAACAACTCATCTTAGGAAATCTGATTATCATTTCTATTCTCATCAATAGCAGTCCTTTAAGATTCACACTCATTGGGCACGATGTCTATGAACATATCAACAAGATATTCATTGTCTAATCCTTTCTCACCCTTTGATTGTAAACTATTCACAATAGCCATGAATATTTGTTGCACCTTACATATGGGTTCTCCATAAGGATAGTAGATACCATGATATTCAGCTCTAAGCATGGCTCTTTTAGTTTCAATTATATTGGATGTTCCAAAGTGAGTAACTTCAAGTTTCATCCATATAGAATTTTCTGCTTCACAAGATGAAATTTGGCTATATATATTTCTATTCATTGAGCAAACCAAGTATTGTCTTCCTTGTAGTTTAGTTGATATTCATGATTTTCCTAATTGGTAAGGGTACTAACTTCTTTTTCATGAATTTTATATCCTCCCATAAGAATATAAAAATTATCAACACTAGTATTGATAATTAAAATCTTCATACAATCTCTCCAATACTTGTAATAATTTCCATCAAAGATATGTGGTCTAGTTGGATTGAGATTATAAATGGAACCAACATTTAAACCTGCCATTCTTAAGAAAATATTTCCACAGAGACTTGTCAGTAGTAAGTTTCAAAACAAGAGAAAATATTTCAAATCTAGAAAAAAATATAGTATCTCTAAGAAAATATGAATCCAAACTATACGAGTCTGAAATAAATGATCTCAAAATAGGTGAATCCGGAAAATATGATTTCTAAAAGAGAGAATAAGAGGAATTCTCTTCTAAATCTAATCGTAAGATTAATTCATATTGAACTAATCCTTTGATACCAATTGTGAGATGGTATGTGAGTATGATATACTCTATTATACCAATTATAGGATCGAATATGTGAACATGAAATTCTCAAATAGATGAGGGGGGTGAATTGTACTATTAAAAAGCCGTAAATAAATTTTGCATAACCAAAATTCAAGACACCTCAATGTTCTAATAACTTTCTTGATTCCAGAAAAGTATTTCCAGAATTGAAACTTAAAAAAAGATTACAACAACTAAGATTCTACCGTAAAGCATATAGAATCCTAAATAATCAGATTACAAGTATGAGGAAGTATAAGGAAGTTATACTTTCCTTAACAATACAAATGTACAACAGAAAACAAAGTAGGAACACTACAATTAACAAAAAATAACTCTTGTAACCCAAAGAGATGGGTATCCAACAACCATGGATAGGAGATCCCTTGATTTATAATTTCAAGAAAATCTGTCTAACCAACACCTGGGTAATCCCTCGATACAAATATCGAAGTCTATCTTGCTATCCCCGCAAGCCCTCAACTATCAGGTAGTCGGCACCTCTGTCTTCCTATCCCTAGAAGCCCTTGATTATACACAACAACAATCGGAGTTTCACGAAGCAAGACTGCACAAAGAAAAGTTTGAAAAAGTCGTTCAAACATTCTGCATGAATATTGAGAGTTTATAAGAGCCTCTCTCTCAAGAAATCACATCAACAATATGTAACCAGAAATGTCAAAGATTTTGTCATGTGTTCAAATGAGCTCATATTTATAAGCAAAACTCCAATGGTCGGATCCCTCCTCCAATGGTTAAATTCTTCCTTAAATGTCATAGGGACTACTACATGTGTCACTCAAACAATGGTTTTTTGATAAATGAAGGCATGACATCGTTTTAAAATAGAACAAGTTAAAGCATAACTGGAATTCAGATTTGGAATAGAGAAACATGAATGTTCGGATTGATGAAAGAAAATGTTCGGTGTCTAACCAGAAAATGAATTTAGAGTCTATAATACAAGGATATTGCGATTCTATTTATTAGAAGAATTCGGATTCGAACTTCATACAAGTTCATATCCATAATTCGTAATTAGAATTCACAATCAGAATTCGTAATAAGAATTTATAAATATAATTTATCATCAGAATTCATAATTAGAATTCATAATCAGAATTCATCATCAAAGTTCATAATGAGACTTCGTAATCAGAATTCATCATCAGAATTCATAATGAGAAATTGTAATCCGAATTCATCATCAGAATTCGTAGTTAGAGCTTTTTAAAAATTCGTAATCAGAATTCATAGTTGTACTTCATAAAAGTTCGTAACAGGGAATTCAGAGTAGAACTTCAAAAAAGTCCGTAAAAGGAATTTGGATCCTAAAATATAATGCTTCATGTCTATGTATTATACAATTTCGAATTTCTAGATTGAATCCGATTTTAATACTAATGAAAAAAATTATGATTTGAGCAATGAAAACATGATAATGATAATTTCATTGGGGAGGGAACTTTTTTCTTTATAGGGGTATATATAGGGTAAAATGAAATTTTCCTTAAGATAAGGTGTTTGTGATTTTCAAAACAAGAGGAATGATCAAGTCATAAAGAAACCTTGATGACTTATCAATCTCCCCCTTATATGAAGAAATGGAAAAGTCATAAGGATAACCATATTGACTCAACAGATAGACGACACATTATATAATCAGAAGGACAACAATTTCATGAATATCACATCTATTTATATACACATTAAATGCATAATTATAATAAATCAATAGAGGTGGTAATAAAAAATAAATTAAATCTATTCGGAATGTAAAAATCCTCGTACACACAAATAATGGTTCTGTGTAAAATTTTAATGAATATTATGTAGACATATGTTATACCATGAAAAAGAAAAATATATATAAATATTTATAATATATTTATGTTATTATTATTTTTATGGGTGATGAATATTTCATTGTTGTATTAGAAGATAAAATATTAAAATAATTAGTTAAAATTGAAACCTCTTATTCAGAAAACAGCCTTTTATTTGGACCTTATGGCCTATAAAATTCATATTATACCCAAAATAATACCTATATAATGTGGTGAGGAATGTTAGGAAGGTATTTAGATAGGTATTTTATAAATAAAATGGCCCCTTTAGTATGTTTTAGAGAGGCTAGGGGTTCCCTTTTATATGTGAGGTGACATGCATTCTTATAATTTATTAAACTATAACATTATTAAACATTATTTTTCATTTTAAAATGTTTTAAAATTGATAACATTAGAATATATCATTATTGTTAGTCTAAATTCTTCAATAAAATAAAATGTCAACCAGATTAGGAGATTTTTCATTCTTATCTCTTTGATTACCCCCACCCCCCAATAACATGTTAGACTATTACAATGATAAGAATGTCTTATACTTTTTAGAGGTCACAAAATATAATTTAAAATGATAATGATCATTAAAATGACCATATTTTATATTTTAGAAAATATATCATTCACTTTCTTCAATATAGTATATTTATTAATTTTAAATTGTTTAATAAAATACTTTTTATTATAAAACAACATTAATATAATTCTTATACATGCCTAAAATACTAAAAAATAATATATTTCTAACTAATTTCAAATGGTTCAAAAATTACATTTATTGAATGATATGGAGTATATAGTCTTAATATAATAATTCAATCATATTTTTATTGCGTTATATATCATTTCAAAGTGTATCTTTTTTGATTAATTACTTCATTAATAAATTTAAACCTTAACTGTTGTAATTAATTTTACAATATTGAAGGGTGATAATTTTAGATATAAGCTGAAAATTGGATCTTAAATGCCCAAAAAATGATATTTTATACCAGTTTCCCTACAAAATGTAAAATGTAATTTTTTTATGATTTTCAATTAATTGAATATAACATTATTTATTATAAAATATCAATTATATCATTCTTACACAATTAATTTAATTTCATTTTAATTAAATATAGATATTAATGGAAATAAAATATCATTATTTTGTAAAACCTTAATATATTATATTTATCTACAAATATATTGGATAAATTAAAAACCATCTAGAAAATTTTAATTTTATATTTTTTGATTTATTTACTTGATTTTTCTACTAATTGATCAAACATTGTAATGATGTTAGGTTAGAATTTCATGTAATTATTATATCACTATAAATTTAAAAATAAATTAAATTATTAGAAATAATTTTATCATCATCAAAGTAACAATTATTATTCATTTAAATTGTATTTATAGCCCTATGAGATCATATAAAACATGTTTTAAAGAAAGAAATTGGCATAATTGTATAATCATTAATAGAAATAATAAAAATTTCTTTATCAAGTAAAAATGGAATATAAATTCCATATAATATTATTTTGGATTGTTATGATTCAATTTATCCTATATAATTAAATAAAATAATGTTTTGGGATGATTGGGATACCTTATCACAATATTTTTAACACTTGTTGACCCACGTTTTTCTTAACAATCGTGCCAAAAATCCACTATGGATAATATTCATATTTTCAAAAAATTATACCGATGTATTTATCAATTATGGACCTCATAATTCAAATTATGGGATAAAGTTTTCAATATTCAATTTTTAAAAGTGGATTTTTTTTATTAAAATGTAAATCCACAAAACATGGCTAATAATGGAATATATAAAAATAATTTGTGGGAAAAGAATTTAACTTATAATAAAATAATGTATAATGATAATTAATGTGAAATATATTAGATTATTTATAAATAAATGATACTTATGTTACATTAAAATCTTATGGGGATATTAAATTAGTTAATTTATTGAAAATAAATGAGATTTTAACAACAAATAACATTTTTAATTTTTCACTGAACAATTAGACTTTTTAGAAATATCATAAAATTTCATCCTAAGGTAATTTTAATATTCATATTTAAAAATGATATATATTTTTAATTAATATATCTAAAAGTGGTATAAATTAAATATAATATATTCTCAAAAAAATAAATTAAAATTGTTTTTTATGAAATATTTTTTTGAAGTTTAAAATGTAATTTATAAAAATTGGATGCTAATTTCATAATCGTTAATAAGAAAATTTTTATTTATAATAACATATATATATATGTAGAAAAATTATTATAATCCCATTCATAAGCTATAATTTAATGGTAAGGTTATAATTGTCATATATTATCTATTTTGTATTAATATCAATGGTGTGTGTAATATACACTTTCGAAAAAATCATCTTTTAAATATTCAATGTGTTATAATACACCCAATTTTGTTAAATAGCATCATCACAATATGAAATTAATCCCGTTATTCAAGGGGTTGATATTTGAAATCTGCTTTTCTCAAAACCCACAGTGTAAAAATGGTTAATAAATCATTCTCTTGAAAAGATGTCAATGGAAATGTTAAGTTATTCTGGATCAACACTAAAATGGGTTCATAAATAGGTTACATTTAGTGTGAGTTAAACATAAAGAAATGTGGGGATAATTAATGTTGATATAATGTTTTAGAGTTAGTTAGTACATTGATCAAAATAAGTAGAATGATCATGAGAAATTCATGGGCCACCAAACAATAATCTAGAGACATATAAACATGACCATCAATTTAATTTAAATCAATATCATAGGGTGCCATTTTTATTTCAATATCATTTTTCTAGGATTGTGGAATTTCATTAACATAAAACTTGTAATTTATGTAATTATACTTAATGGACAAGTATAACATCATCATTTAGTCAATTTCCACAATAATATCATCCTTTCCTCCAAACAACGCATATTCAATATCAATTTATCATTCCTAAAACACCAAAATCAAAAGTTAATTTATTTCTTAATCCAAAGAGTGATAAAAATATATTTATAATTTCATTAATTATAAACCAAAATAGAAATTGTTAACACAGGGCAATAAAATATAAAAATATTAAATGCATAATATGAAGAATTAATAGATTAATCTACAAAATTCAACAATAACACAAATTGTAAAATAGAGACCAGTCCATGAATAAATAACCATATATTCCAAATAACATCAATTAACATTACATGAAATAATTTTTTAACCTCAAATTTTATCTCCTACAATTCAAATTACTTCCCAAAAAATCTAATAACATCATTTTGATATAAAAATTATTGTTAAAAATGAGGTTTATATATATATCAACTGAATAATATATATCCCAAAATATCAATATTCACTTTTAAATCATATCAAACGATATCTCAAAATAGGTGTCAATTACATTCAACATATGATGAAACTTAAAATTATATAGCCATGATGGTTTCTATAACTCTTAAGTTAGCCTCACATTAAAGCAGATTAATCAGTAAAGGTATCCAAAAATATCCTCTCATCCCAACTATAACAACCACAATACCTAAATCTTATATCTAGTGCTGAATTTGAATCCTTAAATTTCTAGATATGATACCAATGAACATTACCGAATTTAAACCCTAAAAATATATGTAACAGCAATATTAGTTATTGGATCACTTTCATAATGAAGGACTCTTTAAGTATGTAGTTTTATATAGTTAAAAAAACTGTTAGATAAATGATTAGAAACATAAATAAATAGATTATAAAAAATCTACAACATCTCCCACTGTGTTCTTTAAATTTACTAACCTTATTATAAATAACATGCATAAAACCTGTATTCACAACCTATTAAGGTTGAGCTCAAATATGCGATATGGAAAAAAAGAGTAATTTTATTACATCATAAGTCATTTCATAAAATATCATTTATCATAAAATATCATTAATTTTATTTTTCGAAATATATAAAATATAACAATTTAATATGTTTCATACCTATGTATATTGTATAAAAAATTACTTAGATTCAAAGATATGGTGGGTAGTTTTTTAATATAATCATCCAATAAAAAATTTAAAGGTTAAGAGATTATTTGAAAACACACCATTTTGGTTTAAAATTTTATGACAAAATCTTATTATACAATGATATTGCATTTTTTTATGATTATTCATAACATTATATAAAAACACACCAATGTCCTGTAATGGTGTAGTTCCTCAAGAAACATAGACACATAAAAAACACTTCTATAATTGACATACATCATCTCTCATAATGTTCTTCATAAATATAATCTTTCAAATACATATCATACATAATAGGTTTCATCATAACATGGGGAATGTAAACATCAGATTGGGTGCCATCAGGTTCTCAGAAAGGGTTAACAATGGTGATATCAACGTAACATGAGTATAATGGTATGATAAAATGAAAATAACTTTTGCTAACCATACCCTTATTATCAAAGATCATAAAAATGAGTCAAGGAATAAATCATGGTAGTATATAAGACAATAATTATTTTAGAATCAAATAACACAAAGTATGATAGCATAATATTAGAATAAGATGTAGATTATTTCCATGCACATAAGCATAGATATTTATTTAATAACTAATTCGAGTCTCATTTACAATATAATCATAGTGGAAGGGGTTGACTACTCAAACCATCATTGTAGTCATGGTTCACTCCAACGAATCTGAATGTGGACAATATACCTTACTGAACTAGTTTTTCTCTTCATTATATTCATGTTCATCTCATGAGATATTAATATTTATCCAATGAATTGTAGGGAAATATAGGTCCAACCAGTGAGAGAGCGAAAATCATACAAATGTATTCCACAATATCATAAAATATTCACCCTATAAAAACCCCTAAAATGAAATTTGTTTTAAAAACATTTCATCTTATATTAACTAGTGTTAAAAGAAACATGTTTTACAATAAATTCATATTTTCATCAAAGTATAACCACTAATAAAGAAGTGGTTTTCATAATTATTTAATCATGGTATAACTAGAGGAAGAGAAATGGATTTCAAAAAAATATTCTCTTCATAAGAATTATCTATTTTAGAAAGAATAATAATTATATATATCAATCATATCCCATGTAAAGAATAAGAAACATCAACAGATGTCATCTTATATAATAAAATATATTAAAAGAAAAATAGAATTCACAATTTCTTAATAAAAATATCCTTTCATTAAAATATAATTTCTCAAATTATAATTTCATAAAAAAACAAATATAATATAATTTGAAATTGATATTATTCATATTTAATGGAATATATAAATAAAATAATATTCATGTCATCAGGAAACTCAATACATGATTTTCACATTAAAAAAAATATGCAAATCACATTTTTTTTATAAGTCCAAATGTGTCATGTTTGGAAAATAAATTAAGATTACATTAAAAAATTAAGAATTTCCACATGGGAAAAAATTATTTAAAAATAATTTGAATACTACTAAAAAAATTTTAAAACATTTTTAGAAAACATTGATTTAGAAAAAAGTGTTTCAACTGAAGATAGAAATAAAGATGATTTTTCTTTAAAAAATTATTTTGAAATCATAATTACTTAGAGTAAAATGAATGAAAATCATTTTTTGTCATTGAAAAACCCTAGGATACTAAAAATCATGATGTAATTTAGAGATGAATCATATTTATTCATCATAAGAAAGATAATCCTTAAATATTGTGATAAAAGATGAGATTGTATAATAAAACATGTTCCACTATGGTAACATTAAATTGTAAGTTCCATAAAATAAAAACATTTCCTTTTATTCAATATATCTTTGGAATAAATAAATTCAATATAGTACATGTGAATGTAGTTGTATATAAAACTCATAAGAGAATATTGGTGCATAACATGACATATGACTCAAAAAATGAATATTGAGACAAAATTCCCTTACCTTATATCTCATCTTCTTTTGAAAAAAATAAAACCAGATATATAAAAAGTGTAACATTATTATACATTTTTTGAAGTAAAATAATTATAAATATGTTTCAATATATTATTTACTTCAGAACTTTTATTAATTTTTTATTAATAATTCTATATTAAAGTCATGTTTTGTGCAAAAACTAGCTTTCTTTTCGTGAATGTTTTGATATGATATTTTTTTGTCCTACTAAATTTGATCATGGATCATTCATCTATATAATTTTAAACATGATATAAATACCATATATATTATGTTTATATGTATTTATAGTAATGTATAAATGATATAGATATAAAATTTATTACAACATTTATGGATAGAGTAGGTGATATATATACATGAACCTCACTTCAATTTCCACATAGTGATGAAAAAATAAAGTTAAGTAATAATTTAACATTCTATAATTATTTATATGATATATATATCATATATTTTTATTAAACATATCCTTAATACCTTCCATTTAAAGCATGAATGAATCACATCACATGGAAGGGAACTGATCTGCCATACATATGGGCCACATTATGGTATTCCAATAGAATGTAACATAAGAAGATTTATTTTATATAATAATTATAGAAGTATAATAATATAACAATATTATATATAAATAAAAAATAGCTAATTATAAACAGCTTTGAGATGTGGTGATAGGAATTGGATAACATCTGTTCCTGAGGATGTAGATTATCATACACATGATTGATGATTTTATATCCCATTTGTTGGATATGGAGATGGTTATGTATCATTAACTTAAATAACATATAAGTTTATTGAAGATATATAGGTTTTTATATTGGCATGTTTTAATAACAGTAGAAGAATGTGGAGGTAGTGATGAAATAAAAACACGGTTTGATTAATGTTACCTCTTCTTCAGGTAACATCCTTAGGTTTTTTACAAATTCATTCCTAGGATAAATATTATAAGAAATAATTATTATGGGATTAGTGGAGGGGATTGAGGGAGATATTATTTTTCCATGTCCAAACCAAATGGTTTTTTAATTTTAAAGAGGAAGAAAGAAGTGACGGTCTTTTAAAAGTGAGGTGACTGGCACACTTTTATGTTTTAAAAAACTAAATGGTTTATCTTCATTTTAATTGTGAAAAAAGTATCAATGTTATAAATATGTCCATAAATGGACGTTTGAAATGTTTTTTCTAGTTTCTAACAATTATCTTTTGAGTTTAAACCCTTGGTAAACCAATTTTAATATTAATCATGGTTAATATTTTTGGATGTTTTTACTATTCAGTGGGATAAAAATTGATGTTGAGCTTATCAAATAATATAAATTATTCTAATTAATAATATGGAATAAATTTTTCAAATTTCTATTCAACAGAGAGAAAAAATTTTATTTAAAATTATACCTACAAATGAGATGAGAATGTTTTTTTAAATTATAAAATTTCCAAAAGTAAGAAACATTTTTATTTATGAATTCAACATAAAATTGATTCCAATGAAATAAAATGGATTAATAAATATATAATTGAAATAATGTTACTTTTAAAAAATATTTATACAAAAATAAACAATATTAATTCATAAAAATGAATCCTAGTTTCAATAAGAAGTAGTATTTTTATCTATTCATCAAAAATAAATCTTTTTTAGAAAAAACAAAAAAAAAAACACACTATTCTAATATTGACACATTGATTTCAAAAATGAATTTAAATTTAGATAATTAAATTTCTAAAATTTTAATAAATAAAATATATTATGTTTCATAAAAATAAATAATACACTTTTAAATAAAGTATTTTCAAAACATATGTAGACGTTCCCAAAAATTTCATACTTTTTTATATATTCGTTTTATTAATTTTAAACCACGAAAATCAATATTTTATAATTAGTTATTAGTATTAATATCATTATGATTAATGTATTGGTTAAAATGGTTGCATTAACCAAATATTATTAATAATATAACATGGTTTGTTGAAACTATATGGCACATGTAACAAAAGATAACAATGAAATTAATTTGATTTGAAAATACATTTTTATTAATCATTTGGTTTTTAAATTATACCACCATCCCCCTTAAAATTAATATCAATCTCAAAATTTCATCACTCTAAGATGACCATATGAGGATACATTTACCTAACCATATCCTCATGATCTCACATAACTTCCTCGGTCTGGTATTTTAACCACAAAACATTGACCAGTATAGTGGTCTTCTTTTTTAGAATGCTCTTTGTACATTCCATAATCTACGAGGGATGTTATTTGTAGGAAGGGACATGTTCTAGTGATATGGATAAAGAGTTAATTACATTTTAATGATCAGGTATGTACTTCCTTTAGAGAGATACATGGAATACATCATGAAGTTGAGGTAGGATTGGTTGAAGCGCCAACCAATAGGCTACCATCTCGATAAGGTCAAAATTTTCAATTAGACTGATTTGTAACATCCCGATTGTTTTCAAATTTATGGATTATTTGTATTCATATTTGGTTCCATGGTTTGTCATATTAAATTTTACCTAATTGATTCATGGATATCTCAGAGGTGACTTTGGTTTTCCTAGATCTTAGAGCCATGAATTTAGATGAAACAATCTAGGTCAAAAAATTAAGATATACCATGCAACCCAACACACATCATATCAAGAACCACGTAGCTTCATGTAGTGGGGAGAAGGGCTCTACATTATTTCATAAAAAACATGCTCATAGGCCTGCAGGCTTTTCCAACATGTCTCATTCAATTTGTAGATGTGTATTTCACATGCTTTGTATGGTTAACTAAATTGTGTACCTAGACCGTATGAGGGTCCTCCTTGGGAAGTGGTATAGAGAATGGTTAGTGAATATTTTGAATAAACATGTCGAAAAAACATGTTCCCCTTTATATGTGGATAAAATACCATTTTTCAATAATATTATTTACAACCCATATAGACTTTATCCACCCACATTTTTCATTTCTAGTAGCTGTAGGAGCATCATCCTCTTCTCCTCCAATGAGTTATGATTCCTCCTTTATCCTTTATCTATTTCCTTCACTATTGGTTCCTTCAGAAATCATAAGGTCAGATCTATAATATTCATCCTTCTATTTCAATTTTATATTTTCATTTGTTGCACTATTTCTTTGTGACCTATTTTCCCTATTTTTTGGGAATTAAAGATCTCGTTAATATCTCTAACTCTAACTCAATTAATTGGTAGATAATGGAATAGTGATCAATTATGAGGATAAGGTAGGTGGAATAGTTATTTATTGTTTTTATATTTACTTTATAATATTCGTTATCGTTCTACGTAATTAAATGTTCTGGTGATGCCTCTGGGAAGTTAAATAAAATAATCTCAATGGTTTTTTATGTTGAGTGGTACCATAGCGCATGGAGTAACCCATAATGTGTTTCTCACATTATCTGTTTCCACCACTTGTGTGTGATCACCATAAATAGAATAATCTCCAATTCATAGAGATTTTAACCCCCTTGTGTGTGTATTGAATATTTAATAACTACCTAATTTATTTAATCGACTTAATGTGGATGATAAGAAATGAGTTGGAGCATTATATTGAATCATATTATCATACATTTGATCTCCTGACTATTGTCTTATTCAATTTTATAATGCATATAATATGTGCATTGTGTGAATGACATTAATACATGTTCTTATTCTTCTGCTTAATGTCTTTTTCCATATGAATTATTCTATACTCGTGGTCTTCGATAAAAAGTTGTGGTTCGATTGATAGAATATGATGTAGAAATTCATGAAGTTGTTATGGAATTTTAAATACTATGCCTTACATTTTTATGGCCTGAGAGAGAACATTATTCCCAACATGAAGATTCATAGATAGAATCTCCACGATCAATATCTAGATCTACTGGATGCACTGGGAGTGAACCTTGGATTTCCCCGGATAGGCTCTCTAGGTGGATTAATTATACTCTTTATTTACACTTGTTCCCTAGGGTAGTAACCATGTTTGGGCTCTATGGGAAAATAGATATGATATAAAAGAGTTCTTTTGGAAAAATCATTTACATTACCATAAAATTATAATGGAAGAATGAATGACCCAAAAATGAAAAATTATGGATAATGAAATTATTTTTGTGGAATATTAAAATAACTTCCATACTAAAATTTTACATGAAATAGGAATAACCTAAAGAATGGAAATTCTGTTCGACAATCACTTTACCTTATGTCTGACTAATTTCTTTAAAAAAATATTATAGATAATCAAATTATATTCATTAAATAATAAATACATAGACCATTATACATTTATTTGATTCATTTAAATTTTATTATGTTCCATTATGGCCATGTTTTTGAGTTTTTGTGTAAAATTTCATCATTTGGGATTTTCATAATCTTGTTTTTCATGATCGGTTCACTTGAATACAAGCATTAAAAATCATGTAAAATGGGGAAAATTAACCAGAATTGATATTATATTTTCTTTGGAATCATAAAAATGATTAATTGGTATTATATATTATGTTTTTCTATATATTAAAATGATTCATTAATTAAAATGTTAATGAAGCTCGTATAGATTAATTTGGTTGTTTTCAATCACAATGAAATTGTTATATTTTATTATTTCATATTATGTATATATGTTAGTTCTAGGACATATACGAGGTTTTAAAATCAATTTGTACCATTATAACTGTTTTAATACCATCCTTGAACACATTAAAAAAATGAAAACTTGTTGTCCTTGAAGGAGATAAAACAACACGTCACAGATGACATTTCCATTTTTCGAATAAAAGTGATATGATAAGATGTTTGATGATAGATTATCCCATTAACATAATTAAATTACAGTATATATTATATAATTTATTTATCATGCCACTTGAATAATGGGAGATGAGAGAATAACAAAATAAATGAAAATAAAAATAAATTAAATGACAAGAAATAAGATTTTATTTCATGAGTTCGTTTACATGGGACCTCCCTTAAAGAGATTGGTTTTATTATATTTTTAAAACTATAGGATCTTCCTCAAGGGGGAGGTTCTTGGGAATAATATTTGGATTCACAAGATTTATGTCTTTGTATGTGTGAGAATAATGGATGTTATTTATAGTGGATGAGAGTGGTGATTTTTTATTATTCAATTCATTATTTAATTATTTTGGATCAAGAAAATGAATATTTTTCACCATATAAAATTTATATTAATCTAATGATTGATAGTTTGAGATTGTGGGTATAAATCAGGAATACATCATTTATGACTCAATAATTCATATATATGTTAAATACCATAAATTATTAATCATCACTACTCCCCAAAAAATCCAATTATTTTTGAAAATCTAAAAAACACAACGTGACAATTTATTAATATTTATAATTCCAAAATTGACTCAATTTTATGAAAATAATGTTAAAATTATGTGAAATTTAATTTTTTGATAAAATCACCATTTATTCTAAAAATGATGATGATATCTAATTTTATGACACCTTGAAAAATTAGTTATGTAATCATAAAATTATCTCCTAGTCATAAGATAATAATATTAATTCATAAATATATTTTATGAAAATAATTTTTATTTTAAATCATTATATTAATTTCAAAATAATGAATTAACATTAATGGCTTACAGAAATATCAACCCTTAATTTTTCATCTTTAAAACATTTATTTAATTATAGTTTGATATAATTATGTAATATTTTCATTCATATCATCTAAAAACATTAATTATACATTCATAGGTGATATTGATATTTTATTGTCTACATTACAATTCCTACTAGTCATATTACCATTCCAATGGCCAAGTTAATATTCCACTGGTATAGGTTCTTTAATTTCTATGAATATATTTTATTTCAATCATTATTCATTTATAAATACTATGTTGTGTTCTCTATGTAATATTTATGTGATTTATACTATATAAAATAATTTATATAAGAGATATTTAATTGATAGAAGTTTAGGTTGTTACATTCTTCCCCCTAATGAAATTTCACGCTCGAAATATCATTTAACAAAATATGAATAAAACACTTCTGGGTACTTATGCTTCAATACATCCTCTATGTATCATGTTTCCACTTCATACATAGGGTTCCTCCATAGTACATTGAATATGTGATTAGTCTATTTTTATAGAATATTATATTTATGAACCAAGATGATCATTGGTTCCTCCTTGTGAGAGACATAATTTTCCAACTGTATCACCTATGAATTAAAAATATGTGAGGTATCTAGTATATACTTTCTCAAGAGGGATATGTAGAATATATCTTGTAGTAGAGACATGGTTTGTGGTAGTTCAAGTTGATAGACCATGTCTCTAACATGATCATGAATCTCGAAGGGGCCAATGTACCTGCTATATATCTTTGCTCTATTAGAAAATCTCATGATCCAATTACATAGAGATATACGAAGGAATACTTTGTCTCTAACCATAAAATATAGGTCTTATCGATGATTTTTTGTATAGACCTTTTGTTGACTATGAGATTCCTGGACGTGTTGCTGAATGGTTTTCACCATCTCTACCAGTTCATATAACATTTCAGATCCAAGAAGCTCATGCTCACGGATTTAATCAAATATGTTGGAGTTATGTATATTATCCCACAAAGGTCATTATATAGATCCATTTGGATGCCTTGTTGGATACTGTTTTCATATGGGAACTAGAACATATGTAGATGTCGGTCCTATCCTCCATTAATGTCCATAAAACATGCTCTCATCATGTCTGCCAGTGTCTGAATAGTCATCTCTGACTTCCCATGATTTGGTGGTTGATAGAATATACTAAAGAATAAATATATGTTTATAGAATATTGAATACATTTATAGATCATGGATGTGAATCTCATATCCAGATCTGATACAATAGATAGTGTTACTCTGTAAAACTATACAACTTCTCTGATGTATATCCTTGCAATTTTATCATGTTATAAGTCCATTAAAATTGTGATAATGTGTGATTTCATTGTAATCTAATCTACAAACAACCCATAGAGTATTATGTCCTATGGATGCCTTCGTATGTCTAGTGAAATACGCCCATGGTGATTTTTTTTCTATTTTAATATTTTGAATGGGTAATTGTTACATCATCACTTTAGAATTTTCCTACCAACTTTCACTTGCATACATACTCGGCACTTTGATGTATATTCAGATGTCTCCATCATCATATTTTCCAACCAATAGTTTTCTTATAGATCAAGATACATCCTATTTCTCCTTGTATGAATTGAGAATGTTGACATATGTGTGTCATTCAAAAGTTACTTTTTTATCATTAGAATGGATGGTATAGATAATTGTGTCCAAAATCATGTAACTGGAGACTCATAAATCCTTAAATATAAGGATTTATCATTTCTGATATCTTTCAACGTTTTCTAAATCTCCACATATTATCTTTGATCTTCCTTTACATTCTCCATTTGGTATGGTCGGGAAATCATTTGAGAAGTGATTTATTATTCACCTTCCTTAATGATTCCCATGTCAATCCTTTGATGATTTAATGTTATTGGATCCATCTCAATTATAATCATTTATAATGTTGCAGGATCCTTTCAACTTATAAAATCACCTACTTTATTTTCATTTTTGGAATATTAGTGGATTCATAAGTCTTAATCCTTAATGATAAATATTATTATTCATTGGTACATATTAATATCCTTCTATGTGAATATATATTATAGGTTGTATTGATAATTATATATTAAAAACATCCACCCATAGATTAAATGGAACTATATTTTCAATGTGAAGATCAAAGATTCCAACTCCAAATCATATGTAGGATATTTTTCTCTTGAATTATTAACTACCTTGAGTCATAGGCTATAATATTTTCATTTTTCAACAGTACATAGCCTAATACATTTATTCAAAAATTGTTGTATACTATAAAGTGTTCCCCACCTGTAGAAAATGATAGTATTGGAATGGTGCTAAGTTTCTTTTATAACACTTTGGGTAAGTCTTCACATTTAATTTTCCAGAAAAACATTTACCCCTTCTAAGTTATCTTGGTTACTGGGTTTGACAATCATGATATGTTATTCAATAATATCTGGTAATTCCCATATAGATGATGGAAACTATAGATCATTTTTCTAGATTTGGGTCTGGTCCACACTTCCTTTTTCATTATCCTTGAAGGATCCACATGTATTCCCTTACTGGTTATTAAATTACCAAATAATGATACTTCCTCCATCACTAACTCAAATTTACTATACATTGCATAAATATTATCCCTTCATGGTGTCTTTAGTAGAACAGTAAAATTTTCATCTTGTTCAACCTTACTCATGGAGTATATCAGAATATCGTCAATAAATACTACCAATTTTTTAAGGTAATCTGTAAATAATCTAATCATTATGTCCATGAATACATATAGAGAATTTGTTAGTCTGAAAGTAATCACTACCAACTCATAGATTCCATATCTTATTTGAGAGGTTTTCAGGGGAATATCTTCCTTCCTTGCAATTAATTAGTGATATCTTGATTGATGGCTAACCTTATATATGTACATGGCCCCATATAGCTGATCGAATAAGTAATCCATACATGGTAGGGGATACTTGATATTTATCATGTTTTGGATGATATATTGATAATCAATGTAGATTCACGTGTATGTATCATTCTTCATGAAAAATAGAACATTTGCACCTCATGGTGTTGTACTGAGGCATATAAAACTCTTTTCTGGATTCTCATGTAACTAATTGTTCTGTTCATTAAAATCAATGGTGGTAATTGTATATAGATTCTTTGATATCGACAGTGATCCAAAAATATGCTCAATCGATGAATCAATCACCCAAACAAGAGTAATAATGGGAAGTTATTCAAGGAACACATATGTGTATTCCCTCTTAATGGGTATTTTCTCAAGCATGATTCCCTCCTATGTCTCAATAATTTGAGCTAGATATACGTATTTATAAAGAAAATTATATCAATAGTTTATATGACACTTTTGAAGAAGATTCATCCAATTCCTTATACTTATACATAATTGGAGGAATCCTCAATATGTAAGGATTTATCTCCCTTTCTCAAAAGTTAATGTTGTTTTGGTATAATGATTTCCAATCCCTGACCAATATATCATCAAACTAAACAATATGATGTAAGGAAAGCTTTGTTGGGAGGATCCATACACAAAACATTGTCGGGGAGGCATCATCTAGATTAGATGAAATATATTCCCCATTTACTGTTCTCCCAAATAACTCAACATCTGTTTATAAAGCTGGTGTTTGAATTATTCTAGTAATCATTCAAGATATGAATAAATTCCTAGAACCAAAATCTAATAGTTTGTTTACAATTCTATATTTAATAACAAACATACCTATCACCACATCATTTTAAAGCTTCATATATGTAATTATGATTGAATAATCTATCCCTTTATTTTTTAGATTGCGTAACTGGTGACTCTGATTATTCTCAATGAGTCTAGGGTTAGTGCACGAGCTTGCATAATGTCTTTTTTCCTTCAAGTTGTAGCATTGAAACATATGTGGTTATATCCTTTCTTCCACTATATTGTCCCACTTACTCATGTCTTATTGACATTCATGTGCCTCATTTCCTTATCTCAAATGCTTGAATAATTTCTCCATCCCTTGGAGGTCACACCCATTATGCTTATTTCCATGTCATTGAAATTTGAGTGGGTGAATTTTATTTGCACATTTTTTGTTACATCATCATACATGAAAATCCATATTTGGTTTTTAACATCAATTTCCATGGGACCATTCTCTAAACTATATCTATAATTTTATTTAATATCCAAAAACATCTTCATAAGTCCCATAGTCATTAATTTATAGATCCTTTTGAAGGTGTGGTTTTAAACCCCTAAAGAAAATAACTTTTTTTCAAAAATTATTGATAACAAAACTAGATTAACACCGTGCATGACTTGTTAAATTTTATTCAAGATCTATGAGAGATTCATCTTTTTTCTTAATTGATGTATGTTCTAAACCTATATATGTACGAAGAGTTTGAGGGAAATAAATGTTATGAAATATGTTCTTACTTTATTTCCACTCCATCTTATTAATTTCATCCTTCTGTTTGGTGTTCTAAATCAATATCCTCAATTGATCACCCTATCAATTAAATTGGTAATTTTCTAATCTCACCCTCTCCATCTTGGAATAGTGATGCAGATAAGATATATTCTCCATTGAGTTGACCCACACATTCCAAACTAGTGTATCATAGCATCCACTAAATGTTTATGGTCGTTGCTGTATAAATGAATTGATAACTAATTTTATCCTCTTAGGTGTAGGATTTCATTCCAGATTATTCAGTTTATTGTTCATATCATGAAACATATTGGAAAGAATCAATATGAAATTTTGATCTCCACCTCCAATTATATTGTAGATGTCATATGGTAATTATTTTCATTCTCTCTCAAATAGATTGTAGTGATTATTTTTCATACGACACACCATTTTCGAAAATAAAAAATGATTTAACAAAGTATCAGTAAAAAAATTGAATAAATAAATTATTCAATTCTGTAATTATCTTTGAAGGAATATCTTGTCAAATAACTATGTTTATAAATTTTCTAAAATAATGAATCTCGGTTGATTACATTTACATAGTCTCATACTATGGGTTCTAACTAATGTTTTCTAATCGAGATTATGAAATTAACAAAATCTTGTATTGATACCAAATATAGTGACCTTGATTTTCTTACATTACTATTACATCATTTTAAGGATAAAAAATATAATGGTGCAATAAAACCCAGACCCAAATGTTATCATCTTGGGTAAATAATTACCAAACATAACAATTAAAAAATAAAACATAAACAATATTTAATTTCTTATACTATAGATTCTCATTGGACCTTGTTTTCTCGTTAGTACATGTAATCAATTGAAGATATACATAAATGAAATGGGTGATCTAAAATCCCTATAATTGGATTGATAATAACATGAATAAATATGACATGGGTGATAATAAGAATTATCATCAATATAAGATCATTAATTTATCATCACAATCATGATAGGATGAATTAGATAATGTCATGGAATATGGAAATGAATAAAAATGAAACATAATATCTTATTGGTAAATTTCCACACATAGTTGCGAACAAATATTTTATAATGTTCATGAAAAACATATGTGCATGATAATAACATCATTATTTTGAACAAATATTGAACCATATTCATGCATATTGAAAATTATCTCATGAGATACATCACATTACCCAATGTAGTGTACATCTATATAATTTTGGGAAGACCTATCATATCATAACATTTACATAATCATGCATTCCACATAGAATTTATATCAATATTAAAAAACATCTATAATAAAATATGAAATATAAAAAACCATCCATAATGAAATTTATATCAAAATAGGAATAACTCAAGGAATAAAATTGGGATCGAGAATCCCCTAACCCTATATTAGAAAGCTTTCTTCAGATTAACTTCATTGATAATAAAATTAGATTCATTAATTAATAATTCCAAAACATATTGTATATGTATTTTATTCATTATTGTTTTATTAAGCAATATTATGGTCATTTTGATGATTTATAATGTTCTATTACGTCATTCAATAGTGTTCTTTTTCTCGGTTTTCATTATTGGTTCACTCATATAAATGTATGCAATATCATGTAAAATAGGTATAATTATCTAGATTTTATATTATATGATATCAATGAAATTATATAATTTTAATTGGTATTATATATTTTATTCACGATATTAAGATGATTGATTAGATAAAATTTTAATGATATTTATTTGGATTAATTTTGAGGGTTTTAATCACAAAAATATCATTTTGTTTTATTATTTAATAGTATTTATAGATGTTATATCTAGAACATATAAAGGCTTATAAAATAAATAATACAATACTTTTCAACCATTTTAATGTTTTTAGACCATAATTAAAGGCAGTAATGAAAAATAAAATCTTATCAATCATGAATGCGATAAAAAAACTCTTCATGGACGTCAATTGAATTTTTAGAATAAAGGGGAGAGAGGTAGTGGTTTGACTATAGATTATTACATTAAAACAATATAATCATTGTATAAATTTTGATATTTTATTCTTCATTCTACCTAGATAATGGGTGATTATTATATAACAAGAAAATAAAATAAGATTAATAATATTAAATGTGAATTTACGTTTTGAATTTGAATTTACGCATTCAAGATTGATAAGATTAATAAGATTATTAAGATTAATAATGGGTGATTAAATGTGAATTTATGTGTTGAATTATTCTCCTTAAGAATATCCTTATAGTGTTTTTTTGGTATTTTGTTTATCCCAAAGGCTCTTGTAATAGTGTTAGGGTATTTGTAAGAGTACTTGGATGAAATTTTACAAGAATAGAGGATTTGGAGTTGTGAAGAGAATGGGTAGAGAGAGGTGGTATCTACAGTAGAGAAGAGAGATTTTTTATTATTTAATTCATTATTTATTATTTTTTTAATACTATGAATAGATTAAACCTCACAAATAAATATATTAAAAAAATTAATTTGATTTTGAGATTATGGTATATCAACCACTATACATAATCTATTACTCAATAATTCATTTATTTGTTAAATGCTATAAATTATCGTATTTCACTATTCACTAAAAATTCAACTATTTTAGAAAAATCCAAAAAAACCTAGTCATTTTTCAACACATAGAATTCAGAAATGGACACCATTTTATGAAAATAATTTTCTAAATATTGATTATAAATTCTAATTTAAATAATTTGTAATTCAAAACCAACTGATTATTACTGATTTTATGACACTTTGAAAAATTATTAATGGTCCCATAAAATTATCTTATAATCATGGCACAATAAAATATTAATATATAAATATATTTTATGAAAATAAATTTTCGTTTAAATAATTGTATTAATTATACAATTTGATGTAATAATTTTAAACGAAAAAAAATAACGACACGTAATTTGTCATTTTAAAATAGTTATTTAATTGTACAATGATATAATTATATCATATATTCATTTATAAGATGGATAATGTTTATTTTTACTTTGATAGGTGAAGGTTACTGTTCTATTGGAAAGATTACTATTCCTAAGGGTTTTATTGCTATTCTAATGGTCTCGTTTCTATTCCATTGGTATATGTTTCGAAATTTCAATGAATGCTTCTTATTTTATACATTATTCATTTATAATGGTTTTATTCTGTTTTATGCAGGATGTTAATGTGATTTATAATATATAAAATAATTATTATAAGGAAAATTTCATTGATAAAAGTTTTTGTTGTTACATTGGTAGCCAAGAAGTCTTCGTGATTGTATGTTTAGAAAAAGGAAAGTGTCTCGTTTAAAATATATGATTATTTCTCCAGGATGGAGTATGGGAGCAGAGGACAGAGCTTATGCTCAAGATACTAGTAGTATCTATTTTTGGCCTTTTCTAATTTTTTATTGAATGCAGTATATTCTTGTATCTTCTGATCCCACTAGACTCATTTTGTATTGTTACATTAGATCATGATCATCCCCTTTTGTTTCAACATATTGTTCAACATCTTCAAGTTATTTATTTATCATATATGTTAATGATTTATTATTTTCTTATATTGTATTTTTTATAATATTGATTCAACTATGGTGGATAAATTCTCATGTTATTATAGAGTATTTTAATCTTGTTCTTATTAATTTTGTATTTCAATTCTCCACTCTGATAAAATATGGAATTGTCTCCTCATTGACACACCCTAGGCCCTCACATACAATCTAAAACCTCTAGTGTATGAGGAGGCACTCTTAAGGTCTTTTGGCCTACTCTCTCAGATATTACTGAGTGGCATCTAGAGTGGGATGTTTCAAAGAGGTATTAGAGTTTCATTTCATTTTCCAAATACATTTCTATTTTAGATAGGAGACTAGGAATTTTGGAATTTAGAAATCATCATGTTCTTGGGAGTAGTTAACCTGATTATAGGGGAAACCCAAACATAATGGGAAGGGTAAATATAGTTCAATTTTTCACCTGTTATTGTTTTATAGAAATCATCATTGGGTTCTACACTTATTTTTTTCATGATTATTTTTTAATATTTTTATAATGGTAAATCCATTATCTTGGTTGGATGATATGAATGTGTATCAATAATGGATTATACTGGGAACCTTAGGACTAATTTTTATTGCATTATTAAATTACATATGTTTACTTACCATGAATTTCCTATGTTTGAGTTTCTTTAGGGGTGCCTTACCTATTATGTTTTGTAGTGTCCTATTGATTCATACAAGATGACATAATTTTTTCAATTGAGGTTCTTTAATTAATCTTAATAGCATTTTCCCACATAGATTAATGATTACATTTTAATTAAACAATTATTACATACTAGTTGATTGGATTGATGGATGAGAACTGATATTTTAATAAAGGTACTTCTATAAATTATAAATGGCAGTTAGTTCAATCAAATCACTAAACATCACATGTTAGAAATTGATACCATAAATATAATCCAGATCATAGTTACATGGCATGAAAATTAAATTTATAGTGTATTGGCCTTTATAAATTATAATTTTTACACAATTAACTAGGATGTGATATCTATTTTATTATACACAAGGATAAATGGAAATAAATTAATGTTTCAAAATAAAAAAAAAATTATTAGATGAATATGAAAAATAAAAAAATAAAGGGGGTTTTACTCTCCAACATGCAGTTCATAATCCATAATTTGAAACATTTTTCATGATACATGATACCTTGACATTGAAACAACCTGGTAGAGGGTAGTAGGATTTGTATTAGGTGATCCATTTGTGTCACTTTTTTTCAACTAGACCTTTCTCTAATAGCATGATATGGGTTTTTACTCACTTACATAGAGGACATATGCATGTTACATCCACAATATCTTTTCTAATCTATAATAAATCAGGCCTATGGAGTATTCATAGAATTGTAGAGTTATTCCACCATGACTTCCTTGTGTCGTATGCCATGAAAGTGGTTATGAGCATACTCTGGAGGTGGTGGGACCTGAACCACCCAATGTACATCCAATAGTGCCACTAAAGGAACCATCTATAGATCTTAAAATAGGCATTGATGATCTATTACATGATAATTTTTCTATGTTCATGTAATCTATTTATTGTTCTCCTTGAACAACCCCTACTATGGTAGAGATGACTCGGGATTTACAGAAGTATCATCCATTTAGATTTTTAGGTAATGGAAAACCTCGGATTATTGAGTCGTTATTAGAATACATGGTTCCAATCTTTGACAATTACAATACACCTCCAAAGAATATGATCAGGAACACTCTGTACAGGTTATGTGATTCTTCCAAGCATTGGGGGGAAATCATCCTTCAAGTTGAGCATCATGAGGGTATGGTTTGGGAAGAATTTTAGATAGTATTCTATGATCAATTATTTTTTCAAACACTAAGAGTGGATCATAATAGGTTGTTATTATCTTTAATAGGGAAATACGATCATGCTCTAGTATTATTCTTCCATCATTAAGATCTAGTGTTTCAGTCTGTCCATGACCATTGAAAAATTTAAGACTGGTGTGTGAATTGAGGATGGGAATTTGTATATTATCCAATTGAATATGAATTTATTATTTTTGACTATCGTTATAAATATATTTATCATTTCCCATATTACATAATTGATCCTCAGAGAATATCAAATGGTGAGGAAGTGTGGTTTAGATCTGAGGTTGGGCATCGGTTCATCCAGATGTAGGAAGTTCCATTTTGAGGGTACACATGGGTGAAGTTCTAGCCTTATGGCACACGTAGAGAGTCATGTGTTATGTAACCATTATGGTAGGCAAGGCCATAAGAAGCCTCAGTGAATGAGGAACATGATTGAGTACTGATCTCGTAGCAGGATGGGAATCCATTAGCACTTATTTTGATCTTTTCCTTTCACTTTAAGTGAACAAAAAATTTTGTTGATCCCACATTCTGTTATATAATTTTTGAATATGAATCAAGATGGGATTTGGACTTCTCCCATCCGATCAGGCTTATTTGGTGGTTGTGGCTGAGGAAGTCAGACCATAGATATTTAGCGTCAACATAGTGGCCCTTCAAAGTTTAGTTAGGCAGTATCTCAGGGTAAATGTTCCGGCAACATCTAGGCATTGCAGCATAATCACAAGGAATATAGTCCATGGATTTATACTATATGAGGTACAATTATGTAGCCCCTACTCTAGTTTATTCCCTTTTTCATATAGTTTTTTCACACTCTTCCCTATCTGTAACAACTAATGAGATATTGTGCCCATAAATATTGTATTACAAAGGAATGATGATTATTGATACGCCACTAGGGGTTAGATAATAGGGTATACTCTAGTGGAGGGAGTTCCCTCTTGAAATATTTAGGTACCATATCTGATGGAGTTTCATCATCCTCAACATGATGGACTTGGAAATCATATTCTGTATAGAATGAGTAGTTCTTTACAATGGCCATATGAATTTCTACCACTTATGGTTGTCATTTACATCACATGTGGGAAGAATTTATATTTGTAAGGGTGAATGTAATATATAGGCTCATCGAGTTGTACCTGAACTTAAGGGGTTAGGTATAGAAATGACCTAGATTGTGAGTCTCTTTATAAGCATTTATGGAATAATAATTGTAGAATTTCCCTGTGTATTGGATCATTTAATGGTTTTCTTCCTAGAAAATTTATCATGTGTGCCTCTAAAGACTGTGGTTGAGTTCACTATCGTGCTAGTTACATGTGTAAAACTAGTGTCTAATCCTTCCTCTAGGATAAAACCTACATATATCTTGTAACCCAATAGAAACCTAGAAGATATACAAGAAAAAGGATGTGTCCTATATAATACATAGCTATGTGGTTCCCCTATCATTTCCATTAATAAGGTGGATGGTACCCTTAGATTATGTGTGTATTTCCACTAATTGAGATATATTATAGTGAATAACCAGTATCCATTTCCTTTCATAGATGACCTCTTCGACTAGCTCCATGGTGTGATAGTTTCTCTAATATTTAATGGAGGTTGGGCTACCATCTTGTTCGTGTGAGGTAATAAAACATAAAAAATGTAATGTTGTGATGTATCTATGGATTGAATTAGTACTTAGTTCTTTTATTTTTCCTTACGAATATTACAGATGTGTTTATTGCTCCAATGAATTGATCATTCCACCGATACATGGATTCAATTATGGTATTCTTTGAAGATGACATATTAGTATTTTCTAACACTAGACATAAGCATTAAAACCATCTTGATATTGTACTAAATACACTGTGTGAGAAACAGATATATGTGAATCTCTGTAAAAGCAACTTTTCGATCATTAACGTTCACTTCAAGGGTCATATCATGTCTGCAGAAGGTGTATCTATTGACCTAGAAATGGAGAGCTCCATGGTTTCCTAGGAGCATCCAAAAAATTGTTTGATATATTATTTTTAGGGATTGAAGTACATCATCAAAGATTCTTTAATGATTTTTCATGAATCGATGTACCAATTATGGTCCTAACCATGAACAGTGTGAAATTTAATATGAATAAATCTTGTAAGAGAAATCTTTAGTATTTAATTGGGATACTGACATTAGTGACGATCCAATTTCTACCTGAGATGGGATAAATAAATATTTTTTATTATAATGATTTATATATTATGCTCGCAAAAGATTTGATTTAGGGTGATAATGTTTCAACTTATGGGTCCCTCTAGCTAAGACAACATGAGAGGAACTACCCTATACATGACCTCGACATAATTGTCTTGGTCCATGATTTACACTATAGGAGTCATTATCTATTGGGTGAGAGGTTAAATATTTAAACTAATAATTAAAGGCTCAAATTAATCTATCGTTATAGAGGCATGAATCATAGGTTTCACGGGTTGGTAAAATACTTGTAGTCATTTTATTTTGATCTTTCTTATAAATTGGGTAATGGAAGTTTTGTGACTGATGCCCTGAACTGGAAAACTCATACACATTTCATACAAGAGGCTAGAAATGATTGGTAATTGATGGTTCTATTTTCTTGAGATACACATGGAGGTTCAAAAAAAGAATGGGAAACAAATTCTAGATGCCCTTCTAGAGAAATACTCTCTTATAGAGAGGGTGTGGATGAGTCAACTTTTAGATCCCAAGGGCCTCATCCTGAATGAAACTCCCTCAAGTGAGAAACCACCTCATAGTTGGGTCAATTATGTGAAAGAAACCGTACTCTTTTTTGGGATTTTTTGGTTGATTAAAATTTCTAGGAAGTGTTGATGTGAGAATCTCATACGTCGGTTGTGCTATTTCCCTCAGGTATATCAGGATGTTCTGAGATGTACACCATCGGTATTGGTTGTTAGGTATAAAGAGGAAAATAAATGGAATTATCACTCAATGCTATACCTATTAGCAGTTTAATCCTATGTTCCAGTGGCCTACTATTCTTTTGAAACCTCAATCCATTCTCGAGTGTAAATGGATTGATGTCACCATGGATTTTATGATAGGATTTAAGAGATCCCCTTGAAGAAGTGATACAGCATGGATGATCATCAATAGGATGACCAAGGATGCATAATTCCTACCTATCTGGGATACCTTCTTTGCTAATAGGGTTTCTATGATATACAACCAAGTGATTTTCACCGTCTTGGTTTTACTCGTTCTATCAATTTGGACTAATACATTGAGTATACTTTATGGTTCTAATAAGGATCGAAGAAGGCACTTTTTCCAATAATTCTCTTGAGTACATTATATCTCCCTTAGGATAACATGTAGTCTAAATGGATGATCTGATTGATAGAGGATATTCTTTTGAAATATATTATAGTGAACTCAGTTTAACTTAATTGTATATTACATCATATGAGTTGAATATTTATTACATTACAAAAACAAATTCCCCAGGATCATAATAGATTAGTCTCTTCAAAAACATGGAAACCAAATCTTCTATCCTGGTGAAAGAACTCAAATAAATCATATAATTATATCCACCTTTAATAATTCTAATTGAAAAAATTTATTTATTACCTATGGAAATTAAAAAATAAAGGGGTTAGTTGAGATGCTCAAGAAGGGTAAATAAAAAAAATGTCTATGCCTAACACGAACAAAAGGGTATAGAACTTGATCATAGAATTTGAAGATCATACCCAACATAATAGATATCATAATAAATATTGGAATTTCATTATTCATTAATCATAAGAAAATAAAGAACATAATTCATGAAATCATAACATACTAACAAAAATTTAATTGTGTCAAACACATTATCATATAATAACCCTATGTCAAGGCTTCCTACCAACGCGTTTATAACATGTTAGGCTATGTTTAATCACATATGTACCTTCTTAATTCTTGGGATGACCTCCTGTGTACCCTCTTGTTTTGTTCATGGAATGTTCTCGTGTATAACCACTAGTTTCAGGATTAATATTTCCTCCCATTTACCCTATAGTTTCGGGCTTGGGATGTCCCCATCTTTATCCTCTTGTTTCTGGATTGGGATGTCCTCCCATAAACCCTCTGGTTTTAGGCATGGTATTTCATCCAACATACCCTCTTGTTTTAGGACATGATGCCCTCTTGTGTACCCTTTGAGAACATAATACATTTATCATTACCCAATTAATTATAAGAGATATAGGTCTCACCAATATCAAAAGAACACCAATCACACATGTGACACAAAATAAAACATTCATAATATATTGAACCATAAAAAACAATGTTTTTTAAAAAATAAAATCATAACCAAGGATATGAAATGGGTATCATTAATATTTTATCAAATCATAAACTATGAAATGAGATAGGTATCATAATCACTTCATGAAAGCATAACCCATGAAAATAAGTGGGGTTTAAAAGAATATAAGTCAAGGAAGATAAATGGGTTACATAAAAAAATGAGTATATATCATAAACCATTCATATAAATAATTTGAACTAAACCTTTAGATCCTTTCAAAAAATTGAATTATTAAATTAATAAAATTTTATATTAGATGGAAAATAATTCAGGTTGTTATTTTAAAAATACTTCTTCACGAATATATCTTTTCTAATTTAAAAATCTATTTTAAAAAAATTTATACTTTTTGAAAACATTATCTTTTAAAATAATTTGAAAACATATATATATGTCTTTGAATCATTTCTAAAAACTATTACCATGAAATATTATAAAATAATCCTGATTACATTTTGAATCTCCTTTTATTTTCAAACTTATAAAATAATATTAAAAGTATTTTAAAAACCATTTTCATTGAAATTATATTTAAAATAGATAAATAAATAATGAAAACATTTTGAAAATAATTTCTCTGAAAATAATTTGAATTATATAAAATAATCATTCAAAATAATTTATATTTAATTTAGTCATATTTTAATTTTGAAAACATTTTTCATTGAATATAACTTTGAAAAAATATTATAGAATCCTTGAAAACCATTAAAATATTTTTAAAATACATTTCCTTGTTAATATTAATGAAAGATATTTTGAAAAAAAAATTGAAAACATTTTTGATTACATGGTTTTTGAAATAAAATAAACTTCTTACTAAGGATAGAAATACTCTTGGATTTTTCAGAAAACCATTTTCTTAATTATCTTAATTACAAAATAATGGGAAATGTTAGTTATACATAGATTTATCTTGAATAAAAAGAGGATAAATAATTTCATGATTGTTCAAGATATTTTTATCATAATATTTAATCAAATAAACATAATCATTAAAAATCTCGAAATGTGATGAGAATGTTTCAATAAAATATTATGACTTGATAACTTCGGATAATACTCTCCATTTAAGAAAAAGATGTAAAATTGAGAATAAAATACCCTAAAAGTAATAATATTCATGATATAACATGTTAAATGGAAGTTTATACTCCTTGAAAATGAATTTAGGTCTATAACCAAACATGAGCCTCAAATTAGGTAATTTGAGACAAAGATATTTTACAGATTTTGTAACTTTTGAAACATTAACCCCATAAAATAAAAATCCTAGAATGGATTTGTAAATACCCATAAATATATTTATAGGAATCAAATAATACATTGATCTTCATTATACACACCACACAAAAGTAATGGGTGGTGAACAAAGTATGTATCTCAATGATATAAAAAGTGAGATTAAATCCCCTTACCCTGTGTCTTGAATCTCATAGTACACATTCAAAAATAATGAAAAATAAAAATAAATATATTATAAATAAATCATAGAATTGTATTATTACATCTAATAACATATATGGTTTAATTATGGATTTATATTATCCTTTATAAAATAAATCTATATTAAGGTTCCACTTCGGGTAATATCATCTTCTTTTGGATGTGTCATAATTTGTTATTTCTTTGGTATTTATACTTATATCATTATTTATAGAATGTAAACCATGATTTAAATATAATTTTTATTCAGTATTTTTATATTATAATAATCAATACAATTTAAAAATATTAATTTGAATACACCATTCATGGAGACTGTATGTCATACGTACAATGAACGTTATGTCAGCTTAATTATTTTGTTGATGGAATGAATGTAAAATACACACAAACACACACACACACACATATATATATATATATATAACTGTGTATATATATAATTTTTAAATTAGTTTTATAATATCATATATATTCACTATTCCCATACTTAGTTCATTTCTAGTTGTTTGTGAATGAATCACGTCACTTTGAAGGGCTGGTATTCCACACTTCCTCAAAAATATTATCTTATTTAAACCAAGTTTAAATGTAAAAATTAATATGTTGATAAAAGAATAAAAAAATATACAAGATATAATATATAAAATATATGACATATATAAATATATTTTCCATCATAATGTCTACCATGAGAGGCATTAAAGGAAAAATGAACAATCATCATTTAGTGTGGCAAATGTTTGCTGTACAAATAAACAGTATGTTCAATCCCCAGTAGATGTAATTGTGTGTTAGTATAGGTCATAAAATTATAATAAAAACATCGTATAACATTTAATATGCTATTTTTTATACAAAAATGTAAAAAATACACTGGAGGGGTTGATAAGGAAAATAAAATAAATGAGCTTGAGAGAAGACGTTACCTCTTAATCAGGTAACAACTTTTGGTTTTGACCATAAAGATTCATTGGATTTATTTCTGACTATGGAAAGGATTCTAAGAGTAATTTATTGATGTTTTTTAATGTATTTAGTAGATCATGTCCTAACAGAAGTGGTTTTAGAGGTGATATTAACTGTGATATGTGGTGAATATTTATAAGGAAGGAAAAGGACTCCAATTGATTTTTTAAAAAACATGTAAGTTGTACACATGTTCTTACCTAAAAAAGACATATCAAATCAAAAATATGAAATATTGGAAGATTTATGGGCGAAATAGAGCTATTAAATGGGTGTTGGAAAAGTTTTTATGTCATCAGGGACTCTAATATTAATGTTTAGTCCCTAATTAAGTTTAATTTGACCTAAATCACTTTAAAAAAATTTAATCGCTTTTACTATTATTTTTGGTCAAAAAATAACATGATATAATTATAAAATATATATAATAATGATTAAAATGGTTTCTATATTTTATCATGATTCCAATTAATATGGGTGGAAAAATTATTATTAATGTTAATCCCTTAGATGGGACAAAAAAATAGGTTTTTTAGGTGGAAACATATTCAAATGTTTGTTAAGTTTTTATATTCAATTCCGAATCAAAATTTAATATATTGAAATAAATTTTATTAATATGTTTATAATTTATTTATTTTTTCCATAAAAAAATTTATTTCTAATTTATCATTCATAATTAATTTAAAAAAGAGGAAGTTATTAACTGAAATGTAGTATTTTTTTCTATACATGAAAAATTGATGTTTCTTATAAATGTCCCAAAAATTCAACCTAACATAATTTTTGAATTATAAATTCAAAAATGAATTTTACATATCAAATTCAATATCTAGGATTGTTTAAAATTAATTTTTTTTCTCTCATATAATGAGATGAAAAGAAATTCATTCAAGAAAATGTTATTCTTAAATATATAAATATATTACAAACAAAAGTATTTTTATTTATAAATATGTTTTAGTTATACAAAAACATTATAAAATAGTTGAAAATATCTTATTACTATTCAAATTAACATGTTTTAATGTATTTTTTATAACTAACTCAATAAAATAAGTATAACAATAAAATGTTATTTCGTAGAAAATTGGTAGTTTGATTAATGTATGCCAAGTCAATTTTGTGTGTAGTAGAATCCAAGTCTGTATTGTATGTATTGAAATCTAATTTGGTTATATGTGGATGGACTTTTTGACTTATTGTGTGTATATATATATATATATGTATGTATGTAGAAAAATATTTCTAGTGTCATATGAACTGAAAAATATCCAAATGATTAATTAATTCAAAAAACTTTTTCACAAAATCTCAATGTGTTACATTAAACCCCCTCCCAGTTAAAATTAATTTCTCCATCAAAATTCTTCGAGGTTTTCAGATATTTAATATATGAATGTTCATTTTATTAAAACCCCCAAAATAAAAATTAGTACTAAAAAATCATTTTCGAAAATAATGTTGCAAACATAGTTGTTACCCAAAGTAACATATAACTAGGTTTCCACAAGGGAGAACATAAGTGGGAAGTGAAAACATGGAAATGGATGAAAAATATAGCAATCATGTTCTTATGGAGATTGTAGAGAAATGTGATCAGTAGAATTGGGTGATCAAGAAACCATACATCTTCATTGATCTAATGGATCATTTGATTTATCAGAAATTAAGGTGCTAGGATAAATCATGAAAAATATGTTTTCCCTAAATTCAAGGAATTACTTTAAAATCTAGGAACATAACGAAACATACTTTATTTTTTTCATGTTCATATGTACAATCTCACCCATTGGTTTTGCATTGATAATTTCCCACTTCATATCTTACTACAAGGAATGATGTTGAATTATTCCTTCCTGGTGAATAAACATATCATGAGATAAATAAATATAATGATAAGTCCTTCCATTTTCCTTTACAAAACACTCAGAAAAATGGTTTTCACATTTTATCCAACATGAAAAATCACCATGTGTTGAGATATCACATTAATCACACACAAAAATTGGAAGTTTAACCTATTATTTCCATAAATGGTTATACTTATAACCCTTCACAAAGATGAAATTACAAGTCATTAAGAAGGTTAATAAATCATCATAACATTGATCCCAAATAAAAAATATACTATTGGTTTTCACATTCAAATCATGTGAATACCCTCATCGTATAATCACATAAAACATGTTTATAACCTGAATTTCCATAAATCCTATTCTAAAACATGAAATCTTCTTTATTCCAAATATAAATTAATATATTCCTAAAATCCAACAAGTTCTAAAATTCATCCATTAAGATATATACCACTTATTCAACCAACCAATAATCATATCCTGGATAATCAGTACCATCCAATTCAAATATTTATATCCCACATGTCTATTATCCAAAAAAAATTATCTTAACAATATAAACTCATTAAGGTTTATATTTTCCTTAATCATTGTCTTTATATGAATATCAACTTGTAATTCAATAAATTTTCTTGTCCATTATGACTATTGAACTTATTATTTAATATCATTAGAGAAAAACATAAACTGAATAATGTTATTATAATTCACCTCCCATAATTTTTGGACTAAAATACAGATATTCATTAATAAATTCACATTAATGGTTGTAATATAGTAGTTCCTTCCTTTCCTAAGAATTAGATTCTATTTTGTGGACATTGATTTGGGAAATTCACATGTTCTCCATAGGCGATACATTAAACTCCATGACAATTTATCACTCTATGACCATTTTTTCAACAGATATAACATCTTCTCCCCCATTTTATTTATTCCTCAATTATATTTTTCCCTTATTCTTGACATTTAGGAAGAAAAATATTCATTCTTCTATGCCACTTAGAATTTTAACATTTATAAAAATCTATATTTCTATTATATTATGTGTTAATAATATCACTAAATATTGCATTATAATTCATATATCACGATATATGATTTGGACAAATCTCAATATCTTTCTCTATAGACATTAACCAATTTCATTACACATAATCACTCAACTGCCCATCAGACACAATGATAAACCAATTCCTTCTGGTTTCCTCCACAAACTAAATTCATAAATCATGGTGTGAGAAACACAAAGATAAAAGAAATCCACATAATCATGAAATTACATATAGGATGACTAAATCATGAAAGCTACCTTTTAATCAAAAACAGCATATGTTTATACATGGATATTCATTGAAAAATTATATTTAAATCCATCTATATGGTTCATGAATTGTTTGCGAAATCCCAAATCATATCCCCTGGGAGTGTCAAACAATGTGTGTAGAAATTCTCATTATAATGTACCAGATTACCCCAAGTAAGGCCCATAATATCTTTTAGGAGTTGTTACTACTAGTTATATGTGTTCAAGATCCACATCTACATGTAGTCTATAGAAAGGGATGAATTTTTGTGACACAACTCACTCTATCCATTACCAAATTTCAATGACATTTTCATAAATGATAAATCATCCTTATACATATCCATAGAGATATCCATAGATATATCCTTAGAAATATACAAAGTGATTTCACTTAAGATTACTCATACTAGTTTAAATAGGTTGAATAAAACTTCCATTTGATACTAACTATAATGTCCCAGACTTAACATACATGGATAATACCTCATTTTAAATGAATATTCAGTACATTGCAAAAATACATGCCCGAGGAATGTAATAGTTTATTTTCTATGGAAATATGGAAATAAAATTTTATATCCTTGTGAAATATATTCAAAATATTATATTATAATCTCCACCATTAGTAAATACACCTAAAACCTTTCTTCATTACCTGTTGAATGGAAACCTAATAAAGGGGTTAGCTCATATGCCTAGTAATGTTAAACAAAGTAAATGTGTAAGCATAACATGAAAAAAATTGTATTGAACATGAGAATAGTATTTTAAGATCATACACATATTATTCGAGATCATATTAAATGTTATAATTTCATAACACATTAATCATAAGAAAATAAAGAACATATGCTTTGAAATCATAACATATAAGTAAAACATGAAATTATGGGAAACACATAAGAAAATAATAACCATATCAAGTCTTCTTACAGAGTCCTTTGTGAAATGTTAATCTTGGGTTAATCACTCGCGTACCTAATTCATTTTTGGGATGACCTCAAATTTACCTTATTGTTTCGGTCTTGTTATGTCATCCCATGTACCCTCTTGTTTTATGCTTGGGATGTCCTCCCGTTTAACATATTATTTCAACCATGGTATGTACTCCCATTTACAATCTTATATCGATGTTGGGATGTCCTCTTATATACCAACATGTATCAGGCTTTGGGTTCCCTCCCATATACCCTCTTTTTTTGGGGGTTGGGAGGCCCTTATCCTATACCCTTTTATCTATTAAAAATTTTTCATTATCTAATGCATTTTAAGGAGATATAGGTCCCAAAGATATCATAGTTACATAATTCATACAAGTGATTCAAAATAAAATATCCATCATGTCATGAACCATAATATGAAAAATTTATTATAAACATCAAATCATAACCCAATGAATGAAATGAGTATTATTAACATTTCATCAAATCATAAACTATGAAAAGATATATTGTAACACCCCGACCCCTCTAGAATAGAGTCAGTGCATTAATTTTTATATTGGAATGGTTTGAAGGAATGGAAATCATAATGGAAATATCAATTTAGTAGTCTTAAAGAAACTAGATACATATATGTAACTCAAATTACATTGGAAAAGGTTACAAAATACAAAACATAACTTAAACTAAAAACTACATCTGCATAAACTCAATAAATGTTCTCCTCTTCTGCACCTATTAAAGGTTAAAAATTGAAAGAGGTGAGCTCAAGTTCTTAGTAATGGTTAAAAATAGCAGAATCCTGAATCAATAATAATTGAATCATATATAATTTTACATATAAATATGGCATGGGGAATAAATGAAAACTCATGCCATTAATAAACTAAGATTGAAACTACAACCATATTTTTTTCATAGTAAGTATATCATAGATAATAATAACTGATAATAAATAATGAGATTGTTTTCTAATTGGATGTCATGTATCTGGAAACATGATACCATAATACAACTAAAATGGTTTAGTTCTATGGGTAGAAACCCGTCTGATTTTGGGAAACAAACTCGAAGGGTTTGTCGCCGACTGATTTGTCTCATGAGACCTATGGATCTATATAGGTGCTATAGCGGGCCCCACCCACCAAAATATTTCCAAATCATCATTTATTAAATGATTAAATACAAGAGAAATATGCCTTTTTAATATCCGTATAGAGTAGAGAATACAGATTCATGAATATTTCCATAGTTAAAATCACTTTCCAATTATTCACAGTATGTAAAATTGTATACAATTTAGACAATAAACATATCCATGATATGAGATTATATATTTTTAATAGAAATATATTTTCAATTTTAAATTTATCTAAAATGGGAAGTACGTACACCACATAAAAATTATTATGTGAAAAATACAAATTTAGTCACTACAAAATGGTAGTTGAGACAAAGTCCCTTACCACAGTGTAATTGGTCAAATCATATAACCAATACTTAATAAACATCAAATGAATAATTTAATACCATGAATATAAAAATAATAATGTTATTATATATCAAATGGTTGTACACATATACCACATGCAAGAAATAAATGGTGAACAAAGGAAATATCACAGAATTAAAAGTGAGATAAGAAACCCCTTACCTTATGCTTGAGTGTGTTCTTAGTTTGTTCTAATGACCTGAATAATAAAATTTAGGTTCATTAATTAAAAATTATTGATCCTCCTATACATTTAATGTATTTAGTATAACCTTATTAGGTTCATTCATGGCTCTTTTTATGGGATTAAGAGGATAAATGTTATTGTTTTCGAAGCATTTTCTTCCTTAGTTTTGATGATTAATTTACTTGTATTCATGAATGGAAGTTTGTTTGAAATGTGGTTAAACATCTAGAATTATTAATATATATTATTAGATATATCAACGAGATATAAATAATCTTATAATGATTCTGTTTTATATACTTGAGGATGAATCATTAGTTAAAAGTTATTGATAAACGCTTGGATTAAACTTGGCTGTTTTGTGCACAATGAACATGCTTTCTATTAGAATTACATATTATGAGTTTGTAAGGATTACAGAGCATTAATGAGATGATATTAATATTTTTTGATATGGTTCGACAATAAAAAAGGTTTCATGACCATAATTAGAGATGGTAGTGTAAATTGAGAACTCGTCGTCCTTGAATGTGATAAATTAACACATCTTGGATGGTGTTTTTATTTTCAGTATAAGAGGAGGTGGAAAGAGAGATGATGATGAAATATTCCATTGACATAAAATAAGTCAATTTAATTTAATGTAATTGAATTATAATTTAATTTGTAAGAGGGGATATGAGGAATGATTTATAAAATAAAAGATCTCAAAATAGATGAAAAATAGAGAAATCACTTACGAAAATTCAATAGCCTAACGACGTCATGTAAAATTTAATAAAACAAATAGATTATAGAAATGGGGTATATTATCACTATTACATAATATCTGAAGTAGGGTAAATATTGAATGAAATATCCCAACATAATCTAATTGAAAATAAATGAGAAAAAATAAAATGAAAGCATTAAGAAAATAGATGGGTGGTTAATTCTCTTACCTTGTACAGTAACTCCCAAAACATGAAGGTTGGGACCTTGGGGGTTTGAGGACAGATTGAGAGGACTACAAGGGAGGTAATACTACTATATATTCAAGAATAATGGGTTTGGAATTAAATAAAATGAAGGGGGTGGGTTGGTTTTTATAGAAATTAAGAGGGAGATTTTTATTAATTAAAAGGGTCCCATCATTAGTGGTATTTGCAAAACCACGGGCTTGTCCATGGTGTTTTCCCATGGTTTTTGAAAAATGGGACACCTAATGTCATATCTTATTGTAAAAAAGTTTATCATACTTTTATATTTAATTATTTCATCATTATGATGTCAGTAAACTACTAAAAACTCAAAACAATATTTTTACTATTCACAAAAAATCAAGTATTTTAGAAAAATCCCAAAAATTCACCATTACCATTTTTTAATGTGTAGAATTCAAAAATGAACTCAGTTTTTTGAAAATAAATTTCTATGTATTTTTAATTTAATTTTTATATAAAATCATAGTTAATTCGAAAAAATAACAATTTTAATGATATAATTAGTACTATATCACATTGAAAAATGAATTAAGATCTCATTATCAAATTTCATTATTAAAATAAAATATTATCATTATTTACTATTTATAAGTGCTATATTAATATTCATATATACTATACATAGGGTTTTGTAACTATTCATCAAAAAATCAAGATGGTTCTATCAGAATCAAAATGACTTGCTAGTCACAACTCTATATTGCCATTTTTTGAAATTTAACACATATAAGTGGAAAAGTTATGTTTAATGGCTATGTTTGGACTATCTCATAAATAACAAAGTGTTGTTTCAGAGGAACATTGTGCTTTATGAAATATAGGCTATGAATAGAATGTATTTAAGAGAAGCATACCATAACAGTTTGGGGTGTTATATTATTCCCTCCTTCAGATATTATATCCTTTAAATTTTATGTATAAAGACCACTAAAAAGATGTGGGTGGTTCTTCTTCATGAAATCCTCTAGTTCCCATATTGATTCCTCCGTATTTTAGTTTCTATAAACAAACATTACTAGATGAGTTGTTGGATTTCACAATACCTACTCCCTTGAGTCAAGAATCCCGATAGGCTCTACATAGACTGACAAATCCGGTTCCAACTCCATTTATTCAACGGTCAGTAGATTCATTGGGTGTGGCATTTATTTCATAACCAATAACACATGGAACACTTCATGGAATTTGGAGAGACGTGTTGGAATTACTAAATGTAATCTACTGCTCTGATTCATTCCAGAATTTAAAATGGTCCGATGTACCTGGGGCTTAGTTTTCCTTTTTTACCAAACCATAAGATAGCCTTCCATGGAGACACATTTAGAAAGACATGATCTCTCACATGGAATTGAAAATCCTTTCTCCTATTGTCAGCATAACTCTCCTGCCTACTTTGGGATACTTTAATATGGGATTGGATCATCTTCACCTTTTCTGTGGTCTCTTCAATATGTTCTGGGACTATAAGTTTCCTCTCACCAACATCGTCCCGAAAAGTTGGATTTTGAAATCTCGTTCCATATAATGCCTCATATGGAGCCATTTGAATACTAGAATGTAAACTATTGTTGTATTAAAATCTCAACAAAGTAAATTATTGGTCCCACATACCTTGGGAGTCAAGATAGCATGACCTCATTATGTGTTCTTGAGTTTGAATTGTTCTTTCAGACTATCCGTCATTTTGGGGTGATAAACAGTACTCATACAAATCTCAGTATTCAAAGCATTTAGGAGACTTTTCTAGAACATTGATGTAAACTGGGGATCTCAATCAAACACAGTCGATATAGTATCTCCATAAAGTCTGACAACATCATTAATATAATGTCTTTCCAGGCGTTCATGGGGTACATCCACTCTTATAGGATGGAAATGTGTTTATTTTGTGAGATGATCCACAATTACCCATATTGCATCATTCCTTGTAGGTGTCATCGGTTTTCCGGTGACAAAATTCATCGTAATGTTATACCAATTCCACATAAGATTAGGTAGAGGTTGCATCACTCCTCTTGTATTTTGTCTCTTTGCCTTCACTTGTTGTAAAACTAGACACCTTGACACGTAGTCAGCAATTTACCACTTTATATTATCCTACCTATAATATTCGTTCATATCATTATACATCATTGTGATACCTAGGTGTATAGGGAAATTTGAGCTATGAGTATCATCTAATAGTTCCCTTTTAGCTCAGGTACTAATGGAACGCATAACCTCTTCCCAAACATCATAACTCCTTCCTTATACATGAAGTCTTCAAATCACCCATCCTTTAGAGCAATAATTTTCCTATGCAGATTATCATCATCAGATTGAGGGGTTTTTATCTCCTCTAGTAAATATGGTCTATAAATCTTTTTAAAGAGTAAATATGTTTCCCTTTCCTTAACAATTACCATATCCATCTTTAGTAGTTCCATGAATATAAGTACTCTCTCAATCCTCAGTTGAGTAAGATGCCCATGATCTTTCCTACTTAGTGCCTATGCCACCTTATTTTCCTTTCTTGTGTGGAATTGTATTGAACAATCATAATCTTTGAGTAACTCAAGCAATCTCATTTTCATATTTTTGAGTTCGTTTTGTTTAAAAATGTTTTTCAAACTCTTGTGATCAGTGCATATCTCACATTTTTCACTGTAAAGATAATGTCTCCATATTTTCAGAGAAAATATTATAGGTTATAACTCAAGATCATGTGATGGATAATTGTTCTCATGATTCTTCAACCACCTTGATGCCTAAGCAATAACTTTAACATTTTTCATAAGGATGCAACCCAACCCATTCTTTTATGCATCACTGTGTATTAAAAACCAATCACTTCCAGATGGAAGAGTCAAAATTAGAGCATTGAACAATCTTATTTTCAATTATTTGAATTATTTTGTACATTAATTTTTTCCACAAAAACATAACTCCTTTACATGTGATCTTGGTTTTCCGGTTAGCCAGTCAGGAAAAATTCTAAATAAAACACCGATAGTAACCTGCTTTGCCAATAAAACAATGTACATTGGTTTTGTTTGTTGGTGTGGGCCAATCTTGGATTGCCTTTGTCTTTGTAGGATAAACTAGGATTCTATCCATAGAGAAAATATGGCCTTGAAAAGAAACTGATTGATTCCAGAATTCACACATGCTAAACATCTCATATAATTTATTTCTTCTATGTGTTTTCAAAATAATCATCAAGTGATCCTCATGATCTTCATAGCATTTTGAGTAAACCAAGATATCATTGATTAATACCAAAAAAAAGTTATCAAGATATTCCAAAAAAAACTATTCATTAAATCAATGAAAATAGGGTGTGCATTATTCAATTCAAAAGGAATCACTGTAAACTCGTAGTTTCCATACCTGGTTCAAAAAGATTACTTAAGAAATGTCTTCCTTCCTCACAAGCAACTGATGATATCCGTATTGATGGTCAATATTTGGAATGTATTGAGCTTCTTGAAGTTGATAAAATTAATAATCAATCTGAGGTAGATGATACTTATTTTTTATTATAATAGCATTGATTTCCATATAATCATAGAATATCATCATGGATCAATATTTCTTCTTGACAAACTAGATCGGGGATCCCCATGGAGAAACACTAGGTCGAATAAATCCTTTAACACTCAACTACTATAGTTGTGTATTTAGTTCCACTAACTCCATAGTGGCTATTCTATAGGAGGTCTTTGATATAGGTCTTGCACTAGGATTTAAGTCAAAGGAAAACTCAATTTTCTGCTCTAGAGGCTGTCTAGGTAAATCTTCTGGAAACACATCAATGTATTCTTGAACTATATGCACATATTAAATTTCAAGATTTCATTCCTCACCCATATATTTTGGGTTCTCTTACTCTCCATGAATTGAATTCCATAGAGCTACTGGGGGTGGGTCTAGAAAAGAATCAGATGTATAAGACTCCACACAAAGGATAATAGATTCTACACCATTTTCAAAAAATGTATCTTCCTTTTTCTTAAAATAAATCATCACATCAAAGATTGACTAGAAATTGATACCAAGAATTATATCAATGTCAGTCATTGGTATGATGATAAGGTTAGAAACTCAAGCATGTTTATGTGTCACAAAGGGGACTAGTTGTCATGGCTTCGTTGCAATGATGCATCCCCTAAAAGTTTTTACTGATATCTACTTTATTAAATCAAATTTGACATGTCTAGTTTTCAGGGAAAACTAGGAAGATGTAAATAAATGTGATGATCCATAATCGAATAATGTGTTTGACAAGTTTTAGGAAAAACTTAAAGTACCGATCACCACATCATTAGGAACTTCAACTTTACCGATTGTAATCACAAAATCTCTCCCTTTCTCTCTTGGATTTTTCTGAGGCATGATTTCTTGGAGCTTAGGAAAATCATTTTCATAATGTCCAATATCACTACAATTATAGAATTGAACATCATTAAATTGTTTCTTCCCCTTGAATTCATGAGATAGATGACTCTTTTATCCACACATATAGTAGACACCCATTCCTTTCAACCATTTCTCATGATGATTCTTTACATAGTTCTTGCATAATCAGAATTTCGTCATTACCTTGTTCTTATTAGGCACTTCACCATTCCCATGGTTATCAGAGTACCTATTCTTATAATAGTTTCCCTTAAAAAAATTTAATCTAGATAATTCCTTCTCTATTTTGATGTAACTTGATACAATTTAATAATATGATGAAAATTTTTAACAATCTAGTGCCCCTCAAAGACATGTATTACAACCATCAACAAAATGATCAATCTTGTCTTCCGATTCATGTACGTAATCTACGACATACCTGTCTAGCCTTTTGAAAATATCCTCAAACTTTGCAACATTGTCTTCTTCCCTTTTCATTAATCCAAATAATTTCCTCTTCATTTCTGTTTGTTGCACATGAGGGAAATATTTTTCGAAGAACAATTATTTAAAAGTACTCAATTCAATATTTTCTTATTTATTCTTGCTCTATGTTATTGTAAATCAAGGACTACCATTGATCAACATCTCCCTTGAGACAATATACTGCATGTACTACCTTTTCATTTTAATTGCATCTTAATGACATGAATATCATTAAATGCTACTTGATCCATTTCTAAGAAACCACTACATGTGTCGTCCCACTAAATTATTGGGGGTTATACTGCATGAAATGATCCAACATAGGTGTGGGATGGTAATTCGTTACAACCAATGTAAGTTGTCCCAATATGGTCATGATGTGAAATGTTCCACCATTGACTGTGTTGACATGATCAGTGGGGAGATCCCTATGTTTCCCATGAGTATTGATTCCCCTTCTTCCATTATAATCAATTTATAAATAATGAAACACACTCGATTATGGTATGAATCATAATTTATAATATTAACTTAACAAAATACCTATCATAAATTGATATCCAATGCATTTCTAATCCCATAATCAGAAAAACGGTTTCTTTGTGGAATAATTTGCATTTAAATCCTTGATAATGGATTGTAAAGAAAATATGAATTATCCTAAACATATCCCCAAGGAGTTTCATAACAAAGAGTGCAGTAAGGCCCATTTTCATGTACCAGGATACATTGGGTCAAGCCTGAAGCTTCTTGACGGAACATTCACTCCTAGGTACATCTGTGCCAGAGCCATCTCTAACTACTCGTATCCATAGAGGGATTTATTTTATAGAAGAATTCATATAATCTATTCCTTACCAAAATACCAGGAGGTTCTTGTATTTTATCCTCAAATACTGACTTTGGGCTTCATTCCCTACTATACATTTCGTACTCTAGTTTCTATGTTTTCTACTAAACTTCCTCTCATACCCACAGTAACACCCAGACCTATCTAGACCAGAATCGGTGAATTACTCATTATATAAGCATGCTTAGAAGATATGAAAATCTTGAAGGAATGATCCGTTTAGTATTCAAGATAATTCTAGATACATTAATGTAACTCAAATTACCTAGGAAAATGTTAGAAAATACAAAACATAAGAAAAACTAAAAAATGCACCTACAGAAACTCAATAAATAATCTCCTCATCATCACATGTTGAAGGTAAACAATTGAGACGGGTGAGCTCAAATGCTCAGTAAGGGTTACAAATAGCAGAAGCATGAATCAATAATAACTTAATCATAAAAAATTTGACATATCAATATGGCATGGTGAATAAATGAAAACTCACGCCATTAATAAACTGAGAATGAAACTGCATCCATACATTTTTTCATAGAGAATATCTCATGGATAGTAATAAATTAAAATTAATAAAGATAATTATGGCTAATTGGAAGCCATATATCTGGAACATGATACCATAATACTGTTAAAACTGTTTAGTTCTATGGGTAGAAACCCTTCTTAATTTTGGAAACAAACTCGAAGGGTTTGTCGCCAATAGATATATCTCATGAGACATGATGAAGAATTGAGGGGATATAGTGGGACCCACCCACCACTATAAATTCAAATCATTCTTTATAATATGATTTAATGTAAGAGTAATATGTCTTTTCAATATCCGTATAGAGTATAGAATACATATATATCAATATTTCCATAGTTAAAATAACATTCCAATTATACACTGTATGTAAAATGGTATACGGCTTAGACAATAAACATATCCATGATATGAGATTATGGATATTTAATAAAAATATAACTTCAAATTAAACGTGATCTCAAATGGGCAGTAGGTACACCACATAAGGATTATTAGGTACCAAATACAACGTTAGTCACAACAAAATCTTGTTGAGGCAAAGTCCCTTACCATAATGTAATCGGTCGAATCATATGACTATAACATAATAACCATTAAATGAATCATTTAATACCATTAATATAAATATAATAATGTTATTATATTTCAAATTTATGTACGCGTATACCACATCCATGAAATGAGTGGTGAACAATGGAAATATTACAGTATTAAAAGTGAGATGAGAAACCCGTTACCTTATGCTCGAGTGTGTACTTATTTTGATTTTATGACATGAATAATAAAATTTAGCATCATTAATTAATAATTAAATAACCTTATATACATTTATTTGATTTATTATAACCTTATTATGTTCATTCATGGCCCTATTTGTGGGTTTAAGAGGTTTAATTTTATTGTCTTCTAATCATTTTCTTCTCGGGTTTTCATGATTCGTTGAAATGTATTCATGAATGGAAGTTCATTTGAAATGTGGTTAAACATACATAATTATCAATATATATTATTAGTGATATTAAATATATATAAATGATCTCATAATTAATCTTTTTTATATACTTGAGGATGAATTATTAGTTGAAAGCTATTTATAAACACTTGGATTATGTTTGGCAGTTTTGTGCACAATGATGTTGTTGTGTATTATTATTACATATTATGGGTGTGTAGGGATTACAGAACATTAATGAGATAAAATACATATATTATGATATGGTTCAACCATTACAATGGTTTTATGTATAGGATTGAGGATGGTAACAACAATTGAGAACTCGTCGTCCTTGAATGTGATAAAATAACACATCTTGGATAGTGTTTTCATTTTATGTATAAGTAGATGAGGAAAAGAGATATGAGGATGAAATATTCCATTATCATAATATAATTCCAGTTTATGTATGGTACTAGAATTATCCTATCACTTGGATGAGTGGACATGAGGAAATAAGTATAAAAGAAAAGAACTCAAAATAGAAAAAAAATTGAGAAATCACTTGGAAAAATTTGACAGCCTAACGACGTCGCTGAAAATTTAATTAAACAATTTGATGAGAGAAAATGGGTATCTCATTATCCTTACATAATATGGTTAGTAAGGTAAATATTGACTGAAATATCCAAACATAAACAAATTTAATATAAAAGATAAAACATAAAATGAAAGCTTTAATAAATGATAAGGGTGGTTGATTCTCTTACCTTATAGAGTAACTCCCAAAACATGACAGTTGGGACCTTGGGGGTTTGAGGACACCTTGGGAGGACTCCTAGTGAGGTAATAATACCATATATTCTAGGATAAAGAGTTTGGAAAGAATGAAAACGAAGGGGGAGAGTGGGTGTTTATAGTAATTAAGATGGTGTTTTTTATTAATTAAAAGGGACACCTCATTAGTGGTTTTTGAAAAACCATGGGTTTTCCCATGGTATTATCCCATGGTTTTTGCCACATAGGACACCTCATGTTATAATTTACTGTACACAGGTCGATCATCCTTTTATACTTAATTATTACATCATTATGAATTCATTAAACTACCGAAAACTCAAAACTTCATTTTTTCCATTCACGAAAAATTCAAGTATTTTAGAAAAAACCCAAAAATTCGCTGTAACAATTTTTCAACGTGTAGAAAATAAAAATGAACTCCATTTTTGAAAATAATTTTCTATGTATTTTAATTAATTTTTTAAATAAAATAATATTTTATTCAAAAAATAACAATTTTAATGATATAATTAGTTCTATATCACATTGAAAAATAAATTAAGATATAATTTTATTATTAACATAAGAAAATAAAATATTATCATTATTTACTATTTATAAGGTTTATATTAGTATTCATGTTACTATTCATTGGGGTATCCTATTGATCATCCAAAAATCAAGTTAGTTCTATTAGACTCCAAATGACGTACTGCTCACAACTATAGATAACCGTTTTTCGAAATTCAATTCATAGAAGTTGAAAAGTTATGTTTAAGGGTGAGGTTTGGACTATCACTTAAATATCCAAGTGTTGTTTCAAAGGAAAATTGTTCTTCAAAAAATAGAGGCTATGAATAGAATGTATTTAAGAGAAGCATATAATAACATGTTTGGGATGTTATAAATATGTTTTTTAATCACTTCATGAATATATAACGCATGAAAAAAGCTCATTCCAAAGGCATACAAGATGTGGAAGATTCATTAATTCAACTCGTAAACCATTTATAGAAAATATATTAATGGATCATTTAGATCATTTCATAAAAATAAATGATTAACATCCACAGATGTCATCTTATATGGGAAATAATTTTGACATATCTTTTTAGAATATTTATTTAATAAAATATACATACTTCATTAAAAACGACTTTTAAAACATAAAACCCTTTTAAAACCATTATCATTGAAAATACAAAGAAAATGTAAAAATTAGTCTTAAAATCATTTTGAAAACCTTTTTCCAAGAAAACATAAAAATAATAATCATACTTTTACAAAAACCCATTTCTTTGAAAAAATATAAAATGAGCTTCCAAACTATGTATTTTATTTTTTATTTGAAACAATTTTGAAAAGATATAAATAATTATTGAAAACGTTTTAAAATATATTTCATTGAAAATTATTTTAAAACTTATAAAATAAATATTGAAAACCATTTAAATCAATTTTTAAAAATAAAACCTTTTTTAAAACATTGTTCATTGAAGGTATATTCGAAAATATATAATCGAATCCTTGAAAACTGTAAAACAGTTTTTGAATTCTTTTCTCTTTGAAAATTTACATTATATATCATCTTAAATAAATTGATAACATTTTTAAAAGAATTTTTGGAATAATGGTTTTGGAAATACAATGGATTTTTGACTAAAGAGATATATTATAGGGACCCAGCCTTAAAAAATTCCATAATATTGAATTAAATGAATAATTCACATTGGGGATCTTTTCAAGTTTAGAGTTTAAGGAATTAGGCCATAACTATTACATCTCAAAAGATACAAAGTAGACACCTCTACTTAGTTTCCATTTTGTTTCATAAAATAAAATCTCTTGAAAAAAAGAGTCATGTCCAGTTCCATGTATTAGACAGCATGACATTCCTTGATCCCACCATGAACCTTTTATACTTTATGTCCTGTGAAAAACATTTCCAAAACATGGGATGAGAATAAAAATCTTAGTAAGGAATTCACAATGAAGGAGACTATTAGTTTTTCAAAACCTCAAGTAAACCATGAATACATAATCATAAGTAATACTTTTCACCTATATTAATTAGTAAATACTCTTCACTGAATAAAATATCACTGCATACCCTTTTGTAACCAAAATATCATCATAATACCCATATAAAGAACACATAACATATTAAGGTAACTTGGAACATAAACATACTTAAATGGAATAAACATACGGTCGACTTCCACCCATGTCACTAAATGAAATAGCCACACGACTGACTTTCATACCCAATGCATTGGAGGTTATAACGTAACCACCTGTCCTAGTTTATCACGGAACCACCTGTTATTTGGTTTATCACGCAACCACCTATCAAATGTCCAAGTACCATTACAAAATCATAACACATAAAATATTGAAAATATAAAAATTTCGCTAATAATATTTAATTTTCTATCACAAGAATAATTTCAAGATATTAAAATAATAAATCCATTTAAAAAAACTATTTTTAATATGAAAACACCAAAAAACTTAATAAGGTATTTCTTTTTCATTTTAGAAAACATTAAGGCTTATAGAGGAAGCTAAATAACGATTACGGTGGAATATAGGTCATTGTCGCCACAAACGTTAAAAACATTCCATTTGTAGTTTAGTAAAATGCTTCGTAGAAAAATGACTCCCTTTGAGTGAATGTAAAAGTCAAAGGTGTTTATACAGTGTGTAAAGAAAGTATTTTATAAAAGAGTATATGCCTCAATGAAAGGTGATTGAGACAAAGTCCCTTACCTCAAGTCCAACTTGTCTTGTTCGCTTCTTTATGTACCTAAATAATAAAATTTGTTCAATTTAATATTTATTAAGGTATTCCTTTAATGTTTACTATTCAATTCATATCTCATATTATCATGTTATAATATTTAGTTAATTATGTGAGTTCATATCATACGTTTTGTCGATTTCGGTACATGAGTCAAAAATGAACTTGTTTGAAAAGAATTTCCCATGTAGTTATAAGTACATCATCTCCAGAATGGAATTAATGATTTAAATATCATATATATCCAGTATATATTCATTTTATACTATTCCATAACATTTGGAGATAAAAAATGAAATGCACCGATCATGGAGACGATAGGTCGTACGTACGCATGAACGCTACTTTAATTTCATTGTCATATTAAATGAATTAAAACTAAATGAGACATTTATATTTTATAATTCCAGTACAATATATATGTTATATAGGAAAAATATGTTCATTAATTAAATTCTTTATAAATTCCATGTTTGGCATGAACAAGTCAAATCACTTGAGGGGGTGGTAGTCCACACTTCCTCGGATGAAACTATCGAAGTTCCACAACATGAAAAGAATAAATATGTGATTCAAAAATTTAATTCAGACGCACATAGAAAAAATAAATACCATATATATCATATATAAATATAGTGACATCATAATGGCCACCATGAAAGGTGTTAATAAAATTTAACAATCATAGTTTTGTGAGGCAGTAATTCACCACCCACAGAAACAGTATGTTCTTTAACCATTAGACGGAGGTGTGTGTGAGTGTAGGTAGAATTATTCTCATAACAACATCCTAGTATATTGAGGACACTGGGGATATTATGGGGTCAAATAATAAGATGATTGTGGTGAGTGAAGAAGGAAAATAAAATAAAGAAACTCGAGAGAAGACATTGCCTCTAAATCAGCTAACTCTTTATGATTTGAGCCAGAGGATTCCTTGGAAAGACTTATGCCCAATGTGAGGCTTCTAGGAGTAAAATAGGGATGTGGAGGGATAATATGAGTAGAGTTTGGCTGAGACAAGGGCTTGAGAGGTGTGGGTTAGGGGCTAGAGGTGGGGGCCTTTTATAAGAGGGAGGAGGATCACTTTTGGAAAGTCTTGAAATTTTACTTTATTATAAAATGGTTATCAGATTTTAAAGGTCCTAAAATGGTATATTTCGAGGATAAGGTGATAAGGGTTGTAAATACACCCATATAATAGGTTTTTTACCAGTGTAAGTCTTATATTTTACCTTATCTTTTCATTTTATTTAAATCGTTAATTAATGAGGTAATCACTGCATCATCATGGGGTCATAAATAATTTTTTTTATTTAATTTCTAAAAATTATAAAAAAATACCATGATGTAGGAACTATTATTAGATTTCCAATGAATATTTATAGTCTAATAGATCATTTATGTAAACAATATTAAAATTGTTTTACTTAGGTGTTATGAAGTTTTTTTGAATTCAGCTTTCTTTATAAATAATACGATAAAAGGTCACTATCACACAAAAGTGATTCCATGGTGTCCCTAAGTTGGAACACGAAATCCCATGGTCGGAAATGACACAAACAAGAGGATTTTGGACGCATTTTAGGGCCATTTTATATTATTATGTTATTATTTTATTAGCCTTAACTACCTGATTACTAATTAATCACGATAATTAAAGATAATTACCGTCGTTACTATTCATAATGTCCAAAAACAAGAGTCTTAATTACATAATTTGGGCCTTGTGATTCCAAATATGAAATCCATTTTACAAAATTCTATACATAGAAATTGTAGTAATTAATTTAAAAATAATTCCTGTTGTCAGAACAAATAGCATGTTTTTAAGAACAATATCTATCAAAATATTGACAATTGTTTATGTCCAATTTCAAAATAAAATTAATTATAATTACCAAAATTGGATTAAATGGTAAAAATATATTCTAATTACACTGTAATACCAATTGAAAAGATAATCTAACTATATAATTAAATTAGATGAAAAGGTAGTTTGGAAGTAAAATGCAGCCTTTTTCACTATTCATTAAAAAATCAACCTTGTCAGAAAAAAACCAAAAATTTATCAAAATTAAATTTCAATGTCCCAATTCTAATGAATAAGTTCATCTTGACAAATAAATCTTATAAAATTTTTAAAAGTTATATTTAAAAATGTTTTTCCATTAAAAGGCGGTAAACAAATCTTTTAAAAATATTAGAGTATTATATGCCTAAGATTGGATTAATTCTCATTTTAAGCCTCTAAAAACTATATAATTAAAAATAGTCATTGATATGAAAATATATTATTTTTTAATTACATGGGATGTTACATCAATCCCCCCTTTTCGAAATTTCATCCCTGTAATTTATTTACTTATCGAATAGGTGGGGGTATTTATCCCTCATTGCATTTTCAGATTTTCATGTTGCCTCTTTAATCATGTGGTTTTTCACAAACCTTTACTTGATGAATCACATTATTCCACAAAACCTACTCCCTGTGGTCAAGAATCTGGATCTGTTGTTCTTTATAAGATAGAATCTTATCCATCTGAACTACCTCTGGACTCAAAACATGAGATGGATCTAGCATGTACTTCTTTAATATTGAAACATGAAAAACATTATGTACCAGAGATAAACTCGGAGGTAAAGCTACTCGGAATGTAACTGATCCAACTCACTCTAAAATTTCATATGGTCCAATGACCCTTGTACTTATCTTTCCATTCTTACCAAATCACATCACACTTTTCCATGGTGCATCCTTGAGGAAGACATGATCCCCAACCTCTAAAGATATATCCTTCCTCCTATTGTCTGCACAACTTTTCTACCTACTCTGAGCTATTCTCATGTGTTTCCGTATCATCTGAACTTTTTCTGCCAACTCATTTACCAATTCTGGTCTCATCAACTTCCTTTCACCTACTTTATCCCAAAAAGCTGGTGTTCGACACCTCTTACAATATAATTCCTCAAATGGAGCCATCTGTAAACTGGAATGAGAATTGTTATTATAAGAAAACTCAACCAATGAATGTTTTTGGCCCCAACTTCCTTGATAATCTATCGAACATGAATGTAGCATATCCTACAAGGTCTAAATTGTTCGTTCTGACTGCCCATCTAATTGAAGATGAAAAGATATACTTAAATTAAATTCAGCACCCAACGACTTCTGAAGGCCTTTTCAAAAGTGAGAAGTGAACCTGGGATCACGATCAGATACAATGGAGAGGGTAACTCCCTATAACCTGAATATCCCTTTATGATACAAATGAAAAAGTTGATCTAGGAAAAATTTATATCGTATAACAAGGAAATGGGATGATTTAGTCAAACAAACAATAATAACTCAGATCGCATTATTATCTCAATGTGTCTTCGGTAATCCCAGAATGAAGTCCATGGATATATTCTCTCATTTCCACTCTGGCATAGGTAAAGGCTGAAACATACCTTTCAATAACTACCTCTCTTCTTTAACCTATTGAAAAGTCAATCACTTCATAGTGGAATCAGCAATATCTCTTTTCATTCCATCCCAACAGTAATACTCCCTCAAGTCTATATACATCTTAGTACTGCCAGGATGGACTAAAAACGGGGAACCATGCGCCTCGCATAACAACTCATTCTTCAACTGTGAATCACAAGGCACACATAATCTCTTACCAAACCTCAAAACACAATCATTATCAATGTTGAATTCATGTAACATACCCATCTCAACCAGCTCTATCTTTTTCTGCAACTCACTATCTTTAATCTACACTTGCTTAATTATGTCTGATAGAGATGATCTCACTGACTCCTGAAACAAAACAGAAGAAATTCTTACACTAACAAATTCTATTCCAAAGTTCATAAAATCAAAAACCAAAGGATCTTGTTCCAAATGTATCATGGTTAATGAATCATTACTTTTTCTTCTGAAAGCGTCAGCCACTTTATTTGATTTTTCCGGATAGTAATGAATTGTACAATCGTAATCCTTGATTAATTCCAGCCATCTCTTATATCTCATTTACAATTATTTATGAGTGAACATATACTTTGAACTTTTGTGATCGGTATATATTTCACACTTTACTCCATAAAAATGATGCCTCCAAATTTTTAAAGAAATAACAACAACAGCTAATTCAAAATCATGTATAGGGTAATTTAACTCATGAGTTTTCAACTAACGTGAAGCATAAGTAATTACATGATCATTATCCATTAGGACACAACCAAGTTCATTAAAAGAATAATCATTGTAGATAATAAACTCACCATTTTTGGAAGGCAGTGCCAAAACTGGAGAATTCACCAATTTATTTTCAATTCTTGAAAACAATCATCACATTATTTAGTCCAAATGAACTTAACACCTTTTCATGTTAACAAAGTCATCGGACTAGGTAACCATGTAAATGTTTCAAAAAACCTCTGATAATAACCTTCCAAACCAAGAAAAATACGGATCTCGGTTATATTTGTGGGTATTGGCCATTCTTCAACAACTTTTGTTTTAGCAGGATCAACAGTTATGCCATTCTTTGAAACAATGTGACCAAGGAATTAATTGTTTTTAACCAAAACTCACATTTGATGAATTTTCAATATAGTTTCTTTTCTTTTAAGGTTTGAAAGATAACCCTTAAATTAACTTCATGTTCCTCTACTTTTGGAAAAACAAAAATATTATTAATGAAAACAACCACAAACTTATCCAAGAACACGTGGAAAATTCTATTCATTAGATCCAAGAATACAACAGGTGCATTGTTTATCCCAAAATGCATAACTAAAAATTTATAACGGCCATATCTAATTCGAAACGTGGTCTTCATAATGTCTCATTCTTTTACTTTCAACTGATTGTACCCCGACCTCTAGTCAATATTCGAAAAATACTAATCTCTTTGGAGCTAATCAAACAAATCCTCGATATGAGGAAAAGGATACTTGTTCGTAATAGTGATGTTATTCAATGCTCTATAATCAACGAAAAGTCTCATTGAACCATCTTTCTTTTTAACAGACAAGACAGGAGCACCCCATGGTGATGTTCTAGGTCGAATGAAACATTTATCTGATAACTCATGCAATTGCTTCTTTAACTCTAAAAGTAAAAATTGAGACATTTGATAAGGGGGTTTTGAAATTGTTTTAGAATAATGAACTAAGTCAACAGTAAATTTAACTTCTCGATCATGTATAATACCAGGAAACTCATCAGGAAAAACATCAAGATAGTCATTTACCACTGGAAGATCATTAATCTGAATAGTTCCTTTGTTTTCAACAATATGTGCAAGGTAGCATTCATTTCCACTTTTATTAGTTTCTCAAATTCCTAGTATGTTATCAAAAGCAAGTGTTTATTTTTTGTACACAAATTGAAAATAATTTGGAAAAGAAACCACTTTATCTCTGCATTAAATCTTAGGATGATAAACAGAAATCCAATCCATGCCTAAAATAACATCAAACTCTACTAGAGGCAAAAAATGGTTTGCATGTAGATTCATTCCCACACAAGGATAGTAAGGTTATTATAATTTTCTTTTGACTCAAAGTTTCCCCCTAGTGTTTTTACCATAAGTTCAGGATTCATATATTGACATGGAATTTGAAATTTACTAGAAAACGTCTCAGAAATAAAAGAATATGTAGACCCTAAATCAAACCACACATTGGCATAATCTGAACAAACAAACAATATACCTGATACTACTTAATTTGATGACCCAACATCCGCTGAATTAGTTCCAAAAGATTTCACCACCCCTTTATACTTGTAGTATGTCTACTTTCCCTCATTTGAGTTCTTCTTTAGACACTCATATGCATAATGACTCATTTCATCACACTTAAAACATCTTACCGCAGGCTTTTCATTACCTGCTTGACCATCATCCTTACAGTAATGAGCAATATAACCACACATACCACACCGAAAGAACTTCCGAGACTTGGATAAACATTATACATGATGCATTTTACCACACTTCTAATGGGTTGGATATTTGGTTTTCTTACCTCCAGTATTCTTTGATGATTTCTTTCCCTTTGCCTGCCAAATGGACCTCTTACTCTGTTGTTTGTGAAAGAACACCTGATCATCGGCTAACTCCATTTCCCACTTCTCCGCACATCGAACAGGTTTTTCATAACATTCGAACTCACGAGAAGCTAAATCCCTTTGATACTTTTTCTTTAACCCTGAGTAAAAATGGTTGATTTTTTTATCAAGAACTCCTATGAAATTTGGAGCATACTTTTCCAGTCGAGTGAACTTTGCTTCATAAGCAGCCACTGATTCATCCTCCTACCTCAATCATAGGAATTTTTTTCCATCCTAAGACGAACCATCATAGGAAAATATTTCTCAAGAAACATACCTTTGAATTGACCGCAGTGAAGGTTATCAATCTCCTCACTATCCCTGATATTTTTCACTATCGACCACCACTGATCAGCTTCATCTTCAAAATGGTAAACAGCGAGACTAACCTTTTGATACAAACTATAAGGACCCGACCTTAAAACATTACTTAATCATGAATTAAATGAATAATTCACATTGAGGATCTTTTCAGGTTTAGAGTTTTAGAGAATTAGGCCATAACTATTACATCTCCAAAGTTACGATGTAGACACGTCTACTTAGTTTCCATTTGTTTCATAAAATAAAAACTCTTGAAAAAAAGAGTCATGTTCAGTTCCATGTTTTAGACAACATGACTTTCCTTGATCCCATCCTTGACCCTATTTCACTTTATGGCATGTGAAAAACAATTCAAAAAATTGGGTTGAGAATAAAAATCTCAGTAATGAATACACAATGAAAAAGACTGTTAGTTTTTCAAAACCAAAAGTAAACCATGAATACCTAATCATAAGTAATATTTTTCACCTATATGAAGTATTGAATAATATTCACTGAATAAAATAACATTTCTTACCCTTTGTAAGTAAAATATCACCATAAAACCCATATAAAGAAAACATTACATATAAAGGTTACTTGGAACAAAAATGCACTTAAATGGAATAACCATACCGTCGACTTCCACAGATGTCACTAAATGGAATAGCCACACAGCCGACTTATATACCCAATGCATTGAAGGTTATAACGTAACCACCCATCCTGGTTTATCACGGCACCACCCGTCATTTGGTTTATCACGTAACCACCCGTCAAATGTCCATGTACCATTACAAATAACAACACATAAAATATTGAAAATATTTACATTTCACTAATAACATTTAATTTGCAATCACAAGAAATAATTTCAAGATATTGAAATAATAAATCCATTTCAAATACCATTTTCAATATGAAAACACCAAAAAAACAGAATAAAGGATTTCTTTTTCATTTTAGAAAACATTAAGGCCTATAGAGGAAGCCAAATAACTATTATGGTGGCGGAGAGGACATTGTCACCGCAAATGTTAAAAACATTCCATTTGTCATTTAGTAAAATGATTCGTAGAAAAAATATTTCCTTTGAATGAATGTAAAAGTAAAAGTTGTTTACACAGCGTATTATTAATGTTTTTTATAAAAGAGTATATGCCTTAATGAAAGGAGATTGAGGCAAAGTCCCTTACCTCAAGTCTGACTTGTCTTGTTCATTTAATTATATTCCTGAATAATAAACTTTGGTCAATTTATAATTTCTTAATGAAATCCTTTAATGTATATTATTCAAATCATATCACATATTATCATGTTATAATAATTAGTTAATTATGTGAGTTCATATCATACGTTTTTCCTATGTTCAGTACATGAGTCAAAAATTAACTTGTTTGGAAATAATTTGCCATGTAGTAATAATTACATCATCTCCAGATTGGTATTAATGATATAAATATCATATATATATCAATTATATATTAATTTTATACTATTACATAACATTTGGAGATTAAAATGAAATGCACCGTTCATGGAGACGGCAGGTCGTACATACGCATGAACACTACTTTCATTTCATTGTTATATTAAAGGAATTAAAACTAAATGAGACATATATATATTATAATTCCAGTATAATATATATGTTATATATGAAATTAAAGTTCAATAATTACAATCTTTATTAATTCCATTTTTTGGCATGAACGCCAACAAGCCTGTACCCAAGTGGTACATGCTCCTTCTTGGCATCCAAAAGACCCGGGTTCAAATCTGGGCAGGGATGAATTTCTGGGTTACTGTAGGAGGGTACTGTAGCGTGGGAAAAATAGTAGACACCGTAGCAGTGGTGGAACTATAGTGGAGATAGCACTGTAGCGGGGGAGGAACTATTTCAGGATACTGTAGTGGCGGCGAGTACTGTAGTAGGTAATGTAGCTGCGCGGGGTATTGTAGCAGTACTGTTCACAGAGGGTCCTTTGGGCCAAAAAATGGGATTTCAAGACTTGTATTATTGACACATGGCCTTGGGATATCTGGCTATGTATTGGTTCTCCCGCTACACTATAAAGAGGTCTTTTCTTTAATAATAAATTGAGGCTTCAGCCCCATGTTTGGTATTAACAAGTCACATCACATGAAGGGGCGGTAGTCCACACTTCCTCAGATGAAATTATCGCAGTTCCACCAAATGAAAATCATAAATATGTGATTTAAAAATAAAATTCCGAAGAACATAGAAATAATAAATAACATATATATCATATGTAAATATAGTGACATTATAATGTCCACCATGAAAGTAGTTAAAATAAAATTTAGCAATCATCGTTTTGTAAGGCAGTAATTCGCCACCCACAGAAATAGTATGTTCTTTATCCATTAGATGGAGGTGTGTTTGAGTGTAGGTATAATAATTCTCATGAAAAAACATATTATATTGAGGATACTGGTGTTATTATGGGGTCAAATAATTATAAGATAGGGGTTAATGAAGAAGGAAAATAAAAGAATGAAACTCCAGAGATGACATTACCTCTAAATCGGGTAACTCTTTTTTATTTTAGCCAAAGGATTCCATTGAAAGACTTCTACCCAAAATGAGGATTCTAAATGTAAGATAGGGATTTGGAGAGATAATATGAGCATAGTTTGGTTGATCCAATGGCTTTAGAGGTGTGTATAAGGGGGTATAGGTTGGGGCCTTTTATAAGAGGGATGATGGTCACTTTTTAAAATTCTTGAAATGTTACTTTATTGTATAATAGTTTTCGGATTTTAAAGCACCAATAATAATATATTTCGAGTATATGTTGATTAGGGTTCGAAAACCACCCATACAATAGGTATTTGACAAGTGTATGTCTTATATTTTAGCTTATCTTTTCATTTTCTTTAAACTGTTCATTAATGAGGTAATTACTAGATCACCATAGTGTCATAAATAATTTTATTTATTTAATGTATAAAAATTATAAAAAAATACCATGATGTAGGAAATCTTTTTATATTTCCAATTACTATTTATAGTCTAAGAGATCATTTATGTAAACAATATTAAAATTGTTTTACTTAGGGGTTACATAGTTTGTTTATATTTTCGTTTCTTTAAAAATAATATGTTAAAAGGTACCTATCACACAAAAGTGATTCCATGGGGTCCATAAGTTGGCACAAGGAATTCCATGGTCGTCCATGACATAGAAATGAGGATTTTGGACACATTTTGGTGTAATTTTATATTATTATGATATTATTTTATTACCCATAACTACCCGATTACTAATTAATCACGATAATTAAAGATAATTACCATTGTTACTATTCATAATTTCCAAAAACAATAGACTCTTAAGCACATAATTTGTAACTTATCATTCCGAATATGGAATCCATTTTACCAAATTCCAAACACATAAATTTTGGAAATTAATTTCAAAATAATTCCCATTGTCAAAACAACTAGCGTGTTTTTAAGAACAATATATATCAAAAGATTCACAATTGTTTATATCCAATTTCAAAGTAAAATTAATTATAATGACCAAAATTCGATTAAATGGTAAAAATATATTCTAATTAAACTTTAAAACCAATTTAAAATATAATCTAACCATAAAATTAAATTAGATGAAAAGGCAGTTTTGAAGTAAAATGCGGTATTTTTCACTATTCATTAAAAAATGAACATTGTCATAAAAATACCAAATATTTATCAGAAGTAAATTTCAATGTCCCATTTCTAAAGAATAAGTTTATTTTGACAAATAGAGATAATAAAATTGCCAAAGGTCAGATTTAAAAATAGTTTTCCATCAAAAGGCGGTAAAAGAGTCTTTTAAAAATATTAGAGTATTCTATGCCAAATATTGGATTTATTCTCATTTTAAGCCTCTAAATCGCTATATAATTCATAAATAGACATAGATACGAAAATATATTATTTTTTACTTCTGATGTTTCAGATATACTGTTAGATTTTTTATAAAGACAATTTTTTATTTATATTAAGTACCAATGAAAATAAAAAAGTTAATAATAAATTAATATATATTTAATAAAATGAGGGTAAATAATTTAACTAGTTTTCTTGAGATATGGATATTAAAATTTCATCAATTAATTGTATCCATTAATAATTGTGAAAAGGGATGAGATTGTTTCAATAAAATCTTATCACTTAGTCACATGGGATCGTATTATCCATGTAAGAAAATGAAATTAAATGAATAGTAAAATATAATGAAAAAATGATGCTAATTATATAAATGAAAAAACGGTAGTTTGTACACCAGAATAAATAATTTAGGAGCATAATGAAACATGATTCTAAAAGAATGCAATTTGATACAAAACTACTTTATAGATTTTGTTTCTTTTGAAATATAAACACAATGAAATGAAGAGAATAGAATGGATATGTAAATAAAAATAAATTTATTTATAAGAATCAATTAATACATCCATGGGTGGTATACACACCACATAAAAGTATTGGGGGTAAATAAAACTTTTATATCATGAAAATAAAATGTGAGTATAAATTCGGTTACCTTAGGTCTTCACTCTCATCATACTCATTAAAAAATCATGTGTAATAAATATAAATTTACCATTAATAAATAACACAAACATATTCTTAATTTTAATACCATATATCATTTTATTATGGATTTACACTACCACATTTTAAACAATTCATTGTTATGGTTTTACTTGGGTTAATATCTGCTTTGTGTTTACCATGTGTATTAATTTGTTATATCCCTAGTCCTTATACTTATATAATGATTTCAAGAATGTAAAACATTATTTATATATAATTTATATTAATTAAAATTATATAATAATAATATTTAGAAAATATATTTAAGAAATGGAATACACTATTGACAGATACGGTAGTTCATACAAATGCGTGAACACTATTTCTGTTTAATTGCTTTTTTAAAAGAAAGAAAGTAAAAGATATATGTATATATATATATATTATTATGAAATTAGCTTTAATATATCATATATATCATATATATTCACTAATATAATTTTTAATACATTCAATTCACTGTATTAATTAATCACATCACATTGAGGGTGTGGTAATCCATACATCCTCAAACAAATTTGTCATATTTACATCAAATGGAAGGTAAAAAGATATGTGTTGTAAAAGGAATAAAACAACATAAATAAATAATAAATATAATATATGAAATATATAATTTTTTTCAAAAACAGAATTTCCATCATGAGAGGTGGTAATGGAAAATGAACAATCGTTTTTTAGTGAGGCGATTGTTCACCTTATACATAAACAATATCTTCGTTACCCATTAGATGGATGTATATGTGAGTGTAGGTCGAAACTATAAAATCAAAAACCTATTATATTTAATATGTTTTGGTTTTTATAAAATAATGTAAAAATGAGAGTTGGGTGGGTGGAGAAGGATAACAAAATAAATGAGCTTGAGAGAAGACGTTACAACATAATTAGGTAACTCTTATTGGTTTTGTGCAAAAAATATTCCTCGGATTTGTTATGCTTGAGGAGATGCCTCTATGAGGAAATGATGTATTTTATTGAAGTGTATTTGGAAGATATTTGAAAAACCTAATTTTTATATATGTGTGAGGAAGTGGGAGAGGCGGTGGCCTTTTATAAGTAAGGAAAAGCACTCACATGGAATATTTGAATACAAGTTTGGTGTAGACATGTTCTTACATAAAATGGTCATAAAAAATTGAATAAATAATGGATGGTTTATGGACAAAATATATCCTAAATGTGGGGTTTTTACAAGAGTATAAGTTATTTGGGCCCTTAATATTATAGTTTTGTCCCTAATTAAGATTAATTCGACAATAATCGTTTAGATTAATTTTAATAACTTTTAATATTATTTTTAGTCAAAAAATAACAAGACATAATTAGACTCTAAATATTATATTTTTAAAAATGGTGTATTTAAATTTCTTGAAATTCAATTATCAAAATATGAAATTTTAAGAATAACGCTGATCTTGCAGACAGGATGAAAAGACATGTTTTTTTAATTATAAAAATGATTAAAAGTTTTTAAATATTTTATATTCAATTTCAAAGTGAAATTAATTATAATGAACTAAACTATATTTATAGATGAATAATTGATATAATTTAACCATATACCAATTTGAAATTATAATTTTAAATTAATATTTATTTAAAATAAAAAGAAATTATTAACTGAAATGCATTATTTTTTCACTATTCATCAAAAATTGCAGTTTCAATGAAAAATCCCAAAAATTCACCCTGCGATAATTTTTGAATTCCAAATTAAAAAAATGATTATTATTTGATCAGATTATTTTTATACATGTGTCTACAATTAATTTTTTTTTTCTTCAAAGAATGAAATCAAAAGATGTTCATTCGAGAAAATAGTTTTTTAACCATATAAAGTCTTTACAAAAAAATTATATTTTTAATTATCAATATGTTTCATTTAAATAATTTCAATATAAATATATTTGAAAATTTGATATTAATATTTGAATTAGTATTTTTTAATGGTTATTTTATGAAAAATTCTTATAAATAATTATAATAATAAATTTATTTTCTTAGAAACTTGGTATTTCTTACAACGTATGTTATGTGTGTGTCTCATGTAGAACAAGATATGTCAGTGTTGCTTGTTGCAGAATACAAGTTGGTTCTATATAAAATGAATGTTTGAATTAGTGATTATATATATATATATATAATTGTTTCCAGTGTCATGTGAAATGAAATATATCAAAAAGATAAATTAATTTGAAAAAAAAAATTTCACAAAATCACAAAGTCGAACATGTATCATCGATTTTAGAGGTTCATGGGAAAAGGGTATTCCTATTCTTGAGTGTTCTTACACCAATTTTTTGGAAATGATTTATATATATCCATATGAGGCCCTTAATTGAAATATATTCCATTTCCCTCTAGATAGGTTAGAATTTGGTGAGGTATCACTACTCAGTCCTCATCTTATTCAGTCGACTCCATAAAATGTACAACTGATTAGGAATCCTATAGAAAAAGATCATTATAGGAAGAAGTTTAGTACTAATATTCATCTTTTACCTCTATAATTTATTGTGGTAAATCGTCTATTTCTTATTATATCACCTATATTGGGTTATAGATGTATCTAGATATAGTGAATGTTACCAACTTGATATGATAGACTATTTGATATAGTGGAGAGAGTCAACCCTGTATCTTACCAACTACAGTTACTTCAAATTTATCATTCCATTGACGATTTATTCCATGTATCCCTGATTCTATGGTATCATGATGACACATATCATTCTTCTACCCTTATTATATCGAGATAGAGGCAGATGCATTCTTCATGGAGCATCTGATTTGTATCATTCATTAGAGCATGAAGGCTCTTATATGCAGGTCTGTTCCACTGATCCAAGTTCAATGGAATCATGAACATTTATATAAAGAGACATAGGGCTAGGAATCCAATTTAGGAATTCCATGGTCAGGACACTTATCATATGAAATATCAGGACCCTCGAAAGTGAAACTCAAGGATGATTTATCTTATATAGTGGGGTTGTAACTTCATGGTATTTATCAAAGGTACATACCATTATTTTCCAATTTAATTCCATTTCCTGACCCTTTAAATGTTTCCTAATGAAGTCATGGTGGTCTTAGAGGTGTCTGGGATTTCTCAGAACATGGAGATCTAAATTTTTAAGAAACATATTAGGACACACTTTTAGGAGAAACTATGATACCCCCAACAAAGACTCGCTAACCATAGAACGTGAGGTAGTGGGGAGCATGGATCTTTACAGTTTCTCTGAAACCATTTGCAGAGGCATGCATACACTTAGAACATGCCTCAAGAAATGGTTTATAGTAATTTTTCATGGTATTCACATAGTTGACCAAACTCTATGAAAAAATTTGTGTGAGGGTTCTCCCTGTACAATGTCCTGGAACACGATTGTCATAATGTTTTTACACCTAGACATCCAAACAATGTTCCCCTTCCTTTTTGATTGATATTTTTTTTAAAAATAAGATTATTAATCCCCCTAAACCATTTACCACCAACGTATTTCTCCTCCATTATCCACATGAGTCTCCTACACCTCTATTCCTAAGTGTTTTTATTTCTCCCTCATTATAAATTTATTTCCTTCACCATCAGATCCATATGAAAGATTAAAGTGAGCTCTAATATTCAAATCCTTATATTTCTTGTTTCACTTCACATAAGTTTCAAAATATTGGTGCAACTTCATTTTACCAATTTTCAAATCATTTGATGTTATCATTGATATTCAATGGTATATCTCAATTAAATGGAAGAAAATGATGAGGGGTATTCTAGGAGTCCAAGGTATATGGTATACTTCTTTCCCATATGATTCATCACAATATAATTTGTTTCGTTATTCCATAGGACAAACCCTTATGGAAATGTCTCTTTATTGTAAAATAAATTAATCTAAATGGTTCATCATGTCAAGTGGTACCTTAGCATATATCTGAACCCATACTTGGGTTTTTCTCCTTATTGGTCATGACCCCAAGTGTGTTCCCACCATAAATAATCTAATTACCCATTCCATGAGATGTTAAACACAATATTTTTGTGTGTTTCAGTTTTATTTAATTCTTTAATAAATGAATTGACTTAAGATGAATGGTAGTAATTGAGTTATCCCTTTAGCTTGATTTTGTTGATCATACATCTTTTTTAATTCCTATTTTCTTATAAAATATAGTAATTCCTATACATTTTCCCTTGTGTTCATACCATGAAGCCTTGTGATTATGATTAAGAATAATGTCATTTTTCAAATACCTTTTTCAATTATTATGGGATTGGACAAATTTTTTATCTTAGTTTGTGAACATGTGTTGTTGTAATGATTGAAGATGTCCTGGAATTGTAAATGACATGAATTACTTTATTATGGTATGAGAGAGAATATATTTCCCAACATAAGAATGTGGTGGATTGATACTCTATGCTCTCTATTTGGATTTACCGAAGGCACTGAGTATGAAACTTTTATTGTCTTATATGGGCTCTCGGATTGGATTACTTAGACTCTTCAGTGACACTTGTTCCCTTTGGGAGAAATTGTGGATTCTCATATTGGAGAGATGGTTTTGTCATGCCTTATGTGATACTCAGTCCCCTATGTGATATACCTTGTATGGTCACAATGGTTACCATGTCATTATTGATATACGGTATTCTGTTATGGGTCTCATTGTATTGGATCTGGGGTAGTGGTAATATTGGAGGATTATACAGAAACCCTTATGATTTATTTTTAATCACCTCATATGGGTTAGGATGCCATACCAAATTTGAAAGATTGTGTTCTCAGTATATTTTTTATTCATTAGTATTTTTAAGGTATGAGAATTATTGAATAATTTCATATAGTTGTGACCACCAAGACAAATCACACGAATGAGTTTGTACCACATTTGTTAATTATTTCAGATGAAAACCATTTATACACCTTATTATCTGTATAGAATCCCTTGTTTTAGATAATTAGATTAGGTCGAAGTAGATAGAATTGGCCAGATATCCATTTTAGAACCCAGAACAACACATTATTCAATTATTTCCATCCATTCACCTAAATTTCCATATTTTCTATTTTATATTTCAGGATCTTGATTAATATAGACACTATTGGTGGTGCGCTACTAGGATTATATCTCAAACCCTATTTGGGATGAATTTTTTTAGCAAAGTAGACTTCATGATTGTTGGATTTGAAAAAGATAATTGTCCAGCTTTCGCTGATTGATTGATTTTCCATTATGAAGTATGAAAAAAGAGGACTGAGTGTACTCTTGTGATAATAGTAGTAGCATTTTCTGGCCTTATTTATTTTTATAGAATTATTTATACGATTGAATCCCCTTGCCCCCTTCACATAATTTTTTATATTTACATGACATTATAATCATCACCTTGTCTATATAGTTAATTTTTATCATACACTAACTTTCTATTTATATTGGATGTAACATATTTATTATTTCCTCTACTGTCTGTTACATATTATATATTAATCTATAGTGGGTGATTGGTCCAATTATTATAGATTATTATTTCTCCTTTTATTATTTATTTTTTTGTCACGACCCTCCCTCAGGATCCGTGCTGTGACTACCCCAAGCCCGCCTTCCATAGGCCAGGGGCTGGCGACTAGCACCAAGGTGTAAATCCCAGTAAAAAGGGAAGGCATTGCCTTTGAAAAGTAAACAAACACCACAGAGTAAGCAAGAGGAAAAGTAAACACTGATTAAAATAGAGTACAACTGAAGTGCGGAAAAGTAAATGGGCCAGTATACAAACCCAAACTGAAAGTAAAGTACAACTCGAAAGGGAAAACAGCAACTTCAAAGTAAAAGCCGCTACACCGAGCTATCCACTGGCAATCCCACCTGAAGGGTGGGTACAGATAGCTCCACTGCTCCTCGGGTCCCGTCGTCCACTCCGAGCACGTCTCGCCCAGTGGTCCACCTCCAGGTACCATCCTGCTCTGCAAGGCACAACCACGATCAACGTTGTCCGTCGTCTGCAACCCACACAACGAGGTGCGGGCATAGCCCATGCGGGGGTGAGTATAACGATACTCAGTAGGGACCCCGAGACCCTCAAGGTCTCACTAAACCAACAAGGATAACCACAAAGAAGATCTCAACAGATAACCTCTACTTAGGTATATTCCCATACATATACCTAAGTTATCAAGTAACCCATCTCAATCATGAGGAAACACAAGGATTATGAAATCAACGGATAACCACTACCCGGGTATATGCCCATACATATACCTAAGTTAGCAAGTGACCCATCTCAATCATGAGGTAAACACAAGGTCAAAAGTCTCAGCTCAAACCAGGATTTTCATTATCGAAACCGTAACTGTTGAAGAGCTCCGTATCTAGAGTGTACAGTGGTCCTGTCATGACTCTGAGGTACTGCTCACTAACCTAAGACTGCTGAGGTGCTCCTCCTGTCGAGTACCGCGGGCCAGCTGCTACAACCAAGCGCTCCCACGTGCCGCTACAACCAAGCGCACCTCTGTCGTGGGTCTGCCGCTACAACCAAGCCCTCCCATGTGCCGCTACAACCAAGCGCACCTCTGTCGTGGGTCTGCCGCTACAACCAAGCGCTCCCATGTGCCGCTACAACCAAGCGCACCTCTGTCGTGGGTCTGACTCTACAACCAAGCGCACCCCTATGCCGCTACAACCAAGCGCACCTCTATAACACACCTGGTCGTTCGATCAGCAGTCGTCGGTCTCAGTCAGCTACACGGTCTCTGTACTCCGCACGCTCGTCACCGGGAGGGTCCGCTCCACGAGCTACTGGTCGATACCCCAAGTATCTCAAAGTCCCATGAAGAAGAATCTCAATGGACCGTCTCATCATAGGTGTCTCAACGCAACAGACGGAATTTCAATCAGATGTCCGGTCTGTGAGTTACTAGCCCTTTCGTCCCAGGGGCCCGGTTGGTTTCGTGTGCGAACCAATCCGGCCGTAACTCAACTATACCCCGAACACTCAAAGGGTATACTCATAGGGACCGTTTCTCAACGAGATCACCAACGTCGGTAACGGTTCGTCAAACGGTCGTTCTGTCAGAAAGGTGTCAGCTTTTCCGTTCGAGGGGCCCGGTTGGATTTCGGTGCGATCCAACCCGGCCACTATCCAACTGTATCCAAAACTCGGGCGGAGGATGCCAAAAGTTCCGTCTCATCAAGAGGAATTCAACGAGACAGACGGCGCGTCAATCGGACGCCCGGTCTGTGAGTTATTGGCTTTTTCGTCCCAGGGGCCCGGTTGGTTTTTAAGGAAAAACCAACCCGACCGTCTCCACCTGCGTCCAAACCTCGGGCAGAGTATGTCAAAAGATCTGTCTCACAAAGAGGAACTCAACAAAGCTGACGGCACGTCAATCGGATGTCCGTAGCTCAAGATATGAGCGTTTCCGCTCCGAGGGCCCGGTTGGTTTCGTGTACGAACCAACCCGAACGAACTCAAAGTATTCCGAAACATTGCGTGTGATATAACGAATCGACCGTCTCGATCCAAGGATCGCATCGCCGCTGACGGTTCGTCAATTGGAGGTCCGTAGCTCAAGTTATGAGAAAAAGACCGAAGTCGATTCGAAATCGGGGGGTCCGGGTCCGGGCCGACCCGGCCCGACCCCCCCTGAGTCGGCCCGAACCGGGTCGACCCAACCCTGGTCTGACCCAACCCATCCGGCGGCGCGGCATGGCACGGCGGCGCGGTCCGGCACAAAGGTGCGGCGCGGCGCAGCGGCGCGGCCGGGGCGCCGCTCGGGTGCCACGCGTGGGGGGCAAGGCCCCCACCCTTCCTGATGGCGGCGTGGCTGGATGTCGCGCCTTGGATCAAACGGCCCCCCTCGTGGGGGCCTGCCTTTGAGAAAATTGGGGGGGCGCTTCCCCCCCTTTGTGAAACCCCCCCCCCCCCCATTATGGGGGGGCCAATTTAACCGCCCGATGGAATTTAATTCCCCCGGTTTTGCACCGTCCCGGCCGGCCCGACTTGGCCGGCCGGCTTCATCTCAACACGACCGGCATGGGCCGGTCCTCTTCCATTTTCTGGCACCGGTGGACCGGCTGGCCGCCGGTCATCATGTCCCGCCGCGGCCTGGAACCGGCCGCGGTCTTCGTCGTCCGGCACGGTGCGACGACACCGTGCCCTTCCGCCGTGGCCCCGCTCCGGCCGTGGCGCCTTCGGTTTTCTTCGACGCGGTGCGACGGCGTTGCGTTCATGATGAATCTTTTCAAGGAAAGGCACGACGGCGCCGCACAATAATTGTCGAATGATTCTCGCGTGGTGCGACGGCACCACGCCATCTCGTTCCATCCGCAAGGAAAATAATAATCAAGAACAAAGGAGGGGGGATTTGTCCATGTTTTTGCGGTCCGACCCCCCTCTCGTTAGATGATAACACTTAAACATTTATCCTCAAGATTTTCATGCTAGAACCAAGAACACGAATAAATAAATAATCAACAACAAACCCCTACCGCGGTTTCAGGAACGATGATCGTCAACGACCCGCTGAAGATGAGCGTCGCGGTGGTCGGCGTCACGGAAGAAGGACGTCGATGTCATGAAGCGAGGATTCGAAGTTCTTTGATGACGATTTCGTCACAGGAAATTGTCGCGGAAGAGATGACGCGGAAGAAGACGTCGTCGGTATCGCGGGTATGACGTCACGGAAGATGGTTCCCGAGAACGTGGCGTTCTTCGTCGATGTCCGAATGTTCTTCGCGTTCTTCATCAAAGTTTGAAGAAGAAGGAGAAGGCTCCAAATTCTCTCAAGGTGGCTAGAGAATTCTAACCCAAATAAAATAAGCTAAAGTCTTATTTTATTCACACAATTATCAATTTGAATTTCAATGGTTTGAAATTCAAACAATTCAACTCCATTAATTAACAAAGTTGTCATGTTCATTAAAAGAGGAGTTTAAGGGAGTTTAAAAAAAAGAAGGTGAAGAGTTAGGGTTCGTGTGGGCCCCACCACACTTAATCCTCTCAAGTGAGGTTAAGTGGGTGTGGGTCCCAGCCCTAACTCTCTTTGGGAGAAGTTAACCAACAAGTTAAAAATTAAAAGTTTTTCAACATTTTTATTTAACTTCTTATAATTTTTCCCAAAACTAACTTTCATTCCGCATAAAACGCAACCTCGGAAAAGGTCTCCTTAAGCAAATATCGGCGCTGCGAGTTCATCGGTGTCCTCGGATTTCAATTACGAGCACCGGATCAAAAGTTAGAAATTCCCGCTCGTTCGTTCACTGAACGTACACGAGCCAAACTTCGGAAATTGATTCCAGGCACTCCTGGCCTCGGAATCAGGTGCCGTCAAGAACCGGGCTCTTGTAAAATTCCAAAGAAAATTAAGAAAAAATTTCCCTTGATTTTTACGGGTCTTTACATTACTCCCACCTCAGGGCTTTACGTCCCCGTAAAGATACAACCAAACTAGGGAAACAAATGAGGGTACTGAGCACGCATCTGAGCCTCCCGCTCCCATGTGCTCTCCTGGAGGTTCCCGTGCTGCCATCTGATGCGCACAAGAGGAATCGATCGCCCATGTAGGACCAGCTCCTGTCGATCCTCTATCCCCACCGGGACCTTCATAAACGTCGCCCCATCGTCAATGTCAAGCTCCTCATGGTCATTGATGTGTGTCGGGTCGTGCACGTATCTCCTCAGCTGAGATACGTGGAAGATGTCGTGCACCTGGTGCAACTGAGGTGGTAGAGCCAGGTGATAAGCCACCTCACAAATCCTGCTGAGGACCTGGAAAGGCCCGATGAAGCATGGAGACAACTTTCCGCCTCGGCCAAATCTCCGCAAACCACATCGAGGTGAGACCCGCAAGAAGACGTGGTCGCCATCCTCGAACTCTAGTGGCCTCCGCCTCCTGTTAGCATAGGAATTCTGTCGGCTCTGAGCTGTATTCATCTGCTCCTGGATGACCTGGACCTTCTCTATCATGGCCTAGACCACCTCTGGTCCCACAAGAGCTGCTATGATTTCTTCCTTGCCGATAAGAGAAATCTGGTCTCATCCCCTGGATGAACCACATTCTTCACCTAATACTGTCAATCCTGACATGGATGATACTAACCCATACCAAGGATGACGTCGTAAGGCCTCGACGCTACTACAAATAGATCCAACCGTTACTCTCGCCTCCAAGGGTTGAGTCACACTATCGGCATCAGTGTGTGGTAACTGGGTCTCCTCCAGTAGGTACTTCTCAAGTGAGGGTCAAGTCAACGGTATAAGACTGAACCTCTTAGTAACAACAAAGAGAGGATAGGGAAGTAAATGCCATAAGAAAAGGTGTCATTTATTACTGCAGCTCAAGTACAAAGACACAAAGCATCTACAAACATACATCAACAAAACTAGAAGCATCATGAACAAAATTCTCCAGGACTGGAGCTAGTCCCGCTCCTGTCCATCTACTCCCGGAGCCCCATGATCGTAGGCCTGAACTGCTTGAAGCTGAGCTCTCCCATGTCCTCCTGTCCCCTGCGGTCGGGGTGGACCTCCTGGTGGTGGTGGTGGCAACACCCCGAAGTTTTGTCCACCTCCAGCTGCACAGCCAGCTCCCCTTCCATGGCCACCTGCTCCTTGCGGCCCACCCTGATCGAACTTCTGCCTCTGCCTGGGGGGTCCTTCATTCGTCTTCTGGTCATCCGTATGGCGGGTCGGACAGTCACGAGCCATGTGACCAACCCCGCCGTAGGAGTAACACTGCCCTCTCATGGCAAGTTGTTGCCCACCCCGAGTGCCTCGCGCAAACGATCCAGATTCATGTTGTCGACCACCTGTAGGTCAAGTCCTCTTGGACCCCTGCGTCATCCGTCTACTGCCCGCTACAGAAGACTCTTCCGCATGCCGGTAAGTGGTGGGTCCTGCTGCTGGAGACTGTTCAGCAAGGAAACTATCCACTAAAGGGCTCGCTCCAACACCCCTGCCTGAGTCGGAATGTTTAGGGAGATCATCAAAGCCATGATCTCATGCCTCAGTCCCTTTTCGAAGGTCCGGGCTCAGAAGAATGGGTCCCGTAACTTGTCGGCCGAGTAGCGCGAAAGATCAGTAAATCTCACCGAGTACTGAGCGACTGTCATGCTGCCCTGCCGCAGCTGAATAAGCTCCTGGATACACACCGCACGAAGGGTGGCTGGGACGAACTCCGAGCGGAAGAGGCTCTCAAAGTCCGTCCAAAGTAGAGATGCCTCATCGTGCACCTGGAGCATCAATCTCCACCATCGTCATGCTGCTGCGTGTAGCAGGCTCGCAGTGAGGATCACTATGAGGTCTGCAGGTGTCCTCACTAGCCTAAAAACTCGTACCACTGCCTCCAGCCAGTCTTCTACTGCCCGAGGGTCCGTCTCCCCACGGAACCTAGGAGGTCGCTGGCGCTGGAACTCGTGCAGAGCTCCAAGGCGACGTGCATCGTCAGCGGCTGGTGCTGGAAGCATCGGTGGCTCGGCGGGTAGAGCTACAGCCGGTGCCACTGCTGACAAAGGGCCCTGCACCGAGGCCTCGTCACTCGGTGGGCTGTCGTCACGCTCGACTCTCGGAACCCTAGCTGGCTGCCGTTGTGGGGCCATCCTGAAGAGGAAACAGGTGCACCAAAGTCAGAACAGTATACCTGGTGAGCTGATATATGAAGTAATCACAAAGAAAACTTTGAAACACACATGCAATCAATGTTTTCGTGCATTAAGTTGGAAATCAGAAGTCAGGGTCCTGGTGTACGGATACGTCGGTCGCCGCACCAACACTGGACTCCCTGGACTGATAACCACACTCAACACGCTAAACATTATTGCTTCACATAGAAAAGATCAGAGTTCGCGGTAGAACCGAACTCCTCTGATACCAATTGTCACGACCCGCCCTCGGGGTCTGTGCCGTGACTACCCCAAGCCCGCCTTCCATAGGCCAGGGGCTGGCGACTAGCACCAAGGCGTAAATCCTAGTAAAAATGGAAGGCATTGCCTTTGAAAAGTAAACAAACACCACAGAGTAAGCAAGCAGAAAAGTAAACATTGAGTAAAATAGAGTATAACTGAAGTGCGGAAAAGTAAATGGGCCAGTATAAAAACCCAAACTGAAAGTAAAGTACATCTCGAAAGGGAAAACAGAAACTGCAAAGTAAATACCTCTACACTAAGTTGTCCACTAGTAATCCCACCTGAAGGGTGGGTACAAATAGCTCCACCGCTCCTCGGGTCCCGCCGTCCGCTCCGAGCACATCTCGCCCAGTGGTCCACCTCCAGGTACCGTCCTGCTCTGCAAGCCTCAACCACGATCAACGATGTTCGTCGTCTACAACCAACACAACGAGGTGCGGGCATAGCCCGTGCAGGGGTGAGTATAACGATACTCAGTAGGGACCCCGAGACCCTCAAGGTCTCACTAAACCAACAAGGATAACCACAAAGAAGATCTCAACAGATAACCTCTACTTAGGTATATGCCCATACATATACCTAAGTTATCAAGTAACCCATCTCAATCATGAGGAAACACAAGGATTATGAAATCAACGGATAACCACTACCCGGGTATATGCCCATACATATACCTAAGTTAGCAAGTGACCCATCTCAATCATGAGGTAAACACAAGGTCAAAAGTCTCAGCTCAAACCAGGATTTTCATTATCGAAACCGTAACTGTTGAAGAGATCCGTCTCTGGAGTGTACAGTGGTCCTGTCATGACTCCGAGGTACTGCTCACTAACCTAAGACTGCTGAGGTGCTCCTCCTGTCGAGTACCGCGGGCCAGCTGCTACAACCAAGCGCTCCCATGTGCCGCTACAACCAAGCGCACCTCTGCCGTGGGTCTGCCGCTACAACCAAGCCCTCCCATGTGCCGCTACAACCAAGCGCACCTCTGTCGTGGGTCTGCCGCTACAACCAAGTGCTCCCATGTGCCGCTACAACCATGCGCACCTCTGTCGTGGGTCTGCCGCTACAACCAAGCGCACCCCTATTCCGCTACAACCAAGCGCACCACTGTAACACACCGGGTCGTCCGGTCAGCAGTCGTCGGTCTCAGTCAGCTACACGGTCTCCGTACTCCGCACGCTCGTCACCGGGAGGGTCCGCTCCACGAGCTACTGGTCTATACTCCATGTATCTCAAAGTCCCATGAAGAAGAATCTCAAAGGACCGTCTCATCATAGGGGTCTCAACGCAACAGACGACACGTCAATCGGACGCCCGGTCTGTGAGTTACTAGCCCTTTCATCCCAGGGGCCCGGTGGGTTTCGTGTGCGAACCAATCTGGCCGTAACTCAACTATACCCCGAACACTCAAAGGGTATACTCATAGGGACCGTTTCTCAACGAGATCACCAACGCCGCTAACGGTTCGTAAAACGGTCGTTCTGTCAGAAAGGTATCAGCTTTTCCGTTCCAGGGGCCCGGTTGGATTTCGGTGCGATCCAACCCGGCCACTATCCAACTGTATCCAAAACTCGGGCGGAGGATGCCAAAAGTTCTGTCTCATCAAGAGGAAAACAACGAGACAGACAGCGCATCAATCAGACGCCCGGTCTGTGAGTTATTGGATTTTTCGTCTTAGGGGCCCGGTTGGTTTTTAAGGCAAAACCAACCTGACCATACTCCACCTGCGTCCAAACCTCGGGCGGAGTATGCCAAAAGATCTGTCTCACTAAGAGGAACTCAACAAAGCTGACGGTACGTCAATCGGACGTCCGTAGCTCAAGATATGAGCGTTTCCGCTCCGAGGCCCCGGTTGGTTTCGTGTACGAACCAACCCGGCCGAACATAAAGTATTTTGAAACTTTGAGTGTGATATACAGAATCGACCGTCTCGATCGAAGGATCGCATCTCCGCTGACGGTTCGTCAATCGGAGGTCTGTAGCTCATGTTATCGGCAAAAGACCGAAGCCGATTCGAAATCGGGGGGTCCGGGTCCGGGCCGACCCGGCCCGACCCCCCTGGGTCGGCCCGAACCGGGTCAACTGGAACTGGGTCAACCCGAACCGGGTCGACCCGACCCGGGGCCGACTCGGCTTGGCCGGCGGCGCGGCCGGTGCGCCGCTCGGGTGCCACGCGCGGGGGGCAAGGCCCCCGCCCTTCTTGCTGGCGGCGCGGCTGCATGCCGCGCCTTGGATCAAACGACCCCCCTCATGGGGGCCTGACTTTGAAAAAAACGGGGGGGCGCTGCCCCCCCTTTGTGAAACCGGCCCCCCCATTATGGGTGGCCAATTTAACCGCCCGGGGAAATTTAATTCCCCCAGTTTTGCACCATCTCGGCCGGCCCGACCTGGCCGGCCGACTTCTTCTCTAGAGGACCGGCATGGGCCGGTCCTCTTCCATTTTCCGGCACTGGTGGCCCGGCTGGCTGCCAGTCATCACGTCCCGCCGCGGCCCGGAACCGGCCGCTGCCTTCGTCGTCCGGCACGGTGTGACGACACCGTGCCCTTCCGTCGCGGCCCCGCTCCGGCCACGGCGCCTTCAGTTTCCTTCGACGCGGCGCGACGGCATCGCGTTCATGATGAATCTTTCCACGGCGCGGCGTGACGGCGTCGCGCAATAATTGTCTAATGATTCCCGCGTGGTGCGACGGCACCACGCCATCTCGTTCCATCCGCAAGGAAAATAATAATCAAGAACAAAGGAGGGGGGATTCGGCCGTGTTTGTGCGGTCCGACCCCCCTCTCGTTAGATGATAACACTTAAACATTTATCCTCAAGATTGTCAAGCTAGAACCAAGAACGAGAATAAATAAATAATCAACAACAAACCCCTACCTCGGTTTCAAGAACGATGATCGTCAACGACCCGCGGAAGACGAGCGTCGCGATGGTCAGCGTCACGGAAGAAGGACGTCGATGTCGTGAAGCGAGGATTTGAAGTTCTTTGACGACGATTTCGTCGCGGGAAATTGTCGCGGAAGAGATGACGCAGAAGAAGACGTCGTCGGTATCATGGGTATGACGTCGCGGAAGACGGTTCCCAAGATCGTGGCATTCTTTGTCGATGTCCGAATGTTCTTCGCGTTCTTCGTCAACGTTTGAAGAAGAAGGAGAAGGATCCAAATTCTCTCAAGGTGGCTAGAGAATTCTAACCCAAATAAAATAAGCTAAAGTCTTATTTTATTCACACAATTATCAATTTGAATTTCAAAGGTTTGAAATTCAAACAATTCAACTCCATTAATTAACAAAGTTGTCATGTTCATTAAAAAATGAGTTTAAGGGAGTTAAAAAAAAAAGAAGGTGAAGAGTTAGGGTTTGTGTGGGGCCCACCACACTTAATCCTGTCAAGGGAGGTTAAGTGGGTGTGGGTCCCACCCCTAACTCCCTTTGGGAGAAGTTAACCAACAAGTTAAAAATAAAAAGTGTTTCCACATTTTTATTTAACTTCTTATAATTTTTCCCAAAACTAAATTTCATTCCGCATAAAACACAACCTCGAAAAAGGTCTCCTTAAGCGAATATCGGCGATGTGAGTTCATCGGTGTCCTCAGATTTCAATTCTGAGCACCGGATCAAAAGTTAGAAATTCCTGCTCGTTCGTTCACTGAACGTACCCGAGCCAAACTTCAGAAATTGATTCTGGGCACTCCGGGCCTCGGAATCAGGTGCCGTCAGAAACCACGCTCTTTTAAAATTCCAAAAAAAATTAAGAAAAATTTTCCCTTGAATTTTACGGGTCTTTACATTTTTATCGATGTGCTCCACATTGATCTATGTGAGAATAATCTCCCATGGACACACCCTAGGTCCTCATTGCATGTTAATTGTGTCTATTGGATGGGGATACATGCATGATGTCTGGTGTCCCACCATCATAGGAATTTCATAGTGACATATAATGTGGGACACTAAAGATATACATTGGGATCATTTTCCCTTCTTTTGAAATCTAATTACCATCTTCCGTATAGAAATTTTTAGAAACACCTAATAACTATATTCAAATTTCATATCTTGTAGATGATTGTCATCATAAATTTTATATTGACATTGTGCCTCCCTTAAGGGTTGTTAAATTTCCCTAACCTTATCTTCCATTAATTTAGCTATTTTGGGTCCCAATAAATTTATGTCCCTGACTTCCTTCCCACATGTTGGATCTATACACATACATCCATATATGTATTCAAATGGATACATATTAATTATTGAATGAAATAAATTGAAGTAAGTAAAATCAAATAGAGGAAGGTGTTGATCCAGACTAGATTTTATATTTTATCAGTAATATTTCAGCATATCATCTTAGGTTTGAATTAATCACTCAAACTGTCCATCTAGTTAAGGATGATTTGTAGTAATTAAACCCAAGTCAGTATCATGTTCTTACTAATGACCACACCACAATATTGAGGTAAATATCAGATCCTGATCATAAAAAATTAAATTTGGAACTCCATGAAGCCCTACTAACTCCTTTATATATTTCCCAAAAAAATGATCTAGAGGGAAGTATTCTACTATGTTGATGAAGTGTGTTGTATTTATAAGTACACTGACTACATCCCATATAGTGTAATGCTATTTACAGGTTTTGATGAGTCTAATGACAAAATCCATTGTGGTGTTTCTCCATTTCCATTCTTGTATGGCTAATGGATATTACCCACCCTTATTCATTTATCTCTCGAACTAAAATTTTGGACGTACCAAGAATAGATATATCAATTCTATAATATATCTCTTTATTTCATTCCAATATAAAAACTCTTTCAAATCATTATACATATTTTTAATTCATTTATGAAAAAAAATGATGAAGAATACGATCACTCTACTAAATCCTTATATAAATATGGTATGGATGAAAAAAACAAGGATCCTAAACCATATCATTCTATCATGATCAAGGATAAACTCTTGGGTATTTCTATCATTATTTTTTAGTTCTACATATTTCATTCACACCTCTTTAATATTCTATCGAAAAGATGGTCAAACATGCAATTGATAATGAAAATTTGTATTTCCACCAATCAAGATTTCCTATCAATTATTTTTAAATCTAGAAATATTTTATCTTTGTTCATCATTGTCATTTACATTATATTATCATCCCATCGACCCAAGGCATTGAAAACCATGTTCACATTCCCAAGGTGAAAATGTATTGAGAATTTATAATCTTTAATTAGATCAACTGTCTTCTATGGTTAATATTCAACTCCTTATATTTGAATATATAGTTAAGGCTTTTTTGATGAGTATATATATCCCACGTTTCCCCATAAATATAGTTCCTCCATATCTTTAATTCAAAAATTAAAACAGATAACACCAAATCATGAGTTGGGTAACATATATCATGATCCACCAATTTTCATAAATCATAAGCTATATCGACGTAATTGTAGAGACCGAGTTTTTTTAATAAGACATCAAAATATTTCTAAAAATATTTCTATAGTTGGGCCCAGAGACTGCGTGAAATTATGGTGCTCGGTGTGCCTAGAATTGAAATTTTTAAAATATTATTTATTTTTATACTACACACATGCCATGAATAGGATATGTCTTAAACATTTGATCGGATCATAAATCTAAGATGATGGTTGGATCCAGAATGTGTTTTCCCCTAGGTGCGACATAAAATTAGTCACTGCAATATGTTCAGACCCCTCACTCATTGAAGATATGTTAAGTGGAAGAATTAAATTATTAAATTATTAATTTTATGGATCAAACCCAAATAAATCACGGATAGGGGATCATATGTAGAATTTAATACCACTGTTGAGTTTATAATGTAGGTTTTACATTAAGAAGGGTATAACCACTATCGGCACCAGCAGGTTGGATTATGTGATAGCGTGGAGGATTAATTAAATAATTAAATAATTTTTCATTAATTTTTTTGATTAATTTCATTTAACCTAATGATAGGTTATAAATTCATTGTTTAGTTGGGGTTGTCCTCATAATTTAGTTTGGTAAATGATTACAAACCCTTCCTTCCTATCCTCTCCTCATCTTTCCGCTGGTGAATGACAATGAATGGCAACGAAAATCTTGGATCAAAGCAGAACAACTAGTGATGAACATAGTAGGTTCTCCTGATCATTGCGCAAGTGATATCTTCATCAATGGTGACTGAACCAATTTATGTACGATTTATATGTGTGGATTCATTACCCCTGTTGAATTCTCAAAATGAACACGAATTAAATGAATTAATTTGAAGATACATCAAATTTTCCTAAATCAATTGCTTATTATTTATCTTTTTATTTAAATTCATTAAGTATTCTAAATATTTATTTTTCAATTCCTAATATCCTTGATTCTAAATGGCGATGGTCTAAAAATCATGTACTTTGATTCATACATAAACCATGTTCTTTTCTATTTCATTCTCGGTGTGTTCTTCACACGTTGTCCATAAGTGAATAGTTTACTGTGTCAAAAAGTCAATGTTTCATTGAGCACAGAATACAGATGTGGAGATCTCAATCCAAGGATCATGGATCATCATTTTTACCTTTATTCCGAGTTAGATCAAAGTCGGAATGGCAAGTGGAACGATCCCACAGTCTGGGTCAAGCATAGGTTTTGGTGGTTAAAGGGGACAGTTCCTGTGAGGAGACCAGGCGATCAGATTGGCTAGGTGAGGTAGATCCAGTGGAATGTGAGGCAACATCAGTGGTTCAGGGCAGTGTAGAAGACCGGGTCGGCATGAGAAGAGTGGTCTGGTGGAATGAGGTCGGTGTGCCAATTGTACAGGGGGCCAAGTGATGTGGTTGGCTTGAGGCGCGATAGCGAGGGTAACCGGAAGTGGTGGCTGCAGTTCAGGCCGTGCGGATGAACACAACGATAAAGGTTTTATGATGAGAAGATTATGAAATAATGAGATTAGGGAGAGAAAGAAATGAATGGAAATAAATAAAAAAAAGGAATGAAAATCCGAAGGAAATAGTGATGTGTATTCCTTTATATGAAAAGTGATTTGTGGGAGACCCTTATGCATGTAAATGAACACCAATCACATTAAATATTAGTAAAATAAATATAATAAAATATTATTATTTATTTATAGGAAAACCTTATTTTTTGGTCATAAATCTTTCATATGGTGTCGAATTGATGAAACGGCAGTGGCCGTATGACCCTGTCATTGAGATATACATTTCAATACCTATGTTGGGTACCATTCTCTGACCCAAGGATTAGGTCTATTAAACAACCTTAAAAATATTATTAGAAATTACTTTCAAATGCTGAGTTAAATATAACTCCTACAAGGAGTGTTAGTTTGACATTCTATCGGGGAAATGCGACCTAGTTTTCAAGAAGGTCTTTTTGAAACTGATGTTGGATTCCCTCTGCATGTTTGTGGATTGGGTCCCCCAAAATATCCAAATAATAATAACATATTATTATTATTAAAGGGTTGACATGCCTGAATTTCCTCTATTGGTGTCTGATTGAATTGCCATCAGTGGGGATGTGACCCTTTCTTTAAGAATGCTGATTCAGGACCAATGATGGATATTAAATTTTGATTCATGACTCAGGTCCACAAAAATCCAAAAAATAATAATATTATTATTGTTGAGGAATCTTGAAATGGTCATAACTCACCCATATGACATCACATTGGCTAGCCGTCAGCGGTTTCATGACCGTGAAATTGAGGCAGACTTTTCAAGACTAATTATATGTGTTTAAACCAAAGTTGTTGTAAAAATCCCATGAGGCCTAGTTCGCATTTTTTATGGTGGATAGAGACTATTTCATCGAGTATCAGTTCTTGGTGAACGAGTAGTTGACCCCGTTTGTTTTTCATAGAGGATTACAACATCATGATCCATATAATTTGTTTTCTGATCAATGCATGGGCCCCACATGATGCCATTCAAGTTCAAAGCGGTGATATACAATATTTCCATCATATGTCTGTTCGAGGTGAATGAATAGTCGACATTGTGTGTTTTTTCCATGTATCACAATGGTGTGATCCTTTTGGTTATCGAGTTCAATTTGAGGAGTCCTATGAGTAAAATTTTGTATCCACCATTGGGTTTAACCATGAGAAATACTGGCTCGATAAAATTTTGGCTAGAGATATCATGTACTCAATGAGTACACTAGTACACCTAGGAGTACATGATTTGCATATTAGTTCCTGAGTATGGAAAGGTACATGACAAGGCGAAGATGTGAAGCAACACAATGTATGGGAACCACCCACACCGTGTACCACTTTACGAATATTATTTCTTTCGTATCTTTTTCATCTGGACAAGGAATTTTGCATTTGAATATCCAATCTTGATTTTTTTCCACGTTGAATGCGATGGTGACCTTAGCGGTTTCTTTTGAGATATGATGCGAGATGTTCCATGTGTGACTCTTACTTGGGGTTGCATTTGATGAGTACAGTGGTTTTTTTCTTATAGTTATCATCCAATGGTTATGATTAGCGTTCCTCAATGACATTTCAAGATGTACCATCCAGCAGGGAGGATCAGAGTTCCTCGATTATTTTCTGAATGTTCCCATCCAATGGGGATTATCATAGTTCCTCGACGCCTTTTCAAGATATAACATCTATTGGGATGGTTATATTTTATTGATTCTTTTTCAAGGGAAACCATCTAGTGGGGATGAATATAGTTCTTTGATTATTTTTCTAAGATGTGCTATCCAGCAGGGATTATCAGAGTTCCATGATGCTTTTTCGGAGAGGTGTCTTCCAGTAGGGATGATCAGACTTCCACAATGATTTTTCTTAGAGGTTTCATCCAATTGGGAAGACAAGTGTTCCTATGGGATTTCTGATTGGTACCATCTAGTCGGGATGACCAGTGTTCCTCTGGGATTTATGAAAAGTACCATTCAGCAGGGATGACTAGTGTAGCAGGCTAGGTAGAGTAGTCCATGAGGAGATATCAGGCTAAACCTATGCATAGTCCCTAAGAAGATATCGTGTTGACCCAGAGTGTAGTCTCAATGAGATATCATACTGACCCTCCCACCGGGAAGGGTAGAGTCATCTCTAAGAAGATATTGGGCTGACCCATAGCATAGTACTCGAGGATATACCAGGTTGAACTAGAGTGTATTCCCTGAGGAGATATCAGAGTGACCCTCCCAGAGGACCGAGTAGCGTAGTCCCTGATGGTTTAGAGAAGACCCTCGACCGTGTGACATGATGGCAAGGTATGGATCAACATACCTAAAGACCCACAAGGAAGAGGGGATCATTCCACAATGACATGCATTGTTGTGATGTGACCTAAAACTATGTGGGTGAGTCAATGCCACCCAATGTGGATAGTATAAAAGTGCTGTGATTTTTCCCCCTTTGACATGTGCCACCTAGTCAAAAGCGACGATATGAAGGGAATCATAGATGGGTTTTATCATGGAGTTGATGGATACACAATTTCGTAGGCTGAGATGTGGAATAAAGATCCCCTTAATCCCTCTTTTGGGTTTCTTTGACTGAGCACATATAAATATAAATATAAATATATATATCATGTTTCTAGTTCCCTCTCCTTGGGTTTTGGCTACACCTCGTCCAGGAGAGGCGAAGACAAGCGGGATATTTCATGTGCTTTCCGTTTCTAGCTTTTGGTACTTTCATGAGTCCACTCTTCTTCTATAGGTAGTGAGGACTTGATGGGAAGTTCATCTCATCAACGTTTTGAGCTACTTGTGTTTGGATGAGTCAAATTTCACACTCTTTTTGGGTTGATCTATACTCTTTCTATTAACACTTGTTGTAACTTGTTCTCTCTTACTGATCACCTCTTCAGTACCTCTCTTGCTACTCCCTCAAGCATTTGGGGAATCATACTAAGAATTCTTATACTCACCCCTACATGGGATTTACCCACACTTGGTGTGACATTTCAGGTGACAGAAAATTGTATTGTGATATCATAGATGCTTAGGGATATAGGGTGATTGGACCGCGTTTAGTGGTCATAGCTTCATATTCTGGAGTACGACTCTTCTAGTTATTTTACTTTTTCACATGTTCTTGGGTTGTGGCAGTTTTCTAATTGGGTGTTTATTTATCCATATTCCCTTTCATCATTAAATTTCATGTACTTTTAGTGTTTAGAGATAGAGGAATATATGTTTTGTTTCACTTTTATAGTAGTTTTGTATCTATCATTCTTTTCATCTTCACATTTTCATTACGTTGGCCGAATGTGTGTGTACAGTTTTTTTAGGAAAATGTATCCCCTAGTTTGTTTTTCCATCGATGTATGTCGCCAGCCCCTATCTTATGGAGGTGGGATTGGGGTAGTTGTGTCTCTAATCCTGGTATGGGTCAGGTTTTGACAATGTGGTATCAGAGGTGGTTCGACCCTTAGGATGTTGTTAGGATGTTTCCCTAAAAGTTCTTGGTTTTATTTAGGGAAACAATGTTGAAGTTTCTCGAGAGAATATCTCAGGCTTGGGAGTCAAGTGATGGTATGTGTGGCCAATATATCCATTCACAAGGACCTTGATTAATACTTGTCGAATTGGCATCATGAGACATCTGTTTCATGGAACAATGGTACATGCATCGTATAGGATTGAGTCATTGAATGTTCTTATTGAGTCATCTCCCCAATTCCATTGATATATATATATATATATGTTCATCCGACTACGGTACTCCATGATAACATTTTGGATGTGTCCACGATGATCGCCAAATAGGATACTAGATATAGATCATGTTGACGATAACGTGAGTGATGAGGCCTCAATTCTGGGACCATCATGCAAGACCCTTTCTCCAGGTGTATAGGTAGTAGAACCCCTTCATTTTGAGAAGCACAAATCCCCAATAGAGCATCCTAAGGACATGAACAGGCTGAGAAAACATCCCATGTTATAGCACTAGAGAATGAAGAGGTTCTGTGGTGATCCAAACCCTTAGATAGTGATGGATTGTCTACAGTTTTTGGTTCACCTCTCAGGATTTTATTGACACGGGCTAATCAAATGGTGGCTTTGGCAGCTAAACATTTTCCCTGGAGAAATTGGGCATTGTTGGAGCAAGGTTACTCAGATACACGATGAGTTGGTACTATCATGGGAGGAATTATAGTAGCTATTTCATGAGGTGTTATACTCATCCCTCTTGTGCTCCATTCGACATAATGAGATCCTCTAGTTACACCAAGGAGAGATGAAAATGGTAGAGTTTGAAACTAGGATCACATAACAAGCACACTACTCTCTGGATATGATCTATAATGGTTTCTTCTAAGCCCAGAATTTTGAGCAACGACTCCACAGAGATACTTTTTCTATCATTCCAACTATATGCATTCCCATATATACCATGGTGTTGGATCAAGCATTGGTGGGAATGATATTTTTTGTTAGTATAATTCCATACAACTGGTTGAGGTAGTGCGTGCAAGAGAGATGAGATGTCTACTCCAGCTAGCTGGCACCAAAATGGTGAAATCTCAATGTAGGTTATATTCACATGATTATTATCAGAAACATGGTCATATGGGGGCTAGACAGCACAACCAAAACATGGTTGATGTGTCTTGCTGACGTGTGCACTCAAGGTGTGGTTTTGTAGCAGATGCCCTTGGCAGGAAGTGTGGGAATTCCCAGACTCACCTAGTGCAGGAATTGTTAGACCAGTTAACTTCCCTACAGCTGACCCATGTGGAGAAGTAGGGTACAACCTTTCCTCAGTCAATAGTGTTGTCTCCTTTTCTTCATATCACATAAGGGAGTCTTAGTTGTGACGTGTCGACTGTTTAATCAAGCATGACCAGATATCCTTGGGTGTTTCACCATATATATTTTCTAATGGAGGGAATCACAAGGTCTTGTTCTAGTGAAAAATATTGATTTTAATTATGTCATGAGATTTAGAGTTTCATACGGGGAGGAAAACAATCCCCCATGTCCAGTCGGGTCATTCAAGAGTATTCAAGGAGATGGAGAGGTTTCATATGGCCTTGCCATACACCAAATAGTTGGAATGGGTACACGACATCTTACACATGTCACAAATGAGGATACATGTGTTAGTTCCTAAAAATATCATAAAATGAAGAAATACTTATGAGGGCGGACCATCCCTTTTGTCCAAATTCCTTGGCAGCACAGAAATGTATAGGTTTCCTTTGGAGCTAGAGAGATAATTGTTGGCTCGGTAACCCTAGTTGTTTCTCTAGTTTTGCTTTTTGAGGGTTAAAATCATGCAGGATGGAAAAATTTAGAGACTCAGTTTTGCCTAATAATACATTTTAAATATTTCTATGATTATTTATAGGGCAGGGCGCTGAGATTGTGTGCAATTTTGAGGCTCAGTGTGCCTAGAATTGAGTTTTTAAAAATATTAAGTGTTTTTATACTACACACATGTCATGAATGTGATATCTCATAAATGGTTTATCAGATCAGAAATCTGAGACCATAGATGAATCCAGAATGCGATTATTTCCCTATGTGTGACATTAAATGTGTCGGCACAGGACATTCGAACCCATCACTCATTGGTGATTTGTTAAATGGATGAATTAAATTATTCATTTTTTCATTTAATCCTCAATCCTGTATAACTCATGGATAGGGTATTGTATGAGAAATATGATACTAAAATTGAATTTAGAATGTAGCAGGGTATAACATTAGTCGGCATCAGTAGGTTGGCTTATGTGCCAGCATGGACGATTAGTTAAATAATTAAATAGTTGTTTATTTAATTATTTGATTAATTTTTTGTAACCTAATGAGAGGTTATAAATTCATTGTTTATAGAGGGTTGGCCACATAATTTAGTTTTTCCAATGATGGAAAAACCTCCCTTCCTCTCCTCTCCTCCACTTTCCATTGGAGAATGACAAAGAACGATGAGGAAAATCATTGATCGGTGTAGAATAAAGAGCGACAAATGCAACAACTTCTCACATTCATTATGCAAGTGTGATCATAATCAATGGATACCAATCCAATTCTTTTAAAATTTATCACTGTTTATTATATACCTCTGTTGAATTATAATATTTAACAAAAATTAAATAATTTAATTCACGGATCGAAAAACAATTAGTTAAAGCAATTTCTTCTTGATTATCATGAAATTGAAATTCTTGAAGTATGATAAATACCAATTTTCAATTCTATATGTTCTTGATTCTGAAAAAAGTTGGCCAAACAAACATGGTCATTGATTTATACATAATCCAAAATATTATCTCTTTCATTCTTTTCATGTTCATCATGAATTCTCTATAACCAAATAATTAAGTGCGTCAAAAAACCAATGTTTCATTGAGCACATTATAGGGAAGCAGAGATCTTGACCCGAGGATCACGGATCCACATTCATATCATTATTTTGAGTTAGATTGAAGCTGGAATAGCACGTAGAATGATACAGTAGCATGGGTCCAGTGAGGGATACAGTGGTTCAAGGTGATAGTTCCGGTGAGGTGAGAAGGTGACCGAAGTAGATGGGTGAGGCGGATTTGGTGGCATGTGAGGCGGCTCCAGTGGTTCGGGGTGGTTTACAAGACCGGGTTGGCATGAGAAGACAGGTCTGATGGATTGAGGTTGGTGCAGCAAGAATACCAGGGCTCAGGAGGTGCGGCTGGCTTGAGGTGTGATGGCGTGGGTAGATGGAAGTGGTGGCGGCAGTTCTGGCCATGCCGGAGAAGCCTACTATAAGTGTTGCAGGTGGATAATATCATGAATGAATGAGATTGGAGAGAGAATGAAATGAAAGGAAATAATTTAAAATAAACAAGGAAATAAAATTTGAAGGAAATGGTGATGTATATTCCTGTACGTGCAATGGGAACTGTGGGAGTCCCTTGTGTGTGTAAATGATCACAACTCTCATTAATGATTCTTAAAATAATAATAATAATATCTTTTTTATGGTAAAACATTATTTTTTGTCATATCTTTTTCATATGGTGTCGGATTGACGAAACATCACTGGTTTCATGAACCTATCGTTGAGAAGGACTTTCTATGACCTATGTTGGGTACCTCTCTCCAAACTGGGGATCATGTCAATTAAAAGGACCTAAATAATAATATTATTATTATTTTCAAACAATGTGTTGAATGTAACTCCTATATGGAGTGTAAGTTGGATGTTATATTGGTGGCACTGCCACCCAGATTTTAAAGACGGTCATTATAAAAATGATTTTGGATTCCTTCGTCACGTTTACGGATCAGGTCCCCCAAAATTTTCAAATAATAATAATAATAATATATTATTATTAAAATTGGTTTGACCCGCCATAATTTCTGCATGCAACATCTGATTGAATTGTCATCAGTAGGGACATGAACAATTCTTTAAGACTGCTGATTCTATTCCAATGTTGTATATTAAATTCAGGTTCATGGCTCGAGTCCATGAAATGACAATCAATAATAAAAATATTATATTTGTGGAATATTTCATCAGTCGTATCTCTCCCACACATCATAGAATTGGAGATCCATCAGTGGCCTCTTGACCCTCACATTGAGGTTGTCTTTTTAGATTGAATGGATGGTATGTAATCCAATGTTTAGGTGGAAACCCCATGAGGCCTGGTTCTCATTTGTTACGGTGGAATGTGACATTTTCACATGGTATCTATTCTGGGTGAAAAAGTAGTTGATTTCTTATGTTTTCATGAGAGGATCGCAATGGTGTGATCGATATAATTTGTTTCGGGACCAAAGCATGGGACCCATGTGATTCCATTCAAGCGCAATACACCAATATATGACATTTCCATCAGATGTCCCTTCAAGGTGAATGAATAGTCGAACTTTTGTGTTTTTCTATAAGGATCGAAAATGTGTGACCCGTTTGGATATCTGGTGCCATTTGAGTCGACCTTTGTGTAAAATTATGTTTTTACCATTGGTTTAACAATGTACAATGCTCGATCGTCATATTTTTGGCAACTGATATAATGTTATTTGAGAGTACACTATCATGCCAAGGGGTACCTGATTTAAAGTTTAGTACCTATGTATGGAATGCAAAATGACCGGGTGAACAGGAGGGGCCACACAACATGTGGGCCCCACCCACATTGTGTGCCACTTTACAAATCTTTTATCTCACGTATATCCTTCTTTTGGAATCAGAGTATGGCACATGATTAGCGTATCCGATGTTTTGTTTTGAAAAGAATGTGATGGTTCCCTCTGTAGTGGATTATCAAACACAATGAGAGATGTTATGATTGTGACGCCTACCTTGGGCCGCATCCAACGACTACAACAGTGCCTTTTTGAGAGGTATCATCCAGTGGGGATGATCAAATTTCCTCAATGGGTTTTTGTGATTTACCATACAACATGTATGATATATGTTACTTGACTCTTTTCTGAGAGGTTCCATATTACGGGGATGATTAGAGTTCCTCAATGCCTTTTTGAGATGTACCATCCAGCATGGATGATCAGAGTTCCTCAATGTTTTTTTGAGTGGTACCATGCAGTGAGAATGACCATAATTCCTCGATGCTTTTTCCAAGATGTGCCATCATGTAGGGATGATTAGAGTTCCTTAATGATTTTTCTGAGAGGTGTCATCCGGTAGGGATGATCAGAGTTCCTCGATGATTTTTCTGAGAGGTTCCATCCAACAGGGTTGACCAGTGTTCCACAGATCATTCTAAGAGGTACCATTCAGTTTTGATTACCAGTGTTCCTCAGTGATTTCTGAGAATTACCGTCTAGCAAGGATGAAAAGTGTTATTCCAGGATAATCCTCCAACTAGTCTGGGTAGAGTAGTCCCTGGGGAGATGTCGGGCTAACCCTGAACAAGACCTAAATGATATATCGGGCTGACGTAGAGTGTAGTCCCCATAGAGATATCGGGCGGCCCCTCCCGCCAGGTCGGGTAGAGTATCCCCCATAGAGAGACCGAGCTGACCCGAAGTGTAGTCTAAGAGGAGATATTGGAATGACCCAGAGAGTGTTCCTCAAAGATATATTAGGATGACCCTCCTGGGGGGATGGTTAGAATAGTCCCTAATGGTTAGAGAAGTCCCTCGACCATGAGACATGGTGGAAAGGTATGGTTCAACTTATCTAAGGCTCCAAAAGAAGGTGGGGCGCTTTCCCCACCAAGACACATGCCTTTGAAAAGATCTAAAACCATGTAGGTGAGTCAGCACTGCCCAAATCAGTTAGCATCGAAGAGCGTTGATTTTTCCCCCATTGACTTATACCTCCTATGCAGATGTGATGAGACGCAGGGCAACACATATAGTTTTTAGATTGGAACTAATAGATAGTCACTTTCTTTAGATAAGATGTGGAATATAGATCCCCTTACTCACTCGTTTGGGTTTCTTGGACTGATCACACACACACACATATATATCCTGTTTCAATTTCCCAATCCTTGGGTTTTGGCTACTCCTCTTCCAAGAGAGTTGAAGATGTGTGGGGTAAGCCATGTGCTTTCTCTGTCTAGTTATTTTGGTTGGACGATTCCACTCTCCTACAATAGGTATTGAAGCTTAAATGGTGATTTCATCTCTTCAATGTTTCGATCTCCTTATATTTGTATTAGTATAATTTCACAATCTTGTTTGGAAGAGATGTACTCTTTCCATTCACTCTTATTTTACCTTGTTCACTCTTACTGCTACACTCATCAGTACCTCTATTTCTACTCCCTCGAGACTTCAGGTCATCTTACTGAGTATTCTTATATTCAAGCCTACTTGGTATTTTCCCACACATGGTGTTCCCTTGCAGACGAAGAACAATTTGATCGTGATATCAAAGGACATTAGGGATATGAGGTTCTTGGAATTCATGTGGTTGTCATAGCTTGGGATTCAAGAGTGGGAATCTACAAGTTCTTTTACATTTTCACATATTGTCGGTTTGTGGAACATTTATAGGTGGGTGTGTACTTTTACCCTTTCCCATTCAACTTAACTTTTCATATACTTGTACTATTTATAGGTCGATGCATATATGATTTGTTTCCCTTTTATAGTAGTGTTGTATCTTGATTTGTTTTCAACTGAAATTTTTCATTGAATTAGCTGCATGTTTCTGTATAGTTTCTTAGGAAATTGCCTCACCATGATTATAGTTTCATTGGCAAAAGTACCCAGCCATGGGCCTATTGTGTCGGGCTTGGGGTAGTTACAGCTCGAGCCCTGGTATGGGTCGGGTCGTGAAAAAGTGGTATTAGAGGAGTTTCAACCATTGGGATGTCATTCAGACATTTCCCTAAATTGGTTTGGTGGGTTTAAGGAAACAATGTTGATGTGTCATGATAGAATCTCTCAATATAAGGACTCCAGTGATGGTATGGGTGGTCAATGTATCACTTCACTAAGACCTTGATTACCAGCTTGTCGACACAGCACCCTGAGATACATGTTTTAGGGTACAATGGTACATGAATCATATAGTATTGAGTCTTTGATTGTTCTTATTGAGTTAGTTCCCCACATCTATTGATATATTTATATGCTCATCCGACCACAGTACTCCTTCATAACATTTAGTATGTCTCCTCAATGATTTCCAGCTTGGATACTTACTATGGTTCTTGATGACTATCCCATGACCGACGAGGCCTCATTTCAGTACCCATCATGTGAGTCCCTTCTTCCAAGTGGGTTGGTAGAAGCACCCCTAATTGTTGAGCAGTTGACAGGCCCAACAGAGCAGGCTGAGGACGTGCGCAGGCTTAGTGCACTTCACATGTTCCATCTCCAGACACAGTTGAGGTTCCGTGGTGAGACATACCCACTGACAACAATGGTTTGGCTAGTGTCAGTGGTCCACCTCTTCAGGATTGTATGAACACTGGCAGATCAAATGGTGGCATTGGAAGCTGACCTTTTTCACGGGAGTAGTTGGACATTGGTGGACCATGGTTACTTAGATACATGATGAGTTTGTACAATCATGGGATGACATCCTGTAGATATTTCATAAGGAGTTATATCACTATTCTTTATGCTCAGTTTGACTTTAAGAGATCCTCCAGTTACAGCAGGGAGGTATGAAATTGACAGAGTATGCGACTAGGTCCATAGACCTTGCGCACTACTCTTTATACATGATCTATAATGGATACTTCTGAGCACAGAATTTAAATCATGGACTCCACAAAGAGATTTTTTTCTATCATTTCACCCTTATGAATCCCCAAAAATGGTAGGGATCTAGAGAATGCATTGGTGACAAATTGGTTTTTTTTCATAGAAATTCCATAGAGCTGGTCGTGTAGTGAGAGAAACATAGTAGAGACCTCTCTTGCAGCTATCTGATTCCATACGATGATATCTCAATATAGGAGATGTTTTCATGATCCATATTATGCACATGGTTATATGGGGTTTAGACATCAAAATAGAAGCAAGGTGGAAGAATCACTCTGATTTGTGCACTCAAGTAACAGTTATTTAGCAGATACCCTTAGCGGGAAGTGTGGGATCTCCTAGACTCACCTAGTGTGGGATATTTCAGAGTATTTTGATTCCCTGCAACTAACTTATTTGGTGGGGTAGGGTACAACATTTCTTTAATCGACGAGGTAGGAGCATATGCTTCTCGATCGCGTAAGTGAGTCTCAATAGTGATGTAATGACTATGTAAACTTGTGTGACCATATATCCTTGGGTGTTTCACCATATAGATATTCTTATGGATGGAATCACAAGACCTGGTTCTTGGGGAAAATTTTGATTCATGATGTGACATGGGATGTAGAGGTTTGGCCTAGGAGTCATACTATCACCCAAGTTCTATTAGGTCATTCATTCTTTTGCAAGGAGATGGTGGGGTTACATACTACCTTTCCTTACCCTAAATAGTTGGATGTGTGTTCCTACACAAATCATCAATTGATGAAATCCTTATGAGGTTGGACCATCCCTTTGGATCACATTTTTGGTAGCACAAATATGTATAGGTTTCATTGGGCGAGGGAGAGTTATATGCGGGCTCGGTATCCCGAGTTGTTTCCCTATTTTTTATTTTTGATGACAAAAAGCATGGGGGAAATAATTTAGGGACCCGATTTTTTCCTAATAAGACATTAAAATATTTTTATGAATAGTTCCAGAGCTGGGCACTGAGATTGCGTGCAATTCCAAGGCTCTGTGTGCCCAAAATTGAGTTTTTAAAAATATTAAATGTTTTCATACTACACACATGTTAGGAATGGTATATCTCTTAAAATATTGATCGGATCATAAATCTGAAGAAACATTTAGACTTGAAACGTGGTGTTTTCCCTAGGTGTGACATTAAAATAAGTCGGCGTGAGATTTTCGGACCCCTCACTCATTGACTGTATATTAAAAGAATGAATTGCATTATTAATTTATTCATTTAATGGATCTAACTAGAATAACTCACAAACATGGTATCAGATGAGAAATCCGAGAAGACTATTGAGTTTAGAAAGTAGGTTTTACCCTAATCAGGGTATAACCCGTTTTGGAATCAGGAAGATGGCTTATGTTCCATCTTGGAAGATTAATTAAATAACATAATAATGAAATAATTATTTATTTAATTATTTGGATAATTTCTTTTCACCAGATGAGAGGTTATAAATTCATTTTTTATAGGGTGATGGCCTCATAATTCAGTTTAGACAATTATAAAAAACCCTCCCTTCCTCTCGGCTCCTCCACTTTTCGTTGGCAAACGACGAAGAACGATGAAGAAAACCATGGATCGAGACGGAACAATGAGTGAAGAATGAAGCAACATATCCTGACCATTATGAAAGTGTGAGCATCATCAATGGTGACTAAACCAATTCATGTAGGATTTATCATTGTGTATTATTTATCCTTGTTTAATTATCATAATGAATGAAAATTAAATGAAATAATTCATGCATAAAAAATAATTTTTTAAATCAATTTCTTCTTGTTTACCTTGAATTTGAATTTATTAAAGTATGATAAATATCTATTTTTCAATTCCTTATGTTCTTGATTCTAAATGATGATGCCCAAACAAACACATCCATCGACTTATAGAATAACCATGATCATTTAAATTTCATTCTCCTTGAGTTCTTCACGCATTCTCTGTAACCGATTAATTAATCTCCTCAAAAAGTCAATGTTTCATTGAGCATGGCATACAGATGTGGAGATCTTGACCCAAGTATCATGGAACTGCATTTATATCTTCATTCTGAGGTAGAGCGTAGCTGGAATGGCATGAGGAATGATTCTGTGGAGAGGGTCTGGTAAGGGTTCTGGTAGTTCAATGTGACAGTTCTAGTGAGGTGAGTAGTTTACCGCAGTGGCTGGGTGAGGATGCTCTGGTGGCATGTGAGGCAGCTTCTACAGTTTGGGGCGTTGTGGATGACTAGGTCAGCATGAGCAGAGAAGTATGGCAGAATGAGGTTGGCGCAGTGAGCGGACATGGGGCGAGGTGGTACGGTCGGCTTGAGGTGCGACGACGAGGGTTTGCGAAAGAGGTGGTAGCGGTTCTAGTCGTACTGATGAACCCTACGATTAGGGTTACAGGAAAATAATATCATGTAATAAAGATATAATTGGGAGAACAAATTTAAAGGAAATTAATAAAATAAAAAATGGGAAGAAAATTTGAAGGAAATGGTGATGTGTGTTTCTATATGCACAAAGTGAATTGTGGGAGTCCCTTGTGTGTGGAAATGAACACCACTCTAATTAAGGATTAGTAAAATAATAATAATTAATTTTTATAATTAACTTTTCATGGAAAAACCTTATTTTTGGTCATATCATTTTCATATGGTGTGGTATTGATGAAACATCAGTGGCGGATTGACCATATATTCAAGGCTATCCTTTTAAGACCAATGTATGGTATATTTCTCCAACCAATGGATTGATTTTACTAAACACCCATAAATAATCATATTATTATTATTTTCAAATTTTGAGTTGAATATAACTCTTAAATGGAGAGTTTGTTCGACGTGCTGTTTGTGGTATTACGACTCAGTTTTCAAGACTACCTTTTTGAAATGTTGTTGGATGTCGTCATAAATTTGGCGGATCGAGTACCCCAAATTTCGAAATAATAATAATATTTATTATTATTAATGGTTTGACCCACAATAATATTTTTTGTGTGATGCCCAATTGAATTTCTACCAGCGAGAATGTTGCCATTTCTTTAAGATGGAGAATTTTGGTCCAGTGTTGGATATTAAATTCGGGTTCCTGTCTCAAGTATATAAACACCTGAAAATATTATTATTATTATTGTTGCAGAATCTGGAATCGGTCATAACTCTCCCATACGACATTGGATTGGAAAGATGCTAGTGGTGTCATGACCTTGATATTAAGGCATAATTTTCAAGACTAATTGCAGGTGTTTAAAACAATGTTGGGGTGCAAACCCAATGAGGCGTAGTTTTCATTTGTTATAGTAGAATGTAAATTTTTAACTAGGTATCGGTTCTGGGCGAACGAATAGTCGATCCCATGGGTTTTTCTTAGAGGATCACTATGTCGTAATCCATATAATTTATTTCAACACCAACGTGTGGGACCTTTGTGATTCCATTCATGTGCAATGCAGCGATATAATACTTTTCCATCAGATAACCATTCATGATGAATGAATAGCTGACCATGTATTTTTTCCTCCATGGATCACAACGGTGTGATTCATTTGGTTATCTAGTTCCATTTGTGGTTTCATGTGTGTAATGGGGTGTTTTCACCATTTGGTTTAATAATGTGCCATGCACACTCGTCATGTTTTTTTCCCAAATATATCATGTACTCTTGGAGTACACTAGCATTCCTAGCGGTAAAAGATATGAAGTTTAGTACCTGAGTATGGAAATGTACAATAAAAGGTGGAATGGTGGGTCCAAACAAGGTTTAGGCCCCAGCCGCACTATGTACCACTTTATGAGTCTTCTATCTCTTGTATATCTTTATTCTCGACTCAGAATTTGGAATATGAGTAGCCTATCATAAGTGTATTTTTGCGTAGAATTCCATGGTGCCCTCCGTAGTGTCCTTTGTGATATGATGTGAGATGTTCCAAGTGTGACTCTTACCTAGGGTAGCATCTGATGACTACAGCGGTGCTTTTCCTAGAGGTACCATCCAGCGGGGATGATAAAAAATCCTTGATGCCTTTTAGAGACATACAATCCATTGGGTATGATAAGATTTCCTCGATTCTTTTAGGAGAGTTACCATCTAGTGGGGATGATCAGAGTTCATTGATGCCTTTTTGAGATGTATCATCCAATGAGGATGATTATAGTTCCTCGATGCTTTTCTGAGGGTTAACATACTGCAAGGATGACCAGAGTTCCTCGATGGTTTTTTTCGAGTGGTTTCATCCAACATGGATGATCATAGTTCCTCGGTTCTTTATCCGAGAAGTGTAATCCAGTAGGGATGATCAGAGTTCCTCAATGCTTTCTCTAAGAGGTTCCATCAAATAGGGATGAAGAGTCATCTTTAGTGATTTACAAGAGGTAATATCCACAAAAGATGACCAGTGTTCCTTAGTGCTTTCTAAGAAGTACCATCCAGAAGGGATGACCAGTGTAGTTCTAGGTTGGCCCTCCTACCAGTTCGGGTAGAGTAGTCCCCGAGGTGATGTCATTCTGGCCCTAAGCATAACCCTTGACGAGATACCAGGCTGACCCATGTTTTAGACCCTGATGATATATCAGGATGACCCTCCGACTAGGCTGGGTGGATTGGTCCCTAAGGAGATACCGGGCTGACCTAGATCGTAGTCTTAGAGGAGATACCAGGCTGACCCAGAGTGTAGTTCTCAAGGAGATATCGAGATGACCCTCTCGGTAGGCTGAGTAGCATAGTCCCAGATGGTTCAGATAAGACACCTCGACTATGCGACATAGTGGAAAGGTATGGTTGAACTTATCTAATGACCCACAAATAAGAGGGGTAGTTTCCCCACCGAGACACGTTCTTCTATTGTGAACTAAAACTGTATTGGTGAGTCATTACATCCCAAAGCAGATAGTATCAAAGTGCGGTGATTTGTCTCCCTTTGACTTGTTCCTCCTAGGTTGATGTGGAAAGATGAAGGGCAACTCATTTTGGTTTTATCATGGAATTGATAGCTACTAACATTCATTGGATGAGCTGTGTATTGAAGATCCACTTACTCCCTCTTTATGGTTTAATTGAAAAAGAACACATATATATATATTGTTTCTAGTGCTCACTCCTGGGGTTTTTGAGACTTCCCTTCCAAGAGAGGCGTAGACGCATGGGGTATGCCATGTGCTTTTTGGGTCTAGCTTTATATGGATGGACAAGTAAACTCTCCTACTATAGGTTATTAAGATTCGATGGGGAATTTATCTCTATAATGTTTAAATCTTCTTATGTTTGGATGAGTCTACTTTCACTCTCTTGTTGTGTTGAGTTGTAAACTTTCCGTTCACTCTTGTTGTAACATATTCCCTCTTACCACACCCACTTCTGTACCACTTTTCCTTCTCCCTCGAACCCTTGAGGCATCCTACTATGTATTCTTATACACAGCCCTACTTAGGATTTTCCCACACTCAGTATTCCCTTACAGATGATTGAAAAGTCAATCGTGATATCATAGGAACATAGGGATATGGGGATCTTGGATTGCGTGTGGATTTAGAAGCTTGGTATTCAAGAGTGGGAATCTCCCAGTTGTTTTTCTTTTTCACCTATTGTCGGGTTGTGGCACTTTTCTAGTTTGGTCTGTATTTTTTCCCATTCCGTTTCAACTTTAATTTTCTTGTAATTGAATAGTTTAAAGGATGTTGTGTATATGTTTGGATTCTCATTGATAGAATTTATTTATCTTTATTTCTTTACCTCTGTACTTTTTTATTGAGTAGGATGCATATGTGTGTACATTTTCTTAGAAAAATGCCTCCCCTAGTTTGGGGTGCCATCAACACTAGCTGCCAGCCCCTGGCCTATGGTGGCAAACCTGGGGTAGTTTTAGTGTGACTCCCAGTACGGTTCAGGTCATGATAGTAATTATGTATAAAAAAAACATCCAAAACTTTTCATGGAGGCATCACAATATATTCCAAACCCTTCTCCACTATAGTATGATGTTAGAAATGATGAGCTAAGTAAGCTTCTCGTTAGTTCCTTAAAAATTTCTTCCCTTTATTCTATCTAGAAGTTCTTGGTTCCTTCTATGTAAGCTTGGTTAGTGGATTTGAATTTCATGAAAAATTATCTAGAAACTATCTATAATATCCATCTAAACTAAGAAAACTACAGATCTTATTAATAATGGTTTGTTTTATCCAACCCTTAATAGCCTCCATCATTGATGGATCTACCAATATTCACTCTCATGAGATTATCTGAGAGAAAAATGAAACCCTTTGAAACCAAAATTAACACTTTATAATTTTTTTGATATAGTTTATCCCTCTTTAGGGTATTTAGTAAAATTACCAAGTGATCTTTATTCTATTTCATACCCTTTAAATATATAAAAATATCTTCAATAATGTCTTCCAAATAATGATTAGGGAATTGTCTAAATAATCTATTCATTAAATTCATGAATATAGAAGAGAAATTTAAAAGTTCGAATGGAATCAATAAATACTCATAGATTCCATACCTTTAATGGAATATTTTATTAGGTATGTCTACCTTTTTTATGCAAAATTGGTCATTTCTAGAATGGTGGTAAATCTTCAAAAATTATTGATCTTCTTGTAGTTGATCAAATTAATCATCAATATGTTGTTGTGGATACTTTTTCTTGATCATGGCCATGTCTAAAACCTAATAATCAATAAAGTGTAACATTGATCCATCATTCATTTTAATAAAAATAATAGGTGCACCTAAGGGTGACACACTTGGCTATAAGAATCCCTTGTTTATTTTATCAAGGATATTCTTTTTCAATTATTGTAACTCAATCAATGCCTTTATAAAAGTTGTGTTCGAAATAGTTTTGGAACATGGAATGAGTTCAATCAAAAAATAAATGTCACATTTTGGTCTAATTGTTGTAAAGCATTATATAAATAAATAAATAAGCTCATAAACCATAGGAATATAATTGATATTTATTTTTCCCCCAACTATTTTAGACAAAAAACCCTCTCGAATAATAATAAAAAACTATACAATTATCATGATTTCAATGGGATGATCATACTTATAATCACATTCATAGACGGTCATAGTTTGTTTTGGAATATCAATTTTTAAATAACTTACTCAAAAAATGATGTGGGGTTTATGTCGAAAAATAAATCAATTTTGAATATAGAATAAAATTCAACTATTGCTAGAATGATCAGATTTGTTTCAAGAACAATCTCATTTATGTCTATAGTAGATGAATCATATACATGAGATGATATAATCATACGATTAGGGATTTTCACTAATAATTCCATGATTTTGTATTTGGGTTGAATCATTACATTCATATAAAATTCTTTATATATTAATTAAATGGTATATTAGATTAAAATAAGACATTAGTAGATCTACAATTGATGGTAAGTGTTCATTTCATGACAATGTTATCACAACCCTCATCAAAGATAGTTATCACAACAGATTTTTCATTATCTCTCAACACAATATGATGATGATTTAAATCATCATCAGTAAACACTATATTTCAATGTTGGTTAGTATAGTACCAAAACTCTTTGCATTCAAATCATTGGACTGAGGGTGGGGAATTCTATACGCCTTTCTCTCTATTAAAAAAACAGATAAATTCATTCAATCACAACGAAAATAAATTTATTCATGACCTTTATTCCAATACATAAAATCTTTTCTAGTCTCTATAATAAAATATCATCTATACATTCTTCTATTCTTTGATAATGATAGAAGTATTATCTTTTTATCTCCAGGGTTTTTAATGATTCCTTTGTAATCCATCTACCATGTCATATCAAATACAAGATATTGATGAGTAACTATAATATCCATTTAGACCAAGAGAGGAAATTGAATGATTTATTCATTAATACTAATGTCCCTTATATCTAATAACCTTTATAAAAATTATTTTCAAAACTAAATTATTGATCAACATTATGTTTAGGTTGGATGATAATTCCAAGAAGCTTACCTCACAAGTCTTCTAATATTTTCCTCATAACAACCAATAAATTCATCATACATATTCTTTAGATCATGTAATTCCCTCTATATATTTTTAGGAAGGATATTATGGATGTAATTATCTAAAAATAATCATTTAATCTCATCCCACTCCATGGATTCAATTTCATCATGGTCCCGTATTTTCATGATGATAGACTTGGATTGATCTGCTCCTCATTAACACTGATAGATATAAAAAAATTGTCATGTTCTAAGCACTGGATAATAGAAATTATATTTTAAGTGGTACAAATTCATTTTTCAGGAATTAGAGGATTAGTGGAGCCACTGAAATATTTTTGATGTTCCCTCATGAAGGAATCAGAAGAGCATAGTGTTCCAAATTTCTCATTTTGATGTTTATCATGATTGATATATTGAGAATGTTTTGTGAGAATAAAATAGATATTTTATATTACATGTCTCATAATTTTTGTTTTCTTAGGAAAAAAATAATTTCATTTTCCATGATACTAATCATTAATATGATTCCTTTGGGTTCCAACAATTGATTAAAACTAAAATCATAGTGTAATCAATAATAATCATTGTTTGGATCCACATAATCCTAAAAACATCACTTATAGGATGAATAAATCATAAAACCTTATTTTGGATTTACCGAACATTATGTTCATCCTCAGTCATTCGATTTAATAATATATTTAAATCAGTCAAGATGGTACATCAAGTGTTTGTTAATTGACAAATAATATACCCTGAGAGTGTCATACTTAGTGTGTTATAGGGCATAATATCTTGAACCACGTGATGATTAGGTCTAAATCAGTGCACCCTTTTCCGAGTTAAGCCCTATAGTTACTTATTTACCCAATCAACATCCACATTATTATCCAAAATATGATGTAATTACTTGGAACCCACTCTCTCTATCATTCACCAAAATTCCATGACATTTTCATATACATTAATACACCCTTAGACATATAATATTACACATCTATATACATATCCATAGTATTATCACTAACATTTTCATATACTAGTTTCCAATGGTTAACTAAAATTTTTCTCTGAATATATTTATAATGACCCAAACAACTCATAAATAGATATCACATCCTTTTAGATAAATATTCATTACAGTACACAAACACATGCATGAGAATATTAATGGTATTGTTCATTTGAAAATTTTTACACAAATACAATAGGTCCATAAGTTAGAAACATAATCACACACTATGTTTTTCATAAATAGAACTCTTATTATACATATAACACATAAAACAATTCATTATAACATTGGGAAATGAAACATAAGAAAGGGAAAGATCAAACGATCAGTACGGGTAAATAAGGGAGATATCAATATATCATGATCATAGAGTTATGATATCATGATAATAACATTTGAAAACAATTCCCTTCATATCATAGATTATAAACAATATTCATGAAATAAATCATAGTATTTCATATGGAATGAATCAAAATGGAATTAACAAACACGAACCATGATAGAATAACTTTGGTATTAGACATAAGTTTATAAAAAACACATTAGAATATAAACTTATGTTTTTAGCAGTAAAAGAATCATTTCCATGACTGTAATATTTGATTGGGTTCACCCCCAGAACCATTCTAGTAATCAAGATTCACTCACAAGAAATTGATAATTAAATGTGTCCATTACTAATCTGAGTTCACTACCATTTCGATACCAATTAATCTTATGAGATATAAATATTTACCCAATTTTTTGGAGGGAGACATAGGTCCCACCCGTCACATAATGAAAATCATATATGTCATCCCCAGTGTCATTAGAAATTCATTATATCAGAACCAATTAAATGAAATGGGTTTCATGAACATTTCATTATAGAATAACCCAATGATGAAAGAACCAGTATCATAATTATTTAATAATTTCTTCACATCATTACTCAAGGTTAAAGAAGCAGGGTTGATAAGGATTTCATCATGGTATAATCCATGAAAATGAAATGGGATTAATAATAAACATGTCATCATAAACATAAACAACTAAAATAAATAATAATAATGGTATATTTAGAATATATCACTTATAAAGAATATGTAACATTAAATGATGTCGTCGAATATGGAAAATGATTTAAAAACCCCCACTGGAACCTTCCATGTGGAAAATATCAATTATTTTAAAATAAAAATATAAAAATTAAAAATACATAATATAATTTGATGATACAATATATTGAAAATAAAATTGAAAAATTATTATTCAAGTTTCAAAGAAAACAATATCCATGATTTTGGTAAATACCATCCTTGCAATAAATGTTAAAAAAAATTACCATTACACTTTTCAAAAAATAGAAACATGCCTTTCTGGGAAACAAAATCAAGATTGCATTAAAAAAAATATCAAATTTTAAAATTGTGGAAAACATTGTCAATACATAGTTTTATGAATTTTAAAAACACTATTGAATTCATTATTAAAAAAATGGTTTTTGAAAAAAAATTTGGTTTCAAAAGAAGAGAAAAATAAAGATCATTTTTTAAAAAAATATATTACTTTAAAATATTGTCTAAATAAATAGAGGAAAAGGAAGTGTAAACATGAATTATTATGAAATTTCTGAATTACAAGAAAATTAATTTTTTTCTCTAGATATGGGTGATAAATCTTCATCATCTAAAATGTAATCATAAACAATCCCAAAAATTGAATATATATTTTTTTTCAAAAGGTTAGGTCTAAATTATCAATTTATTATAATAGTAAAGACCTATTTAGACAGGGTAGAGGGAGACCCATTATACAGCCCGAAGGGCCACGACCATGTGGCCTGAATAGAAGGCTTGCAAGCCCATTTTTTTGGCCCAATGGACCCCTCTATGAACAGTACTGTTATAGTACTCGTGCTGCTATAGTACCACCTATAGTAACACCACCGCTACAATCCCTGCTACAGTCCCTCCGCCGCTACTGTGCCGTCGCTACTATAGTTCCACCACTACTATAGTGCCCTGCTACAGTAGTACTATAGTAACCCCAAAGAATTCACCCTACCCAGATTTGATCATGGTTATTTTGGATTCCATGTAGGATCATGTACTACTTGGGTACAGGCTCGTTGGAAAAAAATTCTTAGATTGTATAATAAAACCCTTACTACATTGTTAACACTGAATCATAAGACCCATGAAATTATTAAATTAAATGAAAAATAAAATATATTGATAATAAATAAATTCATTATATTAAATTTCATATAGGATATAGATACACATTATGAAATAAGATAGGTTGATAACCAAACATATGTCTCAAAAAGGGGAAATTATGAATATAATAAATTACCTTAAGCCGAGACTTCCTACGTACATATTCATAAATATTATCAACTAAATAAAAATTTATTTTACATCTATTATATGAAAATACTTATATAAATAAATATATATTTTTATATATCAAAAAAATTATGATTCACTTGTGACCATTTACAATATGTTTACTAACAATTCCATTTAATTTCACATTTTGGGAAATAACTACTTTCTTTCATATATGTTTTGATGTGTTATATTATATGTACTCTTAATTTCATCATTGTTCCATAATATATAGAATTTTAAACATGACATATGTGGAATTTATATTGAGTATAAATGTATTTATATTAATCTATAAAATTTAGAGATTGAAAATGAAATACACCATCCATGGAGACTGTACATCATACAAATGCATGATGGTTTTTTTTCATTTTCTCAATGATTTAAATGAAAAAAGTAAATAATATATTAAATTACATAATTATATATATTTCATATATATCAAATATTTTCATTAACATCATCCATATTTTCTTTCATATATTGTGTGAATGAATCAAATCACTTTGGAAGGTGTTATTCTACCATACACACGATTGATATTATCGCATTCCCATATAAAAAAAGGTCAAAATGTATATGTAATGTAATATTTCATTATATAAACTAATATCATTTATATCATATATAAACATTTAATGCAACATTATATCTAGTATAGAGAGGTGGTTATGAAAAAAGAATAACATCATTTCCTGATTCAGTAATTTTTCAATCACCTGAAAGAATAATTTGCAACCCATTTGATAGAAGTGAAGATGGTTACAGGAAATTATTTTCACATAACAACATACCAATAAATTTTATTTAAGAATTTTATTATATTATTATGGTTTAATAATAATTTTAGGAGGTTGAGAAAGAAAGAAAATAAAAAAGCTCGATGAAAAATGATACCTTTTGTTCAAGTAACCACCTTAGGTTATCCCCGAATGATTTCCTAGGATGGATTTATGACCAAAATAACACTTCTATTAAGATATTGGGGAATTTAAGAATATATTTGGTTAGAAATTTTATGAAACAATGTTTTTTCTACAATGAAGATCAGATGATAATGTGTGGTGTTTGATAAGTGAGTTGACTGGATCACTTGCTATATTAAAAAATGGTGTATACGCAATTGAGTCATTCCAAAATACTCAAAAATAGAACATTATCAATAATATAATATATAAGGTCTATATATTTCTAGAAAATGGGTGTTAAAATGTTTTGGGTAATTTTTTAAATTAATGTTATAGTTTACCCTCGTAAACCCATTTTCATCTTAACCATGGTAAATAATGTTTACAGATTTTACATTTAAATATTTTCAATAATTAAGAAGACTTAATTAGATAAATAAATAATGATGATTCTAAAAATTTAATGCAATATTTGAAATTACATTTACATAATTGGAAAATCATATTATATAATTAAACCCTTAGACACAATGAAAAAATAGTTTTCCAAAGAGAAAATGTTCAATTGTTTTAATAAACTATATTAAAATTCAATATTAAATTGATTCTAATGAACTTAATTGGGTTAAAAACTAATCATTAAACTAATTTTACTTTTAATACTATTTTATTTAAGACAAAATTAGCCTTATAAATTATTTAAATGAAATATAATTTTCAATATCGACTAATTGTTTCATTATTGATCACAAAAATTATTGTTTTTAGAAAACAAATTCACCCTTAGCTAATTTTGGGACACTCACTTAAATAAAGAATTATATTTTTTCAAAAATAAATTAACATGTTTTACAAATTAATATTAATATTTTCACAAAAATAAATAAGAAACGTTTTTTTGAAAATTGAATTTTTGAATCATATAATGACATTATCAAAAATTAAGTTCCTTTTTTTCAATATTTATTCTTTATCTAAAAACATATTACATAATATTTAAAAAGAATTTTTATTATTCATATCACTAATTATAACAACTATATTATAACGGTCTCATTTAAATAAAAATATCAATATTATATTATGGTTTGTTAAAACATATTATCATGTGTATTGTATAGTTTGTAAAAACATATTTTCATGTGTAATGTAAGTTAATAATGAAATTTTATTTATTTAAAAATATATATTTTATAAAATCATAGGGTGTTACAAAACCCCTTGGTTAACAAATTTTATTCGTAATAATGGTCAATAAATTTTTAATATTAAAGGGTTATAATTTTAATTATAAGTTTAAACTGACTCAGAAATGGGAAAGGGATGATAATACAGAAAATTTCTCATCCTATATTTCCACATTCAAGGTGTTTATGGGTTTATAAAAATTTAATCAAATATTATTTGACATAAAATATAATTAATGTTCCTTTTGACACTATTTAATTAACTTGAATTTAATGACATCAATATAGTAATGTAAATCTAACCAATACATTTAGAACATCCAAAATAAGTTATATTTATCTATAAAATTCATGGGGAACTAAAAAACACAAATTATTAAATTTATTGTGTTTATAATTATTTAGGTAATCTATTTATTCATTTTAAAAAGATAGTATCGGTTTTCCCAAAGCATTTAAGGTAATTATTTGATCACTAAAAATTTTAAATAAATTATCGTCATCAAAATATGTTTATTATTTTTAATATAAAATTAAATATTTTTTAAAAACATATTTTTACCATGATGTGAATATTGAAAATAAGATTAATAGAATGTGACTAACATTTTGGATATTTTTACTTAAAATAATATAAAATATATTTTTAGAGAAATTTTATAAAAATTCCATAAATTAAAACTTATAAAGGGTATCATAAAATTAATTTCATATAATGAAAAATAATTTAATGTTTTGGGTTTATTTTGAGACCTTTTTACATTACTTGTAATCTTAATTAACAAATTTTACCTTTATTGTGGAAAAAATAACTATAATTACCATTCATTTTGAAAAAAAATATTATAATATTTACCAAATTTCAACCCCATGATATAAAATATGCAAAACATTTTTCAATATGAATTTCATAGAAGTGGAATAATTTAATTTAAAATTAAACCCAAAAAATTTGAAGAAAAACTGTTTTTCATAATTTCATATTTACGACTAAAAAAAAACATATACCGTGAACAGTTATAAAAATTATTTCTAGGTAATTAATTAGATTTTTATAATTAAAAGAGTGTTATATTACATATTTATAAAAATTTAATTTTTCATTTCATAATTTAATTAATTTGAAGGACAATTTTACAAAAAAAAACATTATTTTCAATATTCATAAAAAATTAGTTGTTTCAAAAGAAATGCCAAATTGCCAAACTAAAAAAATATTGATATAATGATTTAAAAAGAGTTCTAAATCTTATAATACATAAATCCAATAACTATAATAAATTAAATATTTTATTTTCTAACAAAAATCAATGAAAAACTTTTTAGAAGAAAACATATTTTTGAGTTATAAAATGACATTAGGGAAAATTAAGTACGTATTTCCTAAAAATTAATAAACACAATTTTATTGGTTATGAACTCTATATATATATAAATCATAATTTTTTTGATCATATCATACCTATTAATGGAACAGAAAGGATATAATGGTCATATAATATTTTTTTTGTTCATTTATGCCTTTTGTTGTCTGTCTTAGACGCTCATAGTATTATTTTAAAATGTAGAGGTGTAATAAATTTATATATCATTCAAATATATTAATTTTTCATTATTAGGATAACCATGCCTGGATTAATTTAATAAATTAATTAATTTTAATATCTTAATGACCATTCAGTCAGTCTAGGTGTATCCTTCAGGATTAATATTAAATAAGTAAAATTAAATTCACATTTAGTGAACATGATAAATAAATATCTAAACAAGGATATAAATTTTATGGCCTTTTACTTTGTATTTATTATTTAATGTAACATACACAATAGAACATTTACTAAATTATCTATTGAATTTCTACAAGATTATTTTTCAATATTTCATACACACTCCAAATTTAATATTTTTGATGTTTCTATATTAATTCTTGTAAAAAATCTAGTGTATATATTAATCATAAATTCTTTATAGTAATAAATTTATTTTAAACATAATTATGTTTCCAAAATTATATAAAATTAATTAAATAGAATGTGCACGAACTACATATCTTGTGTCTTAATATAATTCTATAATTAATTTTTATTCCATATAATTAATCCAAGAAGTTACATATTGAATGATGTCAGATCTAAATTTATGGGTACCAACTACACGTGCCTGAACAACCAGCTATAGATCGTGAAACTTTTTCCATGAAACACACATAGGTAATTATAATGTATTTCAGTTATAGATATTAATGAGGTTTATGGTGTGTATTCCAACTACATGTCATGTAACCTTCATATCTCTACATCACCAGTCCCACGTATTGTGTGAGAAATACATGAAACACCTTATACTATATATCTTTCTATTAAATAACATTAAATTCATGCGGGCTACACAGCATATACCCCAACTATAGGCCATATAATATGATTAACCATGTGGTAGGTTTTCTCATTCAATATAAGGTGTGAGTTAATATATTCCACATAAATTAACTAGATGATGTCCTATATTCTAAATGTTCTAACTTATTTAGTGTACTAGACAAAATTGTATATACTAACAGGATACATGTAATGTAGTCGTTTTTTTATTGAAGGAATTATTAGCACCCCCTGAATGGTTCTTTATATGTTCATTATGGGTATAAAATTTATTGAGTAAGGAGAATTTATTATTTTTACAATCATAATAATTTTAATAATATACCAAATATGAAAAACTGAGAATAAATTCATATTGTTAATCAAATTTTCCTAATTAATTATAAATTTAAATGTAACTGGTCAAATGTCACATGTTTGTTCTTGGATTATAAAATAGCATATTGTGAAATTTCCAACTTTTATTTTATAACGTTTTAATAATTAATCTATAATATACCAAACAATATATGTCATGATAAATGTATTAACTCTACTAAGGATTAATAAAGAACATTGAAACAAAAAAACTAATCTTTTTCACAAAAAAACTATAATTAATTTATAAATAAATTAAGAATTACATTTTATTTTAATTATTTCATCCATGATTATATGGATTATTAATCACCTCATATTATATTTGTGTGATAAGATCCAAGATTTAAATCCCTCTAGTAGTGATCCACATGTGCTCCAAAACCTCATAATGACATTATAGAATCTTTGAGTGTAGTGTGATCAAATTTGATCAATTATATATTTTTGTAAACGATTGAAGAAAGAATATATTCATGGAGGAATGATTCTTTGGCCTATATCAATGGTTTGATAAGATGGTGGAGGATCTATTCTTTTATTCTTGATTATGTTCCTAGGAGATTTCTCTTTGGGGGTTCGAGAGAGTTGTCTCTTTTGATTTTTATGCACAACGAACATCAATCACAAGTATGTGATATAGCTTGGTATTTATAAAGCTATGTTAGGATTGGTAATATCACATAGTCCCTTAGAAAATCCCCTAATCCTTAGTTAACCACATTTCTAATGATATAAATATTATTATAATTTACATTACATGAAAAACACCTACATGTATGTAAATATATTTAGTATTTTGAATTAATAAATATTTCATTAAATGATATTTAATATATCATTTCTATTCATACAATTAAACTCAGTCTGACCACCACCCTATGTATTCATGAAACACTTAAATAAAGACTATTTATATAATAAATAAATATTACTTCATTATTCGTTGATAAGTAAATAAATATAATATTTACTAACATATAAGATAATATTTTATTGAATCTTTCACAAATAAATTAATAAATATTATTTGGATTTTGAATTAATTGGAATGAATGATATATATTCATATAATTATTAGTTACCTTATGACTAAAAATAATATTTAATATTCATCTGCCTTAATATTCAAAATTATAACTATTCAATGAATATATGATATCTACCTACCATGAATATTTGTTTGAGAAACACTGAAATTAATTGGTTATCCAATTAATTCCCCATAGAAATTTATTAATTAAAACAAAAGTTATAAAGAAATCACAATTTGTCAAGATATTACGTATTATGGGATTATGGGGGATACAAGTTTAGTCTTCACTGAGAAACAATCCAAATGATCAGGCTACATAAAACATGTTTGAGACCTATCATCATCCGGTTAAACCATATACATGAATAATATTTATAAAACAAGTAAATTTCATTTTGAATTTAACTAATATTCTATATACACTTTGTGTGTGGTCTTTTAAAATTCATTCGTGGTGGTATTATGTTGAACCGGTATACATTCCAAGTATAAAATCTAATTTCCATGTTTCGAATCTATCCACATTCCATGGTTCCCATAGATAAAAAATTTAACTCTCATCATGATAATAATGTCTAATAAATTATAAAAATTCAATATAAACCTTTATTTATAATATCAAACCATGATGGTTGAACACCCATGTCATCATCTAATATTATTTATATGTATTTCAATTATTCTATTTATAATTGATCACATTGACATAAAATCTATAGACATTTACATGATCATGAAATCCTACAACCATCAAAGGGTTAGGATATAATCTTCAATCAAACAAGAATAAAAAATAATTTATTAACTTATTCATTAATCTATAAAAATTATAACACTCCCAACATATTATAGTTCATCGTGAATATATGTCTTCATGATTTTGGTTAATACATTAATGTATGTGATTTATAGTATAGAATAATAACAATCTCTACTAAAAGGATCATTAAACATGTATGGAGATAAAAACATCCCACACAAAAAAAATATTCAATTTTATAGGCATGCATTTTAGCATAACCATCATTCTAGAAATTTCCAGGGGCATACACCATAATAATGTTCCTCAATGTCCTTTGAGTCTTCACCCCTAATAGTTAATATCATTTTCCTCCTTTTAAACTATATCATCAATATATATATAACATATATACATTCCTGTAATATCTAGGTTATCTTCAGATCATGAAATTGTCATGAAATTTTAATATAGAATGTACACCAATAAAATTATCACATAGATATCACCCATAATAATGATCATCATGTGGTAGTTAATTAATTAATATTCAAATCAATTATCATTTTGATAATCTATTTCTCAATGTGTTTAGCTCCAGATAACCAACAAAAATAGTGGTTCTCCGGGATTTTAATTTCTCACCCTTATTAGTGAATCCTATTATGATCGTGACTTATCATTACTTATGGAGTAAATATTAGTAGCCCATAATGAAGAATTCAGTAGAATAGTTTGTCTCCCTATATTAGGTTTTTCTGAATGTGAAAGATCGATATCTTGTTCTTAGTTGTTATTTTAACTATTATATATTCTTTAACAAATGTTGGATGGAATAATGATATATTTAATGACTTGTTTTCCTCAAACTCACAATAGATAAGATACCATTTTTTGATTTAGGATTAGTTTATAATTATGAACCAATTCTAGGTAGACAATTATTCATATGTGTTTGTAGTTTTTTAAAGTATTTATATGGAAGATATTGTGCATATTAATAGGGTTTTTATGATAATTATTTATAATAATGATCCATAGTTTACATCACATATATTGATAGGTCTTTAGTTGGACTCCATCTCTCTATTATGACACAAAAATATTTTTATCATGTAGAAGTATAATCAAATAGAGTATAACATTAAAATATTGGATCTCACGTTATAATCATGTGTTATAGATTTTAGAGGTTATACCAATGGTTGATTTTGATTAATTTAAAACCTATTACTCAAATATTTATGTGGATAAATTTTATGTGTTGTATTTCAGACCATATTAATATTTGTTGGGTTGGATTCAAGTTGTAATGTTAGAGATTATTGGGCATGAATTGGTACAAATCATGTTGGAGAAGATGCTTGTAATTCATCAATGGTAAAACATATATTTATATTACCATAATTACTATTTGGGTCATATGATGAGATATTTTCATTTTTTAATATAATATCATATCTTTTTAATGGTTTCCCTTCACCATGGGAAATAAAGTTTTTGTCATCATTATTTGATCTCTTAATGATTCATTGGATCATTTTTGGTGTTATAACACATTCATGTTGTTATATATTGATTATTACTTCTTTTACAAATAGAAAAAAACAAAGATGTTTTCCCCATGACACATATTCCTATATATATATATATTCATAATAGCTCTAATATCATTGGATATAGTGAGATGTATATTTATAATTATGAGAAGCCTATAGAAAAACTTTTTGATATTCAAGACCAACCTAAGAAGATGCTTCATCTACATATTAGTCCCTTGGTTCATATCTTATGTGTATATGTGGTTCGTAGGAGTGTAACTAGGAACATTAGTTTCATATGTATGCCCAGTACCGTGAGTTCATTTATTATTAAATCTGGGGAATGATATATATTTTTTGATTTCTTATTACTATAATTATTTCAGTTATTTATCCTAATTTTTTAATTTGTTTTATTCTATTTCATTTTAGATTGATTATTTCATGTTGACTATCTCATATGATGTATAATTCATCAAATTTTTCTCTATTTTAGGTTTTAGTTTTTTTATTTTGGATAAGAACCATTTTATTGGTATATTATGTATGGGGTCCATATTTTATGGAAACATGCATTGTTATTTTTTTATTTTCATAGTGTCAGGGAGTGTTTTTAGGTATCCTGGTGGGAAGGGGTTTAGCAAAATTATAGTTTTTATGATATGTTGTATTGTTCCCTTGGTGAGTTTTATTGTATTTGGTTGGTCGATGATGGTAGGTGGGATGGGTTTCGTGTGTCACAATTTGTTGTATATTGTTTTGGGGTGGTTAGGTCATTTGGGTTTCTAGTATTATCTTACATTGGATTCATTTTCGTGTACTAAATTTCATTACAATGTCATGAAACATGAACAGTTTTATGTTTAATCCTATGTAAGGCATGTGGCTCCATGAAAAAATTTATTTCATCGTGGTATTTCATGATATATAATCATTTTTTATTTAGATTGCGGTAGAATGCTGATAATTGTTATATGATTCACATATGTTATATAATTGAAAAATAATGAATCAAGTTGTTTCATGAATTCATTTAATATCTTAGATTGAATTGATTTTTATCATGATAATGGTAGGATCTTCAATGGTAATTTCATGGTGCTTCTTATATTTGGATAGTGTTGTGTTGTTATATTTTTCATCACACTGTGATTCTAATTCTCAATTTTTTATTAGAAATTTAGTGTTCCTATCAGATTCATTTTATTTCATCCTAATTCTCTCTAAGAATTGGATAATATGTGAGAATAGTATTGGTTTTTCAATCTAGAAATTTATTATATGATATTTCATCACGTTTCTATTTCCCATTCAATCCAAGCTATCTCCTTTGTGTCCATCTTCATTTCTTATCATTTTTCCTCTTCCTTTGAGTCCATGGAAGTGGGTTTATTTTAGTTTTGATGGTTATTGATATAGTATTTCATTGTGTAGAAATTGTTATAGGTTGTTTTGGGTTCATCTTGGTGATTTTTTAGTGGTTGTATTGTAGTTTATACTTTCGTTATATCATTTCTATCAATGAACCCTTTTCTCAAGGTAGCAGATTCAAGACATCTTCAATTCCATACCATATGAAAATATGTTATTATGAACATTTATTTTTCAAAGGGTGAATTAATGTAATAAACCAAAGAAGAAAAAATCTAAAATTAAACAAATTGGAGAGTAATTTTGTAAAGCACATGTGTTTAATGTATTATACATGATTTTGATAATATAGTATTTCATAGATTGAGTTAGTATTTTACTTTATTATTTTTCTATAATTATTGTTTGATTATGATGTTTATACATATTTAAATAGCATAAATATGATATAGAATATAATTTGTAATGATGGGGTTTTAATTGTTATTTTTTTATTATGGGATTGATTAAAATTATTTAACTGGTCATATTATTATTATTCACTCTTGTTGTCAATATTTATACATGTAAACACTATAGAGATATTATATTTGATGTTATTTTGACATTATAAATATTTATCAATAATCCTATTTTTAAAAATTAATTTAAATTGTTAAACTTGTAATTAATTATAAAGGTTGTCCGGGGACTAGATATTCTTATCCAAAGTTTATTTATATTAGTTAATGTTATGATTATTGATTGTTGATGTTTATTTTTGTTGTTATTGTAGATGTTCCTAATATAATATAAGTAGGATGACAGATCCTTATGATGATATATAAAAGAATCTTGGTTTGGTTGGTTAATTTTCTTTATGTTTGAGTGTTTACGATTATGTGGTGGTGGTGGTTGGATTGAGTTAGAAGTAGTGATTTTTCACAAGTTTCATAAGTGTTTTTTGGGTTTGGCATTCTGTATTTATAAATAGATGATTCTTATTTTCCATGGTTTTATGTAATTGTAATGAATTAATAAATGAATTAATGGGTTACAGGTTATGGTGATTCATTGAGGAGGTAGTAAATTCCTAGAAGAATAAGTTAATGATTTTGTAATTATGTATGAATTGATGAATAGTAATATGTTTTTGTAAAACTGATATAGAATACAAATGGTTTTATTAAAATGTAATCATTATTTATATATGTTTTAAATGAGTAACACTTTAATTTTAAAACAAGAAATCAATAAGGAATACTAAATTTTACTCAAAAATAATAATAATTGAAAATAGATACAAAATTGGACGATGATGTTTTTTGTTCATGGGAAGTGATGTTTCTTCATTCCTGTTTATATTTGGATGCTAAGATATGTGATGCTGATAGTTTACGTTATTTCCTTAAATTTAATTAGTTTCCTATATATTGGTTGTGTGGTATTTTATATTCATTATATTTCTAATTTCATAGGCTCCACCAACAATGTTTTATATAATGATAGATACACATTCAAGGATTTGGGTTTCAAGGGACATTTTACCAAATCTGTTATAGTGAATGAGGATAGATGGCTACTCCTACTACCCCAATATATCACATCCATTTATTATGGTATGTATACATATATGGGATTTGTTTTCTTATAGTTATATGATGCATTCACATACAACCTCTAACTACTAACAATTATGACACACACAGACATATATAAATAGATTGTAATTACTTGAGGATATACTATATGCATTTACCCAAGTTAAAAATTGATTACGCTTATGAAATGTTCATATATGCATAGAAACTATTGGATTAAAGAGTAGTTTATGTGGCCATGAGCCATGATGGTTCTTGCTTATAATATATTTTTAAATGGATGTGATGGTGATTTAAGCAATTAATGCAGTTGTTCCTGTGAATATGCATATGAGGTAATGTGGATGTATTGTACGTGGTGGGTTAAAATATGTAATGGATGGGAATTTGAAGGAATATTATGTCCAGGATTGTGATTATTAATTTAATGGGAATGTTCATATGGGGTACCATACTAAAATGAATAATTTTTTTACATTATTACTTATATTTCTATTTTATTCTTTCATTATGATCCTTAACAAGGTTATTAATATAGCTGACCTGGTTAGGTAATGAGTATGTTTCATGGTCTATTCAGTATGGATTTCATATTCTTCTTCTTAATTAGAATGTTTTTTAGAATGCTCTTTTGGATTATACTTGTAATCCCACCACATATATATACTTATCTATTTATTCATTTCTGATCCATAAGATATATTTAATGAATGGGATGGACAATACCATCTCGTAGAGGTTTTCTGAGTTATCTAGTGATTGTGGAGTTGTTTCCTTTCTATTTTGGTTTTAGATATTATTATTTTTGGTTATGTATGTCATTTAATGAATGTAGGATTGAATTATATATTATATTTACAGAGTTTATTGGTGGTTATATTCTATTAATCACATTTTTTTTGATTCTCCCCATATATGTGTGTTTTATACCTTTGATATTAGTATCCAACACTTTTCCTATTGCAAATTGTCTTTGAGGATCAATATTTTTTTTAAATCTGGGAAAACAAAGATTTTAGTGGATATGAGTCAACAAAAAATGGACCTTCATGAGTGTATCCTTGAGATTTCATTTAGTTTCATGTTTAATCAATAACTAAGAATTCATCTAAAATCAATTATAAATAGTGGTTTATGGTTAATATCTTTTTTCAAAGTCTGAATGCCTGGTTAGGAAAAATGAATTGACATAGGGAACTATTTTGGGTATTGATGTTCAAGGTGTATATTCATATAATAATGAATAAGACCATTCATTTTCTTCGTGGTTATTTTCATTCTAGGATAGTTTCTATAATCTAAGAAATGGTTTAGTAAAGATTATACACATAAGAAGTGATCAATTATTTCTCAAAGACTCCTCTAAATCATTAATTTTTCCATTATAATTTCAATATATAAATAATAAACATAAATGAAATATGTAAATGAAAAAACAAATATTATAGTGTATTTTAACAATATTTAAATATAAAACCTCCAAAACATTGTTCAGAAAATTAGATCAAAAAAAAATTCCCTACACTTAAAAATTGTTTTTCTTCTACAAGACTTGAAAATAATTTTAATAGAAACATTAAGGGAAAAATAATATCAATTAAATGGATATCATTTTATACTAACAATCATTTAAAATCATACATGCACCCTTCATAGAAAACCAATCCCAAATTAAATCTATAATAGAATGCTCAATCTCATATTTCCAATTGATAAACATATAATTTTCTTAAATTAAAAATTAAATATCTCCTATTCTTTTATAAAATCAACTTATCAATATCCATATTCTCATATAGATATGTATTATAAAAATTATCTATTAGTAAAAAATATTGGCTAACAACATTTATAGGTTTTACATTGTCACTTGTTTTCAATATTAACAGATAATAGAGTATTCTCGTCATTTTGGTATTATTTTTTAATATCTTATTTTTTAATTTACAGGATATAGTAGTAAGATAATTTTTAACAAATTAATCGAATGACACACCATTATGTATTATTAAAATAAATGAAATATTATTATGTTAATATTTCATAATAAACTCACATATGGAATTAAAAAAATTCAATTAAAATAATTTTTAAAATTTAATAAATAATAAATAAATTTTAAGAGTTTTCTTAATTAAAGATAATCTATCAAAATTATATGTTTATATAAAACAGTTATAGATAATATATAAATTGTATTTTAATATAATATTCCTAATTTAACTCCTAAAAATATTAGCTTCAATCCCCTAATATTAAAGATATCAAGATGATCCAACCAATATCATTTTCATTAATCTAATATTTGTGAATAATAATAATATCAAATACATAATTTCACATAGTAAAAAAGAATCATATATTGTGAGATAGGTGGTAAAAAAGTGTGGTATATTTTATAAACTCCCCCACACTAAAAATATGAAAGTATTTTATTTTCTAGGTTTATGGTGTGTACATATATAAAAAAATATGATGTATCATTAAACATAATTAATATATAAAATTAATTACCTGAATAATTATGAAACAAATCCCCTCTTGGTTTCCCATGTCACTTACCAATCCCCATATGTATATAATTCATAGACTCACTATCATAATTCAATATATGTCTAATAAATGAAATAAATTATTCAAAAAATACTCTTCTCTAACAATATTGAATAATCATAATTCTTAAGGAGACTTACAATTAATACACATAAGATTATTTTTTTAATGAATATATTATGATAATTCTTTTTATGTGTGAGTTAATATGGTTTATATTTAATTTTTTGATAAATAATGAAATAAATTAAATTAAATGGAAAACATTATAGAAAAACACTATATTGCTATTTTTCGGATTCATATTGATAATAACTTGTGTTTATTGTCAGTGGTACCGAAAAGTAAAAAAACCCTCTCCCATAATCACATGGAGGATAGGAATTCATCTAACAAAACCATAATATTTTCATATTTTATCTCCATAATTATAAAATGGAATAATATTAATGATATATTAATATTTTTAAATATCCATCCAATTTCACAAAGAAACTCATTGGGTTTCAATGGTTTTTTTGTATTATAGGTTAACCGGGTCCCATAAGATATATTTATCAACCCACATTTGGTTTTGATCAGTTGGTTACAATATTTAATTATCCTACTTGGGTTATTCAGGATCTAAATTTTAATTAACAAAAATTCATAAAACCCTTTTATGGAATTTTTTTTTCAAATTAGTTCTTCGAAATTAACGAGTGTTAAAATTAAGAAAAATATCTGGATAATATATTCTAATTTATAATTTCAATGAATGATGAACTAGTATGAAGGTAATTAAATTAGGTATGATTATATTAAATGTCATTTAATTCTCCTTCTAAGTATAAAACATAAATTGGTTCAATTTCTACATTGATACATTACTCATCCCTATTTTCAAAGTGTAAACTTTCCAAAAAAAACAAATGTTTGTAGTTTTATAATTATATGAAACCCTCTCTGCATCACATTGTATATGTGTAAGAGTATATTCCTTAATCATTAACTCACACAAACCATTTTCTTTGTAATAATATATTTTTTCCATGTTATTTAATATATTGTATAATTTCCCTAAAAAAGACTAAATATTCCATAACAATTGTATTATTACAATTTATTTCAGTGATGGATGCCGTCATAGATAAATAAATTTCTACATTTTAAATATTCAATACATTTTATTGTTGTTCAAACTATGTTGGTGGTGGAAATTAGATCATTTCATTTAAATTATTTTATCCAAATTCATCATACCAGTGTTTTGAAAAGCTCAGTTAACCCTTATAATTATCCTTATAATCAAGAAATATAGGGCTATTAATAGATTATTATATGTAGAAATAATCTAACCATTGATGATATAATAGATCAAAATAGGGTAATTAGCCAACAATGACAATGGTTTCACTGATTATGTATCTCATATACAAAAGATATATTTCACTAATACATCATTCACGTTCCTTTATACATTATATATAAAAATTTTATATTTATTAAACAATATGAAATAAAATAAAAAATAATAAAATTAATTAGTTTGTATCGTTCATTGGTATGCACCATAATTTTATAACAATAGTGTAAAAAACATGATTAATCTATTATGATCAATGTTCATTTTAGATTGAATATTTTTTTCAAACCCAACTAACTATATAGCTAATGGATGTAGGGTTTGATCCTATACAAAAAATGATAGTCCTTGGGGATATTTATTTTACCGATTATTTATAGGACACCAATGGTAAGAGGGGAAATGAAAACAACTAAAGTGTAATCTAATATAGTATTAGGGGAGAAAAGTTTCTATAGTTGTATTAAAATGAATAGTTAATTCAAATTTCAGTAGCATGATTAGATTTAAATCACAACAATTTTTTTAATGGATATTTCAAAATACAATTTTCTCATCAATTCTATTATTCGATACTGAAACAAAACCTAGAGGAAAATAAAAAACTAATTCTAGTGAAAGATATAATTATATATTGACAAATTTTTAATACTTAAATTCAAATGGTAGCGAAACTTAAGGATCATGGTATTAAATCTTAATTCATTATGTTGTGTATCAATGAATCTAAATAACAAGATTTATTGATTTAAAAATAAATAGTAAAACGTTAATTGGTGAAATATAACAATCCAAAAAAACCATATATGAAGATGAATTTAATTAATTAAAATTAAATCAACACCACATAATCATCAAAATTACACCACAAGTCAATTTATTATGATTTCATACAATATTGGACTTGTGATTTTGAAAAATTAAATAATATATATTTATAAAATACCCTAAACTATATGTAGATCAAAAAACGTTCTTTATTCTGATATAGTGATCTCATTATTGAAAAGGTAATATACCATAGAATACTTTTAGTGATGATATCTTAGATGTATAGTTAGGTTAATATAATCTAAGTTCACTCAATGGGTTATCATTATTATAAAATTTATTTCTTATCAAATTCATCACCAAGTATTAATGATCTTGTAGATATTGTAGTTGGGGGGTTGGTAGTATCTTTCATGATCCAGATGCACTGTCTGGGGACTATGCAAGAGACTTTGCATTTGATTTTATATGAGATTCACTATGCATGGCCATTGTGAATACTATTGAAACCAATAATGAGACCATGAATTTCATTATTGATTTTCATACACACATTCCCTATAAAAAATTGAATATTTTGTTGACCATGAAATAATAAAAGGTGTTTTTTGTTTTTCTTGAAAAACCCTAAAATGGTGAATTCATCAACAAAAATTCAAATATAGAGCTAATAAACCTAAAATAATTTTTTATTGATGATAATATTCAAATTAGGTTGTACCTTAAATGATTTAAATTATAAAAATTTGTCCACATGGATTAAACGGTTCATGGGAGATAAAAATGCGATAAACAAATATTGATTTTCAAATAAGAAATCCAAAGAGGATATTATTTATAAATAAAAATATGAAATTGCATTTTAAAACAAAATTTAAAAAAAGATATATTATAAGATATTACGATATATTTCAAGACTATTTTATAATGAAGATTTTATAAATTTTTAAAATTATTTGAACTAAAATATTTTTTCCATGAATATATCAATATATAGTGAGAATTATTCAATAAAGAAACTAAAATATTCTATGATGGATAAGTTCATCATAAAATAAAGTGTAAAATAAACCTAAATTATCTTTATGTGTATAGAAATAAAATAAAAGAGTAGAATATTTATGACGGAATAAAATTAAAAATTACTATATTTTAAAGATACTATTAAAATAATTAAGGATTAGTGGAATAAAATATTATATAGAAAGGGAATTTTGATATTGTAACAACGATATAAGGAATAAAGAATAAAAAATGTTGAATATCACACAATATATGTTGATTAATGAGTTTTGGGGATTGAATATGAATAATATAATGTGTATAGGGAATAATAATCTTATAAATCTATTAAAATAATGTACAAAGAAAATTTTATTAATTTTCAATAAATTCAGTTAATATATGTATTAAGTTAATGTGATTAAATCATCAAAATCATTAGAGTATTTATTAAGAAAGAAAATTATATATGTCATTTGTAGTATCTTTAATTTATTTTATATAAAGGATATAATAAATAAGATACAAAATAACGACTGGTATATTATAGATATATATTGAAAAATAATTTTTTTTTGAATTATTGATCCTAAAAAAATTTGTTTTCTTAATCAATAATGAAAATATTATATTTTTCTCATATGGAATTTATAAAAAATTTATAAGATGATTATTTTTTGTTATATAGGTTACAATATAACACTATTCATTAAAATCATTTCATGATATTTTATTATTGTTCAAGGATTATTTATAGTGGATATTTCCTTAATTCAATGTTAATGTAGAAATATGGTAACACTATATAACATTATGAAGTATTCATTAAAGAATAATTTTTATGATTATGATGTCATTTTATAAATCATACTATAAATAAGTTTGAAGAATCTTTAGTGCCCTGAGTAGATATTATATGGAAGTTGGTTATGATATAATAATATGTCATGGTCTCTATAGAATTAATTAAATATTCTATAATATTATCCATTATTCCATGATAATTTTTTGATGACTAAACATTTTTATGAAATGGTGGTAATATATTTAAGAGGTAAACTAAACATATTAGATCAAACCTATGGTTAATTATAGTATAAAATAATGGTTAATATTATATAGTAATGTAATGAAAATTATAAAATTTTATAAATTTATTAATTAATGAGATTTGAAGAAGGATATAAATTTTTTAATGTTAAATATTTCTAATCTTTTATTGTAAAATATATAGATTTTTATATTTTATTAAAATTTCCCATGATTTTTATTTCCTCTATTTATTTATAAATTTTTGCATCCATATTTCACCAATTATTTTCTCTTATTCTTGGGGGATGCATGGTAGTGGTTAGAGTCTCTTAAATGTCTTGATGTGTTCATTTAATATGTTTTCATTTCTTTTTTTTTTTGAAACGAATCAGTTAAAAATCAAGGTTCCACCTTAATTGTTCTTCCATTCTTCTATGAAAATTTTATTTTCATAAAAGTCTAGGATTTTGGTCATTATATCATGATAACATTGGATTAATATAAAATATTTAATATTGGTTTGATGGATATTAACTAGATGAATAAGGAGTTTATATTTCCTAAATTTATTCTTTAACACCACGAAAATTCTATTATTGGGTTGAGGTAGGTAATTTGAGAAATCTATTATTTTTATATTTAAATATGTATAATTATCAAGATTTATTAGATTTAACTAAGTATATGGAATTAGTTTTGTAATATAAGGTGTATTATAGATATATAAACTATTTGAAGGTATTGTAATATATTTATTATCTTACTATTACACGTTTATGATTTTTTAACATAATAGTTCATAATAACGGTGCAATGATATTGAATGTACAAGAATATGAAATTTATGTGGTCATTTAGATAGGCTGTGGTGGTTAGAATAATGTCATTTTATGTTATATATATATATATAATGACTGGTAGATATAAATAATAGTAATTGTATTTGGGTTTCAATATTGAGTAAATTCAGGGAATATTAGAATAAATGGTTCTGTATAGAAATTAAATAGTTTGGTTTCTAATAGAAAATTATTCATGGGATGTAAATAAAATCTTAATTCATTACCTAAAATTGTGCTATTAATTATTTTAATTATTATTTATGATTATGTAATGATATATATAAGTGTTTAAATGTTGATGTACATAGTGGTCATATCGGTAGATGATCTCTCTAACATATGGAACCTTGGATGTGATATGGAAATCTATATATATATATATATATTATTTTTTTGTTGTTGTAGTAAATGATATGGAAATCACTATGTATATGTACCACAACTTTATTTAGATATCAAAATAATGTCCATGTAAATATGGATATTAGGTAATCCCAAACAATATAACATATTGAATTTTACTATAAAATATTTACATTATTTATAAAAAATATTTCTACCATACAATCCCATGAAATAATATGATTAGAGCATTATAGAGTTACAAAATTTCATTATCTAATATAGCCCATTCATTTATCATAAAATGGTCATTTTTTCACAATAAAATAGTTTTTATATAATTCAATAAATTATTTGTCATCTCTCATAAATTATACCCACAAGAAACACTTTTAAACATATAACATGTAATACTATTTGTCCAAACCTTACGAAATGGAAGCATAAGAACGGTGATCTTGAATTCTTAGTAGGGGAAAGTATATACCAGATGCTATAAAAGAATAATAAAGTAATGAATAATATGTTATTAAATTAATAATTATTAAAAATTGGCATTCAACTAATCACATAGGAATAAAAAATTACATTATTGACAATATAAATGAACAAGTAAAAAAATTTAATTAATGGTTATTAGATGCAATAATTTTATAATTTTCATGGCCTTACTCCATGGAAAGACAAACCATCAAGTTCATGATATAATAAAAATTAATGTTTTCAGAACCATTGTTAGGAATTGTAATCAAATGTCAAGGCATACAAAAAATACCCAGGAAAGTGATTCTTAAGAGACAGACTAATGCATCATGTAACTATTGTGGGTCCACCCATCATTAATTTATTCTGATGCATTTATAATACGAATGAATAAATAATATATAAAATACATAACCAATTTTCCTCATTAAACAAGAATCATCCATATTAAAAATAAAAGTATATAGATTATCAATGATCCCCTAATTAGTTAATCAAAAAGCATTATATAATCATCTATAAAACTAACATTTAATGGAGTAATGGGTATGTGGTGAAGTAAATAATTTTTTAAATCCATACATAGAAATATATAATCATAATTCATCAGGAGAAAAAATATGAATGGTATTAATGTAAAATATCATATATTTACATTAAAAAGATTTGAAGATGATGATATAGATGAAAACACATTTTTATTAATAACACTTTAAATGGCATCACATTTTAAGAGATGAATAATTAAATAACAAAATATCACTATCTTAATCGCCCAAAAAACAATGTATGATAGGGTTTAGAATATTATCTATGAAACATAACTACCTAGGCTGAAAATTCCTTTTAACAGTTTGAGGAAAATAGAGGTAAAATAATAAAAAATAGAAATTTATTTTACCTTTTTTTGACAGATATGAATTTATGGTCACATAAAAAAAATTTCACAAATTAATGAATTCAATCCCTTTGAAATAATTTTCATTTAAAATTGAATTTCAATATTAGATACATGAAAGAGGAATAAATTATATATCAATGAAATGGGTAGTGGATAATAAAACAAAGGAACCTAGGAGGAACACCATATTAATATATTAAAAACATTTTATGCAATACCATATCATAAAAATGGTAATAAATATTCCATTTAGATATATAAAAATTTAATTTGAAGATAAATAGTGATATAATATATGTGTGCTTCTAAATATGGAAGATAACATTTAATGTAATAGAAAATAAATATTTTTAAGACATGGAGATTACTTTGTAATGATGATATTTATTCATAATACCATTATAAATTTATAGGAATTAAATTCATCAGAGAAGGGGATTTGAATTAAAAATCCCATTTTCCCCATAGAGGAATCCATAATACAATATAATTCAATTTTACCATGGAGAAACTCATTAATAGAATAAAAATTTTAATGAAAAAAATATAATAACTCAAATAATGATGTTTTTAGTTATAAATATCCTTTATTAATTCAGACAATTTTAAATATTAACCCCTTGAAAAAAATGTATTGATAATAAAAAAATACTGTGAATAAAATATAATTCTGGATAATATATATCTAATGTAATATATTTATTCAATTTAAATTAATTTAATTTAACAAAAACACATATATCAATGAATGAAAATTAAGAAGAAACACCCTTACAAAAACCAATATATTTGACGTAAACATATTTTAAAATATTTATCATGAGAAAGATTTGAAATTCCTTGAAAATTTAATAGAAAAAAAAATATTATAAAATCAATGAATAAAATAATTCAACATGGATGATTTTAGTTGTAGAATAATCATTGTTACTAAAATAAAAGAAAATCCATTTATGAGAAACCCTTATGAGAATCACAATTTATGAAGTATGTAGTATTTGAAATGTCGATTATTTTATAATAACATAAATCTATAGAAAATAAATATTAACTTCTTAAGAATAAAATCTTATGGTTTAAAATACCAAACTTGTTATTTTGAAATCATTAAAGAACAATCATAACTTAATGATTTAAAATTTAGCTAAAAAAAACACTACCGTAATTCCAAAATTCCATAAAAGTATGTTAAACTACTATATAAAAAATAAATATCATAATAGCTTATTTTATAACCTTATTTATATTAATAATATTTTATAATCATAATTAATAGTTTGTTTTTAAAAATATATTTCTATGTTTTATTTTATTCTCATTATGAGATGATATTAGTTTCAATTGTTTGTTCAGTAGTAAATTCATAATGATGGTGTCGATTATTGTTTACTGATTAAAATATAATACTTTTAATTAAATTATATTTAAATAAATATATTTATGAATTTTTTTATAATTTTATAATTTAACTATGATTTGTGTTGATGATTTTGGTGACACGCATGTTTTGGTGATATTTAACAAACAAAACGGTGGCACAACAATAAGATGTTAAATATCAATATAAAATTTCCAAAACCATAAAATGACCTTAAATACTCTTTAAATTATAATTCAACCATTAATTATATTTCCATAGTCATCCATTATATAAATTTTTTTCATTTTTCATGTATGTGGTTAAAGCTACCCAAACAAGAAAAATGTGTAATCTATTGATTTGAATGGTTAAAGAAGTAATTATTATTTTATAATAACATTAGTATAAAATAATAATTATATTATATAGTTATTTCTAAAGGGTTAATTAAAATTTAATAATGTTTACATAAATGATAAAATACTAGACTAATGAATGAAATTAATCACTTCTTATGATGCATACTTTTCACAAACACATTAAAGACACATTCACTTAATATAGATCAGGTACAATATATATAATTGATTAAAATTTTTTAAGGCAAAATTTTTTATAAATTTCATATTAATACAATTAACCTTATTCTATGATAATCTATGTAAGGTGATGATATAATTCAAGAACATCATTTATGGCCATGGTAGCCCACATGCAAGAATGACAAATCATCATTTTTTGAATTTTTTTAGTAAACAGGAAAAAATAATTTCTCAAAGTAATAATAAAATATATTTATAATAATAATAATTATGTTATCATATATCAATTGATAGAATAGTTTTGATGTGGTAAAATAAAAAATAATAATTAAGAGAACTTGGTAAGAAACATCAGTTTTCCCTTTTGAAGCTCTCCATTGGGTAACACATTTGTTTCCATTATATTAGAATTTTGGAAAGATGTGGGATTTTAAAACATGGGTAGATAGTGTATGATACACTGGGGTAGAGTTATTGGACATATAATTCTTTATAATGAATGTATTAATGCGATGGAAGTGAGAAACATTTATTTGTAAAGGGAACGACATTTTGGTAAATATTACATTTGAATACCAAGAGAGTGCATTATTCATAACATAAGTCGTTAAAAAGTGGGAAATAATGTATTTTTTGAGTATTTTTTTTCAATAATACCTCTAAAATACATTTTAACATATGTTTCAACAAATTCATCTGTCTTTTACTCATATATTTTTTACTTTTACCATTTTTGGTTTTATATTGGGTTTATTAATTTTTACCCATGTAATTTACATTTAATGACTAAAAATAAAACGAAATTAGTTTAATAATTTGAACCCAATGATTAGAAATATAGAACCCATTTTATCAAATAAAATATATATGCGTTAAAAATTTTAATTTTTACATTACCGCATGTGATGCGTAACAACACATTCTTTTGAATAAGAGTATTTTAAGCATAACATTATGATTATGATAAATCTATCAATTTAATTAAATTATATGTAATTATTTTTTAATCGACTATATAATTTAATGTGTCTTTAAAAAAATCCCAAAAAGTTGATTCTCACTAACTTAAATGATAGTTTAATGAAAAAGTTAAAAAAAACATTTTTTTATTAAAATCCATGATTAATTAGGTTTAAAAATATTAAAGATGGGATTTATGAATTCAAAATTTTATTATTTGATAAATAATCATACTCTATTAAAATTATAGTGTTCATAAATAAAATTTTATATACATTTTACTCCATTCTGAGATTATGATATAGTAAAAAAATGTGACAGTATTAATAAAAACTGTATTTTCATTATTAACCTAAAAAAGAATATATTTTATAAAAATGAAAAAATTAATAATAAGATAATTTTTTTATTATAAATCAAATAATGGTGTAAATATTTCAAATTAAAATTTTAATATTTCATAAATTTTAATTTTAATTAGAAACATAAAAATTTAATAAAAACTCTTATCATGGGAGGATAACTTTTAAAAAAATTAACTATTCTCATTATAATCATATATAAATTTATTATTAATTTTTTTAACATATTACTCGTATAAACAAAAATAATTCATAATATATTTCATTCTAAAAATAATGCACATTAAATTCCAATTTGAGAAACAAAATACCTTCTTATCATAAAATCAACTTATTAGATATGTAGCTATACTAGTTGAAATTCATCAGTGCATTAGTATTCAAAGTTACATTTTTATTTCAAAAACAATTTATAAAATCATTAACTCTATTCATACCCACCAATTGAATGTCCTATTTTTTTAAGTGTTTATAATGATAGGAGTTTCATTTGATTTTGATGTTTTATGTGAATAGAACTATCTAAATAGTTAGGTTATAGAGGAAAATATAATTTAAAATAACATTTTTTTACAAAAAATACCATATATTTTTTAAATCCATGGCCAAATTCATGTCACCTACTTCACTCTATATTAGATGTTGGGATATGTTTGTGGTCATGGAAATAGTTTCAGGTTGATGTATACTTGAATGTTTCATTGGTTTGATGTGGTTGTTATTGTGGTATAATATGGTATTTGTTAATGAGAATGGATGGTATTTCTAGGATGTAAATTATGGGGATGTGTGGGTGAATATTTTGGTTAGGAAGTGGTTATGGAATAAAATTTTTCATGTTTCCCTAATTAATTATAATTATACTATTCTCAAATTTTAATTAGTTTTCTTCAGGTGGGATGGATTCGTTTATTTACCTAAGAATGGATATTGTCTTAGTTTTAATGATTATTTACAACATATTTTGTATTCTTCCCCTATATTGTAGCGAGTGATTTTTAAGAGGATCAAATTTAGTATGTTCAATAATCGCCTGTAATTTTCTATACTGATTTACAAAAAAAAATGGGCAGTGTTGGAAATCATGTTAAACAATACTAGTACAAGATTAATTTGATAATTGTAATCGAAGGAGTCATTTTCTATTTGTATATAGTTTTTTTGTATATCAATCTTAATGTGTTTTAATTTTTTCTTTATTTGGTAATTATGATTTTATATAAATTTAAAAAATTATTCATAGCATGTTTAGATTATCATTAGCTATCATGTTTGTGTATTTATAGGTAAATTATTGTCATTTGAATGGATTAAAAATGTTAATACCTCCCATATGATATTTTTTATTCTATTTATGACATTCACTAATTTAATTCGTATTATATGTAGGCTTCTAATATCACCTATTATCTCATTGACAACTCCTGAGTATACATTGTTTGTTTGGATTGTGATAGAGTGGTTCCAAATATATTAATTTATTAGATATATTTAAAGAGTAATAATTATTGACGATTGTATTGGTTTGGTATGGAAACAATATCATTGGATCTTATAATGATATATGGACCATGTAAACCGAATAAAAAGTTATAAAATATTATATGATCAAAATAGAGAGCATTGTTTAGTCTACAATTCATACTTTTGGGATATTTTATTACACATCTTACATGGGTCATCATTGATTGTTCTAATATTTGAATCTAGTTTTTAAACGAGGGGATAATTTTATAAAAGATCTAAGAATTAATTTTATCATTTAATTGTTCATATTTTGAATCATGTTTTGTCAATTCATTACTAATATGTCTAAATTATTTTAAGGGAATTGAAAATGAAGTCAAATTTTAAAACTATAATAGGTAATTTTACTTATTAAAGGTAATATATTAATATACAAATAAATAATTTTATTTTATTATATTAAATTTTATTTTTAAAAAGAAAATAAATGGTATATACTAATGAAAATATTGTTTTTTATTTATATTGCAGCACATCTTGGTGATTAATGGTATGTTACTAAATTACAAGAACTGTAAACTTAAGAAAATATATCATTTTGTCAATAGTTTTTCTGTTAATCAGAATGTATTTATGATATGCAATAGTTTTTTTTAATTTTATGTTTACTTTATTTAAATATTAAAATCATGTTTTATATGATTAATAATATAGTTATTTTAAGAAAGTATTATATATAATTTTATGTTTTTTTAAAACAATTATGTATCTTATTTTATAATAGAAAATTAAGATGTTTTGTTGAAATGTATAAAATGTTAAAATATTATTTTAAATTTTATGATGTAGGATTTCTTAATTATTTACTATTAACCATGGGGCTGTAAGATCTTTTAACAATTTCATTTAATGTTTAAAGAAATGTAGATATGTAACACTCGAATGGTTTTGGAGGGATGACTATCATATTAATCATTGAGAAGTACATTATTAAATCCAATGAAAACAAATTATCAATATATATGTTTGTAATTAATAATTCAATTAAAATAATAGCATAACATATTCCATGATGATCTAGACAGTCAAAGATTCATACGAGCTTGATATTGATCGCTATCAATGTAGCTGAAGGACTCTCTCCTCTAGAGTATCCATAGATCTCATGAACCTCTAAATACAAGTGAATGATCTCCCAAATATCCATGGTCTGCTAGAACCATTAAATTCAACTATGAATGGACTAAAAGATACATAATATTTTGACTAATGTGGTTCACAATGTCAATGTTGGAACCAAGGTTATTCTTTACTGGAAAAGGAGCATGGATTGTGTTTTATTTCAGTACTCTAATGGAAGATTAGTGATATTTCAAGGAAATGGATCATATAGGTCAAGAAGTAAGCAGCACTGAAGGTGACTTCATTTCCTAGTGTTTTCCAAATTTTTGGGGCCCAAAATTCAGAGAATGGAAAGAATTGCAAAAAGTGGTTCTTCTTGAAGGCGTTATGAAAATTGGGAAAATGAAAGAGATTCGTGAAGATAGGCATCATGAAGTGGATTTTGCAGAGACTGGAATATTTTAAGCTTATGCTCTACGATTACAAAATTTTGATCATTGAGATTCACAAAAGGTATTCTTTAGGAGTCAATATTTTATTTTTGTGGAAAAGGAATGGATTTCACAATGACTAGAATGAGAATTTCAAAGAAATAATGCATCGTGTTTTGAGACATTGTTTCATTTTGATTATGACAGGAATCATGAACAGTGAAGGAAAGGATCATTGATGTGGTGATTTGTAGAGATGTGATGGCATTTGATGGAGAGATTCTTCGTTTCGACGAGCTATATAAACCATAAATTTCAGCAAAGCTTTTTGAGATGGGGGAAGTGCCACGAATACATTTTGATCGATTCATATTTCACACCTAAAGAAGCGAAGCTCCATGATCGAATGTGCCTATAAATCAAAGGCCATCCCTCTTCATTATTGATGACTTTTGAGAGATAAAATTTGTGTTTATTGTGACTTCACGAAGCATGGGATGCTCTGTAATGTAGGTTTTCATAAGGGAGATTTTTCTTTTCAAAGAGACTACTAATTTCCTGATTAATAATTTTCATCTTTAGGCATATGTGGTTCATGATGATAGGGGTTCCGCATAGGCACAATGGGATTCAGTAAGTTTTTTGATCTGCAAGGTAGTGAGCTTCACGAAGGGTTTTGCACCACGAGGCAGCGAGCTTCGTGAATTTTGTTGCTCTGCGAGACAGTGAGATTTGTGAAGGGTTGTGTACCGTGAGGTGGTGAGCTTTGTGAATGGTTGAGCATGGGAAATAGGCATTGTTAAGGGTTGTTTTTGATTATCAGTGTAGAGTGGTCAGAGATTTCTATGAAAATATACTCATGTCCTTGATTCAAGAAGTGTCGTGTGCTGGATAGAGACAAATAATCCAATGCCAATCAATTGAAGAAGCCTTCAATTAGACAAACTGATTTACACTTCTCTCATAGTAGTGAGATGGGTGGAGTTTATGGAGGTGTTGCACGGGAAGTGGTGAGTCATCCATGAACATTTGTAAGGGTAGTATGCATGTCAGAGAGTGTCTGTGGCCAAACTCTTTTACTCCAAAACTTGTAATGATTAATGGATTTAGGTATGACCAAAAAACTTTCGGTGTATGCTCCTTGGGTGTTTCCCTTTCCAGTGAACCAAGTAAATGTTCTGTGTCGTATACCCGATTTTTCGTTCCTGGAAGATTTAACAAGATCGTACCAAAATGGGAACAAGATCCACAACATTAAGAATATCAATTTGATACCCTAATTCACCCCTCTCCTCTCAGGGTGTCCCAAAGTTCTTCCATCAAAACATCATAGGAGGATCAAACCATAATTATGAATGACATAGGAACTCAAATATAAACATAATAATAATTGGAATATTTTATAAGTGGTCCATTCATTTCAATTATTGAAATCAATAGTTTAATCTGATTAGTTATTATTATGTTTTGAAAAAATTATTTAAGACATTAAACCTCATGAAATTATTCATCAATTTATAATTATCTAATAATTATACTGTTTTTAATGGATAATTAATGGATCAGCCATGTTATAAAATAATGTAATGAGGACATTTATGATTAGCCATTGAATAGTGTATTACAATGTGCTATTGTGTATATAAGGATAGCCCATGACATGGTAAAAATCACCATAATGTGGTGGGACTTTAGTTCATAATTGTAAAAATATCCCCAATAAATAGATTCCATATAGACTTAGTAATCATTCACATTATGTTACATCATAAGAAAAATACCATGAAAATATATACAAAATTCAGTTCAGAAAACTTCAAAATCCACTTTAATAATGTTATTATCCTTTTACACTAGATTTTTCATAATCTATAATAAATTATGAAAAACATTTAAAACCTCATTCAAATAAAAACTAATAATTTATTGGCAGAACTCATAGTTTCATAATAATTATCCTCAATTATATATCAATAATGTGTGGCACAACCAGATACGGTAACATTGAAAATAATTAAGAATTTCTGAATCCATAAATATAAGTAATGAACATCCAATAGAAAAGTGTCAATGCTATTAATTATATAAAGGGGTATGATATGATATCTTTCAAATACATGTATCTTTATATCGGGGTCCATAAGATGCCCCTTATGAAAGTATAAATAATCATAAAATTCCATTTTCTATTACATCATGTGACCATAGGACATTGAGTATTTCAATATCATATAAAAACACATGAATTCCTGATTCTCTAAGTATATATTATCATGGTTGATGAATGCAACACATTTCGTTCTTCCAAGAAGATGAGAAAATCACATTAACCTTATACATGTACATTAATACATCACCAATACCATATCTCCATGTATGGTTATAAATTTTCTTCTTCTATATAAATTTAGAGGTCTAGTTTTGTGCTCATCATACAAGAGTAAAAACCAGGACTCAAGTAATGGCATGATCAACAATATACCCCACCACCCCCTAATTAGAATTGTTTCAGGGCTTGTTTGATAATGGTATCGAAATATGATTTTTCTAATGTAAAATACGTTTTTATCCTTGAATACAAGGAATAAATGAAATATGCACACCCCTGTCATACCAAAGGCATGGTATGCGACACTCTATGTTGTATACATAGTAGAGCATTCAATATATAAAAATCGTTTTGTTCCTCTTAAAAAAAATTCATATCTCGATATGGATTTTTACCTATTTTATACATAAAACATAAGTCTATCATATAGTAATACATGATTAATATGTTCCCGGAATAACATAAATTCATAATTTTGGAAGATGGTTAATATTTCAAATCCTGAAATATATATGGACATCATGTAAGATTGATAATTTCAATAATAAATATTGTATGTCATGATAAATATTATATTATTAAACACTTAGAATATTATTAAATGAACCATACATAAGCACATATCGAATCATATCACATATGGTAAACCACTGGAGAGGACTTATCATTAATGTAATTTTCAGATCTTGACAAACTTAGTACATCTCTATGTAATTCCTCAAACATCTCAAGATGTGTATGTAATAAAACCCTTCAACTATGATTTTTTAGTGATGAATATTTATAATGAAATAAGGATTAAATAATAGTAAGACTAAATAATTTTATTCCAGATTTTTAAATCCCTGAACATGGGATTCAAACACCTTCACATCACACAATTAAATTTTACTATATTAAAAAAATTATCATTAACAAACATGTTTTTTTATGTTTATAATCATAAACATCATGGTAACTTTCTATATAAAATGTTCCATTGCGATGTTTTTTAAAATATACTCATAAAATCAAATTTTCATTACCAATACTTCCTAAACTCCATTTAAGATTTTAAATATATTTCATTTCATTATTGTAACTAAATGTAACTCTTTATAATAATCTTAACCGACATACCCTAAAATCATTGACGATATTAAGTGACATTAAAATTTAATTTTTAATATATTTTAATTTTATTTTTTTCTCTTTGAACATGACTAATACAAAAAATAATTCTTCTAGCTTTGAGGAAACTATATTCTCCCCAAAATAATTTTCAAAGATACAAAGCATCAATTTTTATGATGTAATATTTATTTCCTTTATTTTTAATATTTTACTACTCAACTATTACATTTATATAACTTATGTAATTATATGTATTTTTAGAAATATTCTAAATTTTTTGTTTATTCTCTAAAATATTCTTTTTTTGTGGGATCAAATAATTCATATTTTAAATAATTTAATGAATAATATAATTTATTCATGAAAAAAATTTATTTCATTATCTATTTTTAAATCATGTTAATGGATTTGATCATATATAAACATTTCTTTCACAAGAATCAGGTCTTTTATTGATAACAATAGTTTTTTACAATAACACATCCCATCCCATAATTGAAAAAAATGAAAAAACATAATATAAATTTTGATCCAACCAGGATTATAAGTAATCTAAAATATATAAGTACTTCAGGTAAAAACACCTTACTCTATCACTTTAATACATAGTTCATCATATTAATCATCAACACTTCATTAATTCCAAAATCAAATACTAACTCAAAAACAATTTTGTATAGTTGATATCATATACCCTTTAATTTATTTGGAATTTATTTATATAATATCAATACCATATATGCAATCTCTATATATTTTCCTTTTCCCCATTATATATTCAGTAATATTTCTCTATATATTTCGATTATTTTGATAGTGAAAACACTTCCCTTCCTAAAATACCATTTATCCTACTAAGAAGATATTGAGGACTCCATATGACAACTCTTTTTCCACATCTAGACAAAACGTTTTCACTTTCCATTCTTTACCATAATCATGTAACTTGATAATTGACCACCCATATCGTTATCAATAATCATAAACATATTAAGGTGATTGATTATACTTTTTTTGAACTCATTCATGTGTTAATTCAAAATAATGAACTAGAACCATGAGTGATTATAGAATGATGTTTATGAATATATTATATTCATGTGGTGACCCATGTATCTATAAACCATTTACAAACCTAATAATATTGGGTATTTATTTGAGAATTAAGTAAACTAATCTATCTCACAAAAAATGAGTGCTTTGGAAACATTATATCTCTTAGGTCTATCTTCTTCTTGATAGATACATTTTTTTATTTCTATCATAACAAAAACTTTTGAATTGTAATGTTTTGTATATATCAAAGTATCTATATAAAATAATTTCAATATATGCAATTCAAGTGAATCAATGTTACATTAACTATAAGAATATTTTTATTTTTATTTTCTTCATTTGTGTGAGGTCTCACAAAAAGGTCTTCCTGTTAAACATAGATATTTTCTTATTTTAGGGTATAATTCTCAGTTAGGGTATACTCCTTTTTATATTCAACCCTACCTAGAATCCTAGTTGAGTGGTAATACTAATACTTTTATATCTTATGTGGAATATCCAAGAGTTCATTATATAGAGTTTATTCATATTTCGTGGAAACTATTTGACATGTAGTTTGAAACCATTCCCATTAGGCCTAAAAATATTTTCATGTTATAGAAAATAAGGTTGTAGTCATTGAATTTTATACTATTAGTATTCCTGTGATGGGTCTTTTATATGGCTCATAATTTGGCATGTGTCCTCTATAATTCAATGATTGGAATCATGATAATCACATGTTAGTGAACATGGTTTATTATGGTGGGTTTTCTAATCATATTTCTATTAATCTTATAAATAATTGATTACTTATGTTCTTTTAGTGTAGTTCGGAAAGGCTGAAGGCCAATGTATTTTATTATTAAGTTTGGATAATCACGTTTTTAATTGGGATGAGGGGAAACCTTACATGAGCCGAAGGCCTAAGGAATATGGCCCAATACAATAATGCTAATATCCTAGAGACCAAACACCCAATATTAATCTACACTTTAGACGATTAAATTTTCATTACTCTAAATTTGTCATGTCGTAATACACTTAAAATAAAATCCCCATACAAAACATAATGAGGAATAGTAATGATGGAAAATCTATGACCTCCCTTAGTCCAATTTCAGTGTAATGCTTGGTGGTTACATCCATATCTAACCTCATCTGGGACATCACATGGGTTTAATAACTACATATAATTATCTTTCTTATTGTCCTCCTTATGTTGAACCTTCCCTAGAAAATTGCATCCTCCCCCACTCAATACGATGGACTTTCCACTGAAGTCCACCATCCATCTGATTAAACTACCTCTTTTTCTATCTACACTCACCATTAGTACCAACACCCACCTATGACATCTATGACCATGATATCCCTCTACTGATTTCCTTTTGTGACACTCCCTCACCTTCAGGACAACTGCTAAAATCTAACAATACTTCCCCACTACTAATATGGTCCACCTCAGAGATTAACGTCCTCTTAATCCCTACCATAGATGCTCTACATTCTACCTACACTGAGGACCTAGAGACCCTGTTTCCACCAAATCTCACCACATCGCGCTAGTGACCTCCACCATGATTGCATCATACTGTGTGCCACCCAACAGAAAATTCACATCTACGGGGAATCAATCCCTGTAATCGGGTATAAATTTTAGGAATCATAATCCAAATTATTTTATTGTATTATTACATGTCATCATTATGGTTATCCGAGTTATATTGGAGAATTTTTTTATTCCAATTATCAGTTAAGAAGTAATTTTATGTATTTTTCCTGATCAATGTAGATGTCTAATGCTTTTAGTCTAGATTTTTTTACTTGTTTTTATACCCTCTTATACATATCATAATTGATCCCTTAATGTGATTATATTTTCAATTTTTTTGGTCATATGTTGTATTGTTCTAGATTTCATGTTCCTAGAGTATTTTTCATTAGATTTCTTATTTCTTTGGATGTGCTGATAGAGTGGTTATACTACCTTAACATATTCAGTTACAGTGAGTAGGTTTTATATTATGGTGATGTTCCATAGTGTGTCTTGGTTATCCAAGTCCCACCATATTATTGTAATCCATAAATTTTTTGGGGGACCACATAAAAGTCTCGACCTTGGATTTTACCATTTGGAATTCTTTGTCCATGTATATATTATTCTATTACTTCAAATTATTGTTGTTTTTATGTATATATATAAGTAGTTTGATTTATTCGTTACTCATTATTGAATAGGTTATGAATCACATCTTCTTATATTCCTTAATTTTTATATTAAATCAATTTGTTCATTATTTAATGTGATAATCATGTATTAATTTTTCTTTTTTTTAATTTATATGGGTACAATGTGTTATGGTGGAGATAATATTCACACACTAATATTTATTTTGATTATTTTTTGTTTTATTAATAATTTTACTAATGTTTGTAGAATTTTTTGTAGTAATTACATGAATTATTAAGTGTTTTATGAGTTTCACACTTGGTTCTTGGTTGGGTAAAACATTTACCGAACCATTCGACTCTTCCCTAGTGAACCATTTTACCATACAGGGATACAAATATTGTTAGTAGGTTCAATAGACCAATTCCATTTTTGTAATTTTATTACCATTAAATATATAAATTTTGTTATATAAATTTTTTAATCTTTACATTATAGTATTAAAAGATCCATATATATTATTTACATGTTAAGGTACTTATATTATTTTTTCTCATAAATGGATAAAACATTTTTTTTCAATAATGAGATCTTTGATATTATATAAATGTAATCAAATATATATTTCCTATGGTCTAGATACATCATATTGATAGGGAACATATAATTATTGACTGGTGAGTGTTGAGGAATCAAAATAAATAAAAATCTTCTCATAAAGTTCACACATGGTGATCATGAGTGAATTAGAACATGAGGACAGACTCAGCAAAAGGAACATGGCATGTTCCTTGTGTCAATGGTTGTTCCTATATATAACAATGTTCATTTGTATCTTGAAAAAATATCATTATCAATTTTTTATATTAGATCCCATAAATTCAGATATGATGGAAACCATGAAATTAATTGTTTAGTGATTTATCATGTGTTGGGCATGTAATTCATGGTATTACATTGGTTGAATGGTCAATATAGGATATATCTCTTCTAATGTGAGGAATAGTTATCTTGATCCCAGTTTACTATGATGGTAGGACCATAAAAAACCGAATTTCATGGTAGAAAAATTTAATTATATATAAATGTATAATGAATAAATAAATTGTGTGAGGTTGATGATAAAAGAGATTCATCCAACATTAAGCGACATCACAATAAAAAGAGACCTTATTAAAAGCCATATGTTCATATGAGAGGGTGTCATTGTTATGTATAGGAATAATCTCTTTAAGGGCCTTGATGGATTTATAAACTCTTATCCTAGTCATTGAGTAGTAGTGATTATCCTAAAGAAATGTTACTAGAGGGTAACACACATGGAATATTAAAAACATTTACCTATTTTAGTGAATTAGACTTTAGGATAGGGTTATCCACCCATCTGTGATTTGTTAATATCCGAGTATAACTGATCACCGAGAGATAAATAATTTTTTTAATTTTTTTAATAATAAGTATTTAATTTATTTATTCTCTATACTCACAAGTTATTTTGTGAATTTAAGGACATATATTTTATTAATAAATTTTTAATATTCATGGTTTTTTAATATTCATTTTAGAAATCATTTCTGTTAAGGACTCATATTTGATCAGATAAACTATATATTATGTTGTAAGTATGTGATATAATATAAATTTCATATTTCAAAAAGTTAAGAGTTTATTAGATTTCATTTATTTATTATTCAGAAGGTTAAACACATTCAGGGGATAATATCCAATATCTATATGTTTTACCGGCTTATGTAAGTTAAGAGAATATAAAATTCAATGTTTTATTCATCCAAAAAATATGAAAATTGATATATCTTCTCTCTCAGGTAATATAGAGTGAATGAACTTTTTTGAGATTTTGATATCATTTTTACTTCGTATATCAAAGTAACACCATGGTTGAGATCATTAAGATATCAACCAATTCATCAGTTCATTATTCTTGCACTGGGGATCTAATAATCGACTATCCAACAAACTCATGAACAAATAATGGGTGCTCTAGAAGTATTTTACATTATATATTTTAATATTTGACCACCATTTATGTTTGTAATCTGCATACATCATTAAATAAAATGAGGAAATGGTTCAATTAATTTATGTTTTGTAATATCTTCCCTAGGAGAACCCTTAATTTTAATCAGAAGATTCATATCCTCATAAATAAAGATATTAGGTTATTTTGGTGATTTTGGTGATTTTTTTAAAATAACATTGTTTTAAAAATCCAATATGCAGTAATAACCAAAAATTGGTTTCATTGAAATTGTGTGTATAATTAAGTGAAATTATAATTAAATTTTCATGAATTCGTGTAGAAGAATAAATATGATCTTGATGAAACTAATGGTTCTTCAATACAAGGTCAGTTAAATAATTTATCTCCACCCAAATATCTATGAATGATATTTGGGTTTCAAATAAAATTTGATAAATTAAAATTACTATATATCTGAGTAGTATCATGGATACTATTCACGTGAATATTAACATGAAGTGGGGATATTTTACATCATTGAGAACCTTAGTTATCAAGTCAACCATGTAAATTATATATATATATAATATATTTATATAAATTAATCTATATGAATTATTACATGATTATTATTTATATTAATATTACAAGTGATTTACTCTTCCCCCACAGGTAAAAAAACCTAGTATGCAACCCTGTGTATTTCAATTACCGAAAAAGCTTAAAAATTAAATAAAATTTATTAAAAAATATATATATAATATTTTTACATTTATATAATAAATTTTAGGACTCTGTGAAAATGTAGTTGTAAATTAAAATCAGTTAATGAAATTTTAATTCATAAATTATTCCCTCTTGTCAATTTATTTTAAAATTTATTTTTATTCCAAAAAATTATTTCATTTTGACTCATCATTAGTGGATTATAATGATTGTATGTATTTAATTTAATTAATTTACTTATTTATTGAAATTTTTTACAATGATAATAATAATTATTTTACAAATAATAATATGTATATCATCTCTCCGATCATTATATATAAAAGGGAACGAATGTCCATTTGGGAAATCCTAGATATGAGCGTCACATTCTTGAGATCCCCTCATGTGAATGTGAGTATTTTTTTTATAATTATTAGGATAAAATATGATAAAGACTATGTCAATACAAGTAGAATTACCAGGTGAGGTATATATATTGAATGGGTGGGAGTTACCACTTGATTCATCATTTACAAAAGGATTTACACCTAGGGTCTCAGATGATCCATTATCCTCTCAATGGATTAAACCAAATTAAATACTCATGATCAATTTCATTATTTTATTATTGTTTCTTGGAACATTATTCTATGAATGCGTTTTGTTTAAATTATAACATATTATAACAAACAAAAATTCATATATTTAATAAAATTAATTCATGGTGAATGTTATATGTTATATATTTTTAATTTGTGAGTTTGATCAGACATATCAAATAGACAAGGATTTCATTTACTAAGAATAATTAAATTCCATTAATGAAAATATTAAGTCATTACCACCTTATATCTCTTAAATTTAGAAAAAAATCATATGTATAAGGTTCTCTTCATCCATAGTTGATGGTACCTAATACTATTGGGTATTTCTTAAAAGAGTGGTGGTTCAACATAAATAAATTTTTCAGTATAAGAGTATCTTTAGAAATTTTTTTGTAACTATAGAGTCCATGTACTGAGTTATGAATGATTATGATTTTTATAAGTTGGAAAATCACTCAACATATCAATAATTCATGATTTAATGTAGTTATCTATCCATAATCCTAACAGAAGACTCTTCAAGTTGTGGCATATCCAAATCATGGACTATGAATATAGTTCTTCAGGATTGTATCCACAATAATACATAGCAAATATGGTATTATTAATCTAGTTATTGAGGGATACCATGATTGTCAAATAGTTGGAGACATTTATTGGTAAATTAATTAGTATTTTCAATTGGTAATCAATATAAGTACTAATCTTATAATGTTTTTTTGTAGATTAAATAAAATTCCCACTATATGATCTCATCTTATTCATATTTGTATCTATCTAATTATTTTCATTAACCTTATTTCCGTTGATCATTTCATCATCTTTAAACCTTGGTGGTCATGTTTCACTGTGGATGTATGTGTGTTTGAATAATCAAAGACTTGTGTTGTGAGGAAACTTTAGGAAAATAGAGAGGATCTACAAATAGAGTCATTTTAGGGAAAATAAATTCCTAAAAAAATAGGTATGTTAATTTGAATTACCATATTATATGTTTAAATGGGTCAACTGTTACCAATGGTTATTATTAAGTTGAGAATACTTTATGTGGGTTCGTATTTTTTGAGAAAAATAAGACGAAAACTATCAATATGACATTTACATGACATGTAAAATGGTAACATGATGAGTAAAATTCATGATATTCATTTCACCAACTGATTCATGATGTGAGGTGGATGCACATTGTGACCCAATCACATGGCGTGTAATTTTCTAGTGAATTAAATAATCATCAATGGTGATGGGGTTTTTTGAAAAATACATCCAAAAGGAAAACCACAATGTACAACTGAATTAAAGACTATCTAATTTCCTGATCACATTTTAAAAAGTGTTGTTCCTAGGTTTAATCTCATTCCCTCTTGTGAAACATACTCATATTGGCCTTAGGGATGCTTCTAGGTGATTTTTGAAACCTTTCCTCTCTTTTGTAAATTTTTATTGGAAAGTCAATCCCTATTAGGTTTTTTAGCTTTTCACTTATCTATTGGTTTTTCTACATCAATGGTGATGAAAAATATTACCCTTGATCATTATTGGTTTTGATTATGGTTGTCCATGATCTATGTTAACCATTCAATCATCTACACATTCTTCTTTGTTGGTGTTTTCCAATGGAATCATTGTGTTATTCACCAAGTAAAGGTAGGGGTATAAATCATAACCCTATGGTCTGATTTCAAATTTATAAGTATATAAAATATTATGACTATGATAATTCATGTGAAAGATAAATAAATAATTGAATAGAATGAGGATATTCAAATATTGTTTTCTTCTCCAAATTACTTTGTCTTCGATTGATGATGTGACCTGGCTTATGGCTATCCATTGGGTGATGGTTCCTTTTAAAATAATGAGTTTGAAAAGGTTTACTTATGATTTTCAGCATGACATGTATATTATGTGATTCCATAATATATATTCACCATGTAAAATGTATTAATTTATTAATTGAATAAATTGGAAATTGAAATACAAATGGTGATTAGAATAATTAACCATCTGGTTATATTATGATATGCTTGTTGTTAGGATATGCAATTATAACACATTCAATAATGATTATATACTAGGTTCTAAACATCATTGATGTTTCAATGCATATATACATTGTTCTAACCGTGACACATGTTGTAAATCTTATATACTAAGTTGTCACCCTCACACATGCTAGAATGCTTATATATCAGGTTTGTCCCTGGTGTATGTTGTAATTCTTATATACCAGTGTATTCCCTGACACACGAAGATATTCATATATAGTGGACTTGACCCAGTTAATTGCTATATCATGACTTTATGGTTGTGCTTGTAATGGTCATGAGACATTCTCATATAAATTTCTTCATGGCGATGAGGTATGTTCTTTTTACCATGGTGATATGCTAATTGTTGGCGTGGTTGGAGACCAACTTAGATATATCCCAACGTGGATATCCAATATGTTTGATGTGGTATTTTTATTAATTGTTGAATTAATTAAAATACCTATTTATCACAATGTTTAATAGAATTATTATATTACTATTTTTTTAGACACGGTGGTGTCGACCAACTGAGTTATCCTCAAACCCTATTCAGACATCTAATTGGTAGCTGATCAAATTTCATGTATATAGGTTTGAAAAAGGATAAAGGAATTATTATTGATTATTTCTTTCTAGATGTGATATATTTTACAGATTGTACCACCATATAGATCAGGACCGATGTCTTTTGTGTCTCCTAGTATTTTAAATTTAAACTTCTAGCATGGTCTTTTGTTACATTCTAGTATTATATTAAATTATTCATTTAATATTTGTCAGATTATCCAATTAGAATTATTACTAGTTTTTATCTATATCATATTTTTCCTGTTATTTACACAATTTTATGTATATTAAATTTTTTATATGTTTTTTTATTAAATAGTTAATATTCATACCATGGGGTAATGTCTCCCCACAATACATATCACATCCCCAATACTAGTCAGCAACCTTTGGTTTATGGGGAGGTGCGCACGAGGTCTTATAACCAACCTATTTATTCCACGTCAGAGTGTGACAAATCGAGGGACAATACAATGTGAAATCATAAGACACCATGTTTCTTTTCTATTTCATTACTATTTGGGAAAGGTGGGAAGGAGACTAGTGTGCATCGGTACATTGTAATGAGCTTGTGAATATGAGTCTTTAACCCATGTATGGGGGAAAATATGAGTTTCTAGGGATGGGATTATTGTTCAAAATGTTTTCATGTTTTGGTTTTCTGTTATTTTACCTTGGTAGATTCACATGTTGTGTGATGTTGTTGTTTCTTGATATTTGTATTCATCACTCAGTATAGAACAAGTTATTTATGCATGCATCATAATAGGCACAAATATATATATAATCACATTAATGGTTCATTTTAGGGACATATTTATATTCATTTGATATATTTAATATGTAAGATATGATATGATGTATATGGTGTACCAAAAAATTAAAACATGATAACTATTATGTAATGATAAATCATTTTTAATCCATGTTTAGAGAGACCTGGTGTTAGTGGTTCTCTATTGTAGTCACCTGTTGAGGTTGACCTTCTGGACAACTAGTTCTCAAAGGTGTGTTTATGAATTATATAGATAATACCTCCTCTTTTTCTTCCAATTATTAATCAAGAGAGTTTAAATTAGAACTCTTTCAACACAGGTGAGCCAAAACATTCTGTAGTTGCATAAGAATAGATGGTTTCTTAGATCCATGGCATCTTATTGAGTGTCAAGTGATACATGAAATGATATATTATTTATACCATTTATATGATTATTGAGTGGATGAGATAGTTTCAACTACAATAACTATATAGGTTCACTGGGGAGGGAGGCCGCTAGGAATCCGTATTTTCTATCGAGTCAGTCAGGATGATCTTTAATCACAATGAGACACCTTCATATTGGAGTGTAAAGATTTTTGTATATATGATTAATGGGATAGCCAACTATTTTTGGGACATTTTAGAGCATTATGGGAACTAGTTCGATTTATTATGGTGTGAATTACAGAATAACATACTAATAATATTTTATCCTAAGACAATGAGGGATGAGAATGCTTGTGAGTTCATGCATCTGTCATGTGAGCTTGTGTGAGTGCTGAAATATGTTAGACATTTCCCCAAATTGAAGTAATTTTAACCATATTTTGTAGTAGATGAGACCTATTTTGATATATGTTTTCATAATGGGATTCAGATAGAAATTTCGTTGTATATGTACATCTTTATTTTTGAGTAGTTTTGAGGACATGATAAACATGGATCGCATCATAAAAGGGAATCTGAGATAGGCCTAGTGAAGCAGCTATAAAATTTCTGTAGGGATATGTTGGAGCACTTATTCAATTATAAATAAGGGTCAAATGATAGTTTTCTCGAGGGATATAGTTTCCAGAGTAGTCTGGGTATTGGACACCAATCTCAAGAAAGTTTTCTGTTATAGTGTTATCATTGTGGAATGTTATTATACAAGCGCTTATAGTATTCATACCCCACATTAGAGTGTTGGGTGTTTTGGAGAAAAATCCATGTTTAAAAGTTTGATAGAAACCTTCTGTATCATACCAGTGGAAAGGGATCATGATAGTAACTTATATATGGAAGGGTATAATCTTCCCATTAGTATGATGGTTGCTAGAGTTCCACTGGCTGTTCAAATCTAAGGAAGGGGATTTAGTACCCTAGTTAATGAGTATTACTACCTAGAATGAAAAATAGCTCAAGTTAGTCACACTAGATCCAAGGGAATAGGGGTAAGTCAACTTCATGATATAAAGACTACTCTAGATATTGTTGATGTAAGACCTTCAAAAGGACGTTTTACGATTCTTGTATCATCAACCTTAGCATGAAATGTTTTGATAAATGATCATTGAATTATTCTTTATCTTCTATTCTTTCAAATGGTTTGGGATTTTATATGAAAATATAAAATGGTTCTTTGACCATAGAAACTATTTTTGGAGTGCATTCAGAGAATATCCACGGTTGGAATATGTGATTTCTAGATATAGTTGGTTATTTTTTCTTTTTGGTCTATTTGTTATGGAAATTATAGTTTTCAATTTTATACATGGTATGTATTTCCTAGTTCTATACCATGATCATATAGACTATTATATGAGGCGATATACCTTTCTATCTCCAGAAGGAGGTAGATATTTTTTCACCATAGTGAGTTGGATCTTTTGGATGGTTGGTCAAGACCAATTTAGTGAAGATAATATGTTGAAAAGTCATTGATTGTGGGTATTGATCTCGAACATAGTGGAATTTCGTGGGATTCCTTCCCTCCAGTGGTAGATCATTTTCATGATAACTTTCCTTAAAAAATATATGGCTTACCTCATGATTGATACATTGAGTACATGATCTAGTTGGATTTGAGAGTATAGTTAGTATGAATCTCTCCCTATGGAATGGAACCAATAGAGATTTTAGAGTTGAATTTCCATTTAGATTATCAAGAAGCTAATGGTTTCATAGGGATGAGTATATATCTTTGGAGTTTTCTAGTTTACATCACCAAAAGATTGAAGGTTCCATAAGTGTATATGTAGATTATCAAAGATTTAGCCTAATGTAGGTGAAGAATCAGTATCACATTCTATTCATTGATGCTATCTTTCATCAGATGAGATGTACTAGTATCTTCTAAAATTTTTTTGGGATCAGGATACCACAATTTATGTGTGATACCATTAAACATAACATATATATAATTTATGAGAATGTATGTGTTGTATGAGTTCTTATTGATTTTATTTGTCCTAGCTAATGCATCGACAATATTCATGGTACTGAGGAGTCAGGTCTCTCATCCTTTTTTGGACCATTTTATGGTTTTTTTGACAAAATTTTAGTGTAATTATAGTTATAAGATAGTCATTACCAATATAATAACATCATATAGAATACATTAAGAGATCATTGACTGTATTCCATTCTAAAAAATGTTGCTTCTAGATTGATAAAGATCATTTCATGGGCCATTTTATCTTAGAGTCTGGAGTAAAAATTAACCCAGAGTTGGTTTCTACCGTGGTATCTTGGGAGGATACTAATTACTTATTTGAGATTCTAATCATTCTAGGTTTAGAAAGATATAATTGGTGATATATCAATAACTTCTCATATATGTAAATAATGATTTTATGGATGACCAAAAATATATTAAAGTTTGTTTGGTAAAAAACATGTGAGAAATTTTTTAAGGAGATGGATGGTAGGCTAACCTCATCACAGTTCTTCACTTTACCATTTTCAGGTAAAGAAAATATTGTTCACTTTGACACATACATGGTTGGATTTGGAGTAGTTTTGATGTAGGAGGATATAGAAAATCCTTATGTATCATGATAGGTGAGAATACTAAAGGTAATTTACCCAACTCACTATCTAGATTTAGTATACGTGGTATATTCACTAAGATGTTGGACACATTATCTCATAATCCGAGGTTAGCAGAATACAAAAATCACAACAGCCTCACGTACATATTTTCTCAATGGGACATAAACCTTTATCCAAGAAGGTGGGTCCGGTATTTGCAGCCTTTCAACTCTGAATTGGATTATATAGTGTGAAAAGGATGTTTTATTAGGGATTCATTAAGTTGACTAATTCATGGAATGTTAGTACTATATTCTTTTGATGAGTTGAAGGTAATGGACTTCTTTGATGAAATGCTTCTAGATGTTCATGAGATTCATGGTCAACTAGCTTGGCCTTCAACATATATTGTACCCATTAATTTGGGATCAAGACTGTTCAATTATCAGATCTGGAGGGCATATTACTAAGAGACATATTATATGGTTGGTAAACACCATCAGGATGGTCAATTAGATGTATAAATTCATTCTTTTCTATTTCCTAGAATGGGTTTATATGGGTTTATGTGAGGAGATGGTGAGAGAGTTTAATGATTCTAGATGAGTGGTACATCCTAGATTGATAAAGATGTATTGTGATATCCATAGATAGTATCGGTGGCCAGGAATGAAGATGGAGGTTATAGGATTTGGGGTGATATATTTCACTTATCAACAGTAGAAAGCTGAGCATCAGAGGCGAGATAGCCTTTTAAAACCTCTAACAATTCCCTGGTGGAAATGGGATGATTTATCTATAGATTTTGTGATAGGATTTCACAAGAAAATTCATAATATCTATAATGACCATGGCTTAACATACATGGAAATAAATAATTTTAGATAAATATTCATAACATTACAAAACTTCCTGACCAAGGACCATAGTTTTATAGCGTGTTTAGAGACATAAAACACATTCTTATAGTTTTGTGGAAAATATTCAACATTTCCCTTATTTATCAAACCCTTTAGTACATCTATATGAAATAATTCTTCATAACCTAGGGAATGTAAACTTGAGAAAGGGGTTGATCTCAAATTCTCAGTAATGGTAATTATATTAAATATGTAAGAATTACATGAACATAAGGGTATGAGAACATTATCTTAACCTTTTAATATGATACCCAACATATCAAATATCATAATCATTATACCTAGCATAAATATTGATTGTTCATAAGACAATAATCATAAAATTATCTGAAACATGAACCATGTTATCATATCAATGGCCTAAGACATAGAATTATGGGAAAAAATAAGCAGATACATGAATTCCTTGTTTCTAATGGCTCATTGTAAATAACATATCAAGACAATTAATGGGGACAATACAAACAAGGTGGGACTCAACACCATCCACAATCGTAGTCCTTTTTTTATTGGGGATTGATTATCCTCATATTTCCATAACATATCAGTTTTTTCCATCATCCCATAGTGGAATTGGTTTCCCCATATTCCTATTGTTGATTAGGTTTACCCATCATCCCATTGTGGATCAGCATCCCCCATCATCCTTTATTGGATTGGGTATCCCCATCTTCCCATAATGGATCAGGATGATCCTCTTTCCATTTTTTGGATCAAGATGCACATGTTTCCAATTTAGAGCATGCCCTTCATATTATTTCCCTTCATTATCTCACTAGATATTAATATTTACCCAATACAATTAAGGGTTATATATGTCTCAACCATCACATTATAAAATCATACATACATTTTCCACAACATAATATAACATTTATCATATAAAAACCCCTAAAAAGAGACAGGTATCACAAACTTCCTATCATAACCCATGATATGAAATGGGTATAATAAATTTTTCATCATAACATAAACAATAGAATGTATATTGTTTCAAAATAATATAACCATAGAATAAACCATTAAAGGAAGTATGTTTCATAATAATTTATCATGGTATATCATGTGGAAGTGAAATGGGTGTCAAAAACATCATTCCATCAAAACATAAAACATTCAACAGAGAATATGAATGATATTATTTTATCATGTCCCCAATAAATAATAATTTATATCGAAGGGTTATTTCTTAGATGGAGATGGATTCTTAAAGATAACACAGTGTGTATCTCAAAGAAAATAACATTTGTTTAAAAATACCCTTCATAAAAAAATTACAAGAATCTTTTCATTATAATGAATGATTTCAAATTTATTTAAAGTTATTTATTGATTAAAATATATACTCCTCTTTTACAAACTCATTCTAAAACATAAATCAATTTGAAAAAAAACATTAAAAATACTTTTGAAACTATGAAATTAATCTTAAAATTTATTTGAAAACTTATATTCCATGAAAAAATATAAAAAAAGCAAGAAAAAAAATTTGCGAACCATTTTCTAGGAAAACGAATGAAATGAATCTTTAAAATTGTTACAAAACAATTTTAATGAAAACATATAAAACAAGATTGAAATTTTTTTATTAATTTTCGTTGATATTTTTTAAAAGACTCTCAAAATAATTTATTAAAGCATTTTACAATAAAATATTATATGACATGATTGAAATCATTTTGAAAACCATTTACCATGAAATATTATAAAATAATCATCAATACCTTTTGAAAGAAAATCCATGAAAACTTATAAAAGAATATTGAAAATAATTTTTAATAAACTATCATTTAAAACATATAAAAAAATCTTGTAAATGTTTAAAACACATTGCCAAACAAAAATTGATAACTTTTTTTATAAAACATGGTTATTAAATAAAAAATATTTTCAACCAAATAGATAGTTAAAGTCATATTTCTCTAAAAAAATTCAAAGTTATCTCAAGTACCAAATATTGGAAATATGGTACCAATAAATAAATAAATAATTAATAACCAAAAGATGATAAATATCATTAGTGTTCATGAGATATGGATCATAATATTTCATCAATGGAGGCATATTCATAAAAGATACAGATAAACAATTAGATTATGATAATAAATAGTTACCACATTGATAAAATTAAATAATGATCCCCATATGAAAATAACAATAAATTACAATTATTCATTCAATAAAATTATAAAATTCCTGATATTAAAATTTCAAATGAAGTATATACATGATACTAAAAACTATTGGTATGTACCACATCATATATCTCAAAGAAGGTTGATTGGGGATAAACTAATTTTTAGAATTGGTGTTTTAGAAAAATAAAAAATGAAATAATTATAATTAAGTGGAAATTAAAAAAACCCATAAATTTTATTTTATTTATCATATAATACAATCATGGGTAGTATATACACCAAATAGAAATAAATAAGTGATGAATATGGAATGTATCTCATGGATAATAAAAAGTGAGATGGGAAAACCATTAATATTGGATTAACATTAGAATCATGTTCCCCATGAAATAATAATATAAATTAAATATTTTAATATCATTTAATAAATTAAATTAATCATATAACATATCATAGGGAGGTATATACACCACAAAAAGGAAGTGAGTGGTGAATATGGAAGTATCTAATGAAAATAAAAATTGAGATGAAATTCCCTTACCTTATGTTTTGAATTTTCGTACAAGTTCAAAAATCCAGTACTATAATTATATGTTTATTATAAATCATCATTTTCAGGAGCCTGTCTGATTAGAACTCCACAGTTAAGCGTGTTTGGCCTGGAGTAGTAATCAGGATGGGTGACCTTCTAGGATGTTTTTCAGTGTTCCACCTCACCTCTTGAAATGTGGATTATCAAAATCAATAAAAAATGAAGGCCTTCAGTCCATTGGAGGATAAATCTAAAAAACTATACAATTATATATAATACTATATAAGATTTTCTCAAGTCATTATATTAACCTTTTACTAACAATCCCATGTTAACGTTTTATTTCAGGCAATATCGATATTGTTTTTTATCTATTTTTGTACTTGATATTCTTGATAATCTTACGTAGATATAGATTTAATTATTTAAATAAATAATAAATGATATAAATATCATATATATTTAGTATATAAAAATCTATAATAGTATATAAAAATTTATTTGTGAAATTGAATACGCCATTCATGGAGACCATAGGACGTACGTACAGGTGAACGTTGTTTTTGTTAAACTATTATCCAGAAAGAAAGAAACAAAATGACATATTTTTATATATATATATATCTAAATAATAATATTAGGATCATTATAATCTCATATAAATAATATATTTTTACCAATACCATCATTATTAAATTCCATGCAGAGTGTGAATGAAACACATCGCTTTTTGGAGGAGGTAGTCCACAGTTTAACAAACGAAGTTATCGTATTTACAAAAAATTGAAATCATGAAGGTATATTTAATATAATAATTTCAGAAGCATAAATAAATCATAAATATCTTATATATCAAAAAAATAGTGTCTATGAAAATTTAAAACCATGATCGGAGGAAATGTAACAAACGAGAAACATCGTTTCATGAGGTGGTAGTTCACTTTAAACAAGAATGATAACATTGTTAACCATTAGATGGAATTGTGTGTAAGTACATGATTAACCATTAAAATAAAAGCATATTTGATTATTTAATATAATTATGATATTATATATTAATTTAATAGTAATATTTTAGGGGTGAAGATTGAATATAAAACAAATAAACTTGATGAAGGATGTTACCTCTTCTTTGGGTAAATCTTTTTGGTTTGCACCAAATTCATTCATTGGTTTGATTTCTACCCAAATAGAGGATTCTAGGATTAATATAGGAATTTGTTGAGGTGATTTTGGTAGTTTTTTGATTGAGAAAAAGTTGTCTGATATGTGTGAGTAAGTGATTGGTGAGTGCCATTTTATATAGTTGGAGTGATAATAATTAAAATATAAAATGCTAAACCCTATTTAGAGGAATTATTTACATAATGTGCCTCCAATAATTATTAAAATTATAAAAAATATGTGAATTTATTGAAATATTTAATGGAAATATATTTTTTACATGTTTCTATGTAATTTGACTTCTTAATATTAATGATTAATCATTAAGTAATTCTGTTTTTATCTTACTCGTTATAATTAATTTTAATTACATTCACTAAATGTTTTGGTCAAAAACAAATTTGAATATAATAGAGATTATAAATTTTTGTTATCCAAAATATTTAATCAATTTAATCAAATTATTATCACAGTAGTGAAAGAAATTAATTTAAAAAGAATCCTGCAAACATTTTACGACAACATGTTTTTAAGAGAATTTTTTTAAAAGATTGAAATATTTTTACACACAATTTCAATGAGAAATTGGTTCTAATGACCTAAATTAGATTAAATTGTATATTTTTTTTAATTAACATATATACTAGTTAATAATATTATTTATCTATATAAATGAATTGAATGAAAATGTATTTTTGAACTAAAATTCAATATTATTGAATATTCATCACAATATGAAAGTTCCCAAAAAAACAAAAAATTAACCCAAAATAAATGTCAATATTTTTATTTCAAAAATGAATATTATTTTAAAAAAAATGTTTCAATAATCATATTTAAAATGGGTTCTCCTTAAGAAGGTGGTAAAATGACCTTTTCGAGAAAAATCCAACTTTTATTCCATAAATTAGATCTATTCATATCTTATACCTATAAAATCTATTATTTGAGAATGAAATATAATTATTCAAGATATAATATATATATATACATACTATTTAAATCATTAAAAAATTATTTTGATTTATTTGTTATGATAAAAATAATTGAACATGGGAAATTTGTTCTCTTAGAAAATTAATTTCATTATCTTTAAATAGTTTGAAGTGCCCAGATCAGTGTGAATCACTGAGAGGGGGAGGGGGTGAATCAGTGATCCCTTAAAACTTTTTACTAATTGATTCTTTATCAATTAAACCTCTATGGCTGGTTAAAGAATCGATCCACTCTTCTTGTATATCTCATCCTTTCCTCGAGTGATGCAGTAAATGTAAAGGCACAGGACACAAGGATTTACAAGGTTCGGCACCAAAGGCCTGCGTCCTTGCCATGTTGGTTATACACCCCAACATGGTTTCTCCATTATAATCGGTTAGTATTAAAATGGTCGATACAGCATCCCACTGTATCTCTCCTGAGTCCCACAGGAGGGTCTTTATACTGCGTCCCACAGCGTTACCAGAGTCCCACTGGCCTGCTCCAGAATCCCACTGAAGACTTCTTCCACCCTGAGTCTCACAGGGGGCTTCTCCTGGCTCCTCGAGTCACACGAGTAGCTCTTCTTCTCTTTATGTTCTTCAAGTATCTTTAGCAGTTTGGGATAAAGACTACTGGCCTTGCTCTGTACCTCTGCTCACTTGTGATGAACAGGTCTTCTCGTCTTGCTCAGGATTTATCTCCTTCTTCTCAGGATGACCTGGCCTCTCTCTTCAAGAATCTTCAACAGCCTCTAATAAGGTCTGTTGGTCTTGCTCAAAACTTCTGATCACTTCTGTTGATCAGGGTCTTCTCAATTACTGAAAACTCAGGCAACTGATGTCTTTAACTTCAGTCTGGCTTCAATCTCACTTCACATCAACTTCATGCACTAAGTGCATGGCAACTCTGCATCTTCATGCACTGATTACATGGCTTCTCACATTCCTCAAGAACTTCTGATCTTGGTCAACTCAAATGCACACAACCTGATTTGACTTTGTTCACGTGTGCATGTGCATGCATGCAAGCATGCACTCCCCTTTTCTCTTCTTGGTGCAGTAAACCCTTAAAGGGTGAAATTCTTTTTAGCACACACCTTCTCTGAACTTCACACACTTAATTCAATTTGCTTACACACATAAATGTGTGTTCTTATTTGTGTGGATATCTTCTTCTTCTTCTATGTGTTTACACTTTTAGTGCACACACTAGGTTCAGCCTTTTTTTTTTCTTTTGCACACACAAATTGTTCTTTACTTTTGCCCACACTTGATTTGGCCTACTTCACATGCACATACTTGGCCCGTAGGTGTTTGTTATCCAATTTTCACACACACAAAAATAGTGTGGTCTTCCTCTCCTTATGCACACACAAGCCACTGCCCGTAGGGTGTTCTCCCACTCGGTACACACACAAGGCACTATGGCCTTGGCCTTCTCTTCTTCTTCAAAGCGCGCTAGTGCAATGAGTGCAAGGGCCACTTCTTCTTCAACACTGTCACGCAAGGTTCACTGGCCGCGGGCGCGCAGGTGCTACTGCCGCGCAAGCACTCGGGTGTGCAAGGTGCAACACCGCTGGGTGTGCAAGTGCCTTGGTGCACAAAGGTGCGCAAGGTGCACTGCCGCGGGGCACGCAAGTGCAACACTCGCGGGCACTTCCTCCTGCCGCACAAGTATGCGGACAGTGAGGGTGCCAATCCTCTAGCATGTAGATTCAAGCGGCTCAGGATCTTCCTGATGCGCAAGTGAGGTGCACAGGGGACTCCTTCGAAGCCTCAGGTGGCTCCGGAACAAACTGCCGCGCAAGTGGGATGTGTGGGGCTCAAAGCTTGGCAAAGCACAGGGTGCTCGCGGGACACTCTTCAAATATTCAGCAAACCTCTCCAATGCCTCGGGCTCTCCTTTTATAGGCAGAGGAATGCCTTAGCCAATCCGCGTGATACAAATTTGAATTCCCGAAGATTTCGGGTATTCAAGATTCTCTAAATCTTGATTTTTATCTTTCTGTCAAACGCGAGTTCCATTTTTATTTTTCTCTACATGCATGCGACTTAGAACGCATGCACGGCCTCTTCTTTTATATCCCATGCAAAACACGATCTCCACATGGCCTCAGCACATTCTTTTGCCTCGGTCGAACTCCAATTTCACCATTTGTTGCATGCAAGTACATTTTTATGCATGGATGTGTTCAGTAGGGCTAGACAAACCCAATGGAGGTCTTACTTTGATCGGAGGTGGCCGGGAACTCAAAAACATCGCTCGGGAGGCGCCTGGTTCAAAGGAGGAGTCGCGGGTGGCCTCGGGCGAGCTCATGGTAGAGGACGACTCCTCAACCGTCGGATCCAGAGTTTGAAATACATCGGACGGCCGTGATCAGAAGATCTCACGCTGGATCGATCGTGCGGTCGAGATCTGGCGCGCGATCGATCGAGCGGCCAGGATTCGCTCCGCGGCAAAATCCCATGTCCCACATCGAAACGGAGGCCGGTTTTTCCGCGGTTTATCAAACATCCGCTGCCATCCATCCCACAATTGAACTTCTCTCCTCACGGTGCTGCCCCGCACCGTGTTCTCTCTACGGGCGCGCTCTGCGCCCACCTCTGCTCCCTGCGGGCGTGCCACTGGCGCCTACTATGCACACACGGGCGCTCTACTCGTGCTCACGCTGCGCGGGCTTCATCACCGCGTGGCCTCGGGGCTTATACATGTCCCCGACCTCTCTCGGGATGGCCCCATGGGATCCCCTTGGGCGTGGTGACTTAGTCCCACATGTGCCTTGGGTTGAACCCTTAAGGCTGGCCCTTGGTGGCTTCTTTTTTTGCTAAGTAAAACACTTAGGACTTTGTTTAAAAACAAAGTAACCAAGTGAAAATGCCAAATGCCACTTCTTCCTCTAAGCCATTCTTCTTCATCTAAGCCACTTCGTCTTCTATTCTCTAGTCTTCTTCTTCATTAGAATTCATCATTCTTCTTCAACATATAATCAACATTTAAGAATGGAATTCTCGAAGGTTCTTCATCAACTAAAGCTCCTGAATCAAATAATTCATCAAAATTCTTCAATGATCCAATCAGAGATCAAATTGGAACATCTTCAAATTCACATACACTAAGTGATAGTTCATGGACTTCATTAGCCTACTTCATCCACTTAGAACTTGTGGATGGATCCCTTTCATCTCCTCATGCATTTTCAATACAATACATGGCCTTCTGACATTGTTGTGACATTGTATCATCAGGATACAAGTTCTATGAACTTAAAGATCAGCTCAACAATCGTCAGATATAATGATGATGCTCCATCATCATCTATTCTTCAAGTGGTGTAACTTAGTATCATCTTGATACAAGTATTGAAACATTACGATCAGTTCTACAATCGTCTGATATTGATAGAGAATGTTTCAACCACAACATCCTATGTCACTTAGTGAATCTCCTAAGTGACATGCATCTTAGTACCATGGCCATTCTCCTTTCCGTACCAACACCATCACATCCTTTGTCATTCACATCTTGACATTCCTCGACATCCATCCATTCATTCCTTGACAACAACATACCTCATTGAAAACAAATGCAACACAGTGCACTTCAATCTCCCCCTTTGTATTTGTTGGCAATACACTAGAGAACATATGAATGGGTCAATATGTGTGCCAATATTTCTCCCCCTTATTGGAAATCAAATGCAAAGGTGTGGTGTGGTTCTCTTTCAAAAATCTCTTCCTCCCTTTGAAAAGTATTTTCTTGAAAAACACTGTGAGAGGGATGATGTCACATGTTCTCTATAGAAAATAACCTTTAGTAAATCAACTCTAAGTCTACTTGGGCTAACCCGGTGTAGAAAACAAGAGTTATGTAACCAAGGTACTCAATGCTGTCCAACATTCACTGTACATGTGAGATCATGCTCCAAGGGGTTGAAATTTTTCAGATATAACAATAAATTTCTAAATCCTGCACATACTTCACAAGACTCATTAGAAAGTTTAGTGCAAAGATAAAGCTCCCCCTTTCAACCTTTTGTCTTCAATCAATACTCCCCCTCAATTGTCATGATGAATACAATTAAGAAACAAGGGATGAAAGTATGATTGGAATACCTTCACTTTTCGCAAGATGATATTAAATCCCAAAATATCATCTTCTCCAGATTGGCTCCCCCTCAAGGGGTGCACTCCATTCTGTCCAAACCATCCTCCAGTTGAGAATGATCATCATCTTCAATTCCCTGCAATGTTATCACATGTAAATACAAGTGATTAGGGAATAAGATGGAACCTCCTTGGTTAATCAATGTCACCAACAAGGTTGAGAAGATTCTCTCAACCGAGATGTCCCATTTTCACCATTCTTTACACTTGCACATCTGATCTTCAATGAGGTTTGTGCTGGTGTGGATCTCAACACCTCCTTAACTACTTTGTTTGTGACTCCTCTATTTCTAGGTGCCTTCTGAGCACTAGAGTCTACTGGTGAAATCTTCATTCTTTTGAAGAATCCCTTCTGTGCTGGAATGAATATCATGCATTTATCACTAGTATGTCCAGCTTGATTGCACCTCACACACAGAACTTGATCTTCATGTGAAATCTTCTTCTTCCCTTTTTCCTTAGCAATTTCCAGAACTTCATCTTTAGCTCTTTCAAGATCTTTGGCAAGTTGTAACTGATTTGTCCATATGACTAGTAAGTCACTTGGAAGTGTGTCCTCAGTTCTGGAAATTCCACATGGTTCCTTTGATGCTTTCAAGCTACCTTTCTTAGGAAACTTGTTTTCAATTAATCCCTTTTACTTCTTCTAGATTGATTGTCTGTGTGAGTTCAGTCTGCTCCTATTGATTTTCATGGATTGTTTACAAAGATCCATGGTATTTCCTTTCTTTCCACAGTAGAAGCATTTCTTCTTGGTGGTACTTCTGGATGCATCACCCTTCTTGGATTTAGACTCCAAGGTGTTCTCTTCCTTTTTCATAATCTTCTTGGGAGCATCTTCCACTTTCTTATGCTTGCTTCACAAGGATTCTTTCTGAGCCAGGTTCTGTGATCTTTTCTTCTTTTTAGCTCTGGATATAGTTGGAGATTGACATGTATCTTTTTGACCACTTTTGCAATCATCCCAGATGTTGTCAAGTAATCCAAATCTATTTGTAGTAAACAGATGTCTCTGGACCTGTGGATGCTACTTCTTTTCTTCTGGCTTGCTCCCCCTTGGCATGGGCTTCCTTTGTGCTTTGACATTCAGTGGATTGTACCAACAATCCTTTGCACAGTGCCCATACTTATTACAACACCAACACTGACCCACAAATCTTGACCTTTTCAGTCCTTCTGATTGTTGGGTACTTTTCTTGACTTGATGTGTTGTTTCAGGAGAGCTCTCTTTCTTTATTGTCTTCATCCATACTTGTTTGGAATTATTCTTCCATCCTGCACTTTTTGTGGAAACACATTTAGAAACATGATTACAATATGGGATGGATGGTACCTTCTTTTTAGAAGTTGTTGCCCTTTTATTAGAGGATGTCTGTATTTTGGAATCATCCTTCTCAAAGCTCACTTAAGTAGCAACATTTCTTCTTTCATCTGACTGGGAGGCTTCAGCTTTGGGTGATTGCAGATTTTTCAATATCACCTCCAGTTCAAAGCATTTCATGTTGAGGGAGTTCTTCTCATCCTCAACCAATCTTAGCCTACCTTCCCAATTCTGTTTCAGCTGTTCCATCTGGTCATCATGCACCTTCTTTATTTCATGCAATGAGTTGTCAAGCTCCTTCACCATTTTGACTTTGTCTTCAATTTGAGCATCTCTGACAATCATTGAAACTTTGTGCCTCTTTTCTAGTGCATGAAAAACTTCTTTAACCATTATCATAAAGAAATCTTTCTCAGAAAGGCTTCTTTGCAATTCTTCAGTAGTGTCTTCATATCATTAATTGCAAAGAGAAACGGTTTCATCATTAGCCTTCACCAGCTTTCTGAGAGTGTTGGTTATGCCAACCCTTTTTGCCAAATGATCTTCCATTGCATTGGATTCTTCTTCCAACTGTGAATTTTCTTCTTGAAGATCAAGGATGCCTATAGCTATACACATTGCCACTTCCTTGGGGACTGTCTTCTGAAGATATTCGATTGCATTTTGAAGATCTTTCATTGTTCCAACTTCATCACAGCTAGGACAGGCTTTCTTCATCTTCTTGGCCTGTTTCTTCTTTCGATTTTTCTGAGTCTTGGCAGATATCTCCATTTGAGGTCGGTCACTCATTTCCTCAAATCTGCACTTCATAAAGACTCCCTTGGATCTTTTAGAGGTAACCTTCGCTCTGATACCAATTGAAGTTCCCAGATCAGTGTGAATCACTGAGAGGGGGAGGGGGTGAATCAGTGATCCCTTAAAACTTTTTACTAATTGATTCTTTATCAATTAAGTCTCTATGGCTGGATAAAGCCTCGATCCACTTTTCTTGTATCTATCCGCCCTTCCTCGAGTGATGCAGTAAATGTAAAGGAACATGACACAAGGATTTACAAGGTTAGGCACCAAAGGCCTACGTCCTTGCCATGTTGGTTATACACCCCAACATGGTTTCTCCATTATAATCGGTTAGTATTACAATGGTCGATACAACATCCCACTATATCTCTCCTGAGTCCCACAGGAGGGTCTTTATACTGCATCCCACAGTGTTACCAGAGTCCCACTGGCCTACTCCAGAATCCCACTGAAGACTTCTTCCACCCTGAGTCTCCCAGGGGGCTTCTCCTGGTTCCTCGAGTCACACGAGTAGCTCTTCTTCTATTTATGTTCTTCAAGTATCTTCAGCAGTCTGGGATAAAGACTTCTGGCCTTGCTCTGTACCTCTGCTCACTTGTGATGAATAGGTCTTCTCGTCTTGCTCAGGATTTATCTCCTTCTTCTCAGGATGACCTGGCCTCTCTCTTCAAGAATCTTCAATAGCCTCTGATAAGGTCTGTTGGTCTTGCTCAAAACTTCTGATCACTTCTGTTGATCAGGGTCTTCACAATTACTGAAAACTCAGGAAACTGATGTCTTTAACTTCAGTCTGGCTTCAGTCTCACTTCACATCAACATCATGCACTAAGTGCATGGCAACTCTGCATTTTCATGCACTGATTTCATGGCTTCTCACATTCCTCAAGAACTTCTAATCTTGGTCAACTCAAATGCACACAACCTGATTTGACTTTGTTCACAAGTGCATGTGCATGCATGCAAGCATGCACTCCCCTTTTCTCTTCTTGGTGCAGTAAACCCTTAAAGGGTGAAATTCTTTTTAGCACACACCTTCTTTGAAATTCACACACTTAATTCAATTTTCTTACACACATAAATGTGTGTTCTTCTTTGTGTGGATATCTTCTTCTTCTTCTAAGTGTTTACACTTTTAGTGCACACACTAGGTTCGGCCTCTTTTTTTTTTCTTTTGCACACACAAATTGTTCTTTACTTTTGCACACACTTGATTTGGCCTACTTCACATGCACATACTTGGCCCGTAGGTGTTTGTTATCCAATTTTCACACACACAAAAATAGTGTGGTCTTCCTCTCCTTATGCACACACAAGCCACTGCCCGTAGGGTGTTCTCCCACTCGATACACACACAAGGCACTAAGGCCTCGACCTTCTCTTCTTCATCAAAGCACGCTAGTGCAATGAGTGCAAGGGCCACTTCTTCTTCAACACTGTCGCGCAAGGTGCACTGGCCGCGGGCGCGCAGGTGCTACTGCCGCGCAAGCACTCGGGTGTGCAAGGTGCAACACCGCGGGGCATGCAAGTGCCTTGGTGCACAAAGGCGCGCAAGGTGCACTGCCGCGGGGCGCGCAAGTGCAACACTCGCGGGCACTTCCTCCTGCCCACAAGTATGCGGGCAGTGAGCGTGCCAATCCTCGAGCGCACAGATTCAAGCGGCTCAGGATCTTCCTGATGCGCAAGTGAGGCACACAGGGGACTCTTTCGAAGCCTCAGGTGCCTCCGTAAAAAACTGCCGCGCAAGTGGGATGCGCGGGGCTCAATGCTTCGCAAAGGATAGGGTGCTCGCGGGACACTCTTCAAATATTTAGCAAACCTCTCCAATGCCTCGGGCTCTCCTTTTATAGGCAGAGGAATGCCTCAGCCCATCCGCGTGATACAACATTGAATTCCCGAAGATTTCGGGTATTCAAGATTCTCTAAATGTTGATTTTTATCTTTCTGTCAAACGCGGGTTCCATTGTTATTTTTCTCAACGTGCATGCGACTTAGAACGCATGCACGGCCTCTTCTTTTCTATCCCATGCAAAACACGAACTCCACATGGCCTCGGCACATTCTTTTGCCTCGACTGAACTCCAATTTCACCATTTGTTGCATGCAAGTACATTTTTATTCATGGATGTGTTCAGTAGGGCCAGACAAACCCAATGGAGGTCTTACTTTGATCGGAGGTGGCCGGGAACTCAAAAACATAGCTCGAGAGGCGCCTGGTTCAAAGGAGGAGTCGCGGGTGGCCTCGGGCGAGTTCATGGTAGAGGATGACTCCTCAACCGTCGGATCCATAGTTTGAAATACATCGGACGGTCGCGATCAGAAGATCTCGCGCGGGATCGATCGTGCGGTCGAGATCTGGCGCGCGATCGATCGAGCGGCCAGGATTCGCTACGCCGCAAAATCCAGCGTCCCACATCGAAACGGAGGCCGGTTTTTCCGCGGTTTATCAAACATCTGCTGCCATCCATCCCAAAATTGAACTTCTCTCCTCAAGGTGCCGCCCCGCACCGTGTTCTCTCTGCGGGCGCGCTCTGCTCCCACCTCTTCTCCCTGCTGGCGCACCACTAGCGCCTACTATGCACACACGGGCGCTCTACTCGCGCTCACGCTGCGCGGGCTTCATCACCGCGTGGCCTCGGGGCTTATACACATCCCCGACCTCTCTCGGGCTGGCCCCATGGGATCCCCTTGGGCGTGGTGACTTAGTCCCACATGTGCCTTGGGTTGAACCCTTAAGGCTGGCCCTTGGTGGATTCTTTTTTTGCTAAGTAAAACACTTAGGACTTTGTATAAAAACAAAGTAACCAAGTGAAAATGCCAAATGCCACTTCTTCCTCTAAGCCATTCTTCTTCATCTAAGCCACTTATTCCACTATTCTCTAGTCTTCTTCTTCATTAGAATTCATCATTCTTCTTCAACATATAATCAACATTTAAGAATGGAATTCTCGAAGGTTCTTCATCAACCGATGCTCCTGAATCAAATAATTCATCAAAATTCTTCAATGATCCAATCAGAGATCAAATTGGAACATCTTAAAATTCACATGCACTAAGTGACAGTGCATGGACTTCATTAGCCTACTTCATCCACTTAAAACTTGTGGATGGATCCCTTTCATCTCCTCATGAATTGTCAATACAATACATGGCCTTCTAACATTGTTGTGACATTGTATCATCAGGATAGAAGTTCTTTGAACTTAAAGATCGGCTCTACAATCATCAGATATAATGATGATGCTCCATCATCATCCATTCTTCAATTGGTGTAACTTAGTATCATCTTGATACAGGTATTGAAACATTAAGATCAGTTCTACAATCATCTGATATTGATAGAGAATGTTTCAACCACAACATCCTATGTCACTTAGTGAATCTCCTAAGTGACATGCATCTTAGTACCATGGCCATTCTCCTTTCCTTACCAACACCATCACATCCTTTGTCATTCACATCTTGACATTCCTTGACATCCATCCATTCATTCCTTGACAACAACATACCTCATTGACAACAAATGCAACACAGTGCACTTCAGAGTTCTTTCGTTAGCCTCTACTAATGGGAATACAAAGGGTTCATATTATATACATTTGAATGTAATTATTTTATAATTTATTTAATCTTATTTGTAACACCCATTGAAAAAACCAAGGTTGTAGCTACAATAGTATTTTAATAATAATAGTAATAGTATATTGTAATTTGTAAAAAACAAGGAATGACCTTTAAAGTAAACTATCAAAGGGACTTGATATTGTGTGTAATAAAAGGAAAAAATAGTGATGAATTCACCATAGGATAACATAATCTTTGTGTGTTGTGCAATATTAACATGTTGTTGTGAATAGTGAAATCCAAACATTTTTCTTTTATATAAAAACTATATGCAGTGTTGCATGAAATGAAAAATATAAAAAAGATTAAATTAAATTGAAAAAATTATATTTCAAATAATATAATAATTTTTAATTCTATCCCCATTGAATTTAATTTCATAATTGAAATTCATCCATTTTTTAACGGTTTAATACTTGATTTTTCGATTCATAGAAACCCACATTGTAAAAATGAATACGAAAAATTAATTTTAAAAAAATAATGTTTAAACTATAAAGATTACCCAAAGAAACATATAACTAGGTTTCCACATAGGAGAGCATAGGTTGGGTGTAAATGATAGAGATATTAGAAAAATATAAATAACTATAGCGAGTGAAAAATATAATTGATCACTATCATATTAATGATCAATGTAATTATAGGGTCCTCAAAACAATAAATCTATAATGCTTTATAATTCCATCAGTAGAACAAAAACAATGGAATTAGGATAAATCTTTTTATATACCAGAAAATCTTAGTCAGAGGAAAACCTCAGACCATTTATTAGAACAAAAGAAAAGATCAGCAAACAAGTACCCCGTACCCAAAACAATAACTACATATCATCAAAACCAAACCTGTCACCACCTTCTGGATAAAAATCTTCTTTTGTAGTCATCGATTCCCACTCTAAGCTTACATAATGATTCAGAACATTGGAATACTTCCATCTATGAAACAACCTCTCTAATGAAAGAAACTCATTAGTACTTTGCATAACTTTATTGAATTCAGATACATTCCCTCCTTCTTTTCTGACATAAGTCCTAGTGGAAATAATCTTTTAAAGATAGGAGTAATACTTCCCCAAAATTCTTCGCGGCGAAGCAATCTTATCCTCCTAGTTCCCAGACGACATCTTCTTCCCTACCTGGACAGTGACACTATATATGGGCCTGACCATGCCACCATCATTTTATTTGTCACTATCAGAGATATCCCCCAATTTTACAAGGATCAACATCTCTTGATAATTCACTAACTGTTTCTGTTGAATCTGGCAGTTGGTGTCAATCATAGATAAGAAATATTGATGTTCCACTAATTCCTGTACATCAAAAATTCTTTTTTCATTACGTCATTCCCTATTGAATCCTCTTGAGAAGGGAGGTAGGAATGTATGTTGGGACCATCATGTATTAGAGTATCCTTATCCACGCCCTCATGCTCCAATCCTTGAAATCGAACCCCCATGGAAAGTATAATCATCACACCTCCATTATCATTATACAGTACATTTAACCCTTCCTCATAGACCTCTGGAACCCCCACAATTTTACTAGTATCACATAACGAAAAATCCCAGTTCTCCACTACCAAAGGATGCATCCCCTCAATCCATACATCATCCCTGCTTCTGGTAAATAACTTGCCTTCAGAACTCAGGGAACACTTACCAGAGACACCCTTAACAGCTACCTGCTTCACACCATCCCCCACCTTCAGATCACAATGAAGATGATAAAACACCGCAGAAAAAATCAGTTTGGAAGTGGCTATTGCATCTTCTTCCACTTTTAATGAATCCCGGTTCTCAGAAGTAGAATACTTACCATGAACCACAATTGGAATATACCTCTATCCCTCATATATCCTCACCTTCAGATCACATGTCATCCTGCTACTACCTTCAGTATGACAGTTCGACACCAAATTCGCTATAAGAAAATAGTTCTAACAATAGTTAACCCATTAATCGAAAACAATGAATTTCTTCCATCTAAACTCTAAACCAACTATGATCTAAATCCACTCCACCAGAGGCTTCAAAACATCCTCCTCAACACCAATATGTGTATTGATCGGATGACTCATAGTAGAAGTTTGGATATCATAATAGACAAATTATCCCACCACGTTTCCAATCATACAAATAATTTTAGGATTTTGAAAGGGTAATGGGAGTTGAGGTAAACTTAACCATTTCGTGATGGAGGATGGGTTGTGATTCATGAAAATATATAACATCCATCGGAGAAGGAATAAATTTCCACCAATACCATGATGTGGAGGGCTAGACCAGGCCCGGATCAGATTATCCTTCAATGAAAATCGGATCATGTGGTTCCACTTATTTATAATACAAACAAACGCATAGTATTTCAATTCATATTTACCAAACACAAACCGATCAAAATCATAAACCGAGGGCATTTTATGGTTAAAGTGGACTACCAATGTAAAATCCAAAAAAATAGAATCTTCATAGAACATTGACAGTGAAATTGGCAGTTGAGGGCCACCAAGATGCAGAGCAGGATCCTTCGAGATTAATTAAATCATCAAGAAATATAGGAGGAAGCTTTTGTTATAAAATTGTATAAAGGGTTTCCTTGAGCTCCATGGCTGTATGATCATTTCCTCCACCCCCTCTCACCTCCTGGATTTGGGGTAAAATCCTCCTCGATCATACTATGGTTCCATCATCATGTGTCGTCGAGGTCCTGATATCTATTTCACTAATGATTCTATGTTTAAATAACAATCAATCATTTTAAATATAATTTTCATAGAGTTTAATAATTTTTTCCCAAGAATATATTCATACTTGATTTAATTATATTCCGTAATAAGAATATCAACCTTTGGTTAGGCCTTGATCAATTTCCACTATAGCTCATAATTTAGGGAATAAAGGTGAATATTTTTTTCCTAATGAACTAATAGATCTTTAGATCCATAAATTGAATAATAATTCATTCCATCTATCTTCAGTTACCATCAACACTAAATTGTTAAAACAATTTATCTAATATTCATAAATGCTCAAATGGTGAGATTATACTTTAATCTCACAAACATTATCCAAATATTAACATAAACATTCAATAAATAGTCAAACATTTTTCCTTTTGGATAGCTGAAATTCAATAAATTTATAAATAAGGTTTCAAACTCAACTTAACATTGACCACTCATATATCATTGAGTGGATCTTTGTTTTCACATTAAAATTTTTTTCATTCAGTCATAATATATTATATTGAAACATAGTGATTACATGAATTACTATAAATACTTTTCATAAATATTCATGCTTCCTTATTGCATATATTACTTGATATATTCGTTAAATCCAAGAATTTATAAATATAAACTATGAAAACAAAGAATTTTTTTTTTCAAAAAACTCATTATCAGTTTTGATGTCGTAAACACTATCTAGTTATCTTTATACATGTCATCGTTTATTTATCAATATTGGATATCATTTTATCATCCTCAGAAACATGGTAAGGTTTATATACCCTTAATGTAACCTTTTATTAAATCAGAATACATGATTTAAAACTTCAACAAACAGGCCATATATAATTAATTTTTTAAAAAACATTATCTATACACTTAAATCATCCTAAATTATTCTCAAACTAGTACTGGGGATTCCTAAAATTATTCCACAATACCGCTTTCCTACAATATGAAATATTTATCTGGTCGTAAGGTTCCTAAAGCTGAATCTAATAACGCTTCTTATGTTTAATATAAAAAACTAATATAACATCCCATTCCTTTCACAAGTCATTTCTGGTCTCATTATCTTCTTCACTATATCCAATATCCACACCATATTTCTATTTTAGTTCATGAAATTTGCATGTAGGAAATGGATTTATATGGTTCCATTACATTCCACTTCTGAAACATTCAATGTTAACCAAGTTCCTTCTAGTTTATTCCATTGTTTAAAACCATAAATCATAGAGTGGAAAACATTTAACAAAATGGAAAATATCATAATCATGAAAGATAATTTATATGTTTTCTAAATCCTGACACATATTTTTTAATTGATCAAACCTATTTTTTATCCTAGATTACTCAATGTTTTATTAAATTCAAATACTATGGGATGGTTCGTAATGAGATTTTGAATTTCCAAAGCATATCCCCAAGAAACTTCAATCCAGGTGTACAACATGGATTTTTGTCTTGCAGTAGTACAGAATAGAGTCTAGATCAATAATGTGTTTTGGGAACCCATATGTACATCTATTCCACAGACACATATACTTGTATTGTCTATACAAATATTTATTTCTAGGAATCCACTCACTCTATCCTTTACAAATATTTCAGGTCATTTCCCTAAAATTCAACTCATCCTTATACTTATCCTTAGAGACATCCCTAGACATATCCTTAGAAATATACCTATGGGTAACACTAAATATTTCCCATCAAAGTCTACAAATGGTGAATAAAACCAACTTTTGATACCAACTACATTGATATAGTCTTAACATCCATGGATATTACATCATTTAATATCAATATCTGGCATGTTAATAAAATACAAGACTGAGGGCGGTAATAGAATAGTGTCCATGAAAATATAGAACTCATTCTTCCTATTTAGTTAAAGATCTTAAATTTCTTCCTTAAATATATTTCCATTTACTTCAACATCTTATAATTTATCTTCATATAGTTGATAATGGGGAAATAATAAAGGGTTGGTCTTGATTTATCAGTGAAGGTAAATAATGAAAATACGTAAGCATAATATGAATATAAGGCTATTAGAACATGATAATAGCATTCAATGATCAGACATTGAATATAAAATATCATAATAATGAGAAATGGCACATTTATTGTTAATTCATAAGATATGAATTATAAGATAATAAATAACAGGAGCCATGTTCTTATATAATAGGCATAACAAATTGACATGTGGAATAAAAATAACAATATAATAAATTTCACTATAAGACATGCTTAATTGAAAAATCATATTAAGGAACTTCATGGGGCCACACCTCCTGGATGGGACATTTTACTATCCCTATTATCACTATTTTCCTTATAAAAGTCTTTGTTTCCCCTTCTTCCCATGAAAGATATTGTTGCCATATCTTCCTATAGTGTATTATTTTTCCTAATATTCCAATATTGGATCATGTTAGCCATATTCCCAGAGTGGATCAGGTTTCCACATCTTCCAATGGTTTATTGTGATTCCCCGTCTTCTAATATTATATCGGGTTTCCTTATCTTCCAATAGTGGACCTGATTCACCTATTTCTCATTTTAGATCAATATACGACTATTTCCCATTTCGGATCATGTTCGAGACTAGTTTCTCATAATTATATCAAGAGATATAAATCATTACACAATGAATTGGATGTAGATATATATTCCCATAATCACATAAATAAATCTTCCATAGATATTCAACCAGATAATAAAACATTCAACATAATGTGAACCATAAAAATTGATGTGTCTCAGTAACTTCATATCATAACCCTTGAAATTAAATGGGTATCATAAATATTTCATCATACTATAACCTATGTAAAATATATAGGTTCATAGTCATTTCATCCTTGAATAACCAACTAATGGAATAATATTCAACAAGAATTGATCATTATATATCTCATTGAAGATAAACAAGTTTCATAAACAACATGCCATCCACACATAAAGCATTCAAGATATAAAATGAATGGTATTCTTGTATCTTGTCACTAATAAATAATAATCTATATCATAGGATTACATCTTATATTGATAATGATACTGAAACATGACATGGAGTGTATCTTAAGGGAAACAACATTTATTTGATTATACAATTCAAAAAACCTTTTCAAACATACTTTCCTTATAATAATTTTGTTTTAATTTCATTAAAAGCAGTTAATGAGGAATATATATTTCACTCATTGAAAAACTCTTTCTAAAATAAAAATAAATTATAAACACTTTTTCAGGGAATATAATTTTAGAAAAAATAAAAACATTATGAAAATATTCGGAAAACCCTATTTCCATGAAGACTTGTATAATTATTTAGGAAAAATTATGGAAAACATTTGTCGTAAAAATTAATAAAATATTATAGAAAAAATTCTAACAAAACATGTTTCCTTAAAATATATACAAGAATCTTGAAAAAAAAATTGAAAACTATTTTCCATGACATCTTTTAGATAATCTTGAAAATAATTTTGATATCATTTTTCCATTAAAATTTATAAATTAGGTTGAAATCATTTTGAAATCATTTTTCCATGAAAACTTACAGAGGAATCTTGAAAATAATTTTGGTATCCAATTTATTTTAAAAAATTTAAATAAATATTGAATCCATTTTAAACAATTTGTAATCATAAAAAAAATTTAAAACCATTATTGAAAACATGGTTTTGAAGGAATACAGATTTCCATCTGAAGAGAGAGATAAAAAATGATATTTTCTTAAAATCTCTTTCATAATTATCTTGTGTAGAAATGAATGAAAAATTGTAACATTAAATTTATAAATCCTAAATACCTATAGGAAAATAATATTCATGATTTTTCTTTAGATCTGGATCCATGCATTTAATCAATGGACTCATGGTCAAAAATAATTTGGATAAATGCTGAGATTGAAGAAATACAACCTTACAACATTAGTAACTTTAAATCATTATCCCTATAGGTGAATAAAATAAAATGAAGCATATAGTATCATGAAAATATTTTAATTCATAATATAACCAATAAAATGGATTATATACACATCATATAAAAATATAGGTGCATAACATGACATATGTCTCAAAGAAACAAATCGAGATAATCCTACATTAAATATTCAGTAACTTTTGAGAAATAACCACAATGAAAGATGTATCATTAAATGTAATTGTAAATATACATAAATTTTATTATTCTTTTCATATACTACACTCGTGGCTTGTATATACACCACAAAAAAATATTGTTGAACATTGCATGTATCTCAAGGATAATAAAAAGTGAGATGATAAAACCCTTACTACATTAGTAACTTTAGAATTTTCATCCCCTTGAAATAATATAATGATTTAAAATTTTTAATATAATTAAATATATTAAATTATTGATATAAAATTCCGTATGGATGTATATACACCACAAAAATGAATAGAGGGGGTAATCTGGCCTGTATCTCAAAGAAATAAAAAGTGAGATGAAAATCACATACCTTAAGTCCAATATTTGTTCATACGTGTTCAAAAATCCTATTTCAAAAGTAAATTTTTAGTAAAAATACAAAAAATTCCCATAATATTATATACAATACCATATATTATTATTTTATGACTTTATATTTTACATTCATTAAAAATTATATGTTAAGGTTATGTTTTGGGTTATATCTTCCTTGTTTACATATATGTTTTGACTTGTTTTTTCAAAATTATTTTACATAATCTTGTTTTAGTTTTTTATAGAGATAAAAACATGATATAAGTATCATATATATTCATTAGATAAATATTTATAATGACATATGTAATATAAATACCAAATTAAATACATTGTTCTTTCTGATAGTATGTTGTACGTACACATGAACTTTGTTTTCGTTAATTTATATTATTGAAAGAAACAAAATAAATGAAATATATGTACATATATATATATAATAATTATTATAGAATTATTATGTTGCATATATAATATATTTTTACTCAATGTGTCATTAATACATTCTATATAGAGTGCCTGATAAATCAAAATTACTTTACAAGGTTGTAGTCGACACTTCAAAAAATGAAGATGTCATATTTACACAAAATGCAAGGAAAAGATGTATTTTTTATATAATAATTATTGAAGAATAAATAAATAATTAATATAAAATATGTAACATAAAAATATTTTTTTCCATCATAATTCAAACCATGATTGGTGGTAAATGTAAAAGGAACAACATCATTTCGTATGGTGGTAGTTTATCAAACACAGGAATGATATGTTTATTACAGATTAGATGGAACTGTGTGTAATTTTAGGTATACCCCATAGAATAAAAAAACATAAATATATTTTGGATACTTTGGTTATTATATAATCATATAATAAGAAGACATTCTGGGGGAGAATGAAAACAAAACAAATGACCTTGAGAATGGATGTTACCTCTTCTTTCGGTATCTCCTCTTGGTTTACAGTAGAGGGCTTCCTTGGATGGATTTATTCCCAAATTCTGGATTATGGTTTTAAGTTATGGATTGTTTGAGTTAATGTTGGTAGGTGTTTGATGATCTAATGTTTCTTTATATTTAAGAGTATGTGAGGTTGTTGAGTGCCCTTTTATAGATGAGGAGTATTGGGATTTTTGTAACTTTAAAATGGTAAACACTATTGAGAGTTCTCCATTACATAATGTGCCTATAATAATTGTTAAAATTAGATTATAAATTTTTTATTTTAGAAATATTTCCTAAAAATGGATTTTTTTAATGTTTCATGTTCTTTCTTCCCCTTAAATTAATGTTTAGTCATTATGTAATCCTCTTTTTACCTTAATCGATGTAATTTATTTTAATTACCTTCACTAATTTTTTTTTCTAAAAAGCTATGTTTAAAACCATAAATTTTAAAAATTATGTTGATTCCCAAAATGGTATTTATTTTTCAAAATAATATTTAGATAATTGGAATAAATTAATTTAAAATTAATCCCATATACGTGTCACTATAGTGGGCTTTTAGGACAAAATTTTTCAAAGGTTGAAATGTTTTTACATCGATTTTTTATGTTAAATTGGTTCCAATGACATAAATTGTAGTAAATGATATATAATGGATATAATTTTACTTAAAACTCAACTATAAACCTTCTGTTACTATATAATTAAATTTTAATAACATTTAACTTTCAGTGAAATTTAAATATTATTTACTAATACTCAAAATATGAGAGTTCCCAGAAAAAACAACAAAATGTAACCAAAAGAAAATTTTATTATTTTTATTTCAAAAATATAGTCTATGTTTTTGAATAAAAATTATAATAGTTTCCCAAATTATATATAAAATGGATTCTCCATTAAAATGGTGTGAAAATTACATTTTTTTTAAAAATACATCTTCTTATTATTAAAATTATATTTATTCTTATCTTACACCTATAAAATCTACATGATGAGAATAAAAAATTGAATGAATATATAATAGATTAATTTAATTAAATAATTAATAAAAAATTATTTTTAAAAATTATTTGGATAAATTTTTGTATGTAAATTGTGAAATATTTTTCATAGAAAAGTAATTTTTTTATTATCAAATAGTCATTTCATTCAATTAAACTAATTGATAGAAAACGGGTAAATTTTATAAACATGTGTAAATCATATTTTCAAAATTTAGTTACTTTTATTCATAACTTCTATTCCAAAATGCTAGGTGGCTGCTATAATAGTATTTCAATAATCATATTAATATTATATTGTTCTTCTGAAAAACTCGGCCTTGCATATAACGCAAGCTATCAAAGGGACTCCGTATTATTTATAATACAAGGAAAACATATTGTTTAATTTACGATAACTAATATAAATATTACTTTTAGTGAAATATTGAATTTTTTCCATGAAAATAAATCCAAATATAGTTATATTAATTAAAAAACTATATTATCTGTTGCGTGAAATGAAAAATAGATAAAATCATAAATTAAATTGAAAAAATCAAAAATTCATAGGGTGTTAATAGAATGATGTAGTATGTGTGATTTTTGATTTAATGAGGAACATAGAGTATGGCATACATTTATAAAGACATTCAAATTTGATGATATGGGAGGTCTTTAAATTTTTTAGTTAGTTTGATTTCATGGTTTTCTAATGTGTATCATTTATGATAGAGATCCTTATTTCATGTTTGTTCATTAAGGGTTTTGAAATGGATCTTGGATCATTTGTTATATTTGATTATACCCCATTATCCTATGGATAACAGTTAATCTAAGAAGACTTTTCTAGTTGTGGATGATATGTTACATGCCAGTGTTTTTGAGTTTGGTGGTTCATTAAAGGAAAATTTAAAAATCATGGTGTTTTCTAATAAAAATAGCTTCCATGAATTTTTCATGATTGATGTGTTTGATTCATTCTATGGAAGGCCATGTTGTTCTACTTTTTTTTATTGATGGTGGATGAGTTGGAACTTTTTTATGCATTGTCTTCTTAAGGAGAAATCTGAGTAGATTTTGTTGATTGGGAGGTGGTGGGGGAACCCACAATGTAGGTATAAATTATATTCTTTCCATAAAAAAATTCTTCTAGAGTTTGAGTTTAGTCATTATTTTTTTCTTTACCTATAATCTATATAAGGGAAATTTCATATCTAGAAACAGGGAAAGCTAGAACCCTTGTTTATCAATATTTTTTAGATAGTGGCATGGTTTGGTCTAGTAGCGTACTTTTTAGCCTTTTCAAAGTGATATAGTTACATTTGTTTTGATTTTCTTTTTCTCAACTTCAATGAAATCATCTTGACCATTCTAATGTGATATACGTAGTAGGTGTTGTGCTTTATATTGATATATCCTTTGGGGAGCATCTGATACATGTCATGTACTGCAGTTTGAGATAGATTCAGGGAAGGACTTTACATTTTGTCAAATTTTAGTAGCAGCATTGGCATGTTATGTGGAAACATGGGAGATGGAGGCTGATATGCGATCATAGTTTCTGGACTTGTTAAATGAGACACCACAATAATTCTTATAGAAACATGGGGACGATCTGTTATATGATGGGGAGGTTGTAAGATCCAATAATTTTATCTAGCTATGCCTCTATCTGTGTTTTTTTATTAATATTATTTTTTATTTTTTTCCCATATTATTTAATCTATGTTTGTTTTTTTTCATTGTGGTAACCTACCCCAGAACCAATATTAAATGCCACAGCATACTATGATTTAAAAATGATACCCATTTTTTATTTATTTTCTATTTTCATATATTATTCACATTTCACATCAACATTATCTTTCTCTATAAAACACACAAACTAAGATGTCCATTTTTTCATAATATTACTTTGTGGTCTAAAATATATTGAATAAAATGGGAATTTTATTCTCTATTTATTACATAAAACCTATGAAAATAATTTTCTAGTTTTATTTTTTATCTTTAAATAAATCATAGTGTTGATAAAACATTATATGATATAAATAAAGGGTTTTTAGGGATAAATATCATCATTGACATATTGGAATACAACACCAAAACCCAAAAACAATAAATATATATCTATACATTTTTAATGAGTAATAAAAAAAAATAATGACATATATTAAACCATGATGATCCAATATATCTAAGCATCACACGATCCTGATTGAGATCATAGAGAAATGGATAAAGGAATCTTAAAATTGTGGTATTTATAGATCACATGAATCAAAAAATGAATAAAAAGGACCTCCCACCCAAATATAGTATTGTATATCCATTGGAAGAATATATGAAAAAATAAGAGAAATACATAATTTTAAATAAGGATTTTTATAGTGTCAAACACCAACTAGGAGGATAAAACAACATTTATAAATTTTATAGTAACTAAAATTTTCATCCCTTATTAATTGGAACTTTTCATAAATATTCTATACAACATAAAATTTAAACACTTGATTAAATCTCTTCATTGATTTTTTTAAAATTTAGACAATCATGAAACACAAACAAGCTCCTTAAAATCATCCTCAGATGATAAATAATCAATCATGATATCATTTGGAATATAAAATCAATGGACCCATCACATTATCTCATAATGTAACAATTACATGTCTAATCCACTGAAGCATAGTTTTTGGTTCTATATTGTGGTGAACATAGGGATAAACCATAGAATGTTCTAAACCACTACATCATATTTTTCATTTAGTACATAATTATTACAACATATTGACAATTTCTTTTTATACTAAAATGTCCCAGGTTTTTTTCATCATATTGACATAAAATCAAGAATTAAATAATGTTTTAAAAATAATTATTTCTTTAATAAATTATAATTATTTTAGGATTTTTTTGAAATATAAATAACCTTAAAATTATTTTTATAATTTGATAATTTTATTATGATACATGATTCTAATTAATAAAAAATTGAATACCCATTAAATTGAAAACAATGCATGGAATGTAATATTTTTATAGTAATTTTTTGAAAACATTTATATCATCTTATGATAATGTTGGCACACTATTTATGTTTTACTTAGTGGTGTTTTCCTTAGTTTTTTATATAATTAAAAGGATTTTTGTAATTATATTTTTTTATTTAAAATAAGAAGTGGTCGGTTTTTTTAACTGTAAGGATTTAAATTTTTCTTACATGAATGGTGTTTTTTATTATAATATATTTACATACAATTATGAAACATGTAAATTTAATAAAAGGATTTTGAATTTTTATTTTGTTCAATTTATGGAAATAGAACATTTTAAAAAATTTATAGATGAATAAAATTTTAATAGGACAATTGTTTTTAAAAAATAATATAATTTGGTTGTATGAAATTTTTTTTACATTGAACTTAAGAGTTAATTTAAATTATGAATTAAAGATTTAGTTTCATTGAAATAATATGTAAAATATTTATAATAGTTTGTTTAATTTTCTATAAAATATATTTTTGTTTCACTGAAAATACATTCAATGATAAATATTCATGGTTGAATATGTTATAAAATAGTAAATGAATTAGGTGGAACTATTTAATTGGTGGAAGATAAATTGTCATGATTTTCTTAGTTATATTAAATAATAAATGGTTTTGTATTTTATATTATGGAGGTGGTGAAATTGATATTATGTGAGGTTTAAATCTTTTAAATGATGTAGCTTTCAAACATGGTATAATTTATTATGAAGAGTTGGGTGTTTCAGTGGGGTGGTGGTGCAATTGTGGTGTAGACATATTTTCATTATGATAGAATTATTTTAAAATCTATTTTGATGTGTTCTATCATTTTTTATGACTTTTATGAGATTTATGTTCAATGTGATGACATGTATGAGAAGCATCATTAGAAATATTTACATGCAAAGAAAATATGAGGAACCGTGGAATAAATTGTAGTTGGAATTTCAATTATGGGGGTATAAAAGTTTCAAGGTGGTGTAACATGTCTTGATTCTAGAAATGGGATGTGGATATTGAATCCACCTTCAATTTCATTTTAACCCCCAATAGATTCCAATTTACCGTGGTGGTAAATCTACATTGAGATATATCATGACTATAATATATGATGGACCATTGAAACCAAAATTAAATAATGTAGGAACCCTAACAAGAATACCAAAATGGTTCCTGAGATATAATTACACAACACCATGAGTATCACTAAACCTCCAAGGGTGAGAGACTATAACCACGAATCTAATATTATCATGAGAGAATAATTTTCCATCTTTTATTAAAATAATCATTCATTATAATATTTCTATTATAAACTAGAATAACTCAATTATAGCCTAGATATTCCCAAGATAATTAAACAAGACAACCAACATGAATTGGAAAAAAACATAAAATAAATAATGAAACCTCAATATATGTTTAATAATATTTCAAAACTAGTCAAAATGTAATCACACTGATAATGGCTTCACACTCTAACACCCCATTGAGACTAAACCTAAAACCATATACCATCTCCTAAATATGTATACAATCAGCCAACACATATCTACATACTCATTCATTCTTTAAATTTAATAAGTAAAAGTACATTTCCATCGAATTATAAAAGTATTTTAGGATCATAAATACTCTGTATGGCACCACAAATGGGGCCACAACATAAAAATTGGTAGACATGTGTAATAATGAACATGTCTTCCCATATATTTATATATAGATATAATTGACGTATTACCATTAATCAAAGAATATAATTAATTAACACTGAAAAGAGTTATATATTGGTACAATATGTGGGAAATAACATCCCATGCTGAGATAATGTATACCTTTATGTACTTTATTCGGGCCTAGTTGAGAGTCCATGTCATGGAATATGTCATTCGAAGACTTCCATTTAATATTACACTCCATAGAAGTCATTTCATGAACAAGTTTATTCATAACCATATGTGTGTTTGTGTTTGTAAAATCATCATACCTAGGAGGCCTATCATCTCATTATAATGAGAATATATATATATCATCCTCACCTAGTATGTCACTTATCTTCTCATGGATAGGATATATATATATATACCATCTCATATGAGGTTACTCATCTACTCATTTGGAGGAAATATGAATATATATATATATATAAGTAAGTATGTGTGTGTGTCTGTCTTTCTGTTTGTACATATATTCTCATGTGTATCTAGTTAACATTTCTATAGTAGTAACTTTTAAAAAAATTATTTTACACCAGTTTATATAACACGTAGAAAATCCATGTATAAACTATAGTAATATACATGCTCTCAATAATAAAATAAATTATGTACCCAAAAATTTAGTTGTTGGAATATAAAACCATTATAGGGATCAAATTTATATTGAGAAAATACATAATTAGAAAGATATTTCATGGAATAAACACAACATGGAAAAAAATGAAACATGTTATTCTCAGTACAGTGAACTAAAATAAACGTCATAGAAAAAAATTTATAATTGATACTATCAGGCCATGTATTTCACAAATAGGGATTGTGATCACAAATGTATTCAAATCAAGGATATAACATGGGTATAAACCAAAAAATAGGTATACACAATGACTAAACAGTTGTAACAGATTGTTAATTCAGAAAAACCATTTCCAAAAATTACGGTATTCCATGTTCTTGGTTTAAAAACACATTATCTACATGACATAATTGTAAAAAAACTCTAAATAGCTATAATCATATCCAATATTAGTTTGAAACATGTTTTCACTCAAATAAAATTATTAATAAAAAGGCTACCATTATATATGGAACTATATTTTAATATAGAAGTGTTAAATGTTTTTAAAATCATGTTTAAAAAATATAATAAATATTAATGAAATATTTCTATGCAGGTCTTTTGAGAAGAAATAATTTACATATTAATGATTTAATATAAAAAAATATTCTTCCCCTATTCCTATATTAATATAATAACTACTAACATATACTAAATATGTATGTTTACTTTCAATATAAATTATTTTTTTATTAAAAATGTTTCCTTCTAACATAATTAACCCATACATTACCTCACTCAATAATTCATCACCTAATCATGTTCTATTTATTGGTTTTTTAATTATAATACATTCTGGTCCATGTGGGAAGGAGTGATCACTTTTTATAAAACATTATTCATTTTAAGGATATATATTTTATCCAAAACATAACAGCTCTATAAGGATTTAGCTAAAGAATAAATTACATGTTTATAACCAATCCCTGAAATGGTTGATTTAGTGACACACATTAGGTTCCATTCTTTACAAAAATTTCATTACAAAAGTAAACTTATAAATCATTCACACAAAATAGTCAAATGAAATACATCAAAATGAATTAAGACATTCCAATTTATATTTTTTAAATTACATAAAATATGTTAAAATAAATTTAGATAAAAATAAAATATTTTAGAACAAAATCCAATAATAATTAAATTTAATCACTTAACAAGGTTATAACAATTTATAACTAATATAATGAAACATATTTTACAGAGATTATAAATTAAATAAAATTATGTGTACAATTTTTATCCAGGGGTATAAAATAAAATAAATAAAATCAATCAATAATTTTCCATAGACACACATGTTTAGGTTACTCATTGTGTTAAGTGACAAAGTATATGAAAATTGTCAAACTTACAAAAAATCATACATTAATGTCTTTTAAAGGAAAAATAATGATTTTTTTGTATAAAAATTTTCATATATAAAATAATTAAGGTTCATTAACATTTTATAACAAAATATACTTGAAAAATAATTAATACATATTTACAAATATATATATCATAAATTTTACTAATAATATTAAAAAACAAGTTGAATGTATGTTCAAAGAATATCCTATGAATTCAGATGAATGATTAAGATCACAAAACAAAACATTAAGGACACTTACAAATCAAAATGACCATCAAGTAGACCTTAAAATTAAAAAAAAACAAATCTCGATAACCAAAAGGTTCATGTACATAATCTCTAACAATCATGAATGATTAAATATGATGGAATGCCTTTGTAGATAACTGTAACAACACACTCCATTATATGACAACTCAAAACACTTTTTAAATAAAATATATCATTTTTAAATCTTTTCCAAAGACCATTGAATCCTCATAATAATTCATAATTTAAATCCTTTACAAAAATCCAATGATGAATGGGAAACAAACACTCATTCGTAATCAAATCTATCCCATAACAAGAATAAGACCCATAAATTTAGATGAATTTTACCATGGTTAAGTGGAATTCAATGTAAAATTCCCATCAAAAGGATATTAAATAAAAGGGTAATATTAGTGTATGGAAGAAGATAAATTGAAAGGATACTTACCTTGGATTCATTATGATAAATAACCATATATCATTCATGAATCATCACACATAAGGATTAGAACAAGAAGACTATGGAGAGTGACACGAGGGGACCTCAACCAGTCGGGGAAAAAGGGTTATAATGGTACAAAAATGGGGATAAATGGGTTGTGGAGTAAATACAAAATAGTTATATTTTGTAAATATGTAGACATATGTCTACTAGTATGAGATATTGGTCCACCCATAACATGGAGGCACCACTAAGCCACCACACTCTCTGTCTAGCATAAGGGGTACTCAATGCATCCTTACCAAGTAACTGGTGACATATTCAATTATAAATTATAGGTTACAATGCGTATTATTCTACACAAACCCTCAATCCTATTACGAAACATTAAACCATACAGAAAACCCCCAAATATTTCATCACAAACATTTTAATAGAAACTCAAATCCCATAAAAGCAACCACTCTTCTAGAACAAAAAAATTAAATAATATTATTTTTGCATCACATTAAATTCCCTTAAAGTCGCAAATTTATACATATATTTATTTAAAAATGACATGGTTTATTAACAACCCCCCCCCTCATGTAACTCTCATCCATGGGAAGTAAAAGTTGATTCTCACAAAAGATTCACTACAATTCAAAATCCCCAATCAATAATCATTCCTTCAATACCTATATCAAGACACAAATCATGATTAAAATTCATAAATCTCATGCCTTATAAAAGTCATAAAATATCATAATATTCCAAAAAACATAATCCACACTAATAACTAACATACTAATACATATCAAAATGAACTCTTCAAACTCCTAATGTGTATCTTTTATAACAAATTTCAATCATTAATAACTACACGAAATCTGTATACAAATGATATAATAAGATAATTATTATTATTTAAATAGAACCAAAAAATCATTACATAATTTATTTTTCTTCCCACCATATGAATCATCTACGGTATGTCCATACACTCCCTGAAACTGGTATCAATTTTATAAAATCCATTTTGTTTTAAAAATATTTTTGACAAAAAATTATATTTTTATTTCATAAATCACATGTCAGATCAATTTTAAAAAAAGTAATTTATATAAAACCATGTCATTTTATAAGTCAATTTTTATAATACACCTTACATATTTTTATTTAAAATTAAAAATTATTTATAAAATAATTATTACTTCTCAGATCCCTTACCCATTAAAAAAATAATGGTGAAACCCCATTTAAATTATTTTTTAAATAATAAAATTATATATACAATAACCATTCCTTAATATGATGTATTTAATGAAAAATATATATTTAAATGACTATTAAAATTTAAAAATGCTATGTTTTTAAAATAAATAGTGTGGTTGATAGTGTATATGGCATTAAACACTATGCCTAAACAAACCCTAGGATACTATTTGAACAATACTGTTATAGCTAAGCCATTAAATGTTTTGTAATGAATAGAAATAATTATTTTTTTAAAAAAAGTATATATATATTATGTATATAAAAATATATAGGTTAATAAGAGCTAAATTTCTATTAATATCTTCAAATACATCAAAAATATATTTTTTGTCCACAATGTTTTTCTGTCTTTGTGTGATGAAGTAATATAATTAATTTATTCTAATTTTAGAAAAAATATTGTAAAAATTTAATATAATATTTTATATAAAAATTTAAAAATTAATGTAGCATGAAAATTTTGGATTTTTTTGAAGATATATTTTTCCCTGAACAGAGGAAAATACATATTTTTAAAAAACAATAATTTGTTTTTTAAAAAATACAGTAATATAAAATTATTAATATATATGGAATTCTATTTCAAAGTTAAATAATTATTATTTTGTAAGATTTAATATAATTATATTAATTTTAATCATCTTTATACTCGATTTTGGGATATGCTTATTTTTTGGATTATAAATGAATTTTTATATAAACTTTTTTAAATTGCATAATGTTTCGCAATTTAAATTAATTGAAATAACCCATAACTAAATATTTAAATTAAACATATATATTATTTATCTAAATATATTAATTTAAAACAGTATAATTATTATAGATTAATATATAGTTCATGTAATATCATCTTATTATTGAAAAAAACATTTTGTGGAAAATAGTTTTTCGACATGTTTTGTTAGGGTTAAATTTTTAATTAATTTTTTTTAAGTTTTTGAATTGAATTTTATAAATATTATTCATATTTAGGATAATAAAATTAATAATAATTAATAATTTCAAAAAAATAGTCATAATGAATAGTAAAAATAGTAAAAAATTAATCTTCCACTATTGTGGTTAAACTGGGGTTATTTGTTATACATTATCTTATAATAAATGAATTTTAAAAATACATTGAATTTTAATTTTGAAGTATTTAATATTTATAATAAGTGGGTATAGATTAACAAATAAGGTTCAGTTTAGTTAAAGATGAAAATACAAATTACCTTGTTTAAAAAACTAGTTACCTTGGTGAAAACTAAAATAATAAATCATTGTAACATTGGAGGGAAACAAAATAACAAGTATAAACCATATTTGTTTTTTTTGTTTTTCGTTCAGCCATATCTTTCATCCCCCAAATTATTTATCAATTTTCATGGAAATTGGGGCTAGGGACATTTCTTTTTCATACATAACTATTCCATTATTTTTATGATAATATACATAAATAAAATAATAAATTCATGACCAACAGGTTTAGTGTGTTGGGAAAATTAATTTTATACATAACATTAACATAATACAATATAAACGATATTTAATTAATTTTTATTTATCCATATAAAATCTATCCTTATCCTTATTACATGTAATCACCTAAATATATATGTAAAAAAATGAAATGGGTGATTTAAAAGCCTAGAAATAGGATGAATAATGAACATGAATCAAAATAACATGGGTGGGAATATTAATCAACATCATACCATATTCATAGGATCAATATCAACTTCATGATGTTACCATGTGATAATGGAATGGAATTTTGAAATGCATAAAAATGATTCATTATTTCAGAGTTGTCAAATACCCCCACATAGTTGAGAAGAAGGCTGGCATCAAGTTCACATATAACATATGTGCATAATCATAACATTATTTAGTTATCAAAGATAATGTCCTGCTCCATCACAATACAAATTATCTAATGAGATCTATGAAATTACATAATTCATTAGAGGTATATAAAATTCTAATCCACCAATCACATAATAGAATTTAAATAATCAAGCATGCAGCATAGAACATATTACAATAATACTCATGAATCAACCCATTCGAATGAATGGGTTTCATAAGGATTTAATCAATAATAATTTCATGAATAAACAGATAGTTCAAAATATAATCTGGAAAAATATTTGGTATAAGAATTATCCTTTTAATGATGAAAAAACAAATCTAGAGGATTCAAATATGTCCTATGTAAATAATAGTTATTTTCAAAAATCATATAATTTTTCATAACATCATATTAGAAACAAGTATATCCTTGAAAAAAAGGAATAAAAATGAATTATTATTTAAGTAACATTGGAGGAGTATTCATTAGAAAAATATTTCTTAGAAGTGGGATATCCTAAAGAAAAGTAATTGTCTTCGAGGATCCCTATAACTTCATTCCAGCTTTATATCATAGGTATTGCACCTTTCGATCCTTGATGTAGCTTCTCTTATATGACATTTGATCGCCCATGGATATTAGAGTTAGAGTTCTCCCTAATGTCCCATAGTATTCTAAGGGTATTGATAGGGTGGATTTGGGTTGATCTTGGGATTTGGAACGTTGGGAGGAGTGGTTTTGCAAGGAAACGGAGGGGTATTACTTTTACTTATTGTAGGTGTATTTTTACAATAAAATATTTTATAGAATAGTATATCAATGGTAAAACATGTAACACTGAAATTTTGACTATATAAATCATATAAAAATTTAATATAATGGTATTAGGAGTTTATAATAAATGCATAATTATAATTCATTTGTCTAACAGTAATGAATGTAGAATGAATGTAAATTATTATTATAAGAAATAACATTGCAATTTATGTTTCAGAATTTTTTTTAGGTTTGGAAATTAGGTTTATTATATTTTCATGTCTAATTTATGTAATAAAATAAATCATGGCTAAAACTCATCTTCTAGATCATATTATACAATTATTACATCATGAATGATGCAATTTAAGAAACACCGTTTATGTAAAAACTATATTTTTAATATTCACATGAAAATTGAATTATTTTATAAAACTAACAAAACATCAACCTTGGATAATTTCTACATGATGATTTAAAAATAAAAGTAATTTTATCAAAAAAAATCTAAAATAGTTAATTTAAATTCTTAATATAAAAATGTATGTCTTTTGAAGAATACTTAAAAATAATGTTTATTAAAAAGGTTCTTATATTTTCATTGAATTTTTAATCCTGATATTTACATTTCTGTTATAATATCGATCTTTAAATAATGTAATCGTGATAAATATTACATATATAATACTTTATTAATTTGAGGTAAAATTAAAATTCCAAATGATAGGTTACTATTCCCAATGGTTAGGTTATTATTGGAATTATCACATTACTTCCTATAAATACCATTTCATTCTTTCAGTCAATGATAAAATCAATTTCATATAATTATCCATATTTCCATATTCTATGATTTTTATTTGTTTAATAATATTGTGATTATTTTCTATAGTTTTGTTAGTGGGGGAATAGATTTTGGTAGATCCAGTCAATGCACATTTTTCCATTTTAACATTTTATTTTATGTTTTTCTTCTTCTTGTAATATGAGTAATTTTAATTAGTTTCATTTATAGTTAATTTAATATTATTGTTGTAATAAAATAATACCTTTTTTGTTTCCAAATATTTTATATATTTATTCTATTATATAATTTAATACAATACAGTTTTATTCTGTAACAAAATTTTAACAAAAAATACTAGGTCATTACATTCTTCACACATTTAGAAATTCTATCTTCTAAATTTCATCTCATTTTCCTAGATGAGAATTACTGAGGGTACTTCTATTTCATTGTTTTCTTTTTTTCCAACATTTCCTCTTCATACATATGGTTCCTCCACAACTCTTCTATATGGTGTGTTGTCTTGTTGCATAGAACCTTTTCTCTACGGTCTAAGAATTTCACCATAATCACTTCAAATGTGAGGTCATTCCCCAGTTATACCCCTCGTGGGTTCAGTACATGTGAGAGATTGTGTATTTACATCCTTAGGAGTGATACATGGAACACTTAATTAAAATGATAGATACATGATTGAAGTGAAAGATGATATGACCCTTCGCCTAAATGATCAATGATCTTAAGGGGGGCAATGTACCTTGGGTTAAGCTTAACATTCTTTATATACTGCCTAAATCTGTTCCATTGTGATATATGAAGGAAAACATTGTCTCCTATATCAATATCCATGACCCTTTTATAGTTTTCAGTACAAATATTTTATAAAATCTTTGCATTATTTATATTTTATTGGATTTCCTGAGCCTTACCATTCATTTATTGCATAAGATAATATCCTAGTATCTTTCATTCTCAAACGTCATCACAAATAGATGGAGTTCTGAAATAATTCCCATAAAGGGAATCATATTGATCCAAATGAATTCTTGATTGGAAGATATTTCTATATGTGAGATCAAAAAATGGGAGATACTAATCCCATCCTCTTTTAAATTACCATGAATAGGCTATTAGCAAGTCTTCAAGTGTTTTAATAGTTCCTTAATATTTTTAATCAGTTTTGCAGTGATAGGTCATTCAGAAATTCAATTAATACTCAAATCATGTTGAATAATTCCCTGGAATTTAGATGTTAACTATGGATCATGATCAGAGATGATTAAAAGTTGAATCCCATATATCATAACCATTTTCTTAATATATATTTTGGAATTTTTTCCAAAAGAGAAATATTCATAAATATCAATGAAGTGTGATGACTTCATGATTCTATCCAGCACAACACATATATCATTATTTCCTTGGGATATCTTCAGGAGACCTATGAAAAAAGACCACATCAACATTCACCCAAATACATACGGGTGTAGGAAATGGTTTCATCATCCATTTGGACTTATCTAACACTTCATTAACTTACTAACATTACAAAATCTCTGAGATATACTCATCCATATCCTTCATCATGTATTCCCACCACATGTCCTCACAAGAATCAATGTACATATTGGTACTTCTACAATTGAAAGAGAAATATGCTCTATGTTAATTATCAAATTGAAAATTTATTATCTCATGTGATAAAGTCACAAAAATCCTCATTCTAAACTTAATCACACCATCATAATAGATGTGGAACTCATGTAGCTTCTCTTCCATTACTGATTTGACCTTATTTTATAGCTCAAAAAAATTCTTTTTTCCACCTTGATGTTCTCTAGGATGTATAGTGGGCGAATAATTTAAAAAGGTATGATTTATTCCCCTCGATTTTTATTTTATGATCCATCCTTTGCATATCCTAGAATATAGGGTCTCACTCAATCTGCATTATGGATAGTGTAAGAGAATCTTTTATACTAATATAATTTTCTACCTCATTCACCTTTCATGCATGTTTTTTAATAGAGAAAAATTATTCCATGCTTATCTCTATCCATATTATTTGACACATGTTTATCTATTTATCTGTGAATAAATTATTTAGACTATTATGATCATTACTATATCATACTCTTCAACATATAGTTAGTGTCTCTAAGTATTCCTCTTAAAGATCACATATACTAACTCCATATCATGTTTTGGGTATTTCTGTTACTGTATATTCAACCGTAATGAGTCATAGGCTATCACTTTATAATTATGCATGAGTTAAAAACCTAATAAATCGCTCAAATAGTCATAATATATCACAAAACATTATCCAAATTATTGTATTTTGATTACAGATGTAGTTATTAGCCTCTAATTGATCTAAATAGAGAGTTTCTCAAATTCTTACTTCTCGACATTCTTTACCACCTCTCATGTTAACTTATTTCGTTGTATATTGAATCATGATATATTTCTCAAAATAAATCAGTAGTACCAAGCTAAGAAAATAGAAATATCATTTTTGGGGACCCCAATGGTTCCAGTCCATTTTTCAATTACCATTTTCTTTTCTTGGTCCACAGAAATTTCCTCCCTTTTGATGATGTGTCCACCTAATGTGACTTGCTGCATCAAATAGTAACATTTTCTAAACATATCATAATTTTTCTTCTTCCATAATGTCACCATCTAAATCCTTAAATGAAATTAATGTTCCTCATTATTGTTGGAGTAAATTAGAGTATTATCAGTAATAACTAACAAATGTTTATCAAGTTAGTCTCTAAAGACTATATTCATAAAATATATTATGATTATAGGGGAATTAATATGTCTGATGGGAATAACTATAAACTCATAGTGCCCAATGCTTGTATGAAAAGAATTATTCTGAATATATTACTTTTTAAAATTCATTTCATGGTATCTTGGATGAAGATCCACGTTTGAGAAGTATTGTTCTCATCATAGTTGATCAAACAAGTCATCAATACATTGTAGAGGAAATATATTATTTATAGTGATCTTCATTTATACATTGTTATTATTGAAAAAACCCTGGTTCACCCTAAGGTGATGCACTAGGGTGTGTGAAACCTTTTTCCATGTCATCATTCAAAAGCTTTTTTAACTCCTCATCTTCGATCAGGGCCATCATAGAGAGGCATTTTGAGATTGGAGTAGCTCCGAGTTTGAGCCCTATTGAGAACTCTACCTAAGGATATAGGGTATGTGTGGTTAACTCTTTGATAAATCCATCAGTGTGTTACCTAGTAATAGGAATTTACTCTATGTAGATACATTCGTTTAACTCAATTATTTAGGAATGGTATGCTTCTCCACATGGAATCAAAACCCATACTCTTGATGGTTTTTTCAACGGAGATTCACAAACATCCTATCATTTATAGAGGATCAATGGATGGTTTAGAATATAAATACATATTTTTTTATAATGGTTGATGTATTCTCTATATAATGTGGGGAAATCCTATCATAGTATAGAATCAAATTCCAACAAGATAATTATTACAATATTCAATGTATGAACATTCTCACAGACACATATAGTAGAAAATTCCGACACATGGGTTGCAATGATCTCACAACTATGTTTTATTCCTAATATCTATAATCCAATGTTTCAAGGATTTAATTAAATATTTCTATATTATATAAAAGCTATAAATGAATGTGTAGAACCAGAATAAAATTAAAAAATCCCATTCTTGAGTGAATTGGTTCGGTAGCTTATAATTATCATTTTCATGATCCAATTCAGTAGAATTGATGGGATAAGATTTCCCTTTATCAATTGAATTATGTGATTCTTGTCATTAATTACCCTCAAGGACATTTGGTTTGTTTCTCCAGATTTTATATATCCTTTTCCCAATACAGTTGAAGCATTGAACCTGTGGAGATGCATTAACAGGTTCTATCATTTCCTCAATCATTTTGGTAGGATTATTCATGTATCTTTGACATTAATGATTTTGGTGGCCTTCTATCCCACTATTGATGCATTTATCCATCCCTTTTATGAAATTCACATGATTTTCCCTCCCCTATTTTTAACATGTTTGTAGTTGGATCCCCCTTCCTGATTTTTCATTTGACCTACCATCATAAAACTCCATTATTCTCTTCTTATCTCTATAACCATGGGACTTGTCTCCATAAACCGTCTCTACATTGAGCGCACATCGACCCAATTTTTCATTACTCCAAAATTATATAATAGATAGAGCATTTTTAAGTTGTGACTTTAAATAACTAAAGAATATATGTATTTTTATATCCTTAATTATAACTAAACTTGAGAAATATAATGTAAGGCATTTTAATTTTTCCTTTGAATCCATAACATATTTACCTACCTTTTTATTTATTAATATGAAATATCATTCCAATTTGTTTTGAAATTTTGAGTCAAATACATTTTAATAAATATTTTATTAAATTCCACACACTATATCTCCACTAATCAATCCTTTGACATAGTGTTATTTATCAATTCCCATCATTGAATGGATTCTTCATATAAATGATAAATAGACGGAGAAATCTTCCGATTATCAAAATAATGAATCATGGGACAAGTATTATCCATTTATTTAACCCATTATTAAGTGAAAAGTGGATCAGATGTTTCACTATATGTCTGTAGTCATGGCCGCATAAAGGACTCAATTTTCAGTTGAACCTTCTTGGGCGAAGGAAGACATTCCACGTGGTTCATGGTTATTATCCATAACTTGAGACAACTCGACAATATTTTCCCTTATGTTTTGAACTCTACCTCCCATTGTAAAACTCCAAGGTTTTGAAAATAAATATAGAATGCATTTTTATAATCTATCCATTAAACACAACTTTGCTTCTTCTATGCTTTGAATTTCGAAAAATGGCCATCTAGAGTTGCGTTCAGTAAGTCATTTGGAGTCTGATAGAACAAACTTGATTTTTGATGAATAGTAACATACCCTTGTGAATAGTAATATGAATATTCATATGAATAGTAATATGACTCTTATGTATAGTAAATAATGATATTATTTTATTTTCTTAAGGTAATAAGATAATGGGATATTAAATAATTTTTAATATCACATAAAACTAATTATACCTCTAAGATTGTTATTTTTTGAATTAATTATGACTTTATTTAAAAATTTAGTTAATAATATTTAGAATATTGTTTGTCAAAAATTTATTTCACTTTTTAATTCTACACATTGGAAAATCATAGAGGTGAATTTTTGGGATTTTTCTGAAATTCATGAATTTTTTATGAATAGTGAAATACAATAAAATACCGTACATACAAATTATAGGTTAAATACACCATTTATGTCATCACAAGTTATTCAAGGCCAAATTGTTCGAACTCACATGAACTTATTAATATTATGGGTCACATGATAAAATACTATTGGCTGTCATGATGGAAATAACAAAATAATAAAATTAAATATTCAAAATTTACCCCTCTCCTCCACTACAAAAACACCACACCACTACCTCTTCTATTCACTCCTCTAAGCCTTTAAGCTCTTCAATGTTCTTCCCAATTACCCTTCCCAGGCCTCTCCCCATGTCCAAGAAGCTTATGGAATTTCCAAAAGACCAAAACCCTTTTCTTATGGAGTTTCTCAAGGAGGTTATTTAAAGAGGTAAAGCACCATTCTTTTTCATTTGGATTCATTTCAATTTATCTTCTTTTTCTATCCTCTCCTCACCTCATCTATCCAAATGAACATGATAAATCCCTTGAAATATATACACTGGATTTATAAAATTTTAATGGAAGAACCATCATGAATATTCTTACTCCCTCCCTTTTATTTTAATAAACGAAATCGACATCCATGAGGTTCTGATTTATAACCCTCATGGACGATGCAGTTTTGTTATTCAATTTCATCTTCATTGCTGGTCATGAAACCATATTCATGGTTGAAACAGACTATAATATATGTGTTATATCCTAATTAAAATTCAAGAACCAGAATATTTACATATAATTATGTTATATGACAAAACTGGTTCATAATATTCCAAATAACGACGAATAATCAAAGTGGTTTTAATCTAATGATTCATCCTCATTCCATGTAAAAAAAATATAGAAATTACCATTATCAATTATTTATGTTCATTAATAATATAAAATTCCAATACTGGATATTTTTAACCTTTCCACATGAACTCCATTAATTAAAAACATTTGAACCTCTTATAAAAATAATGAAAACGAACATCCCAGAACAATGAACTCAAACATAATAACTTAGAAATAAGGGTATAAATAAACTAAACGGAATTATGATAAACTAACTTCATGTATAATAGGTTCTTAAATAAGATTTTAATAATTATAATTTCATATTCTAGGAGCTTATGCTCAAGAGCGGAACACGTTTGGTGTTAAGGTAAGGGTTTTTCAACCCGAACTTCATTTTTCATTCGGGATACTATCATTGTCTAAATACCTCAGTGAAATTATAATGTATTGTTATGTACTCATCATATGTTCTGTATCAGTATCATATATATGTTTAAAAACTATAATAATTCCTTATATTATGGATAGTTACATGTTTTAAAATGAACTTTCAAAATTGTTTCAAAAATACAAGGCCAATTCATGGGAATTTCTCAAATTCTTACCTATTTTCAAGGGCACTATATAATCTGTTTTTGGAAACCATTATCTTTATAAAATTAGTCATTTTATAATGAAAATACTATCTTAATTAACTTCTAGTTTTATACAAATATTTTTTCAAAAGAACAGTTCTTTTCAAAATAAACGAGTATTTATCTCCAGAATTGCTTAATTATTTTATAAGAGTGTTTTCATCTAATTCTTGTTGACTCCATGGTATTATTGGGTTTGATTATTTATGAACTCATATACCATATTTGATTTAATGGTTATGACTAACCCTATTTTGGATGATCTATCCTAAAAACATTCTCCATATTATTCTGAATGGTTAGTGTTTTATATTTGATGATTGGGGAAAGATAGTTACATTTTATTTGATAGTTTCAATATGAATATATTTGTTGTTTATATTTATCCCCACTCATAAGATGAATGCATTGGACTTATTATGTGATGGGTGGCTCCTACTATATCCCCTCGATGCATTGGTTGGTCTCATGAGACAACTAGACGTGGAATTAACCGAGGCCTTTCCCAATGTGATATATTGATTTTGGGTGAGGGATTAATCACTAGACGTCATGGTCGAGGCCATTAAATTTTTTTTCAGAATGTCCAGCATATGCACTTCCCTCATTATGAAACTAGTAATTGAATGATCATGTGGTTATTTGACTAGTAGAATACTCATGATTATGTTTTATTATTTCATTATTTACTCATCTCAAATCCCTACAATAATGTGTTCCAGTTTATTATTAAAGGCATGTGTTTTCAATTATTCACCATGTCTAAGGTTTATATTATCTTCCGCTGTATTTCTTACTCTTACGGAGCATTTTATCTCACCCCTTTCTTATGTTTCATTTTATCAGGACATGAAGAAGTAATTTATGAATGACTTTCAAGCATAATCTAGGAGACGTGATGACTCTATTGGAATAAATTAGTGTTGTTTTTTGTTATCCATATATAAAGTTGAACTTATGTATGTATCTTGATTCCAATAATACTAAACTACTTAGTCCTTCTGGATTAATATTCCTTGTATGTATGCCAACATAATCAATTAAGGCACCGACTCTAGGCAACTGCGGTTGGGTATTTGCAGTTGGTATCATAGGAATTTTAGTAGAATACTTGGAAACTAGATTTAGAAAATGTAGAATTAGGGAAGAGTCCCTAAGTTATTGTTTGAGGAAATACATACAATAAAGTCTTGTTATTTTAGTATGGAATAGATTATGTGGATCTTTCAAGAAATATAACCCTGTCTAGATATTAGCAGGTAGAGGAGGCTCTGGAATAGATGTTTCTAGTGGTAAAATCCAAAAACACCGCTTTGAGCTAGAGTCAAATGGGAACTGGTGCACGAAAACGGGACTTGATTCACTCTTGGTTATGACACTCCTGGGGGATATGTGTAGGATAATTCACATTTTCTTTAAAAGCCATTATAAAGATTGAAATATAAAATATTTCTCAAAGAAACCATTTTTGTGAATATGGGATTAGACATTTATAGGATCTCAATTTTTCTTAGTATTTTTAAGTTAAGATTATACATTTTGATTCATAACCTAATATAGTGTATGCCATTATCTAGATATGGAGCCTAGTGGACGGAATGGAAATCACATAAATGGATGTGTCCCCTGTAGGGATTTTCCACCGATGCAAGATAATGATGTTATATCACGTGTTGTGACTAGTGTTGTGCAACTCATAACCATTCTGGGACAAATTACTCTGGTTATAAATAACAACCTTACCCGTATGGAGCATCCGGATTCACCACGTGGAGGAGCCAATCTAGATTGCTTTATGAGACAACATCCTCCATCATTCAACGGTTCTATAAACCCGTTTTTAGTATAGCAATGGATATATTACCATGAGAATATATTTCTCTCTTTGGGAAGTAATGAAATAGAGAAGGTTGTCATGGTAGTATATCGTCTATCAGGTGATAAAGATCAATGGTGGTCATTAATCCAAATCCCAAAGGAGGAGGAAGAGATATAAGAGATGGAATGGAGAGAGTTTATGGAAATCTTCTTAGAAAAATATTTCCCTCATAAGCAACGAGCAGATATGGAGAAAAATTTCTTGAATATGAGGCATAATGAGGATGAGAATCTTGGATGGTACAGAGATAACTTCACAATAATAGAAAGAAATGTTATAGACTACATATGAAATCGAAGGGGAAAAATTATTCGATTCATTGATGGCCTAAATCCTTTTTTCCGGTAGGCACTGTTCTCCCAATTTTTTTCATCATAGGAGGATATAGTTTCATGTGCCATCAAGTAAGAAAAATAATTCTCTATGTCTTATGACTTTAAGGGAATGAAAGAAAATAATAGGGCTACTGAAAACCCCGGGAAAGGAAATAAGGAAATGGTGAAGAAGGGAAAAGTTTAATTTCCACCATGTGACAATTGAGGAAAGAAACACCCTGGTGTATGCTTCAAAGGAAATGGAGTATGCTACAATTGTGGTCAGAAAGCCAATATTGCTAGTGATTTCAAAGAGAAGTAGGAAGCCAATTATGTTCAATGTTATAGTTGTTGGGAGATAGGACACTATGCTAATGATTGTCCAAAACTTCAATGAAATATTCAACAGAAAAGGCCAAGGGATCAAGGACAAGCATATGCAATCACAACTGCAGAGGTTGAAGTTTCTAATGACGTGGTGGAAGGTACTTTAATTGTTTCTTCAAGTTTAGCCAATGCTTTATTTGATTCTGGATCATCGCATTGTTTCATATATTCCCAGTTTTCTATGAAAATAAGAAATTTCCAATTTGATTTAACAAGGGAGTTGTCAGTAAAAACTCTCATGGGAAGTATCATTGCTACAAAGTTCAGTGAATCAGTTCCCATTAGGGCATATAAATGTTCTTTATCTATGGTTTCATCGTCATACCCATGATTTAATTTGATATAATCCTTAGTATGGATTGGCTTTCAGACCATGATGAAAAAATTTATTGTAAGAAAAAGGAGGTTACGATTTTGGATGATGATGATAAGGAACACCTTATCATTAGAGTAGAATTGTCACCACATGATTCTTACCGAGATCCACCCCCTGTAGCTCATCTAAATTCAATTATTAGGGAGGAAGAAAATGAAATAAATATGGGTGAGGAAATGAATTTTCAAATAGATGATGTACCTATTGTGAGAGAATATGTTGATGTGTTTCCAGAAGATTTACCTGGACATCCTCCAAAACGAGAAATTTAGTTTTTCATTGATTTAATTTCTAGTTCAAGGCCCATATTGAAGACCCCTTATAGAATGGCCTCTACAGAATTAGTAGAACTAAAGAATCTACTAGAGGAATTGAGTAATAAAATATTTATTTTCCCTAGTGTTTCTCCATGGGTAGACCATGTCCTCTTTGTCAATAAGAAAGATGGATCCATGAGGCTTTGCATTGATTACAGGGAAATCAATGCTATTACAATAAAGAATAAGTATCATCTGCCCTGGATTGATGATTTATTTGACCAACTTCATGTAGATCAATACTTTTCGAAGATTGATCTTCGATCTGGATATCATAAGTTGCATGTGAGGAATGAATACATTCTGAAAAGAACATTTCGAACTAGGTACGAGCAATACAAGTTTACGGTAATGCCTTTTGGATTGAATAATGCACCCTCTGTCTTCATGGATCTAATGAATAGTGTTTTAAAGGAATATATCAATGGTTTTTAGTGGTATTTATTTATGATATCTTGGTATACTTCAAAATCTAGGAAGATCATGAAAATTACTTGCGCATTATCCTGAAAACTCTTAGAAGACATGAATTATATGGGATGTTTAGAAAGTGTGAATTCTGGATTCAGGAGATTTCCTTTCTTGGCCATATTGTCTCTATGGATGGAATCCAAGTTGATCATGTGAAGACAAAGTCAATCCAAGATTGGCCCATGTCAACAAACATAACTGGGGTACACAATATTATTAGCATAGAAGGTTATTATCGGCGTTTCATGCAGAATTTTTCCTGATTGGCTAACCCACAAACAAAGCACACACATAAAGGGGTTAAATTTATTTGTACAAAAGATTTTGAATAATGTTTCAAAGAACATAAGATAAGATTAGTCAATGTTACTATATTGACTCTACCATTGAGGAATGACTAGTTTGTTATTTATAGTGATGCTTCAAAGAAAGGACTTGGTTGTGTCCTGATGGAAAATGATAGGGTTATTGCTTATGCAACACAACAGCTAAAAATTCATGAGAAAAACAATCCTACTCATGATATTGAGTTAGTTGCTGTAATATTTTCTTTGAAGATATGGAGAAATTATCTTTATGGTGAAAAATGTTAGATTTATAATGATCACAAGAGTTTGAAGTATACTTTCTCACAACAAGAACTCAACATGAGGCAAAAGAGATGGCTTGAAATACTCAAGGATAATGATTGCACGATACACTACCACCCGGGGAAGGAAAATAAGGTGGAGGATGCTTTGAGTATAAAGGATCATGGAGTATTAAACAAGATGAGAGTTGAAAGGGATCCTATTTTCATGGGTCTAGTAAAGATGGATATGGGAATAACCATGGAAGGTGAAACGTCATTGCTTTTTCAAATGGTTGTCAAACCATCTTTACTAGAAAGGTTAAAATGTTCTCAGGATGATGATGAGTAGTTTCAAAAGATGATTAAATCCTTCAATGATGGGAGATTGAGTGACTTCATATATGATGATGGAATTTTGAAATTTTGGAAGAGACTTTGTGTTCCCGATAAACCTGATCTACAAAGGTAATTGTTGGATGATTCTCATAGTTCCAATTTCTCTATACACCCAGGTATCACTAATATGTATAGAGATTTGAAGGAACATTTTGGGTGAGTCAACATGAAGAGGGTGATTGCTGATTTTGTGTCAAGATGTATGGGTTGTCAACATGTGAAAGCTAGAAGGCAATAGCCTGGAATAGTATTGCAACCTTTTCCCATACCTGAGTGGAAATGGGATAATATCACGATGGACATTATCATGGGACTACCAAATACTTCTAGAAGGAATGATACAATATGGGTCATTGTTGATCGTCTTACAAAGTCAGCACGTTTTCATGCTATAAGAGAATATCTACCACTTGAACCTCTAGCAGGACTATATATTAATGAAGTTGTGATACTTCATAGAGTAACCATATCGATTGTTTCTGATCTTGATCCATGTTTTACATCATGATTCCTGAAAAGTCATCAGAAGGCCCTAGATACTAATCTTTGTTTGAGCACTACCTACCACCCACAAACTGATAAACAATCAGAATGGACTATTCAAACATTGGAAGACATGTTGACGTCTTGTTCACTTTATTTTCAAGGAATTTGGGATCAATATTTACCTCTCATAGAATTTTCGTACAACAATAGCTTCCATTCAAGTATTCAGATGGCACCCTCTGATGCTTTATATAGGATGAGATGTTGTACACCAACTTGTTGGGATGATCTTGATGAAAGAAAGCTTGTGGGCCCAGAACATATTGTAGAACCAACAGAAAAGGTGAATATTATCCAATACCATATCAAAATAACTCAATGTAGGCAAAAGAGATAAGCTGATAACCGAAGGAAGGATTGGGAATTTCAAGAAGGTGATCACATTTTCATAAAGGTATCTCCATGGAAGGGTATTATACTATTTGGTAAGAAGGGAAAATTAAGTTCCAGGTACATTGGACCTTTAAATATTCCGGTACAAATTGGAGTCATAGCTTACCATTTTGAAATTTCGCAATGTCTCTCAGAGGTTCACAATGTGTTCCACGTGTCAATGTTATGAAAGTACATGCTATACCCAACACATGTACTCACTTATGAAGAAGTGGAACTTGAGCCCGATCTATCTTACTGTGAAGATCCTATGAAGATTCTTCATACTAGAGAACAAGAATTGAGAAATCGGACAACTCGTCCGGTAAAGGTTCTTTGGAGGAATTGTGTGATGGAGGAAGCAACATGGGATCCTTAGGAGCTTATGTTAAATACATACCGGAATCTTTTTAGGTAATATTTTGTAAATTTCGACGATGAATTTTTTGTAAGGAGGGGAGAATATAACACCCCAAGGTTTTAAAAATAAATATAGAATGAAATTTTATAATCTATCCATTAAACACAACTTTTCATCTTCTATTCTTTGAATATCGAAAAATGGTCATCTAGTGTTGCGTTTAGTAAGTCATTTGGAGTCTGATAGAACAAACATGATTTTTGTGAATAGTAACATACCCTTATTAATATTAAAATGAATAGTAATATGACCCTTATGAATAGTAAATAATGATATTATTTTATTATTTTAATGTAATAAGACAATGGGATCTTAATTAATTTTTCAATATCACATAAAACTAATTATACCTCTGTGATTGTTATTTTTCGAATTAACTATGACATTATATTAAATTAAATTAAAAATATATAGAAAATTATTTTTGAAAAATGGACTTCACTTTTTAATTCTACACGTCTATAAATGGTAGGGGTGATGTTTTGGGATTTTTCTTAAATTTTTGAATTTTTGATGAATAGTAAAATACGATAAAATACCGTATATACAAATTATCAGTTAAATACCCTATTTAAGACATCACAAGTGATTCAAGGACACTTGGTTCGAACTCAAATGAACTTATTACTATTAGGGGTCACTTGAAACAGTACTATTGGTAGTTTTGATGGACATAATAAAATAATGAAAATAAATATTCAAAATTTACCCCTCTCCTCCACTATAAAAATCCCCCACCACTACCTATTCTCTTCACTCCTATAAGCCTTTAATCTCCTCAATTATTGGACCAATTACCATTACCTAGTCTCTCCCCACGTCCAAGAAGCTTCTTGTCTTTCCAAAAGTCTAAAACCCCTTTCCATAAAGAGTTTCTCAAGGAGGATATTTCCAGAGGTAAAGCACCCATCTTTTTCATTTGGTTTCATTTCAATTTATCTTCTTTTGTTATCCTCTCTTCACCTCATCTATCCAAATGACCATGATAACTCCTATAACATCTATATACTATATTTATATCATGTGAATGGAAGATCCATCATGAATATTCTTACACCCTCCCTTTTAGTTTTATAAATGAAATCGACGTCCATGAGGTTCTGATTTATAACCATCATGGAAGACAAAGTTTCCCTCTTCAATTTATACTTAATTGCTTGTAATGATACTAATTTCATGGTTGAACCAAACTATAATCTATTTTTTTTAACGAAATTAATATTCAGGAACCAGAATATGTACATATAATTAAGTTATATGAAAAAACTGGTTCATAATATTCCAAATACCGCCGAATAATCGAAGTGGGTTTCATCTAATGATTCATCCTCATTCCATGTAACCAAATGAGAGATATGGAAATTATCAATTATTTATGTTCATTAATAATATATAATTCCAATATTGGAGATTTATAACTTTCCACATGAACTCCAATACTTAAAAACAAGTGAACCGATTATAAAAATAAAGAAAATGAACACCCTGGAACAATGAAATTCAATATAATAACTTAGAAATAAGGGTATAAATGAACTAAACAGAATTATGATATAATAAATACATGCCTAATAAGTTCATAAATAAGTTCTTAATAATTATATTTTCATATTCTAGGAGGTTAAGTTCAATAGAGGAACACGTTTGGAGTTAAGGTAAGGGTTTTTCCACCCGAACATCCATTTTCATTCAGGATACTGTCATTGCCTAAATACCTCAATGAAATTCTTATGTATTGTTATGTACTCTTCATATGTTCTGTGTGATTATCATATATATTTTTAAAAACTATAATACTTCCTTATTTTATGGATAGTTACATGATTTAAAAGGAACATTCAAATTTGTTTCAAAAATACAAGTCTAATTCAAAGGAATTTCCCAAATTCTTACCTATTTTCAAGGGAACTCTATAATTTGTTTTTGGAAACCATTATGATTATAAAATCACTCATTTTATTATGAAAATAATATCTTACTTAACTTCTGGTTTTATACAAAGATTTTTCAAAAATAACTCTTTTTTTCAAAATAAAAAGTGTATTTATCTCCAGAATTGCTTAATGAATTTATAAGAGTGTTTTCATCTAATTATTGTTGAGTCCATGGTATTATTGGACTTAATCATTTATGAATTCATCTACCATTTTTGATTTAATGGTTATTACTAACTCTATTGTGGATGATCTATCCTAAAACCATTCACCATATTATTCTGAATGGTTAGTGTTTTATGTTTGATGATTGGGGAAAGATAGTTTCATTTCACATGATAGATTCAATATGAATGTATTTGTTGTTTATGTTTATCCCCGCTCATATGAGGAATGCATTGGACTTATTATATGATGGGTGGGGCCCGCTATAGCCCCTCGATGCATCGGTTGGTATCATGAGACAACTAGATGTGGAATTGGCCGAGGCGTTTCCCAATGTGAAATATGGATTTTGGCCGGGGCCTAAATCACTATACGTCTTGGCCGAGGCCATGAAAAAATGTTTCAGAATGTCCGGCATATTCACTTCCCTCATTATGAAGCTAGTAATTTAATTTTCATGTGGTCATTTTACTAGTAGAATAGCCATGATTATGTTTTATTATGGAAATATTTACTCAGCTTATATCCCTGACATAATGTGTTCATGTGTATTATTAAAGGCATGTGTTTTCAATTATTCACCATGTTTAATTTTTATATTATCATATTATTTATTTATTACTCTTACTGAGCATTTGATCTCACCCCTTTCTTATGTTTCATTTTCTCAGGACATGAAGAAGTATTTTATGAATGATATTCAAGCATAATCTAGGAGGCATGATGACTCTAATGGAATAATTTATTGTTGTTTTTCATTTCCATATGTAAAGTTGAACTTATGTATATATCTTGTTTCCAATTAAACTAAACTACTCAGTCCTTCATGATTCATATTCCTTGTATGTATGACGACATAATCAAATAAGGCACCACCTCTGGGCAACTAGGGTCGAATCCTTACACCCATAGAATTTGGTATGTCATTTGTAAAAAAAATCATTGTACCTCGCATGGGTTATTGGATTTGTTTCTCCTTGTTCCCACCATTTTATAAAATAGAAAATGATTCAAAAAAATGTATGTCAACAAATTATGAATATCTAATTTATTATTTTACACAATTTAACACGAAATACATATTTTATAAGATCACTTTGTTTATGATTTTCTAAAAATAATCTTTTTGGATGTTTCACTTATATATATACATATACATATGGTATTCACTCTTATTTTCTAATTCTAATTCTGAAATTGAGTAAATTATGCTTTGATACCAACTACAGTGACCTTTTCTTTTCTTTCATAACTTTTACATCATTATTATGTTATGGAAAATAATTAAGACAAAACCCCATGATCAAAATATTTAGTGTCTTTGGAAAATTAATCTCATACAAAACTTTTACATTATAAAACATAAACCTTATTTTATTCTTTCATATTTAATCTTATCAATTCTCTCCACCTACATAGAACAAGTAATCGCCTAATGATATTCAATAATTAATGGTGGGCCTAAAATCCCAGTATAATGTTGAATAACAAACATCCTTCAATATAAGATGGGTGAAAATTATCATCATCATAATATCAAAAGAGTGGGGTAAATGTCAAAATCATGAAGGTAACATGTTATAATGGAATTCAGTGTATACACTCTTAAAAAAATAAGAATAATGACATAGTGGTCAAATACAACATATATTTATAACAAAAGATTGTTTAATGGTCACAAATAAAATATATGCATAATCATAACCTTATAATTTGAAAATAGCTAGCATCATGTTCACACACAATACACATTATCTCATGAGATAAATTTAATAAACTAATGAATTTGATGGATATATAATTATGGGGACATCAAAGAAAATATAATATGAACATAATCAAGCCTTACACATCAAACATAATAAATTTATTGTCATGAATTAACCTAGGTAATGGAATTGGTATCCAAAGGATTTCATCCATCATGATTTCATAAATAAACATATGGTTCTTATATGAGAAATGGAAAATCATACATGGTATAAGAATCATCATTATTTAATGACGAAGAAAAAACTCAAGAGGATTCAAAGATTTGTTTTTAAAGAATATTTATTTTCTAAAATCTTTGAATTTTTCATAATATTATGTAAGAAACATGTATTCCCCTAAATTAAAATGGAATAATAATGAAAGGATATTTTAGATACAGTATAGAAGTATTCATTCCAAAACAATCATGAATGAGGGAAAACCAAAATAATAGGTTTTGGGTTCTTGGTTCCCAATACCTTTATTACCTATTTATTTCATCATTGTTGCACCGATATCATAGAAATTTAGCATCTCTTGTATGGAACTATAAATCTGTAGGTAAATTGATTTGTATTTTTCTAGAATTTACTATGTATTCCAATTGTACTGATGTAATTTCCAACTTCCAGGTGCAGCCCAAAGGTTCCATGAACCCGGTTAGTCACATGGTCTCAAGCGAATTTCCTCGAACGCTAGAGGAAGATGTCTAGAAGAGAGGTCCTTGAGTGTGATACTGTGGATAATATGCCCTCACGGGTAGAGTAGCACAACAGAAACAAATGTATTACAGTACCACAAATAGTAATGTCATATAATAAGTAAAAGCAGAAGAATTAACGTAATTAAAAAAGCAGTAAAATATATATATATAATGATTCATGTCACAAGTATCTAAGAAAAAATCCAAACTAGTCATAATGCTAGAATACTATAATAATCCAAAGTACAATGAAAATAAGTAAACTCTAAGAGAATCGTAACCCTTAGCTTGGTCCCACGCTCCCCATATCCTTAGCAAAAAAGTATCTGATGTAGAAGGGAGATTTCCCTTTTGTATACCTACAAAAATATAATCTGTTTCGGCACAAAAGCATGACCCAAACAGGGTTCCAGATGAATCCTAGTAATCAACCACCCAAAGATCAGTTCATAACGTTCGGTGTATATATATACAGTAAAATATGAAAGTTGATGTAATAAACAAGGAATTACTCAAAAGTAAATAGTCCTACAGTTTCAACTACATTCATTGATATTTATTATTTATTCAACCAATCATTCACAATTAACCCTATATGAATGTTCTCACAGCCTAAACCCTCTGCTCCAACTTTTCATTCAACTATAAAGATATAACCATCCCTAGGATAACTCACAGGGTCTAACCCCTTTGTTCTAATGCAAACTAAGACTCTCTTTGGAATCACTCACCGTTTATTCCCCCCATACTATTTTTAATGATCAATTACATACTAGATTAAGAAGCACTAAATGTCAATTCCCCCAATGGTATCATAATGATAACTATAGACACTCTGAGGGAGCACTCAGCATCAATCCCCCCTATTGTCTCGTAGCATGAAAAGTACAATAGACACTCTGGGGAAGCAATAAATGTCAATTTCCCCAATAGTATCACTATACCAGGTTCCCACAGCCATGTGTAAAAAAATCTTGCACAAATGACATTGAGAATCCAATGTAAACCAAAAAATACTACTTAGAAAAATAGCTACAAATCATAACAGAAGCATGTTAGGTAATATCACTCCATCCTAATAGCACCAGGCATGGAAAACAGAGCAGCCTAATAGGAAACTCTAGATCCAATGGAAAATATCAGATCAAACATGGGAAAACACATCCATAGGAAGGTATATAACCCTATTTCCAATCAAAACGCCATACTCAAGCAAACAAGGCTTGGAAATCATTAATAGGGTCAAACTCTCTAAACATGAAAAGCCCTAAACTAGGGTATTGGGATCTTTTTGCACATATAACTCAATGACCATCTACATAATGTTGAAAACCACCAACCCTGACATTGTACGATCGATATAGTTCAACCTAAGAATTTGAATCAATGTATAATGTGTTAGATATAAGAAAACATCAAATTTTTTTTTAACCAAGTATATCCCACGAAGGAGGAGAAATTAAGAGAATAGGATCTAGAATAAGGAAGAACTAACAGATGTGATTCCAATGCAATTGACAGTGTTCGATTCGGAGCACAGAGGGTCTATAGAAGGTTCAGAGAAGAATTGGTGATATATGTTACTCTTGGACGAGCTGACACAAGAAAAAGTATGTTCTATCAATTAGACACAACCCTGGTCCAATTAATCTATTAAAAAAATACTATCACTATTCATTGAAGATAAATGACATGTATATACCTTTACTGGGCCCCTCCTTATGTAGTCTCTAGGCCACCTCACACATCCATGTACTTGGCTGTCGCACGACTAGTACTCGTCTACTCACCACAACCATGTAAGTGGTGTGTACTTCTATGTACATGGATTTTACTCTTTAAACATCCAGAAACTCCTCTTTTATCTCAAAAAACCCATAACTCAAGATCCATTCCAGAAATGAAGACTTAGGTTCTTAAAAACACCCCCCCATAAAAAATTCATCCACGAATTCCCCTGACAATGATTTGTAGAAGATGAATCCTCCAAGAGCTCCATCCACAATGATCGAACATCAGCCTCTCTCTCCCAAGTCTCGTTCCGTAGTCGCCCATGCTACCGTATCAACTATACCAGAGAAACTAACCATCCATATAGAACCTTCACGTTCTAATCAATGATCCGTATAGAAGGCTCTTCGAATGATGCATCCACCCCCAACTCAACCTCCTTGGTTTGAAGAACATTAGATGGGCCTGAGAAGTAACATAGTAGTTGTGAATCATGGAACATGTCATTCATATCCCAGTATCTATCAGGTAATTGAAATATATAGAAAATCAGCCCGACTCTTTCCAAAACCTCAAATGGACCAATGTATCTTAGGGAAATATTTCCCTGTCTTTTAATCCTCCTTTGTCCCAACGTTTGTGTGACATGTAGAAAATCCTTATCTCGGACCCCAAAATCCAGAGGTCGTTGTCATTGGTCAACATAATACATCTTCCATGACGATACATTATCCATCCTCTTCCAAAAAACTCCACCTACTCTATGGTCTCCAGGACACGACGAGGTCCCAACATAGCTGCTTCTCCTGCTTCCATCCAACATAATGGTGATCAACATGTCCTACCATACAAAGCCTCATATGGTGTCATCTTAATAGTCTCTTAAAACTATTATTGTAGGAAAAAACTACCAGTGGTATGTGTGTATCCAAAGAATCTCAAAAATATAGGACGTGTACTCAATGAATGTCCTCCAGCACCTGTATCATGCACTCATACTAGCCATTTGTCTGAGGATGGTATGTATTACACAGAAGTACCTATGTACCCAAAGCCCTCTATAATTCCTACCAAAACCCTAGAAGTAAAACTGGCCTCTCATTCTGAAATTATAGAGTGAAGAACCCCATGAAAACACACAATATTCATGATGTAAAACCTTCCCAACTCATCAACACTAATGATCTCCTTGATCAGTAAGAAATGTGAACCCTTCGTGAGTCTGTCAATGACAATAGAAACTGCAACATTCCCTCGAAGTGACCTCGACAACCCTGTCATGAACTCCATCGTGACATCATTCCACTTCCACTTAAGAATATGTTACTACATCAAATGCCATGCTGGTCATTGATGCTCCACCTTCACTTGTTCACATGTAGAACACATCCTCACAAAACCAACGATATCTATCTTCATGCCAGGACACCAATACTATCGGTGTAGGTCTCTATACATCTCGTTGACACCATGATGAACTGTCCAAACTAAAGAATCGAAATCCTTCATCAGATCCTCTTGTATGAATCTTGACACTCATACATGCCCATGAATGTGATTGATCGCATCCTCACCAATAGTCCATCCCTGAATAGGGTCCTCTCGTGACACACTCTCCCAAAGTATTGGTCCATAATCATCTTATAACTTCCTCATTCGCACTCGCTCAAGTAGAGTAGAGGTAACAACAACAAAATATACAAAACATCAATCTCTATCTATCATGAACCTCCAAATAAATCTCAAAGAACAGATCCATAAGCTTCCACTCACTGATGGCCTCCTGAACTGCATGCATCTGAGTCATCCTGCTCAATGCATCAACTAGTGTGTTTTTTCCCCTCACGTGTAGGAAAGAAAAAAATCAATGGACTGAAGGTATTCAACCCACCTTCACGGTCTCAAATTCAGATCGCATAGAGTGAATATATACTTGAGATTTTTGTAGTAAGTGAGAACTACACAATTCTCTCACTATATATAATGTCTCCAACAACATAAAGCAAGAACAACTTAGGCCAACTCAAGATCGTGTGTTAGGTAATTCCTCTCATATGGCCTCAACTGTCGAGACCCAAACGCAATGACTCACCCCCCCCCCACACAAATGAACAGCTCCTATATCAATACCTAAAGTATCATAGTAAATAGTATATCTCTTCTCTGGCTCTAGAAAAACTAGTATTGTTGTTGATGTCAACCTCCCCTTCTGCTCCTTAAAGGCTAAATCATTAGAATATGTCTGCAGGTACTTCACACCCTTCATAGTTAGGTCTTTCATTAGTGATTTTATGTGTTAAAAGTCTTTTATAAAACAGATATATTATCCCAACATCCCAATAAAACTTATTACCCCGATGAAATTCTTCGGTTCCTCCCAAGAAACTACTGCTCTCACTTATTGTGGGTATACTGATACTCCGGACTCTATGATAACATGACCTAAGAAGTGAATCTAGTCCATCCAAAAGTGCCATTTTGAGAGCATATCATTTAACTGATTCTTTCATAGTGTACTCAAAAAGATTTCAATATAGGTAGCATGGTCATGTCTTGTGTGAGAGTACACAAAGATATCATCCCCAAAAACCACCATGAAGACCAAAATAATGGAATATAAGCATGGATGGAACACTCGGTTCATCAGTTCCATAAAAACTGCAGGTGCATTCGTGAGACCGAACGACATAACTAGATACTCGTATAGACCATGCATGCTCTGAAGGGTTTTAAGAGATATATCATATGGTCTAACATGGAACTGATGATAATGGGATCTCAATTCAATCTTAGAGAACACCCAAGATTCTTGAAGCTTATCAACGATATAATCAATCCTTGTAAATGGGTATCAGTTCTTGATTATCAACTGGTTCAGCTTCCGATAATCTACAAAAAGTCAGAGGGTATTGTCCACCTTCTTTTGAAATATGTCATGTGAACCCCTAAGAGAAGTTCTGGGTCAGATGAAACGATTTTCCTATAACTCCTCTAACATCTTCTTGAGACCATGTTACTCTGGTGTATCCATCCTATAATGTGTAATGAACATCATTTTCACTACTAAATCATGCTCAATAGAAATTTATATCTTTCACTCTAGAGGAAAACATGAAAATTTCTCTCCAAAAACATCCCTGAAATAATCCACTACTGGAGAAAGTTCATCTATGAAGTTCCCTGGTCATCTAGATATATATTACCAATATGGGTCCTAAATCCATCCAACCCATGATGCTCAGGTCCCACTATTCTTTCCTGGACATCCCATTCCCCCTTATGAAGAAACGATTCTCCCTCTGTTGATCTGAAACTCACCCAGTGGTGATAGAAATCTACAATAGCCTGGAAGGGAACTAACCAGTCTATTTTGAGAATGACGTCATATCCCATCATCTCTAAGACATAAATGTACCATAATAAGTGACACCCACTAACACCAAGAGGGAACTCCTTGCACTAACATACCTTAGTTGTTTGAGTCCCCAATGGAGTTTATACCATCAACATATCAGCATAGGTAAATATATAAATTCCAAGTATTTCCACAATAGCAACAGATATGAATCAATGGGAAACCCTTATATTGAAAGGAACCGAATATAAAACTGGGGAACCAAAATCTTACCTTTAACTTTAGAGGGTCTAGGATCCTGCCTCTTCTGGGTCTGCTCTACTACAAAAGCCTGACCTGTACCGTGTTCTCATGACCCTACATTACCACCCTTACCTAATCCACCCTTTTGTCACAAAATGCATGCCGACTGGCTACCATGACCACAACATCCACCTCGGTTGAAAGGTCAAACAAACTCTAGTTCCTAGAATGATGAGAAACTGTGGTCATACTCAAGAATGAGGATTCATAGAAGAACCTCTATCACTAGCTTCTGGTGAGATTTACAAATTGAAATGTTGAAGATAACACATATTTCCATAATATCGACACTCAATTGTGTCACTCAGTGAATGTGGCCATGTATGCCTACCCTTTCCACACTGGTAGCATACCACCTACCTATATGTAGGTGTATTGTGTGTATTTGGTTCTCCACGTGTAGACTCCCAATAATTCTTCTTACTATCATCCAGATAAGAACCAACTCTGGAGTCTAAACCTCCCTATCCCACATCTCTAGAATCCCTCATGTTGCACCTTGTTTTCAGAGCCTGCATAAATATGGAAGATATGGTCTTCATCCTGAAAATGTTCACCAGATATCGGATTTCATTCCTAAGACAATCCACAAACTTCCTCTCTTAGAATAACTCATCACCCCCCAGAATGGGTGTGAAGCATTGTAGCTATTTGAAACGAGAATAATACCCCCTGACTGAGAGTGAACCCTGCTCCAAACTCATGAACTCTCAGGCTTAGTTGTCCCTCAATGTATATAGGTAGAAGTAGTCATAGAAGGTTCACTGTAACCCATCCCAATCCATAACAATTTGGTGTCCCGCCTGTTATATCACATCCCCCCATATTTTGGTGGAATCTTGAGAAATTAATGTACTGATCATAACCCTCTTATATGAAGGCATCAAGAGATGCTCGAAGAGAGACAACATGGATTCTAACTTCTAATCTATAGTCGATGGTCCTCCATCCCCTGAGAAATTGGTAAGATGTTGCTGCTGGAAACCCCACGTCAACTCTACCATAGACGGGGTAGGATGTGTTTCTCCTCGCTAGGTATAAATAAACCTCATGAAGCCTTCTCAGAACTGTCCATCATCACCTATATATGGATCATTGGCTGATACCAAGACATGCACAACAGGAGGATATGTTGTTTTTCCCTGATCTAACATGTATGGTGTCTGATCGTTGCACTATATCTGGCATACAACCAGAGGATGTCTCGGTGGTATGACTATGCAAGGTCAATTGCACTCCTCAGTTCAAGATTATTAAGGATTGAATCATAGAAGTGCAAGAATGGAAAAAGAATAAAAACTATTCATTGTTTCTAAAACATGGATACACTGTGTCTATAACCACTACACTGTGTGATCCCTTATGCCTTAAAATGAACTTGTACTTCTTCCAAACTTGATTGTGTAACTCCCTTACACCCAGCGTGTTCTCATATGTACATGACATGTACTTGAATCATTGTTCCCTAGACAAGATCCTGTACATGGCTATACACATGGCTCCAACTTGGGTACCTCTACACACCACATTTTCCCAGGATATGGAATGTATCTCTTAAGATATAATCATATGAACTGTTATTCACATGGTTTTTGACAAGGTCGACTCTACACAGTGTGTTAGAAGAGAACATGGCTTGTACAACCTAATTTTCATCCACCCATGTCATTGGTCAGATGGCTGGGTACACAATTCTTAGAACATGACATGTACTCTAAGTACATGGAATGTGTCACCAAACATTTCCTAAAGCTGTGTCTCTACCCACAAATCTAGTCACGCAGTTTAGGACTAAATGATGTGTACATACAGTACATTGCGTGTACTTATGAAGAGTTGTTCCTCCCCGAACAAAAGGATACATGGCATGTATTCATGAATCCACACCATGTATTTAGGGTTTTCAGACAGTATGTGTCAGAAACTACTCTACAACCCCATGAAAACACAAAAATGAACATTAAATTGCCAGATTCTGATATGTGGGGGCCCATACTCCCCGAAAATCAAAGTTTGGCATCATATTTTTGCATATCACAATGTATAACAGTGCAATCGAACATGATCTACAAAAATCCAATATATTAGGGCCCATAACATCTCAAGGACCAAATTTTGGTGCTCATTCAAATGAAACCTTACACAATTATAAATACTCTATCAAATAGTAGGTATACAATTATAGAATATATCACAACAACATGCATATATTGCACAAAATTTATCATGACAACATGAAATCGATAATGCACTCTAAATGGAATGACAAGAATGCATGGAATGTGATCCCTAGGAAGTTCATGTATGATGCATGAGATGGAATACCCTCATTTCATTGGGTTTCAATAGAAATAGAACCTCAATAATGTCAAAAATAACAACCCAATACATGTGAATCACCCAATGGTGAAATAAAATCAATAGAAATAATTGAAAAACCATAAAAAATATTAATATTCGAGGCATATTGGTTATTCCTTATACACGGGTTAGCTACTCCCAGACACATCTTATTACCAAATTATTATTCCTTACTATCCTTGTCTATAGGCTCCAAAGAGTATATTAAAGAAGAAAATAATCCTTTTGATACAAGTTTTTAATGTCCTGGTTCCTGGTACCACCCAAATGTGCCTCGTACCCGGTTGGTCACATAGCCTCAAGAACATTTCCCTGAATGCCAGAGGATGCTGACTAGGAGCGAGGGTCGTTATTGTGATAGTGGGGAAAATATTCCCTCATTGGCGGAGTAACACATTAGAAGCAAACATATAACAGTAAGGGAAATAGTAATTCCATACAATAAGTAAATAGAGGAAGATTGAAAGTAATTAAACTGTATCATATATATACACACATATATATAATGATGCATGTCACATGTATCCATAAATGTAGCCAAATATATTACAAAGCCTGAATACAGTACTAAAATAATGTACCAATAAAACTAGTAAACTCTAACTTCATCGCAAGCCTTAGTTGGGTCCCATGGTTCCCAGCTCCACAGAAATCATGTACCTGAAGTAGAAGGGCGATTTTCCTTATCTATACCTGCAAAAATATACTCTTTTTAGGCCCAAAATCCAGACCCAAACAGGGTGTGATATGAATACGAGTAGGCAACCACGCAAATATCTGTGCCTACCTATAATATAATATATATAGTAGGAAAATATAGAAAATAATGAAATAAACATGTAAGTTCATAAAAGTAAATAGTCCTACAGTTTCAACTACATTTATTGAAATTTATTAATTATTCAACCAATCATTCATAAGTAACCCTAAGTGAATGTTCTTATAGACTAAACCCTATGGTTCAACATATCATTTAACAATAAAGATATAATGACCCCCTAGGATAGATCACACAGTCTAACAAATTTGGTCTCATGAAAACTAAGACACTATGAAGAAGCACTCACAGTCAATTACCTGTATAGTCTTTTAAAGAAAAATTATAGACTCTATGAGGAGGAACTCAACATTAATTCCCCATGTGGTCTCGTAACGATATCTATAGAACCTCTAAGGTAGAAATCAATGTTAATCCCCACTATGGTCTCGCATCATGAAAAGTTCCATAGAAACTCTGGAGAATCCCTCAACATCAATTCCACCTATGGTTTCACTACACCATGTTCCCAAATCCCTGTGTAAATAAATCATTCAAAAATGATATTCAGTAGCCAATGTTATACACACAATACTACTTAGCTAAAAATCTACCGAGAATAACCCAAGCATGTCAGATAATATCACGCTATCCTAACAGCACTAGGCATGGAAAACAGAGCAGCCTAATAGGAAACTGTAGACCTAATGGAAAATATCAGATCAAATATGAGAAAACACATCCATATAATGGTAAATAACCCTAGTTCCAAATAAACAACCCATACTCAAGAAAATAAGGACTGACAGACATTAATAAGGGTAAATTCCTTAGACACACGATACCCTAAACTAGGGTATTGGGCATGTTTTGCACATATAACTCAAAGACCATCTAGGAAAGGCAGAAACCACCTACCTCGGTGTTGTATGAATGATATAGATGAACCTCGTCCTTTGAATCGACCTATAATGTGGTAGATCTAAAAAAACGTCAAAAAATGTTCAACCAAGGATATCTCTCAAAAGAGGATAATTCAAGAACATAGGCCCTAAATGTAGGATGAATTCACTAATACAATTCCAATGCAACTGACGGTGGTCGATTCCGAGAATATATGGTCTATTAGGGGCTAGGAGAATAATCTATGATATCTGTCACTCCTGAATGATATGATGCTATAAATAGAAGGTTTTATAAATTAGACACAACCCCAGTCCTATTTATCAACTAAAAAAATACAAGATGTGTTATTAAAAGATACATAGCGTGAATATGCCTTTACCGGGCCCCCTTGAGGAGGTCTATAGTTCACCTAACATATCCATGTACATGGCCTTTACGTAGTCAATACATGGATACCTGTGGTAACCAGGTACATGGCGTGTACTCTTAAGTACACATCATGTGCTCCTTAAATTTACAAAAACATCTCTTTTTCTAAAAAACTCCAAAAATCAAGATCCATACCTGAAATGAAGACTCGGGTTCTCACAACTGAGATAGAGTATTTGGGTAGATCATGGTATTTAGAATCATTGGAGAGTGGGTTTCCATTCTTAGCGGTGGTGGAGGGGTTATTTATAGTTTAGTTAAGGGTTATTTTTAAGATATAATATTGAATAAAATAATATATCAATGAAAAACTAGTAATAGTGAACATTTGACAATATAAATAATATATTAATATAATATAATGTGGTTAAGAATTAAATTCCCTATTATAATTATAATTCAATAGTTTATTAAAAAATAAAGTGCAAAGAAATAAAAAAAATATTTTAAGGAATCTCTTCTGACTTTAGGTTTTGGAATGATCTTTTTTGGGTTTGAAATTATGTTTATCAATTTAATGACACATTTTCAAAATAAAATGTATCTTCTTTGATCCTCAACATCTCTAATAGATCATTTCCATATTACATCATGAATGATATATTTTACAATACATAAATTATGTGAAAAACTGTGTTTTTACTATTTGTTTGAAAATTTATTTATTTTAAAAAATTAACAAATAATCACACTTAGAAAATTTTGATATGCGGATTTCCAAAATGATACCCATTTTATCTAAATGAATTCCTTAAATGGATGATTTTAATTATAAAAAACAAAAAAATAATTTTATGAGATACTTTAAATTGAGTTTATTAAACAATTTATTGTTATTTTCATACAATTTTTTAATAATGATATTTATTTTTTCATTATAATGTTTATATTTCCATAAAATAATCATGACACAGATAATATATATCATAATTTATTATTTTGAGAAAAAATTACTATTCCAACGGTCAGGTTATTTCCAATAGTGAAGTAACTAATATCTATGGCAAGGCTAATCTTCAAATGGTCACATTAATTCCTATAAATACCACATCCTTTTTTCACTCACTATTAAACTCAATTACTCTCATGGTTCTATATTTCAATTTTCTCGAATTTTTATTGGTTTACTAAGAAATTGTTTTCTTTTCTATAGTGTTTTATATAGTGAAAGTGATTTTATTATATTATGGTGATCTATATTTTCTAATTTTATCATTGGTGTTTTATATTTTCTATCTAATTGTAATGTTTTTAATTTTAGTTGGGATCATTACTTATTAATATAAAAATATTTAGTAATGAAATAATGCCATTGTTTGATTCTATAAATTTTTATATGTGTAATATTATATAATATAATAAAAGGAATAATTATATAGGACAAAAAATTTATTAATAAAAAATTGTTCATTTCATATTTTTTACAGTGTCATTCCCATTATTGAGTAGTTTTTGGTATTTAAAAAACTGTTACTCTTCTAAAATTATAATAGGGCACCTATCCACATGCTTCATCAATCTTATCAAGTCATTTATCTTCACCAAACCCTACCAAAATATCTATAAAACATTGTTATCTACATTCAATATTATTTTCTCTTTAAAAAACATCAACCATAGGGTCCCTAATAAGAGGTAAAAATAAGGATTTTCTATGAGAACATTATCATCTACACTGAGGTCCTTGTTATTAAATTTAATTTTCATCCGAAAAAATTATGTCATAAAAAATACATTAAATAATTCCATTATATTCAATGTTTGTATAATTTATTATGTTTATTAATACCCATTTATCCATCTCCTCTCCTTATTAATTGAAACAAATCTATTGCTCGTGCATATGGTGGAGTACATCCTCACCAATCGATGTAATTTGTTTCCATCATTGACTCATATAGATAGACATAATGATATAAATAATGAATATATATGATATTTATGTAATGATATTATTTTTAAAATTTAAATTTTCATCCACTTTTTTTCCCTTTCAACCATTAATGGAATGATATTCTTGATCTCTTTTATGTACGACCTACTTTATCCATGAAAAGATTCAATTAATTTTAATTGTAATGATTTCAAAAATGGGTATAAAATTGTATAAAATGATTAAATATGTTATTTATAACATTAATATCCATCAATATATGATGCATCTATATACTATTTAGAAGAAATGAAACTTCTATGGAATAACATGGATGAGAACATGAAGATGTTGGCACTCAAAATAAGGGTAATAATGAAATATTATTTTCCAAAAGGGTGTTATATTTTATAAGAAGATAATATATTATATTATAAATATGAATATGGTTATTTTATAAATTGATAATATTTTTAAATCCACTATATATGATATTGAAACATGTTCAGCTAAAGGCAAGCATGAGGTGAGCGGTTTCTCAGCTCAATTTACATTTATTTTCATATACTTCAACATTATTAACTATATTATGTCAACATTCTATGTGAAAATATATTTGATTAATATGTGTGTTATTTCAAATTTATTTGTGTTTATTTTTATTTTTTAAACTTAATATGTTCCTTGATTAACTATCACTTCAATGATATGAACATTTTAAGGGATTTTGTCATAATATCTTTTTCATTGAGGCATATTTTATTTTTATAAACTAATTTATTTTATAGGATGTATATACTTAAGGTATTACATGTTTTATCTAAAATCCAAACTATTTGATGATTTATTTCCAATTATTTTATCCAGGGGGATTAAACATGAATGTTACTTCATGAAATTTTTTACTATTAGTAACATTTTCTTCACATTCGTTCTTAAAATTATTGATAAATTGAATTTAATAATAGAAAACTCTATTTTGTTTTTTGTTCGAAAATGGATTTTTCATTCATATAAATGTTTTCCTTAAAATGTTTTAGATAATAATTTTAATATCATGAAATTATTTATTAAACAAAATTACCAATTTTTCATTTTCAACTACATGTTTTAAATCTAATATTCTATTCACATTATAATTGAGAAACTTTTTAACATTTTACAATCATTTGAAAGGATTGTTTTTTAAATTATACAGAATAAAAAGAATTTCCAACCATATTGACCACTCTATAATTTTGTGATTTATTTAAATTTTATTCAAGCTATTTTCAAAGAAAAATATTTTCCAAATATTCTATTAATTTGAAATTTCTAAATTTTATTTTAAACGTGAATACGATAATTTTCTCAAAACATTATTAGTGACCGTATTTTGGTATTTCTATTCATCAATGAAAAAATACCTTATTTTACTTATAATTCACTATGGATATGTTGTGTTGATACCATAAATTTTTTTTTCTTGATTTGAATGATATATTTGAATAGGGAATGTTTTAAAATTAACTTTATTGAATAATTTTGTAGTTATTAACTTTATCATGAAACATTAATTTGCTTATGATCATAGGTAATTAAATTTTCATTGAATATATATATATATTATTTTTCATCAATATGATAATTTATAAAACCATATATCTTTTATATGTATGATGTTTTATATTGAATGTTTTTTGTATTTATGGGGTAAATATTGATATTCTTTATTCTTTACTCAAGACAAATATATATATTTAGAAGAAATATTTTTAATAGACTAAATCTAAAATTTGATGTATGGGGGATGAATTGGACATGTAGTAATGGGTGGGTCATAGAATTATATAACATATTAATTCATATAGGTATTATGATGTGAATAAGTATGTTATCATTAAATATATTTTTTGTATATGCACCCAAGAATTAAATTTGATTGGCACGAGGACTTTATGGTATATACTATATGATGCATGGGATAATAAAACCCAATGTTAAGCATTTACATCATTGTGAATTTAGTTATTATAACTTATGTTATTACTGTATTGATATTATCTATGGAAGAATTCTTACGCTAAATGTATTTATTAAATCGAATGTCATTTCTGTTATCTACCATATCATGTTGATTATGCCTTGTTCAATAAATATTGATTCTTCATAATGTAACCATTACTAAGAATCTGATCTCACACTTATTTTCTTTCCCTTACCCATGATATGAAGATGATTTCATTGAATGAGTTCAAGTATTCTTAATGTTTACATTATTTATGATTTAGTTCATGTTTGAAAATATAATTTGAGTCTTGAGTTTATATCTAGTTCAACTAAAATACTTAATCATATAGTCCTTAAGTATGTGATAGGTTGTATCATTTACGAATGTATTAATGTAACCACCTGATATGGGATTCTAGGGTATGGATTATTTTCATTGTTTTAAGAATAAATATAGTACAAACCTTTAGAACTATATTTTGGAAATCATAGATTACATAACGTAAACTTATAACTAAATTTTAGGATAATACTAAGAATAAGATAACATTTAAAAAATTTGGCAAGTTAAATATTTTATATTTTTCTTATAAATACATCCCTATATTAATGATATAGATTGATTTGGTTTTAAAACAGATTCATCTTAGGGTAATAATATATAAAATAATTTGATCAAGTATATCTTGGACATCATTTAGATTCATATTGTGTCTTCCCTTACTACGCAAGTAGTTTGGAACTCTTGGGGGATGTGATTTTGTTAATCAACATTTTTATTATAATACGTTATGTTGAAATATGGAATACAACATATAGAAACCTATCATATTGCACACTGATATTTGATAAAAACATTGTGTATTAGTTTCATAATTATATGGTTGAAACTAAATTAAAAGGCATGGATTCCCATTAAATGGTTTGTGTTATGGGATTTTTATATGATTGTGGAAAATTTGGGCGATATTTATGGAACAACAAACCATCTCTTTAGTTTGTGATTTAGTGAAATTTATATTTGTGGAATGATGATTTAATATTTTATAGATGTGTATTTTAAGGTAATAATAGGAAAATAATTTTTATAGAAATCCTTAGTGGATAAAATTTTTTTTAAGTGATATTTTTAATTCAAGGATGTTTATAATATTATTTAGAATGATGTGGGAAATATATAAATATTAGAAGAAAAACATGTATGTTGGGTAAATAAGGGACAACACATTGCACTGGCCTATGTGATGTCTAAGTTAACAAGATAATACTTAAATTATTTAATGGATAAATATTATGTTTATTTTTGTAATGCTTCTTATTGGGAGGAGGAAACCATTATATCTATTGTATAATTTTAAATAAAAGTTTATTTAGGATGAATAAAATTAGATTTTTTGTTAATGTTGTTTTTTTGGGATGTAGGGTTATACATTTCTAGATTGATTTAATTAGATATTTGGATTTGGAGACAAATATTATGGTGTATTAATTTATGGAATAATATTACCTTATTTTAAAAAATATTGTTTTTTGTTGTAGTATAATGGATAGGGGATATCTTGATTTCATTTTTTAAAATCATGTTATCCGTGTGAATTTTATTTTAGTGATTTTGGAATAAAAAATTTTAATTTTCGATATTCATTTCTTGAGTAAGAGGTAATCTGTAAATTTATTAATGAAAAGTAAAATGATGAAATTATATATATATATATATAATATACATATATCATGTATTTCTATTACCATGTGCGCTCATTCAATAATGTATTGAAATTACATAACTCTAGGGAAATGATTTTGAAAAAATATATATATTATGAACTTCATATGTGTTGAATAAATGGTCTTTTAACCCATCATAGATTTATGGTTTTTGAGTGTTAATTTACACTAACCTTATTCTCTATCAAACATTAGAATTCCTTTGGGTTTTTTTCTCCTCCATTTCCATATTTCACTTATCATTAATGTTCTAATATTCCATACCATAGTTATTTCTTTAATCTAGATAACCTTCATATTTCTATTCCCCCCTTTTAAGATTATTTTTTGTTAACCCTTCAATGATTCATGTTTTACACAATGGAATTATCAAGGGTAAATCCACCGATTCTTCCAGAACTAGATCTAATTGTGAGAGTTAAATTTATTGAAAGTGGAGATAATGTAACACCTATAGTTTTTAAAATGAATACTAGTTTTAATATCATATATGCATGAAAACCCAAGAATAATAATACCATGAGATACTACTTATATGTGGCCATTATAACCATGAATTTTAAATTGGTGGAATGAATAATAATAAAAACATTATAAAAATTATTTATAAATTTTTTAAGGAATAAAATATTTCGGTAAATAAGAGCTGAATTTTTAGTAATGTCTTTATGTACTTCAAAAAATATAATTTTCCAAAAAATTGATTTTATTGATTTGTGTGAGTAAATAGAATAATTAATTTTCTATAATTTTATAAATTTAATATTATATAATAAACATCCTTTTTAAAATTACCATATCAAAATAATCTTAGGGTGAAAATTTTAATTTTTTTTGAAAAGGGTGATTTTTTAGTGAACAGTGACAAATAAAATTTTTTTGTAAAATTGTCCTTTATTTTCAATAAATTATGTAATTTAAAATAATGATTATTCATTTAATTTGATTCAAAGTAAAATAAGTATTATTTATTTATATTTTATTTAATGTATTATAATTTATTCATGTGTATACCATATATTTTTGAATGTTTATTTTTAGGATTAAAAATATATTAATCTAAAAGTTGTTTATAATTGCATGATGTTTATAAATTTTAATTAATTATAATGACCATAAATAAAGAAATATTTGATTTTTATTTATATATTATTTCTTTAATATATGAATTTGAGTCCATATAGTGATGTCCATTAGTCATATAGCTAATTTAAAATGATCTTATGCTAGAAAAACAGATTTCATAAAAATCTTTTTTCTAACACATTTTGCGAGTTCATTCTTAAATTAAACATTTCAACTTTTGTGAATTGAATTTGATAAAATTTATCAAATATTTTTAATCATAAAAAATAATTTTATTAAATAATTTAATCTTAATTTTTTTACATAATTTATTGTAAAAACATTAAATAAAATAATCACCATATTGAATGTTAAAATAGGGTTTTACACATTAAATGTGCTTGTGTGAAAAGTAATCTCCCACACACATTGCTTTTTTAATTTAATTTTTATAAAAATAAGGTCAAAATTTAATAATATGTATCATTTTACTATATTCTAATATGGTAAATTTACTAAGATAAAAACTCAATTATTGTGGTCAAAACTAAATTTGTTATATTGAGTAACCTTGGAGGCAAATTGAATACCAAGTTTAAAACATGTTTATCTTTATTATTATAGGTTTTAATTGAATTTTATTCCCAATAATCTATTATTTATCTAGTATTGAGGAACTTGGGTTAAGGGTTACTTCCAATTGTTGAAATATTTTCAATATTTAAAAAAATGTCTCTCCTACTAAATTATAAAAAGGGAACCTCTTCCCTAAATTATTAATAACTATTTAACCATTTACGCTAGAAAAACCTCAAAAATAATTCTCTAATACACTATTATACACATTATATATGTTCTTTTTTACTTAAATACCGACTCTAGTTTCCATAATAAGATATCCAAATGATATTTTTCTATGTGAAAATAATTATCTTCACTAAGATCTTCTTCTTTACTTTTTCTTTCTCCCATATTTATTTTTGTTTAAAAAAGTTAAAATATAATAAATCTATTAAATAACATATATTGAGATGTTAATATTTTTATGGAATAATATTTAACCATCTCCATCAACTGGGAAACAAGTTTGTCGATCGTTTGTACGGTGGACTGCCGCCTCGTGAACCGATATAATATGTTTTCCATCACCGAATAACATTGGTAGTCAAAATGATAGAAATATTGAATATATATGTTATATATGCATGATATTAATTTTTTAAAATTAATATATCATTTAATTTCATACCCTTTCAAAAATTTGTGGAATTATATCATTATTCTTGCATATGTATGACCTAACATCTTCATGTAGCTATGCGATTAAATTATCATGTCAATCATTCAATAATGGTTCTAAAAATTTATCTAATGAATATATGTGATATTTAAAATACAAATATAATTATTTATATGATATAACTATATTGTATTTAAATTAATTATATCTTATATGATAGAACATGCATGTCAAAATGAAGTACTGAACGCCCAAAAAATAGAAATTATGAAATATTGCTAAGAAAAAATATTCCTATGATTTTATAATAACATCATATATGATATTATATATATTTATATAGCTCTATTATAAATTAATAACATGTCTATAACCATTATACAAGAGGTTAAACTGGGATCAAGAAAGGGAAGCATGAGGTACGGGGTTTCATAACTCAATTTCCATTCAATGGGTTATACTTCTACTTCATTGTTTATATTATTTCATAATTATGTGTGAAAGGAAATTTTATTGATTAATGTTTTTTTTATAATTCTATTTTTGTTTATTTTCATTTGTTACATATAATCACTTAATTCATTAACTCCCACTTCAATGACTCAAACATTCTAAGGGATTACATCTCAATTTCAATTCCTTTATGTTTATTTTATTGTCATACTCCTAATTTATTTTATATAATGAATATAATTAGCCTATAACATGAAATATCATTAATCCTTCATACTTTATTTTATTTTAATTTTCCATTTAAATTACTTCATCCATGTGTTTTCTACTTGAATGTTCGCCATGTGGTAAGGCATTTTGTAACCCAATTTGTTTTCATTTGGCTATATTGATTATTCATTTTATTTGATATTATAAGATTATATGTGTAATTAATTCTGATTATTATATTTTTTTACAAGTTTTATTTTGATTTTAATTTGATATATATAATAAATTCCATGATTAATAATCACTTCAAATGTGTGATCTTTGTAATTGATATCTTCTCAGTTTCCACTCTTCTGATAAATATTTCATATTATGAACCTATTTATTTTTATGATGTGTATATACTTACCATATTATATTTAATATCATGAATATATTTGTATTTAAGGAATTTAATGTTTCATTTTAATTTATTTCATTCATGGGGGTTGTGATTCAAAAGATTCTAAAGCGGTAAGGTTTTATTCCTCAATATAATTTAATAGTTATTTTTTATACATAAATTTAAATTAATTGAAATTCATTTATCATTTTCTAATAAAAATTTTAATTTTTTTCAGATTTGGTTACTCATGAAATTTTCAAGTAATATTATAATTTTCACCTCTTCGGTACGTAAGATGATTGATTTCATTTTGAGGATCCAAATTTATTTTTCTTTTTGGTCAAAAATTATTTTTCTTCTATATTCAATTTATCCATAAATTATTTTAATGAACAATTTTAATATACTATAATGATTCTGTAATGATATTTTTTTCCAATGGTTTAATTTTTACTATAAATTTTAAAAGGAATCATTATCTATCTTTCTAAACCATGTACATTTTTACTTTTTTCAAATGTGTAAAAAAAATTATAACTTGAACTACATGATCATAATTTCTTAAAATCATTACTGCTCAATACTTTGAATCTACAATTAAATTTATAAATGGTTTCATTAAAAGACTTTGTTTTCAAATATTATAGAATTTTCTATTTTATAAAAGTTATTTTATAATTTAAAAGGGTATACTCATCAAGAAATTTTTACAGATATTCATATGGTATTCCTATTCATTATTGACAAAAACCCTTTATTTTTCTCATAGTCCATTGGGAATATGATGTAATTATACAATCAATTTTTTTAATGGAATGGTTTTTGATCATTTTGACAAGGGAAATTATTAGCAGTCACTTTATTTGTTAATTTTTTAGTCATTGAAATTGCATAGAAATAATCAATTTCTTATGATCATTGGATATTTCATTTTCCTTAAATATCTATATTTTTTTTTGTGTATATGCTATTTCCATAAATCATATATCATGTGTACATATAATGTCTAACTTTTTATGTTATTTGATTGACTAAGGAAATATTTATAATTCATATTCATTGCTCAATATGGATATTTATTGATAAAAATAATTTTCAATAATTATATCAATCATTATATATTTCATGAATGCATTGGACACGAAATTATGTGTGGGATCGGTATTGTATATACCCTTGAGTAATTGATGGGTCACATGAGGCAAATCAATATGCAATAATAAAATGGGTTTTGGGGTATACTTTCCCATCGATTAAACTATCTTAATGAAAGTACAAGATTGTATAGATATCACGATGTTTGATATCATGACATCAAATGTTAATAATTTACATAATTGATAATTTAGTTATTACTATCCATATGATTACGTCATTGATATTTTCTATGGATTTACCTTTTTTGAGGTTATTGTTAAAATAAAGTTTGTTTTTTGTTATTTACCTTGATATATTTATTGCTTCTTGTTTAATCATTATAGCTTACACATTATGTTACCCATAATAAGAATATTATATTTCCATTATTTTATTTACGTTCCCTATTTTATGAATTTGTGTTCAATGATGCAGAATATTTATTTTCACTATGTTTTATTTCAGGTTTTAAATTGTAAGGCGAGTTTCAATTTTGTATCTAGTTTACCAAGACTACTAAACAATCTTGTCCTTCAGGATGTGATCACTTGTAACTTATGAAAAATTAGTAATGAAACCATTGTAATTGGGAACCTGGGGTTGTGGGATTTACCAACATTTTCAAAATAGGATTTTGCGATAGTTTTAATAATAAATTAAAAATATAAAAATTGTATCATGATTATCCGATTAATTATATAATTATTATTTATTAAAATATCATGAAATGAATAGATGTAATGCTTTAAAGTACAAATCATGATATTTTCTATAGTACATGAATAAAAAAATGATATTATACTCAGTAGTGAACACTGGACAGAATACATGAATCATAATCAAGAACAATGATTATAAAAAATTCCATATTACAATAATATTTATAAATTAGTAAATCATTGCCAACAAAAAAATGTATGTCTGTAACTTTAATTAATTTGATAGCACCTACTATGGTATTATGAAAAATGTGGATTACATTATTGGGTTATATTTAATTAATTTTGTTAAATCACATATATAGATTGTAAGATGACAAGTTTAAGATATACTAATGTTCTACTAAAAAACATAATGAATGAATAAACACCATATTTATAACATTGTTGCACCATATTAAAATTTTTGGGTAATCCTCTGTCAAAATTATGAAACTCAAACCAAAACATTCCTAATTACTTTGGTGACTTGATTCAACACCTGAACATCATATTGTAACATTACATTCTTCCATAAATATATTAATCGGGCCTTTTATGAGTTACAAATTATATCTGAACATCCAAATCTCCTAAAAAATAAATCTATATTAAACATAACATCACCCTGATACCTTTAATAATATCCATAATGAGGATTCCCAAATGGTTCCTAAGCTGGAATTCTTATACCTCAAATTAAACACCTAATATCTCGGGGATAACATCTAGATTCACTAGTGTGTTTTTATCAATTGGTAGTGATTTACCCCTTTAATTAATATAATAATTCATTACTAGGTTCCTCTAAAAAATAACTGTGACTCTCTTATTGGATAGGCATTCCCAATTAGAGTTTTTTTTCACTTATTTAACTAATTATACATTTAGTACATGGGTATTCGATGGAATTAATATTATTTAAACATATGTTTAGAAAATGTTCGTTGTTTTATATGTCTTTATTGTAATATTTTCCAAGATTATATTTCACATTGATAATGTTATATCATTTCCCCACTATGAAGAGTACCTTGATGTTCTATGAAAATATTCTTAACATTGTTATATAGTTGGATATCATATTATGATGGGAATCATAGTATTTATACCATCTAGTGAAAGTACTCATACGTGAATAAAGATTCTTCTCATAAAATTCACATATGGCAATCTCAATGACAGCTGATAATGAGAACAACCCAACCAATATAATTATTTTATATTTTGGTTTTGTCATTTAATCCCAACTACAAGCATGTATATTAGTCCTTATACTTTAATATTATAATCAATATATGTAATGAATCATGCATTTATATTTTCTAAAAAATGGCCATGCCATGTGATGGTGAGAAGTAGGTATATTGAGTGCATCCTGATTGAAATTTCATTAATGGATAAGTAGAGGAAGGATTCTTCCCTTCCATCATTATGGGATTTGACATATTATCCATTTGATTGTAATTTTACCTTTCCTTAACGTCCATGGAAATGGTGTAATGACATGTATATTTTTGGTAATCCAAGATATATGTATCGAGAATATAGGTTGATGACACTGTCGTGAAACCAATATGATCATAAATACTTAATTATGGATTATATTACACCATGATTATTCATATGTGGTTTTCAATGTTGTGAAATTATATTCTTATCCTAGGTTTCTTAACTCGTTTCAAGATAGTAATCTTTGACTTTTTGCAAGACTGCCAAATTCCAAGAAAAAATAATCTTAGAGGATCCCACACTAAGTGTTTATATTGATCTATATTAAAATTTTTTTGAATATAATTATCAGAATAAATATTATTCTCAACCCAAAGGAATAATTTAATTAATGTTATATGGTTCACATTAATTAAATAAATATTTTATCATAAGCTTTTGAATAAAATATAAATGTATTTATATAATTTAAATTTAATATAAAATTATTTTCTAGTATGTGAATGAAATTTTTATTTATGAATAAATTATTTATTCGGATCTTCAATAAACAACATGATGTTTGAATAGACCATGACTACGTCCGGTGATAAAACAAGTATTTGCTAGCTAATAAATATTATTTATCAATTTATACAATATGGAACACAAAAAAATATAATTACTTTTTTTATAAATTGGGTTTCTCAGGGTTATAAATTTTATTTAATATTCAATATGCAATTAAAAAATATCTTATCTTAAACCCTAACTCTTTAAATAAAGGATAAATACTTTTCTATATTGAATCAAAAATTGATAATAGAGAATTTATAGGCACAATGAATTATCTATTAATTGCTCCTTCACCCTGTCTATTATGAATAAAAAATGAATGACAGATTTATTCAATATAGAATAATGACCGATCAAGAACAAACAATGCAGTATATTCAATTCAGTGTGATAGAACCCAATGATCGAGTGGTGCTTCTCAAAGATCGTTGGAGCATTTGTGGATAACAGCTAGAGAGATTCTATTCATGGATACTCCCAATGTAATGGAGGCTATCCCGAAGGGTCTTTTTAGATGATCAATATTGATAATCAATGATAATTTATATGCCCAAGTATTTATATCATTAGATATTAAAAAAAATTAATTATAGATTTGAGGTGCAAGATCCTCGCTCATGGATTCAAAAAACAATTAGTAAAATAAATTTTAAAATATCACCCACCTGACCTGAAAGTTAAATTTTTATTCCAACGAACTTTTGAGGAAAAATTGGAAAACCCGCACATGTCCAAAGTAAAGGTGTTAACCACAAAATAGGCCCAAAATGTTGTTAAAAACAGGACTAAGGATATTTGATTCAACCACCCTATAAAGCATCCAATTCAGAGTAGATTCCTGCATGTTCGGATCATTCCTGACAAGACCTTCAAAATAATCTGCCATCTTGTCCCAGGTCAAGATTAATTCTTCCACGGTGATCTTACTTTCATTAAAACACCACACCAGGATGAAGTCCGGTTTTGTGATCCACTCACTTTGTTCTTCATTAGTTTCAACACATAGTGACCTCTCATAAATTCTGTGGATAACCTCCTTCAAGGCATTGGTCTGAAAAGTTCCTTCTAACAATTCCTCCTCAGAGTTTAAGAAAATCTCTAGAAATTACCCATTCCCCGCTTCTACCTTGTCTACCATTCAGCTTTCAGTACTATCTGGTATTAGTTCAACATTTGGTACCTGGATTTTGCCATCAGGGGCCTTGATTTCCTTACATAAAACTTGCTCACCCAACTTTCCAGACACGTGCCTGTCACTTTCAGATAATTTTGGGACCCCCATTCCTTCCACTGTCACATTATGTCTAAACAGACCTGAAGATCTTGTGAAAATAGTCTTTGGGGTATTCGGGTAGTCTTTGAGGGGACTTCCCTTTTTCCCTCCCATGTAGACTGGTAAATTCCCGGAGACAGCATTCCCTTGCTTTCCCTTTCTCGAGCCAGGCCCAACCATCATGTGGCCTTGAGGGTCTTGCACATAATCTTTCGACACCAAGGAGTTTTCTTCAATGTCGCATGGTTTAGTATCCTCAGAAGGCCTTTTCAAGACTTGTTTGCATTTCCACCTTTGTATGTGTGTTTTCCATCCTTCTGGGTTGGCATTTTCCTTCCCCTTAGCACTCAAACATGTGAACCGATTGTGGGTCTGAATAGCACCTGGAGGATCCTGTTGATCAATCAGTTGCGAACGCGGAGATGGAACTATGTTCGGACTTGGGACAACATGCAACGTAAATAGAACATCATTCGGACTAGAGGAAACATGCACCTCAAACAGCCCCTGTGCATCTCCATGGGCTTCATCAGCATTGGAGACAACATAGGGTTCGACCTCCTGTCCATATTCCATACCACCAGACATCAGCTTATCATCATAAGAAGTTCCAGCCCGCGAGACCTGCTTTGCCTTCTTACCATCATTCAGATCAATCCTATGTTTAGAAAAAATATCCATGACTCGTGGGTCAGGGATCCTATTTCATAGTTTGACGATATGGGCGTCAAGATTGAGATCAACCTCGCGAGCCTGGGGATCAGCGGAGGTGTCATCAATAGTTGGCCCGATTGGAAGGTGAGGTGATTGCATACCATTAAGGTTTTAGCTCACACTTCAGCATGATGAAATAGAGTGGCCCAAACGCCTATAAGAAGATCAAATCTATGTCCAGCTCTCAAAGACCACCCTATCCTTGCACCGAAATTCTTCACCAACTGTAATCCAGAGCTAATAAATCGTTGTTTTGGACACATCAACCTCGACACAAATCTCGGGAGAAATAGGGTGACAGACCTTGTTTGTTCTACTTTCCAAACATAAGAAATAGCCAACCAGGTTCTCCAACATACGGATAATTGATGGATTTTGAAAGAGAATAGGATGTTCCAGAAGGCTTGCCCATAAATCTGTAGTCGGAGCATCCCGTTTCATATGAATATCGTAAGACCACTGGAAGAGAAAGAAATTGGAGTCGTTGCAAGATCGGGGGGTTCTGGACGAGGCTGAAATCAGATCATCCTCAGAGAAGATCCGGATCATAATATGTCGCCTGTAAAGAATTCCTATGGTTACCGAGTTCTGTAAACCCCAGGTCCGAGAAACAAAATTATCAAATGACTCGATCGACGGACGATATCTACTAAAACGGCCACTAACATCAGGTTGAGAAGCGTTGAAGCCTCCGAAAATTCCGAAGATGAAATCACGAGCTGAAGAAAAACATCATAATGTTCTGGCAGTTTGGGGATAAGTTCAATTTCTGGGAATGGAGGAAGAGAATAGAGGTTGGGGAATGAAGGAGGTCATTCCCCAGTAGGAGGTGAAGGATCCCCTGCCCTCTTGGCTGACGGAGGGGTCGCAGCGGCGGTCATCGCCCTAAGGCATCGCCGAGCGGGGAAGGTTCAGTGATCTCTTCTCACCCACCACTGTATGCATAATTTTCAATAAGAAATTCAAATTGGTATTAGAGTGGTCATTTTTAAATTAATAATTTCTTATTTAACTGTTGATCTCTTCGTAATTGTGGTTATAATATTATTTCTTATTATTTGTTCTTTAATCATGTTTTAATTGACATGTATAAGCATATTATTCATATTCATTCAAGTGCTTTATTTTTCATAATTGTTTAATAATAAATTAATAATACCTAGAGATTATTTTGGGAAATATCTAATTCTTTTCTTGTAATATAGGGTTACACATTACGTACTCGGAAGTATGCATCATGTACCCTAGTGCACTATAACTAGATGAGTAAAAGGATATATGGTGAACCATGTTGTAATTAAATTTGGTGTATGAAACATGTTTATTGGCCAACCTAGAACATGGTTGTTGGATTACACACTGTGTATCATTATAAAAGTCATGTAGTCTACCCAGGTTGGCGGCGTAAATCACACGATATCATGGTCATTATACACTATTGAAACCACATGAGACTGACACCCTATATAATTTATGATATACATTATATGTATGTGGTGTATATGGTGTGAATAGAATCAATTTCTCACGTTTAGATAACATTTTCAGTGACTCAGCGAGAAAAAAAACTCATGAATCAAAGAGATACTCAGTATGTAACTATCTTGTGCACACAGTTTAGTCCACCGAGACTCACATCAAAGTCCTAGGATATCATCATAGGCATATGGAAAAGAAAAACACATGGTTTCTAACTAGTATATAAATTTCATGTAGTCAATTTGAGGTACACACTAAAGAATGAGGCGTGTCCCTGGATACTAAGGAATCAGGCTACATAGTGTGCAGCGGTATGTAAACAACATGTAGTCTCCCATAATTTAGAATAAATAATTATACTAATAAATTTTAAAATATTATCATTAAAACATGTTTTTTTAATTAGAACATCATTTTTTTAAAATATAATTATTGTTTTAAATGATCATAAAAGATTAATTAATTTATTGTAATAAATATGTCATTATTTGTACTTCAATTTATTTTTCATAAATATCGTAAATGATGGGTATCCTAAATTATGTTCGGATTATCATTAATATGAATGTTAATTAATTAATTTGATAATTAATTAATAAAATCACATTTATCATAATAATATAGATTAAATAAAGAAATGAAAAATATCTGGTTGATTTTTACGTATTCATTACACGTATGATCATTCAAGAGCTTGACCAAGACATGTTCATGTGTTTGATGTTTTTAATTTAATTTATTTCATGGTATTTAAATTATTTAATATTAAATTGAATAATGGACTGTGATTAATCACACCTCTATTATTATGTTGGACCTTCATGTTGAATATTATTTGTACAATCCCCTTTCTATCAATCCTTTGGTTACACTCACCTACGTGTAAGTCAAAAATACTTATACTTTACGGAGTATTCCAAGCATGTGGTGGTGGTTCCTGAGGGAACCATAATGATTGAAACACTGGTGATACACAGGTGGACATGTGGGATGATGTAACTCATGCCCAGACTAATAATATGAGATTTTCCCCTAAGGTGAATGGGTGATTTAATGTATGATCATTAATTCAACCCTTAGATATATCCCATGATTGAGTCATTTAATTAAATAATTATATTTTTATATTAAAATATTTATTTACTATATTCAACATTATAACCACATAAATAAATGGGTTAATGTGATGTGATGGAAAATAAATAAATGAATAGTTTTTAATATTTTATCCAAAATGGTTAATTAATTATGATACATTACTTAATATAAAACAATTATGGGAAAATAGGAAAAATTTTATGAATAATAACTTAAAGTCCCCTCAATTAAACATTAATTCAAACTTGGCCTTCCATTACATGATTGGTAATAGACCCCAATAGAACTGAGTTCTTTATCTACCCTTGTTAGGTCACTTTCTTTTATAATGGAGTTCTTATAATTTTTTTGTGTTGGCATAAGAATTTTACATCAATATGAGTATCTCTTTCAATTTTTGGTGTAATTTCAAGGCATGTATTGATGAATTTTTTTGTATGGTTTCATGATAGGGGATTCAACTCAATATATTAGGGAGATAAAATCCAAACGATGGAAAATAAAGGCCTACCGAAATACTTTCAATTAGTTTGACCAACCCTGATTGGGTTTATGTTTAGGGTAATATGGATCCTTTCCACTATAATGTTATAGAAAATGGATATTCCGAGTTCCATGGTATGGGATATTGGAACTTGATAAAACTGTTGGAAATTTAATAGAATAATTTATTTACTTTATCTCAAATAATTTGTAATCAATAAATTTACTAATAATATAATGTTTTAATTGTAGTATAAAATTGAAGGATCGTCATTCACATTATCCCTGTGATAGATATTTGAAAAATACAACCTCTTAACATGTAGTAACTTTCAGAAATGGTACAAACACCTTCAAGTTGTTTTTTTCCTTGACTAGAAATCATACGTACTACAATCATCAATGTCTAATCCACCTATAAAATAAGTGGTTAATGAATAGATCCTGCTATATAAAAGACATTTTGATATCATGATTAAAGTTTAATGTTTTCTACATTCACCTATTTCTGGTGAATTCATGCAGTCTCATGAAGACATGGATGCATACAATGTGCTTGATAACCACTATGGTATTTAATGGGTGAAATCTATACATGAATGGTTTGATATCTACAAGAAACTCATTTTAGGAAATCATGGATATTGTTCCTCAACTAGTACTCACATAATCAAGTTCATAGGATACA